>CM060919.1:632331325-633647159 GCA_030737875.1 Allium sativum
ATAAAAGGAATTTCATTATAAATCGAATTTCGGTTTAATCGAAATTTGAAATATCGAGCTAGAAATTCATATAGGAATATTATAGAGCTGTATGATATTCTGTTGTGAATATATACACTAATATTTATTTATAAATATTAAATTCAATTATATTTATATATTTAAAAGGGTTATTTAGAGCTTTAAAAATAGCCAGTTTTGCAAACGACCTCAGAATTCGACGAAACTAATTTTGTTGGATCCGCAATATTAAATTATTGCTAGATTTCATTTCCGTGATTTTTGAAGTTAGTATGTGGCCATATGGGATTTTAATGTGAAAAACAGTCAGTATTGTGACGGTTAAAAATACGATGTGTGAGCAAACAGAGTCGGAATTCGACGAAACCAGTTTTGTTGGGACCGTAATGTCGAACTGTAGGTGCATGCCCATTTTCATGATTTTTGGGTATCATATGTGGTCACAGGAATTTTTAGAGGACAAATAAAAATAGCATTTGCTTAAAATTCAATATAATATTCAATTAAAAAAATATTTAAAAATCCTATAAATACACCACATTTTTCCTTCAAACCCTAAACCTATTTTTCTGCGGTCAAATGTTGGTAGCCGCCATCAAAATTGGTCTCAACGTGAGAAATCTTACTTCATGAATTTTTATAAATTCAAAACTAATTTTATAAATCTTCTTGTACATATATTAACAATCGTTAGAACCCCCTCTTCAACCGGATGTGTATTTTGTGTGGATCGAATGAACTGCAATTCGATGTCTGTGAGCCAACGTGCGTCTAGGATTGGGTATATCCGACGTTGGAGGAGCTATGGATCAAAATGAAGGGTGTAGTCGAACTTGTGGTGAAGAGACGCTCTTGTAGAGGCGATTCTGTGGAAATCCGATCTTAAAAATGTCGTGAGTCTTTGTTGGGGCAATGCGGGTTCCTGTTAACCGCGATAGGGAGGAGCAGCTCGAGGTGCTCTTTGAGGGGTTGGTTACGAAGTTCTTCGAGTGGTGAACCCATCAGTGTTCGTCGTTGGTTGAACGGTATTGTGATGGAGGAGGTTTAGGGGATTGAAGGATCGGTAATGGAGCGTGTTTTGTATTCCTGGAGTAGGAGGAAATCGTGAAGGATTAATTGGGGAGAAGAGGTTTAAGCGGGCCGGTATTTGTTCAAATGTGCTGGGTCTTATGAGGTGAAGCCCAACTAATTTATTTAGTTTAATTTTGAAGTAAAACAAATGTATTAACTTATAATTTACGTATCTTATTCATATGAAATCAGAATCACGAACCGTTAGTCACGTTGAAATCGTATGAACGTGCACTACCCAATGGAACTAACTGGGGGTGGATTGGAGCTCGTTTCAATTTATGGCAAAATAAATTGTTTGATTCAAATCAAACAACAGTTTATCGTTCTTTAACGATGAACTACCAATGTGAGTAAAACTCACCAACTCTGAACAGTTATATTTTTATAACATATTTTTAGAACTGTTAATCATTTGTTGATTGTTGTGTGTTAACTGTTTGGTTGAATTGCTTGTGTATTGGTTGAAATCATAGATAACAATATATATATATATATATAAATCGTAAATCAAATATTGATTCTGTTTATCAGAATATTTTATATTGAAATGAAATCGATGTTATTATGTTGTTTAACATCTGTGATGCAGGGAAACAGGTTGGAGGGATCCAACTGGGTTCCTCAATATATAAAATACTGTTTTGTTTCATATATCGTGATATATGATGTGCTATATAATCTGTTGTTGATTATGTGTGTTTGAATGATATCGATCATTGTTATTCAGTATTGTAAATACCATAAGACTGGAATGTAGAAAAGGGGATTTTCAAAAATGTATTTTGAAAATAAATTAGTTACATAAAATCAATGGATTTTATATAGAAAAGGAGAAAGGGATTTTATAAAAGAAAACAGTTATAAAATCAAATAGGGTTTTGAAAGGGAAATATTTATTGAAAATAAATATGATAAAGATAAAAGGAAATTTATTTATAAAATCAAAGGATTTTATAAAAAGTATAGTTGCTTGTAAAATAAATTAGAAAAGATAAAAGGAATTATTTATAAAATCAAAGGATTTTATAAAGAGGAATATATATTTAAGAAATAAATAGAAGTATAAAAGGGTTATTTATTTAGAAAATAAATAGAACAAATATAAAGGAAATTATTTGTGAAAACAAATATAAAGGAAATATTTGTAAAACATTTACAAATAGAAGTATAAAGGAAATATTTATTTAGGAAATAAATAGAAGGATAAAAGGGATATTCATTTGGGAAATAAATAAAAATATAAAAGAAATATTTATTGGTTAAATAAATAGAACTGAAAGGGAATAGCTATTTGTTAAATAAACAAATAGAAAAGGAATTATTTGTATAAACAAACAGAAAAGGAATTAAAAAGGAAGCAATTCAAAGGAGTTAATTCAAAGGAATAAATCGATAGAGTTAAATTGAATATCAGTTATTCGAATAGAGTAATTGATCAAAGTTAAATCAATTAGAGTTAATCGATTAGAGTTAACCAGTAAGAGTTAAATCAACTAAAGTTAATCAGTTAGAGTTAATCAGTCAGAGTTAATCAGTTAGAGTTAACCAATTAGAGTTGATAAGTTGAGTTAATCAGTTAGAATTAAACAGTTAGAGTCAATCAGTCAGAGTTAATCAGTAAGAGTTAACCAGTTAGAGTTAATCAATTAGAGTTAATCGGTTAGAGTTAACTAGTTAGAGTTAATCAGTCAGAGTTAATCAGTTAGAGTTAACCAGTTAAAGTTAATCAGTCAGAGTTAATCAGTTAGAGTTAACCAGTTAGAGTTGATCAGTTAGAGCTAATCAGTTAGAGTTAACAAGTTAGAGTTAATCAGTCAGAGTTAATCAGTTAGAGTTAACCAGTTAGAGTTAATCAGTCAGAGTTAATCAGTTAGAGTTAACCAGTTAGAGTTAATCAGTCAGAGTTAGTCAGTTAGAGTTAACCAGTTAGAGTTAATTAGTTAGAGTTAACTAGTTACAGTTAACCAGTTAGAGTTAAATCGATAGGGTTAATTAATTAGAGTTAATCAAATTTGAGTTAATCGAATATTGGTTATTCGAAAGGAGTTTTCGAGTTATTCGAATAAAGTTAAAAGGAGTTATCGAATATTAGTTATTCGAATAGAGTTATCGAAAATTAGTTTATTCGAATAGAGTTAATGGAAAGGAGTTATCGATGATAGTTTAAATAAAAGGAGCTATCGATTATAGTTTAATCGAAAGGAGCTATCGATTAGTTTAATCGAAAGGAGTTATCAATTTGTTTAATCGAAAGGAGTTATCGATTAGTTTAATCGAAAGGAGTTATTGATTAGTTTAATCGAAGGGAGTTAATCGATGTTAGTTTAATCGAAAGGAGTAATCGAATATAGTTTATTCGAAGAGAGGTTCATCGAATATAGTTTATTTGAAAAGAGAGATTGTCGAATATCGTTTATTCGAAAGAAAGAGTATCGAATATAAGTTATTCGAAGTGAATTAATTGAATATTGGTTATTCGAAAGGAGTTAATCGAATATAGTTTATTTGAATAGAATTAAAGGAGTTAATCGAATATAGTTTATTCGAATAGAATTAAAGGAGTTATCGAATATAGTTTACTCAAAAGGAGTTAAGTGAAAAGAGTTAATCAAAAAGAGTTAATCGATTAATGTTAATCAAAAAGAGTTAATCCGATAGAGTTAATTGATAAGAGTTAAATAAATAGAGTTAATTGAAAATAGTTTATTCGAAGAAAGGTTTTCGAATCTAGTTATTCAAAAGAGAGATTATCGAATATAGTTATTCAAAGGGAGGAGTTATCGAATAGAGATTATTCGAAAGAGAGTTACGTAAGGAAGTTTGTTAAAGGTCTGAAAGATAAACTTTGACTATTTCGAAGTTCAAACGTTGTTCAGTTAAGGTCTGAGAGGTAATTATACCCCAACATGATTGACTTCCTTCTTAACTAAGGAATGGTAAGGTTTGATAGTGAATGATGGTTAAGTGAATTTAGTAAATGGTTTGAGTTGGCATAGCGATATTTATTTAAACATCTGTCTAAACCCAAACGAAGGAGCTTTGGAAATGTTTTCCAAATAAGAAACATAAGTGTTTTCTAATATAGAAAACAAGAAATGGAAATGTTTTCCATTGTTAATAACGTATATTTTCTAAATTTAGAAAATAAGAAATGTTGAATATATGGAAACAGGAGATGAAAAATGAATAAGTTAATAGATAGATAAATGTTGAATGATGATTGATCGATAGAATTTCCATTTGGAAATAATATCGTTGTTTGCACACGTGTTTTTCTTTGATAGTTAACTCACCGACTATCGAAGTTTTTGACCATTTTAACGTTGTTAATATGGAGAGACCGGTTGGATTATTATCCGAAGAACCACTCCGTATTGGCATAAGCGTTGCAAATCATATATGCCAAAGACCATTGAAGACGGAGTAAAGTGCAAGGGCTGTTGTATAAATCTTAGGTAAAGATTGCCTAAGATGGTTGTATTGAATAGTGCCTTCAGGTTGTCCAATCCCAGGACGACCCGTATGGAAGAATGTCTGACAGAGTATATTTAATAGATCGCGTAAGTTGATCTCTTCAAACGTATTTATGTTTGGTGGTAGAGGAATTTGTTTCTCTTAGCTGTACACCCATGGTATTTTGGGGGAAATCAATTTATGATTAGGTGGGTATGACGATGTGACATTCAAAGTGAATAAATGTGTGATCTGTCAGGGATAAGCGTGGCCTCTAGCCTCACAACCGGGAAATGACAGAAATCGGGCAGGCAGCATGGCTATGTAGGTCGCACCTATTAGGGTGTATAATCACCCGATCTAGAGTTTCATTTACTTCTAAAAATCTATTGTCGATGTTGTCCCATTCGGAAAACAGTTGCTGATCCCAACCGTTGGTGATATACATTCGATACAGTCAAGCGAAATGAGTGGTCGGTCATGTGTGGCCGGGTTGCAAGATGTTCTTGTTGAACCCAGTGTATTCCTCTCTAGTGGTTCACTAGCGAAGGGTGGTTCCATACTTGTCATAGTTCGAAATCCATTACCCAATACGTGCTTACGGTTTTGATTGTATACTATATACGTAGAATGTGAGATGAAAGCGTTTCTGCTAGATGATTATTATATGGGGTTGATAGACATTATTATAATATCAAAAGGTTTTTGATATAAAGATGTTTTGGATTCTCATAAGGGAAAAACCCGTTCTGTTTACGGCGTGGTCTTATGAGATAACGTTTAATGGCTCAACTGTTTTTAACTGTTTTACTCATACCAGTCCCATGACTGACCCGGAGTTTATTTTGTTTTGGTTTCCCTAAACTCTTGGGTTTTTGTATGGGAAGTCAAGTAGTCGGGATTTACAGATACTTGAAGAGCTAGAGCAGGAGGCTTCGGATTATATAGCTATAGTTGTTTCCGTTGTGTTGTACTCTGACAATGTTATTGTATACATATACTGATTTTATTTCAAGGAGATGTTATCTATTATATGTTATTCATTCCGCTGTGAGATTTGTGTTACTCTGATGTTGTATCTTCTTCTATTCTTAGTTTCTATCTTATCTATTCTCACCCTCTAACTTCTTTCATTAACTACCGGTATTTTTCGATGTTTGGTTAGTCGTCATGAGTTTATGTCGATAACCAAAGTCGTTGAAAAACCGGGTCATTATAGTTGGTATCAGAGCTTAAGGTTAAGTAATTACCTTGACTCTGTGGCGTGACTCGGTAGAGATGGGGTTAGTAATATCCTAGATTGAGTTTGAGTGTATATATACGAGTGAATGTATTTGTTATTCAATATAAAATGATTTTATATTGTGGAGCTTTGTTGCTAGAGTTGTTTATGTGTTCTGGTCGATAAGTTTGATCCACTGTATCAGTATGGATTTATAAACACCCGAATACAATGAACCGACATTGTATGTTTTGAAAAGAGAGTAAATGAAATAATTTGACCCAAATTAGATTTTGATATAAAGGATTTATAATGAAATGATTACAATATATTGGATGTGTTGGTTGTTATTATAATCGAGTAAGATTATAAAAGCGAAACGGTTATGTAAATAACCAATCAAGATTCGTATAAGTGTTACGAATGAGTTAAATCCGAAATTAAATCATAACTGGAATTTAAACCTGAAAATTTGGAGAAGTGTTTGTAAAAGAACATGGATTAAATATATGTGAATTTTAAAATCCTGGGAGATTTTAAATTTGTTACAAGCATTGAAATGATGTTTTGAACTGATTTCAAAATGGAAGTATGTGGAAATGATTTTGAAAGTGGAATAGTATTGAACTCACTTAATCGCTGGAAAATAGATTCCGATGATGACAGCTGCATCATCAGTGTTCATTTTCGAGTTGTAAGTGACGGATTACTACCAAAGATTTTGTTTTCGAATTGTTTTGAGGAAACAAGTTGTTTAGAAATTCAAAGATTTTGAATTGGTATTATGATTTCAAATTGAATTGAAACAAAAACCCAGGAATTTAAAATTTCTAGAATTTAAATTTAATTGTAAAGTTAAGTAAGAGGAGATTGATAAAAGTATTTAAAATCCGGCATTGATCAGAGAATAATCTGAACTGGAATTGAGGGATAAATTAAGAGTTAGGAAATTTTTTATTTGGGGTTATAATGAAACTGGGGTTTCGATATAAGCGAATAATTGTGTTGAGATTTGGTTGATTGAAATTGATTTGAAATCGATTGGTATAGATGGATATATGGTCTACAGGTATTGAGTAGAAGCAAGTGAAAGGATATAATGATATGCCGACAAAAAGGTACAAGTTTATATTTCTATTGGATATAAGATTTATGAGCCGAATTGGCAAGCCGCTTGGCTGTTTGATTTTTCTTTTGGGTTGGAGAAGGCCTAGAGAGGCGAGTTGTGGTTTTGCCGATAGGGCTGTACAAAGGAGGTTATGGCGGAATTTTCGGAAAAGTTAGAGCGTTAGAAAATTTTCAGAATTTTTGAAAATTTTAGTAAGTCGGAAAGAATTAACAAGTTAATTGGAATTTAAATGGTTCAGTTAAAATGGAAGTTAAGAAGTAAAACCTGAAGATGTTTAAATCTAATTAGTAGAGTTAGTAACATTCTTCTAGCTTAGCAATTTCGAGGACGAAATTATTTTTAAGGGCGAAAGACTGTAATGACCCGCATTTTTAGCAGTTGAATAATAATTATTAATTATCGATTTAACGATATCGATAACTGAAATTAAATAATATTTATACTTAATTAATATAAACAAAAGAATAATATATATTTTCGAAATAATCAGAAATAACAGAATTCATGATATGGTGTAAATTGGACAAGTTAAAATATATAATTCAGGTTATATTGAATTATATTGACGAATATATTTAAATAACGAAGCTGGAACGTATAATATATATTATAATTAAAATCGAGCTCGAAATGGCGTGGCAGTTCGCGAATTGGCGATTCGAACTTCAACTGAATGTACAGGATTCATTTTAAGCCGGATTTCTGTGAAACTAGAAACATTAAGAGCTGGTGAAGTATATTTTTCTAGTGGAAGAGAAAAATCGGGATTTCTTCGTGTAGATTTTGATTTATGTCCAAATCAAATTTTAGAAAAGTCGTTGTGGGATTTCCTTTAAAGTTTATAATGATATATAAAAGGAATTTCATTATAAATCGAATATCGGTTTAATTGGGATTTGAAATATCAAGCTAGAAATTCATATCGGAATATTCTAGAGCTGTATGATATTCTGTTGTGAATATATACGATAATATTTATTTATAAATATTAAATTTAATTATATTTAAATATATTTATATATTTAAAAGGGTTATTTAGAGCTTTAAAAATAGCCAGTTTTGCAAACGACCTCAGAATTCGACGAAACTAATTTTGATGGATCTGCAATATTAAATTATTGCTAGATTTAAATTTCCGTGATTTTTGAAGTCAATATGTGGCCGTATGGGATTTTAATGTGAAAAACAGTCAGTATTGTGACGGTTAAAAATACGCTGTGTGAGCAAACAGAGTCGGAATTCGACGAATCCAGTTTCGTTGGGACCGTAATGTCGAACTATAGGTGCATGCCCATTTTCATGATTTTTGGGTATCGTATGTGGTCACAGGAATTTTTAGAGGACAAATAAAAATAGCATTTGCTTAAAATTCAATATAATATTCAATTAAAAAATATTTAAAAATCCTATAAATACACCACATTTTTTCCTCAAACCCTAAACCTATTTTTCTATGTTCAAATGTTGGTAGCCTCCATCAAAATTGTTCTCAACGTGAGAAATCTTACTTCATGAATTTTTATAAATTCAAAACTAATTCTATAAATCTTCTTATACATATATTAACAATCGTTAGAACCCCCTCTTCAATCGAATGTGTATTTTGTGTGGATCGAACGAACTGCAGTTCGATGTCTTTGAGCCAGCGTGCGTCTAGGGTTCGGTATATCCGACGTTGGAGGAGCTATGGATCAAAATGAAGGGTGTAGTCGAACTTGTGGTGAAGAGGCGCTCCTGTAGAGGCGATTTTGTGGAAATCCGAGCTTAAATGTCGTGAGTCTTTGTGGGGGCAACGCGGGTTCGTGTTAACCGCGACAAGGTGGAGCAGCTCGTGGTGTGCTTTGAGGGGCTGGTTACGAAGTTCTTCAAGTGGTGAATCCATCGGTGTTCTTCATTGGTTGAATGGTGTTGTGATGGAGGAGGTTTAGGGGATTGAAGGATCGGTAATGGAGCGTGTTTTGTTTTCTTGGAGTTGGAGGAAATCGCGAAGGATTAATTAGGGGAGAGGAAGTTTAAGCGGGCCGGTATTTGTTCAAATTGGCTGGGTCTTATGAGGTGAAGCCCAACTAATTTATTTAGTTTAATTTTGAAGTAAAACAAATGTATTAACTTATAATTTACGTATCTTATTCATATGAAATCAGAATCACGAACCGTCAGTCACGTTGAAATCGTATGAACGGGCACTACCCAATGGAACTAACTGGGAGTGGATTGGAGCTCATTTGAATTTATGGCAAAATAAATTGTTTGATTCAAATCAAACAACAGTTTATCGTTCTTTAACGATGAACTGCTAATGTGAGTAAAACTCACCAACTCTGAACAGTTATATTTTTATAACGTATTTTTAGAATTGTTAATCATCTGTTGATTGTTGTGTGTTAATTGTTTGGTTGAATTGCTTGTA
Organism: Allium sativum; assembly: GCA_030737875.1. Lineage (NCBI taxonomy): Eukaryota > Viridiplantae > Streptophyta > Magnoliopsida > Asparagales > Amaryllidaceae > Allium > Allium sativum. Next base: position 632,340,635 of record CM060919.1, read on the forward strand.
TATTGGTTTAAATCATAGATAACTATATATATATATCATAAATAACATATTTATTCTGTTTATCAGAATATTTCATATCGAAATGAAATCGATGTTATTATGTTGTTTAACTTCTGTGATGTAGGGAAACAGGTTGGAGGGACCCAACTAGGTTCCTCAATATATAAAATACTGTTTTGTTTCATATATCGTGATATATGATATGCTATATAATCTGTTGTTGATTATGTGTGTTCGAATGATATCGATCATTATTATTCGGTATTGTAAATACTGTAAGACTGGAATGTAGAAAAGGGGATTTTCAAAAATGTATTTTGAAAATAAATTAGTTATATAAAATCAATAATTTTAAATAGAAAAGGAGAAAGGGATTTTATAAAAGAAAACAGTTATAAAATCAAAAAGGGTTTTGAAAAGGAAATATTTATTGAAAATAAATATGATAAAGATAAAAGGAAATTTATTTATAAAATCAAAGGATTTTATAAAAAGTATAGTTGCTTGTAAAATGAATTAGAAAAGATAAAAGGAATTATTTATAAAATCAAAGGATTTTATATAGAGGAATATTTATATAAGAAATAAATAGAAGTATAAAAGTGTTATTTATTTAGAAAATAAATAGAATAAATACAAAGGAAATTATTTATGAAAACAAATATAAAGGAAATATTTGTAAAACATTTACAAATAGAAGTATAAAGGAAATATTTATTTAGGAAATAAATAGAAGGATAAAAGGGATATCCATTTAGGAAATAAATAGAAAGATAAAAGAAATATTTATTGGTTAAATAAATAGAATTGAAAGGAATAGCTATTTGTTAAGTAAACAAATAGAAAAGGAATTATTTGTATAAACAACAGAAAAGGAATTAAAAAGGAGTTAATTCAAAGGAATAAATCGATAGAGTTAAATCGAATATCAGTTAATCGAATAGAGTAATTGATCAGAGTTAAATCAATTAGAGTTAATCGACTGGAGTTAACCAGTTAGAGTTAAATCAATTAGAGTTAATCGACTGGAGTTAACCAGTTAGAGTTAAATCAATTAAAGTTATTCAGTTAGAGTTTACCAGTTAAAGTTAATCAGTCAGAGTTAATCAGTTAGAGTTAACCGGTTAGAGTTGATCATTTAGAGTTAATCAGTTAGAGTTAACCAGTTAGAGTTAATTAGTCAGAGTTAATCAGTTAGAGTTAACCAATTAGAGTTAACTAACTAGAGTTAATCGATTAGAGTTAACCAGTTAGAGTTAATCAGTCAGAGTTAATCAGTTAGAGTTAACCAGTTAGAGTTAATCAGTCAGAGTTAATCAGTTAGAGTTAACCAGTTAGAGTTGATCAGTTAGAGTTGATCAGTTAGAGTTAACCAGTTAGAGTTAATCAGTCAGAGTTAATCAGTTAGAGTTAACCAGTTAGAGTTAATCAGTCAGAGTTAATCAGTTAGAGTTAACCAGATAGAGTTAATCAGTCAGAGTTAATCAGTTAGAGTTAACCAGTTAGAGTTAATCAGTCAGAGTTAACCAATTAGAGTTAACCAGTTAGAGTTAATGTAACAACCCGTAAAATGCGAGCCAGTTTGAAATTTTTATTTTGGCGATTTTAGCGAATTTTGATTATTTAAAATGAATTATTTTAAATAATATCGATGAGAAATTTATTTTGAATATAATTCGAACGTATATATAATACGCGTCGTCGTTAGAATATAAATATTTATATATATTTATAAAAGGAATTGAAAATGGCGCGGTAGTTCGATAATTTGATTTCAAACTTCAATTGAATGTACCGGGTGCAAAACAATCCGGATTTTAGTGAAACCAAAAATAATGGAACCTAATTGATAATATCTTTCCAACGAATCCGAATAATCGAAATTTCATAGCGGGAATCAAAAGATATGTCCAGTTGAAAATTCTGAATAGTCGCTATGGAATTCAGGCCCTTAAAAATGGACATTTTGCAAACGACCTCGGATTTCGACGAAACCAGTTTTGTTGGGTCCGTGATGTAAAGTTATTGCTAGGTTTCAAATTTCATAAATTTTCGAATCAATATGTGAGCGTGGTAAAGGAAAACGTGTTTTGACCATTTCAGTTGATTTTAATCGACTGGAAATTGGCCATTTTTCCAACGGTCTCAGAATTCAACGAAACTAGTTTTGTTAGGACCGTATCGTCAATACGAAGCTAGAAAATATTTTTCGGGAATTTTTAGAGTTAGTATGTGACCCCGGTAATTTGAAATGTACGTTTAAATTTCAATATAGAGATTTAAATGTAAATTTAACAGAAACTGATTGTAACAGCCGAATCAGCTTACGATACATATCCCATTGTGTTCGGAATGGGGGTGAAACGCTATGGACGACAGGCAGTGGGCCCCGTTTTGAAGTCGAAAATAAAAGTTGCTTTTTGGGAAAAATAAATTAAATAAAAAAAAATTAAATAAAAAATTAAAATTAACCCTCTCTATACCCTGCCCCCCCCCCCACGTTCTAATTTCATTTTTCTGAAATCAAAATAAAAAAAAAGGGAAAAAGGGGGACGGAGGAGCTCGTCGCTCCTCCGATGAAGCCGCCACAGCGCCATCCATAGGGCAACGCCACCACCCGCTCCGACCGATCCACCCTTCTCCGTCGAAGGCCTCTCGCACTCGCGACCTCTGGCACCGCTGCCTCCATCGAGTGTCGCTCCATTCACCGAGTTCGCCATTGATGATGGTGAAGGAAGGGGCGTCAAGGCGAGGCGACCTCCGGCTTCAGATTGACTTCCGACCCCCCCCCTCTGGTGGTGGCACGACTGGAGTAAGTAACAGTTTTTTTTTTATATATATAAATTCATATTGATTTTTTTTTTCTTTTCTTTTCTTTCTCTCTTTTCAGTTTTTTTAAAAAATAAAACAAACAGCTTAGAATAAAAATGTAGTTTCTAATAGGAAGAATATAGTAGAAAAATATTTTTTTTTTTATATATGAAAAGAGTTTTAAAAATCAGAAATTTTATATGTAAAGCTTTGTTAAAAAGAAATCAGATTTTATAAAAGATTAGTTTTTTTTTAAACATAGAAAGACTGGAATTTTGAAAATATAAAGTTCATATTTTTATATGAATAAAGAATAGAATTTCCATTATATAAAGAACAGATTTTTAACATAGAAATGTAAGGATTTTTACCAAAGAAAAGTTGAGATCTTTTACTAAAGGAAAGTTTAGATTTTTATCGTATGAGGCTTATATTTTTAGTCGCCATAAAGTTTATATTTTTAATCGTTGTAAATATGAAAAGGTATCATCTTTAATTGTAAAAAGAATTGGTTTTTATAAAATAGAATGAATATATTTTAAAACGTTATAAAGGAAAAATCAGTTTTCCCCTTTTACAGAAATCGATTTTCATAGCAAAGTAAAGATTCGATTTTTATATATTGAATAGCAAAGTAAAGATTCGATTTTTATATATTGAATAGCAAAGTAAAGATTCGATTTTTATATATTGAATAGCAAAGTAAAAGTACAATTTTTATATATTGAATAGCAAAGTAAAAATTCGATTTTTACATATGTAGAGAATACGGGCGAAGAAAGTGACAAGGGGAAAGAACGACGAAGATTTTCTTCTAAGAAGAGCCGTGGAGATTGGATAGCTATATGTGAGAATTTCTCACCTTTCAATTTATTTTTCTAGTTATATATATATACTAGGATGCAGACGGTGCTTAGTAGCACCCGACACAATCGTCCACAGACCATGGACTTGTTTGTTTGGTTGCATAGATTAGTTGGATTATTTGTTTGAATTGAATTGTTTGGTGAGATGAAATTGATTTGATTGATGTGTGAATGGCGTGGGCCTTCACTAGACCGGGGATAAGGCTAGGCCTCGTCCCGTTTCTAGTATCGTGCCGTTATGCCGCCGAAATTTTCTAAAATAAGTTAGAAAAATAAAAATATCATTTTACTTAAAGAATGAACTGAATAGAAATTCATAGGTTGAAATAAAATGTTTTATCGTTAAAAATATAATTTTTAACGCGAAGTGAATAAAATAAAATATTCATTTACAAACCAGACGGTTTGTTTATGTACACTGATTTGACTGACATTGATTGGGTCGATAAATTTTACACATCGCCCAACTGCACGAATAAAAATCTGTGTTTGATTGTTTGAAACCCCACACGGGTGTTAGGATGAAATATGCAGTTCACTCATCCTGATTGATTAAATATGTCGATCGATTGATTGACAGGCTGTTATAAGCGTTAGATATCTATATTTGATGCTTATACAGTGTAGTGCACTTTGGTTGATGGTTGATTATTTTTCAATGCTATGATATACATGTATTGTATGAAAATCCATATAATTAACATTATATGGTAATTGATTGGGCCTCATTCCAGTTTAGAAAATAAAGAATATTATAAAATAAAAGTTCATGTGTTGACAGTACTCATTCATTGAGATTGGTCATGTGTTGAACGAAATATTTTAGTAATAAAATTTACATCTTTATCAATATAAAATAAAAGTTCATGTGTTGACAGTACTCATTCATTGAGATTGGTCATGTGTTGAACGAAATATTTTGATAATAACAACTATTTTGAAAAAGAAATATTTGAAATAGAATATTTGAAAATAGAAATTTATGAAGCCGTGTTGATTAGATTGACGCCATTTTGACGTAAACGATATTTATATCGATTTTAAACGATTTCGAAATGAAATAAATTGAAAACGATTTCGAATTGAAATGAATTCAAATTGAATTGAAATTTGAATTGAATAGAAATGGATTTTAAAACGAATTTATAAAGAAGAATTCAATTTTGATTTGAATTGAAATGGAAGTTGAAATTGCTTTTGAAACGAATTTTAAAACTATTTATATAATTCGTTTTGAATGGAAATCGACGAAATATATATTATATATATTATATATATAATATAATGGCCTGAATAGAACGTGCCGCGCCGCGGCAGTTCGTGAATTTCGACCATTTATTTCAAACGGACATTACGGGAGATCCGACCGTCGGATTCTCCTAAAACCGGAACCGTTGGGTTCGTATCGAAAAGAGCTTTCTAACGAATATTAGAAATTTGAAATCTAACGGTTGGATTTGGAATTATGTCCAAATCAAATTCGAAAAAGGTCGCTGTAAGTGCAGTTCGATGGCCATTGATGGAAATCGACTGAACGGGCCTTGATAAAATTATTAAAAATAGTAATAATTTGTGTAAATTCATAAGAAATGATTTAGAAAGATGTGGGATGAAAAACTCCCTATTTGAAAAGATAAAAATAGATTTTTATCGAAATGAACTAGTTTTGAACTAGAATTAAAATTCTATTTATTTTTTTTAAATAAATAAATTGAATTAGAAAAGGGTTTTAAAAATAACCAGAATATCCAATGATTGCATTGGAGTGGATTTGAATCGAAATTGTCTTCGGAATATTTCGATGTTGGAATTCGTGATTATACAGGTGTTGTTATGGAAATTTGAAAGATATATTTGTATCGTTATTTCCAATACGACATTTGTTAATCGTAGAATTTGATATTGAATATAAGCCGATATATTTTCTATTCAGAGCCTTATATTGAATATCAAATGTGATTTTGGTTTGTCGTGAATGGTGTCTTCACTAACACTGTTCTTGAACCCAGTTGAGAAAAGATTAAATCTTTTTATTTAGATTTAATGAAGTGTACCAATTAAAGAATATTTAATTGGAATTGAATTGATATTGATTTTTGGGTTTATCGTGAACAGTGTTTTAAACAACACTCGTTCTTTAACCCGATAATTAATGAATGTGATTTTTGGGTTTATCGTGAACAGTGTTTTAAATAACACTTGTTCTTTAACCCGATAATTAATGGAATGTGATTTGGGTTTATCGTGAACCGTGTTTTAAATGACACTGATTCTTTTAACCCAGTCGAAGATTAAAACTAGGTGGAGTTTTAATGAATCTTTAATTAGATTGAAATAATCGAAATGGAGTATCACCAGTTTTGCTCCAGGCGATAGTTAAATCTTTAATTAGATTTGAACGTGAAATGGTAATTGAATTTACCGATAACACTGTGGTGTTAGATATGAAGTATTACCAGTTTTACTTCATGGGATAAATAGGTTGGGATTGGGAAATTAAAACCAATGATTACTTCGGTAAGGTTCGTTAATCTCGACTAGTTTAATCGAAATTCAAAAGAAGAATAAATTCAAGAAATTTATCTTGGATAAAATTAATGGGAACATTTCCCTATGAAGGTGAAATTAAGAAACTAACTGTCGGTTGGCCAAGCAGAATGGTTTTCTGGATATTGATCTGATGTTGGTTTCGGCCTTCGGGGTTAATATTTGGGGAATTATTCTCTTGATTAATTTACGGTTAGTGACTAATGAATTGGAATGAGGCGTATGTTGTGTTTGTGTAACACTTATTTAAAATATACGCGAGTTATTCGGAAAGACCGGGTTTATCCCATTCTGAATAACTGATACGACGATAAGTCGAAGATGAAGACGATGGTCGAAGACCGGAGGTCTTCACGTCGTTTGGGTGATAACTGATGATCTTGATTGGGCTGTACACCCAAGAAGATGGAAACAGTTGGTGATCGTCCAGACGTACTTGGAGATCGATGGATATGCGAGGTACTAGGTGCCTCCGGTTTCGTTCAGACCCAGAACGGACTTGTAAATGGACTGTGTGTCTGACATTGGATTTTAGTCCGTGTGGTTGATCTCTATTAAATATATATCTGTTTGGCGGCGGAGAATTTATTCTCTTGCTTAACGCCCTTCTCTGAGACGTACGAGCTCAGGGGTTATATATTGATGGATATCAAACGCATGGAGTGAATTGCCTGTGTGGCATGCCTAAGTGGCAATTGATCGAGGCTTCTGTTGAAAAGCAAAGTCTTGTGGTGATGATCAAAGCACGGCCTTTGTGGCGTAGCTTTGTGTAACGTTTACCTCGCGTGTTTCACATCCGGTATGAACCAAAAACGGGAGACGGACCTCAGGGAGGGCATGCGTTTTCTTCTAGCTAGAAAGTGGCGTCAGTGGTTTTACACGCCCTGACGAGTTTGACTTATGTGGTTGTTGCTGTTGCGAGGCGCCTCGGATTGATCGGTCGTTCTCGAACCGATGGAGTCATTTGTTGGCTCATTGACACCCCAAAGGGTGGGGGAACGTAGTGTTCAGGCATTTTAATCCACATCGGTGGACCGGCCCTGACGATCCAAAGGCTTGACTGAGTACTTGCCTGAGACACGGGCTAGAGCGTCTCGAATCGGTTGAGGATCTTGCCCCTAGCCTCGGTTCATAGACGGAAATCCAATTTCCAAATACGTGACATTTGCGGTTTTATTTGTAAACCTATATATGGCGACATGATATATGGTACCCATGCCGCCTATGATTGATACTTATGATTTGAAGTTGCTTTATACACTATGCACTTATAATAGTATCAAACGATTTGTTTTAAACGTATCAAGCATTCTTTGGCTGTTATAAGGGAAAACCCTATCCCCCGGCTTGCGTTGCATTGTGTGATAGGACCTGGGTCTTATAACAGCTTCATTTTTCTTTATTTAGCATTGCGCTGTTGTTTTATGCACTGGTATTCTTGGGAGGAAACCCGTTCCGTGTTATACGGCGTGGTCCCTTGATTTACCTATCTTTGAAAATAAAGATTAATAACTGTTTTAGTTCTCACACCAGTCACATGACTGACCTGGAGTTCATTGTTTTAACCTAAACTCTGGGTGCCCTTATTTTGACACGGGCAGCTAGTAGTTTTGGTTTTGCAGATTTATATTCACAGGATCCTGGTTTACAGCTGGAACGATATCCGGAAAGCTTTGTATCCGTATATCCCTTCTAGTTGTGTATTGTATTATTTTCCGCTGCTATGTATTTAAAATGTAATTTAAATCTCTGATAATTCTGTGTAATATTTATTCATTTATACTCTGTATATTCTTGTATTCTGGTGCATTGTTGTAATATACAATGAAATGTTCTTCCGTATGGATTCTGTTGTGGCTTGTTCTCGAACTATCCGACGCTTTCCTTTACGGGGAAGTTACGGGTTTTCACAGTTGGTATCAGAGCTTTGGTTTACAAAGCTCAGAGAACAAGACACATTAGAACCATACGAAAGAATTCATCAGATATTGGATTAGTAATATCCAATAAGAATGACTCGTTAGAGATGGGATCAGTAGTATCCTAGAACGAGTGTGAAGAGTATATTTTTAAAATGAAAACAAATTTTGTTTTGAAAATTTAAATCAATTATTCGTATTTGATTATCAATTTATATTGAGTTGGACAATCCAGTATATATAGGTTTTGCGTATACGTCTGATCCGCGTGTATTCAAAGTTTTAATATATTGGGTAGATATAGAATCACATTCTAGTTGCCCGGGGATGATTCTGATAATGCTGCAGCGTTACCAGTATTTATATTCGTGTTTCGAAGGTGTGATTTCTATATATTTCCATTAGACTGGTGTGAGAACCAAATCTAATATAGGTGGAATACATTGTCGTAAATTGGCATCAAGAACATGATTTTTGTATATGTATCAAAATTATGAATTTGAAACTCTAATTCACTAATTGATTGATGTTTGTGTTGTTTGTTTATTTGTTTGCTAATTTTTAACCAATTAGCCTAATTGAATCAAATATTGGATTATATTTAAAATTGGTCGCATTTGTTTGCATATACATATATATCTTTGAACAGGTCATAGCAAGGAGGCTAGAGCAGAGAATAAAATTTGTTTGCCCGACAAATAGGTACATGTTTACTACATAATTTCCTGTTTTGTTTGGGTGATGAAGATTTTGTGAGCCTATTGGCTAGCCGCTTGGCTTTTTCTTTTTCTTTTTGAGATCTGAAGGACCGGGGAAGCTATTTGAAATTCCCCGATGCTCCCATTGCAGGGGAGGTTATGGCGAAATTTTTCAAAAATTAAGGGTGTTAGCCAAATTTTTGAAATTTTGAAAATTCTCAGAAACTAAAGAGTTGGAGAATGGAAGCCTGATCGATCGTAGAGTTGATTAATCAAACCACTTTCGACTTTGTTCCTTTTCGGGGACGAAAAGTTTTAAGTGGGGGAGATTGTAACAACCCGTAAAATGCGAGCCAGTTTGAAATTTTTATTTTGGCGATTTTAGCGAATTTTGATTATTTAAAATGAATTATTTTAAATAATATCGACGAGAAATTTATTTTGAATATAATTCGAACGTATATATAATACGCGTCGTCGTTAGAATATAAATATTTATATATATTTATAAAAGGAATTGAAAATGGCGCGGTAGTTCGATAATTTGATTTCAAACTTCAATTGAATGTACCGGGTGCAAAACAATCCGGATTTTAGTGAAACCAAAAATAATGGAACCTAATTGATAATATCTTTCCAACGAATCCGAATAATCGAAATTTCATAGCGGGAATCAAAAGATATGTCCAGTTGAAAATTCTGAATAGTCGCTATGGAATTCAGGCCCTTAAAAATGGACATTTTGCAAACGACCTCGGATTTCGACGAAACCAGTTTTGTTGGGTCCGTGATGTAAAGTTATTGCTAGGTTTCAAATTTCATAAATTTTCGAATCAATATGTGAGCGTGGTAAAGGAAAACGTGTTTTGACCATTTCAGTTGATTTTAATCGACTGGAAATTGGCCATTTTTCCAACGGTCTCAGAATTCAACGAAACTAGTTTTGTTAGGACCGTATCGTCAATACGAAGCTAGAAAAAAAATTTCGGGAATTTTTAGAGTTAGTATGTGACCCCGGTAATTTGAAATGTACGTTTAAATTTCAATATAGAGATTTAAATGTAAATTTAACGGAAACTGATTGTAACAGCCGAATCAGCTTACGATACATATCCCATTGTGTTCGGAATGGGGGTGAAACGCTATGGACGACAAGCGGTGGGCCCCGTTTTGAAGTCGAAAATAAAAGTTGCTTTTTGGGAAAAAAAAAAAATTAACCCTCTCTATACCCTGCCCCCCCACGTTCTAATTTCATTTTTCTGAAATCAAAAAAAAAAAAAGGAAAAAGGGGGACGGAAGAGCTCGTCGCTCCTCCGATGAAGCCGCCACAGCGCCATAGGGCAACGCCACCACCCGCTCCGACCGATCCACCCTTCTCCGTCGAAGGCCTCTCGCACTCGCGACCTCTGGCACCGCTGCCTCCATCGAGTGTCGCTCCATTCACCGAGTTCGCCATTGATGATGGTGAAGGAAGGGGCGTCAAGGCGAGGCGACCTCCGGCTTCAGATTGACTTCCGACCCCCCCCCCCTCTGGTGGTGGCACGACTGGAGTAAGTAACAGTTTTTTTTTTTATATAAATTCATATTGATTTTTTTTTTCTTTTCTTTTCTTTCTCTCTTTTCAGTTTTTTTAAAAAAATAAAACAAACAGCTTAGAATAAAAATGTAGTTTCTAATAGGATGAATATAGTAGAAAAATAATTTTTTTTTTATATATGAAAAGAGTTTTAAAAATCAGAAATTTTATATGTAAAGCTTTGTTAAAAAGAAATCAGATTTTATAAAAGATTAGTTTTTTTTTAAACATAGAAAGACTGGAATTTTGAAAATATAAAGTTCATATTTTTATATGAATAAAGAATAGATTTTCCATTATATAAAGAACAGATTTTTAACATAGAAATGTAAGGATTTTTACCAAAGAAAAGTTGAGATCTTTTACTAAAGGAAAGTTTAGATTTTTATCGTATGAGGCTTATATTTTTAGTCGCCATAAAGTTTATATTTTTAATCGTTGTAAATATGAAAAGGTATCATCTTTAATTGTAAAAAGAATTGGTTTTTATAAAATAGAATGAATATATTTTAAAACGTTATAAAGGAAAAATCAGTTTTCCCCTTTTACAGAAATCGATTTTCATAGCAAAGTAAAGATTCAATTTTTATATATTGAATAGCAAAGTAAAGATTCGATTTTTATATATTGAATAGCAAAGTAAAGATTCGATTTTTATATATTGAATAGCAAAGTAAAAGTACAATTTTTATATATTGAATAGCAAAGTAAAAATTCGATTTTTACATATGTAGAGAATACGGGCGAAGAAAGTGACAAGGGGCAAGAACGACGAAGATTTTCTTCTAAGAAGAGCCGTGGAGATTGGATAGCTATATGTGAGAATTTCTCACCTTTCAATTTATTTTTCTAGTTATATATATATACTAGGATGCAGACGGTGCTTAGTAGCACCCGACACAATCGTCCACAGACCATGGACTTGTTTGTTTGGTTGCATAGATTAGTTGGATTATTTGTTTGAATTGAATTGTTTGGTGAGATGAAATTGATTTGATTGATGTGTGAATGGCGTGGGCCTTCACTAGACCGGGGATAAGGCTAGGCCTCGTCCCGTTTCTAGTATCGTGCCGTTATGCCGCCGAAATTTTCTAAAATAAGTTAGAAAAATAAAAATATCATTTTACTTAAAGAATGAACTGAATAGAAATTCATAGGTTGAAATAAAATGTTTTATCGTTAAAAATATAATTTTTAACGCGAAGTGAATAAAATAAAATATTCATTTACAAACCAGACGGTTTGTTTATGTACACTGATTTGACTGACATTGATTGGGTCGATAAATTTTACACATCGCCCAACTGCACGAATAAAAATCTGTGTTTGATTGTTTGAAACCCCACACGGGTGTTAGGATGAAATATGCAGTTCACTCATCCTGATTGATTAAATATGTCGATCGATTGATTGACAGGCTGTTATAAGCGTTAGATATCTATATTTGATGCTTATACAGTGTAGTGCACTTTGGTTGATGGTTGATTATTTTTCAATGCTATGATATACATGTGTTGTATGAAAATCCATATAATTAACATTATATGGTAATTGATTGGGCCTCATTCCAGTTTAGAAAATAAAGAATATTATAAAATAAAAGTTCATGTGTTGACAGTACTCATTCATTGAGATTGGTCATGTGTTGAACGAAATATTTTAGTAATAAAATTTACATCTTTATCAATATAAAATAAAAGTTCATGTGTTGACAGTACTCATTCATTGAGATTGGTCATGTGTTGAACGAAATATTTTGATAATAACAACTATTTTGAAAAAGAAATATTTGAAATAGAATATTTGAAAATAGAAATTTATGAAGCCGTGTTGATTAGATTGACGCCATTTTGACGTAAACGATATTTATATCGATTTTAAACGATTTCGAAATGAAATAAATTGAAAACGATTTCGAATTGAAATGAATTCAAATTGAATTGAAATTTGAATTGAATAGAAATGGATTTTAAAACGAATTTATAAAGAAGAATTCAATTTTGATTTGAATTGAAATGGAAGTTGAAATTGCTTTTGAAACGAATTTTAAAACTATTTATATAATTCGTTTTGAATGGAAATCGACGAAATATATATTATATATATTATATATATAATATATATATTATATATATAATATAATGGCCTGAATAGAACGCGCCGCGCCGCGGCAGTTCGTGAATTTCGACCATTTATTTCAAACGGACATTACGGGAGATCCGACCGTCGGATTCTCCAAAAACTGGAACCGTTGGGTTCGTATCGAAAAGAGCTTTCTAACGAATATTAGAAATTTGAAATCTAACGGTTGGATTTGGAATTATGTCCAAATCAAATTCGAAAAAGGTCGCTGTAAGTGCAGTTCGATGGCCATTGATGGAAATCGACTGTACGGGCCTTGATAAAATTATTAAAAATAGTAATAATTTGTGTAAATTCATAAGAAATGATTTAGAAAGATGTGGGATGAAAAACTCCCTATTTGAAAAGATAAAAATAGATTTTTATCGAAATGAACTAGTTTTGAACTAGAATTAAAATTCTATTTATTTTTTTTAAATAAATAAATTGAATTAGAAAAGGGTTTTAAAAATAACCAGAATATCCAATGATTACATTGGAGTGGATTTGAATCGAAATTGTCTTCGGAATATTTCGATGTTGGAATTCGTGATTATACAGGTGTTGTTATGGAAATTTGAAAGATATATTTGTATTGTTATTTCCAATACGACATTTGTTAATCGTAGAATTTGATATTGAATATAAGCCGATATATTTTCTATTCAGAGCCTTATATTGAATATCAAATGTGATTTGGGTTTGTCGTGAATGGTGTCTTCACTAACACTGTTCTTGAACCCAGTTGAGAAAAGATTAAATCTTTTTATTTAGATTTAATGAAGTGTACCAATTAAAGAATATTTAATTGGAATTGAATTGATATTGATTTTTGGGTTTATCGTGAATAGTGTTTTAAACAACACTCGTTCTTTAACCCGATAATTAATGAATGTGATTTTTGGGTTTATCGTGAACAGTGTTTTAAATAACACTTGTTCTTTAACCCGATAATTAATGGAATGTGATTTGGGTTTATCGTGAACCGTGTTTTAAATGACACTGATTCTTTTAACCCAGTCGAAGATTAAAACTAGGTGGAGTTTTAATGAATCTTTAATTAGATTGAAATAATCGAAATGGAGTATCACCAGTTTTGCTCCAGGCGATAGTTAAATCTTTAATTAGATTTGAACGTGAAATGGTAATTGAATTTACCGATAACACTGTGGTGTTAGATATGAAGTATTACCAGTTTTACTTCATGGGATAAATAGGTTGGGATTGGGAAATTAAAACCAATGATTACTTCGGTAAGGTTCGTTAATCTCGACTAGTTTAATCGAAATTCAAAAGAAGAATAAATTCAAGAAATTTATCTTGGATAAAATTAATGGGAACATTTCCCTATGAAGGTGAAATTTAGAAACTAACTGTCGGTTGGCCAAGCAGAATGGTTTTCTGGATATTGATCTGATGTTGGTTTCGGCCTTCGGGGTTAATATTTGGGGAATTATTCTCTTGATTAATTTACGGTTAGTGACTAATGAATTGGAATGAGGCGTATGTTGTGTTTGTGTAACACTTATTTAAAATATACGCGAGTTATTCGGAAAGACCGGGTTTATCCCATTCTGAATAACTGATACGACGATAAGTCGAAGATGAAGACGATGGTCGAAGACCGGAGGTCTTCACGTCGTTTGGGTGATAACTGATGATCTTGATTGGGCTGTACACCCAAGAAGATGGAAACAGTTGGTGATCGTCCAGACGTACTTGGAGATCGATGGATATGCGAGGTACTAGGTGCCTCCGGTTTCGTTCAGACCCAGAACGGACTTGTAAATGGACTGTGTGTCTGACATTGGATTTTAGTCCGTGTGGTTGATCTCTATTAAATATATATCTGTTTGGCGGCGGAGAATTTATTCTCTTGCTTAACGCCCTTCTCTGAGACGTACGAGCTCAGGGGTTATATATTAATGGATATCAAACGCATGGAGTGAATTGCCTGTGTGGCATGCCTAAGTGGCAATTGATCGAGGCTTCTGTTGAAAAGCAAAGTCTTGTGGTGATGATCAAAGCACGGCCTTTGTGGCGTAGCTTTGTGTAACGTTTACCTCGCGTGTTTCACATCCGGTATGAACCAAAAACGGGAGACGGACCTCAGGGAGGGCATGCGTTTTCTTCTAGCTAGAAAGTGGCGTCAGTGGTTTTACACGCCCTGACGAGTTTGACTTATGTGGTTGTTGCTGTTGCGAGGCGCCTCGGATTGATCGGTCGTTCTCGAACCGATGGAGTCATTTGTTGGCTCATTGACACCCCAAAGGGTGGGGGAACGTAGTGTTCAGGCATTTTAATCCACATCGGTGGACCGGCCCTGACGATCCAAAGGCTTGACTGAGTACTTGCCTGAGACACGGGCTAGAGCGTCTCGAATCGGTTGAGGATCTTGCCCCTAGCCTCGGTTCATAGACGGAAATCCAATTTCCAAATACGTGACATTTGCGGTTTTATTTGTAAACCTATATATGGCGACATGATATATGGTACCCATGCCGCCTATGATTGATACTTATGATTTGAAGTTGCTTTATACACTATGCACTTATAATAGTATCAAACGATTTGTTTTAAACGTATCAAGCATTCTTTGGCTGTTATAAGGGAAAACCCTATCCCCCGGCTTGCGTTGCATTGTGTGATAGGACCTGGGTCTTATAACAGCTTCATTTTTCTTTATTTAGCATTGCGCTGTTGTTTTATGCACTGGTATTCTTGGGAGGAAACCCGTTCCGTGTTATACGGCGTGGTCCCTTGATTTACCTATCTTTGAAAATAAAGATTAATAACTGTTTTAGTTCTCACACCAGTCACATGACTGACCTGGAGTTCATTGTTTTAACCTAAACTCTGGGTGCCCTTATTTTGACACGGGCAGCTAGTAGTTTTGGTTTTGCAGATTTATATTCACAGGATCCTGGTTTACAGCTGGAACGATATCCGGAAAGCTTTGTATCCGTATATCCCTTCTAGTTGTGTATTGTATTATTTTCCGCTGCTATGTATTTAAAATGTAATTTAAATCTCTGATAATTCTGTGTAATATTTATTCATTTATACTCTGTATATTCTTGTATTCTGGTGCATTGTTGTAATATACAATGAAATGTTCTTCCGTATGGATTCTGTTGTGGCTTGTTCTCGAACTATCCGACGCTTTCCTTTACGGGGAAGTTACGGGTTTTCACAGTTAAACAGTTAGAGTTAAATCGATAGGGTTAACTAATTTGAGTTAATCAAATTTGAGTTAAATGAATATTGGTTATTCGAAAGGAGTTATCGAATATTTGTTATTTGAATAAAGTTAAAAGGAGTTATCGAATATTAGTTATTCGAATAGAGTTAAATAGAGTTATCGAATTTTAGTTTATTCGAATAAAGTTAAAGGAAAGGAGTTATCGATTACAGTTTAATCGAAAGGGGTTATCGATTAGTTTAATCGAAAGGAGTTATCAATTAGTTTAATCGAAAGGATTTATCTATTAGTTTAATCGAAAGGAGTTATCGATTAGTTTAATCGAAGGGAGTTAATCGATGTTAGTTTAATCGAAAGGAGTAATCGAATATAGTTTATTCGAAGAGAGATTAATCGAATATAGTTTATTTGAAAAGAGAGATTATCGAATATCGTTTATTCGAAAGAAAGAGTATCGAATATAAGTTATTCGAAGAAAGTTAATCGAATATTGGTTATTCGAAAGGAGTTAATCGAATTTAGTTTATTCGAATAGAATTAAAGGAGTTAATCGAATATAATTTATTTGAATAGAATTAAAGGAGTTATCGAATATAGTTTACTCGAAAGGAGTTAAGTGAAAAGAGTTAATCAAAAAGAGTTAATCGATTAGAGTTAATCAAAAAGAGTTAATCCAATAGAGTTAATTGATAAGAGTTAATTGAATAGAGTTAATTGAAAATAGTTTATTCGAAAAAAGGTTTTCGAATCTAGTTATTTGAAAGAAAGATTATCGAATATAGTTATTCGAAGGGAGGAGTTATCGAATAGAGATTATTCGAAAGAGAGTTACGTAAGGAAGTTTATTAAAGGTTTAAAAGACAAACTTTGACTATTTCGAAGTTAAAACGTTGTTCAGTTAAGGTCTGAGGGTAATTATACCCCAACTTGATTGACTTCCTTTTAACTAAGGAATGGTAAGGTTTGATAGTGAATGATGGTTAAGTGAATTTAGTAAATGGTTTAAGTTGGCATAGCAATGTTTATTTAGATATCTGTTTAAAACCAAAAGAAGGAGCTTTGGAAATGTTTTCCAAATAAGAATCATAAATGTTTTCTAATATAGAAAACAAGAAATGGAAATGTTTTCCATTGTTAATAACATATATTTTCTAAATTTAAAAAATAAGAAATGTTGAATATATGGAAACAGGAGATGAAAAATGAATAAGTTAATAGAGAGATAAATGTTGAATGATGATTGATCGATAGAATTTCCATTTGGAAATAATATCGTTGTTTGCACATGTGTTTTTCTTTGATAGTTAACTCACCGACTATCGAAGATTTCGACCATTTTAACGTTGTTAATATGGAGAGACCGGTTGGATTATTATCCGAAGAACCACTCCGTATTGGCATAAGCGTTGCGAATCATATATGCCAAAGACAATTGAAGATGGAGTAAAGTGCAAGGGCTGTTGTCTAAATCTTAGGTAAAGAATGCCTAAGATGGTTGTACTGAATAGTGCCTTCGGGTTGTTCTGTCCCAGGACGACCCATATGGAAGAATGTCTGACAGAGTATAGTTAATAGATCGCGTAAGTTGATCTCTTCAAACGTATTTACGTTTGGTGGCGGAGGAATTCGTTTCTCTTAGCTGTATACCCATGGTATTTTTGGGGAAATCAATTTGTGATTTGGCGGGTATGACGATGTGACATTCAAAGTGAATAAATGTGTGATCTGTCAGAGATAAGCGTGGCCTCTAGCCTCACAACGGAGAAATGACAGAAATCGGGTAGGCAGCATGGCTATGTAGGTCGCACCTATTAGGGTGTATAATCACCTGATCTAGAGTTCCATTTACTTCTAAAAATCTATTGTCGATGCTGTCCCATTCGGGAAACGGTTGCTGATCCCAACCGTTGGTGATATACATTCGATACACTCAAGCGAAATGAGTGGTCAGTCATGTGTGGCTGGGTTGCAAGATGTTCTGGTTGAACCCAGTGTATTCCTCTCTAGAGTTACACTAGCGAAGGGTGGTTCCATAACTTGTCATAGTTGGAAATCCATTACCCAATGCGTGCTTACGGTTTTGATTGTATACTATATATATAACATAAGATGAAAGCGTTTCTGCTAGATGATTATTATATTTTGGTTGATAGACATTATTATAATATCAAAAGGTTTTTGATATAAAGATGTTTTGGATTCTCATAAGGGAAAAACCCGTTCCGTTTATGGCATGGTCTTATGAGATATCGTTTGATGGCTCAACTGTTTTTAACTGTTTTACTCATACTAGTCCCATGACTGACCCGAAGTTTTTTTTTTTTTCCCTAAACTCTTGGGTGCCCAATTTTTTACGGGAAGTCAATTAGTCGGGATTTACAAATACTTAAGAGCTGGAGCAGGAGGCTTCAGGATTATATAGCTATAGTTATTTCCGCTGTGTTGTAAGTGTTGTACTCTGATAATGTTATTGTATACATATACTGATTTTATTTCAAGGAGATGTTATCTATTATATGTTGTTCATTCCGCTGTGAGATTCGTGTTACTCTGATGTTGTATCTTCTTCTTCTTCTATTCTAAGTTTCTATCTTATCTATTCTCACCCTCTAACTTCTTTCATTAACTACCGGTATTTTTCGATGTTTGGTTAGTTGTCATGAGTTTATGTCGATAACCAAAGTCGCTGAAAAACTGGGTCATTACAGGTTAGTAATGCCGTTTTGCTTATGTAACGCTCCTGCTTATTTTTTCAATTTAATGAATAGAGTATTCCACGATGTCTTGAATAAATTTGTGCTGCTTTTCATTGACGAAATTTTAATCTTCTCTAAGTCAACTGTCGACCATACGAAGCATTTGGAAGAAGTTTTGGAAATTCTAAGAAAGAATGTATTAAAAGCTGAATTTTCTTAATGCATATTCTGGCAGGGTCATGTAGTATCGAAGAAAGGAATTTCAGTAGATCCAAGCAAAATCACAGCCATTCGAGATTAGAAGTAGCCTAGCATGCCTACAGAAGTCGGAAGTTTTCTACGATTGGCTAGCTATTATCGGAAATTCGTTAAAGATTTTTCGATATCTAGTCCATTAACGAAACTTACCAAGAAGCATACAAGATTTAATTAGACGCCTGAACGTGAGGCAGCTTTCCAAGAGCTGAAATTAAGGTTGACTACTGCTCCATTATTGACAATTATTGATGGCAATCAAGATTTGACAGTCTATACAGATGCTTCTCTTGAAGGTGTTGGTGCGGTATTAATGCAAAGAGGCCAAGTAGTTGCTTATGCTAGCCGTCAATTGAAGCCGCATGAGAAGAGATATCCTCATGATCTTAAGTTGTTAGCCATCGTGTTTGCTTTGAAAATATGGAGGCACTATCTTTTAGGTGAGAATTAGTTCGAATTATATACAGATCATAAGTCATTAAAGTATCTGTTCATCCAAAAGGACTTGAATTTGAGGCAGCAGCGTTGGTTAGAATTTCTTGTAGCATACGATCTAGGTATTTTGTATACTTCAGGGAAAGCCAATGTTGTAGCTGATCCACTCAGTAGAATGAATGTAATTATCACTAATCTCATTATTACGCCTTCATTGATTAACAAAATCTCTGTTCTTCAGAAGGATGATGAATTTATTCAAAGAATTAGTAAAAGAGTTTAGGAAGCGAACCCTGAAGTTTCCAGATTGATAACAAAAGAGTTCTGAGGTTATTAGGCTGAATTTGTGTTCCGAATATTCTTGAGCTCAGAAGGGAAAAGATGGATGAATGTCACAAATCCAAGCTTAGTATTCATCCAGGGGTGAGTAAGATATATCATGATCTCAAGCATACGTTCTGGTGGAGACCTATGAAAAGAGACATTTCCATATATGTTAGCAGGTGTTCTACTTGCCAACAAGTCAAATGTGGTCAGCAGAAACTTGCAGGACTATCGCAACCGTTAGAGGTTCCAAATTGGAAGTGGGATCAAATTTCCATGGATTTCATTGATGGTTTGCCTAGAACCGAGATAGGAAATGACAGTATATGGGTGATCATAGATCGTTTCATGAGGACTGCCCATTTTATCCCTGTGAAGTCGAATAGAACAGCTCAAAGTTTAGTGCAGATATATTGTAAAGAAATTGTTAGACTACATGGATTGCCTAATAGTATTGTTAGTGATCGAGATCAGATTTTCGCTAGTAAGTTCTGCGAAGCATTTCAGGAAGAGTTGGGAACAAAGCTGAATCTTAGCACCGCATATCATCCTCAAACAGACGGCCAAACTAAGAGGGTGAATCATATATTAGAAGATTTGTTCCAGGCTCGTATTCTTGATTTTGGCGGATCTTGGGAAGATCAACTACATTTGGTTGAATTCTCATATAATAACAGCTATCAAGC
The DNA here is from genome assembly GCA_030737875.1 of Allium sativum. Classification (NCBI taxonomy): domain Eukaryota; kingdom Viridiplantae; phylum Streptophyta; class Magnoliopsida; order Asparagales; family Amaryllidaceae; genus Allium; species Allium sativum. The sequence continues at coordinate 632,360,771 of CM060919.1, forward strand.
GAGCTTGGAAATGTCACCATTTGAAGCATTGTATAGTAGACCATGTAGATCTTCTGCATGTTGGGTGGAACCAGAAAATCTACTGGTGTTGGGTCCAGACATGATCCGAGAAGCTTCAGATAAAGTCGATTTCATTAAGAAGCGATTGCTAACAGCTCAAAGCAGATAGAAGAGTTATGCAGATTCTAGAAGAAGAGATCTGGCCTTTTTTTATTGGTGATTATGTATATTTGAAAGTTTCTCTGATGGGAGGAGTAGTCTGATTCGGGAAGATAGGGAAGTTGACACCTAGATTTATTGGTATGTTTCCTATATTCGAGAGGATAGTAACTCTTGCTTATACGGTTCAATTGCCAGACTGGTTACCAGGAATGCATGAAGTGTTTCACGTTTCTCAACTTCATAAACATGTACATGATCCAGACTTGGTCGTGGAAGAAGCATCGCAACAAGATTTGGATATTACTCCGAGTCTAGCAGTGAGAAGAGAGCCAGTGAAGATTATTGGCAAAGAAACCAAAATTCTCAGGAACAAGAGAGTTCTCTTAGTTAAAGTGCAATGGAGCAGAGATCTTAGAGACTGTACTTGGGAAACATAAGATAGCATTAAACAGGCTTATCCCAAGTGCAAAGCGGACATCTCTGATTAGCTCTTGTGTTGAGGTACATTTACAATTTATTCTATTTCCTTTTTGCTTCCAACTTCACTATTGTTTCCTTTTCGGGGACGAAAAGTTTTAAGTGGGGGAGATTGTAACAACCTAGAAAATCAGAACCAATTTAAAAATTTATTTTAAGGAATTTTTTTAGAATATGCATCAGAATTTAAAAATTCTATTTTTAAATAGGAACAAAGCCCTTAAAAAAGCCATTTTGCAAACGACCTCCATTTTCGACGAAATCACTTTTGTTAGATCCGGGATGTCAATTTATTGCTAGGTTTAAATTTCCATAATTTTTGGAAATGATATGTGAGTGTGGTAAATTAAAATGCGTTTGGTAATTTTTATTGAATTGGATCGACCATTAAAAACGCCATTTTTCAAACGATCTCCAAACTCGATGAAATTAGTTTTGTTAGGTTCGTATTGTCAAAACATAGATAGATTTATTTTTCGGGAAGTTTGGAATCAGTGTGTGGCTCTGGTAAATTAAAATGTACATTCAAATTCAATATTGAACGTTACATATTTTAATTTAAAGAAAAGCAAACTGAAACACTCGAATGGGCTTACGAAACATAGTCCATTGTGTCCAGAATGGAGGTATTTAGCTAGAGGCGACAGTCGTTGGGTTTGATTATGAGTTCATATGGATTAACGGGATTTTTTGAAATTAAAGAATTAAATAATTCAATTATAAATATAGGTGGCCAATCACGTAACCCTAAAATCAATTATATGGATTTTCAAAAACCCGCCACCTCTCTCAAAATGAATGCAGTAAACATCTCAAATCTTCTTCCCCCAATAACTCGCGATTCCCTCAATAAAATTCAATGATTCTTCAGAGAATTTTGTAGAGAATTTCGAGATCTACATATCCATACAATTTTGTAATTTAACTTTGCGAATTGGGCTCGAATCACCTCCGAAAGTCGCGTTGCCTCACCTCCCTTCTCTCTGTCGTGCCGCCACCGAGTTGGGCCCCACCACCATTGAACGACATGCCCCTCCAAGCTCTGCAGCGTAGTGCAAGTCGATCCTCTCCTCATGCAATTGTTTGAGCGCAAAGATCAAACCTAGTTTTGAACGAAAACTGAAAGGTAACGACCGTGTATTTTTTAAAATGGTTATAGCACTTAAAAGCGTTGCGAAGTTTAATTTATTTATAAAAATCATATATTTTTTGATACGATGTCGAAATCCGATGAAACAGAAAGCATTGGGACCATGACATCGTACAATACATCCTAGAAGATACTATAACGCATTTGGAGCTCCGTACAAAACTGGAAGGAGTGGAACCCAATGTGAGATTTCTAAATCCAAAAATAAAAATAATCATTTGTTGGATTATGTTTTTGTTAGATAAAAACATCATCTTTAACATGTTAGTGAAGTAATAAAAAATAATCATTTGTTGAATTATGTTTTTGTTAGATAAAAACATCACCTTTAACATGTTAGTGAAGTAATAAAAAAGAGTCATATGTTGAAATATGTTTTGTTAGATTAAAAATGTCATCTTTAACATGTTAATGAAAATAAAAATAATCATTTGTTGAATTATGTTTTTGTTAGATAAAAATATCGTCTTTAACATGTTAGTGAAATAATAAAAAATAATCATTTGTTGAATTATGTTTTTATTAGATAAAAACATCATCTTTAATATGTTAGTGAAGTAATAAAAAATAATAATTTGTTGAATTATGTTTTTGTTTGATAAAAATGTCATCTTTAACATGTTAATGAGAATAAAATAATCATTCGTTGAATTACGTTTTTGTTCGATAAAAATGTCATCTTAAACATGTTAATGAGAATAAAATAGTCATTTTTAGAATTATGTTTTTGCTTGATAAAAATGTCATCTTTAACATGTTAATGAAAATATAATCATTTGTTGAATTATGTTTTTGTTTGATAAAAATGTCATCTTTAACATGTTAATGCATATAAAATAATCATTTGTTGAATTATGAATCTGTTTGATAAAAATGTCATCTTTAACATGTTAATGAGAATAAAATATTCCTTTGTTGGATTATGTTTTTGTTTGATAAAAATGTCATCTTTAACATGTTAATGAGAATAAAATAATCATTTGTTGAATTATGTTTTTGTTTGATAAGAATGTCATCTTTAACATGTTAATGAGAATATAACAATCATTTGTGGAATTATGTTTTTGTTTGATAAAAATGTCATCTTTAATATTGCAATAACCCGGAAAATCAGAACCAATTTAAAAATTTTATTTTGGCAAATTTAATGAATTTTGAATACTTAAAATGATTTATTTTAAATAATAATGACTAGAATTTTATTTTGAACAGAATTAGAATGTATAAATTTATTTTAATCGAAGTTAGAGCGAATAATTCTAACTTAATTATAAAAGGAATTGGAAATGGCGCGGTAGTTTGAAAATTCGATTTCAAATGAATGTACAGGATTCAAAATAAACTGGATTTTAGTGAAACCAGAAATATTTAAATCTGTTTGAAAATATCTTTCTAAGAACTTGATAAATTGATATTTCAAAGCGGGAATAAAAATCTATGTCTAGTTGAAAATTCAGAATAGTCTAGCCAGTAAAAATAGCGATTTTGCAAACGACCTCCGTTTCCGACGAGACCACTTTTGTTAGATCTGGAATGTCAAATTATTGCTAGATTCCAATTTTCATAATTTTTGGAATTAATATATGAGCATGGTGAATTTAAACGTGTTTGGTCAATTCAGTTTGAATTTAATCGACTGGAAAATGACCGTTTTTCAAACGGTCTCCAAATTCAACAAAATTAGTTTTGTTAGGACAGTATCGTCAAAACATAGCTAGATTTATTTTTCGGGAATTTTTGGAGTCAAAATGTGGCTCCAATAAATTAAAATGTGCGTTTAAATTAAATATATATTGAATTGTATTTTAATTTAAATGAAAACTGATCGTAACAGTCGAATTGGCTTACGAAATATAACCCATTGTGTCTGGAATGGGGGTACTTGGTTAGAGGCGACAGTCGTTGGGTTTGATTTGGAGTTCAGACGAAAAATAGCAAATTAAGGAATTAAATAATATTAAACTATATATATATATAAACAATTTTTGGCCAAACCCTAGCTTTATAATCAGAAACCGCCATCATCTTTAAAACAGACAGGCGATCTCGTTTGAAATTTTCTCTCCAATTTTCACCAAATCCTCGCAATGATTTTCGAATCTTCCAAAGGCAAAATCAAACTACTAAGTGAGATCTATATGTTTAAAGGTCAAGATCGAAAATTAAAATCTCTGGAGAGCGATTTTGTGTTGCAAATGGTAGCATATCAAATGGGTTTTGCATGGCCAAGTGACCACCGAAGTCGCCGTCGTTCAAGGTGATGGTGGCTCAGACCAAGGCCGTCGGGGTGGCGCGGTTTGATTGGGGTCCAGCCCCTTTGATGTGCGTGCGATTTGAAGGGTTTAGGGGGCAAGTTGGGTTTGTTCGTAACAGGCAGTGAACGAGGAAGAAAGGAAGGAAGGGGAGCGTGCAGTGCACATGTGTGATAAGGGGTGAGGAATTATTTAATTTAAATAAAGTTAATTTTATTTAAATCATGTGCTAACTTTGAAACGACATATCTAGCTCGTATGGAGTCGGATTGAAAAACCATCAGTTGCCTTAGGATCGCGAAGGAGAATACTACAACATAGAATAGACTAGAACTAGAATGGAGAAAATCACAATTTTAAGCAAATTCAAACCCAAACTGTTCTGAAATTCAGAAATAAACTGACGGAGTGGAAACCAACGGTGAGAACTTCTCACTAAAAAATTTTCTGTACAGTTATTTTGAGACGACCCGAACTTCCCCGTGAAGGAAAGCCCGGATTGCTTTGAGAACATGACCAATCGGAACATAAACAGAAGAACATTTCATTGCTTATTACAATAATTTACATCTGAATACAAGAATATACACAGTATGAATAAACATTACACATTTGATAAACATCTGATGATTTACAAGTTACAATGCAGCGGAAAATAATACAAAACACAACTGAAAAGAATATACGGATACAAAGCTTTCTGAATATCATTCCAGCTGTAAACCAGGATCCTGTGAATATAATTCTGTAAAACCAAAACTACTAGATGCCCGTGCGGAAAATAGGGGCACCCAGAGTTTAGGTTAAAACAATAAACTCCAAGTCAGTCATGTGACTGGTGTGAGAACTAAAACAGTTATTTAAAACTTTACTTTAAATCAGATATATCAAGGGACCACGCCGTATAACACGGAACGGGTTTCCTCCCAAGAATACCAGTGCATATAACAAAACAGCGCAATGCTTTTTTGAAAAAATGAAGCTATTATAAGACCCAAGTCCTATAACACAATGCAACGCAAGCCGGGGGATACGGTTTTCCCTTATAATAGCCAAATATGCTTGGTACATTAAAACAAATCATTTGATACTATTATAAGTGCATAGTGTATAAAACAACTTCAAATATAAATGTATCAATCCTAGATGGCATGGGTACCGTATATCATGTCGTCAATACCTGGTTCTACGATCAAAACCGCAAAGTCACGTATTGGAAGTTGGATTTCCATTTGTGAACCAAGGCAAGGGATCGTTCTTACCGCTTCGAGACAATCTAGCCTACCATGTCTCAGGATCAGAGCTCGAGTGACCCTTGGATCGTCAAGGCCAGTCCACTCGATGTGGATTAAAATGCCTGAACACTGCATTTCCCCGCCCTATGGGGCTTAAATGAGCCAAATGACTCCATCGGCCCCGGATCGGCCGATATAATACAGACGCCTCCTATCCATCATCCACATAAGTAAAATGCCAGGGCATGCAAAACACTGACACCACCCCTAGCTAGAAAGAAACGCATGCCCTCCCTGATGTCCACTCCCGTTTCTGGTCCACACCGAGGTGTGAGGCTCGCGAATTAACGCTACACAAAGCTATGCCACAAAAGCTGTGCTTTGATCATCAACCACAAGACTCTGCTTTTCAACAGAAGCCTTGATCATTTGCATCTCAGCATGCCACACAGGCAATTCACGCTATGCAACCAATGTCTATCAATCACACAGAATGAAAACCGATGTCAGACACACATCCATTTACAAGTCCGTTCTGGGTCTGAACGAAACCGAAGTCACCTTATTCCTCCCCCATATGTACAATACAGGGGAGAGGCCCTCGCATATCTGTCGATCTCCAAGTACGTCTGGACGATCACCACTTATTACCTCGCCTTGGGTGTACAGCCCAATCATGACATCAGTAATCATCCAAACGATGTGAAGACCTCCGGTCTTCAACCACCGTCTTCATCCTCGAAACATCATCGAATCAGTTATTCAGAATGGGATAAACCCTGTCTTTCTGATTAACTTGCGTATATAATAAACAAGTGCTATAAAACACAACATACGCCTCATTCCAATCCAGAATTTTTCTTTATCCAAATATTCATATACTTTGGGAAAGGTCCCCATTAATTTTATCAAAGATAAATTCTTTAAATTTATTCTTTAATCTTCCTTTGGATATCATTTCAATCTAATTAAAGATGCATTAAAAACTCCACTTGGTATTAATCTTCCCAAAAATCAATATTAACATTTGTTTAACTTGGGAAATCATATCCTATCTTTAACTGGGTTAAAGAATCAATGTCATTTAAAACACGGTTCACGATAAACCCAAAATCACATTCCATTCCATCAGCCTTTAACCGTAAATTAGCAAGTGAACAATTCCCTAAGTATTAACCCCGAAGGCCGAAACCAACATCAGACCAATACCCAAGAAACCATTTAACTTAACTAATCTCCAGTTAGTTTCTGATTTTCTTAAGTCCATTGGGTCTAAGAATAGTATTATTAAAGATACCATTCACGACAACCTAAATCACATTCTATTAATTATGGAATCTTCACGGAAAAACAAATAATATATAATCGATATCAATTTCCATATCCGACCAATAATATAAATGGAATAACAGAAACGCCTCTTAAATTCCATATGTATTAACAGTCTTCCTCCATAGAAGTTCACTTCGATTATTATCAAATCAAATTCCATAATATATTAAATTGGAAAACGTTACCTTGGAAAATTCCTGTTAAATCTAAATAAAAATATTTATAAATCACATTTCACTGTAAATCGGGCTAAAGAACGAATGTCGTTAAAAACACAATTCACAATAAACCCAATTCGCATTAGCCTATAACCGTAAATTAGTAAGAGAACAATCCCCTATGTGTTAACCTCGAAGGCCGAAACCAACATCAGATCAATACTAGAAACCATTCAACTTAACAAATCTCCAATCAATTTGTAATTTTCTTAACCCCATTGGGTTTAAGAATAGTATTATTAAAGATACCATTCACGACAAACCCAAAATCCAATTTGATATTAAATATAAGGCTCTGAATAGAAAATATATCGTCTTATATTCAATATCAAATTCTGAAATCAACCAATATCGTATTGGAATAATGATATATATATATATATATATATATATATATCTTCTAAATTCCTCCACAATGTTCGTATAATCACGGAATCCAACATCGGAATATTTCGAAGATACTTTTGATTCAAATCCATTCCAATTCATATATTGGAAATTTCGGTTATTCTTAAAACCATTTCAAGACCAATTTATTTATTTTAAAAATATTGGATTTATTATTCTAATTCAAAACTAGTTCATTTCGATAAAAATATATTTTTATCTTTTCAAATATGGAATTTTTCATCCTAATTCTTTCCAAATCATTTCTTATGATTTTACACTAATTATTGATATTTTTAATAATTTTATCTAGGCCAGTACAGTCAATTTCCATAAATGGCCATCGAACTGCACTTACAACGATCTTTTCCAAATTTTATTTGGACATAATTAGAAATCCAACTGTTAGATTTTAAATTTCTAATATTATTTAGAAAGCTCTTTTCGATACGAACCCAACGGTTCCGGTTTTAAGAGAATCCGACGGTCGGATCTCCTGTAATGTCCGTTTGAAGTCGATGGCCGAAATTCGCGAACTGCCGCAGCGCGGCGCGTTCTATTCAAGCCATATATATATAATATATATATTGTATATATTTTAGTCAAAACCTATTTTATAAATTTGTTTTAAAATCGATTCCAACTTCCTTTTCAATTTTAAACCAAAATTTAATATTCTATATCATTATAATATAAATGATAATATATTCAAAATATTTGATTTTGAAATTATTTCCTTTTCGATATTCATTATAAAAACGAATAAAATCGATATAAATATCGTTCACGTCAAAATGGCGCAAATCTAATCAACACGGCTTCACACATTTCAATATTTCATGTCCATCCAAAATCGGACATCAAATTCACATTCTAATCCCTTACGGAATATTATTTTAAAATATTCGTTATTTTAAAATATTTCTATTTCAAATTATTCTTTATTTTCGAAATTGGAATGAAGCCCAATCAATTACCATATAATGTTATTTATGTGGATTCCATACAACACATGTATATAATAACAATTATAAACAATCATCCATCATCCAGAGTGCACTACACAACTGCATAAGCATTAAAATAAATAATTAACACTTATAATAGTCTGTCAACCAATTGATCGACATACAACTAAACAGTTGGGATTAGTGTACGTCAAATATTATCCCAACACCCGTGTGGGGTTTCAATCAACAAACACATATTTTATTTGTGCAGCTGGGCGATGTGTAAAATTTTATCATCCCAATCCATATCAGTCAAACGGGTGTACATAAACAAATCATCGGATTTGAATATGAATATTTATTTCTTTTTCAGGAGAGTTTTATGCCGTTAATTTATACGTTAAAAATTATATTTTTAACGTTAAAATATTTATTTCAACACTTTACTATTTTTAACTAACACTTTTTATTTCAGAAAATTTCGACAGCACAACGACGCGATATTAAAACCGAGTAATGTCTAGCATTACCCTTCTCCTATACAGGCTTGCGCCATATACACATATCAATCCAAACAATTCCCAAACCAAATTTAACCCAATAAATCAATCAACCCAAACCAAACAATCAAACAAGTCGTGCATGGCCTGTGGACGACGACGAACAGTTAATATACGTAGTTATAAAATAAATAACTGTAAAATAAATTATAGTGAGGAGTTCTCACCTTTGGGATCCACTTCGCCATTCTTTTTCTGAATTTCTGAACAGTTTGGATTTGCCCGAAATTCCTACGCAGTCTGATTCGCGTTGTTCATAGTAAAAATCACATTTTTATTATTGTCCTATCAGCATAAAAATCACATTTCCATTTCAACGCTATATGGATAAAAATCACATTTTTATTTCAAACTATTTATGTAAAAATCATATTTTTATTTCACATTTAAAAATCAAATCTTTTTACATATACAAATCAAACCCTTTTATTATTTCTTTCTACTTAATAAAAATCCAAATTTTCTTTATATAAAATTTCAAACTTTCTTTATTCAAAAATTCAAACTTTCTTTATTCAAAAATTCAAACTTTCTTGACTTAAAAATTCAAACTTTCTTTATAAAAAAAAATCAAACTTTCTTTATTCAAATTAAAAAACAAAGCTTTATTTAAAAATCAAATCTTTCTATAATTAAAACTAATCTTTATCTCTTATAAAAATCCAATCTTTATATAGTTAAAAATCCTATCTTTTTATAGTTAAAAATCCTATCTTTTTATAGTTAAAAATCAGAAAATATAATTCAGTGTTATTTAATTTCAGATCAAAAAAGAAGAAAGGGACAAAATGCTTACTGTAAATCCATCGCTCCTGTTCCAAATTGAAATCGAAGAAGCTCAGCCCCTAGGGCTCGAAATCGTTGCCACTGGAGTTGACCGAACTCCGATCCGGAGTCACCACTAGATGTGATTGAGTGCCCCTCGTCATCGCCTGGAGTGTTGATCAATGGGGCTTCGACTTTCAGTGGTGCAGGGTGGTTGCGCGGTGAGGAAAGGCGATGAGCTGATTCGATAATGGGGCGCGCGGTTGCAAAGGTCAGGTGGAGCGAGGCTCGATTGGGCGAAGGAGGTAATCGTGGGCGGAGGGTAGCAGAGGAACTGCGGTGTCGATGGAGGGAGCGATGGCGTCATCCGCCATTTTCGATTGATCGGATAAATTCCGATTGGGGTTCGATTGAAGAAAACAGAATGGGGGGTTAAGTGCAATAAGGGGCTGACCAAGTCAAATAATATATATTTAATTTTAATTTTAAATTCAAAAAGTTACTTTTTAATCCGAACTCCAAATCGATCCCAACGACTGTCGTCCTTAGCCAATTACCCTCATTCCGAACACAATGGGATATGTACTGTAAGCTGATTCGACTGTTACGATCAGTTTTCGCCAAAGTTAAAATATAAATCAATATATTAAATTTTAACATACATTTCAATTTAATGGGTTCACATACGGACCCCAAAAATTCCAGAAAAATCATTTCTAGCTTCGTATCGACGATATGGTCCTAACAAAACTAATTTCGTTGAATTTGGAGACGGTTTGTAAAATGGCCATTTTCTGGTCGATCCAAATTGACTGAAATGGACCAAACACGTTTTCTTGTGCCACGCTCACATATTACTTCCATAAATTATGAAAATTGGAATCTATCAATAATTTGATATTCTTGATCCAACAAAAGTGGTTTCGTCGAAAATGGAGGTCGTTTGCAAAATGAGTATTTTTAAGGGCCATATATATTTAAAATATAAATAAATATATTTAAATTCCATAGCGACTATTCTGAATTTTAACTAGACATAACTTTTTATTTATATTACGAAATTTATATTTTTCACATCCGTTAGAAAGATATCGTTAAGCATATTCAAATATTTCTGGTTTTGACCAATTCTAATTTATAGTGAATTCTACACATTCAATTGAAATTTAAATTCGAATTTTCAAACTGTCGCACCTTTTCAAGCTTGTTATATAATTTAAATAAATTTATTCGTTTTAACTTTGATTAAAATAAATTTTTAGTCATTATTATTTAAAATAAATCATTTTAAATATTCAGAAACCATTAAAATTGCCAAAATAAAATTTTAATTTGGTTCTGATTTTCCGAGTTGTTACATATTTATTTTATGACTACATATATGAATTGTTCCCCATTGTCCACAGACCATGGATGATTTATTGGATTGTATTGTGATTGCGATGTGAAATGTTGTACAATAAATTATTTATGATGTGTAAGTTATATATATATATATACGATTTGGAAAACATATATATATATATATAAATGTAATGTGAAATGGAAAATATAATTATATATATATATGATGTGAATGAATTATATATATACGATGTGAAATGAACAAAATATATATGAAATGAAAATAAAATATATATAAAATGGAAATAATATATATTTGAAATGAAAATAATATATATATATATATGAAATGTGAATAATATATATTTGAAATGAAAATAAAATATATATGAAATGGAAATAACATATATTTGAAACGAAAATTATATATATATATATATATATATATATGTGTGTGTGGAATGTGAAAAATATGTATATATGGAAATGTGAATTATATATATATTTATGAAATGTGAATAATATATATATGAAATGTGAATAATATATATATGGAACGTGAATAATATATATATAATGTGGAAAATATATATACGATGTGAAAATAATATATATACGATGTGAAAATGTGTATATATATACACACGATGTGCAAAATCTATATATGCGATGTGAAATATATTTTTTCGCTAAAAATATTATTTTTAGCTTATATATGCGATATATAAAATGGTCGTGTATTGAAATGATTATTAGATCATTGAAAATATAATTTTTAACATATACATGCACTGTATAAATTGTCATGTAATGGAATATTCAATTTTGATTTAAAATTGAATATGAAGTTAAAATCCTTTTGAAAACGAATTTAAAACGATTTAAAAAATAAGTTATAAATGGAAATCGACGAAATTTATATAATATATATATTATATATATTTAATGGCCTGAATAGAACGTGCCGCGCCGCAAATGTTCGCGAATTTCGACCATTGACTTCGAATTGACATTATGGGAGATCCAGCCATTGGATTGTAACAATCCGGAAAATCTAAACCAATTTAAAAAATTTAAATTGGCTATTTTAGTGGATTTTAAATATTTAAAATAAATATTTTAAATAATAACGACGAAAATTAAGTTTGAATCGACGTTTGAAAATAAATATAATTAATTCTAATTATAAACAAGGCCTGAAATGGCGTGGTAGTTTCAAAATTTGAATTCAAACTTTGACTGACTGTACCGGGTGCAAAACAAAACGGATTTTAGTGAAACCAAAAATATTTAAATGAATATCTTTCTAACGAATCTGAAAAATCGAAGTTTCGTAGCGGGAAGCAAAAGTTATGGCCAAATGAATTTTCAGAAAGGTCGCTAAAGAATTTATATAACCCGTGAAAATGGTCATTTTGCAAACGACCTCAGAATTCGACGAAACCACTTTTGTTGGATCCGGGATGTCCAATTATTGCTAGGTTTCAAATTTCATAATTTTTGAAGCTAGTATTTGAGTGTGGCAAAGGAAAATGTGTTTGGTCGATTTCTATTAAATTGGATCGACCAGAAAAGGGCCATTTTTCAAACGACCTCAGAATTCGACGAAACCAGTTTTGTTGGGACCGTATCGTCAAAAAATAGCTATATTTATTTTTATGGAATTTTTAGAATCGGTATGTGGCCCCGGCAAATTGAAATGTACATTCAAAATAATTATTGAATGTTTTATATTTTAATTTGAACGAAAACTGACTGAAACATTCGAATGGGCCTACGAAACATATCCCATTGTGTTCGGAACGGGGGTATTTAGCTAGGGACGATAGTCATTGGGTTTGGATTGGAGTTCGTATGAGATAAGGGGTGTTTTCGAAATTTTAAAATATATAAATATAAAAAATTCTCATTGGCCGGTAACATTTTCTCTCTCCCCGCTTTCTCTCTCTCCCTCTCAGCGCGAACAATGGAAACCCCTTCCATCCTTCCCGTCCATTTTCTGGCCAAACCACTTCGATTCAGACCTCGACCCAGTTGAGGATTTTGAAGAGCTCGAGACGAGCTTCAAATCCATACCAAGCACTCCCTCTTTCATGAGGTATTTCGTTCGAATCACCCCCGGGAACATCCGCTCTTTGGATCGCCGCCGAGCCTGCCAGGAGCCACCGAACTGGACCCCCTCCCTGGCGCACATGCACCTCTTCAGACCCTACCCCATGGTGAAATCCGATCGAGCAACCGCTACACGGATTTCGAGAAAAGCTGAAACCTAGTTTTGAACAAATCAGAGAGGTAACAACTGATTTTATATTAAACTATTTAACAGCACTTTAAAGCACTACAGTTTTTGATTTCACTGTAAAAAACATATCTTTTTCATTTCTTGATGAAATTCAGTGAAACAAGAGGTAGTGGACTCGTGTGGATGTCTTCTACATTCTAGAAGAGACCGGATATTTTTCTGAGCCTTCTGCTTTTTTTGGTGGGGTGGAACCCAATGTGAGATTTCTAAATTATAAATGATATGGAAAGCGACGATGTATAAATTATATAGTCGATGTATGAGTTATATAAGCATTGTACACCTCATGTATAAGCGTTGTATAAGTTGTACGTTTGATGTATAAGTTATATATGCGTTGTAAAAATTACATATGTGTTGAAGTGAAGTGAAATATACTTATATAAATATATATATATATATATATATATACGCCCCTCGTCCACAAACCATGGACGATATTTATTGGTTGTGATTGGTGTGAAAATTGGTTGATAGCGAATGGTTTATTAGAATTGTTTGTGGTTGAAATTGATTGATTGTGGTTGAAAAATAACCTTTTGTGGTTGAGAATTATTTGGTTGAAACCACATAGGATTAGTTTGTGGAAAAGAAAAAAAATAACATGCCGCCTGCGTGCGAACTAGATGAATGAAATCCTCATTGTCAAAAGCTGCGAGGCTTTAAGGTAGAGCGAGGAGCCGTACTAAGGACGGTCCCGGTTTTAACTACCCTGCCGTTATGCTGCGGAAATTTTGAATAATATTCATGTGTTAGAATTATTTTCATGTGTTGAAACTATATTCGTGTGTTGAATAGAAATTCATGTGTTGAACGACATTCATGTTTTGAAATAAATTGTTGTATAATAAAAATCATATTTTTACCATCTATATGAAACTATATAACATATTCGTGTTTTGAAATAAATTGTTTTATAATAAAAAAAATCATATTTTTACCATCAATATAAACTATATAAAATAGTCGTGTTTTGAAATAAATTGTTTTATAATAAAAAAAATCATATTTTTACCATCTATATGAACTATATAAAATAGTCGTGTTTTGAAATAAATTGTTTTACAATAAAAATCACATTTTTATTATAAACATGAATTGTTAAAAATAGTGCAGTGTCGAAATAAATGTCTGTTGGATAAAAATATCATTTTTATCAAAGGTATGAAAAGAATATGGTTTTGAAATTGAAGAATAGATTATATATATATATATATAATTAAAATATATCGAATAACGAAGCTGCAGTTCATGTTTTGAAACCGTGATTTCAAACGATTAGTGCGGGAGATTCGACCATCGGATTTCCCCAAAACCGAAACCGTTGGGTTCGTTTTGGATATATCTTTCCAACGACACCCACTTTGTGAAGATCCAACGGTTGGATTGTCTAGAATGTTTATTTCAAATCTTAAGAAAAACAGCGCCAGAATCGACTATATATATATATAATTAAATTATATGACGCTACAGTTCGTATTTTGAAATTGAAACTTCAAACGAGTGTACCGGGAGATCCGGCCATCGGATTTTCCCAAAACTGGAACCGTTGGATTCGTTTTGAAAAGATCTTTCTAACGATATAAATTTTGTGGAGATCCAACAGTTAGATTTTCAGATATGCATAAATAAATCTGAAGAAAAACAGCGCCACGACCGCGTTATGGCCTGAAGCGTCATTTGAATAAATTGGCTATTTTTAAATGAATAAAAATAGCGATAAATCGTTATAAAATATTATAAACGATATAGAATGGAAATAAACCGAAATTACCCGGTTTATTGGATATTTAATGGTTGAATGTGAAATTTATAAACTAACTGAAGGTTAGCTAAGTCAAATGGTTTCCTAGGTTTTGTTCTGATGTTGGTTTCGGCCTTCGGGGTTAATATTTGGGAAATCGTTCTCTTACTAATCTATGGTTAGTGACTGATGAATTGGAATAAGGCATATGTTGTATTTGTGCAGCAATTGTTTATTATATACGCGAGTTGCTCAGAAAGACCGAGTTTATCCCATTCTGAATAACTGAATCGACCATAAGAAGTCGATGATGAAGACGGTGGTTGAAGACCGGAGATCTTCACCTCGGTTGGATGATAACTGATGTCCTGATTGGGAGGCATCCCGAAATATGGATAATGAGTAGTGATCGTCCAGACGTACGTGGAGATCGATGGGGATGCGAGGTATATAGTGCCTCTGGTTTCGTTCAGAACCAGAACGTACTTCTAAATGGACTGCGTGTATGACATTGGAATTCATTCTGTGTGATTGATAGCCATCAGTTTCATGGTGTGAATTGCCTGTGTGGCATGCTAAGATGCAGTGATCAAGGCTTCTGTTGAAAAGCAAAGTCTTGTGGTTGATGATCAAAGCATGGCTTGTGTGGCATAGCTTTGTGTATAACATGAATTCGCGAGCCTCACACCCCGGTATGAGTCAGAAACGAAGAGGACCTCAGGGAGGACATGCGTTTCTTTCTAGCTAGAGGTGGTGTTAGTGCTTAAACTGGCTAACATTTATATTACATTCACCTGTGTGGTTGTTGCTGTTGCAAGGCGCCTCGGTTATATCGGTCGATCCGGGACCGATGGAGTCATTCGTTGGCTCATTTACGCCCCCAAAGGGCGGGGAAACGCGTTGTTCAGGCACTATAATCCACATCGAGTGGACCGGCCCTGTCGCTCCAAGGTGCAGTTGCGGCTGTTCCGGTGGCTTGGGCTAGAGAGTCTCGAATTCGGTAAGGACTATCTTTTGCCTTGGTTCATGACGGAAATCCAATTTCCAAATATGTGATCGTGCGGTTTTGATTGTAAACCTATATTTGGCGACATAGTGGCATGGGACGCTCATGTCGTCTATGATTGATATTTATGATTGTTTATAAAATTTGAAACTAATTGTAAACGATCTAAGATGGGTGGTTTCCTAGGTATTGGTCTGATGTTGGTTTCGGCCTTCGGGGTTAATACTTAGGGAATCGTTCTCTTACTAATTTACAGTTGGAGTGTAATTAAGAATTAAACGACAAAACTTACATTTTAAGTGGTTTTACTTTACACGTATTAAGCATATCTTGGTCGATATAAGGTAAAACTCTATCCTCTGGTTTGCGTTGCATTGTGTGATGGGACTTGAGTCTTATATCGGCTTCATTTTTATAAAAAAGCATTGTGATGTTTAAAAGATTTACTTGTTTAAGCACTGGCAATCCAATGGAGTAAACCCGTTCCGCGAAAGTGGCGTGGCCTGTGATTAGCCAAGTTATATGATGTGTTAAGTAGATTTCTCATACCAGTCCCATGACTGACTCGTAGTTTGTTTCACTTGCAAACTCGGGTGCCCTTATTTCTACACGGGCAACCTTGTCTTCTGGTTTTAGCAGGCTATTTCTGGATAGTTGGAGCTGAAGATGGATTCTATCATTTATCTCTTTTTATGCTGTTCATCTCCTATTGTACATATTATGTTTGTTTTCCGCGATAGACATTCATGTATAGCTGAACTGTATTTGTACTAAGTATGATCCTGTATACTTTGTAACTCTGATGATTACGTTTATCCAGTGTATTCTATTGTACATTATTTAGTGTATTTATTTATTTCTGTTCTGCTATTATCTGTTTATGTGTTATACTCCAAAGATTACCCTTGACACCGTCGTACGGGGTTTTAGGGTCGTCACATCGTGGTATCAGAGCTTTGGTTAAGCTTAGTTCTGGAATATAACATATTAACGAGCTCGTCAGAAATAGAACTAGTAGTGTTCTAAGGCGAATAACTCATTTCAGATAGGATTAGCAATATCCTTGAATGAGTAAAGCAGAATAAAATACTCCCCAGTAGACACATTTACATTCAAGTATTTGTCTCTATGTTTTGAAATATCTTTTCTGTTGACCTGACACTTTGTCTGCTAATTGCAAACGCACTAGAAAATGAGTATCAGAAACAGGAGGAATACAGAACCAGATATTGAGGCTCTAGTAAAGAGGTATCGAAATTTGGGTGGATCACCATTCTTGGGCAAAGAATCCATTATGGAGACATAAGCTTGGATTCGCTCTGCTGGGAAGATCTTTGAAAGCTTAAAGATAAGAGATGACCAGAAAAGATTACTGGCGTCTTGGGCACTCAAAGAAGAAGCTTTGTTCTGGTGGGATTCGATTATTAAGGATAATCCAAAAGGTGATATCACCTGGGATAGATTCAAAGAGGCTCAGGTAAATGAAGTGGCAGAAACCTCAGCACCCTCAACTAGTCAGAGAAGGTCTGATGTTTTGGAAGGCACGCTTAATGTCAAAAATATTCTAGTTAAAGTATTGTTTGATACAGGCGCGTCGCGAAGCTTTATTGCAAAGAATGCAGTTAAGAAGTTGGATTTGAAATTGAAAAGGCTCAAAGAACCCATCACGGTACATAATCCGGTTGGGAGTTCCCATGATCTTAGTTAGATTTGTGGGGTGCCTGTCTCTTTTTCCAGTTATAAGTTCCCTACCATCTATCGTATGAATTTTACTGAATTCGATCTTATTTTGGGATTGGATTGGTTAACCAAATATGAAGCTGAGGTTAAGTGTGCAGAGAACATTGTTAAGGCAAAGGCCCAATTAGGGAATTATATAATCATACCATGCGAAGGTCCGAATTCAGATAGAAAAGACTTTTGGTCAGCTCTAGATGTTTCTCCTACTCAAATAGAAAATATCCCTGTAGTCACAGAGAATATTCTCGACCTCATAAAAGATATTCCTGTCGTCAGGAATTATGCGGATATGTTCGAAGAAGTTGTTAGCTTACCTCCGTAGAGGGAAATTAATTTCAAGATCGCTTTAATTCCGAACGCAAGGCCAGTAGTGCACGCTATTCGGAGAATGACTCTAAAGGAGAAAGAAGTACTAGACAATCAAACTCGACAACTTGTATGGAACGGGTCTGATCAGGCCTAGTTTCTCTGATTGGGGAGCAGCAGTGGTGTTTGTCCCAAAGTCTGATGGTACTATGCGACTATGTGTGGATTACCGTGACTTGAATAAACCGACAATAAAGAACAAGTATCCATTGCCGCGAATCGATGATTTATTGGATCGTCTGAATGGAGCACGAGTATTTTCAAGAATGGACCTAGCTACAGGCTTCCATCAGCTTCGTATTGCCGAAGAGTGTGTTCCTATGACAGCATTCAGAGGTCCAGACTTATTCTATGAGTGGTTACTAATGTCGTTCGGCTTATGTAACGCTCCAGCTTACTTCGTCGATTTAATGAATAGAGTGTTCAGAGGGGTCCTGAATAAGTTTGTTCTAGTTTTTATTGATGATATTCTAGTCTTCTCTAAGTCAAAAGCCGAACATGAAAAACATTTGGAACAAGTTCTGGAAATTCTGAGAAGGAATGTATTGAAAGCTAAACTTTCCAAACGTATATTCTGGCAAGATGAAGTAAAGTTTCTTGGCCATGTCGTATTAAAAGAGGGAATTGCTGTGGATCCAAGCAAAATCACCGCTATTCAAAATTGGAAACAGCCTAGTACTCCCACCGAAGTCTGAAGTTTTCTTCGATTGGCTAGTTATTACCGGAAGTTCGTTTAAGATTTTTCGAAGATATCTAGTCACTTAACAAAGCTTACAAATAAGAACTCAAAATTCAAGTGGACTCCAGAATGTGAGGAGGCTTTTGAGAACCTAAAATTAAGATTAACAACGGCTCCAGTGTTAATGATAATCGATGGCAATCAAGACTAGAAATTCTGGACAGATGCCTCTAGAGAAGGTCTTGGTGCAGTATTAATGCAAAGAGGTCAAGTGGTTGCTTATGCTAGCCGTCAGCTGAAGCCACATGAAAAGAATTACGTTACTCATGATCTTGAGTTGTTGGCTATCGTATTTGCTTTGAAAATCTGGAGGCACTATCTTTTGGGTGAGAAATTTGAACTGTTTACAGATCACCAGTCGCTAAAGTATCTGTTCACCCAGAAATACTTGAATCTTAGGCAACAACGTTGGCTAGAGTTCCTTGCAGCATACGATTTTGAGATTCTGTACACTCCAGGGAAAGCCAATGTCGTAGCCGATGCGTTAAGTAGAAAGAATGTAATGATCGCCAGTTTTATTATTGCGACTTCTTTGATTGACAAGATATCTGCTCTCCAAAGAGATGACAAATTTATTAAAGGAATGAGCCAGCGGATTCATGAAGGCAATGCTTCAGATTTCCAGCTCGATAGCGAAGGGATTCTGAGGTTACAAGGACGAATTTGTGTTCCAGAAGTTCCTGAACTCAGAAGAGATGTGCTTGATGAATGCCACAAATCTAATTTCAGTATCCATCTGGGTGTGAGTAAAATGTATAACGATATCAAGCGAACATTCTGGTGGAAATCGTTGAAAAGAGACATCTCTATATATGTTAGAAGGTGCCCTACTTGCTAACTAGTCAAAAGCGACCAACAGAAACTGGCTGGATTGTTGCAACCGCTGGACGTTCCAGGTTGGAAGTGGAAACATATTTCGATGGACTTCTTAGATGGTTTGCCCATAACCAGAAAAGGAAATGACAGTATTTGGGTGATCGTAGATCACTTCACGAAGACCGCCCATTTCATACCTGTCAGATCGAATAGAAATACTCAGAGTCTGGCGCAGATATATTTCAAGGAAATTGTTAGGCTACATGGAGTGCCGATCAGTATAGTTAGTGATAGAGATCCAATATTTACTAGCAAATTCTGGGAGGCATTTCAAGTAGAACTGGGAAGCTGAATCTAAGCACCGCTATCATCCTTAGACAAATGGTCAGACTGAGAGGGTGAATCGTATACTAGAAGATTTATTGCGGGCTTGTGTTCTTGATTTTGGTGGATCATGGGAAGACCATTTGCATTTGGCTGATTTCTCATATAACAACATCAAGCGAACCTGACGATGTCAACATTTGAAGCATTGTATGGTAGACTGCGCTGATCTCCTGCTTATTGGGTCGAACCTGGTAATAGGTTTGTATTGGGACCTGATATGATCCGTGAAGCTGCAGACAAAGTCGATTTTGTTAAGAAACGATTACTCGCCGCTCAAAGCTGACAGATGAGCTATGCTTATTCGAGAAGAAGAGATTTGGCTTTTTCTGTTGGTGATTATGTGTATCTAAGGGTTTCTCCGATGAGAGGAGTGATTCGATTTAGCAAAACTGGGAAGTTGGCGCCCATATTTATTGGACCATTCCCTATTCTTGAACGGATTGGGACCCTCGCTTATAGAATTCAATTACCAGATTGGATGCCTGGAGTACATGATGTATTTCACATATCTCAAGTTCGAAAGCATGTTCATGATCCAG
Source organism: Allium sativum (assembly GCA_030737875.1). NCBI lineage: Eukaryota > Viridiplantae > Streptophyta > Magnoliopsida > Asparagales > Amaryllidaceae > Allium > Allium sativum. Next base: position 632,381,242 of record CM060919.1, read on the forward strand.
ACTTGGTCATGGAAGAGGCCGCACAACAGGATATTGAAATTACTCCAGAATTGGTTGTGAGAAGAGAGCCGCTAAAGATTATCGGCAAAGAAACCAAAGAACTGAGGAACAAGAAGGTTCACTTAGTCAAAGTGCAATGGAGTGGAGATCCACGAGATTGTATTTGGGAAACAGAGGAAAGCATTAAGAAAGCCTATCCTAAGTGCAGGGTGGATATCTCTGATTGACTCTGGTGCAAGGTACATTTACCATACTTTGCATTTCTATTATGTTCTCTACTTTGTTGTTATTTTCTTTTCATGGATGTAAACTTTTAATTCTATAGTGTGATTATTTTAAAAAAGAGTATATGAATTGATTAGTATATTTTTGAAAAGTTAAAAAAATTGATTGTTGTTTGTGTGATGTGATTGTGGATTTGATTAATTAAATTATTAGAATGATAGTTAATTTAATCAATAAGAGAATGAATGGTAGAATTTATTCGGTAAAATCACATATGGAACTGATTTAAAAAAAATGATAGAAATATATACATGTGCAATATATATGTTTGAACAGGTAAATGGATTAGCTGTTGAGTAAAGAATTTATTTGTGTGCCCGACAAATAGGTAAACCTTAATGAGTTGGATGCACAATTTTATTACTATATCAACTCCTGTGAATGCCATTGGATGCGGAGTGCTGGTTGTTCTGTGTGTAATAATAAATGTCGCCATAGGATAATAACAATTAATTTTGAACTACACTACATGGCATACTTCTTGAAGATAGGCATACTTCATCATATACCACATAAGCATTTGGGGCTTGTGTGACGAGGCTGAAGATTTACCATACGAGCGAGAGGCTTGTATGGCGATGACTATATATTACAGGTTGAACTGATGACTGATATGGACCATATAAAATGTAACGATAAATTGTCAGATTAATAAAAAAACCCACACGGATCTGGAGATGACAATAAACACATCTCTCTGGTCATTACGGCACAAAAACCATTTATAGGGTGATGAGAATTTGTTCTCTAGAGTTATGATCTATACACACGCCCCTGTGGACATCGGAATATATCACAATAAAAATGTGCATGCTTATTAGGATTTATTGGGTACCTAATACGGCCCAATAAATATCCAAACCCCTCGAGGAGGTTATGGCGAAATTTTTCGAAAATTTAGGGTGTTAGCCAAATTTTTGAAGAATTTGAAAATTCTTAGAAACTGAAAAGTTGAAGAATGGAAGCCAGATTGAAAGTAGAGTTAATTAATCAAACCACCTTCGAGTTTGTTCCATTTCGGGGACGAAAAGTTTTAAGTGGGGGAGATTGTAACAACCCGGAAAATCTGAACCAATTTAAAAAATTTTAATTGGCTATTTTAGCGGATTTTAAATATTTAAAATAAATATTTTAAATAATAACGATGAAAAATAAGTTTGAATCGACGTTTGAAAATAAATATAATTAATTCTAATTATAAACAAGGCTTGAAATGGCGCGGTAGTTTCAAAATTTGAATTCAAACTTTGACTGACTGTACCAGGTGCAAAACAAAACGGATTTTAGTGAAACCAAAAATATTTAAATGAATATCTTTCTAACGAATCTGAAAAATCGAAGTTTCATAGCGGGAAGCAAAAGTTATGACCAAATGAATTTTCAGAAAGGTCGCTAAAGAATTTATATAGCCCGTGAAAATGGCCATTTTGCAAATGACCTCAGAATTCGACGAAACCACTTTTGTTGGATCCGGGATGTCCAATTATTGCTAGGTTTCAAATTTCATAATTTTTTAAGCTAGTATATGAGCATGGAAAAGGAAAATGTGTTTGGTCGATTTCTATTAAATTGGATCGACCAGAAAAGGGTCATTTTTCAAACGACTTCAGAATTCGACGAAACCAGTTTTGTTGGGACCGTACCATCAAGAAATAGCTAGACTTATTTTTCTGGAATTTTTAGAATTAGTATTTGGCCCTGGAAAATTGAAATGTACGTTCAAAATAATTATTGAATGTTTTATATTTTAATTTGAAGGAAAACTAACTGAAACATTCGAATGGGCCTACGAAACATATCCCATTGTGTTTGGAATGAGGGTATTTAGCTAGGGACGACAGTCGTTGGGTTTGGATTGGAGTTCGTATGAGATAAGGGGTACTTACGAATTTTTAACATATATAAATATAAAAAATAATCATTGGCTAGTAACATTTTCTCTCTCCCCGCTTTCTCTCTCTCCCTCTCATCGCGAACGACGGAAACCCCTTCCATCCTTCCCGTCCATTTTCTGGCCAAACCACTTCAATTCAGACCTCGACCCAGTTGAGGATTTTGAAGAGCTCGAGACGAGCTTCAAATCCATACCAAGCACTCCCTCTTTCGTGAGGTATTTCATTCGAATCACCCCCGGGAACATCCGCTCTTTGGATCGTCGCCGAGCCCGCCTGGAGCCACCGAACTGGACCCCCTCCCTGGCGCACGTGCGCCTCTCCAGACCCTACCCCGTGGTGAAATCCGATCGAGCAACCGCTACATGGATTTCAAGAAAAGCTGAAACCTAGTTTCGAACAAATCAGAGAAGTAACGGCTGATTTTATATTAAACTATTTAATAGCACTTTAAAGCGCTACGGTTTTTGATTTCACTGTAAAATCATATCATTTTCGTTTCTTGACGAAATTCAGTGAAACAAGAGACAGTGACTCGTGTGGACGTCTTCTACATTCTAGAAGAGACCGGATATTTTTCTGAGCCTTCTACTATTTTTGGTGGAGTGGAACCCAATGTGAGATTTCTAAATTATAAACGATATGGTAAGCGACGATGTATAAATTATATAGTCGATGTATGAGTTATATAAGCATTGTACACCTCATGTATAAGCGTTGTATAAGTTGTACGTTCGATGTATAAGTTATATATGCGTTGTAAAAATTATATATGTGTTGAAGTGAAGTGAAATATACTTATATATATACGCCCCTCGTCCACAAACCATGGACGATATTTATTGGTTGTGATTGGTGTGAAAATTGGTTGATAGCGAATGGTTGACTAGAATTGTTTGTGGTTGAAATTGATTGATTGTGGTTGAAAAATACCCGTTTGTGGTTGAGAATTATTTAGTTGAAACCACATAGGATTAGTTTGGGGAAAAGAAAAAAAATAACATGCCGCCTGCGTGCGAACTAGATGCATGAAATCCCCATTGTCAAAAGCTACGAGGCTTTAAGAAAGAGCGAGGAGCCGTACTAGGGACGGTCCCGGTTTTAACTACCCTGCCGTTATGATGCCAAAATTTTGAATAATATTCATGTGTTAGAATTATTTTCATGTGTTGAAACTATATTCGTGTGTTGAATAGAAATTCATGTGTTGAATAGAAATTCATGTGTTGAACGACATTCATGTTTTGAAATTAATTGTTGTATGATAAAAATCATATTTTTACCATCTATATGAAACTATATAAAATAGTCGTGTTTTGAAATAAATTGTTTTATTATAAAAATATCATATTTTTACCATCTATATAAACAATATAAAATAGTCGTGTTTTGAAATAAATTGTTTTATAATAAAAAAAATCATATTTTTACCATCTATATGAACTATATAAAATAGTCATGTTTTGAAATAAGTTGTTTTACAATAAAAATCACATTTTTATTATAAACATGAATTGTTAAAAATAGTGAAGTGTCGAAATAAATGTCTATTGGATAAAAATATCATTTTTATCAAAGGTATGAAAAGAATATGGTTTTGAAATCGAAGAGATTATATATATATATAATTAAAATATATCGAATAACGAAGATGCAGTTCGTGTTTTGAAACCGTGATTTCAAATGATTAGTGCGGGAGATCCGACCATCGGATTTTCCCAAAACCGAAACCATTGGGTTCGCTTTGGAAATATCTTTCCAACGACACCCACTTTGTGAAGATCCAACGGTTGGATTGTCTGGAATGTTTAATTCAAATCTGAAGAAAAACAGCGCCAGAATCGATTATATTTATATATATATAAAAATATAATTAAATTAAATCGAATAACGACGCTGTAGTTCGTATTTTGTAATCGAAACTTCAAACGAGTGTACCGGGAGATCCGACCGTCGGATTTTCTCAAAACTGGAACCATTGGATTTGCTTTGAAAAGATCTTTCTAATGATATAAATTTTGTGGAGATCCAATGGTTAGATTTTCATATATGTGTAAATTAAATATGAAGAAAAACAACGCCACGTCCGCGTTATGGCCTGAAGCATCGTTTGAATAAATTGGCTGTTTTTAATTGAATAAAAATAGCGATAAATCGTTATAAAATATTATAAACGATATGGAATGGAAATAAACCGAATTTACCTGGTTTATTGGATATTTAATGGTTGAATGTGAAATTTATAAACTAACTGAAGGTTAGCTAAGTCAAATGGTTTCCTGGGTTTTGATCTGATGTTGGTTTCGGCCTTCGCGGTTAATATTTGGGTAATTGTTCTCTTACTAATTTACGGTTAGTGAATGATGAATTGGAATAAGACGTATGTTGTGTTTGTGTAGCACTTGTTTATTATATACGCGAGTTGCTCAGAAAGACCGGGTTTATCCCATTTTGAATAACTGAATCGACGATAAGAAGTCGATGATGAAGACGGTGGTTGAAGACCGGAGATCTTCACCTCGGTTGGATGATAACTGATGTCCTGATTGGGAGGTATCCCGAAATATGGATAATGAGTGGTGATCGTCTAGACGTACGTGGAGATCGATGGGTATGCTAGGTATATAGTGCTCCGGTTTCGTTCAGACCCAGAATGGACATGTAAATGGACTGTGTGTCTGACATTGGAATTCATTCTGTGTGATTGATAGCCATCAGTTGCATGGTGTGAATTGCCTGTGTGGCATGCTAAGATGCAGTGATCAAGGCTTCTATTGAAAAGCAAAGTCTTGTGGTTGATGATCAAAGCACGGCCTGTGTGGCATAGCTTTGTGTATAACGTGAATTCGCGAGCCTCACACCCCGGTACGAGCCAGAAACGGGAGAGAACCTCAGGGAGGATGTAACACCCCACATCTGTTAAGGTCACTCACAAAGGGAATGCCTTAACTTCAGTGGAGTATTATGGGTACTGGAACAGAAATATTACAAGACAGACATATATAAAACAGCGGAAAAATAAAGTGGAAGTGCTTCAAACCATTTATTAAATATAAACGTTTACAAGAAAAGCCCATCAACTTGTAATACCCAATTTCATGGTTAAAAAATCTGTCTTGCTCAAAAACAAAGAAGCATAAAAACAAACTGCAGTATTCTCCAATAAAGCAAAGCAAGTCATAGCCTAGAGAAATCCAAGCCATACATGAAAGAGCCTTGGAGCTTGGTAAGATCCGAACTAAGCTGTATTCCCACCCTGTGAACCTGGGGGGGGAACGGAAGAAAAAGAGGCGAAACAAAACGGGTCAGTCATAAAGACTGAGTAAGTCCTAGTGACTTTCAGCATAAAAATGAGTAAAGATAACATGGCATGAATAAACTGAAAGTAAACATAAGCATGATGACAAGGTAGGCAAGATAAACTAAGATAACAAGATAAACTATGATAACAAGATAAACTAAGGTAACAAGATAAACTTCGGGCACGATGAAACAAGTATAACATCCTATAATTCCCATCAAGTACCCCACCGCATGGTTTCTATCAAGAATAACATCGCAAGGTTTCTAAGCTTTACCATTAAAACGATGTCTATTTGCTCTGCACCACCTAACTAGCATCTTCATAAGTGTCTTACATGGAATGATCTGTACTCCTACTAGTATCCCAACTAGTGTCCTGTGTAACAAGGATCCGTATCTTGTTAACTTAACCCCATGTGTTACTTAACCCTACTACGCATCACATCAGATTGGTTAAGTGCATGTTAACTTAACCCCATCCACTAGTCATATTATAATGGTTAAGTGTTATCAACTTATTCAAGTTAACTTAACCCACCCGCTTGTCCTGTTATGTTGGTTGAGTGTTACTACTTAACCGCAACCACTTGTCTAATTAACCCATTGTATTAGTTAAGTGTTCTCATTAACTTAACCTCACTCTCTAGTCCAGTTTAATCATGTTATAATGGTTAAACATTTGCTTAACCTTACCCACTCCCATAGTCAACTTATTAAATTGGTTAAGTGTCCAGATTAACCTAATCATATTACTTAACCCACCCATTTATATCATATTGGTTAAGTGTTCTTATTTACTTAACCCTACCCACTGGTCTAATTACCATGTTACGTTGGTTAAGTATTACTATTCGTATTTCCACATGTCACCCACTTAACCCCCATGTCCCACCACATGTTTATATGGTTAAGTATTTCTTAATTCATTAAGGCCGTAACCTTATAAAGACCTCTCACATTAGACTGACATTTATGGCAGCTGGATTTGCCGGGCGGGTCCGGGCAGTCTTACACCATAAAAGAGTCTAACCTCGTGTCTTTACAACTGTTACGCTTTTAATTTGGGCCTAGGACCTCTCACATTGGGCTGACATTTGTGACTACTGGATTCGCCGGGCGGTTCCGGGCAGGTTTACGTCACAAACGAGTCCAACCTCGTGTCCTAAGCATTGATTATCACTTATAATCTTTTACCCCAATTTGAATTTATTTCCCCAATTCAAATTATCAATTAATTCCTAATTTAACGATGTCCATAATTGACTCAATTATGTCCATCAATTAATGGTATGCAAAATCATACCAATTTTACCACAATTTATCTTAGGCCATTAAAGGCAGCTTATCTCAATTTATATTTATCCCTCTTTTAATGCTATTACATACCAACTAATATATGTACCCAATTCTAGTCAGTTTACATATATACCAAGTTTCATGTTTTTTTTTTCATATGTCAAGATCTAGCCAAAATTACATGTATCAGGTTTCATACCCAATAAACCCGAATCCGATGATTCATGATGTAGTTATCCCAAACTATAATCTTTTTATTTCAATACATGCCAGTTGCCCAAGTTCATAATACATGTTTATGCCAATTATAAAGTTTACAATCGCTTTCATGCTCAAATTTCCAAGTCTACACATGCCTAATTAACATAAGCCCAATCTTTTGATTTAATTTACATAGGCTCCAAAACTCATAACTTTATTTTATATGCCAAATTACATACATGTTATATATACCAAATTTCATGTTACATTACATAGATCCAATTGGTGTCGAATTCCATGTATAGAATATTTATGCAAATTTTATCATAACAGGATTATACCAAAATTTACAGATCTACCCCAAACTTGAAAATAAAATGATAACATCCAATTTCATGTTGCCAATTATTAATCATATTCTTATAGGCAATAATCCCATTATTCCCCCGTATACATCTCGTATGCGAATCGCGATTTTAGGCCAAGGTCCGAAGTTGACCAAGGTTCATCAAAAGAAAATAAATAGGAGAAGGTAGAAATTTGCATAATAAATAGATCAGAGAGAAAAACAAATCATGATAGGCATAAAGATTAGAACTTGATGATAACATCATTACAAACCAAGAAAACTGCTGAACAAATCACAAATTTGTCATGAGAATAAAGGTAGACAAGTCTCAAAACTAGAGATTCAAAAAGCAACAGGAATAGATCTGAATCGATAAACATACTTAGATTCAATTCCATTTCATTTCATGCCCATATTAAAATTAAATATTTAGATATGAAAATAACTAGCACTTACAGAGAACGGCTAATGAATTAGGGAGTGAATTTGTCGTAGAAAGTTGCAGTGTCATTGATCTATCCTCTTGAATTTGTTGTAGAAGCATTGATCTTTGATTTGATTTGAGTTTGAACGCTTAAGCTTTAATTTGGAGACGGCGGCCATGGCTCAAGAGAGATTCCAGCAGCATTTAGGTGTCATATGAATTTGTGTGAGTTAGGCTAGGTCTAGGTGTTCTTTTATAGGTGTAGCAATTCATTTCAGCCATCGGATTAACCCTAAAACCCATCCGGACCATCAAAACTCGTCCCGGGCCTCAAAAATGGGTTCTGGGCCACCCCAGGCCGACCAGGTCGACCTGTACAGAGGGGGAGTCGACACTACAGTCGACACAGGGGGTGGCAGGTCGACTTTGGTGTCGACACTACAGTCGAAACGGGTAGTCTGCCAGAAAGTCTGCTGAAATCTTGTTTTGGCCATATCTTGGTCATACGGACTTCGATTTTCGAAAACTCGGACTCTATTTCGCGTATTTTTCCGAGAGGAACGCAATGGTGATGTCCGTTTTACCTAATTCTTGATTCTTGAATAAGTTATCCTAATTTTACTATCTTTTCCGTTACATACGCCGTTATCGAACTAATTTTTCTTCTCTTCCATGTATTAATTAATTCTCCTTATGCATCACCATTATTTACCTATCATAAGCATAATTTTCATATACTTTATTTCATTTTTAATTATATTAAAAAAATACGGGGTGTTACAGAGGACATGCGTTTCTTTCTAGCTAGAGGTGGTGTTAGTGCTTAAACTGGCTGACATTTATATTATTTTCACCTGTGTGGTTGTTGCTGTTGCGAGGCGCCTTGGTTATATCGGTTGATCCAGGATCGATGGAGTCATTCGTTGGCTCATTTACGCCCCAAAGGGCGGGAAAATGCATTGTTCAGGCACTATAATCCACATCGAGTGGACCGGCCCTGTCGCTCCAAGGTGCAGTTACGGCTGTTCCGAAGGCTCGGGCTAGAGAGTCTCGAATTCGGTAAAGACTATCTTTTGCCTTGGTTCATGACGGAAATCCAATTTCCAAATATGTGATCGTGCGGTTTTGATTGTAAACCTATATTTGGCGACATAGTGGCATGGGACGCTCATACCGTCTATGATTGATATTTATGATTGTTTATAAAATTAGAAACTAACTGGAAATGAGCTAAGATGGGTGGCTTCCTGGGTATTGGTCTGATCTTGGTTTCGGCCTTCAGGGTTAATATTTAGGGAATCGTTCTCTTACTAATTTACAGTTGGAGTCTAATTAAGAATTAAACGACAAAACTTACATTTTAAGTGGTTTTACTTTACACGTATTAAGCATATCTTGGTCGATATAAGGTAAAACTCTATCCTCCGGTTTGCGTTGCGTTGTGTGATGGGACTTGAGTCTTATATCGGCTTCATTTTTATAAAAAGCATTGCGATGTTTAAAAGATTTACTTGTTTTAAGCACTGGCAATCCAATGGAGTAAACCTGTTCCGTGAAAGTGGCGTGGTCCTGTGATTAGCCAAATTATATAATGTGTTAAGTGGATTTCTCATAACAGTCCCATGACTGACTCGTAGTTTGTTTCACTTGCAAACTCGGGTGCCCTTATTTCTACACGGGCAGCCTTGTCTTCAGGTTTTAGCAGGCTCTTTTTGGATAGCTGGAGCTGAAGATGGATTCTATCATTTATATCTTTTTATGTTGTTCAGCTCCTATTGTACATATTATGTTTGTTTTCCGCTGTAGACATTCATGTATAGCTGAACTGTATTTGTACTAAGTATGATCCTGTATACTGTGTAACTCTGATGATTACGTTTATCCAGTGTATTCTATTGTACATTATTTGGTGTATTTATTTATTTCTATTCTGCTATTATCTGTTTATGTGTTATATTCCAAAGATTACCCTTGACACCGTCGTACGAGGTTTTGGGGTCGTCACACGGATTCTTCTAAAATTGGAACCGTTGGGTTCATATCAAAAAGGGATTTCTAATGAATATAAGAGATTTGAAATCAACGGTTGGATTTGGAATTATGTCCAAATCAAATTTGTAAAAGGCTGCTATGGATGCTTTTCGATGGCCATTATTGGAAACCGATTGTACGGGCCTTGATAAAATTATTAAAAATATTAATAATTTATGTAAAATCATAATAAATGATTTGGAAAGAATTAGGATGAAAAACTCCATGGTTGGAAAGATAAAAATATTTTTTTATCGAAATAAACTAGTTTATAACTAGAATTATAATCCAATATTTTTATATAAATAAATTGGTTCGAAATGGTTTTAAAATAACCAGAATTTTCCAATGTATGAATTGGAATGGATTTGAATGGAAATAATCTTTGGAATATTTTGATATTGGATTCCGTGATTATACGGATATTGTGGAGGTATTTGAAAGATATATATATATATATCATTATACCCAATACGATATTTGTTGATTTCAGAATTTGATGTTGAATATAAGCCGATATAATTTATATTCAGAGCCTTGTATTTCATATAAAACTGAATTTTGTGGTTTGTCATGAACTGTGTTTAAATGACATTAGTTCTTTAACCTGAGTAAAAGCAGGATCAATTTTTAGAAAGTTGAACAATCAATAAGAAATGATATTTGGGATTAAAACCAATAGGAGTTTGAATAAATCTTTAATTAGATTGTGAATGAATAAATGGTAATATAATTGACCAAAACACGTGATGTGATTAAACCAAATTTACTTGGTTGTTGACATTCATGATTGTGATTGATTGATTGTTTGGATTGTGCTCGACAGTTCATGCGCAAGATATGCTTTTACATTTAGCATTGGGTTGGCTAGAAATATTGGTATGCTAACATCTTGTGAAGCACTTCATGATTTGACTATGAGATGTGTAGGGATGTTGTTGTGTTCATTGCAAATTTAATCAATGATTTTGAAATGATATTTTTCTTAAGTGAAAATAAATGTATTCCCGATTTTGGACAGGGAACGTTTTATAAAAATGTTTTATAAAATAGAAAGGATTTCGAGGGCTAAAACCCGATGATTTCGAAATGATTTGGAAATATATTATGGTTTTACATTGTAGTTCGTCACATATTCGATTAGTTGCTATTAATGATGTATCTGTTTGGTGGCGGAGAATTTATTCTCTTGCTTAACACCCTTCTTCGAGACGTACGAGCTCAAAGGTTATGTGATTAATTGTGACTGATCATATGTGTGAATTGATGATGTGAAGTACTATAGATTGAATGTACTTGTGATTATTATGTTGTGAAATGATTTTCCCTACTTCGGGATATAAAATGGTTTAGTGTGTGGCTAAAGATTAGGGTGACCCGATAGCGACTAAAAGTATGGGCTGGATCCAATGCCTTAGGGTGAGTGGTCAGCAGTGTAGCCTGCTCCATGCGTGGGAGGTACACACACACATGTGTGTATATATATATATATATATATATATATCGAGTTATAGCGGCGCTTACTGCCGGGTCTGAGGGAAGATTCCCGATATTTGGTTGCATACTTGTTTGTATGCATTGTTATGTTTTGGAATTCATATTTCCAAGCGATTTGATTTGAGATCACAAAGTGAAATCTACTTTGATGTAAAATTTAGATATGTATTTCAAATGATTTGAAATAGAAATCGGGAAAAAAAGTCCAAAGGAATAATTTCTATAAATTGAATTGGATTTGGAAAACCTAAGTGTGGGGATTAATCTAAATGGGTAGATTGGGATATTGCATGTTGATTGATGCATAGTAGATCCATATCTCTATTACTGATTGTTATTTATACACTGGCATTGATGGTGTTAAACCCGTTCCATGTTATAGATGTGGTCATGTGATTTGCCTTATCATTTAAATAAGTTAATTTTAACTGTAGAGTTTCTCACACCAGTCCCATGACTGACCTGTAGTTTGATTTTCCCTTGCAAACTAGGGTGCCCCTATTTTCCACACGGGCAGTCGAGTGGTTTGTTTTGTAGATATATATTTATTGAGCAAGATTCTGAATTAAAGGTTTAAGCTGTGTCCAGAGCAGTGATAGTCTTCCGCTGTGTTAGTTTATTTAATTTCCACTATGCATTGTATTACATTTATTGTAAATTAATCTTTCGCTGTATTATTATATTTCGATATACTTTGATATATTCTGTACTTTGATGTAACATTATTATGATGTTTATAAAAATCTTTTGTTGTTGTTCTGATGTGTTTTATGCCCAGAGTTAGCGTATCCAGGTTCTGAATGGTCTTGGTCGATTTAGCGATCGATTGGGTCCGAGCGAAATCCGTGTCATTACAGCTGGTATTAGAGCTTTGGTTAACTCAAATCTTTGGGGTACAACTCATTAGAACATAATAAAAGACTCATCAGAGGTAGGACTAGTAATATCCTATTGAAGAATCCTCATTAGAGATAGAATCAGTAGCATTCTAGAATGAGTGACTCATTAGATATGCAGTTAGTAATGCCTTAGAATGAGTTGAGAATGATAAGTTTATAATTAACGTATTTGTGATTTTATATATAATTTGGTTTTAAAAACATGGTTATGAATATATATATATATATATTAAAATTATATATTTGAAACGTTAATCAACTAATTGATTGTTGATTGTTTTGTTTGATTATTGGTTTGATTAATTAGAATTTTGAACCATTAAGCCAAATTGAATCAAATATAAAACTGAATTGAAAATCAATTGCATTTTCATACATACACATATATGTATAGTGAACAGGTCATAGCAAGGAGGCTAGAGAAGAGGAATAAAATTGTATGCCTGACAAATAGGTACATGTTTATTAAATTATTGGGTTTTGGTGATTTTATGAGCCGATTGGCTAGCTGCTTGGCTTTTTCTTTTTGATCTTTTTGAGATGAGAGGGACTGTGTGGTGGTTTGGAGATTTACCCGATGCTCACCGTATAAAGGAGGATATGGCGAAATTTTTCGAAAATTTAGGGTGTTAACCATTTTTTTGAAAAATTAGAAAATTCTTAGAAACTGAAAAGTTGAAGAAAGAAAGCCAAAATGAAAGTTGAGTTGGTTAGAAAAACAACTTTCAACTCTGTTCCTTTTCGAGGACGAAAAGATTTTAAGTGGGGGAGATTGTAACAACCCGGAAAATCAGAACTAATTTAAAATTTTTATTTTGGCAATTTTAATGAATTTTTAATATTTAAAATGATTTATTTTAAATAATAATGAATAGAAATTTATTTTGAATAGAATTAGAATGTATAAATTTATTTTAATCAAAGTTAGAACGAATAATTTTAATTTAATTATAAAAGGAATTGGAAATGGCACGGTAGTTTGAAAATTCGATTTCAAATTTCAAATTTCAAATGAATGTACAGGATTCAAAATAAACCAGATTTTAGTGAAACCAGAAATATTTAAATCTATTTGAAAATATCTTTCTAACGAATCTGAAAAATTGAAATTTCATAGCGAGAATAAAAAGTTATGTCCAGTTGAAAATTTAGAATAGTCACTATGGAATTATAGCCCGTAAAAATAGCGATTTTTGCCAACGACCTCCGTTTTCGATGAGACCACTTTTGTTGGATCAAAAATATCAAATTATTGCTAGATTCCAATTTTCATAATTTTTTGAATTAATATGTGAGCGTAGTGAATTTAAACGTGTTTGAACAATTCAGTTTGAATTTAATCGACTGGAAAATGACCATTTTTCAAACGGTCTCCAAATTTGACGAAATTAGTTTTGTTAGGACCGTATCGTCAAAACATAGCTAGATTTATTTTTTGGGAATTTTTGGAGTCTGAATATGGCTCCAGTAAATTAAAATGTACGTTTAATTAAATATATATTGAGTTATATTTTAATTTAAATGAAAACTGACCATAACGTCGAATTGGCTTACGAAACATATCCCTTTTTGTCTGAAATGGGGGTATTTGGTTAGGGTGACAGTCGTTGGGTTTGATTTGGAGTTCAGACGAAAAATAGCGAATTAAGGAATTAAATAATATTAAACTATATATATATATATAAACACTTTTTGGCCAAACCCTAGTCTTATAATCAGAACCCGCCGTCATCTTTAAAATAGAAGGGCGATCTCATTCGAAATTTTCACTCCAATTTCCACCAAATCCACGCAATGATTTTCGAATCTTCCAAAGGCAAAATCAAACAACTAAGTGATCTCTATATGTTGAACGGTCAAGATCGAAAATAATAATCTCTGGAGAGCGATTTTATGTTCCAAACGGTAGCACTTTGAATGGGTTTTGCGTGGCCAAGTGACCTCCGAAGTTGCCGCCGTTCAAGGTGATGGTGGCTCAGACCAAGGCCGTTGGGGTGGCACGGTTTGATTGGGGTCCAGCCCCTTTGATGTGCATGCAATTTGAAGGGTTTAGGGGGCAAGTTGGGTTTGTTCGTAATAGGCGGTGAACGAGGAAGAAAGGATGGAAGGGGAGCGTGCAGTGCACGTATGTGATGAGGGGTGAGGAATTATTTAATTCAAATAAAGTTAATTTTATTTAAATCATATCTAGCTCGTACGGAGTTTGGATTGACAAACCGCAGTTGCCTTAGTATCGTGAAAGAGAATACTACAACATGGAATAGACTAGAACTAGTGTAACACCCCGTAATTCTGTTAATATTAATATTCACAAATTAAAGAATAACTAGTCTCAGACGTGAGAATTGTGAGAAACGGGTTGCGCCATTATGTTCGTCTCGGAATTCTGGTTGAAATAGAGTCTGAGTTTGCGTGAATTGGACTTCGTATGAAGAAGTTATGGCCATCGGAAGTTTCAGAAAATTCAAAACAGCTTGCAGGAAATTTAAAATTCAAACTGAAAGTGCAGAAGCGGGCTGGGCGGGAAAATTCCCACCCAGGCAGGTCGACTGGGGAGTCGACACTAGTGTCGACCTCCCCCCCCCCCCAGGTCGACTATAGTGTCGACTTGGTCAGTCGGTTAGGGTTTTGACTGAGCCCAGTTCTGAGCTGCTGATGTGTCTTTAGGGCTGAGTTGGCAAATTAAACGGTTCAGTTTAGTTCTGAGTTGATCTGACGGTCTAAATAAATCCTAAACTCTATAAATACCTAGGTAGTCTCTCACCCTAATTCATATGAAAAATAGAATAGCTACCGTCATACCGCCGCCATGGAACTCAGTCTAGCCGCCGCCAACTAAGAAGGAAGAAATGCTAATCAAAACCTAATTCTACTCAACTCTAAAGCAAATCAAGACTCTCTTTTCTTCTCTAATTGTGAGTATGATGATCTTAACAAGATTATTATTATTTTAATTAGGTTAAGTCATGAATGGATTATGAGTAGATGATGTGAATTGTCATATATGTTGTTGTAAACCTTATACTATCATGTATGTTATAAATCCTATGCTATGTGGTGATGATATCCTATATGTTGTAAATCATGCTATGATGATGTTATGTATGTTGAGAGTTTCTATGCTAAGTTGTGATGAATCATACATGTTAAAAAGCCATGATGTTACTATCTATGCTAATTAGTTCATGTTAATCAAATCATGATGTTGATATTATTTGGGCTATGTTGATCTATATGACAAGTCACATATGCAAGTTTAGGTTGATTAGTAAAAGTTATGAACATATGCCATGACATCTTTTATGACATCTAGAATTATGCTATGACATATGTGAAATTCTATGCTAGTTCACACCATCATTATGTTGCCTAAAACCCCATATGCAAGATTATACATAAATTTGGGTTATGATCATATCATGTAAATTGTGACATTTAACAAGTTGGCACCTTTAGATCCTTAACATGTGTAGTTTATGCAAGTTTCCCACTATTATGATTAGATTCATTTTAATTGTCTATATGTTGTGATAATTTATTTTGTGCTATGAGTTAGACTATTCGAGTCTAACGTATATTCTGCGTTGAATAAGCGAACGTATAAACGTGGGGTAGGGGTAATGTTAAGGATTTAATATAAAGAAGTTGGGGTGCAATTGATATGATTTTGCATGCCATGAATGGATGGCCATAATTGAGTCAATTATGGGCATCATTAAAAGTGTACTTGATTAATAGTTTGAATAGGGAATTATTAAAACTGGGGTAAAAGATTATAAGTGATAATCAATGCTTAGGACACGAGGTTGGACTCGTTTGTGACGTAAACCTGCCCGGAACCGCCCGACAAATCCAGTGGTCACAAATGTCAGCCCAATGTGAGAGATCCTAGGCCTAAACTAAAGCATAACAGTTGTAAAGACACGAGGTTAGACTCTTTTATGGTGTAAGACTGCCCGGACCCACCCGGCAAATCCAGCTGCTATAAATGCCAGTCTAATGTGAGAGGTCTTTATGAGGTTATGGCCTGAATGAATTAAGAAATACTTAACCAGATAAACATGTAAGGTGGGACATGGGGGTTAAGTAGGTGCCTTGGGTGGCATGAGGAATCTAGTGGGTGGCCTTAGTGGCATGTGAAATACGATTAGTAAGACTTAACCAAACACACATGTAAATGAACATGACTAAGAGGGTTAAGTGGGATGTACTAGTGGTGACAAGCTTATGTGGGTAGCTTGTGGGGGCCCATTTCAACCAGTAACCCAAACGTATCTTTGTGGGCGCGACCCAAGTCGAGGACGGGACACGCATACTGGGTTTGACTATAAGAGGCCAAAACAGGGAGCGGTGGCAACGCAAGTCCAACGGGTTTCATATGCATGTGTGGACCCGGGCTGGTAGGTAAGACGTTTTTGCATCGTGTAGGTATAATCCATGCATTCTCAAGTTGTATCGGGTTGCCACTTTAGGGGAGTGATACACCCCACTGTGGGGCCAGCACGGGTATCTACGAGTAGGGAGCCGATCGAAAGTGGGTAGTGGGGTACACCTAGTGGAGATAGGGGCAGATGACACCTATGTAGTCAGCTAGGGGTACGCAAAGCTATTTATATAGTTTCTGTGTGAAGCAAGTGGGATCAACCTTTAGGGTGACTGGTGCGGTGCAGTGTAGTAATGTGCGGTGCAGTGTAGTAATTATTCGTTAGTAATTAGGTATGCCTTTAACGCTTTCTTTAACGTTATCTTTATCTGCTCTTCCATACCTAATAGTTCATAGACATTTACTTGTCTTTCAGCTTATGACTTAGTCTAGTTACTTTGATAATAGTATTGTTAGAATTATCATACTCGCCAGACTTTATGTCTGACCCCCTCCATTTCTATCCTTTTTTCCACCTCCAGGTCCTCAGGTTGGACCCAGCTCTAGTGGATTTTGATTGGATTGCTTCATTCTCTTTGGAAAGCTTGGACCGTTGAAGTAAAGTCCAGCTTGTTATCTTCTTTAATGGCTATTTGTGTAATGGGATTATGTATTTTGTTTTCATGAAGATGGATATTGTACTTGACTCAGATTTATGGTTTTATGATGTAACAAACATGTTTAAATTCCGCTGCAATAAAATGAAGTTTTAGATTTCCAAGTACTACTTATTATCTATCTTGTTGTAATTTTTCTGTTCTATATTCACTTATAACCTCCATGGAAGTTAATGCATTCCCTTTGTGAGTGACATTAATGGACGTGGGGTGTTACACGTGGTATCAGAGCCTAAGGTTACCAGAACAGATAATTTTTTTAGAAAAACTATTTTTCTAAAGTATTTTTGGAAGAAGTGATTTCGAAAACATGTTTTAATGAGTAATTTAAGAAAAACATAATCCCCAATAGCCATATCTTTATCTTTCGAATTCTCCATTTTGAATCTTTCCTTTTTCGTTTCAGCATGGCTGAAGATCTTAACCTACCTGACGGTGTAACGATACCAGGATGGTATAGGAGGCTAGGGCCGCCGCAGGTCCGACCAATGTTCCTCCACCACCAGTTGCACCCGTTCCTCCTCCTCCTCCTCCTCGCGCTGATACTTTTGCAAAGACGTGCAAGGAATTTAAGGCTATGGGTGGAAAACTTTTTCAAGGGTCAGAAACGTTTGTGGAAGCTAGAGATTGGCTTAGGGAGGTGGAAGAATTGCTAGAAATCTTTGAGATGGAAGAAGGGAGGAAAGTTAAATTAACAGCTTGGTTAATGAAGGGAGAGGCCTCTTTTTGGTGGGAGGTCACTAATGGGTAGCGTCCTGTTGATTCTTGGGCAGATTTCAGACGTAGGTTTGAGGCGAAGTTTCTATCAAGGGCAGAAGAGAATCTATATATGGAAAGGTTCTTGACATTAAAGCAAGGAAGCTCATCAGTGAAAGAATATGTCAACAAATTTAATCAATTAGCAAGGTTTGGCTTGGACTTAGTGAACACGCCGGAGAAGAAGGCTCTGAGGTTCGTTAATGGCTTGAATGAACCATTGCAAGGGTTGGCTATGACCCACATCCCTATGGGGGCCACCTTCGAGAAGCTAGTAGACATGGCACTCATGCACGAGGAGAAAGGCGCTAAAGCTGATAAGGCACCCGAGAAGAAAGGGGATCAGAAGAAACCACAACAGCAAAACAAGAAGGGTGGTAAAGACAGTAATGGCAAAGGGAAGAAGAAATTCTTTAACTGTGGGACACCAGGCCATCTCAGCAAGGATTGCCGAAAGAAAAAGAAGACTGGTTGTTTTCACTGTGGCGAAGCGGGACATCTAGTGAAGGACTGCCCAAAGAAGGGGCAGAGGGCAAGGACTACCTCGGGAGGACAGGTGCAGGCTCTTATGGCACCAGGGCAGCCAAGGGGACAAGTTCAGGCTCTCGCGGTCCCACCGCTGCAAGAACGAGGTAGAACCATTTCTGTTGAAAGCTTAGTTTTTCTGTTCGATCATCCTGTCCGTACCTTATTTGATTCGGGCGCATCGCATTCGTTTATCTCTACGTCATTAGTTGAATCACTGCACTTAAACACCAGTTTAGCAGAGGATCCCTTAGTTGTTTCGAATCCAATTGGGGGCTCAGCTTATTTGTCCATGATGTGTTTGGATTTGAAAATTTCTATACTTAGCGTTGAGTTTAGATGTGATGCTTATGTGTTGGGCTTCACGGGCTATGGGCTAATTTTAGGAATGGATTGGTTATCCAGAAATGGGGCCGTACTTGATTGTGAAATGGCTAGTGATGCCCTTCGGTTTGACAAACGCCCCCGCATACTTTGTTGATTTGATGAGTAGGGTGTTTAGGGAGTACCTTAACAAATTCGTGGTAGTCTTTGTAGATGACATCCTGATCTTTTCTAAGGATGAAGAAGAGCATGCCCTACATCTTAGGGAAGTGTTGGAGACCCTACGAGCGCATAATCTTAAAGCCAAATTTTCTAAGTGTCACTTCTGGAGGAAGGAAGTACGATTCTTAGGGCACGTGGTTTCCAAGGAAGGGATAGTTGTGGATCCCGCAAAGGTGGTGGCCATCCAAGATTGGAAGGTCCCTAAAAATGCTACCGAAGTGAGAAGATTCTTGGGTTTGGCTGGCTACTATAGGAAGTTTATCAAAGACTTCGCAAAGATATCAGCTCCATTGACACGCTTGACGAAGAAGAACCTAGCTTTCACATGGGACGTAGATTGTGAAGATGCGTTCCAACGTTTGAAGAGAGCTTTGACTTCAACCCCAGTCTTAGTGCTGCCAGACGGGAGTAAGCCATTTACTGTTTATACTGACGCTTGTGGGACAGGACTAGGCACAGTCCTAATGCAAGAGAGCAGGGTAATAGCCTATGGTGGAAGGCAGCTGAGAGCGTAT
This sequence comes from Allium sativum, assembly GCA_030737875.1. Classification (NCBI taxonomy): domain Eukaryota; kingdom Viridiplantae; phylum Streptophyta; class Magnoliopsida; order Asparagales; family Amaryllidaceae; genus Allium; species Allium sativum. The sequence goes on from CM060919.1 coordinate 632,400,801, forward strand.
GAGAAAAATTACCCTACACATGACCTAGAGTTGGCCACTATTGTTTTCGCGCTTAAGTCTTGGCGTCATTATCTTCTTGGCGAGAGATTCGAATTATTCACTGACCACAAATCGCTAAAATACTTATTCTCTCAAAAGGACTTGAACTTAAGGCAGCAAAGGTGGATGGAGTTTTTAGCGTCCTACGACTTCGAAATAGCATATACCCCTGGCAAGGGTAACGTGGTGGCAGACGCCTTAAGTAGAAAAAGGTTGTCCTTAAGTCCGTTGTTTGTTGAGCGGCGAAGTTTAGAGTTCATTTCTATGTTTGACTTTACACCTTCCGTTGACTTTGTACCCGGTTTGCTAGCATCCTTGGAGGTCAGACCTACACTTTTGGGACGGATTGGCGAGGCACAGCGAGACGACCCGCAGTTGGTTGAGTTAGTAGAAAAGCTCAAAGGAGGGGAGTCATCAAGTCATCTCCGTAGGTATACCCTTGATGATAAGGGTTGGTTACGTAGGGACGGTAGACTTTGTGTACCAAAAGACGATGACCTAAGGAAGACTATTATTGACGAAGCACATCGTTCGAAGATGACCATTCATCCCGGCGGGGACAAGATGTACAAAGATATGAAGCGAGTTTACTTTTGGGCCGGTATGAAGAAAGATGTGGCTGAGTATGTCACTAGATGCTTGGTGTGCCAACAAGTAAAAGCGGAGCAAAAGAAACCCGGTGGGTTGCTTCACCCATTGGAGGTTCCACTATGGAAGTGGGAAAGCGTCTCGATGGATTTTGTGGATGGATTACCAAGATCAAGGAAGAGTAATACGGGGATTTGGGTTATAGTAGATAGACTTACTAAGAGCGCCCATTTCATTCCCGTGAAGAGTAAAATGTAATAACCCGGAAATTCTGAGCCCGTTTAAAATTTTTATTTTGGCAATTTTAATGAATTTTGAATATTTAAAATGAATTATTTTAAATAATAACAACGAGAAATTTATTTTGAATATAATTCGAACGTATATATTTATATACATCGTCGTTAGAATATAAATATTTATTTTAAATTATAAAGGGAATTGAAAATGGCGCGGTAGTTCGATAATTCGATTTCAAATTTCAATTGAACATACCGGGTGCAAAACAATCCAGATTTTAACGAAACCAAAAATAATAGGATCTAATTGAGGATATCTTTCCAACGAATCTGAAAAATCGAAATTTCATAGCGGGAATCAAAAGTTATGCCCAGTTGAATATTCAGATTAGTCGCTATGTAAATTATACATGGCCCAAAAAGTCAAATTTTGCATACGGATTAATTTGGACTCGAAACCACTTCCATTGAGTTCAAAATGCCGTTTAGAACTTCGAAAATTATAAGCTTTGATATATTCCGATATCCGGAATAGTGGCTATGGGCTGGAGTTGTTCGGTTAACAATACATAGCCCTTAAAAAGTGAAATTTTGCATGCGAGCTCAGAATTCGACGAGATAAATTTTTATGGATTCATAATGACAAATTATTTTTATGTTCCAAAGGGCGCGTCGAACGGAGCCAGTATGCGGTCGTGCGAGCTAAAACAGTACTGGGTAAAACGAGCAGTCATTTTACAAAGGAACATTATTGATACGACCTCGGAATTCGATTCTACTTTTTTTCTGGATTCGTATCGTCTAATAATGGTTAAATCCAAGAGGGCTTGATTTTTTGAGTTAGCATGTGAACATGCGAGAAGAAAAGGTGCACCAAAATCGCATTTTTAGAGCTTATCCGAGCATTTTCGTGATTTTTTTTGAATGGTCAAACGAAATCGGAATTCGACGAAACTTGTTTCGTTAGACTCGTCTTCACGTCTACTATCTCGTGTTCGAAATCCGTGGCGATTGGAGATCGTTAGCGTTTAGGCGATACGCGAGAAACTAGCATATAATCACTTTTCCTCCTTTTCTATTTCATAAATTCACTTTTCCTCCTTCCTCCACAAAAACTCAAAAATGGCCTCCTCCTCCTTCCCCTTGGCTGCCGCCCCTCTCCCCCACCTCCACCACCACCGTCGGCCGCCGCACCCCCTCCTCCTTCCTCCCCTCCTCCTCCTCCTCCTCCTCCTCCTCCTCCTCCTTTCTCTCTTCCAATTTCAAATCCCTAAACCCCAAGTCACCATCGCCACCACCACGGGCCCCACCACCACCGCCGCCGCCCCTTAGCCGCCTCCCCACGCCCAATCAGGTCCGGCGCTCCCCTGTAGCCACCCAACTCCGGCCGTGGGCCCCCCGGTCACTAAAAACTCATTTTACACTAATCACCCATTTTGCAAATAAGCCCCTGACCGTATTTCGCCAATAACTCTCAAACGGTGCGTTTCTGGCCAAAGCCCCTCTAAACCAAAGTTGTAGAGCACAAAATTCTCTTCGATTTGGCTATATGGAAGTCGTGTTTTGGAGTCTGGAGCTGCTCGGAAAACGCATTCAAAGTCTGCGATCTGATTTGTCCTATTCTCAAAACGATCAGGGGTTTCGAACGGTCTAGATCGGTTTAACGACTGATTCGAATCGAGCGAAATTCCAGGCCGTCACATTTGGTATCAGAGCTTTGGTTTACAGAGCTCGAGAACAAGACACATTAGAACCATACGAAAGAATTCATCTGATATTGGATTAGTAATATCCAATTAGAATGACTCGTTAGAGATAGGATCAGTAGTATCCTAGAACGAGTGTGAAGAGTATATTTTTCAAATGAAAACAAATTTTGTTTTGAAATTTAAATCATTTTATACGTATTTGAATAATTTATTTATATTGATTTGGACAATCTAGTATATAAAGGTTTTGCATATACGCGTCATGAACGTATATTCGAAGTTTTAATATATTAGATAGATATAGAGTCACACTCTAGTCGCCCGGACTTGGTCCTGATGATGAAGTATACCATCACCAGTATTTATTTTCGAGTGACGAAGGTGTGATATCTATATATTTCCATTAGACTGGTGTGAGAACCAAAACTAGATAGGTTTATTGTTGTGAATTGGCATCAAAAACAAGATTTTCAGTATATATATCAAAATTATGAATTTGAAACGTTAAATTCACTAATTGATTGATGCTTGTGTTAGTATATTTGTTTGATAATTTTGAACCATTATGCCTAATAGAATCAAATATTGGACTGTATTGAAAATTGGTCGCATTTGCTTGTATATACATGTACTTACATTGAACAGGTCATAGCAAGGAGGCTAGAGCAGAGAATAAAATTTGTTTGCCCGACAAATAGGTACATGATTACTATAATTTACTGTTTTGTTTGGGTGATGATGATTTTATGAGCCTATTGGCTAGCCGCTTGGCTTTTTCTTTTTTCTTTTTGAGATCAGAAGGCCTATATGGCAATTTCGGGATTTTCCCGGTGCTCCCGGTGCAGGGGAGGTTATGGCGAAATTTTTCGAAAATTTAGGGTGTTAGCCAAATTTTTGAAAAATTTGAAAGGTTCTTAGAAACTGAAAAGTTGAAGAACTTAAGCCGTAATCAAAATACTGGAAGTTGAGTTGAATTGTTAAACAACTTTCGGCTTCGTTCCTTTTCGGGGACGAAAAGTTTTAAGTTGGGGAGATTGTAATAACCCGGAAATTCTGAGCCAGTTTAAAATTTTTATTTTGGCAATTTTAATGAATTTTGAATATTTAAAATGAATTATTTTAAATAAAAACAACGAGAAATTTATTTTGAATATAATTCGAACGTATATATTTATATACATCGTCGTTAGAATATAAATATTTATTTTAAATTATAAAGGGAATTGAAAATGGCGCGGTAGTTCGATAATTCGATTTCAAATTTCAATTGAACATACCGGGTGCAAAACAATCCGGATTTTAACGAAACCAAAAATAATAGGATCTAATTGAGGATATCTTTCCAACGAATCTGAAAAATCGAAATTTCATAGCGGGAATCAAAAGTTATGCCCAGTTGAAAATTCAGATTAGTCGCTATGTAAATTATACATGACCCAAAAAGTCAAATTTTGCATACGGATGAATTTGGACTCGAAACCACTTCCATTGAGTTCAAAATGCCGTTTAGAACTTCGAAAAGTATAAGCTTTGATATATTCCGATATCCGGAATAGTGGCTATGGGCTGGAGTTGTTCGGTTAACAATACATAGCCCTTAAAAAGTGAAATTTTGCATACGAGCTCAGAATTCGACGAGATATATCGATTCATAATGACAAATTATTGTTATGTTCCAAAGGGCACGTCGAACGGAGCCAGTATGCGGTCGTGCGAGCTAAAACAGTACAAGGTAAAATGAGCAGTCATTTTACAAAGGAACATTATTGATACGACCTCGGAATTCGATTCTACTTTTTTTCTGGATTCTTATCGTCTAATAATGGTTAAATCCAAGAGGGCTTGATTTTTTGAGTTAGCATGTGAGCGTGCGAGAAGAAAAGGTGCGCCAAAATCGCATTTTTAGAGCTTATCTGAGCATTTTCGTGATTTTTTTTGAATGGTCAAACGAACTCGGAATTCGATGAAACTTGATTCGTTGGACTCGTCTTCACGTCTACTATCTCGTGTCCGAAATCTGCAGCGATTGGAGATCGTTAGCGTTCAGGCGATACGCGAGAAACTAGCATATAATCACTTTTCCTCCTTTTCTATTTCATAAATTCACTTTTCCTCCTTTCTCCACAAAAACTCAAAAATGGCCTCCTCCTCCTTCCCCTTGGCTGCCGCCCCTCTCCCCCACCTCCACCACCACCGTCGGCTGCCGCACCCCCTCCTCCTTTCTCCCCTCCTCCTCCTCTTCCTCCTCCTCCTCCTTTCTCTCTTCCAATTTCAAATCCCTAAACCCCAAGTCACCACCGCCACCATCACGGGCCCGACCACCACCGCCGCCGCCCCTTAGCCGCCTCCCCACGCCCAATCAGGTCCGGCGCCCCCCTATGGCCACCCAACTCCGGCCGTGGGCCCCCCGGTCACCAAAAACCCATTTTACACTAATCACCCGTTTTGCAAATAAGCCCCTGACCGTATTTCGCCAATAACTCTCAAACGGTGCGTTTCTGGCCAAAGTCTCTCTAAACCAAAGTTGTAGAGCACGAAATTCTCTTCGATTTGGCTATATGGAAGTCGTCTTTTGGAGTCCGGAGCTGCTCGGAAAACGCATTCAAAGTCTGCGTTCTGATTTGTCCTGTTCTCAAAACGATCAGGGGTTTCGAACGGTCTAGATCGGTTTAACGGCTGATTCGGATCGAGCGAAATTCCAGGCCGTTACATAAAAGGACTGCTCCATGGTTAGCTTCTGTATACGTCCGAGAAATAGTTCGTTTGCATGGTGTTCCTTCTAGCATAGTGAGCGACCGCGATCCTATTTTCACTAGCGAATTTTGGAGAAGCTTACAAGAGGCGGTAGGGACTCAGTTATGTTTGAGCACCGCATATCATCCTCAGACGGACGGCCAGACCGAGAGGGTGAATCGCATTCTAGAGGATCTTTTGAGGCTATGTATCCTAGACTTTGGGGGTACGTGGGAAGAGCATCTTCCGTTGGTGGAGTTCGCATATAATAACAACTTTTAGTCCAGCATTGGCATGGCACCTTTCGAAGCTCTTTATGGACGACCTTGTCGTTCACCTACATGTTGGTGGGAATCTACGGATAAGATCTTACTTGGGCCCGATATGATTAGGGAGACTTCGGAAAAGATCGACTTGATTCGAAGGAGGATGAAAGCAGCACAAGATAGGCAGAAATCTTATGCGGATAAGAGAAGGACAGATCTCGAGTTTGAGGTTGGGAACATGGTCTTTGTCAAAGTGTCTCCATTACGAAACGTTGTTCGCTTTGGGTCCGTTGGGAAGTTAGCACCAAGGTTCATAGGGTCGTTTCCTATTAAGGAGAAGATTGGACAGATGGCGTATAGAGTGGAGTTGCCTGAGAGACTTAGTGGTGTACACGACGTATTCCATGTGTCACATTTGAGGAAGTGCTTGCACGAGACCGCGGAAGTGGTAGAGCCGAACTTGCTTAGAGAGGTGGAGATCGAGCGTGATGCAACGATTCGACGAGCTCCTATGCGCATTCTTGGGTCATAGATCAAGAAGCTGAGGAATCGAGAGGTCAGACTAGTCAAAGTACAATGGGGAGATGATGAGAGCAACGCTACTTGGGAGACAGAAGAGAAGATGCGTTCACGATACACTTTCCTTTTCGAGGGTATGTCCTTTAATTTCTCCTTCATCGCTTATCTTGTACTTATCTTTAGAGTATCCTCTCGCTAGTATTCTTGACCTTTAGTTAGGATAATTCTATGGTTGAAACATGTGTTTGAGACATGTTATGGATGATGGATGCAAAGTGGATGCAAGTGTTTGCTAGTAGTTGCTCGTGGACGCATATACACACACTATTAGGCACTAGATCGGCTCAGTCACTTCATACTGCATATTGCATATAAATGGCTGTATTTAGTAAAATGGATGTATGATGATTGTTTTATCATATGGATGTTGCATTCAGATGATGATTGTGCACGCATATAGAGATAATATGTAGCATTAGGGAACTATTGCATACATAATAGACGCGTGGCACTATCATGATTTGCATTAAGGAGGTCAACTGAATCAGTGGACCGCCAGATATTGCATTAGATAAGGAACATATACAAACACTTCTTGCATATGTTCATACAGCATTAGAAGTCTATAAGGACAATGGATGCCTGTGTTTGATGGTTGAGTAGATGGACGATTTGATGTTAGGATATACATTCTTCTCAACTTGAAGATTTCGGGGTCGAAATCCTTTAAGGAGGGGAGAATGTAACACCCCGTAATTCTGTTAATATTAATATTCACAAATTAAAGAATAACTAATCTCAGACGTGAGAATTGTGGGAAACGGGTTGCGCCATTGTGTTCGTCTCAGAATTCTGGTTGAAATAGAGTCCGAGTTTGCGTGAATTGGACTTCGTATGAAGAAGTTATGGCCATCGGAAGTTTCAGAAAATTCAAAACAGCCCGCAGGAAATTTAAAATTCAAATTGAAAGTGCAGAAGCGGGCTGGGCGGGAAAATTCCCGTCCAGGCAGGTCGACTGGCGAGTCGACACTAGTGTCAACCTCCCCCCCCCCCAGGTCGACTATAGTGTCGACCTGGTCAGTCGGCTAGGGTTTTGACTGAGCCCAGTTCTGAGCTGCTGATGTGTCTTTAGGGCTGAGTTGGCAAATTAAACGGTTCAGTTTAGTTCTGAGTTGATCTGACGGTCTAAACAAACCCTAAACTCTATAAATACCTAGGTAGTCTCTCACCCTAATTCATATGAAAAATAGAATAGCTACCGTCATACTGCCGCCATGGAACTCAGTCTAGCCGCCGCCAACTAAGAAGGAAGAAAAGCTAATCAAAACCTAATTCTACTCAACTCTAAAGCAAATCAAGACTCTCTTTTCTTCTCTAATTGTGAGTATGATGATCTTAACAAGATTATTATTATTTTAATTAGGTTAAGTCATGAATGGATTATGAGTAGATGATGTGAATTGTCATATATGTTGTTGTAAACCTTATACTATCATGTATTTTATAAATCCTATGCTATGTGGTGATGATATCCTATATGTTGTAAATCATGCTATGATGATGTTATGTATGTTGAGAGTTTCTATGCTAAGCTGTGATGAATCATACATGTTAAAAAGCCATGATGTTACTATCTATGCTAATTAGTTCATGTTAATCAAATCATGATGTTGATATTATTTGGGCTATGTTGATCTATATGACAAGTCACATATGCAAGTTTAGGTTGATTAGTAAAAGTTATGAACATATGCCATGACATCTATTATGACATCTAGAATTATGCTATGACATATGTGAAATTCTATGCTAGTTCACACCATCATTATGTTGCCTAAAACCCCATATGCAAGATTATACATAAATTTGGGTTATGATCATATCATGTAAATTGTGGCATTTAACAAGTTGACACCTTTAGATCCTTAACATGTGTAGTTTATGCAAGTTTCCCCCTATTATGATTAGATTCATTTTAATTGTCTATATGTTGTGATAATTTATTTTGTGCTATGAGTTAGACTATTCGAGTCTAACGTATATTCTGCGTTGAATAAGCGAACGTATAAACATGGGGTAGGGGTAATGTTAAGGATTTAATATAAAGAAGTTGGGGTGCAATTGATATGATTTTGCATGCCATGAATGGATGGGCATAATTGAGTCAATTATGGGCATCATTAAAAGTGGACTTAATTAATAATTTGAATAGGGAATTATTAAAACTGGGGTAAAAGATTATAAGTGATAATCAATGCTTAGGACACGAGGTTGGACTCGTTTGTGACGTAAACCTACCCGGAACCGCCCGGCAAATCCAGTGGTCACAAATGTTAGTCCAATGTGAGAGGTCCTAGGCCTAAACTAAAGCATAACAGTTGTAAAGACACGAGGTTAGACTCTTTTATGGTGTAAGACTGCCCGGACCCGCCCAGCAAATCCAGCTGCCATAAATGCCAGTCTAATGTGAGAGGTATTTATGAGGTTATGGCCTGAATGAATTAAGAAATACTTAACCAGATAAACATGTAAGGTGGGACATGGGGGTTAAGTAGGTGACTTGGGTGGCATGAGGAATCTAGTGGGTGCCCTTAGTGGCATGTGAAATACGATTAGTAAGACTTAACCAAACACACATGTAAATGAACATGACTAAGAGGGTTAAGTGGGATGTACTAGTGGTGACAAGCTTAGGTGGGTAGCTTGTGGGGGCCCATTTCAACCAGTAACCCAAACGTATCTTTGTGGGCTCGACCCAAGTCGAGGACGGGACACGCATACTGGGTTTGACTATAAGAGGCCAAAACGGGGAGCGGTGGCAATGCAAGTCCAACGGGTTTCATATGCGTGTGTGGACCCGGGCTGGTAGGTAAGAAGTTGTTGCATCGTGTAGGTATAAGCCGTGCATTCTCAAGTTGTATCGGGTTGCCACTTTAGGGGAGTGATACACCCCACTGTGGGGCCAGCACGGGTATCTACGAGTAGGGAGCCAATCGAAAGTGGGTAGTGGGGTACACCTAGTGGAGATAGGGGCAGACGACACCTATGTAGTCAGCTAGGGGTACGCAAAGCTATTTATATAGTTTCTGTGTGAAGCAAGTGGGATCAACCTTTAGGGTGACTGGTGCGGTGCAGTGTAGTAATGTGCGGTGCAGTGTAGTAATTATTCCTTAGTAATTAGGTATGCCTTTAACGCTTTCTTTAACATTATCTTAAACGTTATCTTTATCTGCTCTTCCATACCTAATAGTTCATAGACATTTACTTGTCTTCCAGCTTATGCCTTAGTCTAGTTACTTTGATAATAGTATTGTTAGAATTATCATACTCACCAGACTTTATGTCTGACCCCCTCCATTTCTATCCTTTTTCCCCCTCCAGGTCCTCAGGTTGGACCCAGCTCTAGTGGAGTTTGATTGGATTGCTTCATCTCTCTTTGGAAAGCTTGGACCGTTGAAGTAAAGTCCAGCTTGTTATCTTCTTTAATGGCTATTTGTGTAATGGGATTATGTATTTTGTTTTCATGAAGATGGATATTGTACTTGACTCTGATTTATGGTTTTATGATGTAACAAACATGTTTAAATTCCGCTGCAATAAAATGAAGTTTTATATTTCCAAGTACTACTTATTATCTGTCTTGTTGTGATTTTTCTGTTCTATATTCATTTATAACCTCCATGGAAGTTAATGCATTCCTTTTGTGAGTGACATTAATGGACGTGGGGTGTTACAACTAGAACGGAGCAAATCAAAATTTTAAACAAATTCAAACCCGAACTGTTCCGAAATTCAGAAATAAAACTGACAAAGTGGAAACCAACGGTGAGAACTTCTCGCTAAAATTAGTTTTGTACGGTTATTTATTTTATGACCGCATGCATGAACTTCGCCCCGTCGTCCACAGACCATGGACGATTTATTGGATTGTATTGTGATTGTGATGTGAAATGTTGTATAATAAATTATATATATACGATGTGTAAATTATATATTTATATACGATGTGTAAGTTATATATATACGATATGGAAAAAAAATGTGATGTGAAATGGAAAATATAATTATATATATAATGTGAATGAATTATATATATATATATACGATGTGAAATGAATAAAATATATATGAAATGAAAATAAAATATATATAAAATGGAAATAATATATATTTGAAATGAAAATAAAATATATATGAAATGTAAATAATATATATTTGAATTGAAAATAAAATATATATGAAATGGAAATAATATATATTTGAAATGAAAATTATATATATGGAATGTGAAAAATATATATGTATGGAAATGTGAATAATGTATATATATATATGTATGAAATGTGAATAATATATATATATATATGAAACGTTAAAAATATACATACATATATATGGAATGTTAATAATATATATATATATATATATGAAATGTGGAATATATATATATATATACGATGTGAAAATAATATATATACGATGTGAATATATATATATATACACGATGTGTAAAATCTATATATGCGATGTGAAAAATATTTGTTCGCTAAAAATATTATTTTTAGCTTATATATGCGATATATAAAATGGTCGTGTATTGAAATGATTATTAGATTGTTGAAAATATAATTTTTAACATATACATGCACCGTATAAAATTTTCATGTAATGGAATATTCAATTTTGATTTAAAATTGAATATGAAGTTGAAATCATTTTGAAAACGAATTTAAAACAATTTATAAAATACGTTATAAATGGAAATCGATGAAATATATATATTATATATATTTAATGGCCTGAATAGAACGCGCCGTGCCAGTTCGCGAATTTCGACCATCGACCTCGAATTGACATTACGGGAGATCCGACCGTCGGATTCTCCTAAAATCGGAACTGTTGGATTCGTATCGAAAAGAGCTTTCCAACAAATATAAGAGATTTGAAATCTAATGGTTGGATTTAGAATTATGTCCAAATCAAATTTGGAAAAAGGTCGCTATGGATGCAGTTCGGTGGCCATTAGTGGAAACTGACAGTACGGGCCTTGCTGAAATTATTAAAAATATTAATAATTTGTGTAAAATCATAATAAATGATTTGGAAAGAATTTGGATGAAAAACTCCACATTTGGAAAGATTAAAATATTTTTTTTATCGAAATGAACTAGTTTATAACTAGAATAATAATCCAATATTTTTATATAAATAAATTGGATCGAAATGGTTTTAAAATAACCAGAATTTTCCAATGTATGAATTGGAATGGATTTGAATGGAAATAATCTTTGGAATATTTCGATATTGGATTCCGTGATTATACGGATATTGTGGAGGTATTTGAAAGATATATATATATATATATATATATATATATATATATATCATTATACCCAATACGATATTTGTTGATTCCAGAATTTGATGTTGAATATAAGCCGATATAAGTTCTATTCAGAGCCTTGTATTTAATATCGAATTGGATTTTGGGATTTTTCGTGAACTGTATTTACATGACATTAGTTCTTTAACCCGAGTAAAAGCAGGATCAATTTCCAGAAAGTTGAACAATCAATAAGAAATGATATTTGGGATTAAAACCAATAGGAGTTTGAATAAATCTTTAATTAGATTGTGAATGAATAAATGGTAATTTAATTTACCAAAAATGTGATGTGATTAAACAAAATTTACTTGGTTGTTGATATTCATGATTGTGATTGATTGATTATTTAGATTGTGCTCGACCAGTTTATGAGCAAGATATGCTTTTACGTTTTGTATTGGGCTGGGTAGAAATACTGGTATGCTAACATCTTGTGAAACACTTCATGATTTAACTATGAGATGTGTAGCGACGTTGTTGTGTTCATTTCAAATTTAATGATTGATTTTGAAATGATATTTTTCTTAAGTGAAAAGAAATGTATTCCCGATTTTGGACAGGGAACGTTTTATAAAAATATTTTATAAAACAGAAAGGATTTTGTGGGCTAAAACCCGATGATTTTGAAATGATTTGGAAATATATTATGGTTTTACATTGTAGTTCGTCACATATTCAATTAGTTGCTATTAATGATGTATATGTTTGGTGGCGGAGAATTTATTATCTTGCTTAACACCCTTCTTTGAGACGTACGAGCTCAAAGGTTATGTGATTAATAGTGACTGATCATATGTGTGAATTGCTGATGTGAAGTACTATAGTTCGAATGTACTTGTGATTATTATGTTGTGAAATGATTTTCCCTACTTCGGGATATAAAATGGTTTAGTGTGTGGATAAAGATTTGGGTGACCCGATAGCGACTAAAAGTATGGGCTGGATCCAGTGCCTTAGGGTGAGTGGTCAGCAGTGTAGCCTGCTCCATGCGTGGGAGGTACACACACACACACACACACATATATATATATATATACATACATACATATATATATATATATCGAGTTATAGGGGCGCTTACTGCCCGGTCTGAGGGAAGATTCCCGATATTTGGTTGCATACTTGTTTGTATGCATTGTTATGTTTTGGAATTCATATTTCCAAGCGATTTGATTTGAGATCCCAAAGTGAAATCTAATTTGATATAAAAGTTAGATATGTATTTCAAATGATTTGAAATAGAAATCGGGAAATAAAGTCCAAAGGAATAATTTCTATAAATTGAATTGTATTTGGAAAATCTAAGTGTGGGGATTAATCTAAATGGGTAGATTGGGATATCGCATGTTGATTGATGCATAGTAGATCCATATCTCCATTACTGATTGTTATTTATACACTGGCATTCATGGGGTTAAACTCGTTTTGTGTTATACGGCGTGGTCTTGTGATTTGCCTTATCATTTAAATAAGTTAATTTTAACTGTAGAGTTTCTCACACCAGTTCCATGACTGACCTGTAGTTTGCTTTTCCCTTGCAAACTAGGGTGCCCCTATTATCCACACAGGCAGTCGAGTGGTTTGTTTTGCAGATATTTATTTATTGAGCAGGATTCTAGATTGAAGCTTTAAGTGGTGTCCAGAGCAGTGATAGTCTTCCGCTGTGTTAGTTTATTTAATTTCCGCTGTGCATTGTATTACATTTACTGTAAATTAATCTTTCACTGTATTATTATATTTCGATATACTCTGATATATTCTGTACTTTGATGTAACATTATTATGATGTTTATAAAAATCTTTTGTTGTTGTTCTGATGTGTTTTATGCCTAGAGTTAGAGTATCCGGGTTTTGAATGCTCTTGGTCGATTTAGCGATCGATTAGGTTCGAGCGAAATTCGTGTCGTTACAACTGGTATTAGAGCTTTGGTTAACTCAAATCTTTGGGGCACAACACGTTAGAACATAATAAAAGACTCATCAGCGGTAGGCCTAGTAATATCCTATTTAAGAATCCTCAATAGAGATAGAATCAGTAGCATTCTAAAATGAGTGACTCATTAGATATGGGGTTAGTAATGCCTTAGAATGAATTGAGAGTGATAAGTTTATAATTAACGTATTTGTGATTATATATATAATCTGGTTTTAAAAACTTGATTTTGAATATATATATATATATTAAAATTATATATTTGAAACGTTAATCAACTAATTGATTGCTGATTGTTTTGTTTGATTATTGGTTTGATTAATTAGAATTTTGAACCATTAAGCCAAATTGAATCAAATATAAAACTGAATTGGAAATCGATTGCATTTGCATACATACCCATATATGTGTAGTGAACAGGTCATAGCTAGGAGGCTAGACAAGAGGAATAAAATTGTATGCCCGACAAATAGGTACATGTTTACTAATTTATTGAGTTTTCGTGATTTTATGAGCCGATTGGCTAGCTGCTTGGCCTTTTCTTTTTGATCTTTTTGAGATGAGAGGGACTGTGTGGTGGTTTGGAGATTTACTTGATGCTTACCGTACAAAGGAGGTTATGGCGAAAATTTTCGAAAATTTAGTGTGTTAGCCAAATTTTTGAAAAATTAGAAAATTCTTAGAAATTGAAAAGTTGAAGAATGAAAGCCAGAATAAAAGTTGAGTTGGTTAGAAACAACTTTCAACTCCGTTCCTTTTCGAGGACGAAAAGATTTTAAGTGGGGGAGATCGTAACAACCCAGAAAATCAGAACCAAATTAAAATTCTTATTTTGGCAATTTTAATGAATTTTTAATATTTAAAATGATTTATTTTGAATAATAATAACTTGAAATTTATTTTGAATAGAATTAGAATTTATAAATTTGTTTTAATAAAAGTTAGAACGAATAATTTTAATTTAATTATAAAAGGAATTGGAAATGGCACGGTAGTTTGAAAATTCGATTTCAAATTTCAAATGAATGTACAAGATTCAAAATAAACCGGATTTTAGTGAAACTAGAAATATTTAAATTTGTTTGAAAATATCTTTCAAACGAATCTGAAAAATTGAAATTTCATAGCGGGAATAAAAAGTTATGTCCAGTTGAAAATTCAGAATAGTCGCTATGGAAATATAGCCCGTAAAAATAGCGATTTTGCAAACGACCTCCGCTTTTGATGAGACCACTTTTGTGGGATCCGGAATGTCAAATTATTGCTAGATTCCAATTTTCATAATTTTTGGAATTAATATGTGAGCGTAGTGAATTAAAACGTGTTTTATCGATTCGGTTTGAATTTAATCGACTGGAAAATGACCGTTTTCAAACGGTCTCCAAATTCGACGAAATTAGTTTTGTTAGGACCTTATCGTCAAAACATAGATAGATTTATTTTTTGGGAATTTTTGGAGTCAGAATGTGGCTCTAGTAAATTTAAATGTATGTTTAAATTAAATATATATTGAATTATATTTTAATTTAAATGAAAACTGATCGTAACAGTCAAATTGGCTTACGAAACATATCCCATTGTGTCCGGAATGAGGGTATTTGGTTAGGGCGATAGTCATTGGGTTTGATTTGGAGTTCAGACGAAAAAAAAAATTAAGGAATTAAATAATATAAAACTATATATATATAATCACTTTTTGGCCAAACCTTAGTCTTACAATCAGAACCCGCCGTCATCTCTAAAACAGACGGGCGATCTCGTTCGAAATTTTCACTCCAATTTCCACCAAATCTGCGCAATGATTTTCGAATCTTTCAAATGCAAAATCAAACAACTAAGTGATCTCTACATGTTGGGTCAAGATCGAAAATTATAATCTCTGGAGAGCGATTTTGTGTTGCAAACGACAGCACTTCGAATGGGTTTTGCGTGTCCATGTGACCACCGAAGTCGCCGCTGTTCAAGGTGATGGTGGCTCAGACCAAGGCCGTTGGGGTGGCGCGGTTTGATTGGGGTCCAGCCCCTTTGATGTGCGTGCGATTTGAAGGGTTTAGGGGGCAAGTTGGGTTTGTTCTTAATAGGCAGTGAACGAGGAAGAAAGGATGGAAGGGGAGCATGCAGTGCACGTATGTGATGAGGGGTGAGGAATTATTTAATCTAAATAAAGTTAATTTTATTTAAATCATGTGCTAACTTCGAAACGTCATATCTATCTCGTACGGAGTCGGAATGACAAACCGTCAGTTCCTTAGGATCGTGAAAGAGAATACTACAACACGGAATAGACTAGAACTAGAATGGAGCAAATCAGAATTTCAAACAAATTCAAACCCGAACTGTCCCGAAATTCAGAAATAAAACTGACAGAGTGGAAACCAACGGCGAGAACTTCTCGCTAAAACTATTTCTGTACGATTATTTATTTTATGACTACATACATGAACTGCGCCCCATCGTCCACAGACCATGGACGATTTATTGGATTGTATTGTGATTGTGATGTGAAATGTTGTATAATAAATTATATATATACGATGTGTAAATTATATATATATATATACGATGTGTAAGTTATATATATACGATATGGAAAACATATATATGTGATGTGAAATGGAAAATATAATTATATATAATATATATATGATGTGAATGAATTATAAATATACGATGTGAAATGAATAAAATATATATGAAATGAAAATAAAATATATATAAAATGGAAATAATATATATTTGAAATGAAAATGAAAAATATATGAAATGTGAATAATATATTTTTGAAATGAAAATAAAATATATATGAAATGGAAATAATATATATTTGAAATGAAAATTATATATATATATGGAATGTGAAAAATATGTATATATGGAAATGTGAATAATATATATATGAAATGTGAATAATATATATATATAATGTGAACAATATATATATATATATATGAAATGTGGAAAATATATATATACGATGTGAAAATAATATATATACGATGTGAATATATATATATATATATAAGATGTGTGAAATCTATATATGCGATGTGAAAAATATTTATTCGCTAAAAATATTATTTTTAGCTTGTATATGCGATATATAAAATGGTCGTGTATTGAAATGATTATTAGATTGTTGAAAATATAATTTTTAACATATACATGCACCGTATAAACTTGTCATGTAATGGAATATTCAATTTTGATTTAAAATTGAATATGAAGTTGAACTCGTTTTGAAAACAAATTTAAAACGATTTATAAAATACGTTATAAATGGAAATCGATGAAATATATAATATATATATATATATATTATATTTAATGGCCTGAATAGAACGCGCCGCGCCGCGGCAGTTCGCGAATTTCGGCCATTGACTTCGAATTGACATTACGGGAGATCCAACGGTCGGATTCTCCTAAAATCGGAACTGTTGGATTCGTATCGAAAGAGCTTTCCAACGAATATAAGAGATTTGAAATCTAACGTTTGGATTTGGAATTGTGTCCAAATCAAATTTGGGAAAGGTCGTTATGGATGCAGTTCGGTGGTCATTATTGGAAACCGACTGTACGTAATAACCCGGAAAATCTGGGCCAGTTTAAAATTTTTATTTTGGCAATTTTGGCGAATTTTGAATATTTAAAAGGTATTATTTTAAATAAACATCGACGAGAAATTTATTTCGAATATAATTCGACGTATATATTTATACGCGTCGTCGTTAGAATATAAATATTTATATATAATTATAAATAGAATTGAAAATGGCGCGGTAGTTCGATAATTCGATTTCAAACTTCAATTGAACATACCAGATGCAAAACAATCCGGATTTTAGTGAAACCCAAAATAATAGGATCTAATTGATAATATCTTTCCAACGAATCCGAAAAATCAAAATTTCATAGCGGGAATCAAAAGATATGTCCAGTTGAAAATTCTGAATAGTCGCTATGGAATTCAGGCCCTTAAAAATGGGAATTTTGCAAGCGACCTCGGATTTCGACGAAACCACTTTTGTTGGATCTGTGATGTCAAATTATTGCTAGGTTTCAAATTTCATAATTTTTCGAATCAATATGTGAGCGTGGCAAAGGAAAACGCGTTTGACCGGTTTCAGTTCATTTTAATCGACTGGAAAATGGCCATTTTTCTAACGGTCTCGGAATTCGACGAAACTAGTTTTGTTAGGACCGTATCGTTAATACGAAGCTAGAAAATATTTTTCTGGAATTTTTCTAGTTAGTATGTGACCCCGGTAATTTGAAATGTACGTTTAAAATTCAATATAGCGATTTAAATGTAAATTCAACGGAAACTGATTGTAACTATCGAATCAGCTTGCGATACATAACCCATTGTGTTCGGAATGGGGGTAAAACGCTATGGATGACAGGCGGTGGGCCTCGTTTCGAGGTCGTATGTAAAAGTCAACTCTTTGCAAAATAAAATAATTAAATAAATTAAAAATATCTATCCTCTCTCCTTACCTTATAAACTGCTGCCCCCCCTTCCCTCATTTTCGTTCATTATAGAAATAAAAAAAAACCTAAGCTATCGATTCGCCCCCGTCGATCTCGAAGCCGCCCGCCACCACGTCGATCACCACCCCACTAGCCGCCGCTCCCTCTCCTTCTTCCTCTCTTCCTCTCGATCCTCCCTCCAGTCTTCTCTCCCTCCTCTTCAAACCGCCCTAGCCACCCAATCGCCCCCCCTGACGCGAAGACCGACGTCGGCCATCGCCTGGAAGGACTGCGCCGCCTTCCCCTTACCTCCTCTACCCCCACGCCTTCCCCCACCATCCTCCGGCGCAGCAGCGAAGACCCCCCCACCCTGTAAGTTCTTGACCCTTTTTTATTTTTATTTTTATTTTATTTTGATTTTTGGTAAATATAAAGGTTTGATTTTTCACAATCGAAAGAAATGATTTTTAATATCATAAAGATTTGATTTTTTTTTTAATATGTGAAGGACGATATAAAGGTGCGATCTTTAAATTATATTCATCACTATAAAAAGGAGATTTTTATTTAGATAATGAAGTGATTTTTGTTTAAATAAAGATGTGATTCTTAAGTAGGAAGAATATACTTTTATGGCAAGAAAAGATTATATTTTTATATATGAAGAAATTAGATTTTTCTTTATTGAAATGACAAGTAAAGATAGGATTTTTAAAACAGTAAAGATAGGATTTTTAAAACAGTAAAGATAGGATTTTTAAAACTGTAAAGATAGGATTTTTAAACTGCAAAGGTAGAATTTTTAACACGGTAAAGCTTTGATTTTTGTTGGAGGAAAATATGATCTTTACTATGTAGAAGATGTAAAAATATAATTTTTACATGATGGGCGAATTAGAAATGAAATCTTTATATTTGAAAAGGCGAAATCTTTATAGTTGAAAAGGCGAGACCTTTATATAGAGAATAACATAGTAAAAATAGAATTTTTATCTATATGGCAATGAAATAAAATTTTGATTTTTATATATTGAATAGTATAATAAAAATTTGATTTTTATATATTGAACAGCGAAGTAAAAATTCGACTTTTATATATTGAACAGCGAAGTGAAAATTCGATTCTTATATATTGAATAGCGAAGTGAAAATGTGATTTTTATATATAGTGGCTACGGGCGACGAAAGTGATAAGAGGCGAGAACGGTGAAGATTTCCTGCATTGGAAGTGCCGTGAAGTTGGATAGCTATCGGTGAGAATTTCTCACCTTTCAATTTCATTTTCTAGTTATATACATATACTAGGATGCAGACGGTGCTTAGTAGCACCCGACACAATCGTCCACAGACCATGGACTTGTTTGTTTGATTGCAAAAATTAGTTAGATTATTAGATTGAAATTGAATTGTTTGGTGAAATGAATGAATTTGATTGATGTGTGAATGGCGTGGGCCTTCACTAGACCGGGGATAAGGCTAGGCCTCGTCCCGTTTCTAGTATTGTGCCGTTATGCCGCCGAAATTTTCTAAAATAAGTTAGAAAAATAAAAATATCATTTTATTTAAAGAATGAACTGAATAGAAATTCATATGTTGAAATAAAATATTTTATCGTTAAAAATATAATTTTTAACATGAAAGTAAATAAATAAATATTCATTTACAAACCGGACGGTTTGTTTATGTACACCGATTTGACTGACATTGATTGGGACGATAAATTTTACACATCGCCCAACTGCACAAATAAAAATCTGTGTTTGTTGATTTGAAACCCCACACGGGTGTTAGGATGAAATTTGAAGTTCACTCATCCTGATTGATTAAATATGTCGATCGATTGATTGACAGGCTGTTATAAGCGTTAGATATCTATATTTGATGCTTATACAGTGTAGTGCACTTTGGTTGATGGTTGATTATTTTTCAATGCTATTATATACGTGTGATGTATGAAAATCCATATAATTAACATTATATGGTGATTGATTGGGCCTCATTCCAATTTAGAAAATAAAGAATATTATAATATAAAGGTTCATGTGTTGACTGCACTCATCCGTTGAGATTAGTCATGTGTTGAACGAAATATTTTAATAATAAAATTTACTTCTTTATCAATATAAAGTAAAGGTTCATGTGTTGACTGCACTCATCCGTTGAGATTAGTCATGTGTTGAACGAAATATTTTAATAATAAAATTTACTTCTTTATCAATATAAAGTAAATGTTCATGTGTTGACTGTACTCATCCGTTGAGATTAGTCATGTGTTGAACGAAATATTTTAATAATAAAATTTACTTCTTTATCAATATAAAGGTTCATGTGTTGACTGTACTCATCCGTTGAGATTAGTCATGTGTTGAACGAAATATTTTAATAATAGAATATTTGAAAATAGAAATACATTAAGCCGTGTTGATTAGATTGACGCCATTTTGACGTGAACGATATTTATATCGATTTTATTCATTTCGAAATGAATTGAATTGAAAACGATTTCGAAATGAATTGAATTGAAAACGATTTCGAAATGAATTGAATTGAAAACGATTTCGAAATGAATTGAATTGAAAACGATTTCGAAATGAATTGGATTGAAAACGATTTCGAAATGAATTGAATAGAAAACGAATTTGATTTCAATTGAATTCTTTAACCCGATAACAAATAGAATGTGATTTGGGTTTGTCGTGAACTGTGTTTTAAATAACACCTAGTTCTTTAACCCAGTAAAAGGAGTTTTAACGAATCTGCAATTAGATTAAAAGGTGAATTGATAATTTAAATTATCAACTTTAGAAAATGAGCGAGAATGGAGTATCACCAGTTTTGCTCCAAAGCGATAGTTAAATCTTTAAATCAGATTTGAACGTGGAATGGTAATTAATTTTACCGACAACACCGTGGTGTTAGATATGGAGTATTACCAGTTTTGCTTCATGGGATGAATAGGTTGGGATTGGGAAATAAAATAAATAATTACGTCGGTGTGGTTCGCTAATCTCGACTAGTTTAGAAAACCATAATTTGGTTTGAAACGACATCCAAAGGAAAAGTAAAGGATAAATTTTAAAGAATTTATCTTGGATAAAATTAATGGGAACTTTTCCCAAAAGATGTGGATATTTAAATAACAGAATATTCTGAATTGGAATGAGGCGTATGTTGTGTTTGTGTAACATTTGTTTTTAATATACGCGGGTTGTTCGGAAAGGCCGGGTTTACACCCATTCTGAATAACCGATTCGACGATATGTCGAAGATGAAGACGGTGGTCGAAGACCGGAAGTCTTCACATCGTTTGGATTATTACTGACGATCCTGATTGGGCTGTACACCCAAGAGGATGGAAATAGTTGGTGGTCGTCCAGACGTACTTGGAGAGGGATGGATATGCGAGGAAAGTGCCTCCGGTTTCGTTCAGACCCAGAACGAACTTGTAAATGGATTGTGTGTCTGACACTGGATTTTATTCTGTGTCGATTGATTTCTGTTAAATATACATCTGTTTGGCGGCGGAGAATTTATTCTTTTGCTTAACGCCCTTCTCTGAGACGTACGAGCTCAGAGGTTGTATATCGATGGATATCAGTCGCACGGCATGAATTGCCTGTGTGGCACGCTAAGATGCAATGATCAAGGCTTCTGTTGAAAAGCAAAGTCTTGTGGTTGATGATCAAAGCACGGCCTCTGTGGCGTAGCTTTGTGTATAACGTGAATTCGCGAGCCTCACACCTCGGTATGAGTCAAAAACGGGATACGGACTGCAGGTAGAGCACGACGTTTCTTTCTAGCTTTGGTGGTGTCAGTGACTTACCAGCCCTGACATTTATATACTTTTCACCTATGTGGTTGTTGGATGAGGCGCCTCGATTTTAGGATTGTAAGGACCGGGAAACGTGTGTTCAGGAATTTCCAATCCTCTAACGTAAGTGAGGACGGCCCTGAAGATCCAGGGGTTGCCCAGAGTGCGTAGCCCTGAGGCATTTGCTAGAGTGTCTCGAACGCGGAGAGGAGCTTGCCCCTGGCCTCGACTCATGACAGAAATCCAATTTCCAATACGTGTATTTCGGTTTTATTTGTAGAGCCTAGTATGGCGACATAGTGGGATGGGGCACTTATGCCGTCTATGATTTATATTTATGATTGAAATTGTTTTGACACTATACACTTATTATAGTATCAAATGATTTGTTTTAAACGTATCAAGCATGTTTAGCTATTATAAGGGAAAACCCTATCCTCCGGCTTGCGTTGCATTGTGTGATGGGACCTGGGTCTTATAATAGCTTCATTTTTCGAAAAAGCATTGCGCTGTTTATTCTATATGCACTGGTATTCTTGGGAGGAAACCCGTTCCGTGTTATACGGCGTGGTCCCTTGGATTACTCTCTTTTAAAGTAAAGTTTTAAATAACTGTTTTAGTTCTCACACCAGTCACATGACTGACCTGGAGTTTATTGTTTTAACCTAAACTCTGGGTGCCCCTATTTTCCGCACGGGCAGCTAGTAGTTTTGGTTTTCCAGATTTATATTCACAGGATCCTGGTTTACAGCTGGAATGATATCCAGAAAGCTCTGTATCCGTATATCACCTTCAGTTGTGCTTTGTATTATTTTCCGCTGCTATGTAATTTATTGTAATCTCTGACATTTATCGAATGTAATTTATTCATTTATACTCTGTATATTCTTGTATCTGATGGAATTTTTGTAATAGCAATGAAATGTCCTTCCGTCTGCGTTCATTTGTGTGTTGTTCTCAAAGTATCCGCTCTTTCCTTCACGGGGAAGTTACGGGTTCTTACACGGGCCTTGCTAAAATTATTAAAAATATTAATAATTTGTGTAAAATCATAATAAATGATTTGGAAAGAATTTGGATGAAAAACTCCACGTTTGGAAAGATAAAAATATTTTTTTAATCGAAATGAACTAGTTTATAACTAGAATAATAATCCAATATTTTTATATAAATAAATTGGATTGAAATGGTTTTAAAATAACCAGAATTTTCCAGTGTATGAGTTGGAATGGATTTAAATTGAAATAATCTTCGAAATATTTCGATATTGGATTCCGTGATTATACGGATATTGTGGAGGTATTTGAAAGATGTATATATCTCGTTATACCCAATACGATATTTGTTGATTTCAGAATTTGATGTTGAATATAAGCCGATATAATATCTATTCAGAGCCTTGTAATTAATATCAAATTAGATTTTAGGGTTTGTGGTGAACTGTGTTTAAATGACATTGGTTCTTTAACCCGAGTAAAAGCAGGATCAATTTCCAGAAAGTTGAACAATCAATAAGAAATGATATTTGGGATTAAAACCAATAGAAGTTTGAATAAATCTTTAATTAGATTGTGAATGAATAAATGGTAACTTAATTTACCAAAACACGTGATGTGATTAAACCAAATTTACTTGGTTGTTGATATTCATGATTGTGATTGATTTTTTGGATTGTGCTCGACTAGTTTATGAGCAAGTTATGCTTTTACGTTCAGCATTGGGCTGGGTAGAAATACTGGTATGTAACATCTTGTGAAACACTTCACGATTTGACTATGAGATGTGTAGCGATGTTGTTGTGTTCATTTCAAATTTAATGAATGATTTTGAAATGATATTTTTCTTAAATGAAAAGAAATGTATTCCCGATTTTGGACAGGGAACGTTGTATAAAAATATTTTATAAAACAGAAAGTATTTCGAGGGTTAAAAGCCGATGATTTCGGAATATTTTGAAATATATTATCGTTTTACATTGTAGTTCATCATATATTCGATTAGTTGCTATTAATGATGTATCTGTTTGGTGGCGGAGAATTTATTCTTTGTCTTAACACCTTTCTTTGAGACATACGAGCTCAAAGGTTATGTGATTAATAGTGACTGATCATATGTGTGAATTGCTGATGTGAAGTACTATAGTTTGAATGTACTTATGATTATTATGTTGTGAAATGATTTTCCCTACTTTGGGATATAAAATGGTTTAGTGTGTGGCTAAAGATTTGGGTTACCCGATAGCGACTAAAAGTATGGGCTGGATCCAGTGCCTTGGGGTGATTGGCCAGCAGTGTAGCCTGCTCCATGCGTGGGAGGTATATATATATACACACACAAACATATATATCGAGTTGGAGGGGCGCTTACTGCCCGGTCTGAGGGACGATTCTCGATATTTGGTTGCATACTTGTTTGTATGCATTGTTATGTTTTGGAATTCATATTTCCAAGCGATTTAATTTGAGATCCCAAAGTGAAATCTACTTTGATATAAAAGTTAGATATGTATTTCAAATGATTTGAAATAGAAATCGGGAAATAAAGTCCAAAGATATAATTTCTGTAAATTGAATTGAATTTGGAAAACCTAACTGTGGGGATTAATCTAAATGGGTAGATCGGGATATCGCATGTTGATTGATGCATAGTAGGTCCATATCTCTATTACTGATTGTTATTTATACACTGGCATTCATGGGGGGTAAACCCGTTCCGTGTTATACGGTGTGGTCCTGTGATTTGCCTTATCATTTAAATAAGTTAATTTTAACTGTATAGTTTCTCACACCAGTCGCATGACTGACCTGTAGTTTGCTTTCCCCTTGCAAACTCGGGTGCCCCTATTTTCCACATGGGTAGTTGAGTGGTTTGTTTTGCAGATATTTATTTATTGAGCAGGATTCTGGATTGAAGCTTTAAGCTGTGTCCAGAGCAGTGATAGTTTTCTGCTGTGTTAGTTTATTTAATTTCCGCAGTGCATTGTATTACATTTAATGTAAATTAATCTTTCACTGTATTATTATATTTCGGTATACTCTGATGTAACATTATTATGATGTTTGTAAAAGTCTTCTGTTGTTGTTCTGATGTGTTGTATGCCCAGAGTTAGCGAATCCGGGTTTTGAACGGTCTTGGTCGATTTAGCGATCGATTAGGTCCGAGCGAAATCCATGTCATTACAAACATGTTAATGAAAATAAAGTAATCATTTGTTGAATTATGTTTTTGTTTGATAAAAATGTCATCTTTAACATGTTAATGAATATAAAATAATCATTTTTTGAATTATATTTTAGTTTGATAAAAACGTCATCTTTAACATGTTAATGAAAATAAAATACTCCTTTTTTGAAATATGTTTTTGTTTGATAAAAATGTCATCTTTAATATGTTAATGAGAATAAAATAATCATTTTTTGAATAATGTTTTTATTTGATAAAAATGTCATCTTTAACATGTTAACGATGAGTAATAGAACCATGTATTGAAATATGTTTTTGTTAGATAAATACATCGTCTTTAACATGTAGCGAAGTAATAAAAAAGAATCATATGTAAATATATTTTTGTTAGATAAAAATATTATTTTTAACATGTTAATGAAGTGAATTAAATAGTCATGGGTTGAAATGAATGGTTGTGTGTGTTATAAATATCATCTTTAACATGTGAAGGAAGTGCATAAAAGAATCATATGAATAATATTTTTGTTCATTAAAAATATTATTTTTAACATGTTAATGAAATGAATTAAATAGTCATGTGTTGAAATAAATGGTTGTGTGTTAAAAATATGAATTTTAACATGTACGTGAAGTGCATAAAATTTACATGTCTTGAAATATATTTTTGTTCATAAAAAATATCATCTTTAACATGTATGTGAAGTGTATAAAATTTACATGTCTTGGGTAAAATGTTTGTTCATTTAATTTTTTTTAACATGAATAGGAAGTGTAAAAAATTTACATGTAATGAAATAAACTTTGTTCGTTAAAAATATAATTTTAACGTATCCAAAATTTAAAGGCATTAGCTAATTATTTAAAGAATAAATGGTTTTGAAATCATTGAACGAATTATATATATATGTGTGTGTATATATATATATAATTAAAATAAAACGAATCGTGTGCAGTAGTTTGCGTTTTGGAATCATAACAATTATACCGAGAGATCCAACAGTCGGATTTTCTCAAAACAGGAACCATTGGGTTCGCTTTGGAAAGATCTTTCCAACTATATTATATTTGTTAAGATCCAACCATTAGATTTCGATAAATGTGTAATTCAAATCTGAATAAAAACAGTGTCAGGGACGCATAATGACTTGAAACGTCATTCAAATTAAATGGGCTGTTTTTATATAAATAAAAATAGCGATAAATCGTTATAAAATATTATGAATGATATGGAACGGAAATAAACCAATTTCCCTTGTTTTATAAAGTAATATGGATGGTTAAATTTATTTAACATTAATCTATAGAATTGAATTAGATTTAACCAAAGATAAGAAATGTTTTGAATTATATATATTCGAGAATTATTTGAAAAGGCCGAGTTAAATCTCATTTCAAACAATTATACGATGACTAAAAGTCGAAGACAATGAAGATGGTGGTTGAAGACTGACGATCTTCACATCAAATGGATGACTACTGATGCCCTAGATTGGTTATCTCCTAGGAAGTGGTTATAGTGATAGTTGTCTAGACGTACTTGTTGATTATCCGGATATGCAAGGACCTATCTTTCGTCTTGGACACACAGAACGAGGAATAAGGTATCTCCGGTTTCGTTCAGACCCAGAGCAGACTTGTAAATGGATGTGTGTCCGATATTGTATTTTGTTCTGTGTTGATTGATTTCTATTAAATATATATCTGTTTGGTGGCGGAGAAATTATTCTCCTGCTTAACACCCTTCTCTGAGACGTATGAGCTTAGAGGTTATATATCGATAGACATCAGTTGCATGGCGTGGATTGTCAATGTGGCATGCTAAGATGCAAATGATCAAGGCTTTTGTTGAAGCAGAGCCTTGTGGTTGATGATCAAAGCACAACTTTAATTAGCATAGCTTGGTGTATAGCGTTAATTCATGAGCCTCACTCCCGATATAAGTCAAAAATGGGATCGTGACCATAGGGAAAACTTGCGTTTCTTTCTAGCTAGAAGTGTATGGAGCCCAGACATTTTTACTTATGTGGATGATGGATTACGAGGTGCCTCAGATATTAGTCACTACTGGCTAAGTGTTAGGTCCGATAGGACTGGGAAACGTATTGTTCAAGAATAACCAATCCACCAAAGTAGTATGGACCAGCCCTACCATTCACAGGGTTTACTGCGCGGGATCCTGAGACATTTGCTAGAGTGTCTTGAATCAGAAGGAGCTATCCCTAACCTTGACTCATGATGGAAACCCAATTTCCAATACGACATTACAGATTTGATTGTAAACCTATATATGGCGATACGGTATATGGTAGCTATGCTATCTAGGATTGATACATCTATATTGAAAAGTGTTTTAAACTGACTAGACACTAGTAATAATATCAAATGAATTTGTTTATGTGTACAAAACATATTTGGCCATTATATGGTAAAATTCAATCCTCTGGCTTGCGCTGCATTGTGTGATGGGACCTGAGTCTTATAATGGTTTCATTTTTCTAAAAAGCTTAAAAGAATTACTTTATTTTATGCACTGGAAATCCAATGGAGTAAACCCGTTCATGTCCTGTGATTAGCCTTATTATTAAACAAGTTATGTAAGATTTCTCATACCAGTCCCATGACTGGCACGTAGTTTGTTTTCACTTGCAAACTTGAGTGCCCTTATTTTTACATTGGCAGCCAAGTAAACAGGTAACAGGCTTTATTTTGGATATGCATCGTAGCATGGGGTGCTCTTTTGGCTGAAGACGAAGTCTATCTTTTATCACTTATTTTGGACATTTAGACATCTTATCTATGCTGTATTTGATGATGTTGTAGACTTATTATCTACCAATTGGAACCTTTTATGTACTAAGCAGTATCCTATATCTGTGCAACTCTGATGATGATGACATTTATGATTCTGCTGTTATAATGATGAATATTATTCTATGATTTCATGTGTTATGCTATTATTTATAATCTGCTGATGTGATAAATGTGTTATATTCCAATGATTATTCTTTCCACCATGGTGCGGCGGTTTGGGTTGTCACACTAACTGTTCTGTCCATCTATCGTTTACTACTTTTCTATCTTTATTTTGATATATGTACTTGTTATCTTGTATATTTTTTTATAATTGGAGCGGGCATCAATTTTAGATGATTAAGAGCGGTTGATAGGTCAAGTTGTTGGGCCCTTTGGGTTGTTTCTCTAGCATTTGATCCCTTTCTTGTAGCAGATTTGTTTATTCTTCGCTCTATTAATTCACTGGTTTTCTGAATATATATTGCTTTTTGGTAGTAATCTTCAAGGAATTGATTTCTTTGAAGAAGCTGGTTTATTTGGTCCTGACTAATTTGATAGAGGTATTGGGGATCATTTAGTTGCGAGGCCTGGTTATTGATAAGGTCTGTGGATGATAGTGGAGTGGAAGAAGTCCTTTGTGAGTATGATATTTTGCAGTTCGGATCTTAATAAATATTTAGGCCAAATGGATTTCGGGCTTCATTAAGAGCTTCTTATAGACTGTAGAAACCTTTGAAAATTGGAATTTGGAAATTTTTTTAACCTTTTGGACTTGGCTATAATGTTTAAAAATACCTTTATGGTTTGCTCGGAAAACAACATAACAAAAGAAATTTTTTGAAAGTGGTTTTTGCTGAATTTTTGAAAAATAATGTGCCAAGTTGTTAGCAACTGTCTATTTGTGATGTTTCTCTATTTCAACTATTCGCAAATTCCATATATGGTCAAGCAAACATTACTGTGAATAATCTGATATACGAATAATGGGTTTAAACCTCCTTGGATCATTATCATTGTGCTTGAATAAACTGTATTGACCAAAGTCATTATTTTTCTGTCATCGGGCACTGAAGAATGTGATTTCTCTTTCCTTCCTAATCTGGTTTGTAAACTGTGATTTGAAGGAAACGTTATTTCCTCCTTCCTTGTTGTGCTAGGAGAAGCTGCATTTATAGGAGATTGACCATCCTTTACTGTTCTATTTGCTTTTGTATTCATCATATTTCTTTCCTGTAAACAAAGTTGGTTAGTATCAAAAACAGATAATAGTTTTCTTAATAATGTATTTGCAAGATGATTGATTTTATCTTCAATATGTTCAAAATTTATTTTGAACATTGCCTTGTATAAGCTTTTGTAAATTAAACCATCTAGTTCTGTTTATTTTTTTAGAATTTTCGTTTGAAATAAACTTCCCAATTGTAACACAATCTGTCCTAACTGTATATTCTTTATTTTGATAAATTCTATATTTGTCTAAGGCATTAATTAATGCTTTTATCCCATAGTCTAAGGATTCCCAACTAGTTACTATATTAAAATTACCGCTTATATAAGCTGCAAATTTTTCTGTTGATGTATCACTATATTTGAATGGTTTACATTTTAGAACTGCTCCCCATCCTTCTTTACATCCATCACATGCTATGATAATGTAATATGTTTCTAAGGGAAACTATAATGGTCTAATCCTTTTTACCTCTTCTTTAATTTTTTGGATTAGCTTAATGTCTTCTATATTACGTCGTTTTTCATTATTTTTTGAAATTTTGCCATATAGTAGACCCTACTAGTTTTGCCAAATTTGGAATAAATTTTCTAGCATAATTAACTAATCCAAAAAATGCTTGAATTTTCTTCTTGCTTTCCAATTTGTTTGGAAATCCTATTATTTTTTAGGAAATATGAGGTTGAAGTTCAACCTTTTTGTTTCTTAATTCATTCCTAAAAGGAGATATTTTGTTTGAATAGTTCCATTTTCTTTTTTGAAATTATTAAACCATTATTTTCTATCTCTTGGAATACAGTTTTCAGGTGTTGATCATATTCTTTAATGCTATTACTAGCAACTAAAATATCATCTATACAAACTAAATAGAAATCATATTTTTTAAATATGCCATCCATGAATTTCTAGAAATTCGCTGGTGTTGTTTGAAGTCCAAAACGTAAAATGTTTAATTTGAAGAATCCTTTAAGGCACATGAATGTTGTCCATGGTTTAAAAATATTTTTCTAATTTCAACTGATTATAAGCCGATTTTAAATAAAATTTGCTAAATATTCGTTTGTTTTGTATCAAAATTTATTAATATGACTTTATTTGGAATGTTATAACCATCATCTTCTATTTTTTCATTTAATCGTTTGTAATTATAAAAAGCATTCCTCTTTTTTATTCAAAATGATTTCTAACTAAAAAGGCTGCTAACTTGTGTTTACTGCTTAATCTTCTAATCAAATTTTGTTCTAACATTTTTTAGATTTGTAATTAAATTTTTTGATATTGGTTGGAGAATAGTCGATATTGCCTGTTTTCATTAATATGTCTGGATTTATAATTTAAATTTTGCAAATACAGTTTATTCTATTTTTTGTGACATCGTCTCCAATTGATCCTATTTTTGCTGGTGTTGAGATAATTTGGTGAGGAATGAATTTTACTTCTTTTTCTTTTCCTAATTCCCTAATTGTTTCAAATGCCAAAATTGATATAACATTCTTATGTTCTTTATAGTGTAAAAGATGTTGCTTTTCTAGTTTGAAAAAGTCTACTTCTGCCTGTCCACCATGCTTTCGAGCTAACTCTGATTGCTATGTATGATAATTTGTAGGCAATGTATAGTTATGCTTACTAAAAGTTATATTATTTCTGGATATTGAAATACTACCTTGATGATTTAGAATAAAATTTAATCCTCGTAAAAATTCCATACTTTTTATTTCTTTAGGTGTAATTCATTACTTCTTAGTTATTATTTATCACTCTTTTTTTTTGGCAAGGCTGACCGGTTTTTATAGTGCTCCGTAAGACTCTTTTATTAAAAAAATCGAAATACATGAGAGTGCAGGTGATATACAAAATGTATATCAGCAATAGCCCTCCACGCAGGGAAGGATGAGCTAAACAAGCCCCAATTACATACTGACATCACTTTAACAAGAACATATAACATTGCACAAACTTTACATTTAGCATTACTTAACATTCCAACATTGAATAGTTTTCCACTTTAATCACCTCCCATAACATGTCAACTAACCATTGTAATGCAACCTCCTGAGCATCTCCTTCTTCATGTTGTGAGTGATGGGCTTCTCACCAGACCTGGCAGAAGTGAGTGGATAAGATGCTTCAGGTAAGAATGCAGGTTTATACTTATGTAACACTGTTTTGATTGCTTCTAACTCTTGCTTTTCCGGTTGATTCTTGCTCATATTATTTTAAAACGTATTGATGGCCTGTAATGGCCTATAAATCCGTACTATCTGAGTTGAATACATACATCACACGTCCAACCCAAATATCACAGAAATACGAATCATTTTTTTAGAAGAAAGAATAGAAGAAGAATAGAAATAACAACACAGAATCTCACATCGCAGTGGAACAAAATATAATATATCAAAAAAATTGAAATACAAAATTTTAACTGTATTACATACA
Organism: Allium sativum; assembly: GCA_030737875.1. Taxonomy (NCBI): domain Eukaryota; kingdom Viridiplantae; phylum Streptophyta; class Magnoliopsida; order Asparagales; family Amaryllidaceae; genus Allium; species Allium sativum. Next base: position 632,432,137 of record CM060919.1, read on the forward strand.
ATTATAATATAACACTTACAACACAGCGGAACAAACTCTATATAACTAACACTGAAGCCTCCTGCTCCAAGCTCCTTTAGAGATATCTGTAAACGCCTGAACTACTTGATTGCTCGTACAAATTTAGGCACCCAAGAGTTTAGGGAAAACAATCAAAATAAACTCTAGGTCAGTCATGGGACTGGTATGAGTAAACAAGTTAAAACAATTTGAGAAAATAAATGATATCTCATAAGACCAAGCCGTATAACATGGAACAGGTTTTTCCCTTATGAGAATCCAAAACACTTGATTTAACTTTCAAAATCTTATTGAAAGAAAGCGATAAATCTTTATATCAAAACTCTTTTGATATTATAATAGCGTCTAAATCAAATAAATAGAAATCTAGTGGAACGCTTTCATCTCACGCTCCACATATATGTAATATACAATCAAAACCACAAGTACTTATTGGGTAATGAATTTCCAACTATGACAAGGTATGGAACCACCATCCGATAGTGTATCTCTAGAGGAGAATACACTACGTTCAACAAGAACATCTTGTAACCCGGCCAAACATGACTGACCACTCATTTCGCTTGAGTGTATTGAATGTATATATCACCAACGGTTGAGATCAGCAACCATTTCCCGAATGGGACAGCATTGATTAGAATAAGGAATTAAAGGAATTTCTCTAGATTGGTGATAATACACCCTAATGGGAGATATCCACATAGCCGTGCTGCCTGCCCGATTTCTGTCATTTCTCGGTTGTTGAGGCCTGAGGCTACGACTACTTTCCATTCATTGATAGCACAATCACTTTGAATGGCACATTGTCAGATCCATTAATAACTAATTGATTTCACAAATATATTATGGATATTATGCTTAGAGAATAAATTCTCCGCCACCATATATATTTATACAAACCAATATATGCGAAAATTGGAAATACTCTGTCAGAAATTCGTCCATACGCTTCGTTTTGGGACTGAACGAAACCGAAGACACGATTTCCATTAATCCATCTTAGGCAGTTTCTAGCTAGGATTAACAGAAAAATCCCTTGCACTTTACTCCGTCTTCGATTATCTTCATATAATCGGATTCGCAACGCTACTGTCAATACGGTGTGGTTTTCGGATAATAATCCAACCGGTCTCTCTATATTGGCAACGATATTGGCAAACCCTTCGATAGTCGATTATTTAACTATCGAAGAAAAACAAACATTCATTCAAAGCATCAAATAAGTCACTGGGCCTTTTAATTAATATTTCATTGACTAAAACATTTCTCCATTTCCTTATCCATATTTGTTAACAGGATATTTTCGATAATCATCTTGGCCTCTTACGCTGTTTGGAAAACATTTCCATATATCACCTTCTTTTATTTTCTATACTTAGAAAATATATTGTGTTTATAATTGGAAAACATTCCAATTACTTATCTCTTCCACGACCATTCATTTATTTCTATACTCAGGAAATATTTATTATTATATTTCCAAATTTCCACTTACTTGGGTTAAAAGAATGTGTAAAACATCGTTACAACAACACAAAATACTGCATTCAAATAACTCTTATTCAAACATTTCTCTTCGAGACTCGATCTTGCTATTTATCGATTAAAAATGAAATCAATCAAGTTGGGGTATAACTACCTTTCAGACCTTGACTGAAAACATCCTTAACTTGAAAACGGACAAGACCACTTACCTTGAATAATCAACATCATACAAACCAATTATTCATTTTTAAACCCGTATGCGTTTCTTTTTCAAATTTTACCTAATAAAATTATAGATTTCCTTTTTGTTTATAATATTCTATTTCTAAGTTCGTTTCCTTATCAAATTCTATATTTGTCGATACAATGATTTCTAACTATCAAAATATCTTAAAAATATTGTAACTTCTTAAATTTTCAGAACATTTCGCAATAACCTCCTTTATACTAGTCACTCGGTATTACTACAAAACGCCTCTCTAGGCACTTTCCATTCAAAAAGAAAATCAAAAACCCAAGTGGCTTGCCGATTCGGCGCATAAAAACTCATATGGAATTTAAACTTGTACCTTTTTGTCGGGCACACGAATTATAATATTCATATACTTCATTCCATATCTGTCTAACCCATATACGTCCATTCACAATTTGTTTCAACTCAACTGGCCATTTTTAACTTGATTTGCTAATTTATCTTTAATCCGCTACTTTTCATTTCGTCTTTTTAATTGAACATATCACTTCCGAATATGTCTTTATTTTACTTAAAAACCAATCTAATTCCATTTTCAACCCGAGTTTCATATTCGATTTCGAATATGAATATATAAACCCCATTCACATATCCAACACCCAATTTCGATTCCAAACACGATTAATTAATTATTCTTCAAATTAGTTAATTCTATTCAATAATTAAAAATCTGATTTTTCTTTCAAAAATCATTTCACTACTCCACTTGAGTTCAGATATATTTTACAACTCAAGTCTGGATTCTTCTAATGTAAATCTATGTTTTATTTGCCTAAAATCCTTATATTTAAATAAATAAACCGTTATGGTTTTATAATGGTTATGGCGCTGCTTTTCTGAAAGTTTGATTTTGACATAACTCAAAATATATAAGACGAAATTCAGATTTTTTTTCTTCCATTACGGAACTATTATTCAACCGGTCCTGACAATTCTTGTTTCACAGAATTCCAACTTAAATTGAGTTCTTTCTACTCAACTAAAGTTCGAAACGCCAATTTACGAATTGCCGCACTGTGGCGAGTTCGTTTTAATTATATTTAACTATAAATGTTAAACTTCGTTTATAATAAATTTCAACTCCATTCTAATATATTTTATATATATTTTAAATCCAGTTTTCAAATCTAAGTTAATATTTCCTATTATCTCCAATCATCGATTTTCCATAACTCAGTTATCAATTCAATTACAACTCCATTTCTGTTATTATTTTCTAATTCCATTATAAATAAATTATTATATAGAATTCATGAAATTGAATTCTATATATATATATATATATATCCTTTGGATTTTTCCAATTCAGTTTATATTCCAAATTCCGAAATAAAAACCGTCGTTCCCTTTTCGAAATGATTTCCAATTCACTTTCAAATTCATACTTGAATTTATAATTCCGCATTTATCCCATGATATTTATTCCACTTTATAAACATTATTTATCAATTTTCTTCCTTGTTTTTTACATTAAACAAGTTCCATTTCAAAACCCATTTGAAACCAAATTTCTATATTTGGAATACTTTATTTATAATAAATTATATAAATATATTTACGGTGAATTTATTTTCATTTTTAAAATTTAAAATTCTATTTAATACAATCTAAATATTTTTTTCTTTTTCTGAATTAAATCAATTCGATCTAATCGAATTCAAATCATAAATCCATACAAATTTATTTTAATTCAATTCTCATTCTAACCATTTGAAATAATTTCCTCGTTCCTTATTAACATGATTCCCAATCCTCAATTTAAGATCATTTTTGAATTTAAATATTTAAATGATCAAAATGTTCATTTTTTCATTTCAGTTATAAACACCATTTTTAAATTCACATTAATTCTCTGCATTATCCGATGAAAATCATTCCATCTTATATATAAACACCCTTATAAATTTACTTCAATTTCATGCGTTATTTAATTTATAAACATCATTTATAAATTCATCACTTCAATACTTGTTTTATTTATTCAAAACAATTAATATTTATAGTCCATTCGAAATTCGAATTCTATTTAAAAAAAAACAGATTTCCCTTTTAAATCTCAAAATATCCTTTTTACGATATTTAATAAATCAATATTCAGGCCCTAGTGATATTTAAACACCCCAAAACACTCAGTTATCAATCACAGGTTTTCTAACACATCATATATTGTAATATATATGAAACAAACAAATAATAATATTTTTTAGGAATTCAGTTGGATCCCTCCAACCTATTTTCCTGCATCCACAGACGTTAGCCAACATAAACAATACCCATCCTGCTTCGAGGTAGGATATCGCGGTACAGAAGGTCATCCACTATCACAGTGTGGGGCGTAAGGGTCATCCGCTAATGATACTGCGGGCATCTGCTAATGGTACTGCGAGAACTATCCAATCACCAATATATATAATAACCACAAACACCAATCCTAAACAACTAGTATATATTTAATAATAGCCAAAATATTATTTAAACGCATCCAAGCAGCCAACAAACAAATATTTTTAACAAATAAAAATAATTCTAAATAAAAACAGAATGAGATTTACTCACTGTGATTTTCCATTTGCCGAATATCCATTTAAAACTCCATATCATCTTAGCTACGAATTTACTTGAGGCATTTATCTTGTACCTATGATTATTCATTTTTATTTATCAATTAAATGATATTATTATTTAGGTTTGACAAGTAATTTAAATAAATAAATTAGCCAATAAAATTCTATTTCTAAAAAGTATACCTTACATTTCAATAACACATTCGGACTTCCCACTGTTGTTTAATTGCTAAATCACGCCTCTGACCGTATATGCCAATTTCCTCCTTCCTATATTTCTCCACGAACTCAGTATCCTAAACCATACCTACACAACACCCCACTCCATATTTGCATGCAAAAAATGGAATCACAACTTGGTAGTGACTACCTCCACACATTCAACTCATGCACACCCCAAAGCAATGAATCAGCACACCAGAAATCAATAGTAACACCTTCCTCTCCGCAAATGCTACCCAGACCTCTCTAGTAAATTCTGAAGCCATCAGAAAAATGTGACTCCTACCTATACGATCAAAGTTTTCACAAATGCCCTCACTCGAACATCTGCAAGCTGTGAGTTTGAACCACCTTGTCGCTCTAACCTGCAGATTGCCTTCGAAGATGCAAATCCCAAAATCAATGGTGAACCTTTCTGCTCGAAACAGTCTTCTAATCGGCTTGAACATCTTAGGTCATCTTTCGAGCTCCAGGAAATAAAACTCGCGTTCCTTAATCTCAAATCCCAAACTTGGGAGCATCTACGGTGATTTTCGAGCCTCAGGCTTTAGGGTTTCAAATCGTGATGTTCTAATTCACGAGTGCCTTAAATTCGATTACGAGCTTCAAGTGGATTCACGATTTTAGGATGCGATTTCAATTTAGTGGAAGTGATTAAAGGGACTTTAGTATTTTCCTTTAAGGATTTAACTGAGAATGATTTTTGATAGGTTAGAGGGAGCTTCCCTTTTTAATTCAATTTATTGAAGCTTGCCATCGATTTGTCTGAAGAACCAAATGGAGAAAAAGAAGGAAGTGCATCACAATTTACAGAAAAGTGATTACTTGGCTCTTAAGGAATTTGGTTTAGGATCATACACTGCTAGGTTAGCTTAGGAAGTAAGGAATTTACTTTACAATAATTTAATTTAATTTTAATTTAATTAGAACTGGTATGATTTTATTCGATTTAAATCATCACGAAATCTTGAACCCCTTTTTGAGCGCAACAACTGGCATTTCTAGTGTTACACCACTATTCTGAACACACTGGAACATATTTCGAAACCCAATTCGATCACATGGATAAGATATTAAATTAAATCAATATAAATTAAATTCAAAACAATTAATTCTTCGATAATAAATTAATATTATTATTCTAATTCAAACAGAAGTTTGTTTTGATCATTTGAACTATTTTCAATTCAGTTTTAAATTTGAATTCAGTTAAATTCATTTTTGTATTATGAAAATTATATATAATCGAAATAAATCGTATTTCGATTATTAAATCAATAACTCAAATATAAAAAATTGATTTATATTATCAACTCAATATTTGAAACCATATTAAATATTTATAATTTATCGACCAAAAAATCGCGTCGTTACATGGCCTTCTTCGTTCTTTCGCATGATTCATGCTTGACATCACTTAAATCTTTAAAGGCTAGATCGGCATTGAGTTTATCGGTGATTCTGTTAATAATGTCAACAACGTCTCTAAGCTATGTCAATGCTTTAGAATCACTAGTTTTTCCTTGAGATCCAACATTGTCATGATACAGAGCTAAAGTTTCTACATTATCAATGCAATTCATGGATTTTAGGTACACTGGAACAGAGGGAGATATTAGTTCTTGTATCAGCACTAACAACATCTTTCTCAAACACTATAAAAGCATCCACTGGTGTCCCACACTTGACTTCATTAGTACATTCAACTAAAAACCTCATTCTCATTGCAGCAACACTGCCATCGTTACCATATATAATCTCACAAGATGAAGCAGGAGCAAGCACTTCATAACTTGGTGTTTTATCAATCACTTTACACTCAACTATGTTTCCCTGTTTCACTATGTCACCAATAACATTATCAGTATCAAAATTACCTTCACCAAGCTTTACTGAAGCATTTTTACTAACACTGTCTTTCCTTTTGCTTTTAGATGAAACAACAACATGATCTACAATAACTGGAATTCTTTCTATAACATTATCATTGAGACAATCAAATTTCTTTCTCCGATTCACAGAGTTATCAGAAGATATGGCATTAACATGTCCAAGGGAGAATGCTTTTGTTAACAAAGAATCAAAAAAGCAATCTCACCATTTTCCAAAGAAGAGTCAGATTGATTTACAAACCCACCAACTTTAGGATCATTCAAACAAACAATTCAGTATTTTTCCTAGAATTTCTCCATTCATTTGATCTAGATGGAGAAATCTATTAGAAGTTGCATATCTTTGTAATTTATCATATTTCACATTTCGAGTTGCATTGGGAGTAGGTTTCCATTGAAACCTTCCTCTACTTTAAATTTTTCTTCAAGGGAAAGTACTATGAGGACCATTATTTCTAAATGAAACTTCCTTCCATGCAACTTCCTTATTGTTAATTTGTCCAGCTTTAACTTCATCCTCCCCGGTTTTGTTCCGAATTAAACTCTCTTTACCATTGTGTTCATGTGACATCCCACATCCATTAATGTCACTCACTAGGGGAATGAATTAAGTTTCGTGAAGCGTTATAGGTAAAAAGACGCAGAATAATTACAAGATAGATACAAATAAGATAGCAGCGGAAATTTGAATTTTTATTTCAAGCATAAATCATAATATCGTGGTCCACAATACCATAAGTCACAAAAACCATTACAATAAAATAACTTCTGTCATGCACCACCAGAGTACATAAGAATATAAAAAGCATAATTCCCAATTGAAAGTGGATAAGAGAGATCTCTACATAAATGGCAGGTGTGACAAGGTAGACAGGGTAAGGTGTATACACTGCTTCAATGATTACTTTGCACTATTACTAGTATAACCAGAATGAGATGATCCCAACCACTATAAGGTGGTAGACTTAGGGCATATATCCAAATGTACCCTAACCACTGCTCTAATCGATCAGCTCCCTACCCCGTAGATACTCTGTGCTAGCCCCACCGTAGGATGTATCACCTCCGACAGTGGCAAGCCATCACTGATATGCATAGCCCCATATCTACTGGTATCACGGTCACCTTATCCCCCTCTGCTGTGCTCATGCACGCACATGGCCCGGTCGGTTTGCACCGCCCACACTATCCTCCACGTTTGGACCTCTTACATTCAGTCGGTAAGTGTGTCCCCTCTCCGCCTAGTACGGAGTAATTTATTTGATACTAACTCCGGGTTACTGACTGAAACGGGTCCCACATAATATAATACAAGCTCTCCCCTTTCTCTTGTATCCCCCACTAGGTTTTTCACTGACTATGTATACCACTAGGTGTTGTTAATTACATAACCCTGTACCAGTTATGCTTAACCTAAAAGGTGTCTTTAATTACATAACTTTTATACTTTCCTCTAGTTATATATACCACTAGGTGTCTTTAATTACATAACCTTATCGGGTTAAGTTTGTGGGCCTATATGTAAATATTACCCACCCCCTCCAAATTTGCTTAACCCATCCACTATTCCAATCAATTTACTTAACCTTAACCTTATTTCATAATCCTACAATCCATATGGATTAGATTTGGTTAAGTATTCCAATTCATTACCATGCCCATTTATGGTTTATAACGGGCTAAACCTCCCACATTAGGCCTACAACGTGTGGATGCTGATATGCCAGTCGGGTCCGGGCAATCTTATTCCACAGTTGGGCCTAACATCGTGTCTTAGCTCGATTTGTATTTGCATACTTAGACCTCCCACATTAGGTTCAACATTAGTGGCTGTTGGATATGTCGGTCGGGTCCGGGCAAACTTCCACCACTAATGCAACCTAACCTCGTGCCATAAGTACAATTACAATTCCTAATTATAATTACTAGATATTCCATTATTAATTAATTAATACTTTCCCTTTAAAGGTGTTAATGTCATTTTACCCAAAATTTTGAATTATATGTCCAAAAATGTTCATATTCAAATTATGTCAATATTAACCCTTTTTCCCCGTTTCCTAACTAGCGCATTCATAAACTGGTGGCATGCCTAGGCAAGTCAATAGCCTAGTCATAAACGATAATAGGGAAAATAATGGGAATATAACCAAAGTGATCATCTTATCATAAACTAGCATGATGATAAGGTGAATGTACAAACTGGCATGGACATGTAACTAGCATCATAACAAGGTGGACATAAAACTGATGAACTGGTGGCAGTCAATTGATTCTAACATAACTACGATGTCACAATAAGCATAGTAAGATCTAAATTAGCAGTTTAGATGTCCAATTGGTTTAGATCTTACATGATAACACAAGGTGATACATAATTCAGATCTAGAGGTTAAAATAGATCTAACACCATTAGAATGACATAATAGCATGTTTTGATCTAAATATGGGTTCACAGGTTCAACTTACAACATATCTAAGTTGATCGCAATATGACAGGTGAAAGGTGATTTACATAAAGAGTTAGATCTAACCAATGTTGCAACTGTCCAAATCAACAGATTTACATTCACCATAACATAGTTACAAGTCAAGATCCACATAGGTAACACAATAGAATAACTACAATTGTGTTGGATCTAAAGGTGTAGATCCATCATGACATAGTATAAGATTTAACAAAAGCATAGATTCATAGTTTACAACATATCCAATTCACAGTCTTTCACAATTTACTTTTTTTATCTAAACCTAAAAGCAACTAGAAACTCACATCGTTAAGTTTAGAGAATAGAGAGAATGGATCTTCAATTTCTGGATTTTATTTGCAAAGTTGAATGTTGTATGTTGTTGAAGAAAACGAACCGGTCTCAGTTCGCACACTTGCAGCATATGGCTCCCATAATTTCCAATGAAGACATAGGAGAACTGGACACATATTTATAGCTGCAGAACCCTCTGAAACCGACTTCCTCCTCAGCCCTAGGGGTGTCAACATCCCTATGGGTGGGTCGACCCCGGTGTCGGTACCCCTCTAGAGGGGTCGACCCCTATAGCGGGAAATTTGACGCCTTGACGAATTTTTGATTTTCGAACCGTTATGGATATGGTCTGACTCATATCTAACTCATACATGACTCATATGTGTATATATGTTCTTTCTACGCATATACAAACTTAAAATCCTCATAACTTCTTCATACGGTGTCCGTTTTACGCAAACCAAATGTCTATCTTGACCAGAATTTCGAGACGGACTCGATGGCGCAGTCTGTTTTCCTTAATTCTAGATATTAAGTTAATTATTATTTAATTTATCCTCTTTTCGTGTTGTTAAAAATTCGGGGTGTTACATTCTCCCCTACTCAAAGGATTTCGTCCCCGAAATCTCTAAGTTGAGAAGAATGCATATCCTACCATCCATCTTCCGTCTACTCATCCAACTACCACAGGCATCCATTGTCCTTCTAATGCTTATATGAATGTTTGCAACGGTGTGTGTATATGTCCCAACACTAATGCGAAAGATCAGGCAGTCTACTAATTCAGTTGACCTCTGTAATGTAATGTATGTTAGTGCCATGAATCCAATATGTATGCAAATATCCGATTATAACATGTAAGCTCTATATGTGTGCACACTTATTCGTCCAAATGCAACATCCATATGCTAATACATCTATCTCCATCCATAAAAGAAAAGAAAATGCACACACATCCAAATGCAGTATGAAAGTGATTTAGCCGATCTTAGTGCCTAATGTGTGTGTATATGCGTCCACAGGCAACCAATAGCAAACACTTGCATCTACTTGCATCCATCAAGCATAACATGTTTCAAACACATGTTTACATCCATAGGATTCCTATCTAAAGGTCGAAAAATACTATGGATAAGATATACTCAAATGATAGAAACAAGCACTGATAAAACTTTGGAAAAAGGAGTTAGGAACATACCCTCGAAAAAGAAAGGGTACGATGAGCGAATCTTTTCTTCGGTTTCCCAAGTCGCATCCTCTGGGTTATCTCCCCATTGAACCTTTAGCAACTTGATCTCTTTATTGCATAGCTTCTTAACTTCTGATCCCAGAATATGGGTAGGGACTCACCTGACTGTCGCCTCCGGTTCCACTTCGACTTCTTCCAACACACCCAGCTCAACGATTACAGCAGTGTCATGCAGGCACTTCCATAGATGAGAAACGTAGAAAACATCATGAACGCCTGATAGATTTTCTGGGAGCTTTATTTTGTAGGCCATTTGGCCAATCCTCTCGGTTATGGGAAATGGCCCTACAAACCTAGGTGCCAACTTCCCTACCGATCCGAAGCGAACCACATTCCTAAGAGGTGACACTTTGATAAAAACTAAGTCTCCCACTTCAAATTTGATGTCAGTCCTTCTCTTGTCGGCATAGTATTTCTGCCTATCTTGAGCTATCTTCATCCGCTGTCGAATAAGGTCAATCTTTTCGGACGTTTCCCTAACTATATCTGGTCCAAGTTACAATCTTTCTGTGGATTCCCACCAACAAGTTGGTGATCTACAGGGTCATCCGTACAATGCTTCGAAGGGTGCCACACCGATGCTAGCTTGATAACTGTTATTATAGGCAAACTCTACTAAAGGAAGATGCTCTTCTCAAGTCCCTCCGAAATCTAGGATACACATCCTCAAAAGATCTTCAAGAATCCTGTTCACCCTCTCTGTCTGTACACCGGTCTGAGGATGATAAGGGGTGCTCAAAAACAACTGTGTACCTAATGCTTCTTGCAAGCTCCTCCAAAATTCGCTGGTAAAGATGGGGTCATGATCACTTACGATGTTGGAAGGTACTCCATGAAGACGAACTATCTCACGAACATAAATTGCTGCCAACCATGATGCCATCCTCTTACTCTTAACTGGAGTAAAGTGAGCGCTCATAATGAGTCTATCCACCACAACCCAGATACTGGTATTGCCTTTCTTCGATCTAGGAAAACCATCTGAAATCTATAGAGACGCTCTCCCATTTCCACTATGGAACCTCCAATGGATGAAGTAATCCACCGGGCTTCTTTTGCTCAGCTTTCACTTGCTGGCAAACTAAACATTGAGAAACAAATTCGACCACATCTTTCTTCATCCCAGCCCAAAAGAAAACCCTCTTCATATCCCTGTACATCTTATCACCGCCTGGATGAATGGTCATCTTAGAATGGTAGGCTTCTTCTAGGACTGCCTTTATCAAGCTTCCAGTTTGAGGAACACAAAGCCTTCCATCTCGTTGCAACCACCCATTTTCATCTATGGCATATCTACTGAGGTGACTAGAAGTCTCCCCTCTTCTGAGCTTATCCATTATGTCTAGAATTTGTGGGTCACCTTATTGCGAAGCTCCTATCTGTTCCATAAGAGTCAGTCGTATCTCCAAGGATGCAAACAAATTAGGCAAAATCTCGATGGAGGGTCTAAAATCAAAAGCTGATATGAACTCCACGTTCTTTCTTCCATAAATAGAGGACTCAGGGCCACCCTCTGCCTACTTAGTGCGTCTGCCACCACATTACCCTTGCTAGGGGTATAAGAAATCTCAAAATCAGAAGAAGCTAGAAACTCCATCCACCGTTGTTGCCTTAAATTGAGATCCTTCTGCGAGAACAGATACTTGAGAGATTTATGATCGGTATATAACTCGAACTTCTCTCCAAGTAAATAATAACGCCACGTCATTAACGCAAACATTATGGAAGCTAACTCTAGATCATGGGTGGGGTTGTTCTTTTCATGAACTCTCAACTGTCTACCCCTATAACACACTACTTTCTCTTCTTGCATTGAAACCGCACCAAGCCCTGTACCACACGCATCAGTGTAAAAAGTAAGCACCTTACTCCGGTAAGGCAAGGTCAAGACTGGGGCTGTTGTCAAAGCCCTCTTCAGTCATTGGAAAGCAACGTCACAGTCTATATCCTGTGAAAATGCCGAGTTCTTCTTCGTTAGCCTGGTGAGAGGGGCTGATATCTTTGCGAAGTCCTTAATGAACTTCCTATAGTAATCTGCTAACCCAAGAAAGCTTCTCAACTCGGTTGCATTTTTAGGAATCTGCCAATCTTGCACTGCAATCACCTTCGCGGGATCTACAGTTGCCCCTTCTTTGGAGACCACATGCCTTAAGAATCTCACCTCACATTTGAAGAATTTTGCTTTAAGCTGATGGTCACGTAGAATTTTCAAAACTTCTCTCAAATGTTGGGCATGCTCTTCTTCGCTTTTGGAGAGGATCAAAATATCATCAACAAAGACTACAACAAATTTATTTAGGAACTTCCGAAATACCATACTCATCAGATCGACAAAATAGGCGGGTGCATTTGTCAGCCAAAAAGGCATAATTAGCCATTCAAAGAAACCATCCGGAGTCCTAAAGTCAGTCTTATCTATGTTGTCCTTATCCACCCTCAACTGATGGAGCCCTGTGGCCAAGTCTAACTAGGAAAATACCGAGGCACCAACAAGTTGATCAAATAAATCATCAATCCTCGGAAGCGAGTGCCTATTCTTCTTAGTGAGTTTATTCAGCTCTCTATAATCAACACACAAATGAAGTGAACCATTCTCTGTAATTGGGAATACTACTGGAGCACCCCATTCATATATGTTTCGTCTTATAAACCCTTTCTCAAGTAGCTCCCCTACTTGCTTACTCAGCTCCCTCCTTTCCCTCGGTGCCATGTGGAGCACTGGCAATGTAACTGGCTTTGCATTATCCACCAAATATGTACGAAAGTCGATCTCGTGCTTCGGAGGTAAACCTCGAACCTCATCAAAAACATCGGAAAAATCTCGGACTACTGGAATAGATTGCAGATCGTCGATAGATGCATCAAGAGACTCTAGGAAACTAAGCATAACCGACCCTTGTGGGTCACACAAAATCTTGAGGGTTTTCCCATGAAAAGTCAAAAGCCTAACAACCCTCTTTCCATAATGCAGAATGGCACCATACATGGTAAGCCAATCCATTCCTAGAATCAACCCATAGCCCATAAACCCGAGCACATATGCGTCGCATTCAAACTCGACGCCTGACACAGATATTTTCAAACCCCGACAAATCATAGATAAATGAGCCGAACCACCAATGGGGTTTGAAACAACTACAGGATCCACTACCATACTAGTAATTAAGTGTAGAGATTCAACTACAGAACTTGGTATAAATGAATGTGAGGCACCAAAATCAAAAAGAGTCCTAATAGGATGGTTTGAAAGAGAAATTAAACCTTCCACAAAAAAAATTCTACCTCCATTAGGAGCACTGATTACGAGAGCATGCACCTACCCTCTAGAAGTCCCGGTCCTTTGACCATGTCCCTGTGATCCCTGTTTCTTCAGGAACTCTTTAGCAAAATGTCCAGCCTCTCCACATTGGTAGCAAGAGTTCTTCCTTCGCTTACAGTCTTTAACCAGATGACCTTCCTTCCCACAACAGTGACATTTTCTCTTATCCTTTCCTTTATCATTTTTCCCTCCTTTCTTATGTTGTTGGTGATGCCCCTTCTTGGGCCATTCCTATTGTGCGATGTCTCCTCATCCTTCTTTTCTCCCTTGTCTTCCTCATGCATTAGGGCCATATCGACAAGCTTTTCAAAAGTATCCCCTATTGGAATATGGGACATGGCTAAACCATGCAGAGGCTCATTCAGCCCTTTAGCAAACCGCAAAGCCCTTTTGTGCGGCGTAACCACCAACTCTAAACCGAACCTTGCTAGTTGGTTGAACTTATTCACATACTCTTTTACCGTCAAGTTTCCTTGTTTGAGTGCTAAGAATCTCTCCATCTACATGTTGCTTTCGGCTTGGGAAAGAAATTTCATTTTGAACCTTTGTCTAAAATCTTCCTAAGTTTTCTTTGGACGTCTAGCTTGAGTGACTTCCCACCAAAATGAGGCTTCATCCTTCAGTAGCCAGGCGGCTAACTGAACCTTCCTTCAATCCACTACTTCAAAGATTATGAATAATTCCTCGGTCTCCTTGAGCCAATTCTGAGCTTCTACGGATGTCTCGTTCCCATGGAATGGCTTCCCTCCCATAGCACGGAAGTCTTCGCAGATCTTGGCGAAGTCATCTACTCTTGGGGGAGGAGGAAGAGGAATGACTGCTGCAGCTGGGGGAGGAACACTTCTTTGGCTTTCGGCAGGCGTCGTGGCCTCAAAATACCTACGGAACCATCCGGGTATTGTGACGCCCGCTGGGATATTAGGAATGTTTTGTTCCTCAGACATGCTGAAAAAGGAAAAAGGAAGAAATCTAGATAAAGGACCAAAGGATACTACATATGGCTTTTTAGGGAATGTTTTTCAAAACAGACTTTTCTTTATGAAAATGCTTTCTTTTAAAACCTTTTTGAAAATAATTTTCAAAAACTTTTATCTAATCTGGTAACCTTCAGCTCTGATACCAAGTGTGACACCCCATGTCCGTTAATGTCACTCACTAAGGGAATTCATTAAGTTTCGTGAAGCGTTATAGTAAACAGACATAGAATAATTACAAGACAGATATAAATAGGATAACAGCGGAAATTTGAATTTTTATTTCAAGCATAAATCATAATACCGTGGTCCACAATACCATAAGCCACAAAAACCATTACAATAAAATAACTTCTGTCTTGCACCATCAGAGTACTTAAGAATATAAAAAGCATAGTTCCCCGACTGAAAGAGTTAAGCCATAGTAGAGAAAAGAACCTGATCCATACTTCAGAAGTAGCTCCTAGCAAGATGATATCTGAGTCCTGACTAAGCCAGAGTGTTTCCTCCCTGAGAACCTGGGCGGGGGGAGAAACGGAAGAAAGAAGGAGAAACAAAAGGGTCAGACATAAAGTATGGCGAGTCTAGTTACTTTTAGCCAGTAAACAAATAAAAGTAACATGATAGGCATATAAAGTGGATAAGAGAGATCTCTACATAAATGGCAGATGTGACAAGGTAGACAAGGTAAGGTATATACACTGCTTTAATGATTACTCTGCACTATTACTAGTATAACCATAATGAGATGATCCCTTCCACTATAAGGTGGTAGACTTAGGGTATATGTCCAAATATACCCTAACCACTACCCTAATCGATCGGCTCCCTACCCCGTAGATACTCTGTGCCGAACCCATGGTAGGATGTATCACCTCCTACAGTGGCAACCCATCACTGATATGCACAACCCCATATCTACTGTTGTCACGGTCGTCTTATCCCCCTCTTCAAGGCTCATGCACGCACATGGCCCGGTCAATTCGCGCCGCCCACACCATCTTCTACGTTTGGATCTCTTACAATCAGTCAATAAGCGCGTCCCCTTTCCGCCTAGTACGGAGTATTCTATTCGATACTAACTCCAAGTTACTGACTGAAATGGATCCCACACAATATGATACAAGCTCTCCCCTTTGTCTTGTATCCCCCACTAGGTTTTTCACTGACTATGTATACCACTAGGTGTTGTTAATTACATAGCCCTGTACCAGTTATGCTTACCCTAAAAGGTGTCTTTAATTACATAACTTTTATACTTTCCTCTAGTTATATATACCACTAGGTGTCTTTAATTACATAACCTTATCGGGTTAAGTTTGTGGGCCTATATGTAAATATTACCCACCCCCTCCAAATTTGCTTAACCCGTCCACTATTCCAATCAATTTACTTAACCTTAACCTTATTTCATAATCATACAATCCTTATGGATTATATTTGGTTAAGTATTCCAATTCATTACCATGTCCATTTATGGTTTATAACGGGCTAAACCTCCCACATTAGGCCTACAACGTGTGGATGCTAATATTCCAGTCGGGTCTGGGCAGTCTTATTCCACAGTTGGGCCTAACATCGTGTCTTAGCTCGATTCGTATTTGCATACTTAGACCTCCCACATTAGGTTCAACATTAGTGGCTGCTGGATATGTCGGTCGGGTCTGGGCAGACTTCCACCACTAATGCAATCTAACCTCGTGCCATAAGTACAATTACAATTCCTAATTATAATGACTAGATATTCCATTATTAATTAATTAATCAATTAATTAATCCTTTCCCGTTATAGGTGTTAATGCCCATTTTACCCAATAATTTGAATTATATGTCCAAAAATGTTCATATTCAAATTATGCCAATATTAACCCTTTTTCCCCGTTTCCTAACTATCGCATTCATAAACTGGTGGCATGCCTAGGATAGTCAATAGCCTAGTCATAAATGATAATAGGTAAAATAATGGGAATATAACCAAAGTGATCATCTTGGCATAAACTACCATGATGTTAAGGTGAACGTACATACTGGCATGGACATGTAATTAGCATCGTAATAAGGTGGACATAAAACTGATGAACTGGTGACAGTCAATTGATTCTCACATAACTACGATGTCACAATAAGCATAGAAGATCAAATTAGCAGTTTAGATGTCCAGTTGGCTTAGATCTAACATGATAACACAAGGTGATACATAATTCAGATCTAGAGGTTAAAATAGATCTAACACCATTAGAGTGACATAATAGCATGTTTAGATCTAAATATGGGTTCACATGTCCAACTTACAACATATCTAAGTTGATCGTAATATGACAGGTGAAAGGTGATTTACATAAAGAGTTAGATCTAACCAATGTTGCAACTGTCCAAATCAACAGATTTACATTCACCGTAACATATTTACAAGTCAAGATCCACATAGGTAACACAATAGAATAACCACAATTGTATTGGATCTAAAGGTGTAGATATATCATGACATAGCATAAGATTTAACAATGGCATAGATTCATAGTTTGCAACATATCCAATTCACGGTCTTTCACAACTTACTTTTATTTATCTAAACCTAAAAGCAACTAGAAACTCACATCGTTAGGTTTAGAAAATAGAGAGAATGGATCTTGAATTTCTGAATTTGATTTGCAAAGTTGAATGTTGTATGTTGTTGAAGAAAACGAATCCGTCTCATTTCGCACACCGGCAGCATATGACTCCCATAATTTCTAATGAAGAAATAGGAGAATTAGACACATATTTATAGCTGTAGAATCCTCTGAAACCGACTGCCACCTCAGCCCTAGGGGTGTTGACACCCCTGTGGTTGGGTCGACCCATAGGTCGACGCCCTTTAAGGGGGTTGACCCCGTATTCGACACTCCTCTACGGGGTTGACCCCTAGAGCGGGAAATTTGCCGCCTTGACGAATTTTTGTTTTTCGAGCCGTTCTTGATTAGGTCTGACTCATATCTGACTACGTGACTCATATGTGTATATATGTTCTTTCTGGGCGTATACAAACTTAAAACCCTCATAAATTCTTCATACGGTGTCCGTTTTACGCAAACCAAATGTCTATCTTGACTAGAATTTCGAGATGGACGCGATAGCACAGTTCTTTTTCCTTAATTCTGAATATTAAATTAATTGTTATTTAATTTATTCTCTTTTAGTGCCATTAAAAATTCGTGGTGTTAAATGTAAAAACAGCGTTCTGCATTTTCAAAGTGAAATTTATCATTCCATGTGATGATAATTTACCTTTGTGCTTGTCCTTAACTACAGTAGTACAAGGGAGGGCACTGCCATCTAAAACCACAATGTTTCCATTCTCACAGGATTCATTCGTATGGCCAAAGACAGTGAACATACATTGTTTACTCATTCCCATAAGGGAAGTTCAACAAGAACCTTGTTAAGTTCATAGTCATACTTTAACGCACTAGCACACCTCACCTTGTTAAGTTCTCTAAACCTAGAACCTAACCAAAATACAGTAACTCCTCACCGTGTTACATTCTCCAAACCAAACACCCAACCTGAAACACAGTAACTCCTCATAATATCATGCAACCAATCCAAAATGGGAAAAAATTAAAGAGAAAAATAATTCAAGTACACAAATAATGGAGAAGATGTGATAGTAAGTGAATGTAGTGCATATGTAAGCACTAAGAAACAAACGAAGGGATATTATTATTGTGCCCCTTAAATGCCTGATTCAAAAACTTCACGAACAGGAATGAGTAAGCATGCTTCAAGATTAAACTAGCGCACCAAGTCTATAAATCACTGCCCCTTGTCTCATCTCACTCAAAATCTATGCCTATTTTCCTTCTAACTCAGTATATAACTCACATTCAAACTCAGCCATTAGGCCGTGTTATAGCACATTAAAACCGGATTTTAAAATGTGCACTATGATCTATCCATATCAGATATCATGCCAAATTATAATCTAAGAAGTCCATTCAAATTGTAATCTAACTTCCAAATGGCTAGGCAACAACCTATTTCTGATATTTCCACTAACGAACACGGTCTCTAAGATGGGAACTCATTGGACCATGTGCATACCATGTAAGAGAAAATACCGATAGCACAACTGATAAATAATTTTCAATTAAATGTTGCAAGAATATCTATGTTCCACAAAAGACGCTTTCACTTGCACAAATACACAACTATAACACCTATGATTGTCATTACTTAATGCCAAGTTAAATTACCAAGCTTAGTCCATTAATATATATATTTTCTTAAAGATAAATGAAATAGAGCCATGGTTGTAAATTTGAAGAATGCATGTCCTGATGCATGCTTAGTAAAGCAAGTTGTTTTATTGTAACAGTCTGCATTTTACGTATCGGAAGATCGTAAAATATTTTTATTTTATTCCCTGAGGGTTGGATCATTCTCATCTTTTAATATTTTGACTATGGGGATGTGAGACATGTCCATAATTTTTACCGATTTTGTTTATTACCATTTTGCCCCTATCAGTCTTGCACAGGGGATAACTTTTGATTCAGTCGAATCAGAGGGTGAGACCTGTACCACTGGAAAGTAATTGATGTTTGCCTTTACGTAGTGTGGTTACATTAAGGATTTGGCTCAGCGGTTTGGGAGAAATCGTTGTTTTAAGGTTTTTTGGTTAGCTGTTCATGTTTTGGGAGCGTAATGGGTTGATTTGGGAGAGGCCCATTAGTGAGCTGGTGGAAACTATAAATAGGGGGTAAGGGATATGGGAAATGGTTTTAGATTTCCATTCTCTCATTTGGTGGCTTGAGCTCCTCCTTCCTTTAACACCTTTCCACCATTAAGAATCATAATCCAGGGAGGAAAATTGAAGATCTACTCCATTAGAATATAGATCTATGTCAATTGAAGCAAGGATTCATCGTATCAAGGTGTTTGGTGCGAGGTGCTTGTTGTCCAGATTCCTATTTCATTGATTTTTGCTTGTTTGGGAGAATCGGTGAGTGGTTTACATCTCTTACATGGATTCAATGAGGTGTATGAGTAGTTGATCATGTTTTCATTAACAAGTGTTTTCCCATAGATCTATGCATTGGTAAGTCCATTTTCATATTAATCACCCAATGATCTGATTTAGCATGTTTAGATAGGTAATTTCTATGATATTTCATGAGAATGTGCAAGTTAGTTCAGTGGTTTTATTCATATGTACATTTACGGTGATTTTGGTGAATTTTACATAATTATTGATGAAATTGTCATATTGGTGAAATTATTGATTTCATAGCATGTTTGTTGTCATATTAAATGAATTAGATGAGCTGGTTTCGTCGAATGTATCATTTTGGCGAAGTTTTGGTCGAAATCACAGCTGAAATGGAGATGTGCAGGTTTGGGTCGGTCGAGCGAGCCAGGGTAGGTCGGTCGGTCCCCAAAATGTGTCTTGGAGAATAAGCTAGAAGCCACGCCTGGTTGGTCGGTCTCATCTGGGTCGGGTCGATCATTTGGATCGGGTCGGTCTTAGTGAGGGTCGGTCAAGTAGGTCTGAGAGTTCTAGTTTTGGAGGAAGTTTGGGTCAGTCGTACTCAAGGAGTTTGGGTCGGTCGTACTCAATGAGTTTGGGTCGGTCGTGAAGCCTAGAGTGGGGGAATGATGGGTCGGTTGGTCTCCAGGTTGATGGTGGGTCGGTCGAGCAGGTTGATTAATCCAGTCTGGATGTGGCTCGGTCGAATAGGTTAGTGGATCCAATCTGGATGTGGGTCAGGTCTAACAATGTCTGGGGTCGGGCAAACTAGGTATAAGGTTGGGTTGGTTGGTCCTGTGAGGGTTCAGGGTCGGTCGGTTTGAAAATGGAAGGAGTTGTTAGCAGCACTTTTAAACGCCAAGGTGAATGACCTAAGTGTTGTTGTTTGTTTCTTTAGCAAATTGATATAATGCTATGGATTGTTCAGACCTTATGATTAATGTTTTTCTTTGGTTCGAAAGTGGTGACAACTTCAAAGCAAATTCCATGGAGGAATAACGAAGCGAGGTGAATTGTTCGTCGGATGTGACGAATGTGGGAACAACTCGAGGATATATTGAGTTCGTGTGAAGTGATTAATCCAAAGTGTTCTGAGCTAATTAATAGTCGTAATCGATAACGACTAGAAATGTGAAGGCCGAGGAATTGTCGTTGTCGTAGGTTCTAGCGAACTCAAAGCATAGGTACGATTGAAGACCAATTGTAGGTCGAGTGCCCTGGATGTCGTGTATGTCCAAGACATGTGTTGTGTATAGCATGTGGGGTTTTGCTAGAACCGGGGCATCGTTTATGGTCCTTGACAATTGACGGCAAGTTGTTTGTTAGTCATACGATAACTAGGGTTCCAATGCAAGGTTAGCGGTGATAGCCAGAGTCAGTCATGGATGTTTGAATGCATGTTGTGATCATGATTGAGTTGTTTTGCTATATATGAATGGATACTTTAATTACCATGGCTGAAGTGCTATTCCTTTGGATGTATAGATCGTTAAGGCTATCACTGTCAGGTGTGGGGAAGGCAGGTGCACGTTCTTCTCTGGAGCGGTGTAGATTAGTTGTTTATTTACCCATTCTTATATACTTTATTGATGAAGTTTGTTAGCTGTTTTATCGCTCAATAAGACATTTGTCTGACCCAAGGCTTTATGTTTCCTCTTATTACCTTGGGCTTTTCATCCGGTTGTGGATGGGTAGTCTGAGTAGACAGGTGATGCTTTAGTGAGGATGATGATGCTGATCGATGGCGAGCAGGAGGCTCACGTACTAGTTTTACTACTATCTAGTATTTATTTCCGCTGTTTGATAATTCTCTGAGTTTTGTTTTGAGGCAAATTGTACAAACACTATTGTTACGTGTATGGAAAATACTTTCTAGTTGTTATGAAAGTTCAGTGTTTTTTGCTTCACTATCACTACTATTGTATATATTCTATTATATTTTATCCTTGCACTTTGAGTTTACGATAGGTTCCGCTTATGTATCATACCTTGATGATCATCCATAGCTGCCTGGCACACCTTTCAGTGTATTATTTCTCTTGTATAGTACGGGGGTTGTGGGCGGTCGTCACATTTGGTATCAGAGCACTGGTTAACGATTTTAGCCAAAAATCTAAGACGTAATCATGTATGAGAGACATACTTGTAAATTTCAGTTGGATGCTTACTTTTTATATATATATATATATATATATATATTAGCATATATAGTAGCAGCGGTTGTATTCCTTAACAGTTTTTCTTAGAAGTGGCTAATTATTTTAGATTGCAGATTTAGAATGATTAGACAACCATCAAGACATGCTGCTAGGGGAGCTGATACTAGAGGGGGAAATGGCGGTGAAGCAGACTACCCAGTCATGTTCATGTTCGAGGCCATGGCGGCAACGATAATGAATAGGGTTCCCTCTCCAGTGGCGACTACGGTTGATGTTGGAGTTCTAGTGCCTAGGCTTAGAATTTGCAAAGCTATGCAAAGACCTTTCATTATTAGGAGGAAAACAGTTAAAGGGCACAGAGCCAGTTGAAGAGGTTCAAAGGTGGTTGGATACTTGTGTTTGCGGATGCGAGGGTTACTTGGTCAAGGACTGAAAAAGAAGGAAGAATGCTTATTTCAATTGTGGAGAGTTCAGACACTTTTCTAAGGAGTGCCCGAAGAAGCAAGGACAAGGTCAAAGGGCAGGATCTTCTGGAGGGCAGGTGCATGCTCTCATGACCAGTGTTCCAAATAGAGGTAGGAAAGTTTCCATTGACGGTTTGATTTCTCTTTCCAATCATCCAGTTAGAACTCTTTTTGATTCTGGCGCTTCACATTCTTTTATATCCGATTCTATGGTTGAGTATCTGCACCTTAGTACTAGTATGGTTTTGGATCCCGTTGTTGTCTCAAACCCCATTAGGGGTACGGCTCATTTGTCTATTAGTTGTCGGGGTTTGAGAATATCTGTGTTAGGCATCGAATTTGAATGCGACGCATATGTGCTTGGTTTCATGGGCTATGGATTGGCTAGCTTTGTATGGTGTCATTCTGGATTGTGAGAGGAGGGTCGTTAGACTTTTGACCTGCCATGGGAGGACCCTCGAGATTTCTTGTGACCCAAAGGGGTCTGTCATGCTTAGTTTTCTAAAGTTACTTGATGCATCTATCGATTATCTGAAATCTGTACCAGTAGTCTGTGAGTATCCTGATGTTTTTGAGGAGGGTCAGGGCTTCCATCCGAGGCGCGAGATCGATTTTCGTATATACTTGGTGGAAAATGCAAAGCCAGTTGCATTTCCTGTGCGCCATATGGCTCCAAGAGAAAGAAGGGAGCTCGGCAAGCAATTAGAGGAGCTACTTGAGAAAGGGTTTATTAGGCAAAGCATATCTTAATAGGATGCTCCGGTGGTATTTGCAACTAAGGCGGATGGTTCGCTTCGCTTATGTGTAGACTATAGAGAGTTGAATAAACTCACCAAGAAGAACAGGCACCCACTCCCAAGGGTAGATGATCTATTGACTAGCTTGTTAGTGCATCTGTTTTCTCTCATTTAGACATAGCCATGGGGTTTCATCAGTTGAGAGTGGCCGAAGATAGTATAGACAACACCGCTTTTAGAACTCCGGATGGTTTTTTCGAGTGGCTCGTTATGCCTTTTGGGTTGATGAATACACCCGCCTGTTTCGTTGATCTAATGTGTAGGATGTTTCGGGAGTTTCTAAATAAGTTTGTTGTGGTCTTTGTTGATGAC
Organism: Allium sativum; assembly: GCA_030737875.1. Taxonomy (NCBI): domain Eukaryota; kingdom Viridiplantae; phylum Streptophyta; class Magnoliopsida; order Asparagales; family Amaryllidaceae; genus Allium; species Allium sativum. The sequence goes on from CM060919.1 coordinate 632,455,618, forward strand.
ATCTTAATCTTCTCGAAGAGCGAGGAAGAGCATGCCCAACATTTAAGAGAGCTTTTTAAAACTCTCCGTGTGCACCAGCTTAAGGCAAAGTTCTCCAAATGTCATTTTTGGAGAAAAGAGGTGAGATTTCTATGGCATGTGGTTTCTAAAGATGGGATAGCGGTAGATCCCGCCAAGGTAGTTGCAATACAATATTGGCAGATCCCAAAGAATGCAATGGAGGTGAGAAGTTTTCTGGGTGGCAGGCTATTATAGGAAGTTCATTAAGAACTCCGCAAAGATATCAGCCCCACTCACCAGGCTGACGAAGAAGAATTTGACATTTTCATGAGATATAGATTGTGTTGTTACTTTACAACGATTGAATAGGGCTCTGACAAAAGCCCCAGTTTTGACCTTGCCCGATGGGAACAAAGTTTTCACAGTGTATACTGATGCATGTGGGACAGGGCTTGGTGCGGTTATGATGTAAGAGGGATGGGTAGTATGTAATGAAGGTAGAAAACTAAGAGTCATGAGAAGAACTCCCCTACCCATGACTTAGAGCTAGCTGCCATAGTATTCGCGCTTAAGATTTGGCGCTATTATTTATTTAGAGAGAAGTTTACGTTGTACACCGACCATAAATCTCTCAAGTACTTGTTCTCGCAGAAGGATATTAATTTAATGCAACAAAGATGGATGGAGTTTCTAACGTCCTATGACTTCGAGATTTCTTATACCCCTAGCATGGGTAATGAGGTGACAGACGCATTGAGTAGGCAGAGGGTGGCCTTAAGTCCTTTGTTTGTGGAGAGGAAAATCTTGGAATTTATATCTGCTTTTGATTTTAGACCCTCCACCGAGTTTTTACTTGGTTTATTGGCATCACTGGAGGTGTGACCTACTCTTAATGATCACATAGAAGCTTCACAGCGAGAGGATCCACATATTTCATACATCTTGGATAGGCTCAGTAGAGGGGAGATTTCTAGTCACCTCGGTAGATATTCCACATACGATAAAGGTGGTTGTGACGAGATGGAAGCCTTTGTTTTCCTCGAGTTAGAAGTTTGATAAAGACAGTCCTAGAGGAAGCCCATCATTCTAAGATGACTATACATCCAGGCGGTAGTAAGATATATAGAGATATGAAGAGGGTTTTCTTTTGGGTTATGATGAAGACAGATGTAGCAGAGTTTGTTTCTCAATGTTTGATTTGCCAATAAGTCAAGGCTGAGCAAAAGAAGCCCGGTGATTTACTTCATCCTTTGGCGGTCCCACAGTGGAAGTAGGAGAGCATCTCTATGGACTTCATCGACGGTTTTCCTAGATCAAGGAAAGGCAACACCAGCATTTGGGTTATAGTAGACAGACTTACTAAGAGCGCTCATTTCATTCTAGTTAAGAGTAAGAGGATGGCAGCATGGTTGGCAGCAATTTACGTTCGTTAGATAGTCAGTCTACATCAAGTACCTTCCAGTATTTTGAGTGATCATGACCCCATATTCACCAGTGAGTTTTCGAAGAGCTTGCAAGAGGCACTTGGTACACAGTTATGTTTGAGCACCTCTTATCATTTTCAGATGGATGGATAGACAAAGAGGGTGAATAGATTCCTTAAAAATCTTTTAAGACTGTGTATCCTAAACAGTGGAGGGACTTGGGAAGAGCATCTTCCTTTAGTAAAGTTCGCCTACAACAACAGTTATCAAGCTAGTATTGGCATAGCACCCTTCGAAGCATTGTATGGGCAACCTTGTAAATCACCGACTTATTGGTGGGAGTCTACAGAAAAACTTCTACTTGGACTGGATATGGTTAGAGAAACTTCAGAAAAGATTAACCTTATTCGTAGACGAATAAAGACCACTCAAGGTAGACAAAAATCCTATACAGATAGGAGAAGGACTAGCATTGAGTTTGAGGTGGGAGACATGGTTTTCATCAAGGTGTCGCCTTTAAGGAATGTGGTTCGTTTTGGATCTGTAGGGAAATTAGCACCAAGATTTGTAGGGCCATTTCCCATAACAGAAAGGATTAACCAGATAGCCTATAGAGTAAAGCTACCAAAGAGACTATCAGGTGTTCATGATGTTTTCCGTATTTCTCATTTGCGGAAGTGCTTTCATGATACCACATAAATAGTTGAGCCGAGTATGCTTGAAGAAGTAAAAGTGGAACGGGAGGCGATAGTTTGGTGAGTTCCTACCCTTTGAGGAAGTGCTTTCATGATACGCAATTGAGAGGTCAAGTTGGTGAAAGTTCAGCAGGGAGAAAACCAAGAGGATGCAACTTGGGAGACCAAAGACAAGATTCACGCTTCGTACACTTTTCTTTTCAAGGGTATGTTATTAAATTCTTTTTCCAAAGCTTTTATTTATGCTTGTTTCTATCACTTAAGTATATCATATCGATCGAATCTTTAACCTTTAGGCAGGAATCCCATGGATGTAAACATGTGTTTTGAGACATGTTATGTTAGATGCATGCAAGTGGATGCAAGTGTTTGTCAGTAGTTGCTCGTGGATGCATATACACACACAGTTGGCACTAGATCTGCTCAATGACTTTCATACTGCATATGGATGTGTGTGCATTTTTCTTTTTTTTATGGATGAAAGTGGGTGTATCATAATATGGATGTTGCATTTGGATGAATGATTGTGCATACATATAGAACTTACATATTATAATAGGATTATTTGCATACATGTTGGATTCATGGCACTAACATACATTGCATTAAGGAGGTCGACTGAATCAGTAGACAGCCTGATCGTTTGCATTAGTGTAAGGACATGTACACACACCTTTGCATATGTTCATATAAGCATTAGAAGCCTTTAAGGACAATGGATGTATGTGATTGATGGATGAGTAAATAGGTGATGGATTTTAGGATATAGATTCTTCTTAACTTAGAGATTTCGGAGACAAAATCCTTTGAGTAGGGGAGAATGTAACACCTTGTAATCTTAACCAGAAGAGGGAAGTAGAAGCATGAAAATAGACCATTAGGGGTCGACATATGGGTCGACCCACCAACAGGGGGGTCGACCCACCCAAAGGGGGGTCGACCCTGGGGTTGACCTTACCGCAGATCTAGGCAGATTCTTGTGCGTGAACATGGACTGATTTCTGTTCTGGATTCGTTGGCTGATGGCTATAAATAAGACCTTATACCCATTGTTTTATTCATCTAAATCAATGGCGATGGTGAGATGCTGCTCCAGCTCAGATTAAATTAGCCTTCTTCTTCTTCAACAATCAAATCATTCAAGTTTAGAGATTTGTGATTCAACATCTGCAATTACTCTTCTATTTCTTAGATCCAATCACGATGAGTCTACGTTATTTTTAGATACAAATACTTAAAATATATCTTAACATGTATATAAATTGGATCTAAGCATGACTAATTGAATCATATCTGATCTGCCATAACCTGTGTATCTTAGTTATTTTGACATAATTACGAATTGGATCTAAGCCTATGCCTATTTATCATATCAGATCTGCCATTATTTGTGTATCTAATTCACTAATTAAATCTCATCCTGTCTATTTATGATCATGACACTATGGCTAATCAGTTCTATTATCAAATGTTCACCTGATCTATTCCTATATGCCTATCTTGTTACTATGCCCAATTTTGTCACTGTATACTTATTAGTTTCTATGCCTATTTTTGTCGTCATATGTCAATATTGTTATTATAATTATTTCTGTTCTCTTCCCTTCTTCTTTTCCCTTTTTATTTTATAGCCAGGCTACCTTGAGCCTATGCATACCCTGAAATATGCGAACCGTGAAATTGGGAATGAAGGGAAAACGTTAAATATGGGGCATAACCTGTATTGGGAAATTTAGGCATAAATTGAATGAAATACATGAATATGGATTTGGAGCATAAATCAAATTGTGATTTAGATCTTAAATTTAGGGCATATGGTACATGATAAGTATGACTTGGAAAAGGGGCATGAAAACCTATAACGAAATAGGGATAAATTGTTAAAGAAGAAAAAATGCCTAGGAATTACAGTAATTAGAAACTGTAACCGCGCTTAGACACGAGGTTAGATTGCACTTGTGGTAGAAGTCTGACCGAACCCGCCGGCAAATCCAGCGATCACAAGTGGTGAATATAATGTGAGGGGTCTAAGTGCATAAACGTGTAACATGATAAGACACAAGGTTAAGTCCGACTTCTAGAAGAAGTCTGCCCGGACACGCCCGGCATATCCAACATTCACAAGTTGTAGGCTTAATGTGGGAGGTCTAGCGCATTATAACCATAAATGAATAAATAGTAATGAATACTTAACCTGGTTGAATCCATAGGGATTACATGAACATGTTAACTTGAGTAGGTTTAAGTAAACTTGTTTGAAACAGTGGTAGGGTTAAGTATATCTTGGGGTGGTAAGTAATATATACATATAGGCCCACAAACTTAACCTGTGGGGTTATGCAATCTTTTTACACTGGTATGGCGTGCAATCTTTTTACTTTGGTATGGCATAACCTATGGAAAACCTGGTAGTGGGGATGCAAGCGTAGGGGGAATCTTGTATCATCTTGTGTGTGGGACCCGTTTCAGTTAGTAACCCATATATAGGTATCAAACGAGTACTCCGAACTAGGTCGGAGTCGGGGCACACTTACTGGGCTGATTGTAAGAGATCCAAACGAAGGGACATTGTAGGCGGCGCATTCCGACGGAGCCATGTGCGTGCATGGGTCCGACAGAGGAGGATAAGACGCTGTGACATCGGTAGATATGGTTGTGCACATCCTGAAAATAAAGGGTTGCCACTTTAGGAAGTGATACATCCTACTGTGGGGTCAACACAGGGTATCTACGGAGTAGGGAGCTGATCGATTGGGGTAGTAATTAGGGTACATCTAGACTTTGGTATGTTTAGAAGCCCGTTATTATCCTTAGGGGTAACTCCGGTATGTTTAGTTGGGCTGCCTGTTATTGTATGGGGTAAAACCTCTCACTAAAAGTACGTCTAAGTCTACCACCTTATACTTGTTGGGGATCATCTTGTTCATATGACACTAGTATTGGTGCAAAGAAAGAGAAAGTACCAGAGAAGCGCAATATATTCTATCATGTTTATCCTGTTTACCTTTGTCATACCTGCCTTATTGCGTTGTTATCTATCTCTCCAGTTTATATGCCTATCATGATATTTTTACTTATTTATATGCTAAAAATAACTGGACTAACCAGACTTTATGTCTGACCTATTTTGTTTCCTCTTCTTTCTCTTCCGTTCCCCCCTCCCCAGGTTCTTAGGGTGGGAATACTCCACCTTGATCAAGATTTTGCTTCATCCTGCTTGGAGATGCTTAGATGTACTGCTGGATTTCATATATCTCTACTATGGCTATGTTTTAGTGATTATACTTCTTTTATTATTATACTATGATGATTTAAGTATAAGACAGAAATTTTAAGTTGATATACTTGGTTTATGCATTCAGACTTGTGATGTAACTATGTTTTGAACCACGATGTTTTCTTCTTAATAAAAGTTTTAAATTCCACTGCTATTTGCATGTCTGCCTTGTAATGTTTTTGTTTCTGTTTACCTATAACGCTTCATGAAACTTAATGCATTCTCTTAACGAGTAACATTAACGGATGGGGTGTCACAATAACCAACCATTCGAAGAAGCCATCCGGTGTTTTGAATGAAGTCTTATCAATGTTATCCTCGACCACCCTAAACTGATGAGACCCTATGGCCAGATCCATCTGCGAAAAAATTGATGCGCCTACTAGTTGATCGAACATATCATCAATTCTCGGTAGCGGGTGCCTATTCTTCTTAGTGAGCTTATTCAGTTTCCTATAATCCACATATAGACCAAGTGAGTTGTCTGCCTTAGTTGCGAAGACAACTGGAGCTCCCCATTCTGAAATGCTTCGCCTAACAAAGCCTTTCTCGAATAGCTCCCTTACTTGCTTGTTGAGCTCCCACCTTTGCCTAAGAGCCATGTAACACATTGGTAGAGCAACTGGCTTCGCGTTCTCTACCAAGTAAATCTGGAAGTATATCTCAGACGTTGGAGGTATTCCCTTAACCTCCTCAAACACATCTGAGCAGCCTTTAACTATGGTCACAAATCGGAAGTCATCGACAGAAGTATCAAGTGATTATATGAAACTAAGCATCACTGACGCCCATGGGTCACAGGAAATTACGAGAGTCCTACCATGAAAAATAAGTCTAACCACTCTCTTTTCACAATCAAGGATGACACCATACATGGCTATCCAATCCATGCCTAGAATCAAACCGTAGCCTATAAAGCCCAACACATATGCGTTGCATTCAAACTCGATGCCCACGATGGAAGTTCTCAAACCCCTACACATCATGGATAAATGAGCCGATCCTCCTTTAGGGTTTGAGACCACTACAGATTCAGATATTATACTAGTATTAAGGTGTAGACTATCTACTATAAACTTGATATAAATGAATGTGAAGCACCAGAATCAAATAGGGTTCGAACATGATAGTAAAAAATGGAAATCAAACCTTCAACCATGACTTTCCTACGTCGATCAGGTCCACTAGCTTCCAAAGCATGCACTTATCCAGAAGTTCATGCCCCTTGTCCTTGCTTGCTAGGGTATTGTTTGCTAAAGTATCCTACTTATCCACAATTAAAGCAGGCTTTCTTCGTCTTTCTGCAGTCCTTCACAAAATGACCCATAGCACCGCAACCATGACACTTGATATCCTTCTTGATTTGAGCCTTGTCAGGCTTTCCACCTTTCTTTTGTTGATTTCCTTTTTTGGGCCACTATTTTTGTTTCTCTCCCTTAGCTTGAGTCTCATCAGTCTTATTTTCTTTCTTTTCCTCCTTTCCATCTTCATGCATAAGCGCCATGTCAACTAGCCTTTCAAATACCGCCCTGATTGGTCTATGAGACAAAGCAAGTCCTCAGAGAGGTTGATTCAACTCTCTCACAAATCTAAGCGCCTTCTTGTGGGGCGTGTTCACCAAGTCCAGACCAAACCTCACTTGTTGATTAAACTTATTCACATACTCCATGACAGACATGTCTACTTGTTTCAAAGCCAGGAATCTTTCCATTTGCAGTCCCTATTCCGCCTGAGATAAGAATTTCATTTCGGATCTCTGCCTGAAGTCATCCCAAGTAGCTACTGGTTGCCCAGCTTGCATTTCTTCCCACCAGTAGGAAGCCTCATCCTTTAGTCGCCATGCAGCCAACTGTAACATTCTTCTGTCGTTGATCTCAAAAAGTCCAAAAAAAATTCTCCGTCTCTCGTAGACAATTCTATGCTTCAAAAAAGCTTTCGTTTCCATGGAATTGTTTTCCTCCCATAGCGCAAAAGTCTTTGCACAACTTAGAAAAGTTATCTACTCGTGCAGGTGGAGCAACAGCGACTTCAGCTGGGGGAGGAGCATCCCCTTGACCTCTGGCAGGTGTCGTAGCCTCAAGATACCTACGGAACCACGTCAGTAGCGGAATACCCTCATAAAGATTGGGTACCCCAGACATGATGATAAGAAAACAAAAAGGATTCAACAAGAGATCGAGAGAATGTTGACTGTGGCTTGAGGGGATATGTTTTTCAAAAATAGATTTTTATTTGAAAATACTTTGCTTTTAAAAGCAACTTTTAAAAAAAATCTCATCTTGTAACCTTCAGCTCTGACACCGAATGTGACACCCCACGCCCGTTAAAGTCACTCTTAAGATAATGCATTAAGTTTCGTGAAGCACAATAGGTAATCATTACAGAGAATTCACAAGAAAGATAAAATAGGCAGTAGAAAAATTTTGAACTTCATTATTAAAAATAAAGCATAGTTTCAGAAGTATATCAAAACCAGTCAAACCAGTTACAACTAACCAAACTCTCAAATCTATCTTATAAAACACCTCATGAAATAAAATATCAAGGTACATAAAATCACTTCCCTCGTCATAAGCCAAACTAAAGTAGAGAGCAAATTGAAATGGTACATCTAAACAAATCCAAGTCCAAGCTGTAAGAGAAATCCTAGTCACTATTGAGTGCTTCCACTCTGAGGACTTGGGGGAAAGGAAGAAAGCGGTGAAAGAAAAAGGGTTAGACATGAAGTCTGGCAAGTTCTAGTGATTTACAAATGTGCATAAAATAGACATGCCAAGACAGGTAAATATGACTGGATGAGAAAGGTACAGTGTCAAATAAGGTAACATGTAAACTAAGCAGAATAACATAATGGACAAGAATAATAGGAATAAACTATGATCGAGTAATGCTTCACATTTATGTCCTAAACAGGTAATGTCTGCACCAATATTGGTATAGCAAGTTCAACATGATTACATTTCAACTTGATTAACAACAAAAAAAGGGCAGGATTAAATAGCAGGATTAGGCGTATCCTAATTACATAACCATATTAGGTGTTAACCTAATTACACATCAGCAGGATTAGGTGTACCCTAATTACACCCAGGCGATCGGCTCCTTATTACGTAAATACCTTGTGTCAGTCCTGGCAGTAGTGTGTATCACTCCCTAACCCAACAACTATATAGCACATACCTATTTACTGGTGTTATAAAGTCTTATATTCCCTAGTCAGACCCATGCACGCTCATGACTCTGCCGGAACGCTCCTGTACACTCCTCCCCCCCCCCCTTTGAACCTGTTATTATCCAGTTCAGCAAAGCATGCACTGGCCCCTACGTAGTGCGAGGGCCCCCTCCAATAAGATACCAACAGGGATACTGACTAATATGGGTTCCAAACAGCGGATTAACATAAGCCAAACCCCCTAAGCTTATGCCCTCAAAAATAGGATTTAAGAGTCCCTAAAACCCGATATAACAGCAGATGAGGGACCTCTTAGCTTATTAATACTCATGTTTAACCTAGCAGGTTTAGGTTTACTAATAAGCGTGGTTGTAATTATTAGTTTATTATATGTCATTATGTGTACAACCCTACCCTAAAACACGTGCACAGATGTATACAATTCCCACACTATTTCAGCTTATTGACTAGCATCTGGTACTAACCATATTCTAACATGTCATTTACTTAATGTCTGTTTTAAGTCTAATTGAACATTTCCATTTCATATGCATATTATTCATCAACTATGTTCCCAAATTACAACATATATTGGTTTATGCTTATTACCCATTTCTACCAAGTTATAGCAATATATACGCATTACCCCCTTTTTATTAGTTTATAGCAAGTTTAAGCATGTGTATAGTACCCTTTTTCTCAAAGTATAGTTAACAGTCCCAATTTAATAATATGCCTAAATCCCTCCTATTTATTTTATTAAATATTTCCCTAAATATACAAGTACTCAAATCGGGTATAGCCTAGGCTTCCAAAGGCCTAGACTTGGCTAAAATAAAAAGGGAAAACAGAGGAAGGAGAATAGAATTAGATCAAATCACATAGGCATATAGGCAAGATTGGAAATAAATATAAAACATGGTAAATCGGAAAAGAAAGATAGATACATATAACTTGTTAATTATTCAACATCACAGTGAAAACAGGTATATCATTCATATTGCTAACACTGTAAATCCTAACCAGATTTATTGCATTGTCAAGTTTAAATCTATGAAATTAGATCTGTAAATGACGGAAACTCACAATGAGTTTTGGTGAAGATAAATATATATAACACTATGTTGTAGAAAAGTCCAATCCAAGTTGTATGTTTGCAAGTCCTGATGTTGTCTCTGTTTGATCAAATCTTTAGTAGCATTCCCTCATTATATGTTTGTATTTAAGAATAGATTTATAGAGGGAGAAGGTATGAAGAAATGGTGTAAATTAGAATGGGAGAAGCCACCTATTTATAGATTCACAGAGTAAACATCAGCCTTTAGATTCTAGGTTTTAATTTAAACCGTATAAGTCAAGCTGAGTCAACAATGAATACAGTGCACAAAACAATCCAGATAGGCAGATACGTACTCTTAATCCGCCTGGATCAGGGGTGGGTTGACCCATCTATTCCCTGGGTCGGCCTATGGGTCGACCCATCCCACCATGGGTCAACCCAGGCCGAGCGTGGATCACCCAACAACGGGTCTGGTTCCTACTTATTCCTGCTTGCCTTGTTTTGACTTTTCATGGAATTATTTTTAATTTATATTTATACATAAATCTGATATATGTATACTAACTTCTGATGCCCATTCATACGTTGTCTGTTTTACGCAAACTTGGGGTCTATCAGAACCTCTGAGATGAATGCAACGGTAATGTCAGTTTCACTTAATTCTGAATATTTAGTTAAGTTACTCCCAATTTATTATCTTTAAACATGGTTATAGTTTATTAAATTCTGTTGTTACACAAACCAGATCAACTGGATAACACCGAGATTGAACCAGAAGCTTCGAGACCTCATAGGCCAATTCTTGTTGTTGGACATGGTATGAAGTAGCTAAGGTGGAAGGTGGTATGTAACAACCTGGAATTTGGACGATAGTTAATTTAGTTATTTAATTAGGCACCGAAAATAGAATTTTTGAAAATGATGGAATTTGACCACAAAATTTGCACCATTGCATTCGTGGTGGAATTCTGATCAACTTTTATGTTTGGAATTTCGCAAATGGAGTCCGTATGAAAAAGTTATGGATGAAATTCGAAAACGGACAATAAATCAAAACAAAATATATAAGGCAATAACTAATTACCTTAACCCACGTCCAGACCACAGCCTGGCCGACCCAAATGGTCTACCTGGGCGGTCGACCATTGGTTCGACCTGAGTCAAGCTAGGTGTTGTGGCAACTAGGGTTTTGTTCTATAAATTATATAAATATATGGACGGATCTTATTTAAAACTAATCTAACGGTCTAGGGCCATTCTAATCCCTATAAATAAAGGGTCAGACCCCATCTTTTTGCACACAATTCTAAAGGCAATAGTGAAGCTTTGCCATTTCCCACTTCTACAAAACCTCTTATAAATCAAATGTAAATATATATAATCAAAACAAACATAGTTGAAGAAGATTAGAATCAAACTTATGTGCAAAGGAGATGGTGTTGTGTTTAGACTTTCTTCCATTCAGAATTCTTCCCTCTTTCCTATTTTCCAGCAAATCTACAAATACGAAAGAATCCCCTTTTTAAAATAATTATAGATCTGTAAGAATATGGGAATCGTAGGCCTATAGGTTTATTCAAATTTGGATTTTTTCAGGTGAGTGGGATAATTATATACATCTTTTATAATAACCTATTTAGTTTGGTTGTAATAGATCTGAGTTGTATGCGTAAAAGTTTATCAATTTTTTTTACTATTTTTGTCAAAATATGATATAACAGATTATGTTTGAATATTGAAGTTGTAGGCCTTTTTGTTTAGTTTAACTTATACTACCTATAATTGTTCATAGAATTGTTTATGATTATTGTATACACCTTGAATCTGGAAATCAATCCCAAAACCATTGATAAATTTGTAGTTTATTCTAGATTCTTAGAGTTGGTGTTAATTTGAGGTTTATGTCAATTTAGATAAAAATATTATGCCTATTTATGTTTGATGTTGTTGGGGTTTTACTTGGCAATCATAGAAATGCCCTTTTTGTTCTATTTAACAAAAAGAACATTGTTTCAAATCAGCAAGAAATATATACAAAAACAATTAGGAAAGGATGTGTAAATTTACGTATATTTATACGTAGTTTGCAACAACCATTCTGAAAACTTATATTTCTTATTTTTTGTGATTTTAGTTATTTTTATATGCTCTTTTAATTATTTAGGCAATTTTACAACAATTACAGTTAATAACCTTTTTATAGGATTTTGAATCTTAAATAATATTAAACATAAAAAGGTTTGTTTTGGTCATTAGTTTAGACCAAAACATAAATGGTTAATGATAATAAAATAAAATATAGTAACTACGTTAATGCACTTATATATATAGAAAAGTTAAAGGAGCTACAATGAATAAATTAAAATTTAAAATGAAACTAATATAAAAAGGACATTTATTGCTTAGGAAATATGACCGTTAGCTTCATAAATGACATTAATTCAAATTGATGGTAATTAAAGGTATTTAAGGGGTTAATTAGTGCCTTAGGAAAATATGACCTTTAATGTAATAAATGGTAGGGACCCTTATTAATAATAGTAAAGGGGAAATTAATGGGGATTGATTAGTGTAGTAAATACTAAGTCCGATAAGGAAATTAACTAATAAACATCCTAGAGTAGGAAGTTATAAGTTCTCCTTATTTATTTCTAGTTAATCTAAAATTAATATAATTAAGGATAGGAATTGGACTTAGTATGTTAATGATGCGAGGTCAGTTGCCTTAGTCGATAGAAGTCTGCATTTTCCATCAGTCGTATATATGTTCAACTGATGTGAAATACCATTAACCATGGGAACCTGTGACGATAGTTAATTATGTAACGATAGTTATGTGCGTAGTGGGAATTATTTCCTAGGATAAGGTTTATCTCAAGTGTGAGGTATTAAGTGGTCGTAGGACCCACCTTCTGTCCCAAAAGAGGGAACCTTAGAAAGGAAATCATCTATAAGTGTAATCCTACTTTAGGACAGAGGTATTAAGTAGTTAGATCCACTCTTAAAAGGGCATTAAGTGATCGTGTAGCTCACCTTTCCATAGTACGAAGTATTAAATGGATGTTGGGTACGAGATTGGTAATCCCTGTAAAGATCCGCTTCCTCTAGGTATTAAGTGATTGGGTTGAGAGTCTGCCTAGGGATTAGGTATTAAATGACCACTATAGAGGTATTATAGGTCCACCTATCCAGCGGGAATTATTAATTGATTAGGGGAATTATCTAATAAGGCTAGCTAGATAGTAACATAGGGGTCCGCTAGGCTAAGGTCTAAAAGGGTGAAACGTCGCCTACCTATCCTATAGGTAATAAGTGATTGCTTACTAAATGGTTATATGCGTGAATGGCAGAAGCCTTGAATTACTTGGACTTTGTAACTAGCATCCTCTAATTTATATAATGGTAGAATAAAACTACCGTGTAAAGTATCAAGTGACCAAAGGGTCCACCTTGGATATTAGGTGATTAGAAGTATCCTCCCTTACCTTACATAGGTAGTGAGGTCTTAAGTGGCTATATGATCGACGCTTTCTAAGAACTAGAAAAGCGCAAATTTTGTAATAATAACTGCAAGCGCACAGATCGTGTAATATGTAGGTCGAACACAGGTAGGAATTTTAAATTTTATTATTTATATATTTCTTAGGCGAGTTAGACAAACCTTGGAGGGTTAGGTTGAAAAACAATAAAAATTGAAACTATAATTTGATTCAAACAAATCTAATTGAGTCGACGATCAAATCACAATTTTCAATTGAAAAGCAAATAAAACTATGAATCAGATCTGAATCTAATCAAATCCAATTTAACCTAGGAAAGCAAGTAAAAAGCATAAATTAAAATTGCAGAAATTAAATAACAACAGAAAATAAAATTAGGATTATCGCTGAACCTAATCAGATGGTCAATCACTAATGAAAATAAGTGAAAAATACAACTAGTACTCTACCAAAACTAATTGTGTAGATGGCACTAGTTGCTAATAAAATAAAACGCAGAAAAGTAAAAGAAAGCTAAACTAAATTAATGGCAGAAGAATTACAGTAGAAATGCATCCCTTTACAATGGGTATACATGTGTATTTATAGCTGAGTTGCAAACTCTAATCTTCTAAATGGGCCTTCTCATCAAAGATTATGCTACGATTCTCCTCTTATCCTTGTTTGACATGTGTCCAGCCGATTGATTTCCTAAGATCTTTCTACCAATCTCCTTCCAAGTTGACCAATATGATTACAACTAACCTCCAATGATAGCTTCTTATGCAATTCTTCATGTATATGGCATCAATTCTTCACTTTAAGGCAGTTTAAGGCTTGAACAACTCATCTGTAAAAACAACAAAACAATACTCAACGTAGTATTTATTTATGTACAAAAGATAAGATATAACAGCATAAAATAAACACATTTCTATGTTAATCAAATACCCCTACACTTATCTTTTACTCGACCTCGAGTAATACAAAAATTAAAAACTAACTAGATAGGTCACACTTTTGTAGGAAACACGATTGCATTAAGCATATGCATAAAGCCGTTAAGCCTGTAGGTGTTCCTAATAGGATGAATGGTGTCTCATGAGGGTTTTCAGTGGATGCTAACCACAAAATCCAAATGCTGCATGTTATGATTCTAATGCAACTACATGAATGCAATGGACATATGCAAATAAAAACAAAAAATGAAAACACGACTTGTTTCAGAAAAATGGTACAATAAAGTAAGTTAACAATTTCTAGTCAGTTGATTTTATTTTAGATACCTCGACTTGTCATAAATTTTCAACATAACTCAAGTTTCCAAATGTTAAATTCCGGTTTGGTCAGTAGGTTTGGTTGATAACATAGTGCAACCATGAAATAAATTCTTATTTTTCTTGTCATAATTTGTAAAGTGGTATTCTAATTTCCTTGTGTATGACTAGTCAAATCAATAAGGTCAAGGAGTGCTTGGGCATCATTGCTTATTCTCTATCTCTATAAAAATGAAGCTTTATAATTAATTACATACACCTAACTTACAGACCAAGGTATACCAACCACGCACTGCCTCGCGGACTGACGGAGAGTTGGGAAAGAGCTTGGCTGATGGTGCAGACCGACGCTGACTTTGTTAACAACATGTCAGTAATCCTTAGGTGTCTAACTCATAAAATGAGACCAAGATATACCAATGCTGACTTTGTCAACGACATGTCAAATAGAGCTTGGCGGGTTTGCACACTAATGCTAGATTTACAAGCAATGTTGGATACCTTTGGATTACTATTATTATTATTGAAAATATAAAAACAAGAGAGAGTTACGAGAATTCAGCTTAACACAACTTAGTTTTAAATATTCGAAAAGCCAATATAAGTATTTTAAGTCCTTCACTCATTAAACAAATACTACAATTTATAATAGACTTCATGGCCGTCACCTAAGAATTTCCCTATGTACCGGTTACACTATTATACCTCAAAATTCAACTTTTCATTATATTTCTTATTCGACCTTAGTTGAGAGAAAAAAATACTATCAACTGACTAACAATATTTAATTTATTTTATTGTATCGATCTAAAATGAGTCATTTTTCAAAAAAAAATGGCATGTAACTATGACCTAAAATGCTTGATGGTCCTATTTAAATGGCTGAAAATGAAAAGAAAGAAAAATGAAAATGAATGAAATGCAAACTCCCCCCACACTAGAACTAAAAAGTGTCCACACTTTAAACACACTAAAACTAAACAGTGTCCCTGGCAACGGCGCCAAAAACGTGATCGATGCTTTTTAAGAACTAGAAAAGCGTGAATTTTGTTTTAATAACTGCAAGCGCACAGGTCGTGTAATATGCAGGTCGAACATAAGGAGGAACTTTAAATTTTATTATTTATATATTTCTTGGGCGAGTTAGACAAAACTTGGAGGGTTGGGTTGAAAACAATAAAAATTGAAACTGTAATTTGATTCAGAACAAATCTAATTGAACCGACGATCAAATCACAAATTTCAATTGAAAAACAAATAAAACTGTGAATCAGATCTGAATCTAATCAAATCCAATTTAACCTAGGAAGGCAAGTGAAAAGCAGAAAATAAAATTGTAGAAATTAAATAACAACATAAAATAAAATTAGGATTGCCGCTGAATCTAATCAGACAGTCAATCACTAATGAAAATAAGTGCAAAATACAACTAGTGCTCTACTAAAACTAATTGTGTAGATGGAAGTAGTTGCTAATAAAATAAAAATGCAGAAAAGTAAAAAAAAACTAAAATAGATTAATGGAAGAATAATTATAGCTGAAAAGTATCTCTTTACAATGGGTATACATGTGTATTTATAGCTGAGTTGCAAACCCTAATCTTCTAAATGGGCCTTCTCATCAAAGATTATGCTACGATCCTCCTCTTATCCTTGTTTGACATGTGTCCAACTAATTGATTTCCTAAGATCTTTTCTACCAATCTCCTTCCAAGTTGACCAATGTGAACACAACTAACCTCCAATGACAGCTTCTTATGCAATTCTTCATGTATATGGCATCAATTCTTCACTTTAAGGCTGTATAAGGCTTGAACAACTCTGTAAAAACAAAAAAATAATACCCAATGTAATATTTATTTATATACAAAATATAAGATACAGGAGCATAAAATAAACACATTTCTATGCTAATCACTATATATAAATAAGTACCCTCCGTGAGTGATGGTTAGAAGTTAGCTGCCCGCCTCTTGATTAGTTAGTGGTGGTTATAAGGCTTCATACTTATGCATAAACGATCTATCTCGGTATTTTGATATTGCTAGGTGCGGAATATTGCCTTGGGTTTTATGGTTAGTCGTTGTGCGTAAATTCTAAAGGTGGTAGGGTAGAAAGACATATGTTTTGGTTTTGACAAAACGGAGTACATTTATGTATTATAGACAATGTGACAAAATTTTCTACTCACCGGGACTTGTTGTTATGACCCACCCCTCATAAAAACTATCAGCTTTATTTCGGGGAAAACAGATCTTAACAAGTGTTCAGTTATGGTTTCGGTTCACATTCTCTCATACTCGATGTCGATGTGGTGATATGCCTTAAGGTAGCCGCCTTAGTCGACATTTATTATCTAATTTTGTTTCTGTTGTGAGTTAGTTTTATTTTACTCTGATTATGCTCATGTTCATTTATTGCAGGCACCAGATTTAAACTCTCTGTGCTTAGACAAGTCTGCGTTTCGATTTTTGTCGAAATTTTGGGATCAAAAAAGTATGGGATGTTACATGGTGGACTTCATAAAGGTTCAGTAGAGCGAAAGTGAGGGCGATTACACTTGCGTGACTGAAGAGAACACAGAAAGTTGTATCCATGTCTCTTTACTTGGTAAGATTGTCTATTTATCACTTTTACTTTCACGGATGACGTCATTAGTGTGCCTTAGCATTGTAGCATGCATGCTAGAATATGACTAGGTTATTCCTTTTTCTATTGGTTGCTATGAATGCATGTTTGACTTGGAAGATTGTATATGGTTGTTAGGCATGCAGAATAAGCCTATTGACTTGTTTTTGGAATTTTATAAGTGAAATCCTTAAAGAGGAGAGAATATAGCAGTCGTAGTTTTGTGCATTTTTAACATGTAAATAAGAAATACTATTTTCATATGAGCTTGTATGATTCTATAATTTTGGGAAATTATTAAAGGGGATACTTCTCACATTTAGAATTTTTATTGAAATTTTAATAGCCATTTTACCCCTGAATTTTTTTGTTTTATCCATAAATTTCGACTGTAGAAGAAATTAAGCTTGAAACCACTTCCATTGGATCGGCGTGATGGTCCCCCATTTTGTATAGTAGTTACAAATAGAAAACAGCTATGGTTGTTTTAAGTATTTTCGAGCTTCAAACAGCCTATTTCAACAATTAAGGGCCATTGGTGATGAAGCCCATTCTTAATATTGGGATTGGAGGAAAATAAGGCTGAAAGGATTTATATTAATCATTTCTCTCATATTATATTCCTCTCTTCTTCCCAAAGCCTCAGACCTCCACTAAAATCTTCTTTCACCCAAATAACAAGATTTCTTCATCAAAATTTAGAGAATTGGATAGATCCACATCAGAGAAGGATTATTACTACTGTTAATAGGAAGGATCCATTCTATTTTTACTGATTTTACTTCAGATCTGGGAGTTTTCTTCAAATCCATATTTTCTTAAGCAAAGTGGAGTGATTACGTATCTCACTTATTGATTTATACTTTTTAAATTTTAATATTCTTTTAAAAAGTCAAACCTATTAAAAATCCGTTTTAACCTGGTTTCGAGTCATATCTCTGAATTTTAATTTGATTAGAGATTAAACTGTGTTGTGTTTTGTCTATGAAATTAATAGTTATTCATAGGGGTCTTATGTTTCTATTTAGATTTAAATTTTCTATGATTGGTTGTATTGAATGATTTCATATTTAAAATTATTATGGATGATAGTAAGCATAAATTTATTTGCTTCTATGTTTGAAAACGTCATTGTAGCGACTTAGATTTAGGATTGAATTAGGGTTTTGCAAAAAAGTACGTAATTCAAAAGTACTTGGATTTGCTTGAGATTTTGAGGGGATGGGCTGGAAGGTTTCCAGTGGTTCTACGCAAAATTTCAGGTCGTCTGAAGTTCATATGAAGGAGTTACGGTCACTTGAAGTTTTGCTGCTATCTAGAATTTTATGCGATATGTAAGGATGGTATCTTGATGCTACGTTTCGAGTTTCAAGTTGATTGTAGTTCATATGCTCGTATTATGATATAAGAAAGTTTGGATTGGCATGTATCTGTTGTCTTGGATCGGCATGTCTTCATGACCCCGGATCATGTCGGCGAAAGGGATCGGCACAAATGGTATTTCCATAGTGGGAGAATGGTGGGATCGGCATGAAGGGATCAGTGTAGTGGGTTGGCATCAGATTGGACAAAGGGATCAGATCGGTGTTTTACACACCGATTTAGGTCGATCGACTACTAGGCCCGTGATTGGGATTAATATCAAAATAGGCCATATTTGACTTAGGATCATGCAAGCCGTAAGGAAGCGAGGTATGGGATGGCATGACATCTCGAAGGGATTGTGGTACTCTATGGGATTTCTACTTTGCAGTTTGGATTATCGATGATGATGCGAATCTTTTATTGTGTAACTCAACGACTATCTAACGTAAGAAGAACGTATCCAATAATGAACAATCAAACTCTAGGAGGCAAAGTGATAAGACTGTGAGTCAGGATGATGAGACTTCAAGTCAAGACGATAAGACTAAGAGTTAAGATGGTGTGACTACCAATTGAGACGGTGGAACTATTAGGAGAGATTTTAGTCGGGCAGAGTTTTACAATAGATGTTAGTTATCTAGGTAGTTCTCAACCAGGATACTTCATATGAGAGTTATGAAGATGATTCCAGGATAAACTCTATAGTAGAGATATGTATGAAAAGGGATCATTAGCGCATTAGTTCGAACGGGTACTTGGAGAACTGAGACTTGAGAAATTGTTAAGTCTTCTACGAATGTAGATTATCAGCCAAATTGGTAGGTTGTCTATAGGACATTCAACTAGATTGCAAGTTGTCTATCTATAGAGAGACTTGTGGCATTAATTTGCGCTCATGTCCAACCCGATGTTGGTTGTCGACCAGATTAGCTGGTTATCTCAACAGAGTGTTCCTTGGAGCAAGTACAAGTTCCAAGAAACAAAATGCGATGTATCTAATGCATTGAGTAACTAAATATAAGGACGGAAGATGTATGATTTGTTTTCTTAGTCATTTATTGCTCTTAGGGATGTTACTAGATGTAGATAGCATTGATGTAGGTATAAATAATGTTAATGCAGATATTTAGACACACCAGTACTCTTGTATAGAGTACACACATAATGTTGATGTTTTAGAGTAGTATATACTTTAATGTGCTAACTTTATGGATGCGGAAATATATCAGGTATAATTTTTTTAAATTGTCTATTCTAGTAATTTTAGCATTTATGATTTCTATCGCTCACATCAAACTTTGTCTGACCTAGAAGTTTATGCTTAGCTTCTTATTACTCAGGGTACTTTTTATGAGTAGATTAGAGATGGTTAGGTGAGCATGTGAAGCTGTTTATGTGACGGCCACCCCGTACCAGCAGAAATTTCCCCCAAATGCATTGTGTCAATGCCTAACTAGCATGGGACGATCGTCAAAAGGGTAGAAATGATGAATTACCAAAGAACCTGTAGTATATCTCACAGCTCATGGAATAAAACTATAATAACAGCATAACTTGATATAAAACAGGCGAGACAGTACATAAGCTGAAAACTTGACCATATCCATCAGAGTAGCGGAATCCAAAATACAGCTTCATATCCAATTATTACAACTTTAAAATACTGTCTCTAAAGAAAATAAAAGAGGTGCATTACTAATTCCCAAAGCAATGACCAGCAACAACACAAGGATAATATATATGTAGTGTGGAAGCCTCATGCTCCTCTCCGGAAGCTACTCCTTCATAACCACCTAACCCGCCTCTAGTCTGCTCGTTTAGGAGCACCAAGAGTAATAAGAAAAGACTTAAAACTCAAGGTCAGGCAAAAGTCTGGTGTGAGCAACAGCAAATCTATGTAACTGAATAAAGCAATAATAGGTATAAATAATCATACCTGACTTAGACCTGCAACCAAAGAGTTAGCACAACAAGATGTACAATACTCTAAGGTAACACTAACATAGAGTGAAAAATGGAAGTGTGTGTGTCATGGTGATAGCAAACATCAAACATAGGAATCATTCCTCACATCTCTCACTTAGTGCGTAAAGCATACGATATCCACTGCTTTGATCACCAAATTCGTTGGGGCCATGATGGGTCCACACCGCCCTAGACTCCGCACAACTATTGCTATGACTACACCACCCTAGTCAATGGTAAATAACCCTAACTAGTCTGCACTGCCTTGGCTCTGGGGTACATGCCAACCAATCCACACCGCTCTGGTTCATCTACATGCCCCATCTCTTAATAGTGAACCAAAGTTATAGATATCGATACTCCTTTGCACACGTCCCACAGTAAATCCCAACTCTTGAAGCTAACTCGTTGGTTCCATCTGGATCCTGAGCGTTAACTTCCCACCTGGACTTCCTTTGCATCTCGGGTTTTGGTCGAATTGGTGTTCGGTTCGATTCGAGTCTTCTCCTCCCATCCGGTTCGGTTCATGTCTCCTCCTCCTATCCGGACCGAAACTCTGCAAGTTTTCCAATAAGTTTTCTAATAGTTGAGTGGCGGTTATTGTTGGTTATGGTAATGTTTAATGTTTGCAGAGGATGGGTTGAGAAGCTGCTAAAGGCTTTGTTACTTTGGGGAGAACAATAGAGAACAAAGACACATAAAGTAAGAAAAAATGTAAATTGAACTCGGCTGATGGATGCTGACAGCAAAAACAAGTGAACAGAGACAAAAAGGCACGGTTGAAATGCAAGAAATAATTTCTTTTTCTTTCTAATGAAATTTAACAAAAAAATACAAGTGAGACAAGTGCACAAAAACTAAGAACAGAAACAAGTGAACAAAAACCAAGTTGTAGGCTATTGTGTCAATGGATGTGTATTTTTTTCTAGTAATGCATAAATTTAAAGCAACCTGAATATACCATGCATGTTTTCTCCTAGTAACAGCGACACTAGCGTGAGATGAATGCTTTGTTGATGTTACAGCCAGCTGCTATGTTGATGTTGTATTAGCAGAGGATGCTTGTAAATGTGTAAATAGAAATCAATTAAAATGAAGTATGCTTGTAAATGTGTAAACTAGTAGATTTATGAGTTGTATCAGATGTGCGAACAGAGCCATGCATTGTTTACTCCATACGTCAGATTCTCACTATTTTCATTGTACAGGTAATTAGTATTTCCAAAGTGAAGAACAACCGCATCGAAGAACTGATGATACTTAAGCGATGTACAAGACTTTAACTATTATGTATTGTAATATTATTTTATTCGTACTAGTTGTGTAGACTTGTTTTTAAATGGTTATGGTATGTTAATTCACCTATTTTGTCGAAATACTAATATTGAAGTGTTATGGATATTATACTTGATTATGCACTTAATGTGTTTTTTTTAGTTATTTAAATATAGTAGGTAATGATGCTGGTTTGAAAATGATAATAATGTGATTGATAATTTGTATAATATTGCTAGAAATTAGCTGCGACTAATATGTGTCATTAATCGATAAGACTAAAATGCAATTTATAAAAAGTATTGTAGCTGAAATAGAACGCGACAAAAAATATATTAATTGTCTTTGGTAGGGTTTCTAAAACGCTACAGAACATCTTACAGTAGCATAGAAAAAGCGCTATGGAAAAAACAAAAAAGAAGGTGCAAGTATCGTTTTGGTTGCATTTTTAAGGCGCTACTAAAGAAACTTTCGTAGGGTTTTTGAAACGCTACGATATCCTTATTATTGGCTGTGTTTTCTATAATGCAACTAAAACTTTCAAACTTTTAGTTGCATGTTGTATCGCAGCGTTTATCAAAATGCTACGATAAGTTTTAGTAGCATTTTTATAATGCTACGAAAGGGTTTTTCTGGTGTAGAGGGTCTCCTCTTCCTATCCAGTTCGGGTCTCTTCCTCCTATCCGGTTCGGTTCGGGTCTCCTCCTCCTATCTGGTTCGGTTCAGGTCTCCTCCTCCTATCCGCTTCGGTTCGGGTCTCTTCCTCTTAACCGGTCTGGTTCGGGTCTCCTTCTCTTATTCGGTTCGGTTCAGGTCTCCTTCTCCTATCTGGTTCCGATCGGGTCTCCTTCTCCTACCCGGTTCAGATCGGGCTCCTTCTCCTATCCGGATCGAAACTCTACAAGTCTTCCAACAAGCTATTTTCGCCAAACGACGGTGTTTTCAACCATTCTAACTTCCCCATGCAATAATAAAACATACCAAACAGCAGTAGTAACATGTAGAATCAACCAAAAACATCAAAACAATAATTTCACATGTTAATTTGGATCAAATATACCCAAATCCATGATTTTCCCATTAACCCTATCTAACTATAGATTAGCAAACTTAATCTAAATTAACCCAAATTCATACCAGCAACATAGAATATGGTTTTAGAATCTTTACATATTTTACCAGAATTTTTAGGTGTATAATTTCGCTAATTATCAATAATCACCCTTAGCTAGCCATAATTGGGGAATAAACTATCTAATCACGCACCTTAGCCAATAATGAATATTAGATCTGAAACTTTAACTGATTTGGCTCGGATTCCGATGAGCCTTGAATTCGGTGTTAATCCGACTTGATTTGATGTAGATTTGATTAATTTGTTATTAGAGAGAGATTTAGAAGATGGAAGTCATGATTAGGGTTTGAGAAAGGTTTGTGGCAGCAAGAAAAATGAAAGGAGATGATCCTCCAACTCCTTTCTGTCGTCCCATAACCCTAATCCCGATTTGGGTTATGGGCTAACTGCTAATCACTTAATTAAGACCAATTAGGTTGTTTTTCCATCTTCTAATCTTATTTCAGCCATATCTCCCAAACGGTAAGTCCGTTTGACTAATGTGACCACTCTATGGAATGGGAAACCATCATTCAAATCTAATGGAAGTGGTTTCATGTCAAAATTCCTTACTAATCAAAAGTTATAGACGAAACAAGATTCGTAGGGGCAAAATGGTCATTTTAAAATCCGTGAGTGTGGGAAATGACTCCAATAGTCGTTTCCCAAAATTACACGACCATACGACTTCGTATAAAAATAAAATATATACTCTACGATCCTCCGATATATAGAGTACAGATCGTTACACTATCCCACCCGTAATAAATTTCGCCCCCGAAATTGCTTATCCAAGAAAACATACAATAGTGTCTTGCATGCCTATAAACCATTTACAAACAATCAAACATACATAATAAACACAACAAGCCTGTCCTAGCATGTAGTTTAATAGCAAGGAAATAACTATATCGCAATTAAAATCTTACCAGTTAAAGAGCTCTGGATACGACTTCCTTATGTTCTCCTCGGTTTCCCAAGTTTAGTCATTCTCAATATCACCCCACTGGACCTTAACCAGTTTCACCGTCTTCCTTCGAAGTTGTTTCATATCGTATCCGACAATGCGAATCGTTCTACGGCTTCAACTGCCTCGGATTCTACCTCGATATCATCCAATTGATCTGGTGAAATAGTTATATCAGATTCATGTACAAACTTCCTTAACTGAGAAACATGAAATATGTTGTGCACTCCCACCATCTTGTTAGGTAAGCCAACTTTATACGCTAAATTCCCAACTCGCTCGAGAACTGGAAATGGACCAACAAACCTTGGTGCTAACTTACCTCTCCTACCAAACCGAATCACACTCTTCAACGGAAATATCTTGACAAATACCAAGTCATCAACGGAGAATTTCAAATCTCTTCGTCTTTTATCAGCATAACTCTTTTGCCTATCTTGGGCAGCCTTCATTCGTTGTTGAATAACCTTGATCGTATCTGAAGTTTCTCTTATTACTTCTGGCCCATGCAAAAATTTCTAACCGGTTTCCAACCAACATGATGGTAGTTACATGATCTTCTGTACAAAGCTTCAAATGGAGCCATACCAATACTGGACTGATAAATATTATTATATGCGAACTCAACCAGATGCAAATGGTCATCGCATGACCCCCCCAAAATCCAATATACAAGCTCTCAAGAGATCCTCTAATACACGATTCACCCTCTCTATTTGATCATCGGTTTGAGGAAGGTACGCGGTACTGAGATGTAATTTTGATCCTAAGGCCTCTTGTAAGCTCTTCTAAAACCCACTAGTAAATAATGAATCTCGGTCACTCACAATACCTTTAGGTATTCCATGAAATCTCACTACCCACTTCATATACAGTTCCGCTAACTTAGAGTCATTCCATTCGACTTGACTAGTATAAACCTTGCACTCCTAGTCAATCCACAATCACCCAAATACTATCATAACCTGATCTATCCTTGGTAAACCATCAATGAAATCCATTGAGACTTGTTCCCATTTCCATTCGGGAATTTCCAATGGTTGCAACAAACCTCTAGGCTTCTTTTGCTCGGCTTTAACCAGCGTAGCAGTTCATGCACAGGGATATAAACTTCCCAACGTCCCTCTTCATTCCTTCCCAGTAGTGGGTCTTCTTCATGTCTTGATATATTTTGTTACCACCGGGATGTATAGTCAGTTTCGAGTGATGACACTCTCTAAGAACTTCATCTCTCAATCCACTAACGTTGGGTGCAACTAGTCTCCCATTCTTATGAAGCCCTCCTTCTCGATCAAGTCCATACTTGTTCATTCCCTCACCGTCAATACCCATCTCTACCTTGGAGATGATTTCCAATAGATTAGGATCGCCCCTCTAACTGGAACCGATCCGCTCAATCAAAGTCGGTCTGATCATCAAACTTGATGACATCTCTGGATCTACTTCATATTTAGGTCTGAAAGCACATCCCGTGATATACTCCAGTTGCTTCCATTCAAGAAATATAACCCTCAAAGTGGCATGTCTCCTACTCAATGCATCAGCTACCGCATTGCCCATATCAGGTGTGTATGCGATATTGAAATCATATGAAGCTAAGAACTCTAACCATCTCTGCTGATGAAGATTTAAATCCTTTTGAGAGAAAAAAATACTTTAATGACTTATGATTTGTAAACAACTCTAATCTTTCTCCCAAGAGATAGTGTCTCCACATCTTCAACACGAACATGATCGCTGCCAATTCCAAGTCATGCGTAGGATATCTTTTCTCATGTGGTTTCGGTTGCCGACTATCATAAGCTACAACCTCACCTCCTTGCATCAGTACAACACCTAGTCCGGTACCACAGGTATCTGTGTATACCGTCATCTCTTCGTTCCCCTTAGGAGTAACTAACGCTGGTGCACACGTTAACTTCTCCTTTATACTTTTAAACGCATTCTCACACCTTTCATCCCAAACAAAAGCTTGATTCTTCTTGGTCAACTGAGTTAACGATGCCGCTATGTTGGAGAAGTCTTGAATAAACTTACGATAATATCCAGCTAACCCTAAGAAACTTCTCACGTCCATTGCATTCTTGGGCGTAAACCAATCTTGCACCGTAGTCACCTTCGCAGGGCCCACAGCAATACCATTCTATGAAACATAATGGCCCAAGAGTCTCACTTCCCTCCTCCAAAAGTGACACTTAGAAAATTTTGCTTTCAATTGGCGTTTCCTCAACACCTCCACCACTACCCTCAAATGTTCCTTGTTTTCTTCCTTTATCCTCGAGTAAACCAAGATATCGTCCACGAACACAAGAACAAACTTATTTAATTTATCACTAAAAACCCTATTCATAAGATCCACAAAATATGCTGGTGCATTGGTAAACCTGAATGGCATGACCAACCCCTCATAGAATCCAAACGACGTTCGAAATGTCATTTTAGGTATAATCTCAGGTGCTATTCGGAACTGATGAAATTTTATCGCGAGATCCAACTGGGTGAACACTCTTTCTCCATTTAATTGATCAAACAAATCATCTATCCATGAAAGAGGATACTTATTCTTCCTAGTCACCTTGTTCAACTCGTGGTAGTCCACAAATAAGCGAAGGGAACCATCGGCCTTGGTAGAAAATACATCTGGTGCTCCCCACTCGGAAACACTTCTTCGGATAAATCCCTTCTTTAAAAGATCGCCTACTTGCACTTCGAGCTCTCCCTGCTCCCTTGGCGCCATAAGACGAAGAGGTATATGTAACACCCCACCTCCACTAGGGTCACTCACAAAGGGAATGCACTAGTTTTGGAGGAGCGTTATTGAGGTAAACAATCACAGAATTATTACAAGACAGAGCATAGATAAAACAGCGGAAGAATCAAAAGATAAATTTCATTACTTTCAAAAAGAGTCAAAGCCTTTTACATCCAAAGTACCAAATAGCCAAAGTCGTTATTTTCCATTACAACAAATTCTGTCTTGCGTAAATAAAGAAGCATAATTTTAAAACAACAAAAGTAGCTTAATTCCCCAAAGGTAGCAGAAATGCAGCCATAGCATAGCTCAAGATCAAACCGTACATAAGCTGAACCGAAAGCAAGCGAAATCCAAGCTAAGTGCTAGAGTTTCCTCCCTGAGAACCTGGGGGGAAACGGAAGAAAAAGAGGCGAAAGAAAACGGGTCAGTCATAAAGACTGGTAAGTCCTAGTGACTTTCAACATAAAAACAGGTAAAGGTAACATGACATGTATAAACTGAAAGTAAACATAAGAATGCTGTCAAGATTGGCAAGATGGACTAAGATAACATGATAATTCAAGTGTAATCAAGTATAGCATCACATATTCAAGGTTCGATTCACTAACTGTACTAGAATCCCAAACCCATGTCTTATATTAATCATGAAATGATACCTTGGCCCAATATCATGAAATGACCTATTATTAGGTCCAACGGAACGATCCACTAATCGATCGGCTCCCTACAAGTTCTAGCTCGTTGTGTGTCTGTGTCATACGACCCTATCACGAATGTAGTCACCCGTGCTAGGTCCACTATAGGGTGTATCAAGCCCTAGGGTGCCAACTACCGACATGAATCAAGCATGCACAGATAAACCTACTGATGCCCAATGCCTGCTTTTTCAACTCCGGACCATGTGCACGACCATAGCTCGCCTGAACCTACACTGGCGCACCAACACAGCCGTCGTTCTGGTCGCTTACAATCAGCCCAGTAATCGTGCTCCACCCTGCCTAGTTCCAGGGTACCATGATATATCTAGTGGGTTACTGCTGAAATGGACCGCGTAACTAGGGTTTTCGTCCAATAGATTAAGTGTTGTCATTTAAATTCGTGACTTAACCCTTATCAGTTTAGCATGTCAAGTTGGTTAAGTGTTGTCATTCAAGTTCATGACTTAACCCGCCTACATGTGATGTCAAATTGGTTAAGTGTTGTCGTTCAAGTTCATGACTTAGCCCTACGAATCATGTGTCAAGTTGGTTAAGTGTTATCTTTCATGTTCATGACTTAACCCTATCATGTGGCATTAATTCATTAATGCACCCCAACCTCTCACATCAGACCTATTGTTGTGGTCACTGGATACGCAGGGCGGTTCCGGGCAGATTTACACCACAACTCAGTCTGACCTCGAGTTTTCAAGTGCGGTATGACCAACTACCCACATTGGATCCTACTATTTGCAGTAACTGGATTTGTCGGGCGGTTCCGAGCAGAATTACACTGCAGACTCAACCCAACCTCGAGTTGGCCATTTTCAAGTTCATTCTAGTGTCATGTCCATGTCCAAATTTTCGTGTCAAGTTCGTGTCAAGTTTTCAAGGCGAGTTTCATGTCCACATCCGGATTCAAGTTATAACAATGTACATGTTTCAAGTTTTGCCTATTATCAAGTTCACAATTCATATTCATAACCAATTCATGTTTTGCCTTAATCTACCCAAATCATATTCCCATCGCATGTAAACGTGAATCGATCTATATTACAAGTAAATCCAAATCCCGAAATAAAGGGAATAACATCAAAGCTATGATAGGCAAAAGGAACGAGCATAAAGCGATAAAAGGATTACAAGACTAGCATGGTATAACTTGAGATAATTGGTTACAACATCACTAGCATATAGAAAATAATAGGATTTCAAATCTAGCAAAATAAGGCGATAGTCATGATGAAAGTTGACATAAAAGAATAGGCATGCAAAAGCAAGCCAAATACAAGGATAATGGATCCAATGGTTTTGGTGTACATAATAGCGAATAAACTAAGCAAGTCACACCCTAGGTATGAGATCCAACAAAATGCCAATTCGGTGTACAACATGGTTTTCAACTATAGTGTTATGGGCATGATCAATCCAATAGTCTTAGGCAGTTAACCACAATGATAATAGTCATGGTCATAGGTAGGAATCTCATAGTTATGAACCATAAGCGATTAATCACAATAGTCATGGATAATCATCCATAATAGGCAATAGTCATAGGCAATTAACAGTAATAGTTTCAAAGTCATGGTCATAGACAATAGTCTTATGTTCATAATCATAGGCAATAATTCTCATGGTCATGAGTCATAGGTGATTAGCCACAATTGTCCTTGTCATAGTCATAGGAAATAGTCTTATGTTCACAGTCATAGGCATAGGCATAGTCTTATGTTCACAGTCATAGGCATAGGCATAGTCTTATGTTCATAGTCATAGTCCTTGGCCATTAACAATAGTTTCAACGTCATAGGCATGATAATGTTATAGACATGAAAGAGTTTAATTTACACCGTGAATAGGCCCAAACTGATTTCATAGCAATATTCCCAAAAAGTCAAGATCCAAGATGAACAAGAATAGATATGAATCAATTATCATACATAGATCCAATTCCAATTTACAACATGTCCATATCAAGTTTATAGTTTTTATCTAAAAGTAACTTGAACTTGCAGATCGTAGTCTAAGAAATTGAGATGCATAAGTTGAATCTAAAAACTAGTCGTCGATTTGTTGAATCGTTGAATCTTGCTTTGATTGTAGAAGCAAATCCCCAAATATGCAATTCCTAGTCGTAGTGTTCAAGAAATAGTCTTCGTGTTTTTATTTTAATTTAATTTAATTTAGAGGAAAAGCCATGCCGATCAAGAATTTGTGCAGCATAAGGTTAGAGAAGAATGGTGCAAAGTGAATAAGGCTAGGAGGCTGTTTATATAGGATTAGGCAGACGAATCTGGACAGAAAACGAGGTCAGATACATCAGAATGCATCTGGTTCAAAAACTGGGTTCGGGAGGCAGGTCGACACTATGGTCGACCTAGTCCCTAGGAGGTCGACCCCCAGGTTGACCTGGTCCTGGGCAGGAAATTTCCCGCCCAGCCTGTTCTGGGTTTTGAATTCGAATTTGAATCCGAATTCTCGAGCTGTTTTCGATTCTGAAAATTTCTGAAACTTCGGAGGGTCATATCTCCCTCATACGGACTCCGATTTTCGAAAACTCAGACTCGTTTCCAAGCAGAATTTCGAGATGAACACAATGGCGCAACCCGTTTCCCTTGATTCTTATTTTAAAAATAATTCTGCCTTGATTTATGGTTTTAACTTGCTACTCTTATTAAAATACGGGTTGTTACATTCTCCCCTCCTTAAAGGATTTCGTCCCCGAAATCTTCAAGTTAAGAAGAATGAATCCTATCATCCAATCATCCATCTACTCAAAACATCATCCACAAGAAATCATTGTCCTTAAAAGATTTCTAATGCTATATGAACATATGCATAAAGTGTGTGTATATGTTCCTTATCTAATGCAAATGATCAGGCCTGATTGATCTTCTTAATGCAAAATATGTTTAGTGCCATGAATTCAACATGTATGCAAATAGTCCTAGTCACATAAACATTATATGTGTGCACAAACATCCATCCATATGCAACATTCATATGATAATACATTCAATTTCATCCATAAACAAGTATAAACACTCATGCATATGCAATATGAAAATGTGTCTGAGCCGATCAAGTGCCTAATGTGTGTTATGCAACCACAAGCAACCACTTGCAACCATTTGCAAACATCAGCCATAACATGTTTCAATCACATGTTTACATTCAAAAGGGTTCTACCTAAGGTTCTCAAGATAGGATTGATAAGATAAGCAAAATAAAACAAAGCATCAAGGAGAAGAAGTTAAAGATGTACCCCTAGAAGGTCCTGCTTGCGGGGCTTTGCCCTTGCTTCTTAGGGCAGTTCTTGCTGATGTGTCCAAGCTTACCACATTGAAAGCACGCACCTATCTTCTTCTTCCTTCTTTTACAATCCTTGATAACATGCCCAACTATACCACAGAAGTTGCGCTTCCTCTTATCATGTGACTTGTTATTATTTTTATCGTTGTTCTCGCCTCCCTTCTGGAAGTCTTTCTTCTCGTTCTGGGACTCATCCGCCTTAACTTATCACTCATACCTTCCCTACGTAACATGTTAACAAGCCTCACGGAAACTATCTCCATCGTACGGAAAACCCTCTACGAAGCTAGAAAGAAGATTAGTCGTAGGTAAAAACTACTGCGACTACAGATGGAGAAAAGAAAGGTAAAAAGATTCAAACGAGGAAACAAAGGATAAGGCTAATGGCTTTTGGGGAATAGCCTTTAAATAAAACAAGACTTTTCTTGAAAAAATGCTTCTTTGTAAATGGTTTTGAAAATAACTTTAGACGGTTTTCTAAAAACTTTTGCCCAGTCTGGTAACCTTCTGCTCTGATACCAAATGTAACACCCTACCTCCACTAGGGTCACTCACAAAGGGAATGCACTGGTTTTGGAGTAGCGTTATCGAGGTAAACAATCACAGAATTATTACAAGACAGAACATAGATAAAACAGCGGAAGAATCAAAAGATAAATTTCATTACTTTCAAAAAGAGTCAAAGCCTTTTACATCCAAAGTACCAAATAGCCAAAGTCATTATTTTCCAATACAACAAATTCTATCTTGCATAAATAAAGAAGCATAATCTTAAAACAACAAAAGTAGCTTAATTCCCCAAAGGTAGCAGAAATGCAGCCATAGCATAGCTCAAGATCAAACCGTACATGAGCTGAACCGAAAGCAAGCGAAATCCAAGCTAAGTGCTAGAGTTTCCTCCTTGAGAATCTGGAGGGAACGGAGGAAAAAGTGGAGAAAGAAAACGGGTCAGTCATAAAGACTGGTAAGTCCTAGTTACTTTCAGCATAAAAACAGGTAAAGGTAACATGACATGTATAAACTGAAAGTAAACATAAGAATACTGTCAAGATTGGCAAGATGGACTAAGATAGCATGATAATTCAAGTGTAATCAAGTATAGCATCACATATTCAAGGTTCGCTTCACCAACTGTACTAGAATCCCAAACCCATGTCTTATATTAATCATGAAATAATACCTTGGCCCAATATCATGAAATGACCTATTATTAGGTCCAACGGAACGATCCACTAATCGATCGGCTCCCTACAAGTTCTAGCTCGTTATGTGTCTGTGTCATACGGCCCTATCACGAAAGTAGTCACCTGTGCTAGGTACACCATAGGGTGTATCAAGCCCTAGGGTGCCAACCACCGACACGAATCAAGCGTGCACAGATAAACCTACTGATGCCCTATGCCTGCTTTTTCAACTTCGGACCACGTGCACGACCATAGCCCGCCTGAACCTACACTGGCGCACCAACACAGCCGTCGTTCTGGTCGCTTACAATCAGCCCAGTAATCTTGCCCCACCCTGCCTAGTTCCAGGGTACCATGATACATCTAGCGGGTTACTGCTGAAATGGACCGCGTAACTAGGGTTTTCGTCCAATAGGTTAAGTGTTGTCATTTAAATTCGTGACTTAACCCTTATCAGTTTAGCATGTCAAGTTGGTTAAGTGTTGTCATTCAAGTTCATGACTTAACCCGCCTACATGTGATGTCAAATTGGTTAAGTGTTGTCGTTCAAGTTCATGACTTAGCCCTACGAATCATGTGTCAAGTTGGTTAAGTGTTATCTTTCATGTTCATGACTTAACCCTATCATGTGGCATTAATTCATTAATGCACCCCAACCTCTCACATCAGACCTATTGTTGTGGTCACTGGATACGCAGGGCGGTTCCGGGCAGATTTACACCACAACTCAGTCTGACCTCGAGTTTTCAAGTGCGGTATGACCAACTACCCACATTGGATCCTACTGTTTGCAGTAACTGGATTTGCCAGGCGGTTCCGAGCAGAATTACACTGCAGACTCAACCCAACCTCGAGTTGGCCATTTTCAAGTTCATTCTAGTGTCATGTCCATGTCCAAATTTTCGTGTCAAGTTCGTGTCAAGTTTTCAAGGCGAGTTTCATGTCCACATCCGGATTCAAGTTATAACAATGTTCATGTTTCAAGTTTTGCCTATTATCAAGTTCACAATTCATATTCATAACCAATTCATGTTTTGCCTTAATCTACCCAAATCATATTCCCATCGCATGTAAACGTGAATCGATCTATATTAAAAGTAAATCCAAATCCCGAAATAAAGGGAATAACATCAAAGCTATGATAGGCAAAAGGAACGAGCATAAAGCGATAAAAGGGATTACAAGACTAGCATGGTATAACTTGAGATAATTGTTACAACATCACTAGCATATAGAAAATAATAGGATTTCAAATCTAGCAAAATAAGGCAATAGTCATGATAAAAGTTGACATAAAAGAATAGGCATGCAAAAGCAAGCCAAATACAAGGATAATGGATCCAATGGTTTTGGTGTACATAATAGCGAATAAACTAAGCAAGTCACATCCTAGGTATGAGATCCAACAAAATGCCAATTCGGTGTACAACATGGTTTTCAACTATAGTGTTATGGGCATGATCAATCCAATAGTCTTAGGCAGTTAACCACAATGATCATAGTCATGGTCATAGATAGGAATCTCATAGTTGTGAACCATAAGCGATTAATCACAATAGTCATGGATAATTGTCCAAAATAGGCAATAGTCATAGGCAATTAATAGTAATAGTTTCAAAGTCATGGTCATAGACAATAGTCTTATATTCATAATCATAGGCAATAATTCTCATGGTCATGAGTCATAGGTGATTAGTCACAATTGTCCTTGTCATAGCCATAGGCAATAGTCTTATGTTCACAGTCATAGGCATAGTCTTATGTTCACAGTCATAGGCATAGTCTTATGTTCATAGTCATAGTCATTGGCCATTAACAATAGTTTCAACGTCATAGGCATGATAATGTTATAGACATGAAAGAGTTTGATTTACACCGTGAATAGGCCCAAACTGATTTCATAGCAATATTCCCAAAAAGTCAAGATCTAAGATGAACAAGAATATATATGAATCAATTATCATACATAGATCTAATTCCAATTTACAACATGTCCATATCAAGTTTATAGTTTTTATCTAAAAGTAACATGAACTTACAGATCGTGGTCTAAGAAATTGAGATGCAGAAGTTGAATCTAAAAACTAGTCGTCGATTTATTGAATCGTTGAATCTTGCTTTGATTGTAGAAGCATATCCCCAAATATGCAATTCCTAGCCGTTGTCTAATAGAAATAGTCTTCGCGTTTTTATTTTAATTTAATTTAATTTAGAGGGAGAAGAAGAAAAAGCCATGCCCATCAAGAATTTGTGCAGCATAAGGTTAGAGAAGAATGGTACAAAGAGAATGAGGCTAGGAGGCTATTTATATAGGATTAGGCTGACGAATCTGGACAGAAAACGAGGTCAGATACATCAGAATGCATCTGGTTCCAAAACTGGGTTCGGGAGGCAGTTTGACCCTCATGTCGACACTATGGTCGACCTGGTCCCTGGGAGGTCGACACTATGATCAACCCCCTGGTCGACCTAGTACTGGGCGGGAAATTTCCCGCCTAGCCTGTTCTGGGTTTTGAATTCTAATTTGAATTCGAATTTTTGAGCTGTTTTCGATTCTGAAAATTTCTGAAACTTCGGAGGGTCATATCTCCCTCATACGGACTCCGATTTTCGAAAACTCAGACTCGTTTCCAAGCAGAATTTCGAGACGAACGCATTGGCACAACCCGTTTCCCTTGATTCTTATATTAAAAATTAATTCTGCCTTGATTTATGGTTTTAACCTGTTATTATTATTAAAAAAACGGGTTGTTACAGCATCACTATAGGTCTGGCATCTTTCATTAAATCAATCTGAAACTCGATCCCTCGGTGTGGTGGAAGTCCGGTCACTTCCTCAAAGATGTCCAGACGCTCGCTAGCAATAGGCACATCCTGTAACACCCCACCGCCGCTAGGGCCACTCTCAAAGGGAATGCACTAGCTTTGGTGGAGCATTATCTAGGTAAACATACACAGAAATATTACAAGACAGAACATATAAAACAGCGGAAGAAAAACCATATTTTATTTCTTTAAAATCTAAAAAGGTCTAAAGCCTTTTACATCAAAATGCCATTAAATCCATTACATCGAAATCTGTCTTGCAATAGTAAAGAAGCATAAAACCATAGTCATAAATCATTCCCCAAGTAAAACAGTAAAGCAGCCATAGCCAAGAAAGGTCCAAGCCATATATGATGATCTTGAAGCAGAAAGAAGTCCAAACTAGGTAGTAGTGTTTCCTCCCTGAGAACCTGGGGGGGAAACGGAAGAAAAAGAGGCGAAAGAAAACGGGTCATTCATAAAGACTGGTAAGTCCTAGTGACTTTCAGCATAGAAACAAGTAAAGATAACATGACATGTATAAACTGAAAGTAAACATAAGGATGATGACAAGATAGGAAAGTTAAACTAAGATAACAAGATAAACTATGCTAACGAGATAAACTACGGTAACAAGATAAACTATGCTAACCAGATAAACTACGTATAGCATTGCATGTTTAACATTCTCTGCACCAGTACTAGTATAATAGAATTAGGTGTTATCCTGATGTCCAAACAGAAATGGAAACAGAAACAGAAACAGAAACAGAAACAGGGTGATCTTTACAGAAATAGTAATGAGCTTTTACCTCCCTAACAGAAACAGAAACAGAAATGGGCCTTTACCACCTGTGCTTGTAACCCAACCCGTGTCATGTATTAACTGTGAAATGATCCCTTGCCCAATATCATGAAATGACCGATTAGTTGGTCCCACGAAACGATCTATTAATCGATCGGCTCCCTACAAGTTCTAGCTCGTCATGTGTTTGTGTCATACGGCCCTATCACGAATGTAGTTACCTGTGCTAGGTCCACCATAGGGTGTATCAAGCCATAGGGTGCCAACCACCGACATGAATCAAGCACGCACAGTGTAAACCTACAGGTGCCCAATGCCTGCTTTTTCAACTCCGGACTACGTGCACGACCATAGGCCGCCTGAACCTACAATGGCGCACCAACTCAGCCGTCGTTCTAGTCGCTTACAATCAGCCCAGTAATCGTGCCCCACCCTGCCTAGTTCCAGGGTACCATGATACATCTAGTGGGTTATTGCTGAAAAGGACCGCGTAACTAGGGTTTCCGTCCAGTAGGTTAAGTGTTGTCATTTAAATTCGATACTTAACCCCATTAGTCTAGCATGTCACTTTGGTTAAGTGTTGTCATTCAAGTTCGTGACTTAACCCGCCTACATGTCATGTCAAATTGGCTAAGTGTTGTCGTTCAAGTTCATGACTTAGCCCTAACAAATCATCGTGTCAAATTGGTTAAGTATATTCAAGTGGTTCATGACTTAACCCTAACAAATCATCGTGTTAAATTGGTTAAGTATATTCAAGCGGTTCATGACTTAACCCTAACAAATCATCGTGTCAAATTGGTTAAGTATATTCAAGTGGTCCATGATATACCCTAACAAATCATCGTGTCAAATTGGTTAAGTATATTCAAGCGTTCATGACTTAACCCTATCATGTGGCATTAATTCATTAATGCACCCCAACCTCTCACGCCAGACCTGTTGTTGTGGTCACTGGATATGCCGGGCGGTTCCGGGCAGATTTACACCACAACTCAGTCTGACCTCGGGTTTCAAGCGCGATATGACCAACTACCCACATTGGATCCTATTGTTTGCAGTAACTGGATTTGTCGGGCGGTTCCGGGAAGAATTACACTGCAAACTCAACCCAACCTCGAGTTGGCCATTTTCAAGTTCATTCTAAGTGTCATGTCCATGTTCAATTTTCATATCAAGTTCGTGTCAAGTTTCTAAGCGAGTTTCATATCAAGTTTTTGGGTTTCCACTCATGCCTATTATCAAGTTCATGATTCATATTCATAACCAATTCATGTTTGCAATTCGTATCCCCATCGCATGTAAACGTAAATCGATCTAAACTACAAGTAGATCCAGGTCCAAAATAAAAGGGAATAACATCCCAACTATGATAGGCAAAAGAACGAGCACAAGGTGGTAAATCTGGCATGATATAGCTTGGGATAATTGGTTACAACATCACTGGCATATAGAGAATAACAGGCTTTCAAATCTGGCATAATAAGGTGATAGTCATGATAAAAATTGACATAAAATAATAGGCATGCAAAAGCAAGCCAAATACAAGGATAATGGATCAATGGTTTTGGTGTACAACATGGTTTTCAACTATAGTGTTATGAACAATCAACTGTAATAGTCAATTGGCCACAATAGTCATAGTCGTAGTGAATCATAAGCGATTAATCACAACAGTCATGAATTATCCAAAATAATTCTAGACAACTACCCTAAATAGTCATAGGCAATTAACTATAATAGTTTCAAGGCCATGGTCATAGACAATAGTCTTCTATTCATAATCATAGGCAGTAATTCATAGTCACGAGTCATAGGTGATTAGCCACAATTGTCCTTGTCAAAGTCATAGGAAATAGTCTTATGTTCTCAGTTATAAGCATAGGCATAGTCTTTGGCCATTAACAATAGTTTCAATGCCATAGGCGTGATAATATTTAATTTACAACATGAATAGGCCCAAGTTAATTTTCATAGCAGTATTCCAAAAGTCAAGGTCCAAGAATAGGTATAAATCAAATATCATACATGGGACCAATTCCAATTGATAACATGAATAAGTCCAAACTAATTTCATAGAAATATTCCCAAATTCAAGATTCAAGAGAGGATAGGGTGAAAACTGAATTAACAAGTCTTATCATCAAGTCAAGATCCAAGAATTCATTTTACAATCTAGCGTTTAAATAATAAACTAGTTCCAACATCATGAATGGGCATGATTCCATCTATAAGAAATAACCCAAAATCATAGATTTAAGAAGAGACAAGAACAGATCCAAATAGATAATCAAGCTTAGGTCCAATTTCATTTTATTCCATGTCCATATTAAATTTAACAAGTTTCAATCTCAAAGTAACTAGAACTTACAGAGCGTGGATCGAGAATTAGAGTGTAGAGATTTGATTCTGGAAACGGTTATTGCAGTTATTGAATCTCTATTTGTTTAGTCTTGTTCTAGTTGAAAACCCCCAATTTGCAATTCCTAGATGTTGTCTTGACGAAGAAGAAGTAGTCTCTTTTAATTTAAATATTATCATTTTGATTTTCACAGAGGTAGCATAAGGACAGAATGAAATGGTGTAGAGAGAATGAGGCTAGGGGTTGTTTATATAGGTTTAGAGTCACGAATTTGGTCCATAAATCGGTCTAGATACGCAGAAATGAACTCAGCCTTGGATTTGGAAATTCGGCGCAGGTCGACCCCCAGGTCGACTACCCAGTCGACCTGGTCAGGGGGAGGTCGACTACCCAGTCGACCTGGGTTCTGGGCGGGAAATTTCCCGCCCAGCCCGCTTCTGGGTTTGAATTTGAATTTCGAGCTGTTTTGGTTTCTGAAAATTCCTGAAACTTTGGAGGGTCATATCTCCCTCATACGGAATCCGTTTTTCGAAAACTCGGACTCGTTTCCGTCCAGAATTTCGAGACGAACGCAATGCCATAACCCGTTTCCCTTGATTCTTATTTTTAAATTTAATTATACCCTGATTTCTAGTTTCAACATGTTATTAAAATTCGGGTTGTTACATTCTCCCCTCCTTAAAGGATTTCATCCCCGAAATCTTCAAGTTAAGAAGAATGTGTCCTACCATCCAATCATCCATCTACTCAATTATCAATCACAGGCATCCATTGTTCTTAAGAGATTTCTAATGCTGCATGATCATATGCAGAAAGTGTGTATATGTTCCTTATCTAATGCAAATGATCAGGCCTGATTGATCTTCTTAATGCAAAATATGTTTAGTGCCATGAGTCCAGCATGTATGCAAATAGTCCTAGTCACATAAACACTACATGTGTGCACAAACATCCATCCATATGCAACATCCACATGATATCACATTCAAATTCGTTCATAAACAAATATGAACATCCATGCATAGGCAATATGAGATGTGACTGAGCCGATCTAGTGCCTAATGTGTGTTCATGCATCCACGAGCAACAACTAGCAAGCACTTGCAATCATCAACCATAACATGTCTCAAACACATGTTTACATCCATTAGTTCCTACCTAAAGGTATAGCCGAATGATAAAAGCAAGTAAAGAAAAACTTTGTACCCTAAACACCAGCCCAAAACCAATATATATGATTCTAGGAAACCAAGCATGATAAACTCCTTTTAGGTCGCAAGAAATCCCTTCCTAAAACCAACCCATATCCTATAAAGCCCAAAAAGTTTAGTCAACCCAACGGACACCCTCAAACCCCAACATATATCACAACCAGATGAGTCATACTCCTTATGGGGTTTGCAACAGAAATAAGATTGAGAATAGGACCGAGTGGATATACATAAAAGATAGCATGCAAGTAAGCTCTACAGGAAAAGAGGGATCAAGGATATGCTCTTAAAAAGAGATATGATGCTCGTATCTAGTCTTCAATCTTCTAAGTCGCATTTCCTTGAGCTTAACTCCATTGTGCTTTGTCTGTCTTTAACTTCATAATTTCGTAGCTTCTTAACTCTTGTTTCCAAAATATGAGTTGGAACTCATTTCACTGTTGTCGCTCGTCCCATTTTCCCTTATCCTCCTTCTAGTATACTCGGCTCAAACATAACTGCGTACTCATGGTTTCATGCAAGCTCTCCAAAATTCACTAGTGAATCCTGGATCTCGTTTACTCACTATAGGGTATTCCACGCAAAAGAATTATCTCTTGCAAATAAACAAATGTCAACCATGTTGCCAAATGTACTTACTAAGGTGATTTCCTATAACTCATGCATAAGCGTAATAAACCATCCACCTTAGTGGCGAACACTACTCGAGATCAACAAATGTATCAAGAGATTCTAGGTAACTAAGCATGGCAGAATCCTCAGGGTTACAATAGACTTCGAGGGTATTACCATGGTAAGTCAAGAGTCTAACTTCCCTCTTTTCATACTCAAGAATGGCACCGGTACTGGATAACCATTCCATCTCTAGAATCGACCCGTAGCCCAAAAACATAAGCATTGCTTAGCATAGACATTCTCAAATCCAAACAAGTCATGAATAAATGAGCAGATTCCCCAACAGGATTTGAGAGAAAAAAAATGGGATCCTCTACTACGCTAGTACTAAGGTGCAGAGACTCAATTATCGAAGCAGAAATAAAAAGGATGCGATGTACCATAATCAAAAAGGGTACGGACAGGATATAAAGATAAACTAGGCTTTCCTACAGAAACATTTCTACCTTCTTGTTCTGAGCCTCATTCGCCTTAATCACCCTTATCCCCTCTTATTTAACGTGTTAATATGTCTCTCAAGAACTACCTCCATCGTACAGCAACCCTTCAAAGCTTGAAATAAGGTTAGTTGCAGATGGAACTAATGTGACTACAGATGGAGGAAAGAAAGGAAAAGGATTCAAACAAGGAAACAAAGGATTATGCTAATGGCCTTTGGGGAATAGCCTTTAAAAATAAAACTTTTCTTGAAAAATGCTTCTTTGTAAATGGTTTTGAAAATGATTTCAAAAGGTTTTTAAAAACTTTTGCCTAGTCCGGTAACCTTCTGCTCTGATACCAAAGGTAACACCCCACCGCCGCTAGGGTCACTCTGAAAGGGAATGCACTAGCTTTGGTGGAGCATTATCTAGGTAAACATATACAGAAATATTACAAGACAGAACATATAAAACAGCGGAAGAAAAACCAAATTTCAATGCTTTGAAATCTAGAAAGGTCTACAGCCTTTTACATCAAAATGCCATTAAATCCATTACATCGAAATCTGTCTTGCAATAGTAAAGAAGCATAAAACCATAGTCATAAATCATTCCCCAAGTAAAACAGTAAAGCAGCCATAGCCAAGAAAGGTCCAAGCCATATATGATGATCTTGAAGCAGAAAGAAGTCCAAACTAAGTAGTAGTGTTTCCTCCCTGAGAACCTGGGGGGAACGGAAGAAAAAGAGGCGAAAGAAAAAGGGTCAGTCATAAAGACTGGTAAGTCCTAGTGACTTTCAGCACAGAAACAAGTAAAGATAACATGACATGTATAAACTGAAAGTAAACATAAGGATGATGACAAGATATGCAAGTTAAACTAAGATAACAAGATAAACTATGCTAACCAGATAAACTAAGGTAACAAGATAAACTACACTAACCAGATAAACTACGTATAGCATCGCATGTTTAACATTCTCTGCACCAGTACTAGTATAACAGAATTAGGTGTTATCCTAATGTCCAAACAGAAACGGAAAAAGAAACATGGTGATCTTTACAGAAATAGTAATGGACTTTTACCTCCCTAACAGAAACAGAAATGGGCCTTTACCACCTGTACTAGTAACCCAACCTGTGTCATGTATTAACTATGAAATAATCCCTTGCCCAATATCATGAAATGACCCATTACTTGGTCCCACGAAACGATCTATTAATCGATCGGCTCCCTACAAGTTCTAGCTCGTCATGTGTCTGTGTCATACGGCCCTATCACGAATGTAGTTACCTGTGCTAGGTCCACCATAGGGTGTATCAAGCCCTAGGGTGCCAACCACCGACACGAATCAAGCACGCACAGTGTAAACCTACAGGTGCCCAATGCCTGCTTTTTCAACTCCGGACTACGTGCATGACCATAGTCCGCCTGAAGCTACAATGGCGCACCAACTCAGCCGTCGTTTTGGTCGCTTACAATCAGCCCAGTAATCGTGCCCCACCCTGCCTAGTTCCAGGGTACCTTGATACATCTAATGGGTTACTGCTGAAAAGGACCGCGTAACTAGGGTTTCCGTCCAGTAGGTTTAGTGTTGTCATTTAAATTCGAGACTTAACCCCATCAGTCTAGCATGTCAAGTTGGTTAAGTGTTGTCATTCAAGTTCGTGACTTAACCCGCCTACATGTCATGTCAAATTGGCTAAGTGTTGTCGTTCAAGTTCATGACTTAGCCCTAACAAATCATCGTGTCAAATTGGTTAAGTATATTCAAGTGGTTCATGACTTAACCCTAACAAATCATCGTGTCAAATTGGTTAAGTATATTCAAGCGGTACATGACTTAACACTAACAAATCATCGTGTCAAATTGGTTGAGTATATTCAAGTGGTTCATGACTTAGCCCTAACAAATCATCGTGTCAAATTGGTTAAGTATATTCAAGCAGTTTATGACTTAACCCTATCAAGTGGCATTAATTCATTAATGCACCCCAACCTCTCACATCAGACCTGTTGTTGTGGTCACTGGATATGTCGGGCGGTTCCGGGAAGATTTACACCACAACTCAGTCTGACCTCGGGTTTCAAGCGCGATATGACCAACTACCCACATTGGATCCTATTGTTTGCAGTAACTGAATTTGCCGGCCAGTTCCGGGCAGAATTACACTGCGAACTCAACCCAACCTCGAGTTGGCCATTTTCAAGTTCATTCTAAGTGTCATGTCCATGTTCAATTTTCATGTCAAGTTCGTGTCAAGTTTCTAAGCGAGTTTCATGTCAAGTTCTCATATCAAGTTTTTGGGTTTCCACTTATGCCTATTATCAAGTTCAAGATTCATATTCATAACCAATTCATGTTTTCCTAACCTACCCAATTCGTATCCCCATCGCATGTAAACGTAAATCGATCTAAATTACAAGTAGATCCAGGTCCAAAATAAAAGGGAATAACATCCCAACTATGATGGGCAAAAGAACGAGCACAAGGTGATAAATCTGGCATGATATAGCTTGGGATAATTGGTTACAACATCAGTGGCATATAGAGAATAACAGGCTTTCAAATCCAGCATGATAAGGTGATAGTCATGATAAAAATTGACATAAAAGAATAGGCATGCAATAGCAAGCCAAATACATGGATAATGGATCAATGGTCTTGGTGTACAACATGGTTTTCAACTATAGTGTTATGAACAATCAACTCTAATAGTCAATTGGCCACAATAGTCATAGTTGTAGTGAATCATAAGCAATTAATCACAATAGTCATGAATTATCCAAAATAGTTCTAGACAACTACCCTAAATAGTCATAGGCAATTAACTATAATAGTTTCAAGGTCATGGTCATAGACAATAGTCTTATGTTCATAATCATAGGCAGTAATTCATAGTCACGAGTCATAGGTGATTAGCCACAATTGTCCTTGTCATAGTCATAGGCAATAGTCTTATGTTCTCAGTTATAGGCATAGGCATAGTCTTTGGCCATTAATAATAGTTTCAATGCCATAGGCGTGATAATATTTGACTTACAACATGATTAGGCCCAAGTTAATTTTCATAGCAGTATTCCAAAAGTCAAGGTCCAAGAATAGGTATAAATCAATTATCATACATGGGTCCAATTCCAATTGATAACATGAATAAGTCCAAACTGATTTCATAGCAATATTCCCAAATTCAAAATTCAAGAGAGGATAGGGTGAAAACTGAATTAACAAGTCTTATCATCAAGTTAAGATCCAAGAATTCATTTTACAATCTAGTGTTTGAATAATAAACTAGGTCCAACATCATGAATGGGCATGATTCCATCGATAAGAAATAACCTAAAATCATAGATTCAAGAAGAGACAAGAACAGATCTAAATAGATAATCAAGCTTAGGTCCAATTTCATTTTATTCCATGCCCATATTAAATTTAACAAGTTTCAATCTCAAAGTAACTAGAACTTACAGAGCGTGGATCGAGAATTAGAGTGAAGAGATTTGATTCTGGAAACGGTTATTGCAATTGTTGAATATCTATTTGTTTAGTCTTGTTCTAGTTGAAAACCTCCAATTTGCAATTCCTAGATGTTGTCTTGACGAAGAAGAAGTAGTCACTTTTAATTTAAATATTATCATTTCGATTTTCACAGAGGTAGCATAAGGACAGAATGAAATGGTGTAGAGAGAATGAGGCTAGGGGCTGTTTATATAGGTTTAGAGTCACGAATTTGGTCCAGAAATCAGTCTAGATACGCAGAAGCGAACCCAGCCTTGGATCTGGAAATTCGGGGCAGGTCGACCCCCAGGTCAACTACCCAGTCGACCTGGTCAGGGGGAGGTCGACTACCCAGTCGACCACCAAGTCGACCTGGGTCCTGGGCGGGAAATTTCCCGCCCAGCCCGCTTCTGGGTTTGAATTCGAATTTCGAGCTGTTTTGGTTTCTGAAAATTCCTAAAACTTTGGAGGGTCATATCTCCCTCATATGGAATCCATTTTTCGAAAACTCGGACTCGTTTCCATGCAGAATTTCGAGACGAACGCAATGTCACAACCCGTTTCCCTTGATTCTTATTTTTAAATTTAATTATACCCTGATTTCTAGTTTCAACATGTTATTAAAATTCGGGTTGTTACACATCCGATGCGGAATGTCGAGGGAATTTAGAAAACTAACCATCACCCCCATCACTAGGTAGGCAACCCAATGCCTCCCTCCGCCCATCATCCGCTCC
The DNA here is from genome assembly GCA_030737875.1 of Allium sativum. Classification (NCBI taxonomy): domain Eukaryota; kingdom Viridiplantae; phylum Streptophyta; class Magnoliopsida; order Asparagales; family Amaryllidaceae; genus Allium; species Allium sativum. Next base: position 632,499,777 of record CM060919.1, read on the forward strand.
AATGGTCACCAAAGACCCTACACAATCTACCACCACCCCCATACCTTTGGAGCCAATCGACTCCCAAAATAAAGCAAAACCCAATAAAGCCCAAAACAAAGCAATCACAAGCAAACATACATCCATGACTCGATAAGACCAAATTTTGACAATTCATACAAAGGCTAGTCGGGCCACTGATCGGGTTCATCACAACTAAAGTTTTATCGACAATCTCAGGCTTCAATTCCAACCTGTCTACCAAGTCACTAGATTTGAAGGAATGGGAAGCCCCGGTATTAAACAATACTCTAACAGGAACATCATAAATAGAAAGCATACCTTGAATAACAACACCCTTTACCTTCTCCGCCGCAATTGGGGCATTCGACGAAGAAGGAACAATGTTGATAGCATATGCTTTCATGATCTTCTTCTCCTTAGGGAGTAGTGGACATTTATTCTTGAAATGTCCCACATGTCCCACTTGGTCACAGTTGAAGCACTTCCTCTCCCCTGACTTCGCTCGACAATCATTGATATAGTGGCCTTTCTTACCACAGGCAAAGCACTCGTTATCTTTCTTATTCTGACCATCCTTGGTTTGGTTTTCTGTTATTCTGGGACTTCTTATTGCCTTCACCGCTTGCCTGCAGTTTCGGCTCCTCTGCAGATGTAATAGCGACCTGGTCTTCGTCTTAAGGTAAAGGCTCTCCGATCTTAATGCTTTCCCCACAACAGATTTGAAAGTCTCATCAATATGGTTTATAAGTCTTTCCTCCAAGTACTCATCTAAGCCAGTTATGAACTTCTCGTTCTTTTTCTCAGCAGTATCGATAAGAGATAATTCATACTTCAATAAGGTATCGAATTCAGCAATATATTCCGAGACTGCCCTACCATTTTGCTTAAGTTCCAAAAATTTCCGAAATACTAATTTCTGAGCAATTGGAGTAAACTTGTCACTGAAACGAGTCTCAAAATGATTCCAAGTAACTTGATCTTCGGGAGTAGCCGCTTTAATAGCATTCCGCCAATTCATTTCCCGTCCTCGAAGCTAACGCGATGCTAGCTTTCTCTTCGTTGCATCATCGATCCCCAAATCCTCGAAAATGCACTCACAACTATCAAGCCAATCATAAACCTTTGTACCCGATTCTGATCTATGGAATGGCTTCCCACCAAGACTAGTATAATCCTTGTTAAGCTTGGTGAAATCAGCTTTAGGCGCCTGCACTACTGCACGACCACCGTTAGCGGCATTAGGAACGGCTCCCTGAGCATCTCTTGCATGAAGGTAGTAAACATCGTCCTTATATCATTGACATTCCCATTGCTGTCACTTGAAACCGCTCCCTCTTCAACTCCCGGTGCGGAGTTCCTTACCGTACTCCTCGTATTTTGGTCCATCGTTCAATCTGTAAAGAGAAAATGATTAACCATCTCCTTAGTGGTGCCAATGCAATGCGACTTCATCCTTAGATATAATAATAGTATATATATATATATATAGTTTTTGAAAACTAAAATATCACAAATACGCTCTCTCATCTACATATACTATCTCTCCCTGATGTCTTCCCCTAGGTTTAAGTATGCAACCTAGGCTCCGATACCAAGTGTGAGGGCCGCCCCGTACCATCAGACATTTCCCCCAAACGCGTTGTGCCAATGCCCGACTAGATTGGGACGATCGTCAAAATGGTTGAAACGATGAATTACCAAAGAACCTATAGTATATCTCACAACACATGGAACAAAATATAATATTAACATAACTTGATATGAATAGGTGAGACAATACATAAGCTGAAAACTAAACCATATCCATCAGAGTAGCGGAATCCAAAATACAGCTTCATATCCAATTATTACAACTTTAAAATACTATCTCTAAAAGGAAATAAAAGAGGTACACTACTAATGCTCAAAGCAGTGACCAACAACAACATAGGGAGAATATATATACAGTACGTGGAAGCCTTCTGCTCATCTCCGGACAACTACTCATGCATAACCACCAAACATGCCTCTAGTCTGCTCGTTTGTGAGCACCAGAGTAATAAGAAGAGAGATAAAACTCTGGGTTAGACAAAAGTCTAGTGTGAGCAATAGAAAATCCATGTAACTGAATAAAGCAATAACAGGTATAAATAATCATACCTGACCTGGACCTGTAACCAAAGAGTTAGCACAACAAGATGTACAATACTATAAGGTGACACTAACATAGAATGCAAAATGGAAGTGTGCATGTCATGGTGATAGCAAACATCAAACATAACAATAATTCCTCACATCTCTCACTCAATGCGTAAAGCATACGATATCCACCGCTTTGATCACTAAATCCATTGGGGCCATGACAGGTCCACACCACCCTGGACTCCGTACAACTATTGCTATGACCACACCGCCCTGGTTTATAGTTAATAACCCTATCCAGTTCACACCGCCCAAGCTTTGGGGTACAAGCCAACCAATCCACACCGCCCTGGCTGTGGGGTACAAGCCAACCAATCCACATCGCCCTGGCTCTGGTTCGTCTACATGCCCCCTCTTTCAGTGGTGAACCAAAGTTATAGATATCGATAACTCCTTTGCACACGTTCGGTAGCAAATCCAAACTCTTGAAGTTAACTCGTTGGTTCCCATCTGGATCCTGAGCGGTAACTTCCCACTTGGACTTCCTTTGCATCTCGGTTTTTGGTCGAATTGGTGTTCGGTACGATTCGGGTCTCCTCCTCCTATCCGGTTCGGTTCGGATCTCCTCTTCCTATCCGGTTCGGGTCGGGTCACTACAAGAAAACATGTATTTAATTGCTTTTATTGGTAGCGTTTATGGTGGGAAAGTAACCAATACTAATTTTGTCCTTTTTCCCTTTAATTTTTGTTCTAGGAAAACGTGAACATAATTTACAGCCTGTAGCCAACCCTTGTCACGTTTGTTACCTTTCCTTTTTCGCCGTTTTTTTTTGAAAGGAAAAGGTAGTGAATCAGCATGATTCATGCCTTCATATATTAATAACCATAAGCAGCAAGTCGTGTATTTACAACATATATACAACCAAAAACAGGCTATCGCGACATAACAGTGATAATACATACATACATATAGCCTGCCAACAAAAAGATAGCAAACTTCATAACATTACATAACATTTCACTTAAAGCAAAAAGGCAAAAAATAAACCCAGCAGCCGTCTTCGCAGCCAACATCGTCAAGCATAAGGTCCGATGATGTGTCGCACACGCTTGCGCACCCTAACAGCGATGCTCTCAACATGCCTTTTCCTCTCCATGCCTTCCCAGTCATAAAAAAATTAAGGATGGAGTAAATGATACTATTAGGAGCTTTTATCTTGCATTTAAATTTTCTGGAGTTACGCTCATGCCATAGAATCCAAGTGTATGCAAAATTCAGCAACACAAAGAGATAACTGTTATGTAACACATCTAAAGACGGGTAAATGCAGTGCCAAAAGGTAAATTGATCAACTATGAAATCACCCCAATGTAAATCTATGAGGAAAATTAAACACTTTGTCCAAATGTAAAACGCAAAGTCGTAATCCAAAAAAAGGTGATGGTAGTCCTCCTCGTCTTGGCCACAAAACACACAGCCACCCACTACGTTAAGTCCTCTTTATCTCAGCCCGCTAACCGTATTTAATCGACCATGCATCACGATCCACATATGGATTTTAACTTTATCAGGAACTTTGAATCGCCACATATATTCAAACCCCAACCTCCTAACCCCATCGAAGTTGATCAACTTGTAGATGCTACAGACACTGAACAACATTCTATCCCCCTCCAACATCCATACAAACTCATCATTCTCATTGGATAAACTCACCTTTTCAAGCAGATCGAAAATACAACACAGCTGTACCAACGCATTACCAGCCACCAATCTAGAGAATGTTAGCTTCCACTTGAAACCCGGAGCATCAATATCATACATATCACCCATTGTGTAGTTTTGTTACAAGCAATTGCAAAAACCTCCGAAAACTCCATACACATAGGGACGGGGAGAGCCAATTGTCAAACCAGAGTGAAGTGTTATGGCCATTTTTTACCACAATCTTAGTGCCTCGTTTCAACCAATGAGCATGAAGCATAACATTACGGCAAAACACCGAACACATTGAAGAATCAGAATTCCAATCAAAATTGCCGTTATAACATGTACTAATCATCCATTCCTTCCGTAAAGCATTCTTATCAGAAATCATAAACCATAACCACTTACAGAGTAACGCTGAATTCATGGTCTTCAAGTTTATGACACGAAGACCACCTTGCTCCTTAGACTTACAAACCTATTCCCATGAAACCAAACTGTTAAGCTTTTTCATCTCCTTACTGCCAGTCCAGAAAAAGTTACAGCGAATAGCATCAATCTTCTCCAGTACCCATCCAAGAAATTTGTAGAAGGACATCTAATACATTGGAATTGAAGACAGAACATAATTCACAAGAACAAGTCTGCCAGCTCTTGACAGAGAGTTTCCTTTCCACCTCGCCAGCCTTGTGTCAACCTTTTCAATCAAATGTTGCCAATCTTTCTTCATTAATTTCTTGGGTCGATTGCACATGCTCAGATAATTCAAGGGAAAAACTTCTGCCATGCAATTAAACAGCTCAGCACATAACCTGCGTAAATCATCACTACAACCCAGCGTGTAAACACTGCTTTTATGAAAGTTAATTTTTAAACCAGACAGGCTTTCAAAAGTGTAAAGAATGAATTTAAGTGCAGCTAGATATTTACAGTCTGGTTTACTGAAAATAATAGTATCATCTGCATACTGTAAAGAGTTAATACCCCATACCACATGTTCGCTACCAAACTTCTAATAATGCCCTCTACGCATCCCAATTTCAGAATTTTTGAAAAAACATCTGCCGCCAAATCAAAGCGAAGAGGAGAAAGAGGGTCTCCCTGTATTTAAACTCCGCTTAGAGTGAATAGTGGAGCCTGCGACGCCATTTACACAGATGTTAGATCTACTGGACGAAAGAATCAAATGAATCCCACTACAACAGAAATACTGTTTTATAGAGCCCTATAGCCGCTATGAATAAGAAAGATAGCGGTTTCATAACTGCTGTATATGAACATGTTATTAAAAACTGCTAAACTTTTATAGCGCTCTCTGTGCCATTATTAAAGATCAATTTTGATAACAATGTATTGCCGCTATGTTATATTATTACAATAGCTTATTTTTACTGCTATAATACGTCATAATCTCATTCAAATAGAAAATATTTATAACACAGTATTACCGCTATAAAATAAGTGTTCAATAACAGATATTCAATGTTATTAATAAATGTGTTATAGGTTTTACTAAACCCTTTGACAACTCATTTCTGCCGTTATGCTTGATGAATACAATAGCTCATTTTTGCCGCTATGCTGCATCAGTTCAATAGCTCAGGTTTACAGCTATTATACATCTAAATCTCAATAAAATTGAGATTATTCATAACGCAGGTTTACTGCTATAACATGTATCTTTGATAGCTCATGCACTTTAATATAATAATAATCAAAATGAATATTCATAACGAATTAAAGATGAACACGAAAAATATACTAATTGCAAATAAAGTATCAACTAACAAAAGAAATTCAATACATGAGTTAACACCTAATTCAGTACATATGTTCTCAATTCCCACTAATGTCAACTTGAGCACACAATACAAAACATAGTTTATAATTGTTCAGTTAACGCACAAAAGACACAAGACAAAACAGCACCCTTCCATTGGTAATCGCAACACCATCACCAAAGTCATGTCCTATTTCCTCACCTGCAAATATAAAAATGTTAAAACAGTCCTTGATATACTTTTTATCAGTCCCACAGTCAACCACTATCATGCCTCTACTTCATATATGTTGATTCCTGCAACGGAATTTGATGTTTTGTATACTCTGTAAGTTTTCAGAACTCTCTTCCACTTCTTTTCATTTTCATCAGCATTTTTTCAATTTCTCATTTAACAGGCATGGGATTTGTGCAACTGATCATGTTCATGTAACTTGGAGAAGTAGCAGGAGAAAATCTCATGGGTATAGAAAATGATCATATAGAAGAATCACACAACTATTGCAAATTTTTACTTCTTTTGAAGATGCATGCATGCAGAGTTGATACTAATATAGATTTATCACATTCTGGATAAATGATCAGGTTATTGGCTCCCTCTGAGTTCTAAATGAACAAGAATGAATTTGTAAAGTAATTTTGTCTATAACGTCCAATTCTCAATTGATATTAAGATGTCATAATATTTGCAAATATTTGTTTCATATAAGCAAAGAAAATTTATTTGTTAGATCATACTTTTCAACCGATATTAAGATGTCATAATATTTGCAAATATTTGTTTCATATAAGCACAATGCATGCATGCACGCATTAGCATTGGAAAAGAAGAAAAAACAAGCGATTATAAACTGGATCTGTTTATTATATTCATTAACATGTTTCATGAAGCATTAATCTCTCTGTTATGGTGCTTAAGGGCTGAACATTCAGGACACTGAATATTCAATCTTTAAGTGGCGTGAGTCTCCCATAGCTATGTTAATATCTTCTTTTCTAATTTTGTTTCAACTTCAAAAAATTTGAAAGCAAGCAATTTTACCTATACTGCTAACCCGGACTTTTAGAAGGCGGTAACACTGCGGGTTTGGCTGATCAAACTGCAAAACTATCTATGTGCTAGTCCGAAGAGAGTTGCTAGACAATGTTGTGAAGTTAACAATCTAAATGGCATCATGAAATTAATTCATTAGAAATTGAGTAGATAGATAGGGGATCGGTATATGGATTTCCATAGCTGAATTGACGATTCAACTTATTATAAATCCATCAATGTCTCCTAAGACCACTTAAGCAACTTCATTAAAAATGAATCCATATCTACAATAAAATTTGTTGGCTGATTATTATTTGCAAGACCGTGGAATGCAAAGTAAAACTCAGTACAGTTCCACTATTTAGCCACTTGTTCAACTGTGTATTTGGTCTATTATTATGTTAAATGTATTTGATTAAGTTATTGACCACTAATAATATTATTGCTGCTTTAAATCAATATTTGATACTCCAACTTTGAAGATTTTCAACTAGAGCTATCAAACGAATATCCAAAAAATTTGAACTTCGTCTGCATCCGTATATTAAAAAAAATCGATAACTGAAAAATGAATACACATATCTGTATTCGCATAATTATAAAATCATTGATTATCTCCGGTATTTTTCTAATATCTGTATCTGTCAAATTGGATACAAATGCGGATTTTATTTATGGATTCAGATATAGCAATATGCGCTTTTGTTTGAATTCATTTTCAGACCTATGTTCAATGTAAGCAATCATCATGGACATAACTTGAGATATCCAACGATTCCAAGCACTTCAACGTTTACCAGCATTTTAAATAGTACGAGATAAAGATTCACATCTTTTATCAATGAAAAAACCCAATATTTCAATGACTAAACTAACCTTCATGTGTTTATCATCCAGTTCCCAAAACACATGAAACAAAACTAAAATTGATAGCTACTCAAGCGCTGCTTTAGAAATATAATATTATTTTGCGTGTTTTGATATCTAATTTCCAGTGCAAGCTTTTCAGTCTAGATCCAAGTACAATACCATTAAAGGCCCACTATCCACATGCAGATTCCTTTGAAATATCTATTTTTCTAAACTTATGGTTAGTAGGCTACTAAATTTGTTGCAGCTTACAAAACTGGTATGTTTGGGAGGATTTTACCATTCTAAAATATTCCAATTTGAAAATTCTCTTTCCGTAGTTAAAAGAACATTTTATGGAATTGACTTTGAAGCCTTTATTGCAATTCGAAAAATATTCTGATTCGAAAATATTCCAATAACAACACATGCATATAGGAATTTTAGCAAAATTCTTGTTGGAGCTTTTATTGCATGTGTAAATCATTTTACTGCACTCAAACTATTCATATAATTGTTGAATATTCATTTATCTCAAATAATTAAATTCCTTCATATTACAACTACTCAATCTTTACCACTTCCTCAAAATCAAAACCACTCGGTAACCCAACCGATCATTCTGTCCGACAGTGAAACAAGCTGGGTGTACAAGAGTAAAAGTAATAGAACATCACCAGTTCTTCATTAGAAGAGAGGAAGTAGATATTGGTTTTTAAAAAAATATGGGTTTTAATTGCCTTAGAAACACCCGGAACAGGGAATTTGAGAGCCAGTGATTTGCTCTCTATGCAAAGCATAACAATTTTATAATTTAAATTTCATTTTACTTCTATTTTCTGGACATGTACCTTAAGCAATTACTAACCTAAGTACTTGATGCTTAACTAAGAGGAAAAACAAATCATTCTTTTAAGATTCAGGGGCCTAGTTAGGTAAGAAGCACATGTCTTATTAACAGCGAATACCTTCTGGGTTTCAATTATAGAAGAGATTAATTGGTCAAGCAGACAATGTCATTATGGCGAGAATATATTTTAATGCTGGATAAATTGAAAGTTGTTATATGACAAATTAAAAATAATGTAATTCTGACAATGGGATCATGTATGTGACTGCATGGATGATGGATCAAACAAAGCCTGTAATAACAGCAGACATCATGTTAAACCAGCGACAAAGACTTACTAAAAATTCATTCCATTATGACGTGCTCAGCAGGCCAAGCTATAGTAGAAGAGAGGGCATCTTCCATGAATTGAAATTCGGATGTCTGCCTCCATAGCTTTACTTCTGGCTCTTTTACGGTGTCTATCCAAACTTTAACTGCATTGTTTCCTAATGGTCTGAAATGTACCCGTGAATTTGGATCGGTTGACTCCACCCGTCCTAAAGCTACTACTTTCCCATTTCCCGATAAACTCATTATCTTGCATTTATTGTTTGTTTTTGAATTTGCAGTCTGCAACTTGAAAGAAGAAAAAAATGAAGTTGCTAATCCTTGAAAATAAATAAAAAGACAACGTAAAAATCAAGTACCGTAAATGTTTTCACCATATCCTTAGTCGTAGTAGTAACTGGAGTAGCATTTGTCTCAACAACTACTTGCGATTCAGGCCATGCAACCTTCTTACCAGCAGCATCTCCAATTCGGAACAAACTAGGGGATGGCCTCCATAAAAAAGCTTCTGGATTTAGTGGTTCATCTATCCAAACAATCATAGATGCTGGTCCAAGTGGAACATCGTTAATAATTTCCTCCGAGATGCTCGAATGTAATCATCCTAAAGCCACTAATTGCTTACCCCCTCCCCAATAAAAAATCTTGCATTTGCATTCCAAGCTGCTGCTTCTACTCTATTAGATGTAAACATATTTATTTAGTAAAAAATGTATATAATAAAATTGCATGTTCATTGTGAATGAAACTGTTTACCTTATCTTCCCCTCCTCCATTGTGAATGGTTGAATGGAGAACAACATTATTCTTCGGCCATGCCACAATATTATCCTTTGCTTCCCCAATAAGTGAGAAAGAAGTTGTAGGCCTCCATACAAAAGCATCTAGCTTGATTGGATTTTCAACAAAAATAATCATCGCATCCGGCCCTAAAGGAACATCATTGACAAGCTGGTTCAGATCGTCTGACAAATCTTCCTTCAGCAACGATCTCTTCATTCCCTCGCCAATCCAATAAATCACACTTCTTCATATTTTCATCAAAGTCACACTACATTTAAACATAGGAAAATTATGATAGTAATCAAATAAAAAGTTGAAAATTGAATGATGTGAAACCAATTTAAAAAAATTACTTGAGGTTTGTTTACTTCTGTCCCACTGTATCTACTCTGCAAAGTCTTAGAAATTATAAAGTTAGTTAGAATTATATACAAATGTAATATTTAAGCTACAGTGATAATGTTAGTTAGAATAAATAATGTCATACAGTAAGGCAAGCACTATACAAATGTAATTTATGCTAAAGTGATCACTTCAGTAAAGCGTTCTATGCTATTTCCATTGAGTGTGAACGGAGAGTGAGACGAATTGTGCTTGAATGCTCCCTATATCCATCTATTACATGTTAACATCTGCACCCAAAAAAAAAAAAGGCAGCCCTCGCGCAGTATTTGAAAAACAGAAAACTATTGTAAAGAACAAAATTCAGCAATTTTTTAATTTTAAGAACATGCTCTTGATTTTATTTTAATGCGAAAACATTTTGCATGGTATCAGTTTATATGATAAAAGAAAATATTCGATGAGAAAGACAATGTACATGATTTATGATATCGGTTTTGCTTATTTTTCTTTTTCATATAATGATACTATATAGCTTTATTTTTACCTGTTATCTTTAAGATTGAATTTTGAAGAGGTCTTGAGACTAAAAAAAATTGTGCTTTAAAATAATATTCCAGTTGTAAAACTGGACCATGATCACAGTCAGAAATAACTTATTTCCTTTTAATTCATTCAATTTTGTATTCTGAATATAAAGGAGAAGCTAGACTGATACATGGCCACTTATTTCAATTAACAAGATGTTGAAGGTGAATTTCAATTGTGCTTTTGAATTTACGCATTCTTGGTTGATGTACAAGTGCGCAGCTACCATTCAATATTTCATATCAGAAATTGATGTGCATTCCTCGGAAGTAAAGAAGTACATAGCTTAATTCGTCCTTACAAAGGCTCATGTGACATTTGACAAGAGAATTAATTGAGTTTCGTCCGTTTGTTATTCCTCAAAACACAATAAAATTAGTTAGAATTATATACAAATGTAACTTTCAATACCCTTTTTTATACAGAACTCGAGTATTAGACACTTATGTTAATTCGATAGAGGTATCAAATAAAGGTACGTGTTCTTTAAGTAGCTGAATATTTTATGTGAGTATGGATAACTTAACAATCACTCCAAAAAGGGAAGAACATGGATAACTTAAGTAGTGATAATTTTCACCTGCTTTTTCTCTAGTTGTAGAAATCTCTTCTCTAAGTCCGACACTTTACTTTCAAGTAGCAGTATATGATTATCCTTAACTTGTGATAAAGTCGCTCTACTAAGACTCACTCCTCTTCCCATCGCTCTAAGTCGACCCTGTCTTTCTTTCCCTAACACTTGTGATAGTGCATCTTCTCCATAATTAATTGGCGAGCTCGATTGTGAAACACTTTCAATTTGTTTAATCTTTTCCTACAAAACATGATTAATTTCATATTACTGCAGTTTAAACAAAAACATGGTATTTAAATTAAAATAGGAAACACACTCAGAAGCTTGCAAATTTAAATACCACATATATGACATCTTTTATTTTTTCAGAACTCATTAAAACATAGTATTTATATATCTATCATACGTATTTGAAAAGTATGAACTTACTATAGCATCTGCAGCAATCATATTCACCGGTTCACCATTTTTCTTAGTGCGAGATTTGATCCAGACCACACTTCTAGGGACGACAGAACTGATTTCGCTTTTCTACATTCAAAAAACACCAAATAACATAAGCAACTAACTTAAAAGTTTCGTAAATATTGCAGTAACTTATAACTACAATTTGTTACCAAATCTTCAGCTAGTCGTGCCATTCCTTTACGACTGGACGTGTGTGGCAACTGCCTCTGTCTAATAGCTCTGTTCTTCTCGCTCACAGCCTACAATAAGAATCGTATGGTAGTATGATATTCAACTTAGTCATCACAGTCTAAAATGTATTTGTAATGGTTAAAGTGTTAAGCTTTTATATGAAAATTGGAGTTTTAGTTCTTATTCAATTACAGATATAACTCAAAAGTTATATATACATACACACATATACGTATGAACGTATGTATGTATAGAAGCACTTTAGATCTTCTCACATATCGAGATAGGAGGCAGATTAAGGTAAATGGAACCATGAATAAAACTCAATCGTATTTGTTCAAATCAACTTTAAATAATCGATTTTTGAAATTCAATCGTATTTTCACATAAATTTATGCTATTTTAAAAAAAATGGTTCTAGAATTTCGGATTATTACAACAGACGTCTGGTTTATTAGTCGAGGCGTATAGTTCAAGAAAACATTCTAAACAGAGTCATACTTTTGGATTATAACCAAACGTCTGATTACTTGTAACTACTATAATTCTGAAAAGTCACGTTTATTCCTTTTTCAAATCTCTGCATTTATTCATCATTGGTTGCAATTCTTAATCAAAGAGAACTACTTCAATGATTATAACCACCAATTTATATTTTTCAGCAATTATATAAACTTGTTGAAACACATGGATTATATCAATTTTTTATCTTTCTAGTACTCCTATTCTTTGAACTCTTATTGATATCAAATTTACTTTTTCTCTCAAGAGAGATTATAGAAACATTTGTACTCCATATTAAAACACAGTGTTAAAGAACCCAAAGTTGTCAGGTCAAACAATTTTGTAAGAGTATGCTCCTCTGGTGAAGCAAAGGTTTACTTTAGTTAGTAAAGAAGGAAGAATGGGAACTTTCGCAAATTGTTTATTACAATATTGATTACTTAACGTTGATTTCTTACTATTCATATTGTCGTTTTTCTTGTTCGAATGCTTTACCGAACTAGACTGTTTAATGTAGTATTAGTTACCTTTTAGTATATTTCTAATCTTTCAAGATAAAGACGATTATAGTTGCGTATAAAAAATAATTTGGCAGATTTTTTTTATATACTTCTATAAGATTAACTGTAATTCAGTCCTAGTTTCGGAAATAGGAAGCTAAGCCAATATATATCATGAGGAAAAAAAACAATTTGCAAACTTTCAATCACATTCAGAAACTAAAACACAGTCTGTTCCACCTCAAGACCCTAGCTTGCATTCCTCGATGTACTCGCACCTTGAGGTATTTAACGCTGCTGCAACGCAGAAGTTGGATGGCTATCAAGTATAACAGTCGGTTGGTGATCAAGTGAAGGTGTATAGTCAGCACAAAGTAACAATAATGCAGCGGAGCAAGATTCAAAAGCACAAAGACACAAATTTAAATTTCAAAATAAGGCACAAGAGCATAATGTCAAGTGGTGAGCACTACAAAAGAAAAATAAAATAAAGATCCACTGATACAGTAAAAAAGATTAAGACGAGATAGCGAGAAGGCTCTGCTCTACTAACTTGCGTCAGTTAGCCTATGGTAAAAGAAGTAATTGTTGGCGTACATAAGCATAAAGCACTAGTTTAGCTTATTTTATTATGGAACCATGAATAAAACTCAGCAGTTAATTGGAAACATATGAAAGCTATGATAATGTTCAGAAAGCGGTTTCAGACTGGAAACAACCTTTCAGTAGTTCATTGAGATGTATCACTAGACAAACACATGCTTAAGAATCTCCTAATGAGTTCAAACCAAACATCTCAACAGATGTATATGAAATAATGAGCAAAACGATTTCAACAGTAGTTCATATTGCTTTTACAGTAAACACTGTAAAACGATTTAAACGACTTACGTATTTTTGTCCTCGTTTTTGGATCAAATCAGATTTGAAAATGGATCCGAACACTTCAAAAACATATACTCTGATATATAACATATGATAATCTAATTTATAAACCATTGATCTATGGATGGAAAATGGCACAAATTAATCCTAAATGATGTAGATCAGAATTTAATATTAACTCATAAAATCCCTCCCTTTGAAATGTTAATGTCTTTCAAATGCAGTTCTATTTAATTTAGTTTTTTGCACATTACTAGTATACAATACAATTTCTCATACCTTGAATTCCGAACTTGTTTTCAACTTGATAAATTTCTTCCACTCATTCACACATCTAATGTTAGCTGGTTTTAACTGAAGTCTTTCCTCCATGTTCTTTGCTTGTAACACCTGCTGAACTAATCTACATTTTGATGCTCGCCAAATACCACCCATTTATTGAAAAACTAGTGTTTTGTGCCAATCTGAATCCAATTTAAACCCTGCCTGCGACAATAATACAAGTTGTTATAGTTTGCGTAAAAATTACTCTTGGTACATGCTTTCCTGCACTTGTCTCGCTAAAAGGAATTGAATGCATCATGTGCGGATCCAATTGTTGTATCACTAGAAAAATCATGAACAAGATCTTACAAATTAGTTTAAATACTTTGGTAGTACTGTAAACTTAGCTGTGTTATCTACTAGAAATAAACAAATTAGTCTCCTTATAAGTCCTATCTACTAGATCAAATCTAATTAGCTGCAATGATTTACATTGTGCTTCAAACCTAAACGAAACCGAGTTTTCTTCATACAGCTGTATTTCAGTTTCCTAAACAAATTAGTTTTAACCTAATTTTCAGAAGGGAAAAAGCTGCTTCAATAACTAAAACATAATACATGGTTTATTGTCATAATGCACTAGGCTCCACTGTGCATTGTCTACAATTTATTTATAAATAAAGACAGTAAAGTATAATCGAAATTGAATGATAAAAGTGCACTGTTGGTTAATGTGGATAATAAGTCGGATGATAAAGTCATTAATTCGGATAGATCAACATCACGAGTACAATTATTCAGAGTGTCACCTGGATGCTTTCCCATAAAACATCTTTCAACTCGGAACTAACTTGCTTCCATCCACTTAGTGTAACCGGAACAATTTGTCGTACAAGTGGTCCTAAATAAGAGGATAATTTGACTGACCCCGGTCCTATTGGTTCGCCTGTACTGTTAAATCAACTTCTATTAGCTTCGAAGAATTAAATGGAAATCTTCTAACTTTGGTTGGCCCTCTAGGCTTTCTTCTTGGTTTTCCTTCCGCCTGAACAACGTTGGCAACTGTTTGTGGATTGTTTTGTCTTTCGGCATTGTTTTCTAATAAGGTTTGAACTTGATTAGGATTGTTTTGTGTTTCGGCATTGTTTTCTAATAAGGTTTGAACTTGATTAATTTCTGATGCATGTGGATTGCCATGTATTTCATCATTCTTTTCAGGTTCAATATCAGCCTCGTCTTCAGCAAGATTGTCTTCAAACAGCTCTTCTACTCTAGGTTTCTTCCTCTGTTCATCTAGTTCGTTTTGCATGTGCTTTTTCCTTTTCATGGCTTTATTCTTCTTTGATATTTTCTGTTTATAAAAATTAAAAGGACAACTGTCATGAACAAGGCTATTAATACATAAATTCTAATGAAATACACTAAGTGGAAACAGAGCACAAGGAGATAAAAATAAAAATAAAAATAATATGTGTAAGATAAGATTCGGAGTGGCACACCTTTACAACTTTATCACTATTGCAAACTAAACAACATTACTAATTAGTAATGATAACTGCTAATCATAAATACTTAGCTATTATCTAAACCAGAATACATTTATTTTACCAAAACAACTCCTACGCAAAACAACATTACTAAGTGAAAATCATTGCGAAGGAGGTGGCTCACTGCACTTTTATAGGAAAATAAATAATGAAGAGAAAGGGAATATGAGGAAGCTCGGAAGAGAAAAGTTAATGTAGCTTGGTATATCTACAATTTTTGTTGTCCTATATGAAATCGGATTGACTTGAACGAACGTATTCCGGTCTAG
This sequence comes from Allium sativum, assembly GCA_030737875.1. Taxonomy (NCBI): domain Eukaryota; kingdom Viridiplantae; phylum Streptophyta; class Magnoliopsida; order Asparagales; family Amaryllidaceae; genus Allium; species Allium sativum. Next base: position 632,515,349 of record CM060919.1, read on the forward strand.
ACAGGAACAGACATCGGACATTCGTACAAAATTTATTGTTCTAGTATACTCCGTCTTAATCTAAGAGTGTTTGCAAAACAGTTTAAATCGTTAATTTCTTTTACGATACTGTACTTGCTAAAGAGATTAACCTCAAGGAAATACCATAAATATCTTTGAAGTTTCTAATACTCAACTTGTAAAACTCATGGCATATATACTTAACTTTTAAATGTAATAGACTCTATTTTAACCTATGAGCATATACAAAGCACTTCATGTGTAAGTTCCTTTTAGACCACTCTAACTTGTAAATTTGTGCTTAGTGCTTCTTCTTAAAAAATGATTTTCAGATTTATTTCCCTTGTTAAATTCATCATGTTGGCTAAACTAATTAAACAAATGTCCATGCACAACTATGCTGCTTCAAAATAGATGTGAACATAGAATTAAAAGCCAACAAAAACAAGCCATAATAACAAGACTATTAGCGAATCATTGGTCTTTAAATTTCATCTTGTCGAAATAAGATAAGATGTCAAATATCTAGACAACTCAAATTTTCTTGGATTATTTTTAGAATCAAAATTTGCTTGTAAAATCCTCCATTTAATACTTGTGTGAAACAAAAACTTTAAAAACTGGTTACATAATTAAAGTGCCGAGTCCTTGGCCTTATAGTCCAACCATCAACAACTTTGTCAACTATATAAAGTTATTTACCACTTATTGACATTGATTAACTTTATATATTAAGTTATTTATAAAGTACTATGTGTACATGTGTAATAGGACGAAGCATTTTTGCCAGTAGGCATCTTAAATGGGGACCGTGCATGAACCTGAGAAAATGAAGAGGGACCTCAATTTGGTTAATGTTGGACCAATGAAGAAGACACATGGTATAGATTCTAGAAACAACTACATGGACAATAGGTGTAACAACCCGAATTTTTATAACATGTTAAAACAAGAAATCAGGGCAGGATTAAATTATAAGTTAAAAATCAATGGGAACAAGTTACGCCATTGCGTTCGTCTCGAAATTCTTCTTGAAAAAACGAGTCCGAAATTTCGTAAATCGGAGTCCGTATGACCAAGATATGGCCCGTAGAAGATTTCAGAAAATTCAAATTCAGCCCGAAACAGATTGGGCGGGAAAATTTCCCGCCCAGCCCCAGGTCGACTAGGGAGTCGACCTGCCCCAGCCCAGGTCGACTGCCCAGTCGACTTGGGTGTCGACCTGCCCCAGCCCAGGTCGACTGCCCAGTCGACTTGGGTGTCGACCTGGGGGTCGACCTCCCTGGTCGGCCATGTTTCCCTGGTGCACCTGTTTGCTCCTTTGGGTCTGGTCAGTTGGCCTGTGACGGGATTTGATGGTTCAAATCTAAACTAGGGTTAATCCTATGGCCTAAACTAGTCTCTACACCTATAAAAACACCCTAAGACCTAGCCTAAACCATCACAAATCATCCTAACAACTAAATTCTGCCAAAATGCTCCTTAATCATGGCCTCCATCTTCATCTTGAGAGCTTCTAAGGCAAAGGAGCAATCTTTCTCCATCAAATCAAAGGAGCTACTTATTTCTCAAGGCTTCTAGTGTTGCTACATCATTCCTAGAGCTTATACAACGTCTCTATCTTGTTCTACTTTGTTCTAGTTCTCATAGCCACGATTTGTAAGCCCCACTCTACTCTTTGTAACACCCCGAATTACAATTAACACTAATAGTTAGTAATTAAAGTATAATTAATCTCAGATGGGAGAACCAAGGGAAACGGGCTACGTCATTACGTTCGTCTCGGAAAAATACGCGAAATAGAGTCCGAGTTTTCGAGAATCGGAGTCCGTATGGCCCGGTTATGGCCCAAAGAAGTTTTTAGAAAATTTGAATTTAAAAACAGATTTGAAATTCAGTTGGAGCCAAAAGAGGAAAGGGGAGGGAAAAATTCCCGCCTAGCCCCGTGTCGACAGGCATGTCGACAGGGGTGTCGACAGGAGTGTCGACAGCCCTGTCGACAGGGGTGTCGACACAGGGTGTCGGCCCTGCTGGTCTGGGTGCACCAGGTTTGCTCTTGGCTGAGTCTAGGGCCATGTTCTAGAGGGTTCCGGGATCTAAGGGTCCTAATCTAATCTAGGGTTAATCTAAAGGCCTAAAACACTCACCTAATCCTATAAATAAGACCCTAACCCTACCCTAATTCATTCATAATTAAACCTTGTAATTAAACTATGGCAAAATGCAACTTGATCATGGCCTCCACAAATCAATGAAGAGGGTTGCATGCTAATCACTCTCTAATCAACCTCTAATCCCTTCTTAGCATCTTAATCTTCTTCATTTGGTGTGCAAAATTGCTAGTGGTGAGTTTCTATCACTTTGATGATCTTTTGGTAAACTAATTAGATGAGATGTGATGGGATTTATGGTTTTGTATGTGGATTAATGAGTCTTGAATCATATGATATGATGTTAGCATTAATCTTATGTTTATGCATGTTGAGTATGTATGTTTATGCATGTTGAGTATGCAAGTTTATGCAAGTTTAATAATGATGTATGTCATATTTGTATGATGCTAAATATGCAAGTTGTGGGCTATGTAATCATATGCATGTTATGCAAGTTCATGGTGATATGCTATGCAAGTTACATGTTTGTTAATATGCAAGTTACATGTTTGTTAATATGCAAGTTACATGTATGTAAATATGCAAGTTACATGTTTGTTAATATGCAAGTTACATGTTTGTTAATATGCAAGTTACATGTTTGTTAATATGCAAGTTCATGATGACACATTATGCAAGTCTATGAGTTAAAATGCAAGTATGTTATGCAAGTGAATATGTAAGTTATGTGACATATTATATGCAAGTTATGTAACATGTTATGCAAGTTCATATGCAAGTTATGTGACATATTATATGCAAGTTATGTAACATGTTATGCAAGTTCATATGCAAGTTATGTGTTTGTTAATATGCAAGATGGCATCTTTGAAACATGTTCATTCATATGCAAGTTGACACCTTTTATATGTGTTATATCATGAGAACGAAATTACGTGGGAACGATGGGGTAATTAAATGCATAAGTTAATAAGATTGTGTGAAATTAATATAATTATGCATAACATAAAATAAATGAACATAGTATGGGAATTTGCCTATTTAGTTAGGTGTACCCATACTATGTGTTGGGAATTTACCTATTGAGTTAGGTCTACCCCATGGGAATTTACCTATTAAGTTAGGTCTACCCATGTTAAGAAAAACTTGATTAATTAGGGATAATTAATATAAAATTATGAGGGTGATTAATTAGGTGTAATTAATTGGCTAAGACACGAGGTTGGACTCAGTTGTAGCGTAAAACTGCCCGGACCCAACCGGCTTAACCAGTTGCTACAAATGTTAGCCCAATGTGAGAGGTCTTAGGCACAAACTAAATACGTGATTAATGTAAAGACACGAGGTTAGACTCGGTTATGACATAAGGCTGCCCGGACCCAACCGGCTTAACCAGCGGTCATAAAAGACAGTCTAATGTGAGAGGTCTTTACAAAGGTTACGATCTTAATTAATTAAGAAACACTTAACCACATTAGCATGTAGAGGGACATGAGGGGTTAAGTGGGTGCCTTGGGTGGCATAAAGAAATCTAGTGGTTGCCTTGGGTGGCAATAGAAAATACGATTAGAATACTTAACCAAAGTGGAAACATGTAATTAAACATGATTAAAGGGTTAAGTGGGATATACTAGAAAAAGGGACAAGCTTAGGTGGGTAGCTTGTGGGAGGCCCATTTCAACCAGTAACCCATACGTATCTTTGTGGGCTCGACCCATGTCGAGGACGGGACACGCATACTGGGCTTGACTGTAAGAGGCAAACGGGTTAGCGGTGACAACGCAAGTCCAACGGGCTTCATATGCGTGAGTGGGCCCGGGCTGGTAGGTAAGCCGTTGTTGCATCGTGTAGTTATAAGCCGTGCACCGTTAATTATATCGGGTTGCCACGTTGGGGAATGGTACACCCCATGGTGGGGCCAGCACGGGTATCTGCTTTAGGGAGCCGATCGAATGGGGAGTAGGGTGTACACCTAGTGGATTGTAGGGCCCCGTGGCGCCTACTTGGTCACCTAGGGGTACGCAAGTACTATTAAGTTAATTTTATAAGTCCTTGGGTGGGATCAACCTTTAGGTTAGGAACGACTGGTGTGGTGCAGTTTAGTAATTTACCTTGGGAAGGGTAGATGCGTCTTTATCTTTTATCTTAGTTTAGTTGACTGCTTAGTATAGCCATTCATCCCTACATGTTACCGTATATCAGTTCATGTCTTCTCTGGTTACTTTAACGATTGTATTGTTAAAGTTATAGGACTCGCTCAGACTTATGTCTGACCCCGTTGTTTTTATCTTTTTCCCAACCCTCAGGTCCTGTGGTGGATCCTAGCAGTAGTGGAGCTTGATCGGGTTGCTGTTCCAGTCTTGAGGAGCTTGGATAGATGTAAAGCTCCAGTTATCCTGTTATCTTTTCTTTGTTTTGGCTATTGTATGAGAGTGGGATTATGTACTTCTTTATTTTGATGGATATTGTACTTGACTATTATTGTGGTTTTATGATGTAATCAGACATGTTTTACTTCCGCTGTTATGAGATGATGTTTTAAAATTTCAAGTACTATTTATATCTGTCTTGTTGTAATTTTTCTGTTCTATACTCACTAAAATACTCCACCGATGCTATGGCATTCCCAATGTGAGTGACCATAGCGGGAGTGGGGTGTTACATGTGGTATCAGAGCTTAAGGTTACCAGAACAGATAGAATTTTTGAGAAAAACTATTTTCTAAGAGTATTTTCGAAGAAAGTATTTTCAAAAACATGTCTTTAAGAGAAAAAGTTTTTGAAAAAGGAAAAGCATAATCCCCAATAGCCATATCTTTATCTTTCGGAATCTCCTTTTTGAATCTTTCCTCTTTCGTTTCAGCATGGCTGAAGATCTTAACATCCCGGAGGGTTTAGTTATACCACTTTGGTATAGGAGGTTGCAAGAGGCTAGGGCCGCGGCTACGGGTCCAGCCAATGCTACTACACCAGAGACAACTGCTCCTCCTCCTCAGCCTAGAGTGGATAATTTTGCTAAGGTTTGCAAGGAGTTCAAGGCTATAGGAGGAAAACCTTTTCTTGGTTCAGAGACTTTCGTAGAGGCTAGAGATTGGCTTAAGGAAGTGGAAGAGTTACTAGATATCTTTGAAGTGGAAGAGGGAAAGAAAGTCAAGTTGGCGGCTTGGTTAATGAAGGGAGAGGCCTCATTCTGGTGGGAGGTCACTAATGGAGAACGCCCTGTTGACTCTTGGGCAGATTTTAAGCAAAGGTTTGGGGCTAAGTTTCTCTCAAGGGCGGAAGAGAATCTGTTTATGGAGAGGTTCTTGAATTTGAAGCAAGGGAATCTCACGGTGAAAGAATATGTCAACAAATTCAATCAATTAGCAAGGTTTGGCATAGAGTTGGAGAAGAAGGCTTTGAGGTTCGTTAGAGGCTTGAACGAACCATTGCAAGGAATAGCTATGACTCACATTCCTATGGGGGCCACCTTTGAGAAGCTTGTCTATATGGCACTCATGCATGAGGATGATAAGAATTCTAAGGCACCAGAGAAAAAGGGGGATCAGAAGAAACCGCAACAACAACAACAACAAGGCAAGGGCGGAAAAGGCAATGGTGACAAGAAGAAGACGAAGAAGAAGTGCTTCAATTGTGGGACACCAGGCCACCTCAGCAAGGATTGTCGCAAAAAGAAGAAGACCGGTTGCTTTCATTGTGGTGAAGCAGGACATCTTGTGAAAAACTGCCCAAAGAAGGGGCAGAAGACGGGGTCTACCTCAGGAGGTCAGGTGCAAGCTCTTATAGCACCACCTCAGTCAGGGGGGCAAGTTCAGGTTCTCTCGGTTCCACCGATTCAGCAAAGAGGTAGAACTATTTCCGTTGAAAGTCTGGTTTTTCTGTTTGATCATACAGTTCGTACTTTGTTTGACTCTGGCGCATCGCATTCTTTTATCTCATCATCGTTAGTTGAGTCACTGCACTTAGACACCAGTCTAGTTGATGATCCCTTGGTTGTTTCAAACCCAATTGGGGGCTCTATATATCTGTCTATGATATGTTTGGGTTTGAAGATTTCTATACTTAGTGTTGAGTTTGGATGTGATGCTTTTGTATTGGGCTTCACGGGCTATGGGTTGATTTTGGGCATGGACTGGTTATCCAGAAATGGTGCCGTTCTTGATTGTGAAAGAAGAGTTGTCAGGCTTATGACCCGCTTGGGTAATACTCTCGAGATCTCTTGTAATCCCATGGAATCTGTTCTGCTAAGTTATCTTGAATCGCTCGATGCTTCGGTCGAGAGTTTGAGTTCTGTCAGAGTAGTCCGGGAATATCCGGATGTGTTTGAAGAAGTAAAGGATTTGCCTCCGAAGCGGGAGATAGATTTCCGAATTTATTTGGTGGATAATGCCAAACCAGTGTCTTTGCCAGTGCGCCACATGGCTCCTCGTGAGAGAAGAGAACTTCATAAGCAAGTAGGGGAGTTGCTTGAGAAGGGGTTCATAAGGCGAAGTATATCGGAGTGGGGAGCTCCAGTAGTGTTTGCCACGAAGGCGGATGGGTCCCTCAGACTTTGTGTGGATTATAGAGAACTTAATAAGCTCACGAAGAAGAATAGACACCCATTACCGAGAATAGATGATCTCTTTGATCAGTTGGTTGGCGCCTTAGTGTTTTCGCAGATGGACTTAGCTACAGGGTTTCATCAGTTAAGAGTGGCGGAGGACAGTATAGAGAAGACTGCTTTCCGGACTCCGGATGGTTTTTATGAGTGGCTAGTGATGCCATTTGGGTTGACAAACGCCCCTGCATACTTTGTTGATTTAATGAGTAGAGTGTTCAGAGAGTATCTGAATAAGTTTGTAGTAGTTTTTGTGGATGACATCTTGGTCTTTTCCAAGAGTGAAGAAGAGCATGCCTTACATCTCAAGGAAGTGTTGGAGACTCTTCGAGCACATAGTCTTAAAGCTAAATTCTCTAAATGTCATTTTTGGAGAAGAGATGTGCGATTCTTAGGGCATGTGGTCTCTAAGGAAGGGATAGCTGTGGATCCCGCAAAGATAGTATCTATCCAGGATTGGAAAGTTCCTAGAAATGCTACCGAAGTAAGAAGTTTCTTAGGGTTGGCAGGATATTATAGGAAGTTCATCAAAGACTTCGCGAAGATATCAGCCCCATTAACCCGCTTGACGAAGAAGAATCTGGTTTTCTTATGGGACGTAGATTGTGATGATGCTTTCCGACGGTTAAAGAGAGCTTTGACCACCGCTCCAGTTTTAGTGCTCCCAGATGGGAGTAAGCCGTTTGTTGTTTATACCGATGCTTGCGGAACAGGATTAGGCGCAGTCTTGATGCAGGAGGGAAGGGTAATAGCCTATGGAGGGAGACAATTGAGAGTGCATGAGAAGAATTACCCTACCCATGATTTAGAGTTGGCCGCGATTGTTTTCGCACTTAAGTCTTGGCGCCATTATCTTCTTGGGGAGAGATTCGAGTTGTTCACTGACCATAAATCATTGAAGTACTTATTCTCTCAGAAGGATTTAAACTTAAGACAGCAAAGGTGGATGGAGTTCTTAGCATCCTATGACTTCGAGATAGCGTATACTCCTGGCAAGGGTAACGTGGTGGCGGACGCCTTGAGTAGAAAAAGGCTATCTTTGAGTCCATTGTTCGTGGAACGGCGAAGCTTGGAGTTTCTTTCTTTGTTCGACTTCAGACCTTCTGTTGATTTTGTACCTGGTTTGTTGGCATCCTTGGAGGTTAGACCTACTCTTCTGAGACGGATTGGAGAGGCTCAGCGAGACGACCCACAGTTGGTTGAGTTGGTAGAGAAGCTTATGAGGGGGGAGTCGTCCAGCCATTTGGGTAGATACACCATAGATGATAAAGGATGGTTGCATAGAGACGGTAGACTTTGTGTACCGCAAGATGAGGGTTTGAAGAAGGCTATTTTGGATGATGCACATCGTTCAAGAATGACTATTCATCCCGGTGGAGACAAAATGTACCAAGACATGAAGAGAGTTTTCTTCTGGGCCGGTATGAAGAAAGATGTGGCCGAGTATGTGGCTAGATGCTTAGTGTGCCAACAAGTTAAAGCGGAGCAAAGGAAACCCGGTGGGTTGCTACACCCATTGGAAGTTCCGCAATGAAAGTGGGATAGTGTCTCGATGGATTTCATCGATGGGTTACCAAGATCGAGGAAGGGCAATACGGGAATTTGGGTTGTGGTAGACAGACTTACCAAGAGTGCCCATTTTATACTCGTAAAGAGTAAGAGGACCGCTCCATGGCTTGCTTCGGTCTATGTTAGAGAGATTGTTAGAATGCATGGCGTACCATCCAGCATTGTGAGTGATCGAGATCCTATCTTCACTAGTGAGTTTTGGAGAAGTTTGCAAGAGGCGGTAGGGACTCAGTTGTGTTTGAGCACCGCATATCATCCTCAGACGGACGGTCAGACCGAGAGGGTGAACCGTATCTTAGAAGATCTCTTGAGGCTTTGTATCTTAGATTTTGGAGGTACATGGGAAGAACATCTTCCTTTGGTGGAGTTCGCATATAATAACAGCTTCCAGTCCAGTATTGGTATGGCTCCTTTCGAAGCTCTTTATGGAAGGCCTTGTCGATCTCCTACATGTTGGTGGGAATCTACGGATAAGATCTTGCTTGGGCCAGATATGGTTAGAGAGACCTCAGAGAAGATTGATTTAATTCGTAGAAGGATGAAGGCAGCGCAAGATAGACAGAAATCTTATGCGGATCGGAGAAGGACGGATCTTGAGTTTGAGGTTGGGGATTTGGTTTTTGTCAAAGTATCTCCATTGAGAAATGTGGTTCGCTTTGGGTCCGTTGGGAAGTTAGCACCGAGGTTTGTTGGGCCGTTTCCTATTAAGGAAAGGATTGGACGGATGGCATATAGGGTGGAGTTGCCCGACAGGCTTAGTGGTGTTCATGATGTATTCCATGTATCACATCTGAGGAAGTGCTTACATGAGACTGCAGAGGTGGTAGAGCCGAGCTTGCTTAGAGATGTAGAGGTAGAGCGTGATGCGACGATTCGACGAGCTCCTACTCGCATCCTTGGGTCAGAAACTAGGAAGTTGAGGAACAGAGAAGTCCAGCTAGTGAAAGTGCAATGGGGAGATGACGAAAGCAATGCTACTTGGGAGACGGAAGCGAAGATGCGTTCTTTGTATCCATTTCTTTTTGAGAGTATGTCTTTTAACTTCTCCTTTATCGCTTGTCTAGTACTTATCTTATCTTTAGTATGTCCTCTCGTTAGTACTATTTGACCTTTAGATAGGGTAAGCCTATGGTTGAAACATGTGTTTGAAACATGTTATGGTTGATGGATGCATGTGGATGCAATTGGTTGCTAGTGGTTGCTCGTGGATGCATATACACACACATTAGGCACTAGATCGGCTCAGACACTTCATGTTGCATATTGCATAAATGGATGTGGTAGTTAGATTGATGGATGTATCATGGTTGTGTTATCATATGGATGATGCATTTTTGTGTATGGTTGTGCACGCATGTAGAAATTTGTATGTGTCAATAGGGTTTCGCATACATATTGGATGCATGGCACTATCATGGTTTGCATTAAGGAGGTCGACTGAATCAGTAGACCGCCTGATTTTGCATTAGTATACGGACATATACACACACTTTTCGCATATGTTCATACATCATTAGAAGTTTCTAAGGATAATGGTTGCTTGTGGTTGATGGTTTAGTAGATGGTTGTTTGGTTGGTAGGATACGTTCTTCTTAACTTAGAGATTTCGAGGACGAAATCCTTTAAGTAGGGGAGAATGTAACACCCCGAATTACAATTAACACTAATAGTTAGTAATTAAAGTATAATTAATCTCAGATGGGAGAACCAAGGGAAACGGGCTACGTCATTACGTTCGTCTCGGAAAAATACGCGAAATAGAGTCCGAGTTTTCGAGAATCGGAGTCCGTATGGCCCGGTTATGGCCCAAAGAAGTTTTTAGAAAATTTGAATTTAAAAACAGATTTGAAATTCAGTTGGAGCCAAAAGAGGAAAGGGGAGGGAAAAATTCCCGCCTAGCCCCGTGTCGACAGGCATGTCGACAGGGGTGTCGACAGGAGTGTCGACAGCCCTGTCGACAGGGGTGTCGACACAGGGTGTCGGCCCTGCTGGTCTGGGTGCACCAGGTTTGCTCTTGGCTGAGTCTAGGGCCATGTTCTAGAGGGTTCCGGGATCTAAGGGTCCTAATCTAATCTAGGGTTAATCTAAAGGCCTAAAACACTCACCTAATCCTATAAATAAGACCCTAACCCTACCCTAATTCATTCATAATTAAACCTTGTAATTAAACTATGGCAAAATGCAACTTGATCATGGCCTCCACAAATCAATGAAGAGGGTTGCATGCTAATCACTCTCTAATCAACCTCTAATCCCTTCTTAGCATCTTAATCTTCTTCATTTGGTGTGCAAAATTGCTAGTGGTGAGTTTCTATCACTTTGATGATCTTTTGGTAAACTAATTAGATGAGATGTGATGGGATTTATGGTTTTGTATGTGGATTAATGAGTCTTGAATCATATGATATGATGTTAGCATTAATCTTATGTTTATGCATGTTGAGTATGTATGTTTATGCATGTTGAGTATGCAAGTTTATGCAAGTTTAATAATGATGTATGTCATATTTGTATGATGCTAAATATGCAAGTTGTGGGCTATGTAATCATATGCATGTTATGCAAGTTCATGGTGATATGCTATGCAAGTTACATGTTTGTTAATATGCAAGTTACATGTTTGTTAATATGCAAGTTACATGTATGTAAATATGCAAGTTACATGTTTGTTAATATGCAAGTTACATGTTTGTTAATATGCAAGTTACATGTTTGTTAATATGCAAGTTACATGTTTGTTAATATGCAAGTTCATGATGACACATTATGCAAGTCTATGAGTTAAAATGCAAGTATGTTATGCAAGTGAATATGTAAGTTATGTGACATATTATATGCAAGTTATGTAACATGTTATGCAAGTTCATATGCAAGTTATGTGACATATTATATGCAAGTTATGTAACATGTTATGCAAGTTCATATGCAAGTTATGTGTTTGTTAATATGCAAGATGGCATCTTTGAAACATGTTCATTCATATGCAAGTTGACACCTTTTATATGTGTTATATCATGAGAACGAAATTACGTGGGAACGATGGGGTAATTAAATGCATAAGTTAATAAGATTGTGTGAAATTAATATAATTATGCATAACATAAAATAAATGAACATAGTATGAGAATTTGCCTATTTAGTTAGGTGTACCCATACTATGTGTTGGGAATTTACCTATTGAGTTAGGTCTACCCCATGGGAATTTACCTATTAAGTTAGGTCTACCCATGTTAAGAAAAACTTGATTAATTAGGGATAATTAATATAAAATTATGAGGGTGATTAATTAGGTGTAATTAATTGGCTAAGACACGAGGTTGGACTCAGTTGTAGCGTAAAACTGCCCGGACCCAACCGGCTTAACCAGTTGCTACAAATGTTAGCCCAATGTGAGAGGTCTTAGGCACAAACTAAATACGTGATTAATGTAAAGACACGAGGTTAGACTCGGTTATGACATAAGGCTGCCCGGACCCAACCGGCTTAACCAGCGGTCATAAAAGACAGTCTAATGTGAGAGGTCTTTACAAAGGTTACGATCTTAATTAATTAAGAAACACTTAACCACATTAGCATGTAGAGGGACATGAGGGGTTAAGTGGGTGCCTTGGGTGGCATAAAGAAATCTAGTGGTTGCCTTGGGTGGCAATAGAAAATACGATTAGAATACTTAACCAAAGTGGAAACATGTAATTAAACATGATTAAAGGGTTAAGTGGGATATACTAGAAAAAGGGACAAGCTTAGGTGGGTAGCTTGTGGGAGGCCCATTTCAACCAGTAACCCATACGTATCTTTGTGGGCTCGACCCATGTCGAGGACGGGACACGCATACTGGGCTTGACTGTAAGAGGCAAACGGGTTAGCGGTGACAACGCAAGTCCAACGGGCTTCATATGCGTGAGTGGGCCCGGGCTGGTAGGTAAGTCGTTGTTGCATCGTGTAGTTATAAGCCGTGCACCGTTAATTATATCGGGTTGCCACGTTGGGGAATGGTACACCCCATGGTGGGGCCAGCACGGGTATCTGCGTTAGGGAGCCGATCGAATGGGGAGTAGGGTGTACACCTAGTGGATTGTAGGGCCCCGTGGCGCCTACTTGGTCACCTAGGGGTACGCAAGTACTATTAAGTTAATTTTATAAGTCCTTGGGTGGGATCAACCTTTAGGTTAGGAACGACTGGTGTGGTGCAGTTTAGTAATTTACCTTGGGAAGGGTAGATGCGTCTTTATCTTTTATCTTAGTTTAGTTGACTGCTTAGTATAGCCATTCATCCCTACATGTTACCGTATATCAGTTCATGTCTTCTCTGGTTACTTTAACGATTGTATTGTTAAAGTTATAGGACTCGCTCAGACTTATGTCTGACCCCGTTGTTTTTATCTTTTTCCCAACCCTCAGGTCCTGTGGTGGATCCTAGCAGTAGTGGAGCTTGATCGGGTTGCTGTTCCAGTCTTGAGGAGCTTGGATAGATGTAAAGCTCCAGTTATCCTGTTATCTTTTCTTTGTTTTGGCTATTGTATGAGAGTGGGATTATGTACTTCTTTATTTTGATGGATATTGTACTTGACTATTATTGTGGTTTTATGATGTAATCAGACATGTTTTACTTCCGCTGTTATGAGATGATGTTTTAAAATTTCAAGTACTATTTATATCTGTCTTGTTGTAATTTTTCTGTTCGATACTCACTAAAATACTCCACTGATGCTATGGCATTCCCAATGTGAGTGACCATAGCGGGAGTGGGGTGTTACACTCTTAGATTTAAACTATGAAGTTAATATGAACATGTAGCAAGTTGAAATGGGATTTTTGGTGTAATACTTGTCTTGGGGCTATATTTGTATGCATAGATCCATTTATGACTCTTTTGATCTATGATTGTGGAACTATCATGAACCTAGTACCGTTCATCTTGATTTTTGGGTAGAAAGCTATGATCTTTATTTGGGGATTATGCATAATGCAACATAGAACCCCTCATAACCTTGATGTTAACTTGCCTATGATGTTGAACTACATGCCACCCACAAGTTTATCACTCTATGTCAAATATTATCATGTTATCACCTTTGCCTATGATGTTGAACTACATGCTACCCACAAGTTTATTTGCTAAGTTTGATGTCATACATGTTTCGAGGCCAAAAATCCTATATGCTAGTTGTGATGAACACCTTTGCCTCAAATATCATCATGTTTAACTTAGGACCAACTTTACCACCTTATGCCCATCTTGATCATATTTTTATGTTCCTTGATTCACTTGTGTTGATGCGAATTTACGTGCGAATGGGAATACGTTATGGGTAGTTAGGCAAACTTGAAATGACATGAAAAACATGACTTGAAATGTGACATGAAACTTGATTATGCTTGAAAACTTGAATGTGGTCATGACATGTAGAAAACCATAAAGTGGCCAACTCGAGGTTGGGTTGAGTTTGTAGCGTAAATCTGCCCGGAACCGCCCAGCAAATCCAGTGGCTACAAACAATAGGACCCAATGTGAGAAGTTGGTCATATCGCGCTTGAAACCCTAGGTTAGACTAGGTTGTGGTGTAAAGCTTCCGGACCCGCCCAGCATATCCAGTAACCACAACAAAGTCTAATGTGAGAGGTTGGGTGCATTAAATTAATTAATGCCACATGTTAGGGTTAAGTCATGAACCACTTGGATACACTTAACCAACTTGATACAAGATTGGATAGGGTTAACCACACTTAACCCGTTGGAAACCCTAGTTACGTGGTCCTTTTCAATATTAACCCTCTTGGATGTATCACGATACCCTAGGGACTAGGCTAGGGTGGGGCATGATTACTGGGCTGATTGTAAGCGACCAGAAAGACGGCAGAGTAGGCGCGCCAGTGTAGGTTCAGGCGGACTATGGTCGTGCACATAGTCCGGAGTTGAATAAAACAGACATGGGCACCAGTAGGTTAGACTGTGCATGCTTGATTCGTGTCAGTGGTTGGCACCCTAGGGTGGACCTAGCATAGTTCGACTACATTCCGTGATTGGGCCATATGACACCGTCATTCGACGAGTTAGGCTTATAGGGAGCTGATCGACTAGATTGTATAGTTGGACCTTGACTTGGGTCAACTCATGATATTGGGCCAAGGGATCATTTCTTGTTTATACTTGACATGGGTTGGAATACTAGTACTATTGGTGCAAAACTAAACCTTGTATATGCGATGCCACACTTGATCTACCTTGTTATCTATTTATCATGCCAGTTAGTTACCATCTTTATGTTTCATCTCAGTTTCTCATGTTTAGTTAACTTCATTAGTTTTTATACTAATAGTAGGTAGGACTTACCAGTCTTTATGACTGACCCTTTTTCTTTCGCCTCTTTTCTTCCGTTCCCCCCCTCCCAGGTTCTCAGGGAGGGAACACTAGTGCTTAGCTTGGACATTTGGCTTGCTTTCTTGACAGCTCATGTACGGTTTGGACTTGAGCTTGCTATGGCTTCACCACATCTATCTTGGGGATAGTTTACTTTATGTTAATTTCAGTTTATGTTTTCTAGACTTGTGGTAGTTGGAAAATAATGACTAAGTATTTTGATGTAAGTTGACTATTTGGTTTTGAAATGGTTAATCATGGTTTTTAAATCTCTACCGCTGCTTTTCTTATTTATTTATCTATGTTCTGTCTTGTGATATCTCTATGCATGTTTACCTAGACAACACCCCTCCAAAGCTAGTGCAATCACTTATGAGTGGCCCTGGCGGAGGTGGGGTGTTACATTTGGTATCAGAGCATGAGGTTTACTAGACCAGACAAAAGTTTTAAAAAAAACCTGTTGAAAAACTATTTTCAAAACCAATTAAGTATTTTTCCAAGGAAAGTCTAGTTTATTTTAAAAGGCTATTCCTCAAAAAGCCATTAACACTATCCTTTGTTTCCTCGTTCTGAATCTATCTTTTCCTTTTTCAGCATGGCCGATCTTAACCTTCCCGAGGGAGTACCCATACCCAAATGGTTCCGAAGGTACTTGGAAGCTAGGGCCAACGATGCGGGCCTAGCAAACACTCCCACTCCTCCTCCCGTACCTGAGGTTCCTCCTCCTCCTCCTCAGCGTCCACAAGCGTATTTCGCGAAGATTTGCAAAGACTTTAAGGCGATGGGTGGCAAGAATTTTGTTGGGACAAAGACTTATGTTGAGGCAAGAAACTGGTTAAAGGAAACTGAAGACCTTTTTGCTATCTTTGATGTAGAAGATCGTAGGAAAGTTCTGTTGGCAGTATGGCTATTGAAAGAGGAAGCTACTTATTGGTGGGAAGTCACTAACGCTACTAGGCCTATAGAGACTTGGGCCGACTTTAGGATGAGGTTTGGGCTTAAGTTTCTATCATCTGCTGAGGAGGATCTGCAAATGGAGAAGTTTATATCTTTGAAGCAAGGGGACATGACCGTGAGGGAGTATGTGAATAAGTTTAACCAGCTTGCTCGACTCGGTTTAGACATGGTTAACACACCTTAGAAGAAGGCTCTACGCTTTGCTCGAGGATTGAATGAGCCATTGCAAGGTTTGGCCATGTCTCATATACCCATGGGGGCCACTTTTGAGAGCTTAGTGGATATGGCCTTGCTTCAAGGAGATGATAAGAATGGCAAGAAAGAAGTTAAGCTTAATGAGACTCAAACCAAGAAGGTGGACTCCAAGTGGGGAGGCAATCAGAGCAACCAGAACAACAAGAACAACAAGGGTAACAAGGCCAACAACAACAAGGCAAGGGAGACAAGGAAGTGCAACTTCTGTGGGATCACTGGACACATAATCAAAGATTGTAGGAAGAAGAAGAGGAAGTTGGGAGAATGCTTTCATTGCGGAGAGTCTGGACACTACAGTAAGGATTGCCCAAAGAAGCAAGGACAGACTCAGCGGGCAGGACCTTCTGGAGGGCAGATGCATGCTCTCAACACCACTCCAGCTCCGGACCGAGGTAGTATTTCTGTAGAAAGCCTTGTTTACATTTCTGGTTTTCCTGTTCGAACTTTATTTGATTCTGGCGCATCGCATACCTTTATTTCTTCTGACATTGTTGAAAGTTTGCACCTAAGTACTAGTCTAGTTGAGGATCCCGTTAGTGTTTCAAATCCAATTGGGGGTTCCGCCCATCTATCTATGATTTGTATGGATTTGAGGATTTCTATCTTGACCGTAGAATTCACATGTAATGCTTATGTTCTCGGGTTCATGGGATACGGGTTGATTTTGGGCATGGATTGGTTGTCCAGTTATGGAGCCATTCTCGATTGTGAGCATAGGGTAGTGAGGCTTATGACTCGCCTTGGAAATACCCTAGAGATTTCTTGTAACCCTCTGGATCCCGTCATGTTATGTTATCTTGAATCCCTCGACTCGTCTATTTACAATCTTCAATCTGTGAGGGTGGTCCGAGAATATCCTGATGTTTTTGATGAGGTGAAGGGGTTACCCCCTAAACGCGAGATAGACTTCCGTATATATCTTGTTGATAATGCCAAGCCAGTTTCATTGCCTGTTAGGCACATGGCCCCGCGAGAAAGAAGAGAGCTTAGCAAGCAAGTCAAGGAGTTGCTTGAGAAAAATTTCATTAGGCGAAGCATTTCTGAATGGGGTGCTCCTGTGGTATTCGCTACTAAGGCGAATGGTTCGCTTCGTCTATGTGTTGATTATCGTGAGTTAAACAAGCTGACAAAGAAGAATAGGCACCCGTTACCGAGGATTGATGATCTCTTTGACCGGCTTGTAGGTGCTTCTGTTTTCTCTTAACTCGATCTAGCCACCGGATTCCATTCAGCTTAGAGTGGCTGAGGATAGTATTGACAAGACTGCGTTTAGGACTCCAGATGGATTCTTTAAATGGCTCGTCATGCCGTTCGGTTTGACTAATGCACCCGCATACTTCGTTGATTTGATGAGTAGGGTGTTTAGGGAGTTCCTCAACAAGTTTGTGGTTGTCTTCATGGATGATATTCTGATCTTCTCTAAGGACGAGGAAGAGCATGCTACACATCTCAAGGAGGTTATGGATACGCTTAGAGCTCATCAGTTAAAAGCCAAGTTCTCCAAATGCCATTTTTGGAGAAGGGAAGTTTGGTTCCTTGGGCATATAGTTTCTAAGCAAGGCATAGCTGTGGATCCCGCTAAAGTAGTGGCGGTACAAGACTGGAAAGTTCCGAAGAATGCAACTGAAGTGAGAAGCTTTCTCGGTCTGGCAGGATTTTATAGGAAGTTCATTAAGGACTTCGCTAAGATTTCAGCCCCTCTTACTAAGTTAACGAAGAATAACTTAGTCTTTGCATGGGACTTAGAGTGTGAGCTTGCTTTTCAAAGGCTCAAGAAAGCCCTCACCACAGCTCCAGTTCTAGCATTACCCGATGGAGGGAAGTTGTTTACCGTGTACACCGATGCATGTGGCACGGGATTAGGCGATGTCCTGATGCAAGAAGGGAGAGTGATATGTGTTAGCCCACTTTGTGAACTGGGCAACACAAAGTCGAGATGTGAAACATTGAAGAACTTGGAAAGCATTATAGCGGGTCGGATCGGAGAGATGTAGCGGGTCGGATCGGAGAGGCACTGCTGTTCGGATCGGTGAGCTGTTATTGTTGGAATCAGAGAGACACTGCTGTTCGGATCGGAGAGCAACCTACTGCCAGTTGGAGCGGAGGGCTACCTGCTACAGAGACAGATCGGAATGGAGCAAAAGTGGATGAAGACTTAGCCTTGGGACAATCCGGATCGGATCGGATACCCCGATCCGAACCCCTCCTGCACGCTCCTCCGATCCGAACCCATATTCCACATCACACTCCCCCACGATCGCCTGAATATGCAGAGCGGGTATGACCAGTTCCTGCCCACAACGTCTACTGCTCTGATGCGTTGTCAACACTGAAATCCATCCGAACCTGAGACTGATGGGATGGAAGACACGTGGCTCCGATCCGGATCGGGTTCTGAGCAAATTTTCACCTATAAATACCCTGTCTGGAGACAATAAAAAGGATCTTCTTTTTGGCACTTTGAGAGTTCAACCACTTTCATAAACCGAATTCCAACACTCCCGGATAATCCAAATCGTCTTTCAACATTTGTTTTGAGACAATTGAGTGAATGTATGTGAGTTGTGAGTGAAATTGAGTGAATATCTCATTGTAATTGCAACTATATCATCGAGAATAGTGATTGACAAGTGGACGTAGGCTTTTCTTCGCCGAACCACTATAAATTCTGTGTCTCCATTTTACTTTTGATCTTATTTCATTCTGCTTTTAATCAATTTGGGTGTTAGAACCACTTTTTGGTCTAACATTTTGGTGCTTTCACTGAGAATCATCTGAATTCTTTGTTTTTCGGGATTATCGTTCTACTTTTTGGACCGTTGAGTTCAAAGAAGTTAATCCTCAAGTTTCGACGCTCTTGAATATTTGTTGAATTGATTGTTGAAGAACTATGGCCAAAGGAAAAGGCAAGGAAGTTCAAACTAGTCGAGGAAATGGAGTTGGTGAAGATCAGCAAAATGCGGTCGTGACAAGGTCTCGTGGGCAGAGCTCAGCAGCAGGACGGATTGATACAGGAAATCCGAACCTCATTCAGGGGGAGAGCTCCGATCCGATCCGGGTAGGAGAATCTGAAGCAGTGCACTCCCCCAACCTGAACCGACCCGAGCAGCTCGCCCTACACCGACCCGACCTGGCTTTCTAGCTCTGACCCAAACAGGCTTCCCAGCTCCGACCCGACCCGATTTCCCATCTCCGAACCGACCCGTCACTTGGTGATGTTGGAACCTCTACTCGAGCCCCCACAAATGCTCCGATTCCATCCACCAGGGTCAATGATCAGGTCAATCCATCCGCACCTATTACTCAAGGAGATTTCTCGCGCCTACTTGACATGCTTGAGAGTACTAGGGAGGCTATGAAAATCCACGAGCGCAAACAATCTCATGATTCAAGAAAACATGAGACTCATGAGCAGGGAAATTAGCGAACTCCGTAGACAGAGAACCCCATCCCCGGTTCGCCACACACCAATGGACCAGTCTTCTTCTTCCGAGGAAGAACGGCCCCGTGAAAGAAGGCCGCTCGAACGACCTCAGAATTTGGAGCAACTGACGTTCGGATCTTTGGGGTCCCGCGAGGATATTGCACGAGCACTAGGAACCAATGATCCAAGCTTGAGAGACCCTAACCATACTAATCCCACTCAGGGGCAGATGCTCCAGCCCCCTCCTCCCGAGATCGACCGGGGGCGTAGGGAACGCAGCAGAGCAGAAGCAGCTCAAAGAAGAAGGACATCTCCTGAACAAGAGCCCAGAAGGAACCCGGATACCAAGGCCATGGAGCCTGAACGGCCCCTAACTAACGCTGATGTACAGGAAATGGTACGCCAGATTTTGTCCGAAAGCCAGAACTATACCAATGAAGATTATGGCATTGAGCGAAGCCATACTCCTTTCACTGACGACATCCTCAATTTTCAGTTTCCCTGACGTTTTAACCTGCCGCAGATGGACAAGTACAATGGGAGAACCGATCCGGGACAGCATTTGATGCGATACTCGTGGCTCATGAATGCTGCTGCTGCTCCTGACGCAGTGAAGTGTAAAGCATTCCCGATCTATTTAGAAGATGTGGTGCTGCTATGGTTTACCCGACTTCCCCTCGTTCGATATCGAATTATAAGGAATTGAGCGAACGTTTTATGAATCAGTTCCGACTCCATACCCGAAAGTCTAAAAGTGTTATTGAATTATCAAGAATTAAGCAGGCGCCAGGAGAGTCTTTGAGGTCATATCTCGACCGTTTCAACTTAGCTGTGACTGAAGTTAGTGACCCGCATGAGCCCACCATCCTGATGGCTTTAATGGAAGGAGTCGATCCTGACTCCGAATTTGGAGATTACCTTTCTGGGAAGACACCCTCCACGAGAGAGTTATTCTATGAAAAGGCCGATATTCACTTAAGACGAGAGGAGGCCAGGGAAAACCGAAAGAGAAAGTCTGGAGCGGCTTCAAAAGAAAATGTTCAGAGTAACGTCGCCGTGAAGCAGTCTGGGGAAAGTTCCGGAAAAGTTGAAGTGAATGTGGGAAACAAGAGTGGAAACGACAATTATGGAAACGGGGGCAACAACAATAATCGTAACGCGAATGGTAACAGAAGAAATAGAAATAGGGGAAGTGATCCTAACAAAAGACCCCAATTCCAGACTTATGAGAATTATACACCGTTGAACGACACTCTGGAGAACATTTACTTGGATACATACAATGTTTTGCAATATAAAAGGCCGCCACCTCGCGACTCAACGGAGAAAGAAATGGCAACTGGAAAGTTTTGTTTGTTTCATGGAACTCATGGGCATTCAACCAATGAATGTCGACATTTGAGAGACTTGATTGAGAAGCTGCTGCGCGAAGGGAAACTGGATGAATATAAGGTTGCCCCGAGGGACAGGGGGCAAGGAGAGCAGGCTCCAAAACAGATTCAATCTGCTCCCAAGCCTACAGCGCAGCAGAAAGGCAAGGGAATTGTTATCAACTCCATAGTGGGTGGACCCCACCCAGCAATCCGCAGTTTTAGATCAATGGATCAATATGTAAATGCTGCCAAGCACGTAGATGTGGATGAATGTGATGATTTAGAAGATATCGCTCCCATAAAACTGCAGAAGACAATGTTTGACGACGTGGTATTCCGTAGCAGAGATAATGCCGGGATCCAGTCACCCACCGACGATCCGTTGGTCATTACTACCACCATTGGGCCGGCCTTGGTTCATAAGGTGTTAGTAGACAATGGAAGCTCTGTTAATATTTTATTTAAAAAGTCACTCGATCAGATGAAGCTAGAATCTGAAGATTTGAAGCCATGCGAAGGTTGGATCCAAGGCTTCAACGGGGCATCGACAGCTCCAATAGGGTACATAGAATTGCCCGTAACCTTGGGGCAAGGAGAACGCCGAAGAGTACGGATGCTGTAACAACCCGTATTTCGATAACATGTTAAAACGAGAATCAAGGCAGAATTTAATTTTAAATTCTGAATCAAGTAAAACGGGCTATGCCATTGCGTTCGTCTCGGAAAAATACGCGAAATAGAGTCCGAGTTTTCGAGAATCGGAGTCCGTATGACCCGTTAAATGCCCAAGGAAGATTTCTGGAAATTTGAACTTCGGAAATAACTTTGAAAATCAGATCTGGGGCCAGGCGGGAAGTTTCCCGCCTAGGCCATGTCGACAGGGCTGTCGACAGGCCTGTCGACTTGGGCTTAGACCAAGTCGACAGCCCTGTCGACTGGCCTGTCGACAGGGGGTGGCCGGGGCAATTTGCCTGGCGCACCTGTTTGTCTCACCTGGTCTTGTTCTTGGGCTGGTTCTGGAAGCTTCCGAGATCTGACGGTCCTAATCTATCCTAGGGTTAATCTAAGGGCCTAAAACTATCCTAATCTCTATAAAAAGACCCTAAACTTAACCTAAATCCCTAAAAATCAAACCTAGCAACTAAGTGCTGCCAAAATCAATCTTGATCATGGCTTCCATCTCCAATCCCTAGAGCCTATGCATTCAAATCGGGTCCAAATCAAAGGGTGCAAGCTTGCTACACCAAATCAAGGCCAAATCAACGTTGCTATGCGAGTTTCATGATGGTTCTTCATCAAAGGAGCCACCTTTCTTCGTCATGATGATGCATGATCCCTTTCCTAAGCCTTGCCTATGTAAGTTCTAGCTACTTGTAGATTTAAACGATGATTTTGATGTGACATGGGATAAAATGCAAAGTAACATGAGTATGTTAGCCTATGGGAACCTAGTTTGCCTCTTTAACATGAATATATGACTTTGGGTGATGTTGTGGCGACTAAACCATGCTATGCATGTTGCATTGGACTTAGTTTGCCATGCAAGATTGGACCTTTGCTTGTGGTATGTTAGCATGCACACTTGAAACCACTTTGACTCATGAAACATGTGCATGAATGTGACTTTGAGGCTATGCAAGTATATGAACCCGAAATCCCTTATGATAATATGCAAGTTATCCCCTTTTATGCTATGCATGTTTTTGGCCAAATCCCCTTGAGATACTATGCATGTTTGTGGCCAAATCACCTTATGACACTATGCATGTTCAAGGCCAATTTGTAGTCATAGTATTCCTACTATGTTGACTTGTCTATACTTACATTGGAAACACGTTTTGGGGTTAGGTTAAACGAGCGCGAGCATACATGAAAAACTTAACTTGAAGTTTCATGAAAATATGATGTGAAACATGATTTGGGTAAATGGGTATAAACGTGACAACATGTAACGTTAAATATGACATGTGTTTATACTTGAAAACATAACTTGAAAGGTAACATGGAAGTTGACATGTAAGTATGCATAAACACATAAGCTTGGGAATTTACCTATTAAGTTAGGTCTACCCATTGGGAATTTACCTATTAAGTTAGGTCTACCCAATTGCTGAAAACTTGACTATGAACATGACACTAGACTAAACATGAAAGTGGCCAACTCGAGGTTGGGTTGAGTTAGCAACGTAAAACTACCCGGAACCGACCGGCCTAACTAGTAGTTGCAAACAATAAAACTCAATGTGAGAAGTTGGTCATGTTGTGCTTGAACCCGAGGTTAGACCAAGTTGTGGTGTAAATCTACCCGGACCCGCCCGGCTTAACTAGTAACCACAACAAAGTCTAATGTGAGAGGTTGGGGTGCATTAAATAATTAATGCCACATAATAGAGTTAAGTTAATTTGAGTAATGAGGCTTAACCAAATATGACATGGACAAAATGGGTTAGGTAATTTGATTAGGCTAATAAGACTTAACAGAACATGATAAGCTTGGGTAGGTTAAGTAACTTGATTTGCCTAATGACACTTGACCATTTTTATACGAATGGTGGACGGGATTAAGTTAACCAACACTTAATCAATCCAACACGATAACGTGATAAGGTTAAGTAATTTTCCTTAATGACACTTAACCGTATAATACAGTTAATGGATGGGGTTAAGATTAGACTTAACTAATCTAAACATGGTAATCGGATGGGGTTAAGTTAGCCTAGACTTAATTAATCCAACTTGGTAATTTAATGGGGTTAAGTTAAACACTTAACTAATTTAACACGATGATTTGATGAGGTTAAGTGATCTATACTTAACCAATCTAACTCGTAAATTTGATGAGGTTAAGTTAACCTATACTTAACCAATCTAACGTGAAAACATGATAAGGCTAAGTCACGAATCACTTGAATACGCTTGACCGATTTGACTCGGTAATTTGACAAGGTCAAGTTAATTTATATAATTAACCAATCTAAAATGATAATTAGATGAGGTTAAGTTATGGATTGCTTAATATACTTAGCCAACTTGACACATGGTTTGTAGGGTTAAGTCTTGGACTTGGATACTTAGCCAATTTTGACATGGTTTGTAGACGGGCTAAGTTATGAACTTAAGTGACACTTAACCCATTAGATAAACCCTAATTCGGAGGATTAGGCAAATAACCATAGTTAACAAGGATTATGGAAATAAGGCTAAGTGGTAAACCTTAGTTAAGAGAAACTAAGTAATAATTCTTAGTCAAGGAAATTTGGACCATTTCTTAGGTAGATTAGTAACCCGATACGTTAGGTCAACGTTTAAGTATGCGTGTAGGAGCAGGCTATCTGATTTAGATAAAGGCTCCAACGAACTGGGTAACGAAGCAGCGGCTTCGGGGAACGTGAGGATATTCTTGGGATCCCTCTGTGAGCTGCCAGGTCATTATACTAGGCTCACGAGAGGTTGAGGTCTGCGGTAGAAGAACCAAGAATATGCCTTGGTTGCTATGCGAGCGACCTAAAGACTGGGGTGGATAGCAGTGAGCCGACGAATACATAAGGTGCCCGAGATAGCAAGTTCGTCGATCATCTACCATCTTGAGTCAAGCGTGTACGTGCGGAAAGGCAGGGAACACCCAACAGACCATAATTGCTATCTAATTATGGGTGAGGTAGGCCGTAGGATGTGGGCTGGCCGGAGTGTAGTTCTCATGCAAGATTTTCTCTTGTGTTGCCTTTCACTAGTTGAGGGAGGGGTCTCGTGGGACCACAGCCACGTGTAGAAAAGCAGACCTTAGTATCTGCATCGGCAGATAAATCTAAAGCTCCCGACCGAGTCCTGTATTTCTTGTTTTTCCCTGTGACAGGACTCGGGTGGCACGATGTGATACATGTGCATACAGTTATAGAAAAACGATTCACGATGAATGCGTGGGAAAAAGGGCGCGGTTGAGGGTTAGCGTAATCCCTAGTGGCCTAGGTGGTTTAACCCAAACCGAAATACGAAAGCGTGCAATAGGTAAGCGTAATCCCTAGTGGTGCTAGGTGGCGTAAGTCCTAGTAGTTCAAACGATGATTCATATGGAAGAGCCTAGTTAGAACAAGGGTGACAGTCCAAACGATTTCAAGGATAATACGACATGGGGAAGCCCGTACGAGGTACGGCAAAGGACTGAACTTATATACATGGAAAGAAACATATGATTTGAGTAACCTATATATACGATATATTAGGTTGACATGGACCATTACATAACATTGGGCAAGGGACATTCATGGTTAACACATGACGCGGGTTGGGATACTAGTACGAGAGGTGCAGAGCAAATATACATGTTAGAACCAGGAAAAAATATACGTAATAGATACCGTGGGATGTTAGACAGGGTAGATAACCTTGGATAGTATACTTCATAGAAAACTGACGATGTGATACCTTGACTTATCATGACACCGTAGTTTATCATGATATCTTAGTTTACCTTGCTAAAGTAGTTCAATCGGCTACCCTGGTTTAGTTTATCTATCTTGTAGTTATCCTTATGTTTACTTTCAGTTTATGCATGTCATGTTACCTTTACCTGTTTTTATACTGGAAGTAGATAGGACTTACTCAGTCTTTTTGACTGACCCGTTTTGTTTCGCCTCTTTTCTTCCGTTTCCCCCCCCCCAGGTTACAAGGAGGAAACACTGCTGTTTAGTTCGGACTTCTTCTGCTTGAAGGTCATCATGTATGGCTTGGACTTTTCCTGGCTATGGCTACTTTACTGTTTTTACTTGGGGAATAATTTATGAAAAAGTCTTTATGCTTCTTTACTATTGCAAGACAGGTTTTGATGTACTCTGATGTAAAAGGCTTTAGACCTTAATTATTGATGTTTATGAAAGTTCGATTTTACTTCCGCTATTTTATGTGTTCTGTCTTGTGATATTTCTGTGCATGTTTACCAATAATGCCCCTCTAAAGCTAGTGCATTCCCTTGCGAGTGACCCTAGCGGAGGTGGGGTGTTACATTTGGTATCAGAGCAGAAGGTTACTAGACTGGGCAAAAGTTTTTAAAAGACCTTCTGAAAATTATTTGAAAAACTGTTTACAAAGAAGCATTTTTCAAGAAAATTTTCTTTTTTAAAAAAAAAGAAAAAGGCTATTCCCCAAAGGCCATTAGCATTATCCTTGTTTCCTTGATTAAATCTCTTTTCCTTTCTTTCCTCCATCTGTAGTCACAGTGGTTTTGACTGCGACTAGTCTTTCTAGCTGCGTAAGTGTTTCCCGTACGATGGAGGTGGTTCTCGAGAGACCGTTGCAGAGTTATGCATGAAAGGATAGTAAGAACAAGGATAAAGGATACGAGCTCAGGGATAAGCAACATGTTGGTATGGCTGAGTCCTAAAAGGAGGGAGGAAGATGAACAATGAAACCCATGACGAGAGAGTACCTTTGGCATGGTGAAACAGGACGGATAGTTAAGTATCATGGAACAGGGACAAGATCATTCGGAGGGAAATAGTATGCTCTCATTTCTAGGGTAACGATCTTGTTAAAGGTTTAGCTTTTCTTCTCTATCATCCTGTCGGGACTTTGTTTTGATCACCGCATCTTTTAAGTCCGCTTCGATAGTTGAGTCTCTGCACCTTAGTACTAGCGTAGTAGAGGATCCCGTTTTTGTCTCAAGTCCTATTGGAAGATCGGTCCATTTACTCATGGCTTGTTTGGATTTGAGAATGTCTATATCAAGTGTTGAGCTTGGAAATAATGCTTATGTTTATAAGTTGTGGATGGATTCTAGGGATGAAGTGGTTATCCAGTAAGGGGTGCCACTCTCGGTTTTAGAAGGAGGGTAGTTAGACTCTTGGCTTGCTTTGGTAATACCCTTGAAGTATCGCGTAACCTTTTTGAGGTTCTGTCATGACTAGTTACTTAGAATCCCTTGATGCCTTTATTGGAAATTTGAAGCCCGATCGAGTGGTGTTCGCCGATAAGACGGATGGTTTACTTCATTTATGCATGGGTTATAGAGATCACCCTAGTAAGTGCGCTTGATAACCTGGTTGGCATCTGTTTACTTTCAAGAGGAAGTTCTTCTACGAGAAATACCCTGTGGTACGAGGTCCGAGATTCACTAGTGAATTTTGGAAAGCTTGCATGAGAGCAAGAGTACGCAGTCATGTTTGCGTCAAGTATTCTAGAAAAAGGGTAAGCTCAAGTGGAACGAGAGGCGACGAAGAAATGAGTTCCAGCTCAGGTTATGGAAACAGGAAATAAGAAGCTATGAAATCGCGAAGTTAAAGGACGGTCAAGGCACGATGGGACTAAGCTCAAGGTAATGCGACTCAGGAGACTGAAGACTAAATACGTGCATGATATCTCTTTTGGGAATATATCCTCGATCCCTGTTTTTCTGTTGAGCTTACTTGTAGGCTATCTTTTATGGATATCCTCTCGATCCTGTCTCTGTTACAAACCCCGTACGGAGTTTGTTTTGTTTATCTTCTCGGCCCTGTTTCAGGGAATCTTAGGTAGAACCCTATGGATGTAAACATGTATTTGAAACATGTTATGGTTGATATGGTTGCAAATGGTTGCAAGTGGTTTCTCGTGGATGCGCGAATACATATTAGATACTAGCTCGACTCGGTCACATTTCATATTGCATATGCACAAGTATTTATACTTGTTTATGGATGAAATTGAATGTGTCATCATGCGGTTGTTGCATATGAATGAATGATTGTGCACGCATATAGTATCTATATGACTAGGACTATTTGCATACATGTTGGATTCATGGCACTATACATATTTTGCATTAGAAAGATTATTCAGGCCTGATCATTAGCATTAGCTAGGGAGCATATACACACACGTTTTGCATATATTCATACAGCATTAGAAATCATCTAAGGACAATGATTGCTTGTGGATGATGTTTTGAGTAGATGGATGATGGATGGTAGGATATGTTCTTCCTAACTTGGAGATTTCGGGGACGAAATCCTAAAAGGTGGGGAGAATGTAACAACCTGTATTTCGATAACATGTTAAAACGAGAATCAAGGCAGAATTTAATTTTCAATTCTGAATCAAGTAAAACGGGCTATGCCATTGCGTTCGTCTCGGAAAAATACGCGAAATAGAGTCCGAGTTTTCGAAAATCGGAGTCCGTATGACCCGTTAAAGGCCCAAGGAAGATTTCTGGAAATTTGAACTTCGGAAATAACTTTGAAAATCAGATCTGGGGCCAGGCGGGAAGTTTCCCGCCTAGGCCATGTCGACAGGGCTGTCGACAGGCCTGTCGACTTGGGCTCAGACCAAGTCGACAGCCCTGTCGACTGGCCTGTCGACAGGGGGTGGCCGGGGCAATTTGCCTGGCGCACCTGTTTGTCTCACCTGGTCTTGTTCTTGGGCTGGTTCTGGAAGCTTCCGAGATCTGACGGTCCTAATCTATCCTAGGGTTAATCTAAGGGCCTAAAACTATCCTAATCTCTATAAAAAGACCCTAAACTTAACCTTAATCCCTAAAAATCAAACCTAGCAACTAAGTGCTGCCAAAATCAATCTTGATCATGGCCTCCATCTCCAATCCCTAGAGCCTATGCATTCAAATCGGGTCCAAATCAAAGGGTGCAAGCTTGCTACACCAAATCAAGGCCAAATCAACGTTGCTATGCGAGTTTCATGATGGTTCTTCATCAAAGGAGCCACCTTTCTTCGTCATGATGATGCATGATCCCTTTCCTAAGCCTTGCCTATGTAAGTTCTAGCTACTTGTAGATTTAAACGATGATTTTGATGTGACATGGGATAAAATGCAAAGTAACATGAGTATGTTAGCCTATGGGAACCTAGTTTGCCTCTTTAACATGAATATATGACTTTGGGTGATGTTGTGGCGACTAAACCATGCTATGCATGTTGCATTGGACTTAGTTTGCCATGCAAGATTGGACCTTTGCTTGTGGTATGTTAGCATGCACACTTGAAACCACTTTGACTCATGAAACATGTGCATGAATGTGACTTTGAGGCTATGCAAATATATGAACCCGAAATCCCTTATGATAATATGCAAGTTATCCCCTTTTATGCTATGCATGTTTGTGGCCAAATCCCCTTGAGATACTATGCATGTTTGTGGCCAAATCACCTTATGACACTATGCATGTTCAAGGCCAATTTGTAGTCATAGTATTCCTACTATGTTGACTTGTCTATACTTACGTTGGAAACACGTTTTGGGGTTAGGTTAGACGAGCGCGAGCATACATGAAAAACTTAACTTGAAGTTTCATGAAAATATGATGTGAAACATGATTTGGGTAAATGGGTATAAACGTGACAACATGTAACGTTAAATATGACATGTGTTTATACTTGAAAACATAACTTGAAAGGTAACATGGAAGTTGACATGTAAGTATGCATAAACACATAAGCTTGGGAATTTACCTATTAAGTTAGGTCTACCCATTGGGAATTTACCTATTAAGTTAGGTCTACCCAATTGCTGAAAACTTGACTATGAACATGACACTAGACTAAACATGAAAGTGGCCAACTCGAGGTTGGGTTGAGTTTGCAACGTAAAACTACCCGGAACCGACCGGCCTAACTAGTAGTTGCAAACAATAGGACTCAATGTGAGAAGTTGGTCATGTTGTGCTTGAACCCGAGGTTAGACCAAGTTGTGGTGTAAATCTACCCGGACCCGCCCGGCTTAACTAGTAACCACAACAAAGTCTAATGTGAGAGGTTGGGGTGCATTAAATAATTAATGCCACATAATAGAGTTAAGTTAATTTGAGTAATGAGGCTTAACCAAATATGACATGGACAAAATGGGTTAGGTAATTTGATTAGGCTAATAAGACTTAACAGAACATGATAAGCTTGGGTAGGTTAAGTAACTTGATTTGCCTAATGACACTTGACCATTTTTATACGAATGGTGGACGGGATTAAGTTAACCAACACTTAATCAATCCAACACGATAACGTGATAAGGTTAAGTAATTTTCCTTAATGACACTTAACCGTATAATACAGTTAATGGATGGGGTTAAGATTAGACTTAACTAATCTAAACATGGTAATCGGATGGGGTTAATTTAGCCTAGACTTAATTAATCCAACTTGGTAATTTAATGGGGTTAAGTTAAACACTTAACTAATTTAACACGATGATTTGATGAGGTTAAGTGACCTATACTTAACCCATCTAACTCGTAAATTTGATGAGGTTAAGTTAACCTATACTTAACCAATCTAACGTGAAAACATGATAAGGCTAAGTCACGAATCACTTGAATACGCTTCACCGATTTGACTCGGTAATTTGACAAGGTCAAGTTAATTTATATAATTAACCAATCTAAAATGATAATTAGATGAGGTTAAGTTATGGATTGCTTAATATACTTAGCCAACTTGACACATGGTTTGTAGGGTTAAGTCTTGGACTTGGATACTTAGCCAATTTTGACATGGTTTGTAGACGGGCTAAGTTATGAACTTAAGTGACACTTAACCCATTAGATAAACCCTAATTCGGAGGATTAGGCAAATAACCATAGTTAACAAGGATTATGGACATAAGGCTAAGTGGTAAACCTTAGTTAAGAGAAACTAAGTAATAATTCTTAGTCAAGGAAATTTGGACCATTTCTTAGGTAGATTAGTAACCCGATACGTTAGGTCAACGTTTAAGTATGCGTGTAGGAGCAGGCTATCTGATTTAGATAAAGGCTCCAACGAACTGGGTAACGAAGCAGCGGCTTTGGGGAACGTGAGGATATTCTTGGGATCCCTCTGTGAGCTGCCAGGTCATTATACTAGGCTCACGAGAGGTTGAGGTCTGCGGTAGAAGAACCAAGAATATGCCTTGGTTGCTATGCGAGCGACCTAAAGACTGGGGTGGATAGCAGTGAGCCGACGAATACATAAGGTGCCCGAGATAGCAAGTTCGTCGATCATCTACCATCTTGAGTCAAGCGTGTACGTGCGGAAAGGCAGGGAACACCCAACAGACCATAATTGCTATCTAATTATGGGTGAGGTAGGCCGTAGGATGTGGGCTGGACGGAGTGTAGTTCTCATGCAAGATTTTCTCTTGTGTTGCCTTTCAGTAGTTAAGGGAGGGGTCTCGTGGGACCACAGCCACGTGTAGAAAAGCAGACCTTAGTATCTGCATCGGCAGATAAATCTAAAGCTCCCGACCGAGTCCTGTATTTCTTGTTTTTCCCTGTGACAGGACTCGGGTGGCACGATGTGATACATGTGCATACAGTTATAGAAAAACGATTCACGATGAATGCGTGGGAAAAAGGGCGCGGTTGAGGGTTAGCGTAATCCCTAGTGGCCTAGGTGGTTTAACCCAAACCGAAATACGAAAGCGTGCAATAGGTAAGCGTAATCCCTAGTGGTGCTAGGTGGCGTAAGTCCTAGTAGTTCAAACGATGATTCATATGGAAGAGCCTAGTTAGAACAAGGGTGACAGTCCAAACGATTTCAAGGATAATACGACATGGGGAAGCCCGTACGAGGTACGGCAAAGGACTGAACTTATATACATGGAAAGAAACATATGATTTGAGTAACCTATATATACGATATATTAGGTTGACATGGACCATTACATAACATTGGGCAAGGGACATTCATGGTTAACACATGACGCGGGTTGGGATACTAGTACGAGAGGTGCAGAGCAAATATACATGTTAGAACTAGGAAAAAATATACGTAATAGATACCGTGGGATGTTAGACAGGGTAGATAACCTTGGATAGTATACTTGATAGAAAACTGACGATGTGATACCTTGACTTATCATGACACAGTAGTTTATCATGATATCTTAGTTTACCTTGCTAAAGTAGTTCAATCGGCTACCCTGGTTTAGTTTATCTATCTTGTAGTTATCCTTATGTTTACTTTCAGTTTATGCATGTCATGTTACCTTTACCTGTTTTTATACTGGAAGTAGATAGGACTTACTCAGTCTTTTTGACTGACCCGTTTTGTTTCGCCTCTTTTCTTCCGTTTCCCCCCCAGGTTACAGGGAGGAAACACTGCTGTTTAGTTCGGACTTCTTCTGCTTGAAGGTCATCATGTATGGCTTGGACTTTTCCTGGCTATGGCTACTTTACTGTTTTTACTTGGGGAATAATTTATGAAAAAGTCTTTATGCTTCTTTACTATTGCAAGACAGGTTTTGATGTACTCTGATGTAAAAGGCTTTAGACCTTAATTATTTATGTTTATGAAAGTTCGATTTTACTTCCGCTATTTTATGTGTTCTGTCTTGTGATATTTCTGTGCATGTTTACCAATAATGCCCCTCTAAAGCTAGTGCATTCCCTTGCGAGTGACCCTAGCGGAGGTGGGGTGTTACAGATGCTTTAGTTCGTAGTGTTGGACGTAGATTCGCCTTATAATGCATTTTTGGGAAGGCCTGCCCTTGCTGAGTTCAGGGCTTGCATCGCCCCTTGGTGTTTATTGCTTAAGTTCCCAACTGAAGCCGGAACTGGAGTAATGAGAGGGGATCAAGTCTCCGGACGGGCCTGCTATGTTGCCGAATTAAAGATGTTGATGAAAGGACTTAACATCGAGAGTAAAGATGCCTCGCCTCCTCCGAAGGAGGGCTCGGCGTAGCAATTAGAGGGATCGGCCCCGAAGGAGTTGCCCAAAGGAACGCCTGAAGACCTGGATCCCAGAAAAGACGAGGAACCAGAGACTAGAAATGCAACTCCTAATGAAGCGACAGTGGACATTCCTATTGATGAAGCTGATCCAACAAGAGTTTTGAAGATTGGATCTCAGTTGGATCCACGTCGGGCCGAAGAACTAACGGACTTCTTGAAGGCAAACTTGGACGTGTTTGCCTGGACCCACGCTGACATGTGTGGGATATCGCCATCCATCATAAGTCACTCACTAAATGTAAACCCGAAACACCCGCCTGTGAAGCAAAAGAGACATATGCTGGGCCCAGAGAGGTCGGCTGCTCTCAAAGAAGAAGTGGAGAAGCTGAAACAGAACGGATTTATTCGAGATTCGACATATCCCGACTGGATATCGAATCCCGTCTTAGTAAAGAAGCCGAATGGAAAGTGGCGGACTTGCATTGATTTTTCAGATTTGAACAAAGCTTGCCCAAAAGATAGTTTCCCACTTCCCAGGATTGACCAGCTTGTAGATTCAACAACGGGACACGAACTTCTTTCTTTCATGGACGCATATTCCGGGTACAACCAAATTCCTATGCACGTGCCAGATCAAGAACATACGAGCTTCATTACAAATTTGGGGTTATATTGTCATGTTGTAATGCCATTCGGATTGAAAAACGCCGGAGCCACTTATCAGCGTTTAGTGAACAGAATGTTTTATAATCAAATAGGGAAGACTATGGAAGTTTATGTAGATGATATGCTTGTCAAATCGAAACAGTCCTCCCGCCATACGCAAGACTTGGCAGAAATGTTCGGTATCCTGCGAAAGTATCGGATGAAGTTGAATCCTTTGAAGTGTTCATTTGGAGTGGCATCGGGAAAGTTTCTAGGCTTCATTGTGAGCTCCCGAGGAATTGAAATCAATCCCAGCCAAATAGCAGCGATTAGAAACATTGAAGAGCCGAGAAGAATTAAAGATGTCCAAAGTCTTGCAGGGAAAGTAGCCGCGTTGAGTAGATTTATCTCCAAAGCCACAGACAAATACGTCCCGTTTTTTGATTTGATTAAAAGGGGAAAGTAGAACTTCGAGTGGACTCCGGACTGTGTTGAGGCCTTTCGAAATTTATTGGAACTACTAGAAAAACCGCCGATTCTGTCAAAGCCAGTGGATCACGAAGAATTGTTTGTTTACTTGGCCGTCTCGGCTCACGCTGTTAGCACAGCCTTGGTTCGAGAAGAAGAAAAAGTGCAAAGGCCAGTATATTATGTAAGCAAGAAATTGGCAGCGGCAGAACGCAACTACCCAAAGATTGAGAAGCTCGCTTACAGCCTCCTAATCGCATCCCGAAAACTTCGTCACTATTTCCAAGCCCATCCAATAACCATATACACTGACCAGCCTCTGAGGCAGGTGTTGCAAAGACCCGAAGCATCGGGAAGGTTGATCAAATGGAATATAGAATTAAGTCAGTTTGATTTAAATTTTCAGCCACGAAGGTCGATCAGGGGGCAAGCTCTGGCAGACTTTAGAGCAGAGTTCACTATCCCAGAGGAGGAAGTGATCGATGACAGAGTGGTCAAGTCCGAAGATGAGTTAAAGATAGATTCATGGAAGCTATACACAGATGGAGCCAAAAACGACCGAAGGTCCGGAGCTGGAATCGTCTTAGTTACTCCTGAAGGGCGGTCGTTATATTACGCTCTACGATTAGAATTTTCGGCGACTAACAATGACTCTGAATACGAAGCCCTGATTGTCGGGCTAAAGCTTGCTAAAGACCTCGGAATAAAAGTGTTGGACATATTTTGCGACTCCAAAATCGTTGTTTACCAAGTGCGAAAGGAATTTGTGGCTCGAGGACCTCGACTCATT
Organism: Allium sativum; assembly: GCA_030737875.1. NCBI lineage: Eukaryota > Viridiplantae > Streptophyta > Magnoliopsida > Asparagales > Amaryllidaceae > Allium > Allium sativum. Next base: position 632,549,531 of record CM060919.1, read on the forward strand.
GCCTACCTCGGGAAAGTGGAAGAGCTGTTGAGCAACTTGGAGCGGTACAGTATAACGCATATCCCAAGAGCTGAAAACCAGAAGGCAGACAGGCTGGCGAAGCTAGCTAGTTCTGACAATCCTGTAGAAACTGAAATAATTCCAATTGAAACGATGGAATCGCCAAGCTTTGAGTCGATGGAAATTGAGTTCGCTTTCGAAGCAGAACCGGAGAAGGAGTCGTGGATGACCCCAATTAAGAACTTCCTTAAGAATGGGACACTCCCATCAAAGAAGAGTGAGAGAAGGGCTATAGTTCGCAAGGCTACCAGATATGTCCTACAAGATGATACTCTTTATAGGCAAGGATTTTCTATGCCCCTGTTACGATGTATAGCACACGACGACATCAAACGTGTACTAAGAGAAGTACACGAAGGTGAGTGTAGAGATCATACAGGAGGTCAGACTTTAGCGAAAAAGATATTGCGTTATGGATACTTCTGGCCCACAATTAATAAAGATGCAGCTGATTATTCACGACGCTGCGATAAGTGCCAGAGATTCGCCAAAATCCCCAGAGCACCGTCGACTCAACTCAAATCGATGGTGAGTCCTTGGCCTTTTGCCACGTGGGGAATTGATATCATCGGAGTCCTACCAATTGCTAAAGGAGGGGCGAAATATGCAATAGTTGCTGTGGACTATTTTACGAAGTGGGTGGAAGCTGAGCCCCTAACCAAGATTACGGCGAGGAAGGTGATAAGTTTTCTGGTTAGAAATATTATATGCCGATTCGGGATCCCAAGGACCATTATAACTGACGACGGAACCCTGTTCGATGGTGCTAAATTCAGAAATTTCTGCCAGAAATATAAGATCGACAAACGGTATACTGCGGTTGCTTATCCGCAGTCGAACGGGCAAGTTGAAGCAATAAACAAAGTTATAAAATCCATCCTCAAGAAACGGTTAGAGCGCGCAAAGGCAAAATGGGTTGACAAATTGCCATTAGCTTTGTGGGCATAACGAACAACATTTAAGACAGCTACTGGTCATACCCCTTTCTCTCTCTCTTTTGGATCAGAAGCAGTAATTCCAGTAGAGCTTGAAGTTCCCTCCCACCGGGTGACGTATTATGACCCGATGACGAATCGGGCGCTCTTACTCGAGTCTCTTGATGAAATTGAAGAAAAAAGGGACGAAGCAGATTTGCGCGCGGCAAGACATCGACGTCAGATGGCACGTTATTACGACAAAAAATTTCGCCTTAGGACTTTTGAACCAGGAGATTTGGTGCTAAAGAGAATCTTTCCTTCCCTTCCTCACCTCAGTCCAAAATGGGAAGGACCCTTTGTCATCCAACGGAAACTTGAAAAAGAAACCTTCAAGTTAACGACCGTAGATGGCGAAGAAGTACCTAGGGCATGGAATGCCCAACACTTGATGCGATATTTGGATTAGAAATGTTGTATTCTTTGTTATTTTTCTTATGAACTCTATAAAAAGGCACGACTTGCCTTAGGAAAATCTGATGATATGAATAAAGGACTATAAAGTGGATGTAGGCTACGACTTAGCCGAACCACTATAAAAATATCGTGTGTTATTTACTTTCCTGCATTATATATATACATTCATCGACTATTCTGTTGTGATTATGGAATATAAGATGATTCAAAACCTGAAAGGTTGAAAACAGTTTAAACGTGAGAAAAAGCACAACGACTATTTGTGCGATAAGACATAAAAGAATGGGAAAACGACATTCTTAACTCTAACTCTCGAGAATTGAGAGAGAGTATAAAAGGACGGGAAGACGACGTCCTCTGAGGCGTGAAGGTGCACCCAGACAAGAAACCGCCTCAGTAAGAACTCTAACCTGAGTATAAGACAGGAGAGTATAAAAAAAATGCCAGAAAAAACGACAGGCATTGACGACACAGAAAATGTGATCCCGTCAGAAAATCGGGGACATTCAGACTACTTGATTAAGTCTCGAATAGTTTTTTGAAATTGACTGGGGGCATATATGTATACACATATTTCCTCCCACCATAACTTCATTACATAACTATAGTAAGACATGCATTCTTACATAAGTGCAGAACTAATGACTAACAAACATTGCAGAAAATGAATTATTTTTTATTTACGAATGAATGAATTTGTACAGGAAAATAGCCAAAAAGAAGGTGCAAAAGTCACCCTTATAACAACAATTGTTGGTCTACCAAATGCTAAAACAACGCAAGACAACCCACTATTTAGATTTCGAGTGAGGCTTGGACTTTTTGGCGGCTTTCTCCGCATCCTTTACCTCTTTCTCGGCCTCCGTCAAGATGCGCTTTGATTTTTTCTTTCCTGAAGATGCGACGCTGGAATCGGTTGACTTCTTCCCGGAGGGCGGAGCGCTAGAATCAAGAGAAGATTTTTTAGCGAGTTCCTCTGTAATAGATCTAGTTGAAAGCTTAACAACTAACCTTGATCCCGCATCTACAACTGCGAGAGGCTTGAGGATTTCAGGGTCTAAATCTTCAGCTTTTAACTGCAAGCGTTTATCTTGGTCATCTTTCATTGCAGCCAAAGTAACATCATCTGCACTTTTCGACTCCCCGATTATTGCCACCTCTGGATCTTCCTCATATCCTCCGTCGTCGCAATCATCCTTTAAGGCGGCTATCATTTCTTCATCACGAGGAGTGTCAGCCTTAGACGACTCGCTTCCTTCTCCCAAATCTATAGGAGCAGCCTTATCCTTTCCCCCTTTTGCCTTCTCTATAGGCTCCGCCCCAGAGGCGGTTCCCTGAGTCACATCTATCTTTCCGGATGGCTCAATACCTACAGAATGAGAAGCAACAGTTATCAACTCAGGAGAAAATGATGGGTTTTTCATCGATTGCTCAATCACGTGGCGAAAGGTAGAGATGGCCCTGACGAATTGAGGAGAAAATGTAGAGATACCTTCCGAAGATTTCTCGGTAGGGGTAACTGTTGTCTCCGATGCTGCTTCGGGAATAGGGGATAGCAGAGTTGTTCGAGGGATTCCCGGGTTTTCAGGATCATACCCCTCTACTTCAGAAGTTGCGGGAGCAGTAGAAGAGGAACCAGCCTCGGGAATGTTCTTCTGCTTAGTCCTCCGCCTCTCTTCTTCCATAGCATCAGCAATGAGGCGGCGCCCTTCAGCTAGGCGTTCTGGCTCGTCATCCCTTAAATATTTCTCCATCAGCTTGTCCTCATCAATGGAATCAACCTTGAGCTCCTCTTTCTCCCACTCAACGATCTGACTCCATACTTGGCCTAGAGTAGATGGATAATCCTCAATCCAAGAAATGTTCCGGCGACGGATGATATGTGCAAAGAATTCAATCATTAATTCGCCGAAACCCTGAATCTCTGCCTCCGCCTCTGACAATTGTTTGTGGGCCTCCTCAGCGGATTTGATAGCACATTCGACGTTACCCTCCGCCAGGGCAGCTCTGTTCTCCGCCTCCATTAGCTTAGAAGCCAAGTCAGCATTTTTCTTTTCTAGCTCAGCATTCCTCCTTGCTAACTCGGCATTTTTCCGTTCAAGGTCAGCGTAAGCAAGGCGCGTTTTAGTGGCATCTGACTTAGCATCTTCAGCTTGCTTTTTTTAACTCAGAACGCTCTTGAGTGTGAGATTCAAGCAAATCATGATAACGTTTTTGCATATCTTCAAATTGTTGTTTGAAGCTAGTAGCGTCCCTTTGAGCAACAGCAAGCTGGGCCTGTGTGTCCTCCAAATCTTTTCCTAGATTCTTTAAGGCCTTTGCATCTTCTTCCGCGGTTTTTTGCATCGAATCAGCATTCGTGATTAGAGTACGAATGATTCTGGAAAGGTTGCGTGAATATTTGAACATTTCAGAATACTGTTTTTCGACCGCATCTATCTTTGCTTTGGCCTCATCTGCCCACCTGGAAGAAATAGGCTCGAGGGCAGGTAAAAAATTCAAGTTCTCGAAGTAATGTTCGGGAAATTGCTCCTCCAAATACGCCCGCTTGATTGCGGTTTCAGCATCTAGTGGTGGAGGGGCGGGGATCGTCAACTCAGTATCCCTGTGCGTGGAGGATTCAATAGTCTCTTTATCTGTTCTAGGCCGTTTAGCAGGGACCTTGCGTTCACTTCACGACTCAGTATTTTTTGGCGGGCTTCTCTCCCTGCTACGCTTTTCTTGAGATGAGGTGGAGTCTTTTGGTTGTGGCCTGTCCTCTTCCCTACGACCTTGATAACCTTTATATCTCTCCGGGTCCGACCGAATGGGAGAGCGAGAACGCGAGGTTCGAGAGCGATAGGGTTCATAAGGCCTTCTCTCCTCCCTACTGCGATCGTCGCGGCGATCATACTCAGTGTCATAAGGTGGATTAGACATGCTGCGGCGGAGCTTCCTGATATCATAGTAAGATCGGGACATCGTGCCTGCACAATAAGACAAATGAAATTCAGAATCAATAGTTTCACAGAGAGAGAGGTGCAATGAGTGGTAATGTTATTGTGTAAAGTGTGTCCTAAGTGGTGTGTTTCCCCCCAACCAACCCGAGTCTGAAGCTAGACTAGTACGGGCAGGCTCTTTGGCCTTAGCAGGAGTGGTCTCTTCAGAAGTGGTGAAAACTAAAGGATCCTTCCTAAAATCCTCTGAAGTGTATATAGTTTCAGGTAAGGGGAGATCCCCCAAACCCTGAAATAATGGGTCATCAGTACTAGGGACATCTCCCTCGGAAGCATCAATTGGCGACTCTTTGGAAGACGTTGACCTTTCTGGAGAAATGGCATCCTCAGGAGCAGTATACCCTTCGCGATGCTTTTCGGCCAAGTTAGCCAATTCATCATCTTGAGTAGAAGATGGAGAAGGTGAAGTTTGAAGAGGCACTGTAGGAGCTCCCGAACCTTCTCCTGTCTCTGGGACTACATCCACTGGAGGAATATATACGTATGGAGCCGTCCCATGGCCGATACTACGAGTAACAGATAGCAGCCCATGAAAATGAAGATATTCGTCCTTAAGGACTTCATCAATAGTCAGGAACTTCTGATCGCCATTAAGGAGCTGGTGCATCCGGTTAAAGAACACCTGGTCTGATATTTGTTTTGGGTTGTCGACTGCAAACAAAAAGAAAAACGAGTTAAGGCGATGACTTGAATGTATAGAGCCAAGATTTAGAAAATCAGTGTTTTACTTGATTTCGTCCACCTCCTGGCACACCCAGGCTGTCGCTTCACATAAAACCATTCCAGTCCGGAATCTCCAGCTTTACTACTGAATGGCGCTGAAATTATCTTCCTCTTAGGGACAGACTCAAAATAGCAGAAAGAAGGAGTTTCTCGAGTCCGATGCTTGAAGTTGTGGAAGAAATGAACGTCATCGAAAGTGAGCTCTATGCCTAAGATCTCACGGTATGCTATATATAAGGTGTGTAAGTAAGCATAAGAATTGGGATGCAGCTGCATGGGGGCAATCCGCATTTGTCTTAGAAAATCAACGATGAAGGGAGAAAATGGAGGGATAGCACCGACCATGCACATCAACCGAGTAATTGCCATATACCCTTCTGGAGGGTTGTGGGGACGGTCAGTTCTCGAAGGCACTAGAGTGTCCCTTTTTAGTATCCCGTATTTTAAACAATTTCGGATAAGTCTGTCGTTGTCGATTGTTGATTCAACAGAATCTTGGGGTGATTCCAATATGATAGCCGATTCAAACTCATCAGGAGCCCGGTCGTCACCAATCCCTCCTTCCTCTTCAAAACCTAGAGAAACTTCATCCTCCGAAGACACATTGTCACTTTCGCGATTTCCAACCTCGTAATCTGAACCCTCATCATTCTATTCCGGATCCGAAGGGGAAGATATGTCCTCGAGAGTAACTTTGTTGGATGTCTCCGGGGCCTCTTTCTTCGCAGCTAGTCTAGAAGAGCGTCTGGGTCTCATGGTCATAAAACTATTGAAGAAGCAATAGCACAAATTAGAGTAAATTAGCCCGTATCCCCCCGTGCATGTGTGCAATCTAAAGTGTAAACAGTGTATGCGGAAAGTGTAAAGTAAATGTTTAAAAGTGCGACGCAAAAGTTTGGCAAAGTATAAAGAATTGAAGTAGTTCTTGATGTCCAGTTACGTTCGCAAGGCACTATCCTAACTGTCCATTAAGTTGAAGATTATGCCAAAGGTTGATTGGGCCAGTTAAACAAGTTTTTATGCATTAAGATGGACTGCCCTTCGGTTCGGTTCGGGCGCATTCATTGGGATCGGATCGGGGGCGTGGCCTTGTCTTGGGTTCGGATAAACTTTGAAACTCAGAAATCAAAGTCGGATCGGCTCGGAGGTAGATTCCCCTAACGGTTCGGATCGGACCACGTAGTCATGCTTCTCCTCCTTTATTTTACAGTCCAACCCGATCCGGTTAGGTGAACACCTTTCTCCTCTTTTTCACTTTCCGATCCGATCCGATTTTAAGAATCCTATCCGACCCGATCCGGTCAAATGAGCTTTGTTTCCATCTTTGACCTTTGCCCCGACCCAATCCGGACTTGTGAATCTCTCTTCCTTTCCTTCTTATCCATCTTCTATACTCCAACCCGAACCGATCCCCTCAATCCACTTCTTCTTCTTCCCCTTCCTCAACCACAGTCAAATCCACATCCATCTCCAAAGCTCCAGTTAAAGACGAGCGCATGCTTCATTTAACCTCTCAGCGCCTCGAGATGGTGGTAGAACCACCCAAGACGACGACAGGGGAGGAGGAAGATACGATATCGAAGCAGGAGAGGATCCATGCTCAAATCATTCAAAATCAACCGCAAATCTCAATTGAAACCCATTGTTACAAAATTAATTGAAGGATTCAAACCTACCAGAGTATGTAAATTGGAAATTCGCACGAAAATGGTGAAAAGTTCTTATTTCTTTTTCTCTAAATTCTGGAGTTCCGAAGCAAAAAGGGTAAAATGATAAAAGGAAATGAGAGAAAGACGAAGACCCAGTTTATATAGAGAAGCAGAGTGTTATTCGTCTCCCCGTTCGGACCGGATCGGAAGTCCAGTAGCAGAGCTTGGCCCAATAGTCCAGCGAAAAATAGAAAGAAGAGGGGGTCTGTTCGGATCGGAATCCGAACCGAACAGAGTTCTGTAACTCAGCAGTGAATTAAATTGAAGTTCGAAGAAGAAGATGAAAACATAAGGAAAATCAAAGGAAAAATTACCTAGAAGACGCTGTGCAATGATAATCAAAGCATGCTCCGTCTCCAACAGAAGCATCCTTTGAGGGGGCAAAATGTTAGCCCACTTTGTGAACTGGGCAACACAAAGTCGAGATGTGAAACATTGAAGAACTTGGAAAGCATTATAGCGGGTCGGATCGGAGAGATGTAGCGGGTCGGATCGGAGAGGCGCTGCTGTTCGGATCGGTGAGCTGTTATTGTTGGAATCAGAGAGGCACTGCTGTTCGGATCGGAGAGCAACCTACTGCCAGTTGGAGCGGAGGGCTACCTGCTACAGAGACAGATCGGAATGGAGCAAAAGTGGATGAAGACTTAGCCTTGGGACAATCCGGATCAGATCGGATACCCCGATCCGAACCCCTCCTGAACGCTCCTCCGATCCGAACCCATATTCCACATCACACTCCCCCACGATCGCCTGAATATGCGGAGCGGGTATGACCAGTTCCTGCCTACAATGTCCACTGCTCTGATGCGTTGTCAACACTGAAATCCATCCGAACCCGAGACTGATGGGATGGAAGACACGTGGCTCCGATCCGGATCGGGTTCTGAGCAAATTTTCACCTATAAATACCCTGTCTGGAGACAATAAAAAGGATCTTATTTTTGGCACTTTGAGAGTTCAACCACTTTCATAAACCGAATTCCAGCACTCCCGGATAATCCAAATCGTCTTTCAACATTTGTTTTGAGACAATTGAGTGAATGTATGTGAGTTGTGAGTGAAATTGAGTGAATATCTCATTGTAATTGCAACTATATCATCGAGAATAGTGATTGACAAGTGGACGTAGGCTTTTCTTCGCCGAACCACTATAAATTCTGTGTCTCCATTTTACTTTTGATCTTATTTCATTCTGCTTTTAATCAATTTGGGTGTTAGAACCACTTTTTGGTCTAACAATATGCTTTGGGAGTAGGCAACTCAAAGTTCATTAGAAGAACTATCCCACTCATGATTTGGAGTTGGCGGCGATCGTCTTTGCACTCAAATCTTGGCGCCATTATCTACTAGGTGAAAGGTTTGAGTTATATACTGATCACAAGTCGCTCAAGTACCTCTTCTCGCAGAAAGATTTGAATCTAAGGCAGCAGAGGTGGATGGAATTCTTGGCATCATATGACTTCGATATAGCTTATACCCCTGGCAAGGGTAATGTTGTGGCGGATGCACTAAGTAGAAGAAGGTTGACTTTGAGTCCCTTGTTTGTTGAGATGAAGAGCCTAGAGTTCTTGGCAACCTTTGATTTTGCACCTGCTGTTGAGTCGATGACTGGTTCGTTAGCATCCCTTGAGCTTAGACCTACACTTCTTGATCAAGTTGGGGCTTCACAGAGGGAAGACCCGCAGATAGTCGAGATCATGGACAAGTTGATTCATGGTGAGACGTCAGGTGACCTCGCTAGATACACTATTGATGACAAGGGATGGCTAAGGCGTGATGGAAGACTATGTGTCCCACAAGTGGGAACTTAGCAAATAAAGTTCTTGAGGAGGCGCATCACTCGAGGATGACCATACATCCCAGAGGGGATAAGATGTATCGGGACATGAAGCGCATTTTCTTTTGGGAGGGGATGAAAAAGGATGTTGCAGAGTTTGTTTCTAGATGAATTGTTTGCCAATAAGTAAAGGCCGAGTCGAAGAAGCCCAGTGGGCTACTGCATCCATTGGAGGTCCCGCAATGGAAGTGGGAAAGTATCTCTATGGATTTTGTGGATGGATTGCCGAGATCAAGGAAGGGGAATACTAGCATATGGGTCATAGTGGATAGACTCACGAAGAGCGCTCATTTCATTCCAGTAAAGAGCAAGAGGACCGCATCATGGCTAGCACCTGTTTATCTTCAGGAGATAGTGCGATTGCATGGAGTTCCTTCTAGCATAGTGAGCGATCGTGACCCAATCTTCACTAGCCAATTTTGGAGTAGTTTGCAAGAACCGATGGGTACGCGATTGAATCTAAGTACAGCCTATCACCCACAGACTGATGGTCAGACCGAAAGGGTGAATAGGGTACTAGAAGATTTGTTGAGGCTATGCATTCTTGACTTTGGTGGCACTTGGGAAGACCACCTTCCTCTCGTAGAGTTTGCTTATAATAACAGCTACCAAGCAAGCATAGGGATGGCACCATTCGAAGCTTTGTATGGGAGGCCGTGAAAGTCACCAACATGTTGGTGGGAGACGACGGATAAGCTTATACTTGGGCCCGACATGATAAGGGACACATCCGAGAAGGTTGAGTTGATTCAAAGGTGGATGAAAACGGCCCAAGACAGATAGAAATCCTATGCAGACAAGCGAAGGACAGACTTAGAGTTTGAAGTTGGAGATATGGTCTTTGTGAAGGTTTCTCCCTTGCGAAATGTTGTTCGTTTTGGAGCAGTTGGAAAGCTAGAACCAAGGTTCGTAGGACCCTTCCCTATCATCGAGAAGATTAGGCAAATGGCTTATAGAGTGGAATTGCCCGAGAAGCTGGCTGGAGTGCACAATGTTTTTCATGTCTCGCATCTCCGAAAATGCCTACATGAATCAGCCTAAGTAGTTGAGCCTAGCATTCTTGAAGACGTGGAGGTAGAGAAAGAGGCAACCCTGAGGCGAGCTCCGATTCGTATCTAGGGAACAGAGATCAAGAAGCTGAGGAATCGAGAAGTCAATTTAGTAAAGGTTCGGTGGAGTGAAGCCGATGAAGATGCAACTTGGGAAACTGAGGAGAAGATGTGTGGGCTTTATCCATTTCTTTTTGAGGGTACATTCTCGATCTCTTTTCCTAGTTAGCATATCTTTCTTTTGCTATCCATGGTTATCTTGTTATCTCGTTGATCTTGTCATGAGAACCTTAGGTAGAAACCCTTTGGATGAAACATGTATTTGAAACATGTTATGCTTGATGGTTGCAAATGGTTGCAATTGTTTGCAAGTGGTTACTCGTGGATGCATGATACACGTTAGGCACTAAGATTGGCTCACACACTTTCATATTGCATATGCATGAGTGTTTATGCTTATTCATGGATGAAACTTGTTATGCTATCACATGGATGTTGCATATGGATGAATGTTATGTGCACTCTTGTAGAGATTATAAATTATGTTAGGAATTTGCATACATTTGGACTCATTGCACTAACATATTCTGCATTAAGGAGGTTTACTGAATCAGTAACCGCCTGATTTTCGCATTAGATAAGTGCATATACACACACTTTTACATATGTTCATACAGCATTAGAAATCTTTTAAGGACAACGATTACTTGTGGATGATGTTTTGAGTAGATGGATGATGGCTGGTAGGATACGTTCTTCCTAACTTGGAGATTTCGGGGACGAAATCCTTTAAGGTGGGGAGAATGTAACAACCCGAATTTTTATAACATGTTAAAACAAGAAATCAGGGCAGGATTAAATTATAAGTTAAGAATCAATGGGAACGGGTTATGCCATTGGGTTCGTCTCGAAATTCTGCTTGAAAACGAGTCCGAAATTTCGTAAATCGGAGTCCGTATGACCAAGATATGGCCCATAGAAGATTTCAGAAAATTCAAATTTAGCCCGAAACAGATTGGGCGGGAAAATTTCCCGCCCAGCCCCAGGTCGACTGGGGAGTCGACCTGCCCCAGCCCAGGTCGACTGCCCAGTCGACTTGGGTGTCGACCTGGGGTTGACCTCCCTGGTCGGCCATGTTTCCCTGGTGCACCTGTTTGCTCCTTTGGGTCTGGTCAGTTGGCATGTGACGGGATTTGATGGTTCAGATCTAAACTAGGGTTAATCCTATGGCCTAAACTAGTCTCTACACCTATAAAAACACCCTAAGAATTAGCCTAAACCATCACAAATCATCCTAACAACTAAATTCTGCCAAAATGCTCCTTAATCATGGCCTCCATCTTCATCTTGAGAGCTTCTAAGGCAAAGGAGCAATCTTTCTCCATGAAATCAAAGGAGCTACTTATTTCTCAAGGCTTCTAGTGTTGCTACATCATTCCTAGAGCTTCTACAACGTCTCTATCTTGTTCTACTTTGTTCTAGTTCTCATAGCCACGATTTGTAAGCCCCACTCTACTCTTAGATTTAAACTATGAAGTTAATATGAACATGTAGCAAGTTGAAATGGGATTTTTGGTGAAATACTTGTCTTGGGTCTATATTTGTATGCATAGATCCATTTATGACTCTTTTGATCTATGATTGTGGAACTATCATGAACCTAGTACCGTTCATCTTGATTTTTGGGTAGAAAGCTATGAGCTTTATTTGGGGATTATGCATAATGCAACATAGAACCCCTCATAACCTTGATGTTAACTTGCCTATGATGTTGAACTACATGCCACCCACAAGTTTATCACTCTATGTCAACTATTATCATGTTATCACCTTTGCCTATGATGTTGAACTACATGCTACCCACAAGTTTATTTGCTAAGTTTGATGTCATACATGTTTTAAGGCCAAAAATCCTATATGCTAGTTGTGATGAACACCTTTGCCTCAAATATCATCATGTTTAACTTAGGACCAACTTTACCACCTTATGCCCATCTTGGTCATATTTTTATGTTTCTTGATTCACTTGTGTTGATGCGAATTTACGTGAGAATGGGAATACGTTATGGGTAGTTAGGCAAACTTGAAATGACATGAAAAACATGACTTGAAATGTGACATGAAACTTGATTATGCTTGAAAACTTGAATGTGGTCATGACATGTAGAAAAGCATAAAGTGACCAACTCGAGGTTGGGTTGAGTTTGTAGCGTAAATCTGCCCGGAACCGCCCGGCAAATCCAGTGGCTACAAACAATAGGACCCAATGTGAGAAGTTGGTCATATCGCGCTTGAAACCCGAGGTTAGACTAGGTTGTGGTGTAAAGCTGCCCGGACCCGCCCGGCATATCCAGTAACCACAACAAAGTCTAATATGAGAGGTTGGGTGCATTAAATTAATTAATGCCACATGTTAGGGTTAAGTCACGAACCACTCGGATACACTTAACCAACTTGATACAAGATTGGATAGGGTTAACCACACTTAACCCGTTGGAAACCCTAGTTACGTGGTCCTTTTCAGCAGTAACCCTCTTGGATGTATCACGATACCCTAGGGACTAGGATAGGGTGGGGCACGATTACTAGGTTGATTGTAAGCGACCAGAAAGACGGCAGAGTAGGTGCGCCGGTGTAGGTTCAGGCAGACTATGGTCGTGCACATAGTCCGGAGTTGAATAAAACAGACATGGGCACTAGTAGGTTTAGACTATGCGTGCTTGATTCGTGTCAGTGGTTGGCACCCTAGGGCTTGATACACCCTAGGGTGGACCTAGCACAGTTCGACTACATTCCGTGATTGGGCCGTATGACACCGACACTCGACGAGTTAGGCTTATAGGGAGCCGATCGACTAGATTGTATAGTTGGACCTTGACTTGGGTCAACTCATGATATTGGGCCAAGGGATCATTTCTTGTTTATACTTGACATGGGTTGGAATACTAGTACTATTGGTGCAAAACTAAACCTTGTATATGCGATGCCACACTTGATCTACCTTGTTATCTATTTATCATGCCAGTTAGTTACCATCTTTATGTTTCATCTCAGTTTCTCATGTTTAGTTAACTTCATTAGTTTTTATACTAATAGTAGGTAGGACTTACCAGTCTTTATGACTGAACCTTTTTCTTTCGCCTCTTTTCTTCCGTTCCCCCCCCCCAGGTTCTCAGGGAGGGAACACTAGTGCTTAGCTTGGACATTTGGCTTGCTTTCTTGACAGCTCATGTACGGTTTGGACTTGAGCTTGCTATGGCTTCACCACATCTATCTTGGGGATAGTTTACTTTATGTTAATTTCAGTTTATGTTTTCTAGACTTGTGGTAGTTGGAAATTAATGACTAAGTATTTTGATGTAAGTTGACTATTTGGTTTTGAAATGGTTAATCATGGTTTTTAAATCTCTACCGCTGCTTTTCTTATTTATTTATCTATGTTATGTCTTGTGATATCTCTGTGCATGTTTACCTAGACAACACCCCTCCAAAGCTAGTGCAATCACTTGTGAGTGGCCCTGGCGGAGGTGGGGTGTTACAATAGGCATAGCAACACTATCAAACAAGGCACATCATATGCATAAGTAGATAACGAGAAGCTAATATGTAAATGATATTTAGTTGCTCGTGTTTTGCGAGCAAAAGGCAGTGAATCTTATACGTATTCCTGATTTCTACCAATTAGGTCCGTGAATTATGTTCATTATTAAAAAAATAGCGTGAACAAACTCGAACTCAACATACACCAACCGACTTCACTAGAAGATCACATGAAGTAAAAATCGAATAAGACTTATCAAATGGAAGTATTATTCTACCAACAAAATAGTTAAGTATTTATGATAATATATACTTCATTTTAGTTCCACTATATATAATTTAAGTATTTCCTTTCAGTTCAGTTCAGCCCATTAACAAGCATGAAAGATGTTGTTGTGATCACATAGCAAGATTGCTTTGGCCTATAATCATTTAGCTTTACAGACATACATACAGTTATTTCCCTAGCAATGACTGATTAACAAACATTGAAAAAAATTAGCAAATCATCTAACAGCATTGAAAAAAATGAACGAGCCTACCAATTTAAAAAGGGTAATCTCATCGTCTGCTCGATTGTCTCCAAGCTGCTTACTTGTTGCTCTTTTCTTTTTATGCTCATCGAATTCTTTTTGCATGTTTCTAGTTCTCACATTCCCACAGTTGCTCATTTTCTGTACCACAAACAACGAACTAATTAAACAATAACAAACCAATAATTACAAAACTAATTATGAAACTATATTCAAATATGATAGGTTTGCATGATAATGTGTCAAAACAAGACACTACACTTGTCCGAGCTTAAAGAAGGAAACTCATGAAAAACACTCTTAGCTCTCTGCTCTCATAAGGCATGCATCAAGAGAACTTGTCATTTTCAAAATCAGTAAATTTCAAGTAGGAGCAATCTTATCTCATCCATAATAATATTACATACTGGAAAACTACATGAAAATAAAATTAATTTTGTTAAGAGTTAACTTTCAGGTGTAACATATTTTCTCAGGGAATAGTTCAAAAACCGATCTGGAAAAATCAAATACAAATGAGCTTGAGCTTAGTTCCAAAAAAACAGAGAACTAAGCTCGAGCTCAGTTTGGACTTAGCTCGCTTGGTTTCATCAATAGGCTTGAGCTCGGTTTCTGAACTGAGAACTGGGCTTAAGCTCAATTTAAATTAAGCTAGTTCAGTATCACAACTAGGCTCAATTTAAACTAAGCAAGCTCAGTTTTGCAACTGCCTTATCTCAGTTTTGCAACAGGGCTTAGTTCAGTTTTACAACTATGGTACATCGGAAATGCACTCGGATTGACTTCCAACATTTCCATGATAAATACATAGGGAAAATTGAAGTGCAATGTCGTAAAACCAGGTGATGACTTGATAAGATATACAAAATTCTTACAGTAGCATTTCAAGCTAACAAAAAATAGTTAGGATATTCTATTTTAGTTTGAACTAAACAACACACAAACAAATGATATATTATAATAATAAACCTTACAGTAGCATTTTTATATCTATGGTTTAGTTCAGTAATCAATATAGGTTATTCCAAGTAAACATAAATGCAATGATCTCTTACCTTTTGGTTCTATAAGTTAATGAAAAGGGATGGACTGAGCTTAATTACTTGGGCTTCCTTATTACATGATAGTACTCTAAGGGTTTTTGTAATTTTACTTAAGTAGCCCATGAAGCTTTTATATGAGTAATGAAATATTTTGTGTACTTTTAAACTTTTTCTTTAAAAAATGCACAAATCCGTTTATTTGTTAATATTACGCCCTAAATTTGTACAATTATCGTATACTAGCAACTAAATAGGAGTTACAAACCTCGCAAGCAAATAAGTATGGAAATCTACTCAAATATGCCTTCACAATCTTCTCTAACATAGCTTATATTCTCAACCGAATCAATGGTTTCTTCACAATCTTCCTTAACAAAGTTGACTTCCATAATAGGATCATCCGTCTCTAACTCATGATAGCCTCTTCGTGGTGTTTTCATTACAACATACCAATTAGAATGGTCATTCTCTCTAGAATAAAAAACTTGTTTTGCTTGAGATGCAAAAATAAATGGATCTTTTACAAATGAAGCTTGATTTTGTTGTAAATTGACAAGAGTGAATCCATCTTCGACCTTCACTCCATTTCCTGTATTTGCCCAGTGACACTTGAACACGGGAATATAAAAACATGATAGTCTAACAAAATTATGTCTGTCAACACCCCATAATAAGTGACCACATCAACTCTTTGAGAAATATCTTTTGCACTTGCCCTACACATGGTAGTCGCATCGTAAGTGACTCTGCAGTTTTGGGTTTCTCTTTCAATGTCTATTGTATGAAAACGATGCCCCTTAATTATAAAACCTTTATAGGACAATGCATCAACACTTGGGCCAAAAGCAATCCATCTTAGTATTTCATCGTTTGTTGATTGAAAAGGTACCTACAATCAAATCGTTTTACATAAATTTTGAAGTAAAAAAGAAATTATTTTGTCCATGGAAGGATAATTAAAATTAAACTAACCTTCTTTTTAATCCAATCTGAGAAATTATCAGTATGTTTTTTCAACAACAATGTCGCATTTTTTTCCAAACGCTTATCATTATTTTGTAACTCCTCCAAATGCATACTGGTGTTTAAATAATTTTACCCAAGTTATATTCAACATCAAATATTTATTAAAAATGTATAAACAAAATATAACTTACTCTAAGTACGGTTCCACCGCAGCTGTATCCATTAGTACAGCCAAATGAGCAATATCTTTTTCACTTGATGACAATGTAATTTTCTTCGGTTTTAAAATTGGACGTCCTTCAAGTATTGCTTTGTTTTCATAATCTTCATTTCGGACTTCTTTCCCCTCCATTTGTACTTTCTTTTGTAGAAATTCACTAAAGAATCTCATTGATTCTTCTACAAGATAAGATTCTGCAATACACCCTTCAGGTCGTGCATAATTCCTTATATAATCTTTAATCGTTTTCATATACCTTTCAAAAGGGTACATCCAACGAAAATGAACCAGACCACCTAATTGTGCTTCTCTTCCAAGATGAATTGTCAAATGTACCATTATATCGAAAAAGGAAGGTGGAAAATATCTTTCGAGTCCACACAAAATTTCAATAATCTCATCATTAAGTCGCCTCAATGTCTCTTTTCAAGAACACGTTGACAAATTTGATTGAAAAACGAACATAAACGAATTATTAGTGTTCTAACTTTTCTGGTAACAAATCTCTAACCGCAACAAGTAACAATTGTTGCATTACGACATGATAATCATGCGACTTCAACCCACTAATGTTGCACCCTTCTAATGACACAAAACTTTTGAAATTTGAGCAATAACCATCGGGACCTTTAAAATCATGTATCCTTTTACAAAATATTTTTTTTCGGACAATGAAAAGGTATATGGAGCCGGTGGTATGTATATTCTGTTCCCACGAGGTTGTGCATAAAGACTTTGTCGAATCCCCCATTCCTCCAAATCCTTCCTTGAATTAATTCCATCTTTCGATTTACTGTCATGCAACATCGTGCTTAGTAGGCTTTCAGCGACATTTTTATCAACATGCATCACATCTAGATTATGTCGCAAAGGAAGTTCCTACAAACATCAATAATACAACAATTTATTAATTTTTTATAATGTTAGGTCTACTAGACAAAATAAAATTTTTAATACTAACCTTCCAATATGGCAAATCAAAAAAGATTGATCTTTTTTTCCATCTTAATAGCTCCTTTTTCCCATCATCTTCGTCTTCTTTACTGTGAGTACTCTTCCCCTTCCTCTTTTTACTTTTTAACTTCTTACTCAACTCTGTCTTTAGCTTCTTCTTACTCATCTTCCTTTTTGTTGCTTCATTCTTACCTTTTCCAAAAACATTTGGGAAACCATCCAAAATAGCAGAAATGTTTCGTCCCGTTAGAATTCTAGGTCTATCACCATCGTCTACAGTGTTATCAAACCAAGTTTTTTTTTCCTCCATGGATGTGAAGGGTCTAGAAACCTTCTATGTCCCATATAAACACTTTTCCGACAATGCTTCAACCATCGATGATGAGTGTTAACCATCGATGATGAGTGTTAACCATCGATGATGAGTGTTAACACCGCATAATGGACAAGCTTTTTCGCCTTTTACAGAACACCCTGCAAGATTTCCATAGGCTGGAAAGTCGTTTATTATCCATAGTAACATTGCTCTTAAGTTAAAAACTGATTTACTGAATGCATCATATATATCAAATTCCATTATTCCATAAATAATTAAAGTCTTCTACCAATGGCGCCAAGTACACATCAATATCATTTCCAGGTTGCTTTGGTCCAGGAATTATTAAAGTAAGCATCATATTTTCTTTTTTCATACATAACATAGGCAAGAGATTATATGTCACAAGCATTACTGGCCAACAACTATATTTGGAGCTCATCGACGCAAATGGATTGACACCATCTGAAGCAAGACCAAGTCTGAGATTGCGTGGGTCAGATGAAAATGATTTCCACCTCTCGTTCACTGCATTCCTTGTTACAGAATCTATAGGATGTCGCATTTTTCCATCACTGCTTTAATTGTTGAAATGCCACCTTAGTTCTTCTGCCATCTGTTGAGATCTATACATTCTCCTAAATCTTGGAATAATTGTAAAATACCTCAACACTTTAGCTGGAACACCTCGTATAATCTCCTTGGTGTCCTCATTTATCTTCCATCTCGAAGAGTTACATTTCGGACAACTTTCTAAATCTTGAAACTCTTTTCTAAAAAGACAACAATCCTTCTTACAAGCATGAATCTTTTCAAACCCCATGTCAAATACTTTGAGAAACTTTTTTACCTCATACAGATTCTTCGAAAGTACATTATCCACCGGCAACAACAACTGTAGTACGTTCAAAAGCTTATCAAAACCAATATCGGATAATCCAACCTCACATTTAAGATTATACAAAGCAGTGATGGCGGATAATTTAGTTTGATCTACACAATTCAGATATAAGGGGGTTTCTGCATCCTCCAAATTCTTAAGTAAATCATCCTCACGTTTTTTAACATCCTCATCTTCATTAACATCAGTAAAAAAAACCATGATTCAAAAAATCTTCATCTTCAAAATGAATAGCTCTAAGTAGATCAAATGTACAGTCCAACTTCATGTCTACACCCACATTTAATTGTTCGCCATGATGATACCACTTAGTACTGCTCTTGTACGTAGGATCCATACCCCTTATAATCAAATTCTCAACAATAATGTCATCATGTTGTCGACTAAGATTTTGGCAATCTAAACAAGGGCATAAAAGTTTCTCTACATTTCTTATATTTCTCTTTGCAGCATCTACAAAGCTTCTTGCCCCTTACGAGTACACCTTGGAAGTTCTATGATGAAAATAAAATCAACATAATAGTTGAGTTTTAACGTCAATTTTTTTTTTCTAAAATTAAATACATTTGAAAATATTGAATTATTTGTTTACCTATGTAAATAAACCCAATCTTTTCCATCAACATACAATTAAGGATAGCACGGGTAGAAATAGTGCTCAAGCTCCAAAACTAAATAGAAAAAAGATTGCTACATACCTTAAATTTGTACTCACTCTGTTACGAACGACAAATTTGTTAGTGAATATTGATATATTTGAATGAACATTTACTGAACAAAATACACATTTCCAAAAATAAGGAGAAATGGTTGATTATTGTATAATATGTTAAAAATGCAATTGCCTACCACAGTAAAAGCGAATCAACCATTCTTAAATAACTTTTTTTCAGGAATATAGTTTTGTCAGGAACATTGCCACATGTTACACTGCAAGTAAAAGGATTTGGAGGCTTTATCTTTTTTTTAAGTGCAAAACATATCCTGTTGGCGATAGAAACTTTTTTCATGGAAATATATCTATCATTTTACCAAATTAACTACTGTCACCAAATTTTGAATGTTTATTGTTTATATGAATGTTCGTATTTTCCATGTTACAAAATTGGCGTGTAATAATAATATTATGTACATGTTCTATTAATTAAAATCTAAACCTATACTTTCATGCAATAGGCATCTTCTCTTTCTAGTTTTTATGAAATGAAAACACAGGTTGGTTGCTTAGTTTATCAGTATATCACTAAATCAATGCGACCACAAATATTAAAAAGAGTTTTTTGTGTGAACTGTTTCAGGCTCAGCTTTTAGGCAATCTACACTCCATGTAATTTCATTATATTAATGCATTAAAGAAGCATATATTTATATTCATAATATATCAACATATCATCAAATATACTGGAATGAAAAAAGGTATAGTGACATACATACATAAAGAAAAGGCTAAGAGATTGATGATTGCACCTTTTGCTATCTGCTGCTTAATCATCAAAAGTGCTATACATGAGAAGTAGACGCCATCTTGTCCACTAAATATCAGCAAAACTAATTAATGTCAGCCAAAATATCCACTATGTTCAAAAAAGAACTACAAAACAATATCCTTAAAAGACTTTTGTGACTATCAGCAAATGGTCTTACTGTCATATCGTAAATAACATGCATGAGTATTTGAATAACTGCAGACATAATAATGGGTGATGAGAATTGCACAGAGCCTGTAAATTAAAGTCATAAGTAGTGGAATACAACACCTAAGAAACCCAGTCCTTAGATTATGAAAAACCAAAATCGGAAAAATAAGAATTAGTATGAGAAGTTTACAAGGGAATAAAAATTAATTTATCAGATAATCCATTTCTCTACTGCCACTTCTGTATCAGATAGGTACACTTACCAAGTGAATAAAAATTAATTTCGGTGTGGTTTTTGCTGTTTTTAGTGGTTTTATGCGATTTTGGTTTGTAATCGGTTTTCCTGCTCATCCGTACTTGTTAGTCTCTAGACCATTACTGTTCACACTGTCAATTCATCAATTCATTTATAATAAACACCAAGCTAATATTTTGGCATCCTACCATAACCCCTTTTAGATTTAAAATGTAACTATATTGGAACCTATCATGGCACCATACCACATACCACACTGGTTTTCCTTAGGCCATCGCTAGTCGATGTTGATAGTTTAATTAAGCTATTGCAGGTTGAGGATTTACCAGCTATAGTATGTTGATATCTTCCTAAGCCATTGAACGTTAATCCCCAAGTGGTTATTGCATGTCGATACTTCTCCTAGCTTTCATATGTTGACAATTTCACTAGCTATCAGTATGACAATATCACATATCGTTGCCTACTTGGTCATGCTTCCTATTCCATCACAAGTTGAATAATGTACTGTAAGTTGATAGTTGTCTTGAGCTGTCGCTCAAAGCTATTTCCCGTTGGTTTTTAATGAGTTATGCTACTGAGCCAGAAAAATCTTGTGCGGGAATGTACGGTAATTAATCGGATGGTGTGGAATTCAAGGGTAGTGAAACTTGTAGGGTAGATATTGCTCCCGCATATATTCGGGCTTTTCTCCTTCGGGCCTTACAACATTTACCGAGTTTAATAGCCATCATAAGTTAATATCATATTGGCACAGGTTGAATACGCATATGGGCTATTATAGTCAATATCCAATCTTTGATTTAACTTCCATATTAATTGTCATTTTACACCAGATCCCGGTTGATTATTGGTTGATATGGCAACATACAATTTTTCCTTTAAAATTTCATTTTAAATAATCAGCCATCTTTAATTAATTGATTGGTTCTTTTGCTAAATAAATCACATAAAATGGAAACCTAATAGAAAGAATCCTAAAATCATAAAAATCGAAAATTTTGAAATGTTCAGAAACCTATATATTTAAAATAATTCTAGGGGTCTCATGTTTTAATGAAGGTTTCCAATATAGGGGACCCCCATTAAGGGCCAATGGATAGACCAACCCCAAGGGTTGCAACCAACCTTGTTGTATTTTCTATACGACCTGCACAAACTAAGGTCTACATTTGAATAATACGTTAAGGGTAGGGTTTAAACCTGAGTTTATTATTAGAACACACGACCACCTATACGTCATACCCACGGACTCCAAGGAGTTCTCTTGGTAAGATTGATAAATTTGCCACATTAAGCGCTAATTTTCGTTAAGTTAGACAGAAAGGCATAACCAAGTGTTTTTTCTAATTGAAAGATTCATAAGAGAGGATAAATTATCATTTTTTCTATTATTTTTTTTGGGCTAAACGTACTAACACTAAGTTTCATCTTACCAATATCTAATTTCGTTCTTACAATCAGTATTACCAATTAATCAGTATTACAAAGATCTTAAGGCCAATAATATAATAGAATGGTGTAAATATATCAATTTTTTGAAAATTAATTTGTAGTCTTACCAATTAATTGGTACACTAGGTATTATGAACAAATCATATAGAGATGATGAACTAGTAAATAAAGTTTAAACAGTGAGCACAAACATATATAAGACAACAAGAATATTATACAAATTCAAATTCTCTATCCTACGTCCAATCTCATATTTATTTCATAGTTTTTGCTACATTGAGTAGCTTTACTTAAATGGCGAGAACACCTTACAATATCGCTTTCCATACATGGCAAGAACACCTAAGTTTGTCACTTTCCACTTGCAATATCGCTTTCCATACATGGCAAGAACACCTTACAATATCGCTTTCCATACATGGCAAGAACACCTTACAATATCGCTTTCCACTTCATATACAAGAGCAAACAATAGACCATAATTTTTGCACCTTTTGCAATCATTGTACAAGTAAAATGCTTCAAAGCATTCTACCTATGCATATCCCTCAAAATTTATAAGGATATATGCATAAAACCATACGTACCTAGAGACTTCTTTTAACTTCATCTAGAAGATATATTCAATGCACTTCACAATTAACTACTGTCACCAAATTCTTATAGCTAAATAACTATCATTTTACCAAGCTGCAAACACGATGATTACGTGACAGAAATCGAAATAAGAATTCCCAGCCTAGAAACATCATTACTACAACAAATATTACATAGAGTTAACGCCACCAACACAAAGTAGAAATAAGAGGTGATTAGTTAATGAACTGACTATATTCATTGAAATTGATCTGGAGATTATCACAGGAAAAATATTAAAGGGACTTGTGAGATTTGGGGCAGCATCATAAGCTGATAATGGTGGAGAGATTTCCAGAAATCTCTTTCAGGAAAATATATGTTCCTAAATGCTACTTAAAATGTATTTACTAATAGATTAACATCTCTTTCAGGAAAATATATTTTAGGAAAATATATGTTCCTAAAATCAGATTATCAATTTACCAATTACCAATTTACCAGAGATTTCTAGAAACGAGATTCATTAGTAAATTCACAAACATACACAAAATCAGATCGCAACCCTAAAATCCAAATCGCAATTGATTTCGTAAATTCAGATCGCAGCCCTAGATTCAGATCTACAACATACACAAACAAAGAATAGGGATCTCTTACCACACTCCAAATCGAATAAAAGAAACGCGCCGCCCTATATTCCATAGAGAAGTTTTGGAGGGAGACCGTGAATAATTGTTGAGGAGATTGGAGACCGTGAATAGTCGTTGAGGAGATTGGAGACTGTGAATAATTGGTGAGATGTTGCAATGGAGGAAGGGCTTACGGGAGAGGAATAATTATCCGTGAAGTGGCCTTGAATTGAAGCAGGCGTTACACCCTTAATTACCCAAAAAAATTAATGGCTAAAGAAAGAATTAACTGTCATTAATAACAGTTTAGGAAAACGTGTTATTAAAAAGCGTTATGATTATCATATTTTGTTGTAGTGTCCATTCAATCCACTTGTTTGGAAAACCTCTTGCCTTTAACACATCAATCATAAATCTCCAATCAACTATATCAAACGCTTTGGCAAAGTCCAACTTAATAATAGCACAAGGAACATCAAACTTATCGCAATGAGAAATAACTTCCTCAACCAACACCGCACCATCAAGAATGTTTCTACCTTTGATAAAAGCAGTTTGGGATTTATCAACTAACATATCCATCTTAGCTTTCAGTCTGTTAGCAAGCACTTTTGTAATTAATTTGAAGCTAGTGTTAAGAAGGCTAATCGGTCTAAAGTCAGCTGCAATAACATTACCTTCTTTTTTGCGGATTAAAACCACATTAGCATAGCTAATTAATTCCAGCCTCAAAGAACCATTATGAAATTCTTCAAACAAATGAAACACATCATATCATTCTTAACCAAATCCCAATACTGCTTGAAGATAAAAATTAGGAAAGCCATCAGGTCCAGGGGCCTTATCACCAGGCATCTCTTTCAAAGCATTCACAATTTCCTCTTCAGAAAATTCACTTGCAATGTCCGATAGATCTAAAAATTTGGGATAAATTTTACGCCAATCAATACAAATGCGGTTCTCAATGCGGTCACTAAAAATGACTTTATAGTATTTATTGAAAGCGTCACTCAGCCTCTATTGATCACAAATCTCCACTCCGTCTTTCCAAATACTATGAATCAAATTGGTTCTTCTTCTGCCATTAGCAACTCTATGAAAGTAAGCAGTGTTTCTATCCCCTTCCTTCAGCCACTGAGATTTGGATCTTTGCCTCCAAAAAATATATTCTTGGTCCATAACTTTATTGAGTTCTCTCTCTTTTTGATGCAACAACTTCCTTTCACCAGCGTCTAAACTTCTTTCTTCCTCCAAAATATTAAGTTCAAAAATCTCCTTTTCAATCTCTCCTTTTTAAGTCTGATATGGCCAAACACTTCGACATTCCATTTTGTGAGAAATTTCCTCAAAAGCTTGAATTTAGTACTGAGAGATCTCGCGGCATTACCACACATTCCAAACTCCGACCAATTGTTATACAACATATCATCAAAATAATCTTCCAGGCACCACATTTTTTCAAATATAAAGAAAGATTTCTTTCTTATGGCATCACCAGAATCCAACATCACAGGGCAATGATCAGAGATAATCAAAGATAAACCTTTTTGAGAAGTTAAAGGATGAAGATCCTCAAAAGGAGCATTAATGAAGAAACGGTCAAGTTTAACTAACGTTGGTGGAGTTATACCATCAGACCAAGTGTACTTTCTATTTGCTACAGGCAAATCAATTAATTCACATTCACCCACAAACTCGTTGAAATCTGCCATGTCACCACAGTAATTTGCACTTTGGTTGCTTCTTTCAAAACCAAATCTTGTAACATTGAAGTCACCACCAATGACCTAAGGGTCGTACATCAAATTATGAAATTCCACCCCCTCATTCCACAAAATTTTCCTTTTACATCTAGTATTTGGACCATAAACATTTGAAAAATAATATAATCTCTTACTCATGACACATTCTAGCGCCACATGCAAACAATAGCTCTAACAGATCTCTTGTTTGAAACTCCACAAATTACTATTCCAACCAGTAAACAGGCCACCAGCACTACCCACAACTGGTAAGTACATCCATTCATCAATTACTCCCCATCCCAGACTCTTAAAAATGCGTATATCAGGGTTGTCAAGTTTAGTTTCTTAAAGCAAAACGATGTCAGGTTTAACAGATTTAAGGTAGTTTTTGACTCTAAGACATTTATCAAAATTACCCAAGCCTCTAACATTCCAAGTTATAACAATCATTAGGAAAAGTCAACCCTATCTAACTCTTTACTTTTGATGTCGCTCATAACATTATCATTTAACATAAAACTGGAACTACTAGCAAGTGCATGCATATGATCAGAGGACATAGAATTAAGAATAGCAAAGATAAAAACACTACCTTCCATTGGATATGGAAGGCCACGTGCGCTCCTCCTTAATATGACCAGTCCATGGGCTTCTTGCCTTTTCTTCTGCTTGTTGCACAAGAATGTTCATCAAAGTTATCGTCATTACCCTCCTCAAACAAAGACCCAACTCCAACATTATCACTGTTATCCAGCCCAACATCAACGTCATCATGTCCATCATCAGCCACTAAGTCACCACCTTGAATCCCCACAACATCCTTCACAACATTCTGCTCCACTGCATCAACCTCCACTTCAACTGAGATAGGAGAAAATGATTTGCTACCCAACCCCACAGTAGCATTGGGGACACTACCACTTCTAGCCCTCAGAATCTTCAAATTACCATCATCCCCCTGACAAAAACTGTTTTACGAAGCTCCCTTCTGTCAACCTCGTCAGAAGATTCGCCATCCACCTTCGATATTAACACATTATGAAAAAAAACTTCAACAGGGACAACAATAGATGGTGGGAGATCCATTTCCTCATCATTAACATCAACGCCCTCAAAGAAAAAAAGTCAGTTGCATGCCATATGCCACATTGAAGCTTGGTCGCTTCACCCAAATTCGCCAATGCCGTCTTGAGGGTATCTCAGCTTCTACGAACTAGAGGCACATTCTTGAGCGCAATCCAAACATATATCCTTTTTTTTAGCCAAACTTCCAAACTGCGGATTCCACCTTTTCAGATTAACTACTCCTTTTGGGTCGAAAAGCGAGTAGTAGAATGATTTTGTTAGTAAAGCGGGGAGGATGGGGAATTTCACAATGAAGTCATCGCCAAATCTCCGAACTGTCCAAAACCATCCAGGCGCCCTTCTACCGAAATGAGATCCCAAGAGATTCTCCAGTTCATTGATAGAAAAAGCACCACGGGCTATAAAGAGTACTACCATCAATCTATCCCTTCTAAATTCCTTAGGATAATTAGCCGCTGAAAGAGGAGGAAGCAATTTAGGGTTTGTCATAATTTTAGGGTTTTTGAGATTAATTTTGCAATTAAAACCCTTGTGCCCAGTTTAATTGCAATGGAAACAGACAACAGGATTTCAACAGCTCCTTGCCTAGTGATCTGAAGATCCACATCTAAAGCAGCCATTATCAGATTTGATGGTTTTATTTTTTCAAAGTAATGGTTCGTATTCCGAGGCGGCAGATGAGAAAAAAGTTTATTACGAGATTTAAAATTCGAACGATAATCTCGAGGAAAAGCGTAATGCTTTACACCTGGCTTTAGCAAAATCTCCTTGTACGAAGGAGGTACTCCCTTGTCGTTATCCTGTCTGTCCTCTAGTGAAGAAGAAACGTGATTAGAAAAAGATGAAGCAAGATTGTTAATCGCATTTTTTGAATTCTCAATTAGGGTTTTGAACGTCACCATTGTTAATACACTTATTGTAACCGTAAAAATTGTGTGAGATTTATCGAAGATGAATTCTTAAGCACTAAGCCCCTTTTCACCGAAAATTCCCTCCACTCGAAAATTTTCCCCCTCAAATTTTTTCGGCTTCGCAATATATTCACGTTTATTCGCTTCATCCTCTATTTTCATCTTGATTTTCCCATCGATTTCCCCTTCGATTTTCTTAGCTACCGAATTGTAATTTAGATGCGTTCCCATTGAGGTTTCGGTTGAGTTTTGGTTCGTTTCAGATTTAGGAATCGATTCAGATTGCATTTCAGATTGAGGTTGTGGGTGTGCTTGAGATTGTGGAACAGTCTAGCAACTGATTCAGATTTAGATATGTTGTTAAGATACGTAAATTACAGTTAATATGGTTTTTTTAGTTGTAATAGCTGATTGCTCAAGTGAATGAAAATAAATGATTTGCATTTGTCTGAGTTCAGATAAAAGGATGGAAGTAACGGTTTGACAATTTTTGATTGTCTCATGTATGTTGCGGTTCTTGTTATACATTGGAGAATCAATCTGTGTTCATTATAAGATACAATAAGATGGCATGAATTTGACTTCATGTAAATTTGAGCTTTACCAGTATAAGTTGATTTCATGATGGATAGAGTATTAACATAAGAAACAATGGCTAAACTACTGTAGGTCATGAAATATTTTTGTCTAATCTTTGGGATATCTTTATTTAATGACTAAAATTTTCACTTGAACTACATACATATATGTTGTCCATGCTCCTCATCATTGGTATTAAAGTTGAAATCATTTTGTAATACGGATGTTGCATGGTTCAGTCATAGTGTTTGGTAAGTTATTTATGATATATTTGTGTCCAATTTGGAGTAATCTGATATAGATTTTTGAAATGAGTTGGCTTTGTCGTTGTAGTTTATATAACTGTATTTGAAATAGATTTTATATTATATAAATAGATTTTTAGACAAATTATCAAGTAAGTTGCGTGAAAGTTGTCCCTCGCAACACACATTCTTCGATTCATTCATTTTTGAAATGATTTTTGGGATTCAAATGTTATGGGCACAAAAAGCCTTATTGAAATCAAGATTTTACGTTAGAGCAAGTGGTGGAGTTGGATTTTAGCAAGTGTTTGTAAAAATTTTGACAAGAAGTTAGAGCTAGAGGTTAATGCACATATTTATGCATGTACATATTTATGCAGAATCTGACAAACAGGAAATAAATGCAAGATAATGGATTCAAGAGGGTAGATATAGCCACGAAATTCAACAAGAATTAACAAAGAATTGTATGGGAATACACGAAATATGATTTGCTGGAATTTTGATCAAAATGCAAAAGAATTTCAGGTAAACTGAAACTGGCATTGTAGCATTGGTTTATTCACAATTAAATGATTACTAGTAGCTATGTGTCAAGAATCGTAAGTAGTAAACTGGATATTGAGTCATGGTTTGAATATCAAAAAGGAAAGCGGATTCAAGTATTTGCAGAATCAATTATACGCAAAGAAATATAGCCAAAATAAGATGGTATGAGTTGTATTGAAGATTGATTAAATTGCTGAAAGCCAACATTATTAAATAACAATTATTGTTAAAAGATTGTTAAGCTGAATTCAAGAAAATGATAGAAGTTTTCAAGAATCTAGTATGAGCGGATATTAACTAAGAACTGAAATCATAAACTGCAAGAAATTATCTACTTTACTGAAAAAAATAACAACGTACAATCTGATACAAAAAGCTAAAAGAACAGCAATGAATTTAAGCAAGAAATAACAATGCAAATGGCAAGAAGGTTATGGCTATCAAAACAAAATTAAACTGGAAAGGTTTACACCAAGTTTCCTTTCATATTGGAAGCACATACCTTTCTTTCATCTGGTGTTTGCATTAGCAAAATTTAATTAGTGCGTTTGCTTCATATGATAATCAGTTAACTGGTGGATTAGAATCTTTCTGTAGTCACAAAGAGATTCCTCATATGTTTCTTCCATCACAAAAATATTCAATGTGTAGCTTGTATAAAAAGAGATATCTCATACTATTTCTAGCTTTGAATTTTATTCCAATAACTTCAAATTTGCATAGATCAAGTAGACAACATACCTTTTGCTTCTCTTGACTTGATGTGTACATATATTTTAGCAAAATGTTTATTTGTAACTAATAACTGAGCACTAGCTTGTTTTCACTAACACAGATACAATCTTGTCTACTTCTTAGTAATTAAAAGAATAGTGTAGATTAAAGTGTACACACAATTAACTTAATTTTGACTTATGGCCCTTGGTACTGATTTGAAGCATCAGGTGACTCCATTATGGGTTGTCAATAACATTTCCATTAGGCATTGCTAAGAATTAGAAGAGTAGATCAAAGTTTGAATTATCATAGAGATATATATACTTGAAGGCATATTCGACCTTCATCGTAAAGGTATCCATGTTGTTTCTTGATTTATTTTAGAATCTTTTTACATGACAATTTTATCAAATCCAAGTAGACCTTCTAATATCCTTTTTAATCAAACTATAAACTCCAACCTGTTAACAACATTCTAATATAAATTGTAGACCCTTTTGAAATCAAGTACGAATCATAGCTTGATTTATGAGAAAATTCACTAGTGTAGACCTGTATATTCCATTGGTTGTCACTATAATTTTTGTAATATGAATATATGAATATAAAATCTGGGGTAAAAACCATGATACTGTCATATAATCATACAAATGTTATTACACTTTTTTACTTTCATCTAAAAGATATAGCTGGGTGATCAACTTAAACGATTGATCATGGAAGGTGCTGTGAGCATAGAAAAACTGGACCCTATCTACGGTATATTGACATAGAACGTTTAGTGGCATTTATATTGCCAAACATTTGGAAGTATAAAAAGTTTTCCTTCTATGACTCCCAAAATGTGATTTTAAACTGTTTGTTTAATACGAAACTATGATCCTTCGTGATTAGAAATTTTGAATGGTTTATTTATGAAAACTGAATTTGCACATATTCATTGCCACACGCACTACAACGATTATTTTTCTCTATGAGAGAGTGGACTGAAAGAGATATTATGTTAATCTAATTAAAAAATGGTTGATGTGATATTTAAGCAGTATTGCATGCATTTTGCGTTGACAAATGGTTTATATGATATTAAAGGGACCGTAATTTGTTAATCATACAAGGCAAAAAAAGATTTTTACGATTTTAAAAGAATACTTCGTTATTGTGGATTCCATTTATGTAGTTATGAATTCTATTTGATGGGCATTTACTTAAAAGAATATATTTTTACTTGAGTGCTTATTATCTGTATTAATAAAGAAAATCTTTTGGAGATGGTGAAGTTTTTTTGTTTCCACAATGTCTTCCACCCTCCATCCACATAAATACAAACAAGTGAACAATAACCCGCCGGTTACTCACACGTTTCTTTTCCCATATTTTCCACCATCTTTCGTACCTTCCTTCTTCGGATTCTTCGCCTCTTTCTTCATTTCGTCAATTTCTCTTCTTCTGTCAACCCTAAATTTGATTACTCAATGTTCGTTTACTTCACACTTTATTTCCTTCTCCTCCTTCCTATTTCTTCCTTCGTTGCTTCCGATATGGCAGTTCACCTTCGCTCTTACCCTATAGCCGCCCCACCGGTGCTCAAAACCACCTTCTAATTTCCACTCTTTGTCAGATCGGCCACTACTCCATGCCTCTCGCACTGGACCAACCACACTAAGCCTCGACAAATAATTCACAGGTGAAAACGGCATATATTTCTTCGGTGCTCTTATTTTGTTCACTCTATTTGTTCATCGTGTTGTTTGTTTAAATCTGATGTTGTATGTTGCCAGTTACCCCTTCGTCGTTGCTAATTAGCTTTGTTCTTCGTCTTCAGATGCTAGTTGTAAGTTCAGATCTGCTATGAATCCTTCTTTCTCCTATTGTATACTGCCATTTACTTCGTCATTGTTACTAATTTGTTTAATTTATTTTTCCCTGCTGTTCAGATCTGACAACAAGCCTGTCATGAAGGCATCGTTGGTTTTACTGGCTGTGTCTACTTCGGCGGATCCATTTGGTTCATCATGAGGGTAATGGTACAATACCTAATTTCAGATTTGTTATTCTCGATTGATAAATATTTGTAGTTTGCACAGATAAATATTTGTAGTTTGCACAGATAAAAATTTGTACTTTCATTTCTTTGTTCTTGTTGTTCAGATCTTCATATAGTATGCATAGATAAATATTTTACATGGCTTTTTAAAATTAATTACCAGCATTTCTATAATTTTTATGTGACTCATTGTGAGTATTTTTGAACGTATCAAATTGCTTCTATTCAGGAATTCATAACATACCATCCAAGTTGCTTCTGTTCTGTTAGAATTCAAAAGATGAATGACATATACTTTAGTCCCACATTGGCAAAAAGAAGATTAGATCTATGTATATATATCAATTCCTCATTCCCTATATTGGCCCTTAGGGTCAGGTAATTTTGTGCGAGGGGGAGGACCTATATCATATGAACCAAACACACGCGCGCGCCGCCCAACCGTCCCGAACCGAACCGGTTCGGGCTTGGGCTTAGGTCTAGAACGAAATCTTATTTTTGCTACGAAAAAGTTAACCAATTTTGCGGGTTTTTCTTTTTGGATGCGGCAATGACTATGGGCGCGGCCCAACGAAAATCAAACGGGTGGGTTTACAGCCCGTTAAACATATGAAGAGAAACGGGTGCGGCCTGTTCTAAATAGATGCGACGGTCTTAATTCAAAATCAAACGTCAAACAGACGCGACTATTTGAATTACAACGGTTCGAAGATTATAAATAAGTGGCGAATCCTGATCACATTCATCACCGATTTTCTAATCTTCTTCCTCTTCCTCTGTCAAAATAGAAACCGCCATTGCTGCCAAATCTCTATACTCAGACTGACGTGATCATCACAATCTCGAGCAGTTTTTTTAACGTCTGTTGTATACTGGGAGGCTCCGAATAAAGTCTTAAGGAAATCGGTACGCCGAGCCTCAGTCGATTTGCTTATTCTTGTTTTTTTCTCGAATTTCACTCTTGCTGTGTTGCCAGTATACACTTGATTGCAACCAACTGTTGTTTATATTCTGTTGAATCATCTTGTATTCAACGTTTAATTCTAACACTTAACAGTGTTGTAGTTTATGCGTTTAGAAGTAACACGTGTGGCTGTTGCTTCTGTTGTCTGTTGTCTTGAATAACATGTTCATCTTCCCGTTTCACCGTGCGGATCGCGATCTTTCATACTTCATTCAACTGCTATGCGAAGAAAATTACATTTGGGGCCAAAGGTATCAAATTTCATTTTCATCAATTTGAACATGTTAACTAATTTCGCACTATGAATCGCATCATTGGGTATTCAACTGAGTTGTTGGGTGAAACTGCTTAGTTACACCATGCGTCCTTTTAATTGCAATTGACTGTTTAATTGCATGCATAAGCTTTAAATTTCTATTGTTTGTTGAAGATGTGGTTAATTTGCTTATAGCTTTTCCTTGCAATAACAGTTGATGTACGTTAGGTCTTTGCATATGTTGTGCATCTTCTAATTTCAATATGTGACAAGCTACCGATTAAACATTACTTATTTCCACCAATATGTTACATGCTGCACTGCCATTGGCATTGGAAATATAAGTTAATATGTAATGATACTCCTTAGATAATGATTCCATTTTCATATTAATGCTGATTTTTTTTAAATATAATTAGCTATTTCTAATGTGTGTATTAAAAATTTCTTTATTTATGTGGTAATTATGTGCCATGCATGGCTTGAAGATCTGTTATGATGATTTCTTCGAAACAAACAATCTTACATTTACCTTTTGTACTTAACGACAGGCTATGGCAGTGTAAACCGGGCTATGATGATCATATGATGTAATCCTATTTTATGGATTCTTACTTATCAAGTACTCATTACGTTTTGTTTCACCTGATTATTTTACAGTTTAATATAGAAAGCCTAAAGGCACTTAACTTAGTATGGTAGTATTAGTACTTAAATGGCAAAAATGGAGTATTGACTAAAAATATATTTGTAGGTTGTTTTCCTTTAACATAAACAATAACCTTTACTGAATTACTATGCTAATTATTTGCTTTTATTATTTTAATACTGACAGGGCTTAACTTGCTAAAGAAGTGTCACTTGAAAGGGACTGCATGAAGAAAATAAAACAGGCAAGAGCAGCATGTTAAGTCACAGACGAAATTTTAAAAGGTCTTCGTTTTTCGGTTGTAAGTCATTCTATTGCATTTAGAAAATAAAACAGGCAAGAGCGGCATGTTAAGTCATAGACGAAAATTTAAAAGGTCTTCGTTTTTCGGTTGTAAGTCATTCTATTGCATTTAAAACGTTTTTGAACATTGGAATTATATTTCATTATTTAGTTTGAACAATTTAAACCATTTTCAATGTCATGCTAAACCTTAAAATGATGCGTTTGCATCTATTTTTGCTTATTTTTTCCCGCAATCTTGATCTCTAAAATTGTTTTGTGATATAGTTAGTTATATTGCAATTATTTATAGAGTTACATGCATCCTCGACATTTTGCATGAAACATATTATTGGGCAGCAGAAACATGGCACTAAATTGTTTATATCTCAGTGTTGCGCTCAACCTTCCGATGATATGCTTACAGATGTTTTCCCATAGTTTTGTAGTTTAAATTTGCAGGAATCAATTTATAATTATACAATGAAAGAACAAAAAATTGATATAGTCAATGTTATACCCAACACTTTAATCAATTTTACAAGGCTTCTACTTTTGTTGTCATTGTTTTAGTCTTTTAGTTTATTATATGACAGTTAATAATTTTGCATTAGTTAATTTTTTTATCATAATTAATACAGGAAAATATTTAGAAGGACAAAAGTGAAGGCCTTTTTATCCATAAGGACAACCCACTAAAATTTTACTCAGAAGGACAATACACTGAAAATTAATTTCGATCGCTGCTTTCTTCTTCTCCCTCTCTCACGTCTTTGTCGATTTCATCGTTTATCACGAAATCACCAAAATCACGAAATCATAAATCGCTTAAATCACAAATATGATAATACATTAGAATCAGCCGTCTCAATCGAAGACAAAAATCATGTAATCAAAATCACGACCATAAATCAGCCGAAACAAAAACCCTAGAAAAAAAAATAGATTGAACAACAAAAATCCATTTGAAATCACAATTGAATGGAATAAAAATATTTTTCAAACGATGGAAAGCGTATATGAAGAACACGAAATGGTTGAAACAATTTTTTAGGTTGGAAATGTTTTTTTTTTCATTTTACCACTACTACAGTTCGTAGGTATCATTTTTCTATTTTTTTAGTTATCATTTTTCCTATTTTAACTTTAAAACATAGCAGCAGTTTTTAGGTATCATTTTGCTATTTTTGTAGGTATCATTTTTCTTGTTTTTAACTTTAAAAGTAGCAGCAGTTTTTAGGTATCAGTTTGCTATTTTTTTAGTTATCATTTTTACCGTTTTAACTGTGTTATATGTTTTTTTCATGAGATTTTGTTGTTGTGTTAATTTTGAAGTTATATTGTTGTATCAGCTTTGAAACTAAGTCGAACTTTTTTCATTTTAATCAATAAATCTGTGATATAATTTTTTTTTCCATTATTTTATCTTTAAAACATTGCATCAGTATTTAGATATCATTTTTCTAATTTTTTAGGTATCATTTTTTTTCTATTTTAACAGTGTTATGTGTTGTTTTGTTATGATTTTATTGCTGTGTTAATTTTGAAACTATATTTTTGCATCAACTTCGTCACTCAGTTCAACTTACTTCATTTTATGTTTCATTTCTATATTTTTTAGTTATTATTTTATGTTTCAGTTATATAATTTTTTTCCATTAGTTTTTCTTCAAAACATTGCTGCAGTTTATAGGTATCATTTTGTAATTTTTTAGATATCAGTTTTACATTATTAATTGTGTTATGCTTTTTTTCATGCAATTTTATTGCTATGTTAATTTTGAAGTTATATTGTTGCATCAACTTTTTAACTCAGTCGAATTTATTTCATTATATTCAATCAAATAGTGATGTAAACATTTTTTGCATTGGTTTTTGTTTAAAACATTGATGGAGTTTGTAAGTATCAGTTTTCTATTTTTTTCAATTATCAGTTTTCATGTTTTAACCGTGTTATGTGTTTTTTCCATATGATTTTGTTCTTGTGTTAATTTTGCAACAGTACACCGTCACAAAATTATCACATTAAAAAAAGACGTATATGAACATAACACATAAATTACAGTAAAAATGATAACTTAAAAAAATATAAAAATGATACATTCAAACTGTTATGATGTTTAACATAACACATAAACTGCAGTAAAAATGATACCATAAAAATATAAAAATGATACGTTAAAATTGCTGTGATGTTTAACATAACACATAAATTACAGTAAAAATGATAACTTAAAAAATATAAAAATGATACCTTCAAACTGCAGTAATGTGTAACATAACAAAGAAATTTCATTAAAAATGATACCTTAAAAATTATAAAAATGATACCTTAAAACTGCTGTGATGTTTAACACAACACATAAACTACAGTAAAAATGATACCTAGAAAAATGATAACTAAAAATTGCTGTTATGTTTTAAAGTTAAAGTAGGAAAAATGATACCTAAAAAATAGAAAAATGATACCTACGAACTGCTATACTAGTAACGGAAAAAAAAAACATTTCCAATCACGAAAAAATTATTTCAACAATTTCGACTTCTTCAACTGCTTTTTCCATCATTAGAAAAATATTACTATTCAATTCAATTGTGATTTCCAATGGATTTATGTCGTTCGACAATTTTTTTTCTAGGGTTTCTGTTTCTCGCGATTTTTGTTTCGAATGCTCTCCTTATCGATTTTGATTTTGTGATGTTTGAATTCGATTTCGAATTTCGATTCTTTTATATTCTGAAATTCGTGATTTTGAAATTTATGATTTCGTTATTTTTTGATTTTGTGATTATTGATGAATTCGACTTACGCGCGAGAGCAGAGAAGAAGAAAGCAGCGGCCGATTTTTATTTTCAGTGTATTGTCCTTTAGGATAAAATATTAGGCGGCTGTCCTTATGGATAAATTTTAGTGGGCTTTTGTCCTTGTCGTTAAATTTCCCTAATTAATACTTACTAACTTTTTAAACAATTTCAAATAACCTTGCATTTTTTCGAAATGACATTATTGGGCACCATGAATACGTTACTGAAGTTGTTATATCTTGACGTTCTGCTCAACATTGAAATGTTACACTTACTGTTTTTACTTTTTGCCCACTGTTTTTATGTATAAAATTGTTTTGTGATACAATTAATTATATTTAATTATATTGCATTAACTAATACTTTTTTATTAAATTTTATACTTACCAAATGTCAACAAGATTGATGATTCAACCATTATGTTTAATTATATTAAGTATTGAAGTTTCATCTTCTGATGATGGATTGTTACCAAATATTTATTTACAAAGTTTTCTAAGAACTTTTATCCTTTTCAGACACTTTATCTGCTTCCATACCTAATATTTACCAATTTTCATTTGCATTCATACAACTTATACTTTTTAAAATATATTTCACATGCTGTTACTACGCATATAATATCGTCGTTTCATGCTCATTAACTAACCTTCCTTTTGTGCAAGTATTGTCTACATTTGAATACAATTTTGCTTTCTTCCCCACTTAACAAAATTTCCATTGAATATACTTCCTTTTCCTTTTATTGATTACATTTTCTATTTAAAATTCCTTGATTGATACTTACCATAACATGTATTAAGTATTGAGTATTTTCTTGAACCTTGGCCACATGCTCATTGGATAAATTCTATTAGTATGTTTCCCATTGAGCTTTTATATTTTAGACACTATTTATATCCATTTACTATTTTATTGTCCTTGATTTAGTAAACACTACATGTTTTTTTTTTTTGGTCTGTATCACTGAGCAGGCAATCGGCATAAAACACATACAAAAA
Organism: Allium sativum; assembly: GCA_030737875.1. Classification (NCBI taxonomy): domain Eukaryota; kingdom Viridiplantae; phylum Streptophyta; class Magnoliopsida; order Asparagales; family Amaryllidaceae; genus Allium; species Allium sativum. The sequence continues at coordinate 632,586,158 of CM060919.1, forward strand.
CATGTACCAAAAATTTCTTTTTCTCATTGTCCTGTCATATACTAACTATTTTTTGGGGCTTATACTACTAAATTCATAATTGAGTGCACCTCATTAATATAAATTATACTGAGTATTTACTGTGCAAGATTTGAACAAAATGAACTATTTGATGAATGAGAGTGTTGACGGTGGAATTGATGTATATCGACCAAATAGTTCACATTATTTTCTCACGCATTTGAGTAATGTATTAAATACTTCCGCCTTTACAGCCATCTTGTAACGACCCGGATTTTTCGAACAGTTATTTTAAATATTTAGTATTGTTTAAATATTGAATTAACAATATAAAAGAATTTTTATAGTGAATTATCGATCAAATAATCGAAATACGAGAACAAAATATAATTGAAATCGAAGTTAAAAACAGAATCAAAACAATTCAAATGATCAGTGTCAGTTCTGTTTGAACATGAACGATAAAATAATAATTTATTATCGGTGAATTTAATGGTTTGAGATCGATTTATGTTTTAAATCGAATTTAATTTAAAACGTTAATTTAATTTGTTATCCCTTCTATACAGTCGAATTAAAATTCAGAAACTGTTTCGTTGAATTCAGAATAGTAAATAACGTTGGGAACATCAGTCGTATAGGTAAAACAACGGTTCGAGAACCATGAGATATTTTAAGTTATAAAATTTAAAAAGGGTCAGTTCAAAATCAATTTCTTTTATCATCAGCTGGCCTACCTTTATAGCGCCACCATAAAACTGAAAACACTCAGACACTACTTCCCTCGAGCCAACAAATTTGTCGCTGATCTTCAATATCAAGGAAACCAAAATTAATGGTGATGTACGTATGTTCCTTCGTTCTTCCCTATATAAACAGTTCGAAGCCTTCGTATTCTTCCCATTCTCGTTTTTATTCTCTCGTTCCTCAGCTAGAAACCGAAGTCGTCCCCTCCCAAATCTTTAGAAAATTACCTAGATTAAATTACTCAGCGGAATTAAACAAAAATGGATTCAATGATCCCCTCTTCATGAGTACTTCACCCTCGTACCATCCAGACTAGATGCGACGCAACACTTGGGTGCGATTTGGGAAAAGCATGGATTAGGGTTAACGATCGCTTGCGAGTTTAGGGAGGTTCTGGAGAGTTTCGAATTGGGATTGTCAGTGTCCAGGTCGAGTAGATTGGCAGAGGAGATTGATGTTGAAATTGCTAAGGGGTATCGATTTGTGGGAAAGGTGATCACCGCAAGTTCAGGGGGGAGACCGAAGTGAAGTGCCGAGTCTGGAGTTTCAATGATGACATAGTGGAGGTCGAATTTTCTTTGTGGTGAACGGAAATTGAATTGATGCAGTGGATTTGGGGTTGATTAGTGTCCTGTGCCTGTAGCTGAAGTATAGGATACACAGTTCGAGTTCGTGCCTTGAAAATGGAAAGATGGACAAGTGATGGGGCTGAGTTCGACATAGGCAGAATGCGGAGTGGGCGCTGTGTTCTTGCAGATATCATTTAGGAAGGAGGAGGAAATAAGGTAACATAGGAATTTTATTTATTTATTTAAATGCTTAGCTTAAATAAATACTCACTTGATTTTTTTTTAAATAAAATTTTATACAGTATGTTCGTATAAATAACTTGATTTGATTAATCCAATGAAATTAGCGCAAATTAGTGTTTAGTTAAATTTGATGGATTAAGGTATAAAATTAATAATTAATTTAGTTAAGTCACTTAATTTTATATAGTTAAAATTCTTATATACGATATATTTAATGTATACAAGGTTGGAAGAGCGTGAAGAACACATTTGGAGTTAATCAGAATTTACCAGGATTTGTTTTAAATCGAATGGTATTCGATTTAATTCAAGTTGGATATTCAACGAGAAAAATAAAAATCTCGGTGAGTAAATCTCATTCACCTTTATTTATAATTATTTTTATCAGTTAAAATAATTGGTTGTTGCTTGTTTGAATGCTTTCTGGTTGTTTAAAATATAGTAGTTATTTGGGGTGACTATATATATATATACATATATATATATACACATATTGGTTTGGTGATTGGTTGGATTCCCGCAGTTTTATTAGCGGATGCCCGCAGTATCATTAGCGGATGACCCTACGCCCACATAAATAAGTGGATCCCCTTTTATACCGCGATATCCTGCCACGAAGCAGGATGGGTATTACTATGTTGACTAACGTCTGTAGATGCAGGAAAACAGGTTGGAGGAATCCAACTGGATTCCTCAAAAATATATTATCTGTTTGTTTGATTGTTTGTTTGCTTTATTTCATATATATTAATATATGACGTGTTAAAAATCAAATGATTGAAAATTGGGTGATTTGATTGTTTTAAATATCACTGGGCCAAGTTTAATTTATTAAAATATCTTTGGAAAAATATTTGAGGTTTAAAAGGGAAATTCTATTTTTCCCAAATAGAATTTGAAATTCAAGTAGAATTTTAAAATATATAATTTCAAAGTGGAATTTTGAAATGAAATTTTGAAATGAAATTTCAAAATAGAACTTGAAATAGAATTTTTAAGTAGAAATTCAAATAGAATTTAAATATTAGAAAGGAGTTGGAATATTTGAAATTCAAAAGAAAATTCAAATAGGATTTGAAATGGAAATTTTAAATATATAATTCAAATAAAATTTGAGTATAACATTTGAATATAGAATTTGAATAAAGAAATTGAATATAGGAATTCAAATAGAGTTTGAATAAAGGAAATTCAAAAGGGGATTCAAATAATAGAATTTGAATAATAGAAGTCAAATGGGATTTGAATAGTAGAATTAGAAAGGAGTTTAAATATTTGAATTTTAAATAGAAAAGAAAAGGAGTTTGAATATTAGAAATTCAAAAAGAATTTGAGTATGCGAAATTAGAATGAAATATGGAATTTGAATTCAAAGGTATTCAAATAGATTTGAATAAAGAAAGTTCAAATGAAATTTAAATATAAAATTTGAAAATAGAAGTGAAATGGAGTTAAATATAAAAAATTCAAATGTAATTTGAATATAGAATTCAAAGGGAATTTAAACAAAGAAAATTCAAATTTAGAATTTGAATGCAGAAATTTAAATGAAATTTGTTTTATAGAAATTGAATGGAGTTTGGATATAGAAAATTCAAATATGAATTCAAATATAGATTTTGAATATAGTAATCCAAATGAAATTTGAATATAGAAAATATAAAGGGAATTCAAATTTAGAATTCGAATATCGAAAGTGATATGGAATTTGAATATAGAATTCAAATAGATTGAAATGGAATTTAAAAATAGAATTTGGAAATAGAATTTGAAATGGTAATTGGAATATAGATTTCGAATAGAGTTAAAATGGAATTTGAATATTAGAATTCAAACAGAAATAAAATGGAATTTGAATATAGATTTCGAATAGAGTTAGAATGGAGTTGAATTCATTTTAACGAAGTTTAAAAGTTTGTATTTATAAATATAATTAAAACGAACTCGCCGCAGCGCTGCAGTTCGAAAATTGGCGATTCGAACTTCAATTGAGTATACAGAACTCGATTGAAGTCGAAATTCTTTGAAACAAGAAACGTCGAGACCGATTAGATAATAGTTTTCTAATAGAAGAGAAAAATCTAGATTTCGTCGTATAGATTTCGTGTTATATCAAAATCAAAATTTTCAGAAAAGCAGCGCCATAACCATTTCAAAACCATAACGGTTTATTTATTTTTATAAAAGGATTTTAAGCGAATAAAATCCGAATTTCTATTTAAAAAATTTCAGATGTGAGTTGTAAATTATATCAGAACTCAAGTGAATTCGATTTGAAAATCTATATTCGAAATCGAAAAAGGAATCTAGAATTGAAATGGGAATTTAACTTGGTTATGAGCAAGATAAATATTTTGTTTGAATATGTTATGTTCAAACAAAGGAGTGAAATAGGCAAAAATAGCTAATTAAAGAATAAATGAGCAAAACTGAATTCAAACGATTGGATAGTGTTGAATTGAATTGAAACAGGTGAGCATGTGTTAGACAGATATGGGATGGAGTATATGAAGATTTTTATTTATATGCCCGACAAAAAGGTACACGTTTAATTTTCATATGAGGTTTTATGCGTCGAATCGGCTAGCCGCTTGGCTTTTTGATTTTCTTTTTGAATGGAGAGGCTTGTGTGGCGGTTTGGGGATTTTCCCGATGCTCCCGGTACAAAGGATGTTATGGCGAATTTTTCCGGAAATTTAAGGAGTTAGAATATTTTTAAGAAAATTCGATAGTTAGAAATCAACGTATCGATATATATAGAATTCAATAAGTAAACAAACTTAAAAATAGAATAGTATAAACAAAAGGAAATCGATAATCTGGGAATAGAAAGGGAATGTATATACGTTTTAAAAATGGAAAATTGGTTTAATATAGTGTCGATTATTCGAGTTAGCGGTCTTGCCTGTTTTGAAGATAATAATATTTTCAGTCAAGGTCTGAGAGGTAATTATACCCCAACTTGATTGATTATTATTATTAGCTGATAAATGGCAAGACTCAGTCTCGAAGATCAACGTCTAAAGAGAGTTAGTTGACTGCAAATATTTGGGTTGTCGCAACGATGTTTTACACAACATCCGTTTTAACCCAAATAGGTATAAGTTTGGAAATAGGATATTAAATATTTCCTAAGTATGGAATTAAACGAGTTCGGAAAAGAGATAAGTAATTGGAACATTTTCCAATTATAAATAAAGGATATTTTCTAAGTACAGAAAATAAAAGAAGGCGATATATGGAAATGTTTTCCAAATAACGTATAAGGGCAATATGGTTGTTGAAAATATTTGGTTAACAAATATTGATAAGGAAATGGAGAAGCGATATAATTAATGAAATATAAAATAAAAGGGCTCAGTGATTGTTTGATACCTTGGATGAACACTTGTTTTTCTTCGATAGTTAAGTCATCGACTATCGAAACACTTGTTTTTCTTCGATAGTTAAATCACCGACTATCGATGTTTTTGACCATCGTTGCCAATATGAAGAGACCGGTTGGATTATTATCCGAGAACCACTCCGTATTGGCAGTAGCGTTGTGAATCAGATTATATGAAGATAATCGAAGACGGAGTAAAGTGCAAGGGCTTTTTATAGTAATAGAAATTGTGCCTTCGGTTTCGTTCAGTCCCAGAACGAACGTATATGGACGAATGTCTGACAGAATATTTCCAATGATCGAATGGATTGGTCTGTACAAATATATATGGTTGCAACGGATTTATTCCCTTAGCATAACATCCAGAATATTTGTGTAAACCAATTAATGATTAACGGATCTGATAATGTGGCATTCAAAGTGATTGTGTTATCAAGGAATGGTAAGTAAGCGTAGCCTCAGGTCTCATCTACCAGGAAATGACAAAAATCGGGCAGACAGCATGGCTATGTGGGTCGCTCCTATTAGGGTGTATAATCACCTATCTAGAGATTCATTTAATTCCTTATTCTATTCGATACTGTCCCTTTCGGGAAACGGTTGTTGATCCCAACCGTTGGTGATATACATTCGATACACTCAAGCGAAATGAGTGGTCGGTCATGTGTGGGCCGGGTTGCAAGAAGTTCTTGTTGAACCCAGTGTATTTGCCTCTACAGATACACTATCGGCAGGTGGTCCCATACCTTGTCATAGTCGGAATCCAATCTCCAATAAGCGCCCGCGGTTTTGTTTGTATACTATATATGTGTAACGTGAGATGCAAGTGTTCTGCTAGATTGTTATTTACTTGTGATTAGACATTATTATAATATTAGAAAAGTATTGATTTCCAAAACTGTTTTGGGTTATCGTAAGGTAAAAACCATCCGTGTTTATGTGTGGATCGGTCTTACGATTATTCTTTGTTTTGAAAAGGATTTTGAAAAGTTAAACCAAATGATTTGAGTTTACTCACACCAGTCCCATGACTGACCCAGAGTTTATTTTGTTTTGTTTTCCCTAAAATCTTAGGTGCCCAAATTTGTATGGGCAGTCAAGTAGTTCAGGTGTTTACAGATGTCATTGGAGGAGCTTGGAGCAGGAGGCTTCAGCGTTAATTATCTAGTATTTTATTCCCGCTGTATTGTATGTGTTGTACTCTGATAAATGATATGTATACAGTACAAATTTTGTATTACAAAAGTTATGATATAATATATTTTATTCGTTCCGCTGTGAGGTTCATATTTACTCTGATGTTGTGTATTCTTCTTCTCCTATTCTAATTTTCTATCTTATCTATTCTCACCCTCTAACTTCTTTTTAATAATGATTCGTATTTCTGTGCAATTTGGGTTGGACGTGTGGTGTAATTAGTCAACTCAGATAGTACGGATTTGCGGGTCGTTACAGTTGGTATCAGAGCTGGTTGCTTAATTGGTACGGATGATAGGGGGTTCTCGCTTCGCGTTTGGTGGCGAACGGGAGACTCTTACCCCTACATCTCCCGACAATGTGGGTTGGTTGAGTCGAGAGGCTGGCCGTAAAAACAGTTCTGAGGTATCTCTGTATGCCACGGTGGGAGGTTAGCCCACTGCCGCCGGGTCGTTACAGTTGGTATCAGAGCTTAGCTTGAGCGAACACCTAGGCTTTGTGGCATGTGCTCATTAGAGATAGGGTCAGTAGTACCCTAGAATGAGTTAAGTTTATATACGAGGGCGCGTATTTGTAAATTGATATAAAAAATTATTTTATATTGTGTTGGCTCGTCTGTTAAGTGGTTTATGAATTCTGGTCGAATCGTGGGACGCCACGACGTCGATAAGAGCTTGTAAATACTTGGACAGAACATTGAACACGGTATTGTTTTAAAGTGGGTGAATGAAATTATTTTACCCAAAATTATATTTTGGTATAAAAAGAATAATTTTTGAAATTATTATAATATATGGATGTGTTGGTTGTTATTACTATAATTAAATGAGATTATATAAAATTGAAATGGTTATATATAACCAAAATAGAATTTGTATACGAATAAAATATACAAATGAGATGAACTAAAATTGAATTCAAACCAGAATTCAGAATTTAAATCCTGGGAAAATGGGAAAATATTTTCTGAAGTATATTAAAATAATATAGCTTTGTTTTGAAAGGTATTTTTGAATAAAAATCATTTTTGAATGGATTTTGAAATAGATAAAGCACTGAACTCACTTCAGTGGCTGGAAAATAATTCTGATGATGACTGCAGCATCATCAGTGTTCATTTTCGAGTTTCTAAGTGACGAATTGCTGCCTTAGAAAAGTTTTGAAGGGAATTTGTTTGAAAGAAAACAAGTTTAGTTGGAAAATTCAAATGTTTTGAATTTGAAATGGAAATAAATATATATGTATATATTTATGTGATTTCGAAAGGATTTGAAATGAAAATCCTGGGATTTGGATTTTGGAATTGGAATTTAACTTAAGCTGGTTAAATGGATTGAAGTGAATCAATCGACTAGAATCAATTTGAATTGGTTTAATAGAACATAGATTAGATATAAATGGATTGATCATAGATCATTCAAATTAAATGAAGGAAGACCAAAAGTTTTGATGGAATTAAATTTGTTGAAATATGAGGAGTTGAGTTTCAACATAAGTGGATTGTTGGAAAGTAATGGATTTGTATCATTTTTCCTACCTTAGCAATTTCGAGGACGAAATTATTTTAAGGGGGGAAGAATGTAACGACCCGGATTTTTCGAACAGTTATTTTAAATATTTAGTATCGTTTAAATATTGAATTAACAATATAAAAGAATTTTTATAGTGAATTATCGATCAAATAATCGAAATACGAGAACAAAATATAGTTGAAATCGAAGTTAAAAACAGAATCAAAACAATTCAAATGATCAGTGTCAGTTCTGTTTGAACATGAACGATAAAAAAATAATTTATTATCGGTGAATTTAATGGTTTGAGATCGATTTATGTTTTAAATCGAATTTAATTTAAAACGTTAATTTAATTTGTTATCCCTTCTATACAGTCGAATTAAAATTCAGAAACTGTTTCGTTGAATTCAGAATAGTAAATAACGTTGGGAACATCAGTCGTATAGGTAAAACAACGGTTCGAGAACCATGAGATATTTTAAGTTATAAAATTTAAAAAGGGTCAGTTCAAAATCAATTTCTTTTATCATTAGCTGGCCTGCCTTTATAGCGCCACCCTAAAACTGAAAACACTCAGACACTACTTCCCTCGAGCCAACAAATTTGTCGCTGATCTTCAATATCAAGGAAACCAAAATTAATGGTGATGTACGTATGTTCCTTCGTTCTTCCCTATATAAACAGTTCGAAGCCTTCGTATTCTTCCCATTCTCGTTTTTATTCTCTCGTTCCTCAGCTAGAAACCGAAGTCGTCCCCTCCCAAATCTTTAGAAAATTACCTAAATTAAATTACTTAGCGGAATTAAACAAAAATGGATTCAATGATCCCCTCTTCATGAGTACTTCACCCTCGTACCATCCAGACTAGATGCGACGCAACACTTGGGTGCGATTTGGGAAAAGCATGGATTAGGGTTAACGATCGCTTGCGAGTTTAGGGAGGTTCTGGAGAGTTTCGAATTGGGATTGTCAGTGTCCAGGTCGAGTAGATTGGCAGAGGAGATTGATGTCGAAATTGCTAAGGGGTATCGATTTGTGGGAAAGGTGATCACCGCAAGTTCAGGGGGGAGACCGAAGTGAAGTGCCGAGTCTGGAGTTTCAATGATGACATAGTGGAGGTCGAATTTTCTTTGTGGTGAACGGAAATTGAATTGATGCAGTGGATTTGGGGTTGATTAGTGTCCTGTGCCTGTAGTTGAAGTATAGGATACACAGTTCGAGTTCGTGCCTTGAAAATGGAAAGATGGACAAGTGATGGGGCTGAGTTCGACATAGGGAGAATGCGGAGTGGGCGCTGTGTTCTTGCAGATATCATTTAGGAAGGAGGAGGAAATAAGGTAACATAGGAATTTTATTTATTTATTTAAATGCTTAGCTTAAATAAATACTCACTTGATTTTTTTTTAAATAAAATTTTATACAGTATGTTCGTATAAATAACTTGATTTGATTAATCCAATGAAATTAGCGCAAATTAGTGTTTAGTTAAATTTGATGGATTAAGGTATAAAATTAATAATTAATTTAGTTAAGTCACTTAATTTTATATAGTTAAAATTCTTATATACGATATATTTAATGTATACAAGGTTGGAAGAGCGTGAAGAACACATTTGGAGTTAATCAGAATTTACCAGGATTTGTTTTAAATCGAATGGTATTCGATTTAATTCAAGTTGGATATTCAACGAGAAAAATAAAAATCTCGGTGAGTAAATCTCACTCACCTTTTATTTATAATTATTTTTATCAGTTAAAATAATTGGTTGTTGCTTGTTTGAATGCTTTCTGGTTGTTTAAAATATAGTAGTTATTTGAGGTGACTATATATATACATATATATATATATATATATACATATTGGTTTGGTGATTGGTTGGATTCCCGCAGTTTTATTAGCGGATGCCCGCAGTATCATTAGCGGATGACCCTACGCCCACATAAATAAGTGGATCCCCTTTTAGACCGCGATATCCTACCACGAAGCAGGATGGATATTACTATGTTGACTAACGTCTGTGGATGCAGGAAAACAGGTTGGAGGAATCCAACTGGATTCCTCAAAAATATATTATCTGTTTGTTGATTGTTTGTTTGCTTGATTTCATATATATTAATATATGACGTGTTAAAAATCAAATGATTGAAAATTGGGTGATTTGATTGTTTTAAATATCACTGGGCCAAGTGTTAATTTATTAAAATATCTTTGGAAGAATATTTGAGGTTTAAAAGGGAAATTCTATTTTTCCCAAATAGAATTTGAAATTCAAGTAGAATTTAAAAATATATAATTTCAAAATGGAATTTTGAAATGAAATTTCAAAATAGAACTTGAAATAGAATTTTTAAGTAGAAATTCAAATAGAATTTAAATATTAGAAAGGAGTTGGATTATTTGAAATTCAAAAGAAAATTCAAATTGAAATGGAAATTTTAAATATATAATTCAAATAAAATTTGAGTATACCATTTGAATATAGAATTTGAATAAAGAAATTTCAAAATAGAAATTGAATATAGGAATTCAAATAGAGTTTGAATAAAGGAAATTCAAAAGGGGGTTCAAATAATAGAATTTGAATAATAGAAGTCAAATGGGATTTGAATAGTAGAATTAGAAAGGAGTTTAAATATTTGAATTTTAAATAGAAAAGAAAAGGAGTTTGAATATTAGAAATTCAAAAAGAATTTGAGTATGCGAAATTAGAATGAAATATGGAATTTGAATTCAAAGGTATTCAAATAGATTTGAATAAAGAAAGTTCAAATGAAATTTAAATATAAAATTTGAAAATAGAAGTGAAATGGAGTTAAATATAAAAAATTCAAATGTAATTTGAATATAGAATTCAAATAGAATTCAAAGGGAATTTAAACAAAGAAAATTCAAATTTAGAATTTGAATGCAGAAATTTAAATGAAATTTGTTTATAGAAATTGAATGGAGTTTGGATATAGAAAATTCAAATATGAATTCAAATATAGATTTTGAATATAGTAATCCAAATGAAATTTGAATATAGAAAATATAAAGGAAATTCAAATTTAGAATTCGAATATCGAAAGTGATATGGAATTTGAATATAGAATTCAAATAGATTGAAATGGAATTTAAAAATAGAATTTGGAAATAGAATTTGAAATGGTAATTTGAATATAGATTTCGAATAGAGTTAAAATGGAATTTGAATATTAGAATTCAAACAGAAATGAAATGGAATTTGAATATAGATTTCGAATAGAGTTAGAATGGAGTTGAATTCATTTTAACGAAGTTTAAAAGTTTATATTTATAAATATAATTAAAACGAACTCGCCGTAGCGCTGCAGTTCGAAAATTGGCGATTCGAACTTCAATTGAGTATACAGAACTCGATTGAAGTCGAAATTCTTTGAAACAAGAAACGTCGAGACCGATTAGATAATAGTTTTCTAATGGAAGAGAAAAATCTAGATTTCGTCGTATAGATTTCGTGTTATATCAAAATCAAAATTTTCAGAAAAGCAGCGCCATAACCATTTCAAAACCATAACGGTTTATTTATTTTTATAAAAGGATTTTAAGCGAATAAAATCCGAATTTCTATTTAAAAAATTTCAGATGTGAGTTGTAAATTATATCAGAACTCAAGTGAATTCGATTTGAAAATCTATATTCGAAATCGAAAAAGGAATCTAGAATTGAAATGTGAATTTAACTTGGTTATGAGCAAGATAAATATTTTGTTTGAATATGTTATGTTCAAACAAAGGAGTGAAATAGGCAAAAATAGCTAATTAAAGAACAAATGAGCAAAACTGAATTCAAACGATTGGATAGTGTTGAATTGAATTGAAACAGGTGAGCATGTGTTAGACAGATATGGGATGGAGTATATGAAGATTTTTATTTATGTGCCCGACAAAAAGGTACACGTTTAATTTTCATATGAGGTTTTATGCGCCGAATCGGCTAGCCGCTTGGCTTTTTGATTTTCTTTTTGAATGGAGAGGCCTGTGTGGCGGTTTGGGGATTTTCCCGATGCTCCCGGTACGAAGGAGGTTATGGCGAATTTTTCCGGAAATTTAAGGAGTTAGAATATTTTTAAGAAAATTCGATAGTTAGAAATCAACGTATCGATATATATAGAATTCGATAAGTAAACAAACTTAAAAATGGAATAGTATAAACAAAAGGAAATCGATAATCTGGGAATAGAAAGGGAATGTATATACGTTTTAAAATTGGAAAATTGGTTTAATATAGTGTCGATTATTCGAGTTAGCGGTCTTGCCTGTTTTGAAGATAATATTATTTTCAGTCAAGGTCTGAGAGGTAATTATACCCCAAATTGATTGATTATTATTATTAGCTGATAAATGACAAGACTCAGTCTCGAAGATCAACGTCTAAAGAGAGTTAGTTGACTGCAAATATTTGGGTTGTCGCAACGATGTTTTACACAACATCCGTTTTATCCCAAATAGGTATAAGTTTGGAAATAGGATATTAAATATTTCCTAAGTATGGAATTAAACGAGTTCGGAAAAGAGATAAGTAATTGGAACATTTTCCAATTATAAATAAAGGATATTTTCTAAGTACAGAAAATAAAAGAAGGCGATATATGGAAATGTTTTCCAAATAACGTATAAGGCCAATATGGTTATTGAAAATATTTGGTTAACAAATATTGATAAGGAAACGGAGAAGCGATATAATTAATGAAATATAAAATAAAAGGGCTCAGTGATTGTTTGATACCTTGGATGAACACTTGTTTTTCTTCGATAGTTAAGTCATCGACTATCGAAACACTTGTTTTTCTTCGATAGTTAAATCACCGACTATCGATGTTTTTGACCATCGTTGCCAATATGGAGAGACCGGTTGGATTATTATCCGACAACCACTCCATATTGGCAGTAGCGTTGCGAATCAGATTATATGAAGATAATCGAAGACGGAGTAAAGTGCAAGGGCTTTTTCTAGTAATAGAAATTGTGCCTTCGGTTTCGTTCAGTCCCAGAACGAACGTATATGGACGAATGTCTGACAGAATATTTCCAATGATCGAATGGATTGGTCTGTACAAATATATATGGTTGCAACGGATTTATTCCCTTAGCATAACATCCAGAATATTTGTGTAAACCAATTAATGATTAACGGATCTGATAATGTGGCATTCAAAGTGATTGTGTTATCAAGGAATGGTAAGTAAGCGTAGCCTCAGGTCTCATTTACCAGGAAATGACAAAAATCGGGCAGGCAGCATGGCTATGTGGGTCGCTCCTATTAGGGTGTATAATCACCTATCTAGAGATTCATTTAATTCCTTATTATATTCGATGTTGTCCCTTTTGGGAAACGGTTGCTGATCCCAACCGTTGGTGATATACATTCGATACACTCAAGCGAAATGAGTGGTCGGTCATGTGTGGGCCGGGTTGCAAGAAGTTCTTGTTGAACCCAGTGTATTTGCCTCTAGAGATACACTATCGGCAGGTGGTCTCATACCTTGTCATAGTCGGAATCCAATCTCCAATAAGCGCCCGCGGTTTTGTTTGTATACTATATATGTGTAACGTGAGATGCAAGCGTTCTGCTAGATTGTTATTTACTTGTGATTAGACATTATTATAATATTAGAAAAGTATTGATTTCCAAAACTGTTTTGGGTTATCGTAAGGTAAAAAACATCTGTGTTTATGTGGATCGGTCTTACGATTATTCTTTGTTTTGAAAAGGATTTTAAAAAGTTAAACCAAATGATTTGAGTTTACTCACACCAATCCCATGACTGACCCAGAGTTTATTTTTGTTTTCCCTAAACTCTTGGGTGCCCAAATTTGTACGGGCAGTCAAGTAGTTCAGGTGTTTACAGATGCCATTGGAGGAGCTTGGAGCAGGAGGCTTCAGCGTTAGTTATCTAGTATTTTATTCCCGCTGTATTGTAAGTGTTGTACTCTGATAAATGATATGTATACAGTACAAATTTTGTATTACAAAAGTTATGATATAATATATTTTATTCGTTCCGCTGTGAGGTTCATATTTACTCTGATGTTGTGTATTCTTCTTCTCCTATTCTAATTTTCTATCTTATCTATTCTCACCCTCTAACTTCTTTCTAATAATGATTCGTATTTCTGTGCAATTTGGGTTGGACGTGTGGTGTAATTAGTCAACTCAGATAGTACGGATTTGCGGGTCGTTACACATCTTACTGTACCGATCTTTTATACATTGGATATTCACCAAACTGTCAAATTTGTTTTTTTTTCCTAAATTTAGTGCAAACATCCTATTTATACTTATCAAATTAAATCAAAATTATGCCATTTTGTACGTATCTAACATATTTGTCGTTTTCACAAGAATATTTGATAGATACTGCCAACAAAGCCACTACAATTTACTGATTCCATCTTCTACAAGAATTTATTATCACAATGAATTATTGCTTAGTGTTACGATCAAACTATCAACAAATTGACAATTGATTGTGCATTACTATATATATGTTGGATTTGGAATGAATATTTAACACACAACCTGTAAATATAAAGAATTAGTTAACCCAATGAATGAGAGATTTTTTGCTCAGGCTTTTAATGTTATGCAGAAGATGTTTCTACTTTTACAACCTCTGTTTCAATCTTTTGATTTTTTTTGTATGATTCTCTTAGGCATATTGCCTGATTAGAGTTAGGATACTTGCCAAATTATTGCATTATTTTCGTTTTTGATGGATGCGCTCATTTTTACATTTAAAAACCATTATACGTTTGGTGAGCACTTTTTCAATCAGATTCTAAACTTATCATCATTTATACTATACAAACATTTAATTCTGCCATTATTCATATTTTTATTTGACATACGTCTCATTCATGAGGAGGTTCTTTTTTTCTTGCTAGGGTACCTAGCTAAACTACAAACTAATTTGCACTGTTCATTTTTTCCTGTTTTGTTACCGCAGAATTTGGAAGTTTCAGTTACATAACCATTCAACCTTACATTTATTTATAGGGTACATGCATAGGTGCATTGAAGATGAAGGCATTCAAATTTCTAATATTTTGGCCAAAGGTTCTTCTTCCACCGTCCCTGCTACAGCTGAAACAAATTTTGTAATGAAAAACAGGGAAAAAGCAGCAACTTTTTTCTTTTTGATACACCAAAACTTTGCATATTTTGTTACTGATTTAACGTATGTTTTTCAGCACTGTAATGTCCATGTATCAACTCATTTTTATATTTTGCTACGATGTCGGCATAATATATATTACACGATTCTTTAATATCTGCTTGGACCATTTTACTCCACTAATGTCCACAACGTGGCAGCCGACAATGTGAATATTGGATGTATGACCCTCCTTTTCACATTCACATGAAACTGAAACTCTACACAACTCTAAAAAACTGAATAATGCAATAAATTCATCCACTAAATACTTATCGACATCTTTTCCGGTGCTACTGCACCCTGCTGTTTTACTACTTTCCTACGTTTGCAATGCATAAGTTTACAATATGTTTCTCTCCACGTTTTACTTCAGTGCATAAGTTTACCTTACGTATTTCTATGTGTATTTTCTTGGCGTTGGACATCCAGATGTGATCTGCAGTTACAAAAGAGAGTTGATAATACATTTAAATATGAAATGTTAAAATTGGAACCTATACTATACATAGCCTACGTGTACTGACGGCTACTGCAACCCCAAACTGAATAACAATGCAATGGAGAATGAAAATATTGTTACAAATAAGTGATTTAAAAAACCACGCTGCCACACAAGCCATAACTATAGAAACCTGAACTACATAAGTTTTCTATATTTGTTACTTTTTATAATATCACCTCACGAAACTACAGCTGCAAACTAATGTTTGCTTACCAACCTGTACGCTATACCATACTCTCTTCCGCCCATTTACGGTCAAATAAATCTATGCACACGTCCATCGGACGTGCCTCTATACTGGTTATAGTAAAAGCTTTGTTCTATACTATTACAAAGATTCAATGTTTCAAGAATAACAAAGTTAACAAGGATTTTCACATTGCAAAACAATTGCTTAAACAAAGATACATACAAGCTTTTGCTTCGAACTCCACTGTTGCTGTTAGTTAGAAACAGAAGTGGAAATTTGGTGCCCTTTTCAGTGGAAAAGCTCTTACTAAAATCTTGCTTTAAATGTGGTCGTATTTTTAGTTTCAGTAAAAAAAATGTTTTTGTCAGAGATTAAATCTGAATTTTAGTCTCAAGTGTTTACGAACAAAACAATTTCTCTTGAATCTTTTCATGAAATTGCACATATTTGTATTGAAATAAAAAATAGTTTGTTGATAGTCCATAACTAGCGCATCGTATAGTTAAAGATGGAGACATTCTTTCTTCCCCCCAATCAAATACTAATATTGAACTTGAAAATTGTTTTATCAATGCCATGATACTTGGTTATTTGATTATGGCTACACGTCTATTTTTCATGAATTTTACCCCAACTTTATCATTGTTTTGAGAATATTTTCATTTGTTTGTTGGGCGACTGTGCATCCATTTTTATTATTTTAGCACAAGAATACACTGCTGGTATTTAGTATAATAGTGGATTTTGATTGAAATTCGCAGGGGGCGTTTGGAGTGTAGATTGTATGTGGATTGAAAGGATTGCTCGAGTTATTGTGGTCTGCGTGGGATGAGTGTTTGTGATGAAGGGGAAAGCTTGGATTTTGATTGTTGAGGATTGTGTTTGGCTGCAGATGTTGGTTGCTGCGGTAAATAGCAGTGAGGTGATTTGCATTTCAGGTGGTGAGGCAGAGCTTACCGATGATGGTGTTTCAGGAGGGTAGCACTGAAGTGCAGGTGGAGCATGATGAATGCAGATTTTACTATGTTGAGAGGAGTAGCAGATGGATCATGTCTAGGTGAATTTAAGGTATGACGGGATAAAGGTGTAGTTTGCATATTTGGCGGAGAGGACAATGTAGTTTGATTTTGAAGAGGGGTTAAGAGGAGATTGTTCAGAGGAGGATGAACTGGCGAGGAGGAGAGGTAGGTCGATTTAAGGCTGGTGCATGCTTAGGGAGTTGAGTGGAAGTTGGAAGGAGTAGTCCGGAGGAAGAGAATGATTAAATACCATAATCACTTAACCCAGCTGTCTTTGCATGCAAGAATTGTTGTTATTAATTGAGTAAGATTCGTCCAAGGCAAGATTCGCTGTCTTTCAAGAATGTTTTCCCCTTTCTAAATCACAATGGGTTGATTGAAAACCTTCTTTCAGGATACAATGGAGGATATCTATGCAAGTTGTGATTACTTGCACAGATCAGAAGAAGCACTTAAAGTTATTTTGATGATGCAGAAGATTGAGGAATTCGAGAAAGAAAAAAGTGAAATCCGTGATGAGGGAACGCTGTATTATATAGACGACGAAACATCTATTCGTTTACGGGTATGTCTTTTGAATTTGAACGGTCGTGACCTTTTTCAACGGTTGTTACCGTTGTCTGTTGAATTCGAATTCAACAGTACACAAAATGTACCGTTTCGGACGTGGCGCTGCCCCGCACCCCGCCGGGGGCGCTGCCCCCTGGACCCCTGCGACCTGACCGACAGTTCGAACCCCGTTAGCGGGGGCGTTGCCCCCGCACCTCCACCTTGGGGGGTTGCCACCCCCCTCCGTAGGGGATCATATTTGACAAAGGTTTTGGAAAAACTTCCAACAAGAATTATTTAGTGTTCTATAACTTCATGTTCACTTCAGGGTATTTTCCTTTTACTTCTGAATATCGCTACGATGGCCAAAAGGATAGTAAAAATTAAAAGTATTACTGAAAATATAAGAGAGAACATACACAATTATCAATGTAGTTTGGTCGAAATCTTGTGCCTGTATGGATTTACTTTCGCAAATACAGTAAATTACAATGGTTATTAGGCTCAACCGGTAAGGGTGCGTTTGATTTTCAACGGGAAGGGGTATACGAAAGGGGTATGTCGAAGGGGTTGAGGAAGGAGAAAATTGATGAAAGGGGTATGTGTTTTTATTTTTATAGGAAGAGACACACGAAAGAGGTAAAAGAGGTGTAAAATAGGGTGGGAAGGGGTAAAGAGCGGAAAGGGCAAAACGAGTGACTCCAATTGGAGCTTTCAGCTGGAAGGGGCATTGTGACAGGTCCCAGGTCAACGTGTCGGGTGCTTCCGACGCGGATGCCAATGTAGAGTGCCCCTTTCGAAAAACAAACAGTACCTAAGTTTCAAATCTAACATTGCTTCGCAAAAGAATCGAAAGTTCTTTTCTAGATATTGTCAGTTCTTTACTACATAATAGAATAACATGTGTTGTCTTATCTTGAATCACATATGTAAAATAACAAGAAAGTAGTCACACAGTTGTATCACACTATCACTATTCAACTAACAACGAAAGTAAAAGTGGGATGGTAGATTTTCTTATTAAATTTGTTAATCCATAATTGTCGTGGAAAGGTTGTATCACTATTAACCTTATTATGCTACCCACTTGCAATATTAATCTGATAGGTCTTGACCCTTGATTTTATGGTGTGTATTTGGCATCAGCTGGTTTTAATTGTCATGGTTGTTCTTGTCTATTGTTATAGTTTTTAAATGTTTGGTGGAGTTTTGATTCTTCCTTTTTTTATGTATTCTTTCAGTAATTCGTATTTTAGTTTCACTCCATGTGATGGTGGGACTGCCTAGTGCAGCATGTAATAGAATGCACCCTACGTGTTACTATTATATAGCATAGTAAATAGCCCATTTTCATGTCTATAAGCTAGATTAGTTTCCATCAGCTGCTAAAGAACTTGCCCCATAATTGTTTTTCAATTATAAAGTGGTATGACCACTATAAGGTCATGGTAAATCATGATAAACGTGGTAGTCCAGTACTATAATTCAGAGGAAGATTTGGGTTATTTATAAATGCTTTATGCTACAAAAAAGGCTCTAGATTTTTAAAAATAAGCAAGGATGGAAGGCTGAGAGATAAGATAAAAATTAAGGTAGATGGCGAGTAACATTTGTTGTTAGGAAAAGGCATCATAATCTTTATTACAAAAGTGGACAAATAGAACATTCTTTCATGTGGTCTCTGATCGATTTATCTTCCGATTAAATTTAGATTGTTATCAAATATTCAAATTAGCTAACTCATATATAAATATAAAAGAAGGAAACTTGTTTTTAAAAATTAAAATTAAAATATAAAAGAAGGCAACTTGTTTTTAAAAATTAAAATAAAACATGTTACGCATTTAAAAATCAATTAAAACACTAGCCTGGACCAATGCCTATGTCACAATGTGCAAACCCTGATTTTCTCTTCTTTTTTAGGAAAAACAATGCGACTTCAGAAAAACAAAAACAAAAAAATCCCAAAAAAAACTAAAGGGAGAAAAGGGATGGAGGAATTGTTTCTGAATTCTGGATTGTACTCGGATTGTAGGATCGTGGTTCTGTTTAGTATGCGAGGTGCTGTATTAATATTTGGGTGAGGGTGGTTAAATCTGCGAATTACTCGAGAAGCTTATGGTTGCTACTGGAGGATGGGTTTGGTACTAGAGTGATGAATTGAGTGGTTGTAGTGATATATGGATTTGGGTATTGCAGTACGATTGTTAGGAACTTCTGTTGGACAATGGGTATTTTCGCTGTAGGAGGAGGTGGTGATAGGCTAGCTATGCGATTGCAGTCAGAAGTGAAGCAGCAATTTACTGATGATTGCTTGACTGTGTTATGGAGTTGGAACTGTGAAACATAGGAGCATGATTTTGATGCATGCAGGCAATGGGTGGTATGGGTTTGAAGGAATTTGTTGGCTGTTGTGTCGATTGATGGGTTTCGGTGTGAAAGTGAAAGCAAACGATCGATTAAAGCTAGTTCAGTGGCGGTTATTGTTGGTTGTGGTAATGTTTGATGTTTGTAGAGAATGGGTTGACAAGCTGCTGAAGGCTTTGTTACTTTGGGGAGAACAATATATAGAGAACAAAGACACATAAAATAAGCAAAAATATAAATTGAACTCGGCTGATGGGATTCGGCTGATGGATGCTGACAGCAAAAACAAGTGAACATGGACAAAAAGGCACAGTTGAAATGCAAGAAATAATTTCTTTTTCTTTCTAATGAAATTTAACAAAAAATACAAGTGAGACGAGTGCTCAAAAACTAAGAACAGAAACATGTGAACAAAAACCAAGTTGTAGGCTGTTGTGTCAATGGACGTGTATTTTTTTTCTAGTAATGCATAAATTTAAAGCAACCTGAATACACCATGCATGTTTTTCTCCTAGTAACAGCGACACTGGCGTGAGATGAATGCTTGATGTTACAGCCAGTTGCTATGTTGATGTTGTATTAGCAGAGGATGCTTGTAAATGTGTAAATAGAAATCAATTAAAATGAAGTATGATTGTAAATGTGTAAACTAGTAGATTTATGAGTTGTATCAGATGTGCGAATAGAGCCATGCATTGTTTACTCCAAACGTCAGATTCTCATTATTTTCATTGTACAGGTAATTAGTATTTCCGAAATGAAGAACAACCGCATCGAAGAACCAATGATACTTAAGCGATGTACAAGACTTTAACCACTATGTATTGTAATATTATTTTATTCGTACTAGTTGTGTAGACTTGTTTTTAAATAGTTATGGTATGTTAATTCGCCTATTTTGTCGAAATACTAATATTG
Source organism: Allium sativum (assembly GCA_030737875.1). Taxonomy (NCBI): domain Eukaryota; kingdom Viridiplantae; phylum Streptophyta; class Magnoliopsida; order Asparagales; family Amaryllidaceae; genus Allium; species Allium sativum. The sequence goes on from CM060919.1 coordinate 632,606,536, forward strand.
AAGTGTTATGGATATTATACTTGATTATGCATTTAATGTGTTTTTTTAATTATTTAAATATAGTAGGTATTGATGTTGGTTTAAAAATGATAATCATGCGATTGATAATTTGTATAATATTGCTAGAAATTAGCTGCGACTAATATGTCTCATCAATCGATAAGCATAAAATGCAATTTATAAAAAGTATTGTAGCTGAAATAGAACGCAACAAAAAATATATTAATTGGCTTTGGTAGGGTTTCTAAAACGCTACAGAACATCTTACAGTAGCATAGAAAAAACGCTACAGAAAAACAAAAAAGAAGGTCCAAGTATCGTTTTGGTTGCATTTTTAAGACGCTGCTAAAGAAAATTTCGTACGGTTTTTGAAACGCTACGATATCCTTATTTTTGGTTGTGTTTTCTATAATGCAACTAAAACTTTTAGACTTTTAGTTGCATGTCGTATCGCAGCGTTTATCAAAACGCTACGATAAGTTTTAGTAGCATTTTTACAATGCTACAAAAGGGTTTTTCTGGTGTAGAGGGTCTCCTCCTCCTATCCGGTTCGGGTCTCTTCCTCCTAGCTGATTCGGTTCGGGTCTCCTCCTCCTATCTGGTTCGGTTCAGGTCTCCTCCTCCTATCCGGTTCGGTTCAGGTCTCTTCCTCTTAGCCGGTCAGGTTCGGGTCTCCTTCTCCTATCCGGTCCGGTTCGGGTCTCCTTCTCTTATCTGGTTCCGATCAGGTCTCCTTCTCCTACCCAGTTCGGATCGGGTCTCCTTCTCCTATCCGGTCCGGTTCGGGTCTCCTTCTCTTATCCGGTTCCGATCGGGTCTCATTCTCCCACCCAGTTCGGATCGGGTCTCCTTCTCCTATACGAACCGAACTCTGCAAGTTTTCCAGCAAGCTATTTTCGCCAAACGACGGCGTTTTCAACCATTCTAACTTCCCTATGCAATCATAAAACATATCGAAAAGCCGTAGTAACATGTAGAATCAACTGAAAACATCAAAACAATAATTTCACATGTTAATTTGGATCAAACATACCCAAATCCATAATTTCCCCATTAAGCCTATCTAACTATAGGATTAGCAAACTTAATCCAAATTAACCCAAATTCATACCAGCAACATAAAATATGCTTTTATAATTTTTACATATTTTTCCTAGAATCTTTAGGTGTATAATTTCGCTAATTATCACTAATCTCCCTTAATTAGCCATAATTATTGAATAAACATGCTAATCACTCACTTTATCCAATAATAAATGATAGATCCCAAACTTTTACTGATTTGGCTCGGATTCCAATGTCGTGTAGCAGCTCTACTTTGAATTTGGTGTTAATCCGGCTTGATTTGATTAATTTGTGATTGGAGAGTGATTAGAGAGATTTAGAAGATGGAAGCCATGATTAGGGTTTGAGAAAGGTTTGTGTTGAGTCAAGAGTTTATGGAGTTTTGATTTCTAACAAAGAATAAGCCGTGATCGACAAAAAGAAGATATTTATTGGTTTGAAGAGGTAAAAAGAGCTACATATAGTATTCTAGATTAAAGGTTGATTATTTGGTGTTTTAATAGTGTTGTTTATGTTAAAATCTATCCTCAAATAATCTTACACCTCGAAATTATCGATATATATAAGAATATATATATATATATATATATATATATATATATGTACACATTGATTGTGCAAACTGGGTAAAACCAGTCGACCGCCCCTATTTGGACCTTCGACTGTTTCCACCCAGAAAGCACATTAGACGTGTATATATGAATATAACGTATATATACTCAAATTCCTGTGTACCGGTTCTTTTTGACCTATCGACCGTTTTCTTTCAGAAAACAACCTTTCAAAAAGACACTTCTTTTCAAACAAGGGTTGCATCTTCTTTTCTTCACCAATAATCATGGCTATTGTTTGTTACTCTTCACAAAGGGTTACAACTATTTATTCTCTATATAAACACCATGAGATCATCATTCCTTTCAACTAATTTAACGAATTTTGACTTGATTACTATCTCTAATTTCTTGATCTCATTTCTATACTCTCAAGCGCTCAATTGCTCAAATCCAATAATATATCGTTTGAATCCTAGAATCTATCTAATATTCTTTTGATTCAATACGATATCCACTTCCAAATCTTCATATACACAAATATTCTATTTGAGGATAAGATTATAGGAAGGTTGTACAACTAGTGACAAATTCGTGTTATCAAGAACACATACTGTCAACAATAATTGTATTCATCTTAGTTGAAGTCCTCGGTATTGTAAGAGGCACGTGTTGAAGTCCTCGGTGTTGTTAGAGGCGTGAAATCCCGTTCGTCTGCTCGGGTGTTATAAACCTGTTCCTCCGGGTGAAACGAGGTGGTTGTTAGTGAAAATCAAGATAGAAGTCTGGGACTGAACGTAAGACGATGCTCTGAACCAGTATAAAAATCCCTAGTGTGATTTTTCTATTTTACTGCATTTACTGTTGCATGTCTGTGATTAGCTGATATTTATATTATTTTATATTTGCCTTCATAGCTATTGTATATGTAACAACCCGTTATTTTTTTACGATTTAAATCGATAATTTATTTTGAAAATATTTTATCGTTTTCCATAACGGGAATTTGTAATTTGAAATACATAGAGTGAGATATAGCCGCTGTGAAAATTTCGTCAGAAAATTTGAATATTTGTCGATCGCGCATTTTTCAGGGCAAAGCTGCGCATATCAGTTCAAATTTTAGCGATTTTAAAATCTCTCTGAAACCAGTTCGGACAAACATGAAAAATATTCTGTTTGTTGTCACGAATTTAACGGCAAAATCCGTTTCGCGAAAATCGGACGTTTTGACCTCCGTTTAATTGTTTTCCTATCCGTATTTTACGTTTAAGGGGGTCCGTAACGCGTTTTTGAATGGAGCATCCTGACACTGCAAACTATGTACCATTGTGTCTGTCTCATCGTGCTGATTACCGCAATAAATTCATTTGTCAATTTCGGTGCTCAGTTTGCGACAAAATTGCGAAAAGGCGTGCACAGTTCATTTTTGAAACAAAGTCATTTGAGTTCGACGTGTCCCTTTTTGGATCCCGTATATTTTTCTAGCCATTTTGGGTCTGCAAACCCAGCTCGAAAAGTCGCTAATGCCAATCGACAAATTTTATTTCTCAAGACCAAGCATTACATGTTTCACTTTGCATGCATGCATGCATTAGTTCATGCGTCATTTTGGCATACACGCACATTATTCCCAAGATTCTATGCATGCGTGTTTTTATTTATTCTTCCAAACCAATGTACTTTTGTCCTCCCAACCATTTGTACCTTGCGTTCTATTGCCATTCAAAGTTAGTAGCAGCTCTTTAAATTTTTCACTTAAGAAAAACATTTTGCCTTTTCAAATTTCAACAGACTTGTTCATATTTAAATTGTTCATTTTCCTTTGCATAACGATTCGTTTGCCCTTCCACGTATTACCATATATTTAAAATTTAAACTGCTTCTTAAGGGTCATTATGTACCGACACGTTTAACCATGTAAGTAGAGGAGAACTAGTTTTTGTTTACTGAATCATACATGGTCGTTGGTAATTAAATAGAAATTCATATCAACTGCTTGTGTACCTGTTCTCTCTCCCCTTTTTATCGTTTCCATTTACTTAGTCCCCACGTTCTCTTCTGATATTTCAATTGCCACTTTTATAAAATTGGACTGCTTCCACTGCATTTCCATCAGTTACTTTTGTGATAATTTTCTTTTCTCCATTCCCATTTCTTCTCCAAAAATCCATTCGTCATTTCGTATAAAAAAGAAAGGGGATGTTGCTCTTGCTCTCTTTCACAAAACCATCGCGACTTCCCACGGAACCCCCTGCTGTGCTCCACAACCGAACACCCGCCGTGACCCAACCCACGTCTCCAACCCTCCATTTTAGCCGACTTCTCTTCCTTTCTCTTTCTCCGGTGACCGCGCCATTAGCCAAACCCCGAGCGCTGAGAAAAGTTTGGAACCTGCACTTTTTTTCCTGAACCTTGCCAAACCCGGTGCCGACGCCCCTTATAGCTGCTGACCCAAAGCCGAGCCCGAACCGTACAAGCTGCTCACCTACTGATTAAACTCCAACCGCTGTCTTCCCTCCATCCTGGCCTCCTCGCCCAACCCTGAGTTGTTGTGTCAACTGTGTGCGTGGGGTGTGTGGGATGGCGTGAACTAATGTGTGTGTATATTTATATATATTACTGAGTTTGTGAGTATATTTTATATGTAAACTGTGGTGTATTCTTGTGTGATCTTGTGTATCATGTGTGGTGGTTGTTTATGTGTATGTATGTGGCGTGAGTTGTATAGAGAGTGTGTATTTATATTTGTGTGAGTTGTTTTTAACTTGCCTGAGTTTGATATTTTTGTGTGATTATTTTGGGTGTGTTGTGTTGGTATTGTATTTGAACGGTGTGGATTTTGAATTATACATATATTATTTTCGGCAAGAATATATCTATATATAATATATAATAAAAAAAGGGATTTTGTTGAGTTTATATATATATATATATACTATATATACACACATGATGTTTTTTTTAAAAAGTGAAATTATCATGTTCATATTTGAGTCTGTTTTGGTGTTGAGTTTGAACCCGTGTCAAAACCAAATAGTCGTACCGTCCCAAAACCCAATACCGTACCAATCCATTCCTCCTCTTGAAAAATAAATAAATATTGAATGATCATCGAATTGAATCTATTTTGAACCGTGCTTGGGAATCTTCGCTTCATTCAGTGTCCATCTGCAGTCGTCTCCATTTTTGTACCACGAAAGGTGAGTTTATCTCACACCTGACTCACATTTATTTCATGGATGTAAAATCAATAATGAACTGTTATATGAAATGTATAGGATTGCTGATAGAAATTGTTTGATTTGATATATATGTACATTCCATATGTGACACGATATATTCATATGACATGTAGTTGCACTGATGATATATATGCTGTGATTGTTATTCGTGATTGTTGAAATCCCTGGTTTAGGAAAAATCACTAAGGGTTGAAATGATACATACCCGAACGGACATTAGAATAGGGAAAAATCATTAGACCTGAATGATTTTCTTAAATTTGGGATCGCGGGTTGAAATGATAGACCCGTAGAAATTTATAAACTGCGGGTTGAAATGATAAATATCCGTATCACTTGACCATAGGGTAGAAATTTATATACGTACATCGTTGGTCATGTTTTAGAAGTAAAGTAATTTGAAAATTTGAGTTTTTAATGATAATTTAAGATTTTATATTTTATATTTTAATAAATTTAAACTTAAGTTTTGTAAATATTAGATTATATGTTTTAAAAATTATTTTTGAGTAAAATGGTTTCAAATACTTATTCGAGATTTTACCTATAATTTTATTTATTTTAAACCCTATAATTTAATCATCTATGTAATTTAAACTTTTACATATTAATATTTTCTTTAAACCTATTTTATATTATTTTAAATTTATGTATGTTTATAATCTATTTTCTAATTATTATTAGAATTTTATAAACTTATATATATTTATATCTATTTATTTTCAAAGGTTAATTTCTTTTATATATATATTCAAAATTTAATTTAACTTATACTTATATTTTGCAAACTTTAAACTCAAAGTTGGTTTAAGTTAAGATTTCGCGATTTAATTTCGAGGTTTGAATTTGTAATAACGATATTTGATTTTAACAATGAACACATATGAGATACAAATTTGAATTAAAATGGAATTGAACTAAAAGTGAGCAAATGTGATTTAGAATATATAATTTTATATACGGAATTGATTTTATAACCGTTTAGTTAAATTATGAAATTTGTGAAATCGAATTTATAAGATGGTTTTAAACTTATGGTTTGAATTTTTACAATATGGAATTTATACGACTTGAGTAAATAAGATATGATTTGTCAAATTTGAAATATAAGAGTTTGATTCGAATTTTAAGTAATGAAATTGGATTTATGATTTGAGTTATAAAATGTGACACGATTTGTTTGAATTATAAGAAAAATATGAGATTTGATTTAAAGTGTATGTATTGAATTTGAACCGAAATATTGGACTTGATAAATCGATTTAAAACGATATCTTATAATGGTAAACTTGAAACAATTGAATTGTTTGAACTTGAGTTTTGACAAGGATAAATAACGTTAATTAAAATCGAAGTTAGTATTTAACTTTGAATTCAAAAATTTGAACCTGAGATTCATATATTGGATTTTATAAAATGATTTATAAAATAGTGAAAATTAGGCTCACCTCCTTAAAACTAAAGTTAATTAGGCTCACATCCTCCTCTTTTGAAACACATAAATCTCATCCCTATTTTCAAAACATAGCTTTTATTTTTCCGAAAATGCCCTGATTCGATTTTCACGGTTCATTTTTGTGTATATGTTACGTTACTTACGTATTAGGGTTTTTTACTTTACAGAATCCAATTTTGAAATCAATGGCGGCTGGATCAAAACGTAAACCTAATCCAAAAACTAAACCGCCCTTTTTTCCTCTTTTTACTTCGCCCATGGAGCTCGAGATGCAATCCATGGCGTCAGCGATTGGGGTCTCGATCCCAGTGCTCCGATTCTTGCTCTGCTTTGTTGCCACGGTTCCGGTCAGCTTCGTGTGGAGACTTCACTTTCTTCGTGGTAATTTTTTACTTGTAAATAACAATACTAATGTACTAGTTGCAGCTGATAATTTTTTTGGATCGGTCCTTCGTTTATAGAATGGATGCTTCTTCTTCGAGGTAATTTATGCTTTTTAATAATTTTTTATTTTTTGTATACGGAGTTCCTTTTTGAATCGATATTTGCTGATTCATTATTCTGAATTTGTTCAATTGTCTTGTTTTATTGATGGGTAATGTAATTATTATCTAATGTTTTATGGTTATTATTGATTGTACAGCAGTATAATTTAATTGTTCAACATATTTTTTCGTCTATTCTGAATATATGTATAACAATATGCATATATTATGAATATGAGCACACAAATATGCAAATATTGTTATAATATGTGGGTTTGCAGGTATTCGGAATGTAAACGTATATGTATGCATATATTCTGCATATATGCATACATATATATATAGCTTGTTTGAATATTTGTTTGTTTGCATGTTGGATGATTAGTTGCGTACAAACATGCATATTTTCTTAATATTTTCATATTAAAACTGTTCTGCATTTATTTTGTATAAAAATATGTGCATCTATTACGAATTTTTACATATAATTATGCAGCTTTTACTGTTATATGCATACGTGTATGAATCTATTTATAATTATATGAACATGTTTATGTAATTTTATTTGATGAATGTAGATTATGCTTATTAATGTTGATTTTTTATCTTTGTATAACCATGTTCCTGCAGATATTGTTGTATTGATCTATGCAATGGCTGTTTCTTCTTCAAGGTAGTTTGTACTTTTTAATAAAAAACATTGTGTATCGATATTATATTTTTTTTGGTGATTAGTAGTGCTGACTAATTCTATTTCAGTTGCAGGTTAATCTTTTTTTCCAGTATGGTGGTTGATGATTTTTGATATGCAGTGAATGTTTTGATGCACTGTGGTATGATGCTTAAGCAGCTTGACATTATCTGCAATTGTTTATTGTTTCTACTCTAAGATGCAGATTTCATGTCCAAGTTGGTTTCCAGGTTGTTGGGAGACTATTTTGTTCATAATAGTTTAGTTTGAAATGTAAAGTAGTGAGTTTGGTCATGTTATGCACTTGTTTGTGCTGAACAGTCAGTTTTTGACGGAGTATAAATATGTATTAGGTTGTTTATCATGTAATCGCTTTATTAGAAATAATGTTTGTGCTTAACTTTCAAAAAAAAATTCATTGTTATTATTTATTGTACAGTCGTGTTTATTAATTTTTCACTGCAGGGCTTGTTCCTTTAATTCTGAATACGTGTATAAAATCATGCATATATATGTAATATTAGCATACAAGTATGCAATTATTAGTACAAACGTGCGTGCTGTTACCGCATATGTTCAGAAAAGTTGCATATAAGTATGCATATATTCTGTGTATATGCATACTTATGTACAACTATTTTGAAATTATGTTTGCTTACGTGTATGCTAATTAGTTGCATACTAATAATTATATCTTCCTAATACATATACGTAGCTTTTCTGATTACATGCATTTATATACGTCTCTGTGGTTAATATGATCATCGTTGTACGCATTTGTTTTGAATATACGCATTCAAAAATGCAACAATTTTAAATATAACCATACTTGTGCCTTATTTTGAATATCTACAATTTTTCAGCATACTTGCATACATATGTTCAATTTTTCAGCATACTTGCATCCAAACATACAACTATAATTATTAAAAAACATACAATTATGCAACAAAACTGTACAAAATCATACAAATGTTGAAGAGATACATTCAAAGGCAATTTTTCAAGATATACAAAATCGTTATGCGTATAAATTTCATCTTTCTTCAATTTCTCTATCGACTCGATGAATGATTTTAGATTATTCCTATACACATATTCCTTTTTGTGAAACTTCCATACTTCTTTAAATCTTCCTTCTTCGCATATTTGTTCAGATTTAGATGGCTGTTCCTTAATTACTAATGCTCTTTCCTGTTCAGTATCCTCTACATGATATATGTGTATTTGTATGCATATATTTAGAAAACTTGCATATAAGTATGCAGATATTATTGTTATGTTGCTGAATTCTACATTTATATGTTTGCAGTTTTTTTTCTAATGTGTATTCTTCAAATTGTTAATTTCTGTGATGTTTACATTGATATGTTTGCAGTAATTTATATGATGTTTACATTATTAGCTTATATGTTCACAATTATATGTTTGTAGTTATTTTTGTTACATATTCTGTAAAACTTTTGCAGTTCTTTTCGCACAGCAAGTATTTTAAACATCAAAAACAACATTAGCTATTTGATTAATCCTGCAAATATTTGCTGTTATGTACCCCATTAATAGTAAATGTTGCATAAACGTATGTAAGTATTCAAAAAAAATCACACATCAAACATTTACATCATTTGCATACATGTATGCAACTAATAATAATACCTTCATGCAGGTATGAAAGTATCCTGAATATTTTGGCAATTCAAATATGCGGAACATTTTGGGTTGCAAAAAAAATAAAATTGCGTAACATTACACAATATTTGCAAATAAGTATGCAATTATTACGAATAACTGTACCCATATATGCAAAATTTCAAAATACCACTTAAATTCATAAGACATTATTTCAATACATAAAATTCCCCGGAAATTCAGTCTACAAACTACATAAATATCTTCGCATACTTCGAAAACAGAATATCAGTCTACATTTTTACAAGAAATAAAGACAACAATTTTTTCATATTTTTAATCACTAGGACGTTTGCATCTAATACCAGGTACTTCTATGTACGTTGACCATCAATATTCCAACTATAACGTCTGCAACTGAGAATTTTGTGTGCACGCACCGGTCGTTGAGCTTTAACAGCATCACCAATGTATATTTCATCACCTTTATCGATTTCTTTGTCCTCGCTTCTTTGTTTCATTATACTAATAATGATCATTCTGCAATTGACTCTGTAGAATTGTAAAAAGTTGTCAATTTGTTTGAATACTTGTTTTTGATACGAAAACATGCTTACAAATATGCAAGCATCCTCAATATCTGAATGCAGTATAACATATACAACTTTTCTGAATATCTGCATATAAGCATGCTAATATTTAGGAAATATGCATACAAGAATTCTAATAAATATTCTTAAATTTCCAAATTAATGCATATAAATGTGCAATTATTTTGAATATATTCACACAAGTGTGAAAGTTTTATGAATAGATGCACACTAATGTGGAAGTATTTCTGAACTGATGCACACTTGTGAGCAAATATTCTTAATTGTTGCACAAATGTGTGCAAGTATTAATATTACATGAACATTACTGTGAAAGTATTTTGAACAAATGCCCACAAGTGTGCAAATAATATAAAAAAATGCTCAAAATTGTGCAAGTATTATAAAAAATATAATATTTCTAAAAAAAATATACAAAAAATTCAACAATTATTACGAACATTATACACTCAATTGCAATGTTTTTTTTAATTACAGTATCATAGAAGAAGATATCATCTACAGTCGAATATGGAAAAAAACATTCGGATTTATACCTTTTTTCGCCATATACTGTAACTTGTTGTCGCCGGCAACAAATTAGTACCAAAAAAGGAGATCTTGCAAAAACTGATGAACGCAGGCTTTACATTCTGATACATGATTTAGTGATTTAGGGTTTTCATGAATCGTTCAACTAGGGTTTTGAGCGAGATGAGGAATCGGTGTTTGAGCGAAATGAACGGAGCGATCGGACTGAAAAAATGATGAGCGATCGAAGGTTTTGCTGAACTGTGGGATCAGGGATTTGAGCGAGATTAAAGGAGTGACTGACTTAGTGAATGAGGACGAATTGTTTTTGGATATTTTTTTAGCTACGTAAGGGTAAATCTGGAATCATTTGTGCGGCAATTCAAAAATAGGGATGTATTTTCTATTTTTTTTATCGCCGGGTTTTTTTTATATTTTGAAACTTAATAGGGACCTGTAAAAAACGCACCCTATAAAATAATGGCCACGATGTGAAAAATGTAAACTTGGTTGTTAAAGAGACCGGGATCGGATATTGTCATACTCTCTGCCAATACCGAAAACCACTTTAACAACTGTGTACGCGGTGGAGTTCCAGAATGAAGGGGATGATTTGGCGAACGAATCCATTTTATTTTATTTCATATTAATTACGAGACCCTGACTACCTTGAGTCAGCTTGATGTGACTAAAACAGGAGCTATGCACGGATTAAGTGAGGTCATACCTCTTATCGAGCACACTTCTTCGATATTATTCTATTACTGTTGAGATTCGATTTGGGCCCTTTTGATTATGGGAGTGTGTATCGAGGTGGGCAGTAGTAGCTACTATGCGTTACCACCAGTCCGGCTCTGCAAACGGTGAATCCACCCTGGCATCCCTTGCGTGCCTTGTCATAAGCCTTATACGAGCCTACTACGACTTTGTTTTGTACCGTTTTATATGGAGTGCCCTCTGATCAACCTCTAGTTTACGGAGGAATTACGGTACTGTATATACTATGGGAATATATAAACGATGTAAGGGTAATCATGGTAATCCCGCTTACGCTATTTTGATATTTTTTACTTTACGGATAAACACTATTGTATATATCGTATTATACTATATAGTATTAGTTTGACGGATCCTTAGAGGATGGTGATCCCAAACATCCTCTAAGTTACTGATTGCATTTCATCGAACATTTCATTTGATTTGATTTACTTCCATGAGAATGTTAGTCCTGATCCGAGTTGTTTTGTTTTTCATTATTGCTCGGGTCAGATCGAGTATTTCCGTTTTCGAGATTCACATTTGAAGTCTGGAGCTTATATTGGATTTTGTTCACCTATATCTACCTGTTGAAGTTGTTCCAGTCATTCAGTTGCTTCTGTTATTCTATTTCAGACTGTTATCGATTATTTACTGTATTAGACTTCCGCTGTATTATTTATGTAAACTTTGATGTAAAATTTTATTTTGTAGCTTCATGAACTACTATTGTATTATGTATTTTCCACTGCGAGGTATTATATTGCTCTGTATCTGTGTCTGTGATCTGTGATTTATTCTATTTACCCCAGAAGCTAATAACAATCTGCCATTTTGGACGGTTCGAGTTGACATGTTTTGTCGATTCGACACGGTCAAAATGGCGGGTCGTTACAGTATATTTGTGTGTTATACACCATATTACACGATTCGTGTGTACTGTTTAGCACGTACGCATTCTTCAGTTTATGTCGGCTAGAAAAATGAAAGGAGATGGTCCTCCAACTCCTTTCGGTCCTCCCATAACCCTAATCCCGATTTGGGTTATGGGCCTAGCTGCTAATCACTTAGTTAAGCTAAATTAGGCTGTTTTTCCATCTTCAAATCTTATATCAGCCATATCTCCCAAATGGTAAGTCCGTTTGATTAATATGATGGGAAACCATCATTCAAATCCAATGGAAGTGGTTTAAGGTCAAAATTCCTTTTCAATCAAAGGTTATAGGCGAAACAAGATTCGTAGGGGCAAAATGGTTATTTTAAAATCCGACAAAAATCGTGAATGTGAGAAATGACCCTAATAGTCGTTTACCAAAGTTACATGATCGTTTCATATGAAAATAAAATTAATACTCTACGGTCCTCCGATACGTAGAATACGAGTCGTTACAGTTTAGGATGCGAATATGAGGTTATTCATGTACTACATATTTTATGCGTTTCCACAGTTTAGCACTTCAAGGCTATTTTATGAGTTATTTTAAGAGAGCTATAACTCTGTTTCAATACTACATACTGTTTTGTTTCTAATGCTTAGGTTTCATTTCAACATTTATTGTCTTATATGTTTTATATCCACGATGTGAAAAATGTAAACTTGGTTGTTAAAGAGACCGGGATCGGATATTGTCATACTCTCTGCCAATACCGAAAACAACTTTAACAACTGTGTACGCGGTGGAGTTCTAGAATGAAGGGGATGATTTGGAGAACGAATCCATTTTATTTTATTTCATATTAATTACGAGACCCTGACTACCTTGAGTCGGCTTGATGTGACTAAAACAGGAGCTATGCACGGACTAAGTGAGGTCATACCTCTTATCGAGCACACTTCTTCGATATTATTCCATTACTGTTGAGATTCGATTTGGGCCCTTTTGATTATGGGAGTGTGTATCGAGGTGGGCGGTAGTAGCTACTATGCGTTACCACCAGTCCGGCTCTGCAAACGGTGAATCCACCCTGGCATTCCTTGCGTGCCTTGTCATATGCCTTATACGAGCCCACTACGACTTTGTTTTGTACCGTTTTATATGGAGTGCCCTCTGATCAACCTCTAGTTTACGGAGGAATTACAGTACTGTACATACTATGGGAATATATAAACGGTGTAAGGGTAATCATGGTAATCCCGCTTACGCTATTTTGATATTTTTTACTTTACGGATATACACTATTGTATATATCGTATTATACTATATAGTATTAGTTTGACGGATCCTTAGAGGATGGTGATCCCAAACATCCTCTAAGTTACTTATTGCATTTCATCGAACATTTCATTTGATTTGATTTACTTCCATGAGAATGTTAGTCCTGATCCGAGTTGTTTTGTTTTTCATTATTGCTCGGGTCAGATCGAGTATTTCAGTTTTCGAGATTCACATTTGAAGTCTGGAGCTTATATTGGATTTTGTTCACCTATATCTACTTGTTGAAATTGTTCCAGTCATTCAGTTGCTTCTGTTATTCTATTTCTGACTGTTATCGATTATTTACTGTATTAGACTTCCGCTGTATTATTTATGTAAACTTTGATGTAAAATTTTATTTTGTAGCTTCATGAACTACTATTGTATTATGTATTTTCCACTGCGAGGTATTATATTGCTCTGTATCTGAGTCTGTGATCTGTGATTTATTCTATTTACCCCAGAAGCTAATAACAATCTGTCATTTTGGACAGTTCGAGTTGACATGTTTTGTCGATTCGGCACTGTCAAAATGGCGGGTCGTTACAGTATACTTATGTGTTATACACCATATTACACGATTCGTGTGTACTGTTTAGCACGTACGCATTCTTCAGTTTATGGCGGCTAGAAAAATGAAAGGAGATGGTCCTCCAACTCCTTTCGGCCCTCCCATAACCCTAATCTCTATTTGGGTTATGGACCTAGCTGCTAATCACTTAGTTAAGCCCACTTAGGCTGTTTTTCCATCTTCAAATCTTATATCAGCCATATCTCCCAAATGGTAAGTCCGTTTGATTAATATGATGGGAAACCATCATTCAAATCCAATGGAAGTGGTTTAAGGTCAAAATTTCTTTTCAATCAAAAGTTATAGGCGAAACAAGATTCGTAGAGGCAAAATGGTTATTTTAAAATCCGACAAAAATCGTGAATGTGAGAAATGACCCCAATAGTCGTTTACCAAAGTTACATGACCGTTTCATATGAAAATAAAATTAATACTCTACGGTCCTCCGATACATAGAATACGAGTCGTTACAATTTAGGATGCGAATATGAGGTTATTCGTGTACTACATATTTTATGCGTTTCCACAGTTTAGCACTATAAGGCTATTTTATGAGTTATTTTAAGAGAGCTATAACTCTGTTTCAATACTACATACTGTTTTGTTTCTGATGCTCTGATGTTAGGTTCCATTTCAACATCTATTGTCTTATATGTTTTATATCCACTATGTTTACTATTATATTTTATTCTATACATTGTGAGATATACGATAGGTTCTGTGTTGTTAGTTCCTTTTCTGCTTTGATGGTTACCTTGCATTGTCCGGATACCGTAGCAACGCACTCCTCAGGTATCTTGAGTGTCAAAAGTGTAGGGTGGTTGTCAAAATTGTGATCGATAATAGTTGTCGCATCCCATGATTTCAGCAACATATGAAAGTATTCTAATTTCATAAAACGTAAGGGCGAAAAGCTAAAATCATCTATGTCACATAATATAATACATAGGTTACCAAACCTATAGAGCATAGCATTTGATTGTAAGATGTAAAAGTTTTTTTTTACTTAAGATACAGAAATATCGAAATTGATATTTGCAGCATTACTACTGTTGATATCAAAACATGCCACATTACTACCATATTATAATTGGTGTTAAAAGGAAAGAGTGGCGACATCAAGGCTATAGTATAATTAATGGCGAAAGTAAGCATAGTCGACATTAATGGGTCTTTATAATAATATTGAAGATATAATTTGGTGGAATCAAAGCCATAATATACTTGAGTAACAATATGGAAAATATGCGGCATCACCGCCAATTCATGTCAACACCAAATGTAAGTACTAGCAGCATTGGTACCATAAGGATTTGATATTAAAAATAAGGGTCGTGACTTCAATGTCGTAACTTGGTTAATGTTAATATTCAGTAGTCATATGGAATAATCGATGTCGAACGCATGGTTATCAGAATTATTGGTTTACCTCTCACTTCATACGCGTGTATTCATTCAATACCAACCGAAGTTGATATCATATGCTTTCCCGGTAATTAATGTTGAAAATGTTAGCAGCGCCATAGATGACCTTTGACATCACTTATCAACGACATGACATACTCGTAATTAACATAAAAACTGTTATTTTTCGACACAAAGTAAATTCTTTTCATGAATTCGTATCTTTCGTCAAATTTCTGTTAGATAATGAATTACTTTGTTAAATAATTATTAGAAAAATATCGTAGATTAGGTTTTTCATTTCCGAAATAATCTACAAGCCTTTTAATTTGTATTATTATTTTAATATGTTCATTAAGCCTTCCCAAACCGATCGACTCATGTAAAACCATAAATATTTGGGAAAATTCCTACAGATTAGAATTAATCTATTCTTTATCATATAAATTTTTTGGGATCGAACTTAATATTTAATAATTTTTATTAGTTATAACTCGAAATTAATCATTCACTTATCTTGAAAATTCATAAAACATTCGTATATGCTTGGAAAATTATGAAATAAAAATTCACTTCTAAAATAATATTATAAATATCATATCAAATTTCAAGTTAGTTGGATGTCATAAACTAGGTTTCTGAACTTAAAACCTATCAGATAATTCCATAATAAATACAATAATTTATCTTTTAAGCACATAACCAACCAATCATCCAAAACATGACATACCATTATCATAAAAATTCGGAGCTAATCGTAAAACCAAAACAAGCATGTAAAATTTGAGATGAATAATGAGCTGAGATTTGAGTGTGTTTACTTGATTCTTTTTAGCTTTTCTACTCTTAGATCTTCTAACAATGGTCAATCTCAAATTGGTTCATGTTTGCAAGAGATCGAAATACTAATGCAAACAACAAGAGAAATGGTTTATATTATTCCTATGTAGGCAATAATGAATTGACTTCCAAATTTGATGTTCCTCTAAATAAATAGCTTCTTGTATTAGAACAACTACTTATATAGTTCCATACGCTATGTACTAAATGACACGCATCGACACGAAACTACGCAGCACGCAAGCTACAACATCCCGTTTCTTTAATGTTTAATCGGTCCAATTTGTATTGAACGGAAACGTAAAATAAACTCACATCGGGTTTGGACCTACCAAAAGTCAAACCAATCCACTAATAAATTTTACGCATATAAGCTGTTGTTCAGACCCAGATCCCCAATTTTATCACCCACCATTTCGATCTTTCTTGGTAAGCTTTTCTTCTACCTTAATTTGATTGGATCTGTTATTTTCTAATTATTGGATTCCATCTATTTCAGGAAATTCAAGCTAGAGAACTGATATACCCAATGGCGAAGAGTTCATTCAAATTAGAGCATCCTATTGGTTAGCCTGCTTTTTAAATAAATTATCATTTTTGGGCGTTGTGATTTGTTTTACTTCTTATCAAGATTGAATTTAGATGTCTGAGTTGTGCACAGAAGATGAATTAAATACACGGCTGATTTGGCTTTTAAGTACAAAAAACATAAAATCATGTTTTTGTTTTTTGGTTTTTTTTATTGTTTTTGTTTTAGAGTATACAATCACTAGGATGACGAGTTTTTTACCTACTAAGATTTCATCTTGCTCTTTTATCTGTGCATAATGGATATTTTAGATCACAAGGAGTGTTTCTCTTATCTATTGAAAGCGAATTCAGTTACATTTAGGATAATTTAAGAATGAATTTACTATTACAGTTTGGAATTGGCTTTTAATGCAAAACTGGGTTCTTGATCTGTTACAGTTTTATGCTGATCACCATGTGGATGAACTTCACACACGTTTTGATATTTTGATCTCCAAGACGTATATTTTTCCAATATTGATAGCTGTCTGTAATGCAGTTATTATTTACTTGTTTGATTTTTGTGAAAATTTAAATTTCAGTATAACTGCTTCACAGAATAAGATAGCATCACCTCTGAGTTCCATTTTAAACTCTTTATCTTCTGTTTTATAGAAAGGAGACAAGCTGAAGCTACTCGCATTAGGGAGAAATACCCTGATAGAATTCCTGTGAGAACATTTGACCTTGAAGCATCAGGAAAATTATACTGAATACACCATTTGTATTTCTGATTTAACATGTTTTCTTGTGTAGGTTATTGTTGAGAAGGCTGAAAGGAGCGACATACCTGACATTGACAAAAAGAAGTTCGTACTTTACTTTTAAAATTACATATGCTTTTCTTGTACTTCTGAAATTGTTTGTCTTAATGTTGTCTATTCAAGTAAGACTTTACATTTGTATGGCATCAATCAATTTTTCTTATTAAAACAGTTTTTGTTAACATGATCTTTACTTTCTCATATAATTCCAGTATGGCGCAAACAATGTGCATGCTACATGTATAAATTTTTGAAATTGAGTAATTAATAGAGAGTGATAATCTGTTGGTAACTCATGTCTTGGGTAGTATGTAAACACTGTAAGTCTAAATATGTACAAGGTTCAAATCGATTTGTGACCTTAGAACCTAAGGGACCATTTGGTTTTATTTTGCATTTTGAGTTGTGTTTTCAATTTACACTAAGAAACACCAAAAAAGTAAGTTTTTTCCCCCTTTCAATTCTTATTCAGTCTGACGATCAACGCACGACGGAGGAGTCGCGTTCTTCTTTTGTTATCTCCCAAAACAAACTTTTTTTTTTTCACATGTTAATTTCATTTTGCAAATTGTTTGCTTTCCAACAATACATACTATGAACACACTTTTGTTTAGACGAAAACACAAAACTAAAAATGAGAAGCCAAATCTGAATGTCTTACCATTGAGACATGATCTCAGACGTACACGTGCACGATATTTATTTTATCCTTAGTAAAAAAAGGTGCATTCAAATAAACTTATGGTTCTGTCTGCAGTATCGTATAACTGTAAATGGATAGCTATGGTTTATCTGATAACGTGCGTTTGCAACACAAGTTTAAACAAAATAAAAGGACCAACTGAACAAGTGTAAATTCTCAATGGTTATTAGCTGATAACATGAGTTAAATGCAGCATAAGTTTCAACAGAATAAAGGACCAGATTAACTTATTTTTGAATTATTAATTGTATCAAAGATATTTTAGAATTAAGAGCAAGTAGAGTGAAAATTCTCTATCGTTATTTGATAACTTGAGTTCAGCACAACGTAAGTTTCAACAAAACAAAGGGCCAAATCAACTAATTTTGGAATTGTTCGTAGTATCAAAGATCTTTTAGAATTTAGACCAAGTGAAAATTCTCAGTAGAGGGTTTTTGCAAACTATAGCTGTCATCTAAATTGTTCAATGATGGCAGGACTTGAGTTTGATTATTAATGTGCAGATGATTTCATATAAGTGATTATGCCAACTAAAATAAGCAAAACACCTGTTTGAGTTTTGTTTTATTAATTTTTATAAAGATTCCTATTATTGTTGATTTTTGACATAACCATCACCTCTATTTATGTATGTAGTTTATAAAACCGATCCTTTGTTCGTTTCACTGTTTTTTCCTTCGTATTCTTTACTTCCTATCAAAATCTATGGAAACTGTACCAAATATATATATATTTAGGTAACACTGGTTGGTATGCCTGTTAATGTAAACATCCAAAACTTAACTCCAGTAACTTAACTAACGTGTGTATTTTAATAATTCCATGGGTGCAAAGCTTGTTACGTTATTATCATAGCAGGTAACATGTGTGCATGTTCCTTGGGTATGAAGCTTTTGACATTTGTTATGTAACATGTGAGCGGGGCCAATAGTCATGTGAACTCTAAAACTTGATATTTGAACCATAGAAAATACTTGTTAAGTGATGCATACAAAATTGTAGTAGAACATGAAATATGTGTCAATTGAGGACACAATAGTTTGGCCTGTGATTTCAACCTCACATGAGAACCCAGTGGAAATCCAATGGTCAAGATCCATTCTGTCAGACACTGTCCAAAGCCATCCCTCTCACCTTAACACAACCACCTCCACCCCCCCACCACCACCACCACAAAACCACATACATGCACATCTCAAAATAATAATAATAACAAATGACCTCCACACACGCTTGTGTGTGTGCGCGCGCAAAATGTATTAGTTCATAATTTTATTTATTTATTTATTACGGAAGTGTTTCGTTATTCAGATAGAACGCTCAGTTTTATGATTGGGGGTTTGAACGAATGACCCTTAGCATCTGTCTGTAGTGTCATACTACTTGCTGCTTGAGTTGGTAATCCTTGACTATTAGTTCATAAACTTTATTGTGACGATATGTGAAATGAACCGAACATGTTTCTTTTTGAGTGTGGGTGATCTCACGCCGTAAAGTGCATATCAAGTCTGAAATATGCTTCTCTAGGAATTTTTGTGAACTTCCTTACATGGTCATACATGATACACCTGATACATGTTTAGAAGAGCGAAGAGTAATTGGTTTCCTTTTGCATTCTCTAGGTACTTGGTTCCTGCTGACCTGACTGTTGGTCAGTTTGTGTACGTGGTTCGCAAGAGGATCAAACTGACTGCTGAAAAAGCAATTTTCATCTTTGTGAAAAACACTTTGCCTCCAACAGGTAGTTTATATTTTCATTTATAGAATTGTAGATGTGCTGTCCAATTTGTTGTGCTTACTAATTGAATAAAAGTGACAAAATTCACCTAAATTCTTCAGCTGCCATGATGTCTGCAATCTATGAGGAGAACAAAGACGAAGATGGCTTCCTCTACATGACGTACAGCGGGGAGAACACATTTGGGTCCTTCTAATTTAACATGGTATCTGTGATGGTTTAGTGGCGCTCTATCTGTAAATAAAACCGAAGTAATCTGTATATTCCTTTCCCTATTATGACCATTGTTTCTACATTAAGCTGTATGCTGCATGCCTTTTAATCTATGGATTGCAATGTTATAATGAAATTTCATTCAAAAGATTCCTTTCCCTATTATGATCATTTGTATGTACTCATGCTTCATGTCTTGAACTCTATCTAATTAAGGGGCACTTTCCCTCTTTATTGATTACTCATGCTTCTAATCTCATCTCCATCCTCCTTAAATTGTGAGTAGAATAATTGTTTAGTGGAACGGTTGTCTGCTTCATGTCTTTGCAAATTTGCTCCGATCTTTATGTTCATTAGTAGCTCTATTGATATATGATCCTTTCAACAATCTGTGTATAATTTTTTCTACATGTTTCTTTTCAATCCTCTATTTTGATATGATAACAAGCAAACATGGATAATTTTCAATTTTAAAGCAACAAGTTACATCGTGCTGATTTTTCAAGCTTTGGATACAAGTAGCTCTGTAGCTCGTTTTCTAACCCTTTGCATGCTAATCTGAAACTATTCGTGAAATAACAGTTCTAGATCAACTGATTTTTCACATGCACGGGGGAGTGCGGGGCTGGTAACAACAGAAGATACCGGGGGTCAATTAATCATGCTGTTATACTTTCTGCAATTTAACTGTATTTCTTTCGGCCGATCAAAGTAGAATTATTGCTCATGAAAATATGCAACAGACAATTAGATTATATGTGCTCTCTGAATTCCTACCTTCCACCAGTTTCTAACCGGTCGTTCTAGCCCTTCCCCTGTTAAAATGATGTGCTTATTCGGAAAGAGAGATAATCAATAATCATAAATTTTCAAAATTTTGAAATCATCTTTCAAACTGTCTATCCGTCGACATATCTATATGGTTTATGTCGGCAAATATGTGTTTTTGAAAGATGTACTTAAATTCTGAACTCTTGTAAAATTAACTAAATAGTTTTTAAATAGTTAAATATGAATAATACTTCTATAAAATATATCTTGAAAACAAATTAAATATTTTGATACTAAATTAATAATAATAAATAATTTGATAAATGTTGACGTGGAAAATTGCCGTGAACTCAACACACGCCAACACCTGATGTGAGTGTGTATTGTGAACACAGAAATCCAAAGTAAAATAAGTAAATGCGGAAGAACACAACTTTTTATAGTGGTTCGGCATTAACGCCTACGTCCACTTTATAATGATCATTCATCATTTTTTTGTCGATTGCAATATTGTACAAGTTTGGGCAATATTTAGGTACAAAGCATTACAATAGAATAACAAAAAAATTGTTAATTAAACTTTGACTAAAACGTTCTTCTTCTTTGTTGAGTGAGAGAAGTGTTGACTTGGTCAACAATGTCCAATTTTAGCTTCAATGTCTAAGAAGTTCAAAACAGTCCAAAAAGCGGTGTAATTATGCTTGTTAATGTCCCAAAAGTGATTGAAAACGTTTGTACAATGTCTTAATGTCTCGTGCCATGTCCAATGGTCATGGAGGAAGAGGTGACTGCCATTAATGATGCTTTTGAAGCTCTAACAAGCCAAAATTTCAATGGCAAAAGATCCAAATGAAGGTCAAGGCTTGGGATATTTATAGGTGAAGGTTGGTAGTGGAGTAGATAGGAAGCGGGGACCATGCAACCGAAATTCGGATCCCAGAAGAGGCCAAGAACAGAAATTTCGTATCCCTCTGGTGAGGGACACGAATTTCCGTATCCCCCTAAGGGACATGAAATTCGTATCTCCTGAGGGTCATGAATTTCCGTATCCTCCCAGGGAATACGAAAATTCGTATCCCCATGAGGGATATGAAATTTCGTATCCCTCTAAGGGATACGAAAAAGAGGGAAGATTGAGGGGTTCAAAATGATGATGTTGGGGGATCCAAAATCCTTGTGTGCAATGTGGGAGCCGAACTGTGCCTAGGCCACAGGATTCGAGGTGTTGGCACTCGAAATCCTGAAGTAGACTGACATGCGTTCACGGAAACGGACGTAGCATTCAAACCGTAAATCCGTTTTGGTCAAACGAAAGTTGTACCTGAAGCTAATTCAAAGGGCTACAAGATTTATCGTGCAAAGCACCATAATTGATGTTTCAGGCCCAAAAGAGGTCATCTAAAGGGGTTTTGGGCCATTTTTATGTTCATGACGTGACTTTGACCAAAATGCTTTTTGTTTGTGATGATGCTTCTGATGCTTGAACGCTTTGCAAGTTGAAAGCTTGACGAGTAACAACTTTGACATAAACGTGTGTGAACATTTGCCCCCCAAAATATATCTTTCTTCATAGAAGGAAGATGTGTTTTGCGAGAAGACTAGATACCCAGAAAACCAAAGCTGGGAGAAGTCCGACGTGAACTCCTGTGATTAGAAAACCAAAGAGCCATGATCGCGCCAGATCGTATTAATTAGGAATCCATGATCGCTTGAGATCGTATCAGTTAGAAATCCATTGGAGGCCGACGATCGCTGATATCGTAATAGAATGGAAAACCGATGATCGTTGAGATCAAAATAGTTGAAGTCTTACGGTCGTTGAGACCGTATTAGAATGGAAATCCGACGATCGCTGGGATTGCATTTAGAATCGAAAGCCGACGATCGTCGAGATCAAATTTAGAATAGACTGTCGGGTCTAGGATACTTGAGACCTAAAAAATAAGGAGCCATGAGCTTGTTGAGTCTTGCCGGAGCAAATACCTACCTACAAAAGAGGGTTTTGCTCTTGGCGGACCAATCTATGTAATGTGTATGAAGGGCCAGGTTGTTAAGGTTCTTACGATGAGAGAGTTGTGATAAGTAACTCCCGTGCTCGGTGGGCCATGTTGGGTAGTTCTTATGTCCGGCAAATTCATTTGTGGGATCTTAATAACCGATGGGCCCAACCTTTGGGGGAAGTCGTGTACCAGAGTCCAAACTAAGAACTGGAGTTCAAAGTTCATACCCGACTGATTGGGGGGAGGGAGGGGGGGAGGGGAAGTCTGGGAATTTATTTATACTAAACTGATCCAGTGTGGAATCATGTTTATACTAGACTGGTCATTTTGGAATCACATTTATACTGGACCGGTCCAGTGTGGAACCATATTTATACTGGATTGGTGCACTAAACACTATTCACCTTCCCTCTAGTGTTAGATTCGCCTCTAGATCCTTAATATGCATTTCCCAACAATTGCTAACAAAGCATTGATTTTCAAAGTTATCATAATCTGATTTTTGAAATTTTTTAAGTGGCAACCAACACTGGTGTTGACGTCAAAAGTTGGTCACTGGTGACAATCAACCCACTATCGTGTGGTGAGCACATGAATAATGATTATAAAATGCAGAAAACGTAAAGAAAAAGGGGAGCACACTCATAATTTTTATAGTGGTTCGGCAAAGACTGTGCCTACGTCCAGTTTATATGTATTACTTTTGCTTTTTGATTACAAGTACAATGCTTTTTCTCTGTTTGAAGAAATGTGAGAGATGAGAAGTTTTGGAGGAGAAAGCTTAGAGTGCTTCAGCCTTTGGAGTTCCTAAGAGATTAGAAAGAGAAGTCCTCTCTCCTCTTCTTTGAGCTTTGAGGTATTTATAGGTGGAGATGGCGACTTGGGCTGTTGTGACGTGGCCCGACCTTTTCGGGAAAGATTGGACGAGTGGAGTCCATTCCTTGGTTAGAATAGTGGCTGGAAGACTGATTCCACTATTCATAAATAGTATCTTCAGAAGTTGTGGCTTATGTGGCATCCGCAGTGAGGTGTATCAAAAGTAGAGCTTTGTCCAGATGTGGATGACCACCTTTACGTCATTGAAAGTCGGGCTAAGCATCGGAATAGCTCAGTTGAATATTTCCATGCCGGTTCGAGATATTCGGCCGATGCGCTTTGTGTGGGAGCATGATACTCGGTCGACTGGGAGAACAATTCTTCTGGAGTGGGTCATCAGCTGATGAGAATTGGCTTGGGCCAATATGCGACTGTTTCGGGCTGAGCTTCCGCTGGGCTTCCTGAAGCATGATTTATCTGATTCGGCTGATTGCGCGTTTGGGCTTCGATCTGGCCCGTCGCGGTTTTTCCCAAAAAGAGGGTTAACACTTTTCCCCTCAGAATGCATCTTCTTCGGTAGAGGGAGGTGTGTTCTGAAATATGAATCGAAGCACAATCGCTCGAGCTCGCACCAGACCATATTAAGGCCAGAAATCTGACATCCCCGATGTTGTATTAAAGCCAGAAAACCGACGACCGAACTAGGTCGTATTAAGGCCGGAAAACCGACAATTATCGGGAACCATACTAAGGCCGAGATGATGATCGCCGTCTGTATGAGAATTAGTTCCTGCAAAGATAAAATAAACCACTCTCGATCTGGAGAAGGCTGATAGGTCGACCATTTTATTTCACTTAGTTTTGAGGGGTGGAGAGCATTATCCATACCCGGCTTAGAGAGATGGCGAGCACTATCCACACTCGGCTTAGAGACATGGCGAGCATTATCTACACTCGGCTTAGAGAAGTGGCGAGCATTATCCATACTCGGCTTAGAGAGGTGGTGAGCATTATCCATACTCGGCTTGGTGCAAGTGTTTTTTATGCTCGACTCATGTTAAATTAGTTTATCCAACGAGCAGTAATGGCTTGTGGTGCAAATAAAAGGGTGAGTATAATCCATACTGGGTTTAAGATTTTTACCTACTCGGCTGGTGGAGTAAGTTTTTGGAAATAGCGGCGGGCTTTTGCACGGACCACATTAAAGAAAAGGGGCGAGCATTAGCCATGCTCGGCTTAGAGTTTCCAAACATGATCCATCTTTGCAAAAGAAAATTCATAGTAGCTAAAGAATTATTACAAAGAAAAGAAATTCTAAGAGGACAATGGTTGATTCCAGAGCATGCCTAGGGGCTAAATCCTGATCCCATACATGTGTACATCAAGGTGTCCTTTTTACTGAAAGAAATTAAAATAAAAAAAATCTAATTGATGATAATGCTGCGAGTGCTAGTCTCAGGGTCCTTTTCGTTTTTAGGAGCTCGAGGACCGACCTGAGGAGCTTGGGCAGAAGATCGCGGCGGCATGGCCGGGGCGCGCTTCTTAACATACTCGGGAAGCTCCCCTCGGCTGGCTCGATTCTCGTTGAGATCGCACAGATGTCGGCGTTCATCGGTGCTATGTCCAGCTACGCTGTTGAATACGCAATGTTTGCCATAATCGAGTTCCATCTAGGTTTGTTCTCGTCCAGGTAGTCTCGGTGTATGATGAGACCCTCTTATGTCAAGGTAGAATCGAACAGAGATGAATTGAGCTCGATGTACTGGTCGTACTTATTTTCGATTCGAGGTCGTACGTGACGCTCGTTCTTTTTCGGGGCCTTTCCTCTTCCTTTATTCTGGCCGTTGCTGTTGAATGGACCTTGTTGTTTGGCGGCTAGGACCTCAAGGCTCTCCGTTTCAATGCTGGTGTCTTCTTGTAGTAGGAATCGCTCGGCCTCGGAATAGAAGTCATCAATATCCTTGGGGGGGGGGGGGGAATCTCTGGTTAAAGAGATTGAGAATTCTGATCGGTTCTGAACTCCTGCAGTGGCGGCCATAAGTACCATCGATGACTCGGGCCGATCGACTAACACTACTGCCGCGTTGTACCTTTCGAGGAAGGATTTGAGCGTCTCTCCTGATCGCTGCTTGTTGGTGGATAAAAACATAACGCTTTTTGGTCGAGAGATGTGTACTCTAAATTGCTCGATGAAGCGGGTGACCAGCGTGTTCCAGTTGCTGATCGACTCCGTAGTTAGCTCCCGAAACCACATGCTGGCTATATTTGTGAGGGTGAGCTATGGTAGTCGGTTCTGGGAAGAATGACCCCTCTTGAACCTAATGAGTATTGGGTCGAGCCGTACCCATGACAGAGGGTCTAGGCTGATCCAGCATAGCATCCGATGTTCGGAGCTCGGGGTTGCCCCTGCAGAAGCGAGGTTAGGAGGGTCTGCGGTAGAGTTTTCTTCTGCCACAGTGAGGACCGGTATGGTAGGGTGGTCTCCCTAGTTGGAAGGGAAGGTTGCACCAGCTCTTCATTGAAGGGGAAAGTGGTTAGACTGGTCTACGGTAAGATTCCGGATTGTAATGGGAATGACATCGATTATGATGGACCCGGTAATCGCTCGACAGGCATGAGAGGTCGAGTTGTTTCCCAGAGTGGAGGTAAAGTTTTCGACCGACCTAGATCTTGATCGCGAGCCTCCTGGGGTTCTGTTGTTGCAGCTGCGCTGGTCGCTGGAAGCGTTACTCCTGGCTGTGATTGGTTGGGAAGTAGTGCCGAGCCAGGATGAAATAAAGGTGTATCCTGATCAGTGGCCTGATTCCGTACAGACCGAGGATCAGCTGTTGCCCCGGTCCCGGTTGTTGGAGGAATTGATGTTGAAGCGTTCAATCCCATCTCCATTTGACCGAGAAGGTGATCAATCAACTGCTGACGTCGTTCGAGGAGTTTACCCTAAGATGTCATATGGTCTCTGAATTCGACCATGATTTTTCCATGTCATCCCGGGTAATAAATCGAGACACATCCTCATGAGAGGAAGCTTCGTGGCTTACATTCGTAGCATTGGTATCAGCTGCGTCGGTGTTCACGGGACGAGAGGATGTTGTATCTTTCTTTTGCTTGTTCGCCTTGGAATAAGGCAAACAGATGTCACTGCGCGTGTGTTCACCTTCCTGGCGCGTCAAAGTGTAGATGTCAAAAGTTAGTCACTAGTGACAATCAACCCCCAATTGTGTGGAGAGCACACGAATAATGATTATAAAATGCAGAAAACGTAAAGAAAAAGGGAAGCACACAGAATTTTTATAGTGGTTCAGTAAAGACTGTGCCTACGTCCACTTTATATGTATTACTTTTTATTTTTGATTACAAGTACAATGATTTTTCTTTGTTTGAAGAAATGTGAGAGATGAGAAGTTTTGGAGGAGAAAGCTTAGAATGCTTTAGCCTTTGGAGTGCCGAAGAGATTAGAAAGAAAAGTCCTCTCTCCTTCTTCTTTGAGCTTTGAGGTATTTATAGGTGGAGATGATGACTTGCGCTGTTCTGACGTGGCCCGGCCTTTTCGGGAAAGCTTGAACACGTGGAGTCCATTCCTTGGTTAGAGTACCGGCTGGAAGACTGATTCCACTATTCATAAATAGTATATTCAGAAGTTGTGGCTTACTTGACATCCACAGTGAGGTGTATCAAAAGTAGAGCTTTGTTCAGATGTGGTTGACCGCCTTTACTTCCTTAAAAGTCGGGCTAAGCATCGGAATAGCTCAGTTGAATATTTCCATGCTGGTTCGAGATATTCAGCCCATGCGCTTTGTATGGGAGCGAGATACTTGGTCGACTGGGAGAACGATTCTTCTAGAGTGGGTCATCATTTGATGAGAATTGGCTTGGGCCAATATGCGACTATTTCGAGCTGAGCTTCCGTTGGGCTTCCTGAAGCATGATTTATCTGATTCGGCTGACTGCGCGTTTGGGCTTCAATCTGGCCCATCGCGGCTTTTTCCAAAAAGAGGGTTAACAACTGGTAACGTCAACGTCAACACTAATCCTAGTTCTTTTGTAGAGGGTCAGTCTAATGTTAGACCACCACTACTTAATGGTAGTAATTATGCATATTGGGCTTGTAGGATGAAAATATATTTACAATCAGTAGGATTTGATAATTGGAATATTAATCAAACAGAGTATGTTGATCCCATAACTAATTTTGCATAATAAACTGTTGAGAAAAAGGTTACGGTACAAAATAATTCAAAAGCCATGAATATTTATTTTGTTCACTTGATAGAAATGAATTTAATAGGGTGTCTGTGTGTAAGTTGCATATGAGATCTCGAAAACTTTGCAAATGAATCATGAAAAAACAAGCAAAGTTAAATAGACCAAGATATCTATGATAGCTATTTAGTTTTAGTTATTTAAAATGAATCTGAATGAGTCAATCTCTGATATGTATTACATGTTCCAGGAGATGGTGCATTCCGTAATGGCCTTGGAATATATATTCTGTGGAAGACCAAGTCAGAAAATTATGAATTCATTAACTCCAGAATGAGATCAGAAGTCTCTAGCAATTGAAGAAGCCAATGATACAATGCTATGTAAATTGAAGAGTTACTTGGAAATCTAATGTTGTTTTAAGTCTAGATGTAAGAAAGGAGAGAAAATAAATCAATAGAAAAGAAAACAATAGCATTCAATACAATACCCAAAGATTTAGACTCAAACAACGATAACAACGAAGATATAACATTGATAACAAGGAATTTTAGAAAATTTCTAAAGTACAGAAAGAAGAATAATTTTAGAAAGAATGATAATAAAAATCCTATGAAAAATAATGAGAAACCAAACAACATTAGATGCTTCAATTGTGATGAACCAGGGCACTTGAAAAGAGATTGTCCATATCCGAAAAAACAAATTCGTCCTTCAAATAATAATTCGTCAAAGAAAAGAAAAAGGTCTTATACTACCACACTAAATAATTCTGATTCATCCTCTAGTGATGAAGAATAGGAAATAAATAATTCAAATGTGTTTCACGGCTATTCACAATTCATAAGGTACTGCAAATTGGATCTGAAAATAGGTACACATTTATATTAGTTTGATTGAAATTGATTGCTTGAATGATTGTTTGTTTTACTTGCCTATGTTTGAAATTTCTTGAATTTAAATTCAAATTCAATATTTGAATTTTAAAATTCAAAATAATATTATTTTAATAAAAAATAAAAAATATTAATCTTAAAACATCGTTATATTAAGAAATACCTTAAGAATAATATAAATAAGATATAAGGATCTGAATATATATATATATATAAATATAAACAATCAAAGTGAAAATATACGTGTCTTTTGAAAAATATAGATGATATGTCGACATGCCATACCCTTTATGTCGACATGCCTCCTGAAAATTTCAAATTCAAAGTTTGAATTCAAACTTTTGAAATTCTCTCCATCTTTTCACCAACTCTAATGTGCTGAAAAGATGTCCTTTTACCAGAGATCTTATCTATAGAATCTCTATTTATTTATCTATTCTTATCATCTCTTTCCGCCTTTATTTCAGAATTCAATTTTTTTCTTTAGTGTTCTCTACTCTTCGTAAAAACTCTCTAATGACTTTCTCAAGCAGTGCAAGCACTATGAGGCTGTTCAAAGCCACCAAAGGTTTTCTTTCCAACAACCCGGAAGCTATCAAAGATTACATCAACTATGTAAACTTTGTTAATGTTGATATGGGAAAATTTTCTATTTTCAATTATTTTCGATCTTATGAACTTGAAACTCTTTTTAATCAAAATGGTGTTCTTTGTTGATTGATTTTTGAGAAAATTATTATGTTTGCTATCCTATTCTTGTCAAGATGTTCTATGCTAATTTGAATCAATGTTTTTACCAAGGAAACAAAAATGAAATTTGGAGTAGTGTAAGAGGCACTCAATGTTTTGGATTGTGAAATGTTAGGAAATATTTTCGGTTGTAAGAGAACGAGATTAGATCTCTCAGATTTAAAAATTAATGAACATTAACCGAGTGATCTTTCACCGTATTTTTGAGAATGATGAACATATGGAATTCAAAAATCGATATTTTTGATAAGAAAAGATTGTTAATTTACTTCTTCAACATACCATCACACATCATTCGGGAAATTTCAATAATCCTATAACAAAAATTAAAAAATATCGTAAAATATAAGACCATACTTTTACTAATACTAAACTTTTTAATAGGCTATCAAATACATCATTTTTTTTTTGCATGACGAACAATTGACGACGAACACAGTTTTCTATGACGATCAACCACCTAATAACAATAGCCAAATGGTTGATGGCCGTGGAAAATGGCGTTGAACATTGGTTGTTCACATTGCAAAATGATTTTGCATGGTGGTTGATTGCTAAATGTCTTTAGTATTAGGAAGTACATAAAATTTATTATGTTTATTATTTTTATTTGTGGCATTAAAATGAGGAAACCTAAGTGTTCGTAACAGCACACTGTATTTATTTGTTTAGTTATCATATATATATATATATATTCGTATACTTATTATTTTTATATTATTCCTATTATAATTTCTAGAATAAAATATTTTGTGGTTTCTTTTATTCTTTCTAATTAATATTCCATCATCATAAAACACATCCCAGTATTTTTTTTGTATACGTTTCTTTGTTACTTGATGCAAAATTAAGATCGTCCAAAGTTGCATTGTTAGCTCCTTCCACTTTTTGAATGAATCTGATTCCGATGTTTTCTTTTGTTGCAGGCAGTCCTTTCGTAGGTGGTTAGATTCCCCACAATTATAATAGATATAATCATTCCCATTTCCATAGTTTTTGTTTTTAAGTTTACAAAAGTTGTTCATCTTTCTATATTTTCAATAATTTTTTAAAATTTTAGCCCATGATAGCAATCTCGTCATCATCATCTGAATCCTGATCATCAGTTATAGTATTGAAGGCAATTGATTTCTTTTTAATTGCCTTACTTTTATTTCTTCCTTACAATTTTACTTCATAGCATTAGATTAATAATTAACTCTTTAATTTTCAGTATTCTAATTTTGTTGTTTCCTCTAATGCTAATATCTTTTGATCTCATTCCAAATTTAATGAATAAAGAAATTTTCTAACTTGATCCACCAAAAAGAAAATTTTCCCAATGATACTAATGAATAAAAAATATCTTGAAATTTGGGATACATGTCAAAAATAGACTTATTTGGTTTCATTTTAATTAAATTAATCTAATTGGTTAGCATAGAAATCTTGCTTTGTTCAATTACACTAAGACCCTTATGCATACATTGCAATGTTCTCCAAACTTCATATGTAGACTCACAATAAGAAACTCAATTACACTCATTTTTTAGCTAAGAAACAAAAAAATATTAATAGACTTACAATTATTAAGTGCTTATGTTGTCTGGTCTAGTGTCCATTTTTTCAGTTTAAGGTTTAGCGTACTCATTTTATGTAATGTTCTAAATATCCAAACCTCCTGATTGTAAATCATATTTCATTCTACATGACCAATAATGTAATTAATACCATTAGGTAATGAAGGTCTAACAAATGATTGACCTTCAACAAACGTACTAATAACATTATTAGTCATTTATACTTTTCAACAACAAAATTACAAGTTTTGTAAATCTAACACTCTAAAACCAAATGTGTGTAAAAATATAGCATTAATATTAAAGGGCATTGTAACGACTCGTCTTTTTGCCCGATTCTCGCCGGTAATAAACCAACTTAAATCGTTCACAAAGACGAATTGTTATGGGTACACACATATATTGAACAAAATAACCAAACTTTTCATTGCACAAAACAGTATTACATCAGAGTTACATAGAATATCAGAGTTACAACACAATACAGTAGAAGAAAAGAAAATATACTCTCAGCGGAAGAAACTGTATGATATAGCGGAAGCTCCAAACTCTAGCATGGACTCCAACTCTAAAAGCGCTCTGAATCCTGCTCCAACGATCTATAACTAGAAAACTAAACTACTAGCTGCCCATGTGGAGATTAATGGGCATCCAGAATTTAGAAAGGAACAATAAACTGCTGGCCAGTCATGGGACTGGCGTGAGAACATAAAACAATTGTTTTTAGGATTTATTTTAAAGTTGGGAAATTCACCGGACAACGCCGCTAACGCGGAATGGGTTTACTCCATGTGAATACCCGTGCATCAAAATTCGCAATGACTTTTAGAAAAATGAAGCTATCATAAGCTCATCCCACATCACACAATGCAAGCGCACACTAAATGGGCGAGTTTTATCTTATGATAACCGATCATGCTTTCTTATGTAAAATTCTCTTTCAATACTATAATATAATGTGGGAAAACCATTTCGCAAATAATATGGAATCATAGCCCCCATAACCCCAATTGGTTTTATTGACATATAGGTATACAATCAAAATCCGTATGGCTCGTATTGGATATTTGGGCTTCCAACCTGTTTATTTCAACTTTTCGTTATCTTAGTCGAATTGCACATATAACGATCTTTTCCAAATTTGGTTTTAACATATCTTGAAATCATATATTTAAAAGTTGAAAATCTGTTTTATATTCAAAACTCATTGTTAATATAAATCTGATGTTTTCCATTCTATGTTAATCCAATTCAAAACATTCGAGTTATAACCATTTGAAATTCAAAAATCGATAATAATGAACTGTCGCTACGCGATGAGTTCGATTTAGATTATATAACGATTTTTAAAATTATTCAATCCTCTTTAATTCAAAATTAAATATTTAAAATTATTAAATTATATTCCAATATAATTTAAATTCAAAATAGTTTTCAAATAAAATTTCAAACTTAGATTTTTATATTTCATCCGCTGGACCAGTTAGGGACGGCCAGGGAGAGCAGGAAACTGTATGTTCCAAACCCAAGCCTAGACACCATCCTCTCTGTCGTCCTAGACGTTTAGTATTTTATTATTATTTAAAACATATATTAAATTTCAAACCACATTCAAATTCCTAAATCTCCTCTTTGAATCAAATTAAACTTAATATTAAATAATGCTTTATCAAATTTGTTCTAATAGTCGTATAACATCAATATAGGATTTAAATCATTCCCAATTCAAATTTCAACTAAATTCAAATATAACTTACAAGTGGTTGAAAGTATTCCTAAACCCCTTTTTTATTTCATACGAAATTCGCTTACACAGTTCTGATTTACAAACAGTTTGGAAAGTTAAATTCAAACTGAATTCCCAACATATAATAATAACAACTCTTTATTTTAATGGAAGGAGAATTTAAATTAATTGTAATATCCCTTATTTTTACGGTATTATAATTAATTAATTTAATTATATAAATCGTGGTTTAGAGGATTTAATGGTCATTTAAATTAAATAACTTTGAATATTTAATTAAAATAATAATTAAATAATATATTAAATTCTGAAATAATCAGAATTAGTGAATTGGAAATATAATGTGCACTGGGCAATTCAAATTATATAATTCAATTATTAATTGAATTAGAATAACAAATATATTATATAAACGAAATTTGAATGTATAATTCTATTATAATTAAATTCGAGCATGAAATGGCGCGACAGTTCGCTATTTGGCAATTTGAACTTCAACGAGATATACAGGGTCCGTTTTAAATCGGATTTCTGTGAAACAAGAAACGTTTGAATCTGTTGAATGATATTTTTCTAATGAAAGAGAAAAATCGAGATTTCGTCATGTAGATTTTTAGTTATGTCCAAATCAAATTTTAGAAAAGTCGCTGTGGAATTCCTTTATAATTTATATCGATTTGTTTATATTATAAAACTATAACGTCCCGGGAATTTGCGATCTTTGGTCATCGACATAAAATCCACGTCGATTATCCAAACATCGAAAATACGAGTAGTTAATGAAAGAAATTAGAGGGTGAGGATAGATAAGTTAGAAACTTAGAACATAAGAAGAAGAAGAACATACAACATCAGAGTAAACACGAATCTCACACCGGAACGAAAAAATATATTTCATAACAAAACTTTGAAATACAAATTTGTACTTGAATACACATATCATTTCCAAAGTACAACACTTACAACACTGTGGAAATAACCATAGCTATATAATTCTTAAGCCTCCTGCTCCAGCTCTTCAAGTATATGTAAATCCCGACTACTTGACTGCCCGTACAAAATTGGGCACCCAAGTGTTTAGGGAAAACAAAACAAAGTAAACTCCGGGTCATTCATGTGACTGGTGTGAGTAAACTCAAATTATTTGATTTAAATTTCAAAAATCCTTTTGAAACAAAGGATAATCATTTGTAAAATGATATTATTCTGATATTATAATAATGTCTAACACAAGTAATATCAATCTAGTAGAAACACTTGCATCTAACGTTCTACATATATAATATACAATCAAAACCGTGGGCTCTTATTGGGTAATGGATTTCCAACTATGACAAGGTATGGATCCACCTTCCGATCAGCGTACTCTAGAAGCGATACACTGGAGTTCAACAAGAACATCTTGCAACTCAGCCACACATGACCGATCACTCATTTCGCTCGAGTGTATCGAATATATTGTCACCTTACAGTTTGTAAACCAACATAACCATTCCAGAAAGATACAGAATTGAAAGAAGTAACAAATATGAATATTCCCTAGATGGTGACAATATACCCTACTTGGTTGCGAACCACTTAGCCATGCTGCCTGCCCGATTTCTGTCATTTCCCAGTTGATGAGGCTCGAGGTCAAAACGTATCTTTTAACAGATCACTCCTCCATTTACTGCGAATGCCACATCGTCATACCTGTCAAATCAAAATTGATTTCCCCAAAAATACCACGGGTATAACCTAAGAGAAACGAATTCCTCCGCCACCAACGTAAATACGTTTGAAACGATCAACTTACGTGATCTACCAGATATACTCTGTCAAACATTCATCCATTCAAGTTGTCCTGGGACTGGACAAACCGAAGGCACTATTCCGTACACCCGTCCTAGGCAATCTCTACCTAGGACTTATACAACAGCCCTTGCACTTTACTCCGTCTTCAATTTGTCTTCGATCAATTTGATTCGAAACGCTAATGCCCATACGGAGTGGTTCTTTGGATAAGAATCCAACCGATCTCTCCATATTGACGACGGAAAAATGGTCAAAAATTTGATAGTCTGTGATTTAACTATCAAAGAAAAACACGTGTGCAAACAACGATATTATTTCCAGATGGAAATTTTATCGATCAATCATCATTTTACATTTATCTCTTTAGTTCATTAATTTACTTATCTCATGTTTCGATATATTCTAAATTCTTATTTTCTATTATCAGAAAACATTTCTGATTCTTATTTGGAAAACATTTCCAAAACTTCTTCACTGGATTTAAACTGATGTATAAATCAAACATCGCCATGCCAACTCAAATCATTTCACTCATTAACTAAATTAACTTAACCATCGTTCACTATCAAACATTACCATTCCTTAGTTAAGAAGGAAGCCAATCAAGTTGGGTATAATTACCTCTCAAACCTTAACTGAACAAAGTTTTGACTTCGAAATAGTCAAAATTTATCTTTAAATCTTTAACAAACTTCCTTACGTAACTCTCTTTCGAATAAATCTCTATTCGGTAACTCTTTCCTTCGAATAAACTATATTCGATAATCTCTCTTCTTCGAATAACCTATATTCGAATAACTCTATTCAATTAACACTATTCGATTAACTCTAATCGATTTACTCTTATCAGTTAGCTCTATTTGATTAACTCAATTCTATTAACTCTATTTGATTAACTCTATTGGATTAACTCTATTTGATTTACCCTACTGGATTAACTCTATTCAATTAACTCTAACTAATTTACTCTTATCAATTAACTCCTTTCAAATAAACTATATTCGATTAACTCATTTCGAATAACTATTATTCGATTAATTCCTTTCGAATAACTAATATTCGATAACTCCTTTCGAATAACTAATATTCGATAACTCCTTTCGAAAAACTAATATTCGATAACTCCTTTCGAGTAACTAATATTCGATGACTTCTTTGAAATAAACTAATATTCAATAACTCCTTTCGAATAACTAATATTCGATAACTCCTTTCGAATAACTAATATTTGATTAACTCCTTTTGAATAACTAATATTCGATTATCTCTATTTGATTAACTCTATTCGAATAACTCTAGTTCGCTTTAACTCTAATCGATCAACTCTAACTAATTAACTCTAGCTGGTTAACTCTAACTCTAATCGATTAACTCTAACTCTAATTGATTAACTCCTCTAACTCATTTTGATTAACACATTTTGATTAACTCCTTTGATTAACTCTGCGTCCATATTTAGTTTTAACTATCGATGTTGAAATCGATTCTTACTTCTCTATATAAGTCCTGACTTATATATTCTATTTATCCAATGATAAATATTTTATTTAATTTATAAAATATTATTTATAAATTAATCTTCTCAATCTATCAGTTAGAACAGATTCTATTTAAAATCTTTGCTTTAATTCTACACCATGTTATACCCGGGTGCGAAGCACAGGTCTAAACTTTCCTGGTGTAAAATTCTATTCATTTGCCAAATATTTCCTTATATGACATTCTTTTTCATTTTCCAATAAATCTCTTTTATAACTCTATTTATTTTCTAAATAAATATTTCCTTTTTATAACTCTATTTATAAATGTTTTACTAATATTTCTCTTTCTGTTTTATTTGTGAATGTTTTACAAATATTTCTCTTTCTATTTTATTTGTAAATGTTTTACAAATATTTCTCTTTCTATTTGTTTTACAAATATTTCTCTTTCTATTTGTTTTACTAATATTTCCATTTCTATTTATTTTACAAATATTTCCCTTTATAAAATCCCTTGATTTTATAAATATTCCTTTATATAAAATCCTTTGATTTTGTAAATATTTTATTTCAATATACAGTTTGAAATCTTCCTTCTATATAAAATCTTTCGATTTTATAAAATATTTTATTTCAATATAGTTATTGAAATTTTCCTTTTTCATCCCAGTGTTTTCTTACGGTATTTATAATACCAAACAACAGTGATCGATATCATTCAAACACACATAATCAACAACAGATTATATACCACATCATATATCACAATATATGAAACAAAACGGTATTTTATATATTGAGGAACCCAGTTGGGTCCCTTCAACCTGTTTCCCTGCATCACAGATGTTAAACAATATAATCAACATCGATTTCATTCAATATGAAATATTCTGCTAACAGAATCAATATTTGATTAACGATTTATATACATATATCGTTATCTATAATTTTAACAAATACACAAGTAATTCAACCAAACAGTTAACACACAGCAATCAACGGATGATTTACGGTTCTAAAAATACGTTATAAAAATATAACTGTTCAGAGTTGGTGAGTTTTACTGACATTGGACGATCATCGTTAAATAACGATAACTGTCTTTGATTTGATTCATACCCGGCAATTTATTTCGCTATAAATTGTAACGAGCTTCGATTCACTCCCAGTCAGCTCCATGGTGTTGCCCTCGTCCATATGATCCTGTCGGATCTTGTTTCGCTAAATTTCGATCACGTATGATAAAGTTATACGTTACACAAGTTTATACTCTTATATAAATTAAACTTTAAATTATTAGTTTTAAATAACATGGGCCTCACCATTTTCTCATATCAGCCCACCCGTGACAGACCGTATCTTCCAACTTTTAATATCCCATAATTACCATCTTTGGCCTTGCTAATCACTTTCCATCCCCAAAATCCATCTTCCTGTACCCGACTTTATCTTCCTCAAATATTATGCCAGCGCATACTCTTTCCCTTTCTGTACTACAACCCAAGCCCAAACCTTCTGACCCGCCTTCATATGCTTCTTCCTTCTCTCCTGTTATGAAAAAAACGCGAGCTCCAACTGTGAACTCCAAGCCATCCAACTCCCCATTTCCCCTTCACGATTTTAAAAAGCAAGACCACCGAGAATCATCTCGTCAACTTCTCCTTCCTGCCATACAACTTTCATCAAGCTCGCGCACTCGGATTGGAAACCGTCGATTTCAGCACTTCGACAAAACCGCACGCCAACAGTATAATCATTGACACTTTTTTGTTCAAATTTATCCCAGACTTTGCCCGCAAATTGTATTCAATGCTAGGAATCCCAATATCATACTCAAAACATGAATCGATGATCAAAATCACAAAATCCCCAACCCTAGGAAATGCTATTAAAATTGGCAGTGACCCAACTTAAATCGAACAGGATGAAAATGGTTTAGAATTCAAGAGCACCCTTTTCTAATTGGAAAGAGACTTGATTTGAGATTTATAGAATTTATTTGGGTTTTATTTTGATTTTTGAACTTGCGATTTTCTACTGTAAGGAGAAGTTTGGTGCGGCGCATTTGTGGCCAAGGAGAAAGTGATTTTAGGTTAAGGGAAAAGTTAAGGGTGGTATTTATAGGGTTCACAAATATCTAGATATTTTGTTGAGATATTTTGGTTAGGATATTTTCATTTTCATATTCATTCTTATCTTTTAAAAATCCGTGTGATTACACACGATACCCAAAAATCATGAAACTGGACATACAACTAGAGTTTGACATTACGGTCCCAACGAAACTGGTTTCGTCGAATTCCAACTCCGTTTGCTAACACAGCTTATTTTTAACCATCAAAATATCGACTGTATTCCACATTAAAATCCCGTACGGCCACATACTGTCTTCAAAAATCACGAAAATTGAAATCTAGCAATAATTTAATATTGCGGATCCAATAAAATTAGTTTCGTTGAAAACAGAGGTCGTTTGCAAAACTGCCTATTGTTAAAGCTCTAAATAACCCATTTAAATATATAAATATATTTGAAAGTAATAAATTTAATATTTATAAATAAATATTATCGTATATATATATATTCACATACGATATCATACAGCTCTAAAATATTCCTATCTGGATTTATAGCTCGATTTCAAAGTTCCTAGTTATATTGATATTCGATTTATATTCAATTCCTTTTATAATATAAATAAATCAATATAAATTATAAAGGAATTTCACAGCGACTTTTCTAAAATTTGATTTGGACATAACTAAAAATCTACATGACGAAATCTCGATTTTTCTCTTCCATTAGAAAAATATCGTTCAACAGGTTCAAACGTTTCTTGTTTCACAGAAATTCGATTTAAAACGGACCCTGTAAATCCAGTTGAAGTTCAAATCGCCAAATAGCGAACTGCCGTGCCATTTCAAGCTCGAATTTAATTATAATAGAAATATATGTTCAAACTTCGTTTATATAATATATTTGTTATTCTAATTCAATTATAAACTGAATTATATAATTTGAATTGCCCAGTTCACATTATACTGCCAATTCACTAATTCTGATTATTTCAGAATTTAACATATTATTTAATTATCATTTTAATTAAATATTCAAAATTATTTAATTTAAATGACCATTAAATCCTCTAAACCACTATTTATATAAATTAATTAATTAATTATAATACCGTATAAATACGGGACATTACATTCTTCCCCCCTTAAAATAATTTCGTCCTCGAAATTGCTTAGGTAGAAAACAAACCCTACTCACTGATTAAAAATTATTTGTTTTATTCCTTTTCAGTTTCACTGAACCATATTAATTTCAATTAAATATTGATTCTTATCAATGAAAATTTTCAAAAATCCTGAAAATTTTCTAACACCTGAAATTTTCGAAAATTTTCGCCAGCACCTCCTCTGTACTGGTCAATTGGTACAACTACAACTCGCCTCTCTGGGCCTTCTCAATCCCAAAAGAAAACCAAACAGCCAAGCGGCTTGCCAATTCGGCTCATAAATCTCATATCCAATAGAAATATAAACTTGTACCTTTTTGTCGGGCATATCCTTATATCTTTCCATCCGCTGTTAATTCAACATATACCCATGTCATCCCAATCAAATTCCAATCACTTTTGTCTCTAACCCAACCGTTCGCTTATACCCAAGCCAAATTTTTATTTCAAACCAATTCTATTTCAACTCCTTATCTCACAAATCCAATTTGTCTTGATATCACTTTAGTCCAATTCAATTTCCATTTGGTTTCTATTCAATTCTAACTCGGTTTTCACAAATTTCCATTTAAATTTATTTTTAATTCAAGCTGTCTCTTCCTGGGAGTTTTAAACAGTTTACCCGTTTCAAAAATCGAAATAATCATTTCGGAGTATCAAAACAACTTGTTTCTCTCAAAACAATTCAAAAACAATTTCTTTGGTAGTAACCCATCACTTACCACTCGAAAATGAACACCGATGATGTCATGATCAACATCAGAATCTATTTCCAGCTATCGAAGTGAGTTCAATACTATATCACTTTCAAAACCATATCTAAACACTTCCA
The DNA here is from genome assembly GCA_030737875.1 of Allium sativum. Classification (NCBI taxonomy): domain Eukaryota; kingdom Viridiplantae; phylum Streptophyta; class Magnoliopsida; order Asparagales; family Amaryllidaceae; genus Allium; species Allium sativum. Next base: position 632,646,620 of record CM060919.1, read on the forward strand.
TTTTGAAATCAATTCAAAATATCATTTAAAATGCTTTAAAACAATTTAAAATCTCACAGGATTTTAAAATTCTCATATATTCAATTTAAATCCATTTACAAACACCTTTCCAATTTCCATGTTTTTAAATTTCAATTTTGATTTAACTTCAGATTTAATTCATCTAATTCCACGTATTTCACTTATATGAATTCTGATTGGTTGTTTACATAACCATTTAATTTATAATCTTACTAGATTATAATAACAACCAATATATCCAATGTATTATAATTCTAATATATATATCTTCCCTATATCAAAATATACTTTGGGTAAACTTATTTTCATTTACCCTCTTTTCAAAACATATCGTGTCGACCCATCGTATTCGAGTATTTAGAACTCCTACCAATACAGTGGATCAAACTTATCGACCAGAACCCATAAACAACTCAATCAACAAATCTCCACAATATAAAACAATTTTATATTGAATAAAAAATACGTTCACTTGTAAATATACACTCAACTCAATCTAGGGCATTACTAACCCCATCTCTACTGAGTCACACCAAAGAGCCAAGGTAATTACTTAACCTTAAGCTCTGATACCACTGTAACATCCCGGGAATTTGCGATCTTTGGTCATCGACATAAAACCCACGTCAATTATCCAAACATCAAAAATACCGGTAGTTAATGAAAGAAATTAGATAGTGAGGATAGATAAGATAGAAACGTAGAATAGAAGAAGAAGAAAAACATACAACATCAGAGTAAACACGAATCTCACAGCGGAACGAATAAATATATTTCATAACATTACTTTGAAGTACAAATCTGTACTTGAATATACATATCATTTCCAAAGTACAGCACTTACAACACAGCGGAAATAACCATAGCAATATAATTCTGAAGCCTCCTGCTCCAGCTCTTCAAGTATCTGTAAATCCCGACTATTTGACTGTCCGTACAAAATTGGGCACCCAAGAGTTTAGGGAAAACAAAACATAATAAACTCCGAGTCAGTCATGTGACTGGTGTGAGTGAACTCAAATTATTTGATTTAACTTTCAAAAATCATTTTGAAACAAAGGATAATCATTTGTAAAACGATATTATTCTGATATTATAATAATGTCTAACACAAGTAATATAAATCTAGTAGAAACGCTTGCATCTAACATTCTACATATATAATATACAATCAAAACCGTGGGCTCTTATTGGGTAATGGATTTCCAACTATAACAAGGTATGGATCCACCTTCCGATCAGTGTACTCTAGAAGCGATACACTGGAGTTCAACAAGAACATCTGGCAGCTCAGGCACACATGACCGACCACTCATTTCGCTTAAGTGTATAGAATATATTGTCACCTTACAGTTGGTAAACCAACATAACCATTCCCGGGAGATACAGAATTGAAAGAAGTAACAAATATGAATATTCTCTAGATGGTGACAATATACCCTACTTGGTTGCGAACCACTTAGCCATGCTGCATGCCCGATTTCTGTCATTTCCGAGTTGAAGAGGCTCGAGGTCGAAACGTATCTTTTAATAGATCACTCCTCTATTTACTTTGAATGCCACATCGTCATACCCGTCAAATCACAAATTGATTTCCCCAAAAATACCACTGGTATAAGCTAAGAGAAACGAATTCCTCCGCCACAAACGTAAATACATTTGAAACGATCAACTTACGAGATCTACCAAATATACTCTGTCAAAAATTCGTCCATTCAAGTTGTCCTGGGATTGGACAAATCGAAGGCACTATTCCGTACACCCATCCTAGGCAATCTCTACCTAGGACTTATACAACAACCCTTGCACTTTACTCCGTCTTCAATTTGTCTTCGATCTATTTGATTCGAAACGCTAATGCCCATACGGAGTGGTTTTTTGGATAAGAATCCAACCGGTCTCTTCGTATTGACGACGGAAAAATGGTCAAAACTTTGATAGTCTGTGATTTAACTATCAAAGAAAAACATGTCTGCAAATCAACGATATTATTTCCAAATGGAAATTTTATCGATCAATCATCATTTAACATTTATCTCTTTAGTTCATTAATTTAATTATCTCCTATTTTCATATATTCTAAACTCTTATTTTCTATTATCAGAAAACATTTCTGATCCTTATTTGGAAAACATTTCCAAAACTCCTTCACTGGATTTAAACTGATGTTTAAATCAAACATCGCCATGCCAACTCAAATCATTTCACTCATTAACTAAATTCACTTAACCATCATTCACTATCAAACCTTACCATTCCTTAGTTAAGAAGGAAGTCAATCAAGTTGGGGTATAATTACCTCTCAGACCTTAACTGAACAACGTTTTAACTTCGAAATAGTCAAAGTTTATCTTTTAAATCTTTAACAAATTTCCTTATGTAACTCTCTTTCGAATAAATCTCCATTCGATAACTCTTTCCTTTTAATAAACTATATTCGATAATCTTTCTTCTTCGAATAACCTATATTCGAATAACTCTATTCAATTAATACTATTAGATTAACTCTAATCGATTTACTCTTATCAGTTAGCTCTATTTGATTAACTCAATTCTATTAACTCTATTTGATTAAATCTATTGGATTAACTCTATTTGATTTACCCTGCTAGATTAACTCTATTCAATTAACTCTAACTAATTTGCTCTTATCAATTAACTCCTTTCGAATAAGCTATATTCAATTAACTCCTTTTGAATAACTAATATTCGATTAACTCCTTTCGATTAACTAATATTCGATAACTCCTTTCGAATAACTAATATTCGATAACTCCTTTCGAATAACTAATGTTCGATAACTCCTTTTGAATAACTAATATTCGAAGAATCCTTTCGAATAAACTAATATTTGATAACTCCTTTCGAATAACTAATATTCAATAACTCCTTTCGAATAACTAATATTCGATTAACTCCTTTCGAATAATTAATATTCGATTAACTCTATTCGATTAACTCTAGTTCGCTTTAACTCTAATCGATTAACTCTAACTAATTAACTCTAACTGGTTAACTCTAAATCTAATCGATTAACTCTAACTCTAATCGATTAACTCCTCTAACTCATTTTGATTAACACATTTTGATTAACTCCTTTGATTAACTCTACGTCCATATTCAGTTTTAACTGTCGATGCTGAAATCGATTCTTACTTCTCTATATAAGTCCTGACTTATATATTCTATTCATCCAATGATAATTATTTTATTTAATTTATAAAATATTATTTATAAATTAATCTTCTTAATCTATTGGTTAGAACATATTCTATTTAAAATCTTTGCTTTAAATCTATACAATGTTATACCCGTGTGCGAAGCACGGGTCTAAAATTTCCTGATGTAAAATTCTATTCATTTGCCAAATATTTCCTTATATGACATTCTTTTTCATTTTCCAATAAATCCCTTTTATAACTCTATTTATTTTCTAAATAAATATTTCCTTTTTATAACTCTATTTATAAATGTTTTACCAATATTTCTCTTTCTGTTTTATTTGTAAATGTTTTACAAATATTTCTCTTTCTGTTTTATTTGTAAATGTTTTACAAATATTTCTCTTTCTATTTGTTTTACAAATATTTCCCGTTCTATTTGTTTTACAAATTTTTCCCTTTCTATTTGTTTTACAAATATTTCCCGTTATAAAATCCCTTGATTTTATAAATATTCCTTTATATAAAATCCTTTGATTTTATAAATATTCTATTTCAATATACAGTTTGAAATCTTCCTTCTATATAAAATCTTTTGATTTTGTAAAATATTTTATTTCAATATAGTTGTTGAAATTTTCCTTTTTCATCCCAGTGTTTTCTTACGGTATTTAAAATACTAAACAATAGTGATCGATATCATTCAAACACACATAATCAACAACAGATTATATATCACATCATATTTCACAATATATGAAACAAAACAATATTTTATATATTGAGGAACCCAGTTGGGTCCCTCCAACCTGTTTCCCTGCATCACAGATGTTAAACAATATAATCAACATCGATTTCATTCAATATGAAATATTCTGCTAACAGAATCAATATTTGATTAACGATTTATATATATATATATCGTTATCTATAATTTCAACCAATACACAAGCAATTCAACCAAACAGTTAACACACAACAATCAACAGATGATTAACAATTCGAAAAATACGTTATAAAAATATAACTGTTCAGAGTTGGTGATTTTTACTCACATTGGATGATCATCGTTAAATAACGATAATTGTCTTTGATTTGATTCAGATCCGACAATTTATTTCACTATAAATTGTAACGAGCTTTGATTCTCTCCCAGTCAATTCCATGGTGTTGCCCTCGTCCATACGATCCTGTCGGATCTTGTTTCACTGAATTTCTTTCACATATGATAAAGTTATACGTTACACAAGTTTATACTCTTATATAAATTAAACTTTAAATTATTAGTTTTAAATAACATGGGCCTCACCATTTTCTCATATCAGCCCACCCATGATTTGTAGTAGCCCAGACTGCATCTTACAACTTTTACTATCCCTTAATTACTATCTTTGGCCTTGCTCATCACTTTCCATCCCCAAGTTCCTACTTCCTATATCCGACTTTATCTTCCTCAAATATTATGCCTGCGCATACCCTTTCCCTTTTTGGACTACAACCCAAGCCCAAACCTTTTGACCCGCCTTCATATGCTTCCTCCTCCTCTCCTGTTATGAAAAAAAAACGCGAGCTCCAACTGTGAACTCCAAGCCATCCAACTCCCCATTTCACCTTCATTATTTTGTGAAGCAAGACCCCCGAGAATCATCTCGTCACCTTCTCCTTTCTCCTATACAACTTTGATCAAGCTTGCGCAGTCAGATTGGAAACCGTCGATTTTAGCACTTCAACAAAACCGCACGCCAACGGTATAATCATCGACACTTTTTTGTTCGAATTTATCCCAGACTTTGCCCGCAAATAGTATTCAATGCTAGGAATCCCAATATCATACTCAATACATGAATCGATGATCAAAACCTCAAAAATCCCCAACTCTAGGAAATGCTGTTTAAATTGGCAGCGACCCAACTTTAATCGAGCCAGATGAAAATGGTTCAGAATTCAAGAGCACTCTTTTCTAATTTCAAAGATACTTGATTTGAGATTTATAGAATTTATTTGGATTTTACTTTGATTTTTAAACTTGCGATTTTCTACTGTAAGGAGAAGTTTGGTACGACGCATTTGTGACCAAGGAGAAAGTGATTTTAGGTTAAGGGAAAAGTTAAGGGGGTATTTATGGGGTTCACAAATATTTGGATATTTTCCTGAGATATTTTGGTTTGGATATTTTCATTTTTATATTCATTCTTTTTTTTAAAAATTCGTGTGATCACACACGATACCCAAAAATCTTGAAACTGGACATACAACTAGAGTTCGACATTACGGTCCCAATGAAATTGGTTTCGTCGAATTTCGACTCCGTTTTCTCACATAGCGTATTTTTAACTGTAAAAATATCGACTGTATTCCACATTAAAATCCCGTATGGCCACATACTGACTTCAAAAATCACGGAAATTGAAATCTAGTAATAATTTAATATTGCAGATCCAACAAAATTAGTTTTGTCAAAAACAGAGGTCGTTCGCAAAAATGGCTATTTTTAAAGCTCTAAATAACCCATTTAAATATATTTAAAAATAATTAAATTTAATATTTATATATAAATATTGTCGTATATATATTCACATACGATATAATACAACTCTAAAATATTCCTATTTGGATTTATAGCTCGATATTTCAAAGTTCCTAGTTATATCGATATTCAATTTATATTAAATTCCTTTTATAATATAAATAAATCGATATAAATTATAAAGGAATTACACAGCGACTTTTCTAAAATTTGATTTGGACATAACTAAAAAACTACATGACGAAATCTCGATTTTTCTCTTTCATTAGAAAAATATCGTTCAACAGATTCAAACGTTTCTTGTTTCACAGAAATCCGATTTAAAACGGACCCTGTATATCCAGTTGAAGTTCAAATCGCCAAATAGCGAATTGCCATGCCAGTTCAAGCTAGAATTTATTATAATAGAATTATACGTTCAAACTTCGTTTATATAATATATTTGTTATTCTAATTCAATTATAAACTGAATTATATAATTTGAATTGCCCAGTTCACATTATATTGCCAATTCACTAATTCTGATTATTTCAGAATTTAGTATATTATTTAATTATTATTTTAATTAAATATTCAAAGTTATTTAATTTAATCGACCATTAAATCCTCTAAACCACTATTTATATAATTAAATAAATTAATTATAATATCGTAAAAATACGGGACATTACATTCTTCCCCCCTTAAAATAATTTCATCCTCGAAATTGCTAAGGTAGAAAACAAACCCTACTCACTGATTAAAAATTATTTGTTTAATTCCTTTTCAGTTTCACTGAACCAATTTAATTTCAATTAAATATTAATTCTTATCAACAAAAATTTTCAAAAATCCTGATAATTTTCTAACACCCGAAATTTTCGAAAAACTTCGCCAGCACCTCCTTTGTACTGGTTAATCGATACAACTACAACTCGCCTCTCTGGGCCTTTTCCATCCCAAAAGAAAATCAAACAGCCAAGTGGCTTGCCAATTTGACTCATAAATTTCATATCCAATAGAAATATAAACTTGTACCTTTTTGTCGGGCATATCCTTATATCTTCCCATCTGCTGTTAATTCAACATATACCCATGTCATCCCAATCAAATTCCAATCACTTTTGTCTCCAACCCAACCATTCGCTTATACCCAAGCCAAATTTTTATTTCAAACCAATTCTATTTCAACTCCTTATCTCACAAATCTAGTATGTCTCAAGATCACTTTAATCCAATTCAATTTCCATTTGGTTTCTGTTCAATTCTAACTCGGTTTTCACAAATTTCCATTCAAATTTGTTTTTAATTCAAGCTGTCTCTTCCTGGGAGTTTTAAACAGTTTACCCTTTTCAAAAATCGAAATATTCATTTTGGAGTATCAAAACAACTTGTTTCTCTCAAAACAATTCAAAAACAATTTCTTTGGTAGTAATCCGTCACTTACCACTCGAAAATGAACACCGATGATGTCATGATCAACATCGGAATCTATTTCCAGCTATCGTAGTGAGTTCAAACTATATCACTTTCAAAACCATATCTAAACACTTCCATTTTGAAATCAATTCAAAATATCATTTACAATGCTTTAAAACAATTTAAAATCTCCCAGGTTTTAAAATTCTCATATATTCAATTTAAATCCATTTACAAACACCTTTCCAATTTCCAGGGTTTTAAATTTCAATTCTGATTTAACTTCAGATTTTATTCATCTAATTCCACGTATTTCACTTATATGAATTCTGATTGGTTATTTACATAACCATTCAATTTATAATCTTACTCGATTATAATAACAACCAGTATATCCAATATATTATAATTCTAATATATATATCTTCCTTATATCAAAATATACTTTGGGTAAACTTATTTTCATTTACCCTCTTTTCAAAACATATCGTGTCGACCCATCGTATTCGAGTATTTAGAAACTCCTACCGATACAGTGGATCAAACTGATCGACCAGAAATCATAAACAACTCAATCAATAAATCTCCACAATATAAAACAATTTTATATTGAATAACAAATACGGTCACTTGTAAATATACACTCAACTCAATCTAGGGCAATACTAACCCCACCTCTACTAAGTCACGCCACAGAACCAAGGTAATTACTTAACCTTAAGCTCTGATATCACTGTAATGTCCCGGGAATTTGCGATCTTTGGTCATCGACATAAAACCCACGTCAATTATCCAAACATCGAAAATACCGGTTGTTAATGAAAGAAATTAGAGGGTGAGGATAGATAAGATAGAAACTTAAAATAGAAGAAGAACATACAACATCAGAGTTAACACGAATCTCAGATCGGAACGAATAAATATATTTTATAACATAAATTTGAAATACAAATCTGTACTTGAATATACATATCATTTCCAAAGTACATCACTTACAACACAGCGAAAATAACCATAGCTATATAATTCTGAAGCCTCCTGCTCCAGCTCTTCAAGTATCTGTAAATCCCGACTACTTGACTGCGTGTACAAAATTAGGAACCAAAGAGTTTAGGGAAAACAAAACAAAATAAACTCCGGGTTAGTCATGTGACTGGTGTGAGTAAACTCATATTATTTGATTTAACTTTCAAAAATCCTTTTGAAACAAAGGATAATCATTTGTAAAATGATATTTTATAATAATGTCTAACACAAGTAATATCAATCTAGTAGAAACGCTTGCATCTAACGTTCTACATATATAATATACAATCAAAACCGTGGGCTCTTGTTGGGTAATGGATTTCCAACTATGACAAGTTATGGATCCACCTTCTGATCAGTGTACTCTAGAAGCGAAACACTGGAGTTCAACAAGAACATCTTGCAACTCAGCCACACATGACTGACCACTCATTTCGCTTGAGTGTATCGAATATATTGTCACCTTACAGTTGGTAAACCAACATAACCATTCCCAGGAGATACAGAATTGAAAGAAGTAACAAATATGAATATTCTCTAGATGGTGACAATAATACCCTACTTGGTTGCGAACCACTTAGCCATGCCGCCTGCCCAATTTCTGTCATTTCCCAGTTGATAAGGCTCGAGGTCAAAACGTATCTTTTAACAGATCACTCCTCCATTTACTTCAAATGCCACATCGTCATACCCGTCAAATCACAAATTGATTTCCCCAAAAATACCACGGGTATAAGCTAAGAGAAACGAATTCCTCCGCTACCAACGTAAATACGTTTGAAACGATCAACTTACGTGATCTACCTACTCTGTCTAACATTTGTCCATTCAAGTTGTCCTGGGACTGGACAAACCGAATGCACTATTACGTACATCCATCCTAGGCAATCTTATCTAGGACTTATACAACAGCCCTTGCACTTTACTCCATCTTCAATTTGTCTTCGATCTATTTGATTCGAAATGCTAATGCCCATACGGAGTGGTTCTTTGGATAAGAATCCAACCAGTCTCTCCGTATTGACCACGGAAAAATGGTCAAAACTTTGATAGTCTATGATTTAACTATCAAAGAAAAACACATGTGAAAACAACGATATCATTTCCAAATGGAAATTTTATCGATCAATCATCATTTAACATTTATCTCTTTAGTTCATTAATTTACTTATCTCCTGTTTCCATATATTCTAAATTCTTATTTTCTATTATCAGAAAACATTTCTGATTCTTATTTGGAAAACATTTCCAAAACTCCTTCACTGGATTTAAACTGATGTTTAAATCAAACATCGCCATTCCAACGCAAATCATTTCACTCATTAACTAAATTCACTTAACCATCATTCACTATCAAACCTTACCATTCCTTAGTTAAGAAGGAAGTCAATCAAGTTGGGGTATAGTTACCTCTCAGACCTTAACCGAACAACGTTTTAACTTCAAAATAGTCAAAGTTTATCTTTTAAATCTTTAACAAACTTCCTTACGTAACTCTCTTTCTAATAAATCTCTATTCGATAACTCCTTCCTTCGATTATACAATATTTGATAATCTCTCTTCTTCGAATAACCTATATTCGAATAACTCTATTCAATTAACACTGTTCGATTAACTCTAATCGATTTACTCTTATCTGTTAGCTCTGTTTGATTAACTCAATTATATTAACTCTATTTGATTAACTCTATTGGATTAACTTTATTTGATTTACCCTACTGGATTAACTCTATTGGATTAACTCTAACTAATTTACTCTTATCAATTAACTCCTTTCGAGTAAACTGTATTCGATTAACTCCTTTCGAATAACTAATATTCAATTAACTCCTTTTGAATAACTAATATTCGATAACTCCTTTCGAATAACTAATATTTGATAACTCCTTTCTAATAACTAATATTCAATGAATCCTTTCGAATAAACTAATATTCGATAACTCCTTTCTAATAACTAACATTCGATAACTCCTTCCAAATAACTAATATTCGACTAACTCCTTTCAAATAACTAATATTCGATTAACTCTATTCGATTTACTCTATTCGAATAACTCTAGTTCGCTTTAACTCTAGTTCGCTTTAACTCTAATTGATTAACTCTAACTGATTAACTCTAACTGGTTAACTCTAACTGCTTAACTCTAACTGGTTAACTCTAACTCTAATCGATTAACTCTAACTCTAATCGATTAACTCCTCTAACTCATTTTGATTAACTCCTTTGATTAACTCTACGCCCATGTTCAGTTTTAACTATCAATGTTGAAATCGATTCTTACTTCTCTATATAAGTCCTGACTTATATATATTCTATTTATCCAATGATAAATATTTTATTTAATTTATAAAATATTATTTATAAATTAATCTTCTCAATCTATTGGTTAGAACAGATTCTATTTAAAATCTTTGCTTTAAATCTATACCATGTTATACCTGTGTGCGAAGCACGGGTCTAAACTTTCCTGATGTAAAATTCTATTCATTTGCCAAATATTTCCTTATATGACATTCTTTTTCATTTTCCAATAAATCCCTTTTATAACTCTATATATTTTCTAAATAAATATTTCCTTTTTATAACTCTATTTATAAATGTTTTACCAATATTTCTCTTTCTATTTTATTTGTAAATGTTTTACAAATATTTCTCTTTCTGTTTTATTTGTAATTGTTTCACAAAAATTTCTCTTTCTATTTGTTTTAAAAATATTTCTCTTTCTATTTGTTTTACAATATTTCCCTTTCCATTTGTTTTACAAATATTTCCCTTTATAAAATCCCTTGATTTTATAAATATTCCTTTATATAAAATCCTTTGATTTTATAAATATTCTATTTCAATATACAGTTTGAAATCTTCCTTCTATATAAACTCTTTCAATTTTATAAAAAAATTTATTTCAGTATAGTTATTGAAATTTTCCTTTTTCATCCCAGTGTTTTCTTATGGTATTTAAAATACCAAACAACAGTGATCGATATCATTCAAACACACATAATCAACAACAGATTATATATCACATCATATATCACAATATATGAAACAAAACAGTATTTTATATATTAAGGAACCCAATTGGGTCCCTCCAACTTGTTTCCCTACATCACAGATGTTAAACAATATAATCAACATCGATTTCATTCAATATGAGATATTCTGCTAACAGAATCAATATTTGATTAACGATTTATATATATATATATATCGTTATCTATAATTTCAACCAATACACAAGAAATTCAACCAAACAGTTAACACACAACAATCAACAGATGATTAACAGTTCTAAAAATCCGTTATAAAAATATAACTGTCCAAAGTTGGTGAGTTTTACTCACATTGGATGATCATCATTAAATAACGATAACTGTCTTTGATTTGATTCAGATCCGACAATTTATTTCGCTATAAATTGTAATGAGCTTCGATTCACTCCTAGTAAGTTCCATGGTGTTGCCCTCGTCCATACGATGTTGTTGGATCTTGTTTCGCTGAATTTCGATCACGTATGATAAAGTTATACGTCACACAAGTTTATACTCTTATATAAATTAAACTTTAAATTATTAGTTTTAAATAACATGGGCCTCACCATTTTCTCATATCAGCCCACCCATGATTTGTAATAGCCTAGACCGCATCTTCCAACTTTTACTATCCCTTAATTACTCTCTTTGGCCTTGCTAATCATTTTCCATCCCCAAAATCCTTCTTCCTGTACCCGACTTTATCTTCCACAAATATTATGCCAGCGCATACCCTTTCCCTTTCTGGACTACAGCCCAAGCCCAAAACTTCTGACCCGCCTTCATATGCTTCTTCCTCCTCTCCTGTTATGAAAAAAAGCGAGCTCCAACTATAAACTCCAAGCCATCCAACTCCCCATTTCCCCTTCACAATTTTAAGAAGTAAGTCCACCGAGAATCATCTCGTCACCTTCTCCTTCCTCCCATACAACTTTCGTCAAACTCGCAAACTCGGATTGGAAACCGTCGATTTCAGCACTTCAACAAAACCGCACGCCAACAGTATAATCATCGACACTTTTTTGTTCGAATTTATCCCAGACTGTGCCCGCAAATAGTATTCAATGCTAGGAATCCCAATATCATACTCAAAACATGAATCGATGATCAAAACCGCAAAAATCCCCAACCCTAGGAAACGCTGTTTAAATTGGCAGCGACCAACTTAAATCGAACAGGATGAAAATGGCTCAGAATTCAAGAGCACTCTTTTCTAATTTCAAAGAGACTTGATTTGAAATTTATAGAATTTATTTGGATTTTACGTTGATTTTTTAACTTGCGATTTTCTACTATAAGGGGAAGTTTGGTGCGGCGCATTTGTGACCAAGGAGAAAGTGATTTTAGGTTAAAGGAAAAGTTAAGGGTGGTATTTATAAGGTTCACAAATACCTAGACATTTTGTTGAGATATTTTGTTTAGGATATTTTCATTTTTATATTCATTCTTGTCCTTTAAAAATTCGTGTGATCACACACGATACCCAAAAATATTGAAACTGGACATACAACTAGAGTTCGACATTACGGTCCCAAGGAAACTGGTTTCGTCGAATTCTGACTCCGTTTGCTCACACAGCGTACTTTTAACCGTCAAAATATTGACTGAATTCCACATTAAAATCCCATACGGCCACATACTGACTTCAAAAATCACGGAAATTGAAATTTAGCAATAATTTAATATTGTGGATCCAACAAAATTAGTTTCATCGAAAATAGAGGTCGTTTGCAAAACTGGCTATTTTTAAAGCTCTAAATAACCCATTTAAATATATAAATATATTTAAAAATAATTAAATTTAATATTTATAAATAAATATTATCGTATATATATATATATTCATATATGATATCATACAGCTCTAAAATATTCCTATCTGGATTTATAGCTCGATATTTCAAAGTTCCTAGTTATATCGATATTCGATTTATATTAAATTCCTTTTATAATATAAATAAATCAATATAAATTATAAAGGAATTCCGACTTTTATAAAATTTGATTTGGACATAACTAAATATCTACATGACGAAATCTCGATTTTTCTCTTCCATTAGAAAATTATCGTTCAACAGATTCGAACGTTTCTTGTTTCACAGGAATCCGGTTTAAAACGGACCTTGTATATCCAGTTGAAGTTCAAATCGCCAAATTGCGAACTTCCACGCCATTTCAAGCTCGAATTTAATTATAATATAATTTTATGTTCAAACTTCGTTTATATACTATATTGTTATTCTAATTCAATTATAAACTGAATTATATAATTTGAATTGCCCAGTTTACATTATATTGCCAATTCACTGATTCTGATTATTTCAGAATTTAATATATTAATTAATTATTATTTTAATTAAATATTCAAAGTTATTTAATTTAAACGACCATTAAATCCTCTAAACCACTATTTATATAATTAAATAGATTAATTATAATACCATAAAAATACAGGATATTACATTAATCATCCATATGCTTCTACAACTATGGTGTGTGCAATTTCATGTAATCAAAATCATCCAACCATATATACTGGCATGAGTACATCCGTTAGAAACACAACCAAAACAAAACATTCAACTTGTGCATGAGCGTCACGGTTAACAACGCTTGTAAGTATACTGTGTGTGTGTGCCTATCTACATGCGCATCCATTCAAACACTTCATACAACATCCGTATCCAACAAATTAAATTTATCCAACAACTACTGATTTAAATAATAATTAAATTATATGTTCTCACCAATAAGCTCCAAAATCTTCAATGTCCGAGTTTCAACGCGAACAAACAATGTTACCGCTACATGTACCGCTTTAGATCCATTTCAATTAGCAGCTAATGATCTTCTGTTTATTTATATAGAAATTGAATTATAATATGTACATAAGAATTTTTATTTTATCACAAATTAATATTAAATCAAAATTATCAGTATTATATATCTATAAGTTCTATTTTCAAATATGATTCTAACGGAGCTAATGGTGAACTAATCGGATTTAGAATGAGTGAGTTATTGGTGTTTTAACATTTCGAATTAATATAAACTTAAAGTAAATAAAATCATACCCAAGTACATTAAAGCCCAACCCAACATGTTCTGATCCAACCCACTTCCCTTCCCCTTCTTCTTCTCCTCCTACACGCCTCATTTCCTGGAACCCAACATCACACGCACGGTGGTGCACATGCACACACCAATTTCATCACTAAACACGAATCCGAGACCACCAACATACCTCTCATCACCTCCTTGTTCAACTGCACACATCCGCCATCGACTCATCAACCTCCATCGAAATCCAGTGTGCCTCGACCAAAACTTGGAGCAGAAAAAAATGCGTTCGCTCCATTAAAAGGTGCGACACAAAAGTCCACCAAAATCCACCAAACCATGGTACATCGAAGCTCACTCCATCCTCATCACAATCCCTTGCTCCGATTCGTCTATCGCTGCTTCCACCTCCGATGAACTCCAACCCTAGTTTCGAACATTTCAAATTGTCGATACGAAATCGCGTCATTCTTACATGAAAAATAATATGTGTTCTGCTGATCGCAACGGTGCAGACGGCGTCGAGCGATACGAAGCGGATTGAGAGATATGATTTTTCGAAGTTTCAAACCCATTTCTTATGTTTACTATAAAGCTGAGATATCTCTCTACCCAATCAACGAAATTTTGATCCGTTGATTTCTAAAAATCTGAAATGGTGATACATACAACTTCTGTGTAGATCATTTGGCTGAAAGTGGAAGAATTGGGAGATTTTGATTTTTGATTGAAAAGTGATGTGGTTTTTTTTCATTTACTGTAAACACAAAAGGGAGAGAAGAAAAAGGAACGGGGAGAAGCTGCTTTGAGAAATGAAGGGTGTGGCCTTTCCTATTTGGTATTTAATGATTTTTAAACAAGTTTGGCATTTAATTTAAAGACACATGGCACCTACAGCATATGTATGAGGACACATATACCTTTATTTAATTAAATAAATTTCCAATCAATGCATGTTGGCCAAAATACATATTTATTTATTCGTTAAGTTTTGATTTTTAGTAACATCTTAACAACACTTATTAATGTAACCAAATTTCAACACTTAGAAGTGTATTTACCATGTTACTAAAAATTTATCAAAAAATGTTTACAACTTATTAATTTTTTCAAAATTGCTTGTCTATATTATTTACCAAAACTTATACTAAAATGTTCAAAAATAAATACCTAACAATCCTTATAGAATTTATAAACATCATTCAAATGATCTTACTTAACAATGTTTAAAATAAAAATAAAAATTATTTATATAAAATCTTAAATAACTCATTCTTTGCCAAATCATATTCTTATGTATTTGTGTGTGTGTGTGTATATATATACCAACATCAAATAATTACTTATAAATGTTTGAAATATGCATAAAATCTTAAACATGGTCTAAAATAAGTTTTCTATATTTCAATAAATCAAAAATAATTATTCAAACATATATATATATAAGATCATCAAATTTAATTTTTATATTTAAACCTTATTAGTTTCATTTTATAGAATAAAATTTTATTTAAATTTAGTTAAAAATCTTAGGTTGTTACATTCACCCCCCCATAAGGCTTTTCGTCCTCGAAAAGGAGGGTCATAAAATTAAATCTTATTATCGAAACATAATTAAAGATTTTATTAAGTTCAAAACTTATCAACCAAAATTTCATACGATTAAATTTGTAAAACTTGTTTAACCTCAAAACTTATATAACTTAAATCGTTATACCAGAAAATTTTATATATATTTGGGGAGGTCAATTTAAAGATTAATTTAAAGAAGTTTGAGTTTTAACTATAATTACAATATCTTGTTACAAAATATTTGAAAATGATTTCTTCGAACTTGGAATCCCATTTCATTCCCAAATCATTGACGTACAATATTCTTTCATATAGAAAATCATACTGCACTTCGGGATTTTCAAAACTAAGTTCGATTTCAAAAACTCACACATTTTATACTGAAATCTATATGTCATTAGTTCGAGGAGTTCATCCACATGACAAGACAACTGAGTATCACCCATCGTTCTCAAATCCAATCACTCTTCACAACCCAGTTTTAGTCATGGTTACTCAAACAAATCATATCTTTTCATATCCCGAAGTTTTAAATCATTTTTCGCAATCTAAAATTTAAAATGACCTACAACTTATATATTTTCCAAACGTTTCAAATCATCGAGATTCAAGTCGTCGAAATTTCTTTTATTTGAAAACCACTCTTATAACTGTCCATTATATCCAAAGTATCTGGAAAACAAATTTGATTGCTTGGAAATGAATTCCAGCTTTCAAATATACACTTATGTTTCATTTCAAAATAAATAATCTTATTCACATCTAACAAAGTCGAATATTTTGAGAATCCTATCATGCTTTATAACCCCGATTTATTCCAAACATCCAACTATTCACCGAAGTTAATGTTCAAATAACTATACAATTTCTCTTTCAATCAAATTTGGTCAATATGATTTCTTAAACAACTTTTCCAAATAAGCCTTTCTACATCCTAAGTTTAAACAATCATTTACAATTCATAAGTCCTTTAACTTCCTTTAGCTTGAATTCAAAATTGTTTCCAATATTTCCAAGATTTTCTGAATAATTTCCATATCTTTAATTGTTGGATTTCACGATTTAGTTCTTATATTCTCATAATTGAGTAACACTTTTTCTTTTATTTAAATCCACTTGAGATTCAAAACATATTACTTTTCTTATCCTTGATTAAAATATCAAATCTTGTTTAGAATTTTATCCCTTACAAACTAGTCAAAAATTTCTTGAAATAGTTTTATTAATATACCATCACGCTTCCTCTGCGCACTCTAATTATGTGTATACATGTTTAAGCTAGGGATGTTTCGAATATTAACCTTAACATCTTCAGAACCTACCTTTTAAATTTAATATTCCGAAGATCTAATTTTTCCTTGCCTTCTTATTATGTAAGCCCTATTTGTTGAGGTTTGTTAACATAATTACTTATATAAACAAGGTATTTAGTTTGAATTAAATCTTGATTCCATTCTCAAAGGATACAATGGGTATACATATATGAGATAAAACAATTTTCTCATAATCAAATCAAGTGGAGACGTATAAATAAGGGTTCAATCTCAAAATGGATACCAAAAGTATGGCAGTTCGAGTTACAATATTTGATCAAGTTCACAAGATAAGAAGGTATGAACGACAATACCCACTAATAAACGGTTCGAATTTAAACGATGGAGCTAACTTAGGCCAAGGTAGGAAAGTCGTGCGAACCTAAGGATACAATTACTGATTATTTATTCTTGGAATATTTGGTTTTCATTAACTTCCTTCTAAGTAAGTCTTACTTCAAATTTCGTTCCCTTTGCATCATAAATGATTACTCTTTAAATATTTCTATTTGAGTTGCCTATATGGTTTCAATAGGGAAAAAAGGCAGTTTTCTTCCTACTTAGATGTTTGTTACTATTTAAATCATTTTTTCTTCAAACAAATTCTTAGCTTTAATCAAAACTGCCTTCCAACCTCTTAAGGGGATTTTGATTTACAAAAATATACTTTTAAGCAAAATAGTTTAACTTGCATATTATCATTTACACTTCATGCTAAGTATTGATTCACATTTATTGCTTATATTAACTTATTTAACCTTCCTCCAGAAGTATAACATATTAGATCTAAAATTCATATCCAATATTTGTTATGACTTGTTTATTTGGAATTATGGGTATAATTTCTTAAACGAATTCTCTTAGTTCCCAAAATTCGCTTTCTAATGCTTAAGTGAAATTTACTTCTAAAATCCTTTCTGGTTATTAACAAAATAATTTGTTTTACATTGATAACATATTGACCTTACATTAAATTCATTCTTAATACTTCAACATGTTTAAATATTTTAAGTATTTCTCGATGTCTTAACTGGAATCATATAGTCATCCCACTTTCGAAACTCGAAAATAAAAATCTGTGATGTCGCAAACATTAATAGAATTATCCTCAAGCGACAAGAGTGTGACCCTATATCTATTACGTACATATAAGGCTTCGTATATACGTCGGCCCTGCGTATATTCGAAATCTTCATATATACTGGTAGTCCTATCGCGACATCAAGAAAATACTCGAATATTCCTAGATAAATGATTACGTTCTTTATAAAATCTATTTTTAGAGTACACTTTCTCGATCATAATATTCCGGAATCTCAATCGAGGGCATTTCTAACCCTATCTCTAATGAGATATTATAACTCTGATGTGTTCTACCTTACGTTCAAAATATGTCGTACCTCATAGCTTTGTATAACCGAAGCTCTGATACTAACTGTAACGACCCGTCTTTTTGCCCAATTCTAGCTGGTAAGAAACCAACTTAAATCGTTCACAAAGATGAATTGTTATGAGTACACACATATATTGAACAAAATAACCGAATTTTTCATTGCACAAAACAATATTACATCAGAGTTACATAGAATATCAGAGTTACAACACATATAGCGGAAGAAAAGGAAATATACTCTCAGTGGAAGAAACTGTATGATATAGCGGAAGCTCCAAACTATAGCATGGACACCAACTCTAAAAGCACTCCAAATCCTGCTCCAACAATCTATAACTGCAAAACTAAACTACTAGCTGCCCGTATGGAAATTAATGGGCACCCAGAGTTTAGAAAGGAACAATAAACTCCAAGTCAGTCATGGGACTGGTGTGAGAACATAAAATAGTTGTTTTTAGGATTTATTTTAAAGTTGGGAAATTCATCGGACCACGCCGCTAACGTGGAACGGGTTTATTCCATGTGAATCCCCGTGCATCAAAATTCGCAATGACTTTTAGAAAAATGAAGCTATCATAAGCTCGTCCCATATCACACAATGCAAGCGCACACCAAATGAGCGAATTTTACCTTATGATAACCGAACATGCTTTCTTACGTAAAATTCTCTTTCAATACTATAATATAATGTGGGAAAACCATTTCACAAATAAATATCGAATCATAGCCCCCATAACCCTAATTGGTTATATTGACATATAGGTATACAATCAAAATCCGTATGGCTCTTATTGGAGATTTGGGTTTACAATTTGATGATTCCTGGCACGAAAGATCAATCAGGGATACGAAGTGTAGTGTAACATGGCTTTTTCGTCCATCTCGGATACCAACAACAAATTGCAGGGCAGATCAATGGTTTTCGACCAGACACGGCCCCCCGAACATACCCAATTTCCCCAAGTTCATAAGTGGTTTCCCATTGCTGCAGTGTCATCATCAATCATATACAAGTATACAACCTAACTACCAGTTTCTCATCAATCCGGGGTGTGAGGTTGTCGATGTCTCGTCATACACAAAGCATGCCTAGATAAGCAATGCCTTAATCATATAAGCTCATTTCATATCTTGAGTATGTCACATTGTCCATTCACAATGTGACCACTGATTTCCATCATTACATAACCACTTTGAGCTCTACGTCACAAATCAGAAACATATCGACGGAAATCATGCTATGTCGTCAATTAAAATGTCAGGCACACAATCCATACAAATCCATTCTAGGTTTAAACGGAACCAAATCCGAATATCTTCAAATATATTCAGACCTCATGCCACTTATAACCTCGTATCGGGAGATCAGCCCAACCGAGACATCAGCAATAAATTTGAATACATTCAAAGATCCTCGGTCTTCACTCTTCATTTACCGAGTCTCGAATAATGTCGTATTATTACTTGGAATGGTTTTCTAACATATATACGATTCCGGTCGTTCCAAGTAATAAGCGTACTTGAAACAATAGTTATGGACCATACAGGATTTTCAATTCAAATCTCCTTCCAATCATGACCATTTCATTTACAAATCAAGGTAGGCTTTACTTTGATTTTTCATTACTTCCGTTACCATCTTAACTCTTCTTTGAATTCACATATTCGTTTTGCAAACCTCATATTTCATATAAAAATACTTTGATACTAACATTTCCAACATACTTCTTTAAAATTTCCAATGTCAGATATCTTACTTAAAATAGGTAAATCACTCCATACACAATTTATTTTAATTGTCTTCCAACTATATTACAAACATTTTTATACTTTAAATAATAATTCATGATTTATAACTTTCAACTAACTTATCTTTGAAAGTAACATTTGAAAGGTGTTATAAAAAGTGCTGTAAAATAGTTGTTTAAATCAAATAGATTTAAATCATTTGAAATTCAAATATTCCAATTCTAATCACTTTAAAATAAGAAATAAGATTTTCCATAAATTTTCTCCATTTAAAAATAATTATAAACCTGTTTGTTTCAACTTTTCGTTATCGTAGTCGATTTGCACGTATAGCGATCTTTTCCAAATTTGGTTTAAATATATCTTGAAATCATATATTTAAAATTTGAAAATCTCTTTCTATTCAAAACACATCGTTAATATAAATCCAATGTTTACCGTTCTATGTTAATCCAATTCGACACATTCAAGTTATAACCATTTGAAATTCAAAAACCGATAATAACAAACTATCGCTACGCGACGAGTTCGATTTAGATTATGTAACGATTTTTAAAATTATTCAATCCTCTTTAATTCAAAATTAAATCTTTTAAATTTTGAAATTATATTCCAATATAATTTAAATTCAAAATAGTTTTCAAATAAAATTTCAAACTTAGATATTCATATTTCATCTGCTGGACCAGTTAGGGACGGCCAGGGAGAGCAGGAAACTGTATTTTCCAAACCCAAGCCTAGAACACAATCCTCTCTATCGTCCTAGACGTTTAGTATTTTATTATTATTTAAAACATATACTAAATTTCAAACCGCGTTCAAATTCCTAAATCTCCTCTTTGAATCAAATTAAACTTAATATAAAATAATGCTTTATCAAATTTTTCTAATAGTCGTATAACATCAATATAGGATTTAAATCATTCCCAATTCAAATTTCAACTAAATTCAAATATAACTTACAAGTGGTTGAAAGTATTCCAAAACCCCTTTTTATTTCATACGAAAATCGCTTACACAGTTCTGATTTGCAAACAATTTGGAAAGTTAAATTCAAACTAAATTCCCAACATATAATAATAACAACTCTTTATTTTAATGGAAGGAGAATTTAAATTAATCATTTGTATGATTCTACAACTATGGTGTGTGCAATTTCATGCAATCAAAATCATCCAACCATATATTGGCATGAGTGCATCCATTACAAACACAACCAAAACAAACATTCAACTTGTGCATGAGCGTCACGGTTAATAACGCTGGTAAGTATACTGTGTGTGCCTATCTACATGCACATCCATTCAAACACTTCATACAGCATCCATATCCAAAAAATTAAATTTATCCAACAACTACTAATTTAAATAATAATTAATTAGATGTTCTCACCAATAAGCTCCAAAATCTTCAATGTCCGAGTTTCCACGCGAACAAACAATGTTACCACTACATGTACCGCTTTAGATCCATTTCAATTAGCAGCTGATGATCTTCTGTTAATTGATATAGATATTGAATTATAGTCTATACATAAGAATTTTTATTTTATTATAAATTAATATTAAATCAAAATTATCAGTATTATATATCTATAAGTTCTATTTTCAAATATGATTCTAATGGATCTAACGGTGAACTAATCAGATTTAAAATGAGTGAGTTATTGGTGTTTTAGCATTCTGTATTAATATAAACTTAAAGTAAATAAAATCATACCCAAGTACATTAAATCCCAGCCCAAAACATTCAAATCCAACCCACTTTCCTTCTCCTTCCTCTTCTCCTTCTCCTACAAGCCTCATTTCCTAGAACCCAACATCACGTGCATGGGGTGCACATGCACGCACCAATTTCATCACCAAACACGAATCTGAGACCACCAACATACCTCTTATCACCTCCTCCTTCAACTGCACACATCCGCCATCGACTCGTCAACCTCCTACGATATCCAGTGCGCCTCGACTGAAACCTGGAGCGGAAAAAAAATGCGTTCGCTCCATTAAAAGGTGCGACACAAAAGTCCACCAAACCATGCTACATCGAAGCTTACTCCATCCTCATCACAATCCCATGCTCTGATTCGTCTATCGCTGCTTCCACCTCCGATGAACTCTAACCCTAGTTTTGAACATTTCAAATTGTCGATACAAAATTGCCTCATTCTTACACAAAAAATACTACATGTTCTGCTGATCACAACGGCGTAGATGGTGTCGAGCGGTTTGAAGCGGATTGAGAGATATGATTTTTCGAAGTTTCTCGAACCCTTATCTTATGTTTACTGTAAAATTGAGATATCTCTCTACCCAATCAACGAAATTTCGATCTGTTTATTTCTATAAATCTGAAATGGTCATACGGACAACTTCTGTGTAGATCATTTGGCTGAAAGTGAAAGGATTGGGAGATTTTGATTGAAAAGAGATGTGGTTTTTTCATTTACTGTAAACACAAAAGGGAGAGAAGAAAAAGGAATGGGGAGAAGCTGCTCCGAGAAATGAAGGGTGCAGCCTTTCCTATTTGGTATTTAATGATTTTTAAACTAGTTTGGTATTTAATTTAAAGACACATGGCACCTACAACACATGTATGAGGACACATATACCTTTATTTAATTAAATAAGTTTCCAACCAATGCATGTTGGCCAAAATACATATTTATTTATTCATTAAGTTTTGATTTTTAGTAACATCTTAACAGCACTTATTAATGTAACCAAATTTCAACACTTAGAAGTGTATTTACCATGTTACTAAAAATTTATCAAAAAATGTTTACAACTTGGTAATTTTTTCAAAATTACTTGTCTATATTATTTACCCAAGCTTATACTAAAATGTTCAAAAATAAATACCTAACAATCCTTATAGGATTTATAAACATCATTCAAATGATCTTACTTAACAATGTTTAAAATAAAAATAAAAATTATTTATATGAAATCTTAAATAACTCATTCTTTGCCAAATCATATTCTTATGTGTGTGTATATATATATATATACCAACATCAAATAATTACTTATAAATGTTTGAAATATGCATAAAATCTTAAACATGGTCTAAAATAAGTTTTCAATATTTTAATAAATCAAAAATAATTATTCAAACATATATATATACATTTAAGATCATCAAATTTGATTTTTATATTTAAACCATATTAATTTCATTTTATAGAATAAAATTATATTTAAATTTAGATAAAAATATTAGGTTGTGACAGGTATTAAGGGTACTATCACACAAAGGGGAGATGGTGGGTAGTGTTTTATAACTTTTATAAAACTTTTTTACTTATTTCAATACTAGAATAAAAAACAGATAATCAACCACATGCATATATTGTTTACACCAAAAAATGGCTTAAACACCTAAGGTACTAAAATTGCACTTCACCAAAATGGTAGGGAAATAAATGAAGCCGTACTTAACAATAATTGAAAATGAAAATGGGAGGAAGATAAAATGAAGACAAGCTTTAGAGTGGTTCAACCTTATATTAGGCCTACATCCACTATGAAGATAGCTTGCATTCTTATAATGGGGATTACAAAATACGTAAACTCTTTTTTTCATACATCTCTATACCCACTCAATATATTCTCATTCATACATTTCAATCCTGGGATTTTATAAGAGAATGGTAGAGTTTGAGGAGGAGAAGGATGGGTGAATGATTGAGAAGGAAGATGTCTTTGTTTCCCCCAATTACAAGGTTGTAATTGACACCATGGCCAAATGGGTGATGGAACTTTGAGTGGATGATCATTACTTCCAAGTGTTTGAGGAGTCACAGAGGATAGAATTTTGCAGCACTTCGTGGCTAGAAAAATTGGATCCCTTTTATTCTGGCAGCCATGGGGTATTTATAGGTGATCTCCCTTGAGCAAGTGATCTGAAATCTGTATATGCAGGCTACAGGTCATTCATCCTATTAATTACAAATGTGCCATCGCCTAGCTGTAGCCAGCTGTCTGTAGCTGTTTCAAGTTGTCATGTGCGAGCGACTCTATAGGAGCGAGCGTTTTGGGTAGACGGGCGGACGATCATGATTTTTTGATGTGGTTATGTCTGATCCTGAGTGAGCAAGCGATGGTCTTTTTTACTCTGGAGGTGACTGGCCAAGGCTTGCGACTTGGGAATGTAAGTGCGCTCTTTCTAAGAACTTGTGTACGATCGACCGGTAGGTGGTATCTGACCAAGGTGTTGATGTTCGACTAGTAAGAGCATACGAGCGATAGGAATTGCAATCCATGGCCGGTTGTTAAATGTACGCGCGATCTTGACTCCTGCTCTGATACGTACGACCGAAATTTGACATTAGGTCAAGCGTCTTCCATTGCTGTGGGCGACTTGCATTGTTTTGATTCTCGAGCGGCTTTGTTCCGATATGAACGACCGAACTTTGCTTCTGCGCTCGAATCATGACTTTCTTCGGGCTTCGGCCTTGCTCTATGTAATTGTTTTCCATCCTTTATGAGTCGCTTAAACGCCTTGGACTGAACTATGCATGATCGTCCCTGAAGGTATTCGTTCTGTAGCTCCTACTCAGATCTTGTAACTCAATTTGCATACGGATTCTTATGGATCAACATTTTCCCCTTGAAGCTTGTTATTTTATGTTGCAGAGAATTACTGGCTTTGACATAATTGATCGTAACATTGCTTGGTAGATTTAATCTGACTTGCCGAAGGGTCATTCGTGCAAAACTCAAGACTGCTTCTTTGTTGTTGATTGATATCGTTTCCTTCGGGCGAGACATTTGAGCTATCTTGCCATCATTGTAAAAGGCTTAATCATGGGGAAGTGATTATGCCATCTGGATTCTAATGGGACATTTATTTCTGCAATCGAGTATTGAGCTGATATGGCGAGAAATGCTCTTGATGTATGTCCTTTAATCTCCCCCCTTATTCCTTATTTCTCATTTTATTTTTTTCTTATTTTCCTTCAACAAGGTTTCTCAACCAAAAAACTCCGTGTTTCTTTCTATCGCCATTTTATGTAGCACAGGTTTTTCAATTTTTACTTGTGCTTGTTCTTCTCTTGGATCTCACGATTATTCTATGATCCATCTGCAGGATGGTTTCGTCTCCAAAACGACGTCGATTGGGAAGATTCTTTGATTTGGATGTCCCGATAGACGAGATTCAATCAACTGGCCAACCATCTGTGAATTCTCACTCCAATCCGTCTCATATAGAGCTTCAGACTATCATCAATAAACCATGTTATGCTCCTGGGCCATGCAGTCCTAGGCTTGCTAAGAGGTTCCCGGGGTGGAACTTACAGGGGTAGCTTCTAACGTGGACATATCTCCGTCTGACTCTTAGACCTTCTCTTGTGATATGGTTGCCGTAAAGGGTCAGATGTTAGCCCGTCTCGAGAATGCTATGCATTAATTTGGGGAAAAAATGAATCTGCTAAAAAATCATTTTGCAAAGCGGATGAATGGTTGGCATACATTGGCTTGCGATCTCCAACAGCTTCACAAGGACAATCTCGAGTGTATTTCTGATTTGAAAGATGATAAGGCGAAGCTGATTCATGCCCTTAGATCCAGAGATAGTGTGGTTGCCTCTTTTCCCCAGGAGATCTTGAGTTGGTGGTTCCTAATCATGATGATGAAATTCCATCCTTTTCTACTTAGATTAAGAGGAAGGTAGGTAGACCCAGGAAGGTCAGGGATCTGTAATATCTTTTCCTATCTTTGGTTGTTTCCTTTTTGAACTTTTAAGATCGGTTGTGTAAGCGGGTGCCGGTCCTCGCTCATGACACTATGTTGGTTTATGACTCATGTTGACCTTTGATGCTTTTGTGGTCTTGATGAATGGTGGTTTTGCGTGTTTTGTGATGCTCTTTGTGCCTTTGTCTGCCACACCATGTCTCTTTTCCCTGCTTAGCAACAAATATATTTTTTAATAATTTATATTATAGTTTTCCTGACGATCGTGCGTTAGTATCGTATTTATGGCGCATTACTAATACGTCGTTATGATTGGTTTTATTGTGGGTTTATTGAGCTGGGATCGTCCAACTTTTTAGTATTTGTCTTGTCTCGTGAGTTTCTTGTTGTTTTTAATCTTGGCAATTAAGCCATTCGTGTTTTCTTGTAATTAAACATATGTTTGTATATATGTTATGGTAGTATTAGGATGCATTTTTAGTGCATGCCCCCATAGGAGGACTTTGGTTTCAATGTTGTAATCCAATCTTGGCTTTGTTTGACTTGTTTAACAACAAAGAACAAGAATGGATACCCCCTTTCGGCTGGGATTTCTGCTTTTTGCTGGTCTTTCCAGCATGTTTGATCCTTCCCCATTTATACGCTTCATCCCAGAGAGCGGACACTAGTTTATCTCATCGAGTTTTGACTCAATTCAAAGAACTTGTGTCCTTCACCTAACAAGGTGCCCCCCATTTTCTGGATTGGCAATTTTCCTTTTCGGGACATGTCGGTTTTTTCCGACTTAATGCTTCACCCTAGGAATTGGACACTAGTTCACCTTATCGAGTTTTTTCCCAAATCGGAGAACCCGTGTCCTGCACCTAAGAAGGTGCCCATTTTATGGGCTCAGTAATTTTAACCGTGGGACATTTTGAGTTGCTTTCACCCCAACATTGATTTCTTAATCTGATGCCAAGCCTATTGTTGGTCATGTACCAAAAGATTCGGTATTTCTTGGTGAAAGTCGGAACTCGTTGTATTGGCGCCCCTTGGTCGCTTGTTTGCCTACACAAAGAAGTCAACTTTTAGTAGGAACTTGTGAATGAGTGATTTGCACATGCAAATGGAATTCCATATTCATTCATTTTATGTACAAAATGCGAAATTTTTGTAAATATTCACAGCCTTTTCTACGTATTTGAACAATTGTTATAAAAATTAAAGACGAATATACTCGTTGTTCCATTCTCATGGAATCTGGATTCCATCTGTGGTGGCCAATTTAAAAGTACCATCCTGGAGTTTTTGGTTTATAACATAAGGCCCTTCCCAATTAGGTCCAAAAATACCAGTACCAGTTATTATCTTTTTTAGAACAAGATCTCCAATTTTGAAAGTTCTATGTCTGACTTTTGAATTGAAATGCCTTGCCACCCTTCTTTGATGTGCGGCTACTCTGAGTTCTGCTTCCTTTCTTTTTTCCTCAAGTTGGTCGAGGGCTTCGAGTTGTAGCTTCTCATTTTCTTCGTGGTCAAAGTATATCCTTCTATGGGTAGGGACTTCTTGTTCCACTGATATCATGGCTTCACAGGTGTAAGACATATAAAAGCGAGTATGCCCGGTCGCAGTTTTATGTGTGGTGCAATATGCACATAATGCTAGCGGGAGTTCATCTACCTAACCACCTTTAGACTTTTCTAGCCGCTTCTCAATAGTCGTTTTAATGATTTTTTTTACTGCTTCCACTTGCAAGTTCGCTTGCGGATGAGCGACTACTGAAAAGCTTTTCTGGATTTTATACTTAGCGCAAAAGTTTTGGAACTCTTCACTTTCAAATTGGGTCCCGTTGTCTGTGATTATCTTTTGTGGTTCCCCAAACCTGCATATAATATTTTTCAAGATAAAATTAATAACTTTCTTCGAAGTTATGGTGGCTAATTGTTCTGCTTTGGCCCATTTTGTGAAGTTATCAACGGCGACAATTACATATTTAAAACCAAATTTTGCAGTGGGAAGGGGTCCTATGAGGTCGATGCCCCAGATAGCAAATGGCCATGGGCTGACCATGTGGGTTATAGCTGTAGATGACATCCTTGGAAGCTTAGCAAATCTTTGGCATCTGTCACATTTTTTAGTGTAGGCCATGGAATCTTTGTTGATATCTGGCCAGAAGTAACCGTATCGCAGGATTTTCTTAGCCAAAGTTTGTCCACCAGTATGACCTCCGCATTCCCCTTCATGTAATTCCGCCGTGATCGCCTTTGATTCCTTTTTTGTAACACAACGTAGTAAGGGTGTAGAAAATCCATGTCTGTACAACCATCCATCCTGAATGAGGTAAAAATAGGCTTTTCACAAAATATTCTGTCGCTGCTTGGCTTTCTCCGGGAGCGTCCCGGTGAGCAGGTATTCGTTGATTGGCGTCATCCATGAGTTCGGTTCATCGGTCATTTCCATGATCCAATCCATCTCGGTTTGCCTCGTGCTTGGGCTGGAAAGGAATTCCACTAGAATTAGCCCCATGAGTTGTGCGTCTTCTGTGCTTGCGTATTATGCCAATGAATTAGCTTTGGTATTTTCTCCTCTAGGAATGTGAGATATGGTGTAATGCTCGAAAGCTTCCAACACTTCCAAGGCTTTGGAAAGATAATCCGGCAAGTTACCCATTTTGGCTTGGAATTCTCCTAGAACTTGGCATACTACGAGCTGGGGGTCGCTGAAGATTTGTATAGTTTTTATCTGTAACTATTTTGCTAATTTTATTCCTACGATGAGGGCTTCATACTCAGCTTCGTTATTGGTCGATGGAAATTCTAGCCTTAGTATACAGCATAAAGATCTTCCTTCAGGGGTTTCCAGGACTACCCCTGCCCCAGAACAGTGATCATTTGAGGCTCCATCAACAAATAACTTCCACTGGACGTTGGTTTCAACATCATCTTGCTCTTTTATCTCGCCTCGGTCGGTAAAGTCGGCAAGCGCTTGTCTGTTGATCGCTTTTCGAGGGTGATACATAATGTCGTATTGACTAAGCTCTATATTCCATTTTAACAACCTTCCGGAGGTCTCTGGTCGTGACAAAACTTGCCTCAAAGGCTGGTCCGTAAGAACTGATAGGACGAGCCTGAAAGTAGGGCCGAAGTTTCTTCGATGCAATAAGCAAACAATGAGTGAGTTTTTTAAGCTTTGGATAATTCAGCTCTGCCCCAGATAATCTCTTACTGATGTAGTAGACTGGTTTTTGTACTTTCAAATCTTCCCTGAGCAACGCTGCACTTAGGGCATGGGCAGAGACCGCCAGGTATAGAAACAAGTCTTCTCCGTCATTAGGCTTTGATAGCATAGGAGGCGTTGCCAAGTGTTGGATCAGTTCCTCGAAGGCTTTCTAGCATTCAGAGGTCCATTGTATCTCTCTCTTTCCTTTCCTGAGGGCATCGAAGAATGGAAGACATTTGTCCATTGCCCTGGATATGAAGCGATTTAAAGCTGCAATATTCCCATTCAAACACTTAAGTTCCTTCTTTGTTCCTGGAGCACGCATTTCTCTCAAAGTTGATATTTTGGCTGGATTAGCTTCTATACCCCTAGCGTTGACCATGAATCCAAGGAACTTGCCCGAACCAGCTCCAAAAGAACATTTCAAGGGATTCAATTTCATGCCATATTGGCGTAAGATATCGAACATTTGGGCAAGATCCTCCAGATGGTCTATTGCTCTCTTTGATTTTACAAACATATCATTGACATAGACTTCGATCGTCCTACCGATTTTATTTTTGAACATAGCATTTACCAGTCGCTGATAGGTCGCCCTTGCATTGTTTAGACCAAATGGCATCACCTTATAGCAGTATAGGCCGAGATCAGTAATGAAACTCGTGTCTTCCTGGTCCGGGCTATGCATCATGATTTGATTGTAGCCGGAATATGCATTCGTGAAAGATAGCAACTCATGACCGGCCACATAATCTACTAATTGGTTGATTCTGGGAAGAGGGAAACTATTTTTTAGACTGGCTTTGTTAACGTCTGAGTAATCTACATAGACTCGCCATTTACCATTTGATTTATTTACGAGCACAGGTTTGGAGATCCATTTTGGATAGGTAGATTCCCTGATAAAACCATTTTCCATTAACCTGTCGACTTCTTCCTTTAAGGCGCATGACCTCTCCGGCTCCTAGGTTCTCCTTTTCTGTTTGACAGCCAGAACGCGCGGGTCAATGTTTAGCTTATGGACCGCAATGTCTGGAGATATGCCGCACATGCTGGAATGGTTCCACGCGAACACATCCAAATTAGGTCTTAAAAAGATAATCAATTGATTTTTTAGTTTAGGCCTTAACTGAGATCCTATATTCAACACGATTTGGGTCTTTTGGAATTACAGCTATAAGAATTGTGATTTCGGCCGATGTCACCCTTTCGTCCTCTACACTAGCTTTCCTGGGGTCGATTTCTTTTTGCGCTCCACTATGTTTGCTAGTGCAAAAACCCATCTTTAATTGCTATAAAGGGAGTTTTTCGATGCGGGGAAGAGCCTCTGCATCCTTTCCCGAGTCCTTTTTCTTAGCCTCCCTCAGCTCTGTCACATAGCAGTCTCTTGTAGCAATTTGGTTGCCTTTAATCACACCGATTTCCTGTTCATTTTGGAACTTCATAGTCAAACACCATGGAGCTAGTGCAACCTTAAAACCCGAAAGAGTTGGTCTCCCAATGAATGCATTGTAAGACGAAAAAACTCATCTATCAGGACAAAAGTTTGTATCATAGAAACCCTACGTTCGCCATCTTCCAATTCCACAGGTAAGTCTATCACTTCGATGGGTTGCGTAGGTTGACCCGTAAAACCGTGGATCTTATTTGGATATGCGAGCACTGTCGCTATAGGGAGATTCATTGTTTGGAAGGTGCTTATGAAAATCACATTAACAGATGACTCTTTGTCAACTAGGACCCCTTTTTACAACTGTAGGGACCGAGACCAATTGTGATCACCATGGCATCAATAGTTGCTGTAACTAGTTCGTCTGCATATTTATCCTTGAATATCATATCATCGATCGAAGTTTTGGGCATTTTCATCGGGAGCTCGTTGTTCAAGATCATGCATCTTTCCTCTTTCGAGGCATGCTTTAATTCGTTAGCATACTTTTCCATATCCTCCCAATTGTTCCTAGCCAGATGGGGCCCCCCAAATATCATATTGATTATTGGCCTTGAATCGACTGATATTTAAGCTTCCTTACTTGAGTCGGGTTGGCTAACTGTATTATTATGCCCTTGTGCAGCTGAAATATTTTGAGAATTTTTTACATACTGTTGGAGTTGATTCTTCCTGATGATCTCTTCAATTAAACTCTTCAAGTGCCGACATTCGTTGGTGTTATGTCCAGGTTGGTTATGAAACCGCTAGAATTTGCCGGAATTTGCTTGTTGCTCAGTTATCTTTTGCGGCTTCATCTGAGGAAAGATACCTGAATCCTTCGCGGCGGAGTAAATTCTTTATGGATCTCGTTTAGGAGGGTTAATTTGGATAGTTTATACAACCATGTCATTTAATAAGCTTTGCTATCCTTCTCATCACTTCCCCTCTTTTGTCCTGCGTCGTTCTTCTGCTCAATTCTGGGTTCACTGTTTTTTCCTTCTCTGGTGGCATTATTTTCTGTAACCTTCTAGACGCTTGGAGCTTCATCTTATGCACTCATGTATTCCTCAGCTTTCTTATAAAACTTCTTCAAAGTTTTTGGTTTCTTCATCTTGAGCCACTTCCCAAATTCTGACTTCTTATCGATAGCTCCTTTCAGAGCTTCCAATAAGTACCAAGGCCCTGGTTCTATGACTTCTGCTGGTGCAGCATGGAAGCATGTAAGGAAAGCTCTGATGGTTTCCCCAGGCTTTTGTTCCATTTTGCATAGTGACATCACATCCCTTACCTTGGTGGTTTGTAGTCGGAATTGATCTTGAAACCTCCTTGCCAAGTCGGCGAACTAATCAATACACTTAGATGGAAGTCTGGTGAACCATAGCAAGGCCATACCTTCTAGGCACACGGGAAAGTATATGCACTTGATTTCATCAGTAGCTCTAGCTCCATTCATGTGTTGGTCATACTTGAACAAAAAAATGTTCGGATCTCCAACTCTGCTATAATGTGCTATTGTTGGGGGCATGAATTTCTTTGGGAATTTTGCTTGATGGATTTTCTCTATGAACGGATTTTTGCTGGGTGAGAACTCCCACTCTTTCTCTTCATCTTCTCGGGTCGCTTTCTCCTTCATTATTCGCTGGATCATGTCTGTGATTTGCCTCTCGCCACCTGCTTGTTCATCGGGGTCAGTATCGATGTTTTTATCGTAGCAACCACGATTTGATCTTCGACGCCTTGCACTTTTTTTGGGAAATATTATGTTGGTGGGACTCGTGAACGTCTGAGCCATATGTTTCTCTGTATGCTGTGGAGATCTGGACTTGGAGTCCTCAACGCAGGCCTCTCCCTTGTCTACCACTAAGTAGTGAGATCGACCAGGGTCTAAGGCTGGTGAGTCCTCTTTTTCACCAGCATTATTCACAACATTTGGTGGTAGTAAATTGGTTTGAGCATTAGTCAGGACATCAAACCTTTCCATCATCATCTTCATCGTATCGTCCATCTTTTCGTTCAAGTTGTTTATAACCACATTCAACTCATTTCGCATTACAGGTGGCCTAGGGGTTTCCCCAGCCCCTTGGTCCAGAGTTTGTGGTATAGTCTCATCAACATTATTACCCTCATTGATCGTGGGAACTTTGGCAGATTTGCTGCCTTTCTTCAACCCGGCCATGGCTTCAAAGGAGAAAGCGATTTTGGATTTTTTTTCTTTTAGATTGCTAAACTCTTAAAGGAAGTACGAAGCAAGGAATGATGAACACGGCCCCACGATGGGTGCCAAAATTTTTACACCAAAAAATGGCTTAAACACCTAAGGTACTAAAATTGTACTTCACCAAAATGGTAGGGAAATAAATGGAGCCGTACTTAACAGTAATTGAAAATGAAAATGCGAGGAAGATAAAATAGGGACAAGTTTTAGAGTGGTTCAGCCTTATATTACGCCTACATCCACTATGAAGATAGCTTGCTTTCTTATAACGGGGATTACAAAATACATAAACTCTCTTTTTTCATACATCTCTATACCCACTCAATATACTCTCATTCATACATTTCAATCCTGGGTTTTTATGAGAAAATGGTAGAGTTTGAGGAGGAGAAGGATGGATGAATGATTGAGAAGGAAGATGTCTTTGTTTCCCCCAAATACAAGGTTGTACTTGACACTATGGCCAAATGGATGATGGAACTTTGATTGGAGAAGATGACTTCCAAGTGTTGGAGGAGTCACCGAGGATAGAATTTTGCAGCACTTTATGGCTAGAAAAATTGGATCCCTTTTACGCTGGCAGCCATGGCATATTTATATGTGAGCTCCCTTGAGCAAGTGATCTGAAATCTGTATATGCAGGCTATGGGTCGTTCATCCCATTAATTACACATATGCCATCGCCTAGTTGTAGCCAGCTGTCCGTAGCTATTTCCAGTTGTCATGTGCGAGCGACTCTATAGGAGCGAGCGTTTTGGGTAGACGGGGGACGATCATGATTTCCTGATGCGGCTACCTGAGCGAGCAAGCGATGACCTTTTTAGTCTGGAGGTAACAGGCCAAGGCTTGCGACTTGAGATGTAAGTGCGCTCTTTCTAAGAACTGGTGTACGACCGACCGGTAGGTGGTAACTGACCAAGGTGTTGATGTTCGATTAGTAGGAACATACGAGCGATAGGAATTGCAATCCATGAGCGGTTGTCAAATGTACACGCGATCTTGACTCCTGCTCTGATACATACGACCGAACTTTGATATTAGGTCAAGCGTCTTCCATTGTTGTGGGCGACTTTCTTTGTTTTGATTCTTGACCGGCTTTGTTCCTATATGAACGACCGACCTTTGCTTCAGCGCCCGAATCATGACTTTCTTCGAGCTTCGGCCTTGCTCTGTGTAGTTGCTTTCCATTGTTTATGAGTCACTTAAACGCCTTGGACAAAACTATGTGCAATCGACCCTGAAGGTATTCGTTCTGCAGCTCCTACTCAGATCTTGTAACTCAATGTGCGTATGGATTCTTAGGGATCAACATATATGCTAGCAAGTAACCATATATATATATATATAAGCAATAAAGTAAAAAGTGTCAAGTTGCAACGATGACACAAGGACTTTTACACTGATTTGGATTTTTCTACATCTACTTCAATATAATTTATTGTATACATTTCTTTTCAATCACCTGTTTTGATGTGGTAGTAAAAAAACTAGAATGCGGTTTCAATTTCAAGGTAGTGAGATACATCCTACTAAATTTTTGAGCACAAATACACTTAATTGATTTAGTCAAGAAACATGCCTACCCATTCAATTTGAAAGGGAAAAAATCACAGCAACTTAATTTGAATGGAAAACAAGCTCAACCAAATAGATAACAGTAGAGAGTTGTTGGCTTCCAAATACAAATAGGTGTACTTAAGATACCACATATATATAACCCTTTGGACAACACTTTGATTTCTGAATTAATGATAGAATACTTGCAAATCACTGAGTAGTTCATAAAGAAAAATTATAGAAAAATAGAAATTAAATTTTAAGAGAATAAATTATGTGAGTTCATAGGAAGAAGAAGATAAATAACTGGTTTTAAAAATTGTTTTCTGACCCACTACATAATGTTTGGAAAGATAGGTCTAGTCATGAAAAATGTAATAAACAACCATAACTTTTTCACATCAAAAAGGTGTATTCTTACTAGTTCAAATAGTAGTTAAAAGGTTGTGTCTATTCTGGAAGAAACATGATTTAAAATTGTAATTTTCAAAGTTAGATAACCATCTCTCTAACAGTCTATATATCGACATATCTATATGGTATATATCAACATGTATGTGTTTGTTTTGAAAAACAAAGACATTCACAAAGTGTTTAAAATTATGAGCTCTTGCAAAATCATTTAGAATAGTTTCAAAATGCCTAAATATGTATGTTACTTGTATAAAATATTTGTAAAAATTATTTAGAATATATAATAAAATATTTGATAACAAAGTAATTGTAACGACCCGGAAATTCTAAGCCAATTTAAAATTTATATTTTGATGAATTTTGAATATTTAAAATGAATTATTTAAATAATATCGATGAGAAATTTATTTTGAATAGTATTAGGACGTATATATTTATATACGTCGTCATTAGAATATAAATTTGTAACACCCCACCGCCGCTAGGGTCACTCACAAAGGGAATGCACTAGTTTTGGTGGAGTATTATCTAGGTAAACATGCACAGAAATATTACAAGACAGAACATATAAAAACAGCGGAAGTAAACATGATTTCATTACTTTACAACATTAGTAAGGTCTAAAACCTTTTACATCAAAGTGCCATTAAATTACATACATCGAAACCTGTCTTGTAATAATAAAGAAGCATAAAACCATAGTCATAAATTGTTCCCCAAGTAAAACAGTAAAATAGCCATAGCTAAGAAAAGTCCAAGCCATAGATGATTATCTTGAAGCAGAAAGATCCGCACTAAGTAGCAACATTTCCTCCCGGCAAACCTTGGGGGGGGG
Organism: Allium sativum; assembly: GCA_030737875.1. Taxonomy (NCBI): domain Eukaryota; kingdom Viridiplantae; phylum Streptophyta; class Magnoliopsida; order Asparagales; family Amaryllidaceae; genus Allium; species Allium sativum. The sequence continues at coordinate 632,682,221 of CM060919.1, forward strand.
GGGGAACGGAAGAAAAAGAGGCGAAACAAAATGGGTCAGTCATAAAGACTGAGTAAGTCCTAGTGACTTTCAGCCTAAAAACAGGTAAGAGTAACATGACATGTATAAACCGAAAGTAAATATAAGCATGATGACAAGATAAATAGATCAGACTAAGGTAACAGGATAAACTCAAGTAACAAGATAACCAAGGTAACAGGATAACCAAGGTAAACTCGGAATAGCATCGCATGTCTAACGTCCTCTGCACCAACCGTACTAGCATCCTAACTCGTATCATCCCTTCCATGTATATGTATAGTCCCTTGCCGTATATCGTACAGATTCCATCACGTTATTCTGTATCACTACAACGTAGTGTCACCATCCTTGAAATCACTCGAACTGCCATCCTTGTTCTGGCCAGATTCCCTTATCATGAATTATCGCGTGTTCATCTAGAATTTACGCCACCTAGGACCACTAGGGATTATGCTACCTATTGGACGTTTTCTAGATTCGATCAGGGTTTATGCCACCTAGGACCACTAGGGATTATGCTACCTATCGACTACGCCCTTTTTCCACGTGACGATCTAATCGATCGGCTCCCTACAAATCCTAGCTCGTTGTGTGTCGGGTGTCATACGGCCCAATCACGAATGTAGCTACTCTATGCTAGGTCCACCCAAGGGTGTATCAAGCCCTAGGGTGTCAACCACTGACACCATTTCAAGCACACATAGTGTACAACTACTGGTGCCCACGCCTGCTTTTTCAACTCTGGACTACGTGCACGACCATAGTCCGCCTGAACCTACAATGGTGCACAAGACTCAGCCGTCATTTTGGTCGCTTACAATCAGCCCAGTAATCGTGCCCCACCCTAGCCTAGTCCCTAGGGTATCGTGATACATCCAAGAGGGTCACTGCTGAAAAGGACCGCGTAACTAGGGTTTCCGTCTAGCAGGTTAAGTGTTGTCATCTAAATTCAAGACTTAACCCCTATTAGTCTAGCATGTCCAGTTGGTTAAGTGTGGTCATTCAAGTTCGTGACTTAACCCGTCTACATGTCATGTCAAGATTGGCTAAGTGTTGTCATTCACGTTCATGGCTTAGCCCTACGAATCACGTGTCAAGTTGGTTAAGCGTATTCCAGCGGTTCATGACTTAACCCTATCCAAATCATCGTGTCAAATTGGTTAAGTATATTTAAGCTTAACCCCGTCAAATTACGGTGTTAGATTGGTTAAGTATATTCAAAGCTTAACCCCATCAAGTTACCGTGTTGGTTTGGTTAAGTATATTCAAGTGACTCATGACTTAACCTCACCAAGTTATCATGTTAGATTGGTTAAGTATATTCAAGCGATTCATGACTTAACCCTGTCAAGTTACCATGTTAGATCGGTTAAGTATATCCAAGCGATTCATGACTTAACCCCGTCAAGTTATCATGTTGGATTGGTTAAGTATATTCAAGTGATTCATAACTTAACCCCATCAAGTTATCATGTTAGATTGGTTAGGTATATTCAAGCGATTCATAACTTAACCCCATCAAGTTACCGTGTTAGATTGGTTAAGTATATGTTAACCTAACCCCATCCACTAGTCAAATTATAACGGTTAGGTGTTACCCTTTTTAGTTTACTTAACCTTACCATGCATCGCGTTATACTAGTCGGGTGTTATCGACCCATTCAGGTTAGACTAACCCATCCTCTAATCGTGTTATATGGTTAAGTGTCATCTAGAAATCAAGTCCGGTTTTACTTAACCCACCCATCCACGTTATATTGGTTAAGTGTCATTAGCCAAATCAAGTTACTTAACCCTCCCGTCCATGTCATATTGGTTAAGTGTCATTAGTCTAATCAAGTTACTTAACCCACCCGTCCATGTCATGTTGGTTAAGTGTCATTAGTCTAATCAAGTCACTTAACCCTCCCGTCCATGTCATATTGGTTAAGTGTCATTATTCTAATCAGGTTACTTAACCCACCCGTCCATGTCATATTGGTTAAGTGTCATTAGTCTAATCAAGTTACTTAACCCACTCGTCCATGTCATATTGGTTAAGTGTCATTATTCTAATCAAGTTACTTAACCCTCCCGTCCATGTCATATTGGTTAAGTGTCGTTGTTCTAATTAAGTTACTTAACCCTCCCGTCAATGTCATATTCATTTATTCTTTACTAATGCATCAACCTCTCACATTGGACTTATTTGCGGTCACTGGATATGCCGGGAAGTTCCGGGCAGAATTACACTGCAAATCTATTCCAACCTCGGGTTCATGCATTATCACAATCTAATCTTTGAATACGACCTCTCACATTAGACTATTATTGTTGTGGTCACTGGATATGCCGGGGGGTTCCAGGAAGAATTAAACCACAACTCAAGTCTAACCTCGTGTCGAAGACATCCGTTAGATTGTTAATTACATATGTGTCATCTAAGTCAAAATCCCCACTTTTAATATTTCTATAAATATGCCCAATTTCCACCTTACATGCCCATGAAAATATGTACCCAATTCTAGCCACTTTACATATGTCCAATTCTCGCCTATTTGCATGTATGTCAAGTTTATGCCGATTTGCCCAAATCAAGTTCTAGCCAAAGTTACATTTTTGTCACGTTCATGCCCAAATAAACCCACATCATGGTGCATGTTCCCAATTCAACTTATGCCTAATTTACATAAGCCCAACCCCTTGATTTAACTTACATAGTCCCCAAAACTAGTGATTTAATTCATATGCTAATTCATGAATGCCCAAATTTGCTAATAATATTGGCAACACCCAAATATTTCCTTGTTCATGTTATGCACAATTTCGACCACCCACACCTATATCCAAATTGATGAAATCCCAATATTTCCGCGTATACAAATCGCACGTAAATCGCAGTTTAGGCCTAGGTCCGAAATCGACCATGGTTCATCAAAAGAAAATAAATAGGGGAAGGTAGAAACTTTGCATAAAACAAGATCCGAGAGAAAATCATCATTACATGCATGATAAGGACATGAAAGTGTGATTTGCAACATGCATAAGTTCAAATTAATGTCATAGCAACATCCCCAAAGGTCAAGATCAAAAATGAACAAGAATGAGCATGGATTGAATATCATGCATAGATCAAATTTCAACTTTATCACATGTCATATTCAAGTTATCATTTCAATCTAAAAGCATCTAGAACTTACAAAGCGTGGCTAGAGAATTATGAGCAAGAATCGTCATAGAATCGTTGTAGCGACGTTGATTTACTCTCTTGATTTGATGTAGAAAGCTTGCTCCTTTGTCATGGACTAGTTTGAATGCTCAAGCCCCTTGAAGTTGGAGATGGAGGCCATGATCCAGAGAGATTTTGGCAGCACTTAGTTGCTAGGATGATTTTTAGTGATTTAGGTTACGTCTTAGGGTGTTTTTATAGGAGTTAGAACTAGATTAGGCCCTTAGATTAACCCTAGTTTAGATCTGAACCACTGAAAATCGTCAGAGGACAACCAAACAGACCACACAAGCAAGCAGGTGCACCAGGCTAACCTGGCTCAACCAGGGAGGTCGACCCCCAGGTCGACACCTAGGTCGACTGGGCAGTCGACCTGGTCCCTGGGGGGTCGACTACCCAGTCGACTCCCCAGTCGACCTGGGAGGCTGGGCGGGAAATTTTCCCGCCCAGTCTGTCTGGGCCAAATTCGAATTTCGAAAGTCTGTTTTCGTTTTCTGATTTTTTATGAAACTTCTAGAGGCCATATCTCGGTCATATAGACTCCGATTTACGAAATTTCGGACTCGTTTCCAACCAGAATTCCGAGACGAACGCAAGGCGCAACCCGTTTCGCTTGATTCTTATTTTAAAATTTAATTCTGCCTCGATTCTTGTCTTAACACGTTATTAAAATTCGGGTTGTTACATTCTCCCCTCCTTTAAGGATTTCGTCCCCGAAATCTCTAAGTCAAGGAGGATGTGTCCTACCATCCAATCATCCATCTACTCAAAGCATCATCCACAGACAACCATTGTCCTTAAAAGATTTCTAATGCTGTATGAACATATGCATAAAGTGTGTGTATATGTTCCTTATCTAATGCAAACGATCAGGCCTGATTGATCTTCTAAATGCAAAATATGTTTAGTGCCATGAATCCACATGTATCAAATAATCCTAGTCACATAAACGCTATATGTGTGCACAAACATTCATCCATATGCAATATCCCCATGATAACACATTCAATTTCATCCATAAACAAGTATAAACACTCATGCATATGCAACATGAAAATGTGTCTGAGCCGATCTAGTGCCTAATGTGTATTCTTGCATCCACGAGCAACCACTTGCGACCACTTGCAACCATTTCGCAAACATCAATCATAACATGTTTCAAATACATGTTTGCATCCATAGGGTTCTACCTAAGGTCCTCAAGATAGGATCGAGAAGATAAGCAAGATAAACTCCTTTTCGGATTACGAGAAATCCCTTTCTAAACCCAACCCCTATCCTATGAAGCCCAAAAGGTTTAGTCAACCTAACGGACACCTTCAAACCCTGACATGTATTACTAACCGATGAGTCATACCCCTTATGGAGTTTGCAACAGAAATAAGATCGAAAATAGGACCGAGAGGATATGCATAAAAGATAGCATGCGAGTAAGCTCTACAGAAAAACAGGGATCAAGGATATACCCTTAAAAAGAGATATGATGCGCGTATCTAGTCCTCAGTCTTCTAAGTCGCATTTCCTTGAGCTTAACTCCATTGTGCTTTGGCTGTCTCTAACTTCATGATTTCGTGGCCTCTTAACTCCTATTTCCAAATATGAGCTGGAACTCACTTCATTATCGCCTCTCATTCCACTTTTACTTATTCTCCTTCTAGTATACTTGGCTCAACCATATCCGTGTACTCACGGTTTCATGTAAGCTCTCCAAAATTCACTAGTGAATCATGGATCTCATTTACTCACTATACGACATTTCATGCAGAAGAACTATCTCTTGAAAGAAAGCAGATGCCAACCATGTTACCAAGTGTACTTACTAGAGCGATTTCAATATCTCATGCAAAAGCGAAATGAACCATCCGCCTTAGTGGCGAATTCTACTCGAACGGATTACCAACAAATGCATCAAGAGATTCAAGGTAACCAATCATGACAGAACCCTAAAGGTTACACGAGACTTCGAGGGTATTACCGAGGCAAGTCAAGAGTCTAACTACCCTCCTTTCCGACCCGAGAATGGCACCCTTGCGGGATGACCACTTCATTCCTAGAATCAACCCATAGCTCAAAAACATAAGCATTATTCCCAAAAGTCATGGATGTCCTCAAATCCAAACAAGTCATGGATGGGACGATCTTCCAACAGGATTTGAGACAAAACGGGACCCTCTATTCTGCTAGTACTAAGGTGCAGAGACTCAACTATCGAAGCAAGATTTAAAAAAGGATGCGATGTACAAAACAAAGTCCTAATGGGATGATAGAAAGGAAAACCTTTAACGGAAACGTTACCATCCCTCCTAGGTGAGAGTATACAATTTCCCTCTCGATTATCTTGTTCTTTGCCATGTCCTTGTCCTATAGTACTTAACTACCTTCTTGTGTTGAGCCTTATTCGCCTTAACCACTCCTATCCTTTCTTGTATAACGCGGTAACAGGTATCTTGAGAACTTCCTCTATCGCACGGAAAACATTTTCGTAGCTAGAAAAGGATTATTCACAGTTAAAACTACTATGGCTACAGGTGGAGGAAAGAAAGGAAAAGAGATTCGATCACAGGATAGTGCTAATGGCTTTTTGGGGAATAGTTTTTTTTTCTTTAAAACTTTTCTTGAAAAATGCTTCTTTGTAAAATGGCTTTGAAAATAGTTTCAGAAGGTTTTAAAACTTTTGCCCAGTCTGGTAACCTTCTGCTCTTATGCCAAATGTAACACCCCACCTCCGCTAGGGTCACTCACAAAGGGAATGCACTAGTTTTGGTGGAGTATTATCTAGGTAAACATGCACAGAAATATTAAAAGACAGAACATATAAAAACAGCGGAAGTAAACATGATTTCATTACTTTATAACATTAGTAAGGTCTAAAACCTTTTACATCAAAGTGCCATTAAATTACTTACATCGAAACCTGTCTTGTAATAATAAAAAAGCATAAAACCATAGTCATAAATTGTTCCCCAAGTAAAACAGTAAAATAGCCATAGCCAAGAAAAGTTCAAGCCATAGATGGTAATCTTGAAGCAGAAAGATCCGCACTAAGTAGCAACATTTCCTCCATGCAAACCAAGCCGGGGGGGGGGGGGGACGGAAGAAAAAGAGGCAAAACAAAACGGGTCAGTCATAAAGACTAAGTAAGTCCTAGTGACTTTCATCCTAAAAACAGGTAAGAGTAACATGACATGTATAAACCGAAAGTAAATTTAAGCATGATGACAAGATAAACAGATCAGACTAAGGTAACAGGATAAACTCAAGTAACAAGATAACCAAGGTAACAGGATAACCATGGTAAACTCGGAATATCATCGCATGTCTAACGTCCTCTGCACCAACCGTACTAGCATCCTAACTCGTATCATCCCTTCCATGTATATGTATAGTCCCTTGCCGTATATCGTACGGGTTCCATCACGTTATTTTGTACCACTACAACGTAGTGTCACCATCCTTGAAATCGCTCGGACAACCACCCTTGTTCTGGCCAGATTCCCTTATCATGAATTATCGCGTGTTCATCTAGGATTTACGCCACCTAGGACCACTAGGGATTATGCTACCTATTGGACGTTTTCTAGATTCGATCAGGGTTTATGCCACCTAGGACCACTAGGGATTATGCTACCTATCGACTACGCCCTTTTTCCACGTAACGATCTAATCGATCGGCTCCCTACAAATCCTAGCTCATCGTGTGTCGGGTGTCATACGGCCCAATCACGAATGTAGCTACTCTGTGCTAGGTCCACCCTAGGGTGTATCAAGCCCTAGGGTGTCAACCACTGACACCATTTCAAGCACGCACATTGTACAACTACTGGTGCCCACGCCTGCTTTTTCAACTCTGGACTACGTGCACGACCATAATCCGCCTGAACCTACAATGGCGCACCAAACTCAGCCGTCATTTTGGTCGCTTACAATCAGCCCAGTAATCGTGCCCTACCCTAGCCTAGTCCCTAGGGTATCGTGATACATCCAAGAGGGTTACTGCTGAAAAGGACCGCGTAACTAGGGTTTCTGTCCAGCAGGTTAAGTGTTATCATCTAAATTCAAGACTTAACCCCTATCAGTCTAGCATGTCCAGTTGTTTAAGTGTGGTCATTCAAGTTCGTGACTTAACCCGTCTACATGTCATGTCAAGACTGGCTAAGTGTTGTCATTCACGTTCATGGCTTAGCCCTACGAATCACGTGTCAAGTTGGTTAAGCGTATTTCAGCGGTTCATGACTTAACCCTATCCAAATCATCGTGTCAAATTGGTTAAGTATATTTAAGCTTAACCCCATCAAATTACCGTGTTAGATTGGTTAAGTATATTCAAGCTTAACCCCATCAAGTTACCGTGTTGGTTTGGTTAAGTATATTCAAGTGACTCATGACGTAACCTCACCAAGTTATCATGTTAGATTGGTTAAGTATATTCAAGCGATTCATGACTTAACCCCATCAAGTTACCATGTTGTATTGGTTAAGTATATCCAAGCGATTCATGACTTAACCCCGTCAAGTTATCATGTTGGATTGGTTAAGTATATTCAAGTGATTCATGACTTAACCCCATCAAGTTACCGTGTTAGATTGGTTAAGTATATGTTAACCTAACCCCATCCACTAGTCAAATTATAACGGTTAGGTGTTACCCTTTTTAGTTTACTTAACCTTACCATGCATCGCGTTATACTAGTCGGGTGTTATCGACCCATTCAGGTTAGACTAACCCATCCTCTAATCGTGTTATATGGTTAAGTGTCATCTAGAAATCAAGTCCGGTTTTACTTAACCCACCCATCCACGTTATATTGGTTAAGTGTCATTAGCCAAATCAAGTTACTTAACCCTCCCGTCCATGTCATATTGGTTAAGTGTCATTAGTCTAATCAAGTTACTTAACCCACCCGTCCATGTCATATTGGTTAAGTGTCATTAGTCTAATCAAGTCACTTAACCCACCCGTCCATGTCATATTGGTTAAGTGTCATTATTCTAATCAAGTTACTTAACCCACCCATCCATGTCATATTGGTTAAGTGTCATTAGTCTAATCAAGTTACTTAACCCTCCCGTCCATGTCATATTGGTTAAGTGTCATTTTTCTAATCAAGTTACTTAACCCTCCCGTCAATGTCATATTCATTTATTCTTTACTAATGCATCAACCTCTCACATTGGACTTATTTGCGGTTACTGAATATGCCGGGCGGTTCCGGGCAGAATTACACCTCAAATCCATTCCAACCTCGGGTTCATTCATTACCACAATCTAATCTTTGCCTACGACCTCTCACATTAGACTATTATTGTTGTGGTCACTGGATATGCCGGGGGGTTCCGGGCAGAATTACACCACAACTTAAGTCTAACCTCGTGTCGAAGACATCCGTTAGATTGTTAATTACATATGTGTCATCTAAGTCAAAATCCCCACTTTTAATATTACTATACATATGCCCAAGTTCCACCTTACATGCCCATGAAAATATGTACCCAATTCTAGCCACTTTACATATGTCCAATTCTCGCCTATTTGCATGTATGTCAAGTTTATGCCAATTTGCCCAAATCAAGTTCTAGCCAAAGTTACATTTTTGTCACGTTCATGCCCAAATAAACCCACATCATGCTGCATGTTCCCAATTCCACTTATGCCTAATTTACATAAGCCTAACCCCTTGATTTAACTTACATAGTCCCCAAATCTAGTGATTTAATTCATATGCCAATTCATGTATGCCCAAACTTGCAAATAATATTGGCAACACCCAAATATTTCCTTGTTCATGTTATGCACAATTTCGACCACCCACACCTATATCCAAATAGGTGAAATCCCAATATTCCCGCGTATACAAATCGCACGTAAATCGTAGTTTAGGCCTAGGTCCGAAATCAACCAAGGTTCATCAAAAGAAAATAAATAGGGGAAGGTAGAAACTTTGCATAAAACAAGATCCGAGAGAAAATCATCATTCCATGCATGATAAGGACATGAAAGAGTGATTTGCAACATGCATAGGTTCAAATTAATGTCATAGCAACATCCCCAAAGGTCAAGATCAAAAATGAACAAGAATGAGCATGGATTGAATATCATGCATAGATCAAATTTCAACTTTATCACATGTCATATTCAAGTTATCGTTTCAATCTAAAAGCATCTAGAACTTACAAAGCGTGGCTAGAGAATTATGAGCAAGAATCTTCATAGAATCGTTGTAGCGACGTTGATTTACTCTCTTGATTTGATGTAGAAAGCTTGCTCCTTTGTCATGGATCTAGTTTGAATGCTCAAGCCCCTTGAAGTTGGAGATGGAGGCCATGATCAAGAGAGATTTTGGCAGCACTTAGTTGCTAGGATGATTTTTAGTGATTTAGGTTAGGTCTTAGGGTGTTTTTATAGGAGTTAGGACTAGTTTAGGCCCTTAGATTAACCCTAGTTTAGATCTGAACCAATGAAAATCGTCATAGGCCAACCAATCAGACAACACAATCAAGCAGGTGCACCAGGCTAACCTGGCTCGACCAAGGAGGTCGACCCCCAGGTCGACACCTAGGTCGACTGGGCAGTCGACCTGGTCCCTGGGGGGTCGACTACCCAGTCGACTCCCCAGTCGACCTGGGGGGGCTGGGCGGGAAATTTTCCCGCCCAGTCTGTTTGGGCCAAATTCGAATTTCTAAAGTCTGTTTTCGTTTTCTGATTTTTCGTGAAACTTCTAGAGGCCATATCTCGGTCATACGGACTCCGATTTACAAAATTTCGGACTCGTTTCCAACCAGAATTCCGAGATGAACGCAACAGCGCAACCCGTTTCGCTTGATTCTTATTTTAAAATTTAATTCTGCCTCGATTCTTGTCTTAACACGTTATTAAAATTCGGGTTGTTACAAAATTATTATTTATAATTATAAAAGGAATTGAAAATGGCACGATAGTTCGATAATTCGATTTCAAATTTCAAATTTCAAATGACTGTACAGGATTAAAAATAAACCGGATTTTAGTGAAACCAAAAATATAAGAATCTAATTGAGAATATCTTTCCAACGAATCCGAAAAATCGAAATTTCATAGCGGGAATCAAAAGTTATGTATAGTTGAAAATTCAGAATAGTCGCTATGGAATTCAGGCCCTTAAAAATGGAAATTTTGCAAAAGACCTTGGTTTACGACGAAACCACTTTTGTTGGATCCGTGATGTCAAGTTATTGCTAGATTCCAAAATTCATAATTTTTCGAATCAATATGTGAGCGTGGCAAAGGAAAACGCGTTTGACCAGTTTCAGTTGATTTTAATCGACTGGAAAATAGCCCTTTTTCAAACGGTCTCAGAATTTGACGAAATTAGTTTTGTTAGGACCGTATCGTCAATACGAAGCTAGAAAATATTTTTTGGGAATTTTTCTAGTTAGTATGTGGCCCTGGTAAATTGAAATGTGTGTTCAAATTCAATATATAGAGTTATATGTTGATTTTGACGGAAACTGATTGAAACGATCAAATCAGCTTACAATACATATCCCATTGTGTTCGGAATGGGGGTATTTAGCTAGGGACAACAGGCGGTGGGTCTCGTTTAGAGGTCGAAATTAAAAGTTACTTTTTGAAATAAAATAATTAAATATATATATTATAATATATATACTCCTCTCACTTACCTCTCTCCCTCGTTGACCCAAATCAAATCGAAAAAAAATAGAAGGAGGACGGAGGCGGAAGAACCCCCATCGCGCCCCCCTAAGCGGCGTCTCCCACCGCTGGGCTCCCCCATCCGACGCGACCCCCCTACTTCTCCCCTCCTCTTCCTCCTCCCCCTCTTCTTAATCGACCTGCGCCCCCCTATTTCCCCCAAAACCCACGAACCCCTCCACCATTGCCTGACCACCGCTACTTCATTGGCCCACCGCCGCGCCAGCACCTCCCTTTTCCCTCCTTTCTCACTCTCGCGTGCATCTCCCTCCTCTTTCCTAACAAACCCCGATGTCCCCAAGCCAGAGACCCCCTCTGCCACGTCAGCTCCGATTGGAACCCCTCGCCCCTCGCGAACGAAAACCGAAAGAAACAAAGGTGATTTTTATTTTATTTTATTTTATTTCAGTCTTTTATTTATTTATTTTCTTATGAAAAGTCGAGGTTTTTGTAAATACAAAGACAAGAAAAGATATGATTTTTATATAAAGATATTCGATATAAAAATATGTTTTTTATATTAGTAGAAGATTAAAAATATGATTTTTACATTATAGAAGTATTAAAAATTCGATCTTTATTATGCAGGAGATATAAAAATGTGATTTTTATATATGTAGTGGCTACGGGCAATGAAATTGACAAAAGGCGAGCATGGCGAAGATTTCTACATAAGAAGAGTCGTGGCGTTTGGTTTAGCTAGTAGGTGAGAACTTCTCACTTTAAATCTTGTTTTCTAGTTAAAATTATATACTTTAAATCTTGACAACCGTCGTCCATAGACCAGGACGGCTTGTTTGTTTGATTGATGTGTTGTGAAAATTGATTGTGATGTGGAAAGATTAAAAATAAATATTCATGTGTTGAAATAAATTACTTATCGTTAAAAATATAATTTTAACATGAATGTGAATAAATAAATATCATTTACAAACCGGACGGTTTGTTTGTATACACCTATTTGAAGGATATTGATTGGGACGATAAATTTTACACGTCGCCCAATTGCAAAAATAATACTCAGTGTTTGTGGATTGAAACCCCACACGGGTGTTGGGATGATATTGGACGTACACTAATCCCAATTGTTTAGTGGTATGTCGATCGTTTGATTGACAGACTATGTAAGCGTTAATTATTTATATTTAATGCTTATGCAGTTGTGTGGTGCAATTTGGGTGATGGTTGATTATTTATAGTTGTTGTTATATTCATGTGTTGTATGGAATCCATATGATTAACTTTATATGGTAATTGATTGGGCCTCATTCCAATCGGGAAAATAAAGAATATTATAAAATATATATTCATGTGTTGAATAGAATAAAGAAGATTCATGTGTTGAGTAGAATAAATAGTCATGTGTTGACGATGCTCATGTGTTGAGAATATTCATGTGTTGAAACTTATCATGTGTTGAGTAAAATATTTTAACAATAAAATTTACATCTTTATCATATTTAAGATTAGAAACTAACTGGAAACTAGATAAGATGAGTGGTTTCCTGGGTATTGATCTGATGTCGGTTTCGGCCTTTGGGGTTAATACTTAGGGAATCATTCTCTTACTACTTTACGGTTGGAGTCTGATTAAAAATCAAATGATAGATACCATAATTTTATAAAATATATTAAATAATAGAAATAGTCATGTGTTGACGATACTCATGTGTTGAGAATATTCATGTGTTGAAAGAAATAAAGATTCATGTATTGAATAGAATAAATATTCATTTGTTGAATAGAATAACAAAGTTATTTACATATATAAAGTCGTGTTGATTAGAGTTGCGCTATTTTGACACGAACGATATTTATATCGATTATACTCGTTTTTATCATGAATACAGAAAAAGAAGTGATTTCAAAATATAACATTTTGAAAATATTATCATTTATATAGTAATGATACGAAATATTCAATTTTGATTTGAAATTGAAAATGAAGTTGAATTTGTTTTGAAAACGAATTTAAAACGATTTATAAAACACGTTTTGATTTGAAATCGATGAAATATATATATAATATATTTATATTACATATATAATGGCCTGAATAGAACGCGCCATGCCGCGGCAGTTCGCAAATTTCGACCATTGACTTCGAATTGATGTTGCAGGAGATCTGACCGTCGGATTCTCCTAAAACCGGAACCGTTGGGTTCATATCGAAAAGAGCTTTCCAATGAATATTAGAAATTTGAAATCTAATGGTTGGATTTGGAATTATGTCCAAATCAAATTTGGAAAAGGTCGCTGTAAGTGCAGTTCGATGGCCGTTGATGGAAATCGACTGTATGGGCTTTGATAAAATTATTAAAAATAGTAATAATTTGTGTAAAATCATAAGAAATGATTTGTGAAGAATTGGGATGAAAATTTCCAAATTTGAAAAGATAAAAATATATTTTTTATCTAAATGAACTAGTTTTGAACTAGAATTAAAATCAATTTATTTTTGAAATAAATAAATTGAATTTGAAAGGAGTTTTAAAGCCAACCAGAATTTCCAATAATTGAATTGGAATGGATTTGAATCGAAATTATCTTCGGAATATTTCGATGTTGGATATCGTAATTATACATATATGGTTGTGGAAATTTGAAAGATATATTTTATATCGTTATTTCCAATACGATATTTGTTGGTTTCAGAATTTGATATTGAATATAAGCTGGTATATTTTCTATTCAGAGCCTTGTATTTAATATCAAATGGGATTTTGGGGTTGTCGTGAATGGTGTCTTAAATAACACTGTTCTTGAACCCAGTTTAGAAAAGAATAAATCTGTTAACTAAGATTTAGTGAAATTGTTCAGTTAATTAGTATTTAACTGGAATTGAATTTGAATTGGTTTTTGGGGTTTATTGTGAGCGGTGTTTTGAGTAACACCTGTTCTTTAACCCGATTAACAATAGAAAGTGATTTTGGGTTTATCGTGAATCATGATTTAGGTGACATTGGTTCTTTAACCCAGTTAAAGACAGGATATTGATTTTTGTGATGATTAAAACTAAGTGGAGTTTTAATGAATCTTTAATTAGATTGAAGTGATCGAGAATGGAGTATCACCAGTTTTGCTCCAAAGCGATAGTTAAATCTTTAATTAGATTTGAACGTGAAATGGTAATTAATATTTAGCGATAACACCGTGGCGTTTGATATGGAGTATTATCAGTTTTGCTCCATGGGATAAATAGGTTGGGATTGAGAAATAAAATAAATAATTACTTCGGTGTGGTTCGCTAATCCCGACTAGTTTGGAAAACCATAGTATGGGTTGAAATGATATCCAATGGAAGATTAAAGAATAAATTTAGAAGAATTTATCTTTGATAAAATTAATGGGAACCTTTCCCTAAGAATGTGAAATTTTGAGTAAAAGATTATTCTGAATCGGAATGAGGCGTATGTTGTGTTTGTGTAACACGTGTTTATTATATACGCGGGTTATTCAGAAAGGCCGGATTTATACCCATTCTGAATAACCGATTCGACGATAAGTCGAAGATGAAGACGGTGGTTGAAGACCGAAAGTCTTCACATCTTTTGGGTGATTACTGATGATCTTGATTGGGCTGTACACCCAAGAGGAGGGAATCAATTGGTGATCATCCAGACGTACTTGGAGATCGATGGATATGCGAGGAAAGTGCCTCCGTTTCGTTCGGACCTAGAACGAACTTGTAAATGGATTGTGTGTCTGACATTGGATTTTATTCTGTGGATTGATCTCTATTAAATATACATCTGTTTGGCGGCGCAGAATTTATTCTCTCTCTTAACGCCCTTCTCTGAGACGTACGAGCTCATAGGTTATATATCGATGGGCATCAGTCGCATGGAGTGAATTGCCTATGTGGCATGCCTAAGTGATAAATGATCAAGGCTTCTGTTGAAAAGCAAAGTCTTGTGGTTGATGATCAAAGCACAACCTGTGTGGCATAACTTTGTGTATAGCGTTAATTCGAGAGCCTCACACCTCGGTATGAGTCAAAAATAGGATAGTGACTACAGGGAGAGCACGACGTTTCTTTCCAGCTAGTGGTGGTGTCAATGCTTAAACTGGCTGACATTTATATACTTTTCACCTGTGTGGTTGTTGGAATGCGAGGCGCCTCGAATATATGGTTGATAACTGGCACTATGTGAGCCGACGTACATATCATTATATTGGTCCTATAGGACCGGGAAACGTGTGCTCAGGAATTGCCAATCCTCAAAAGCAAGAGAGGACTGGCCCTGAAGATCCAAGGGTTGCTGTGTGTGGTCCTGAGACATTTGCTAGAGTGTCTCAAATCGGAGAGGAGCTTGCCCCTTGCCTCGAATCATGATGGAATCCAATTTCCAATACGTGATAATTCGGTTTTATTTGTAGAACCTAGTATGGCGACAAAGTAGATGGTAGCTATGCCACCTGTGATTGATACTTATGATTGAAACTGTTTTGACACTATACACTTATAGTAATATCAAAATAATGTGTTTTAAACGTATCAAGCATTCTTTGTCTATTATAAGGTAAAACCCTATCTTCCGACTTGCGTTGCATTGTGTGATGGGACCTGGGTCTTATAATAGCTTCATTTTTCTTTATTTAGCATTGCGCTGTTTGTTTTATGCACTGGTATTCTTGGGAGGAAACCGGTTCCGTGTTATACGGCGTGGCCCCTTGATTTACCGAACTTTAAAATAAATATTAATAACTGTTTTAGTTCTCACACCAGTCACATAACTGGCCTGGAGTTTATTGTTTTAACCTAAACTCTGGGTGCCCCTATTTTCGACACGAGCAGCTATAGTTGGGTTTTGCAGATTTATATTCACAGGATCCTAATTTACAGCTGGAACGATGCTCGGAAAGCTCTGTATCCATGTATTACTTTCAGTTGTGTTTTGTATTGTTTTTCCGCTGCTATGTAATTTATTGTAATCTCTGATATTTATCAAATGTATTTTATTTATTCATACTCTGTATATTCTTGTATTCTGATGGAATTGTTGTAATAAATAATGAAATGTTCTTCTGTTTGCGTTCCGATGTGTGTTGTTCTCAAAGTAATTCGGGCTTTCCTTACCGGGGATGTTACAGGTTATTTCGGTAATAATAATAAATATTTTGATATGAAGAAAGTCGAAAAATCAAATGGTTATTCTCCAAAGATTTTGGCAGTTATTCAGATATATTAAACTATATGCTCGATGTAACACCCGACATTCGTTAAGGTCACTCACAATGGGAATGCCTTAACTTTAGTGGAGCATTTTGGGTACTGGAACAGAAATATTACAAGATATACATATATAAAACAGCAGAAAGTAAAGTGGAAGTACTTCAAATCATTTATTAAATATAATTGTTTATAATAAAAGCCCATCAACTTCCAATACCCAATTACATAGCTGAAATATCTGTCTTGCTCAAAAACAAAGAAGCATAAAAATAAATTGTGATACTCCCCAATAAAGCAAAGCAAGTCATAGCCAAGGGAATTCTAAGTCGTACATGAAAGAGCCTTGGAGCTTGGTAAGATCCGAACTAAGCTGTATTCCCGCCCTGCGAACCGGGGGGGGGACGGAAGAAAACGAGGCGAAAGAAAACGGGTCAGTCATAAAGACTGAGTAAGTCCTAGTGACTTTCAGCATTAAAATAGGTAAAGATAACATGGCATGAATAAACTGAAAATAAACATAAGAATAATGACAAGATAAGCTACAGGAACGATAACTAAGAATAACATCATATGACTTTTATCATGTATAACATTGCGAGGTTCCCATTCAAGATTAACTAAGTATAATTTATGCAAGATCGCAAGATTACTCTGCTTCACCGTTAAAATATTTTTATGATATCTATTTGCTCTGCACCACCCATACTAGTATCCTAACCCGTGTCATGTGTTGATTATAAAATGATCCCTTGCCCAATGTCATGAAATGACCCATTACTTGGTCCCACAAAACGATCTATTAATCGATTGGCTCCCTACAAGTCCTATCTCGTTCATGTGTCTGTGTCATACAGCCCTATCACGAATGTAGTTACCTGTGCTGGGTCCACCATAGGGTGTATAAAGCCCTAGGGTGCCAACCCCCGACACGAATCAAGCACGCACAGTGTAAACCTACTGATGCGCAATGCTTGCTTTTTCAACTCCGGACTACGTGCACGAACGTAGTCCGCCTGAACCTACATTGGCGCACCAACTCAGCCGTCATTTTGGTCGCTTACAATCAGCCCAGTAATTGTGCCCCACCCTGCCTAGTCCCAGGGTATCGTGATACATCTAAGTGGGTTACTGCTGAAATGGACCGCGTAACTAGGGTTTCCGTCTAATAAGTTAAGTGTTGTCATTTAAATTCGTGACTTAACCCTTATCAGTCCAGCATATCAAGTTGGTTAAGTGTTGTCATTCAAGTTCGTGACTTGACCCGCCTACGTGTCATGTCAAATTGGCTAAGTGTTGTCGTTCAAGTTCTTGACTTAGCCCTAATAATCATGTGTCAAGTTGGTCAAGTATATTCAAGAGGTTCATGACTTAACCCTAACAAATCATCGTGTCAAATTGGTTAAGTATATTCAAGCGGTTCATGACTTAACCCTAACACATCATCGTATCAAATTGGTTAAGTATATTCAAACGGTTCGTAACTTAACCCTACCAAATCATTGTGTCAAATTGGCTAAGTATATTCAAGCGATTCGTGACTTAACCCTACCAAATCATTGTGTCAAATTGGTTAAGTATATTCAAGCGGTTCGTGACTTAACCCGCCTACGTAACATGTCAAGTTGGTTAAGTATTATCTATATGTTCAAGTTGACTTAACCCTGCCACGCGTCATATTATATTGGTTGAATGTCATTAGCCAAGTCATATTACTTAACCTACCCACTGGTTAACATGTTATGCTGGTTAAGTGTTCTTAGTTTACTTAACCCTATCAATCCTGACTTAGCTTTGACTTATTCATTAAAGCACCAACCGCTCACATTAGACAGGTATTGTTGCGGTTACTGGACAGCCGGTCGGTTCCGGGCAGGTTTACACCGCAACTCAGTATAACCTCGGATCCTTATTGGGCTCAATGCCTTAACCTCCCACATTGGATAGGTATTGTTGTGATTACTGGACAGCCAAGCGGGTCCGGGTAGGTTTACATCACAACTCAATCCAACTTCGGGTTAAGCATTTCGTATTTTCTAAATTTACATATTTTCTCTTTATATGTAAGTGTGCTAACAATTTAATGTTATGGCCCATTTTCCAAGTTCATAATTCAGGTTTTTGCCCCAAAACGTATTCCCAAATTATTATTATTATAATTCACTATGAAGTTATGCCAAGTTATAGCCTTTTATTTACAATACAAGCCAACTACCCAAGACCCAACTTAGGCGCGTTCATATTAAACTTTATCCAAGTCATAAATTATCATATATATTTCTACTCCAAATTTTACATAATTAGCATGTGCCCAAGTTCTAGATTACATGTCAATTTTACATATGCCCAATTCATACCAAATATACATATGTTCCATTCATGTCGTTTTACATGTACGCCAATTTTATGCCAATTTACACATATACCAAGTTTCATGCCGCTTTACATATGTCAAAATTCATGATTTACATGTTTAAAAAGATATGCCCAATTTACATAAATCATGTTTTATACCTAAAATTACATGTATACTACGTTTACACCAATTTACCCATAACAAGTTCTAGCCAAATTACGTATATCAAGATCCATGTCAAATTATATACGCCAATCCCCATTCTTGCGATTACCATTATAATGACAATACCCAAATATTCAATTTCATGTTAATGGTAATAATACCCAAATATCCAATTTTTATGTTATGCCATCAATTACACCAAACACATATATCCAAATAGGCGGTATCCCAATATTTCCCCGTATTCAATTGCACGTATATCGTAGTTTAGGCCTAGGTCCGAAATTGACCAAGGTTCATCAAAAGAAAATGAAATAGGGGAAGGTAGAATTTGTACAACAATAAGTACAGAGAGAAAACTGGCATAAAACATCGTCTCATGCATAAAAGATAGATCTTGATAATAATATCAACATGAATCAAGAAAAACTGATTTACAACAAGCTGAATAGATCATAAGCTTGACATGAGAATGTGAATAGAAAAGTCCCAAAACTCAAGATCCAAGAAGCAACAGAAATAGATCTGAATCGATAAACATACTTAAATCCAATTCCACTTTATTTCATGTCCCTGTTATAATTAAATATTTAGATATGAAAATAACTAGAACTTACAGAGCATGGCTAGCGAATTAGGAACTGAATTTGTTGTAGAAATATTACAGCGTTGTTGATTTATTGTCTTGAATCGTTGTAGAAGTCTTAATCTTTGAATTGATTTGATTTTGAATGCTTGTACTTTGATTCGGAGACGGCGGTCATGGTTCAAGAGGTATTTAAACAGGATTTTGTTTTGTTATGAATTAGGTTAGGCCTTAGGCTGTATTTATAGGGGTAGCAACTAGTTTAGGCCCTTAGATTAACCCTAGAATCAATTCGGACCATCAAAACACGTCTCAGGCTTCAAAAATGGGTTCTGGGTCAAAACAGGCCGACCAGGTCAACCTATAAGGGGGTAGGTCGACCATATGGTCGACCCCCAGGTCGACCCCCAGGTCGACCCCCTAGTCGACCCCATGGTCGACCTGACCCTCAGGTCGACCTGGCTGGTTCGGTGCTGCCAGAAATCTGCTGAATCTTCTGTAGGCCATAACTTCTTCATCCGGACTCCGATTTTCGAAAACTCGGATCTATTTCATGTAGAATTCCGAGACGAACGCAATGGCGCAAACCGTTTCCCTTGATTCTCAATTTAAGAATTAATTATACCTTGATTTCCTATTTTATCATGATATTAAAATTCGGGTTGTTACATTCTCCCCTTCTTAAAAGATTTCGTCCCCGAAATCTTCAGGTTAAGAAGAATGTGTCCTACCATCCAATCATCCATCTACTCAATCATCAATCACAGGTATCCATTGTCCTTAAGAGATTTCTATTGATGTATGAACATATGCAGAAAGTGTGTGTATATGTTCCTTATCTAATGCAAATGATCAGGCCTGGTTGATCTTCTTAATGCAAAATATGTTTAGTGCCATGAGTCCAACATGTATGGAAATAGCCCTAATCACATAAACACTATATGTGTGCACAAACATCCATCCATGTGCAACATCCACAAGATAACATGTTCAATTTCATCCATCAACAAGTATAAACACTCATGCATATGCAGTATGAAAGGTGACGGAGCCGATCTAGTGTCTAATGTGCGTGTATATGCATCCACGAGCAACCACTAGCAACCACTTTCAACCACTTGCAACCATCAATCATAACATGTCTCAAACACATGTTTACAACCAATTGTTCCTACCTAAAGATATAGTCGAATGATAGAAGCAAGTAAAAACTTTGTGCCCATTAGGCAATGTCAAAACCGGAAATCTATGTCATATATATACTGATTAGGAGAAGAACTCCATAAGCAATAGCCTAAAGACCGAAATCAACATCAGGCTGACACCCAAAGAATTACTCAACCCAACGGACACCCTCAAGCCCCAACATGTATTACTAACAGATAAGTCACACTCCTTATAGGGTTTGTAACAGAAATAGGATTGAGAGGATATACTTAAAAGATAGCATGCAAGTAAGCTCTACAGGAAAAGAGGGATCAAGGATATACTCTTATAAAGAGATATAATATTAATGTGCGTATCTAGCCTTCAATCTTCTAAGCTGCATTTCCTTGAGCTTAACTCCATTATGCTTTGGCCGTTTTTAACTTTACAATTTCGTAGCTTCTTAATTCTTGTTTCCAAAATATGAGTTGGAACTCATTTCACTGTCGCCTCTCATTCCACTTTCATTTTTTTTCTAGTATACTCGGCTCAAACATAACTACGTACTCATGGTTTCATGCAAGCTCTCCAAAATTCACTAGTGAATCCTGGATCTCGTTTACTTATTATAAGGTATTCCACGCAGAAGAACTATCTCTTGAAAACAAACAAATGCCAACAATGTTGCCAAATGTACTTACTAAGGTGATTTTCTGTGACTCATGCATAAGCGAAACGAACCGTTCGCCTTAGTGGCGAACACTACTCGAGCGGATCAATAAATATATCAAGAGATTCTCCGTAACTAAGCATGGCAGAACCCTAAGGGTTACACTAGACTTCGAGGGCATTACCAAGGCAAGTCAAGAATCTAACTACCCTCTTTTCATACTCAAGAAAGGCACCATTACTGAATAACCACTCCATCCCTAGAATCAACCCATAGCTCAAAAAAAAACATAAGCATTACTTCTAAACTCAACACTTAGCATAGACATTCCCAAATCCAAAAAAGTCATGAATAAATGAGCCGATTCCCTAACAGGATTTGAGAATAAAATGGGATCCTCTACTAAGCTAGTACTAAGGTGCGGAGACTCAACTATCGAAGCGGAATTAAAAGGATGCGATGTACGAAAACAATGTTCTAATGGGATGATAGAAAAGAAAAGCTAAGACTTTAACAGAAACATTACCACCTCTCTTTGGTACGCTAGTAGTGAGAGCATACAATTTCCCTCTCGATGATCTTGTTCTTTGCCCTTGTCCTTGTCCTATAATACTTAATTACATGTCCCTTTTTACCATATGTCTCTTGTCATGGGTTTTTATTATTCTTTCACTTGGCCTCTTTCCTTTCACCTTTCCTCTTCGTGGATTAAGCCGTATCAACAAGTTTCTCATCCTTAGACTTGTGTTCTTTATCCTCGTTCCTACTATCCTTGTATAGCTTGTTGAAAAGTTTCTCGAAAGCTACTTCCATCGCATGACAACCCTACAAAGCTTGAAATAAGATTAATTGCAAGTAAAACTACTACAACTACAGATGGAGGTTGGACACTACTTTGCCCTCCGACATGTGTCGCATGCCTACAAACTACGGTGAAAAAGAAAGAGATAAGAGGCTCAAGGAGAGAATCGAAAGATAGTGCATATGGCCTTGGGGAATACGCCTTTCGTAAAACAAAACTTTTCTTTAGAAAAATGCTTCTTTGTAAACATTTTGAAAATAATTTCAGAAGGTTTTTAGAAGCTTTTGCCCAATCTGGTAACCTTCTGCTCTGATACCAAATGTAAAACCCCACATCCGTTAAGGTCACTCACAAAGGGAATGCCTTAACTTCAGTGGAGCATTTTGGGTACTGGAACAGAAATATTACAAGACAGACATATATAAAACAGCGGAAAGTAAAGTGGAAGTACTTCAAATCATTTATTAATTATAATTGTTTACAATAAAAGCCCATCAACTTCCAATACCCAATTACATAGCTAAAATATCTGTCTTGCTCAAAAACAAAGAAGCATAAAAATAAATTGTGATATTCCCCAATAAAGCAAACCAAGCCATAGCCAAGGGAAATCCAAGCCGTACATGAAAGAGCCTTGGAGCTTGATAAGATCCGAACTAAGCAGTATTCCCACCATGCGAACCGAGGGGGGGGGGGAACAGAAGAAAAAGAGGCAAAACAAAATGGGTCAGTCATAAAGACTGAGTAAGTCCTAGTGACTTTCAGCATAAAAATAAGTAAAGATAACATGGCAGGAATAAACTGAAAATAAACATAAGCATGATGACAAGATAAGTTACAAGCACGATAACTAAGAATAACATCATATGACTTTTATCATGTATAACATTGCGAGGTTGCCATTCAAGATGAACTAAGTATAATTTTTGCAAGATCGCAAGATTTCTCTGCTTCATCGTCAAAATATTTCTATGATATCTATTTGCTCTACACCACCCGTACTAGTATCCTAACCCGTGTCATGTGTTGACTATAAAATGATCCCTTGCCCAATGTCATGAAATGACCCATTACTTGGTCCCACGAAACG
The DNA here is from genome assembly GCA_030737875.1 of Allium sativum. Taxonomy (NCBI): domain Eukaryota; kingdom Viridiplantae; phylum Streptophyta; class Magnoliopsida; order Asparagales; family Amaryllidaceae; genus Allium; species Allium sativum. Next base: position 632,705,128 of record CM060919.1, read on the forward strand.
ATCTATTAATCGATCGCTCCCTACAAGTCCTATCTCGTTCATGTGTCTATGTCATACGACCCTATCATGAATGCAGTTACCAGTGCTGGGTCCACCATAGGGTGTATCAAGCCTTAGGGTGCCAACCCCCGACATGAATCAAGCACGCACAGTGTAAACCTACTGATGCCCAATGCCTACTTTTTCAACTCCAGGATACGTGCACGACCCTAGTCCACCTGAACCTACACTGGCGCACCAACTCAGCCGTCGTTTTGGTCGCTTACAATCAGCCCAGTAATATGCCCTACCCTGCCTAGTCCCAGGGTATCGTGATACATCTAAGTGGGTTACTGCTGAAATGGACCGCGTAACTAGGATTTCCGTCTAATAGGTTAAGTGTTGTCATTTAAATTCGTGACTTAACCCTTATCAGTCCAGCATGTCAAACTGGTAAAGTGTTGTCATTCAAGTTCGTGACTTGACCCGCCTACGTGTCATGTCAAATTGGCTAAGTGTTGTCGTTCAAGTTCATGACTTAGCCATATGAATCATGTGTCAAGTTGGTCAAGTATATTCAAGCGGTTCATGACTTAACCCTAACAAATCATCGTGTCAAATTGGTTATGTATATTCAAGCGGTTCATGACTTAACCCTAACAAATCATCGTGTCAAATTGGTTAAGTATATTCAAGCGGTTCGTGACTTAACCCTACCAAATCATTGTGTCAAATTGTTTAAGTATATTCAAGCGGTTCATGACTTAACCTTTCCAAATCATCGTGTCAAATTGGTTATGGTTAAGTATAATCTATATGTTCAAGTTGACTTAACCCTGCCATGCGTCATATTATATTGGTTAAATGTCGTTAGCTTAGTCATATTACTTAACCCACCCACTGGTTAACATGTTATGCTGGTTAAGCGTTCTTAGTTTACTTAACCCTATCAATCCTGACTTAGCTTTAACTTATTCATTAAAGCACCAACCGCTCACATTAGACATGTATTGTTGCGGTTACTGAACAGCCGGTCAGTTCCGGGCAGGTTTACACTGCAACTCAATCTAAACTCGGGTCCTTATTGGGATCAATGCCTTAACCTCCCACATTGGATAGGTATTGTTGTGATTACTGGACAGCCGGGCGGGTCCGGGCAGGTTTACATCACAACTCAATCCAACCTCGGGTTAAGCATTTCGTATTTTCTAAATTTACATATTTGCTCATTATATGTAAGTGTGCTAACAATTTAATGTTATGGCCCATTTTCCAAGTTCATAATTCACGTTTTTGCCCCAAAACATATTCCCAAATTATTATCATAATTCACTATGAAGTTATGCCAAGTTATAGCCTTTTATTTACAATACAAGCCAACTACCCAAAACCCAACTTAGGCGCGTTCATATTAAACATTCTCCAAGTCATAAATTATCATATATGTTTCTACTCCATATTTTACATAATTAACATGTGCCCAAGTTCCAGATTACATGTCAATTTTCCATATGCCCAATTCATACCAAATTTACATATGTTCAATTCATGCTGTTTTACATGTATGCCAATTTTATGCCAATTTACACATATACCAAGTTTCATGCTGCTTTACATATGTCAAGATTCATGATTTACATGTTTACAAAGCTATGCCCAATTTACATAGATCAAGTTTTATACCCAAAATTACATGTATACTACGTTTACACCAATTTACCCATAACAAGTTCTGGCCAAATTACATATATCAAGATCCATGTAAAATTATATATATAAAGATCCATGTCAAATTACATACGCCAATCCCCATTCTTGCGATTACCATTATAATGAAAATACCCAAATACTCAATTTCATGTTAATGGTAGTAATACCCAAATATCCAATTTTTATGTTATGCCATCAATTACACCAAAACATATATCCAAATAGGCAGTATCCCAATATTTCCCCGTATTCAATCGCACGTATATCGTAGTTTAGGCCTAGGTCCGAAATTGACCAAGGTTCATCAAAAGAAATTAAATAGGGGAAGGTAGAATTTGTATAACAATAAGTACAAAGAGAAAACTGGCATAAAAACATCGTCTCAGGCATAAAAGATAGATCTTGATAATAATATCAACATGAATCAAGAAAAACTGATTTACAACGAGCTGAATAGATCATAAGCTTGACATGAGAATGAGAATAGAAAAGTCCCAAAATTGAAGATCCAAGAAGCAACAGAAATAGATCTGAATCGATAAACATACTTAAATCCAATTCCACTTTATTTCATGTCCCTATTATAATTAAATATTTAGATCTGAAAATAACTAGAACTTACAGAGCATGGCTAGCGAATTAAGAACTGAATTTGTTGTAGAAATATTGCAGCGTTGTTGATTTATTGTCTTGAATCGTTGTAGAAGTCTTAATCTTTGAATTGATTTGAGTTTGAATGCTTGTACTTTGATTTGGAGACGGCGGCCATGGTTCAAGAGGTATTTAAACAACATTTGGGTGTAAGAATGATTTGTTATGAATTAGTTTAGGCCTTAGACTGTATTTATAGGGGTAGCAACTAGTTTAGGCCCTTAGATTAACCTTAGAATCAATCCGGACCATCAAAACGTCTCAGGCTTCAAAAATGGGTTCTGGGTCAAAACAGGCCGACCAGGTCGACCTGTAAGGGGGGGAGGTCGACCATATGGTCGACCTGGGGAGGGGGGTAGGTCGACCCTCAGGTCGACCCCCTGGTCGACCTGACCCCCAGGTCGACCTGCCTGGTTCCGTGCTGCCAGAAATCTGTTGAATCTTCTGTAGGCCATAACTTCTTCATCCGGACTTCGATTTTCGAAATCTCGGACTCTATTTCATGTATAATTCCGAGATGAACGTAATGGCATAACTGTTTCCCTTGATTCTCATTTTAAAAATTAATTATACCTTGATTTCTTGTATTAACATGATATTAAAATTCGGGTTGTTACATTCTCCCCTCCTTAAAGGATTTCGTCCCCGAAATCTTCAGGTTAAGAAGGATGAGTCCTACCATCCAATCATCCATCTACTCAATCATCAATCATAGGTATCCATTATCCTTAAGAGATTTCTATTGATGTATGAACATATGCAGAAAGTGTGTGTATATGTTCCTTATCTAATGCAAATGATCAGGCCTGATTGATCTTCTTAATGCAAAATATGTTTAGTGCCATGAGTCCAGCATGTACGCAAATAGCCCTAATCACATAAACACTATATGGGTGCACAAACATCCATCCATATGCAACATCCACATGATAACACGTTTAATTTCATCCATCAACAAGTATAAACACTCATGCATATGCAGTATGAAAGGTGACGGAGCCGATCTAGTGTCTAATGTGCGTGTATATGCATCCACGAGCAACCACTAGCAACCACTTGCAACTACTTGCAACCATCAATCATAACATGTCTCAAACACATATTTATACCCAATTGTTCCTACCTAAAGATATAGTTGAACGATAGAAGCAAGTAAAAACTTTGTGCCCATTAGGCAATGTCAAAACTGGAAATCTATGTCACATATATACTGATTAGGAGAAGAACTCCCTAAGCAATAGCCTGAAGACCGAAATCAACATCAGACTGACACCCAAAGAATTACTTAACCCAACGACGGACACCCTCAAGCCCCAACATATATTACTAACAGATAAGTCATACTCCCTATGGGGTTTGCAACAGAAATAGGATTGAGAATAGGACTGAAAGGATATACTTAAAAGATAGCATGCAAGTAAGCTCTACAGGAAAAGAGGGATCATGGATATACTCTTATAAAGAGATATAATGTGCGTATCTAGCCTTCATTCTTCTAAGCCGCATTTCCTTGAGCTTAACTCCATTGTGCTTTGGCCGTTTTTAACTTTACATTTTCGTAGCTTCTTAATTCTTGTTTCCAAAATATGAGTTGGAACTCATTTCACTGTTGCCTCTCGTTCCACTTTCATTTATTCTTTTTCTAGTATACTCGGCTCAAACATAACTGCGTACTCATGGTTTCATGCAAGCTCTCCAAAATTCACTAGTGAATCCTGGATCTCGTTTACTTATTATAAGGTATTCCACGCAGAAGAACTATCTCTTGAAAACAAACAAATGCCAACCATGTTGCCAAATGCACTTACTAAGGTGGTTTTCTATGACTCATGCATAAGCGAAATGAACCATTCGCCTTAGTGGCGAACACTACTCGAGTGGATCAATAAATGTATCAAGAGATGATAGGTAACTAAGCATGGCAGAACCCTAAGGGTTACACTAGACTTCGAGGGCATTACCAAGGCAAGTCAAGAATCTAACTAGCCTCTTTTCATACTCAAGAATGGCACCATTACCGGATAACCACTCCATCCCTAGAATCAACCCATAGCCCAAAAAAAAAACATAAGCATTACTTCTAAACTCAACACTTAGCATAGACATTCCCAAATCCAAAAAAGTCATGAATAAATGAGCTAATTCCCTAATAGGATTTGAGAATAAAATGGGATCCTCTACTACGCTAGTACTAAGGTGCAGAGACTCAACTATCGAAGCAGAACTAAAAGGATGCGATGTACAAAAACAAATTTCTAACAGGATGATAGAAAAGAAAAGCTAAGCCTTTAACAAAAACGTTACCACCTCTCTTAGGTACGCTAGTAGTTAGAGCATACACTTGCCCTCTCGACGATCTTGTTCTTTGCCCTTGCCCTTGTCCTATAATACTTAATTACATGTCCCTTTTTACCATACTAAAGATATTCTCTCTTGTTATGGGTTTTTACTATTCTTTCACTTGGCCTCTTTCCTTTCACCTTTTTCCTCTTCATGGATTAAACCATATCAACAAGTTTCTCATCCTTAGACTTGTGTTCTTTATCCTCGAAACTACTATCCTTGTATAGCTTGTTGAAAAGTTTCTCGAAAGCTACTTCCATCGCACATCAACCCTATAAACCTTGAAATAAGATTAGTCGCAAGTAAAACTACTGAGGCTACAGATGGAGGTTGGACACTACTTTGCCCTCCGACATGTGTCGCATGCCTACAAACTATGGTGAAAAAGAAAGAGAGAAGAGACTCAAGGAGAGAATCAAAAGATAGTGCATATGGCTTTGGGGAATATGCCTTTCGTAAAACAAAACTTTTCTTTAGAAAAATGCTTATTTGTAAATGTTTTGAAAATAATTTCAGAAGGTTTTTAAAATCTTTTGCCCAGTCTGGTAACCTTCTGCTCTGATACCAAATGTAACATCCCACATCCTTATGGTCACTCACAAAGGGAATGCCTTAACTTCAGTGGAGCATTTTGTATACTAGAACAGAAATACTACAAGACAGACATATATAAGATAGCGGAAAGTAAAGCCGAAGTACTTCAAATCATTTATTAAATATAATTGTTTATAATAAAAGCCCATCAACTTCCAATACCTAATTATATAGCTAAAATATCTGTCTTGCTCAAAAACAAAGAAGCATAAAAATAAATTGTGATATTCCCCAATAAAGCAAAGCAAGTCATAGCCAAGGGAAATCCAAGCCGTACATGAAAGAGCCTTGGAGCTTGGTAAGATCCGAACTAAGCTGTATTCCCACCCTGCGAACCGGGGGGGGGGGGGGACGGAAAAAAAAGAGGCGAAACAAAACAGGTCAGTCATAAAGACTAAGTAAGTCCTTGTGACTTTCAGCATAAAAATAGGTAAAGATAACAGGGCATGAATAAACTGAAAATAAACATAAGCATGTTGACAAGATAAGCTATAGGCACGATAACTAAGAATAACATCATATGACTTTTATCATGTATAACATTGCGAGGTTCCCATTCAAGATGAACTAAGTATAATTTTTGCAAGATCGCAAGATTTCTCTGCTTCACCGTCAAAATATTTCTATGATATCTATTTGCTCTGCACCACCCGTACTAGTATCCTAACCCGTGTCATGTGTTGACTATAAAATGATCCCTTGCGCAATGTCTTGAAATGACCTATTACTTGGTGCCACGAAATGATCTTTTAATCGATCGGCTCCCTACAAGTCCTATCTCGTTCATGTGTCCGTGTCATACGGCCCTATCACGAATGTAGTTACCTGTGCTGGGTCCACCATAGGGTGTATCAAGCCCTAGGGTGCCAACCCCTGACACGAATCAAGCACGCACAGTGTAAACCTACTGATGCCCAATGCCTTCTTTTTCAACTCCGGACTACGTGCACGACCGTAGTCCGCTTGAACCTACACTGGCGCACCAACTCAGCTGTCGTTTTGGTCGCTTACAATCAGCCCAGTAATCGTGCCCCACCCCGCCTAGTCCCAGGGTATCGTGATACATCTAAGTGGGTTATTGTTGAAATGGACCGCGTAACTAGGGTTTCCGTCTAATAGATTAAGTGTTGTAATTTAAATTCGTGACTTAACCCTTATCAGTCCAGCATGTCAAGTTGGTTAAGTGTTGTCATTCAAGTTCGTGACTTGATTCGCCTACGTGTCATGTCAAATTGGCTAAGTGTTGTCGTTCAAGTTCATGACTTAGCCCTACGAATCATGTGTCAAGTTTGTCAAGTATATTCAAGCGGTTCATGACTTAACGCTAACAAATCATCGTGTCAAATGGGTTAAGTATATTCAAGCAGTTCATGACTTAACCCTAACAAATCATCATGTCAAATTGGTTAAGTATATTCAAGCGGTTCGTGACTTAACCCTACCAAATCATCGTGTCAAATTGGTTAAGTATATTAAAGCGGTTCGTGACTTAACCCTACCAAATCATCGTGTCAAATTGGTTAAGTATATTCAAGCGGTTCGTGACTTAACCCGCCTACGTATCATGTCAAGTTGGTTAAGTATTATCTATATGTTCAAGTTGACTTAACCCTGCCACGCGTCATATTATATTGGTTGAATGTCATTAACTTAGTCATATTATTTAACCTGCCCTCTGGTTAACATGTTATGCTGGTTAAGCGTTCTTAGTTTACTTAACCTTATCAATCCTGACTTAGCTTTAACTTATTCATTAAAGCACCAACCGCTCACATTAGACAAGTATTGTTGCGGTTACTGGACAGCCGGTCAGTTCCGGGCAGGTTTACACCGCAACTCAGTCTATACTCGGGTCCTTATTGGGCTCAATGCCTTAACCTCCCACATTGGATAGGTATTGTTGTGATTACTGGACAGCCGGGCGGGTCCGGGCAGGTTTACATCACAACTCAATCCAACCTCGGGTTAAGCATTTCGTATTTTCTAAATTTACATATATTCTCTTTATATGTAAGTGTGCTAACAATTTAATGTTATGGCCATTTTCCAAGTTCATAATTCACGTTTTTGCCCCAAAACGTATTCCCAAATTATTATCATAATTCACTATGAAGTTATGCCAAGTTATAGCCTTTTATTTACAATACAAGCCAACTACCTAAAACACAACTTAGGCGCGTTCATATTAAACTTTCTCCAAGTCATAAATTATCGTATATGTTTCTACTTGTGACGGCCCGCTCTGCACCAGCCTGCATTTCCTCCGGAAGTGCGCTGTACACATGCCCGACTAGCACGGAACGGTTGCCAAAGAAAGGAAAGAAGGGAATAAACTAATCAAGGAACCTGTAGAATGTCTCACAGCGCATGGAATAAAATATAATAATAACATACTTGACATAAAACAGGTGAGACAGTGCATAAGCTGATAACTAAAATCAACATCAATCATCAGAGCAGCGGAAATCCAAATACAGCTTATTACAATTTTCCAAATTTACTGTCTCTAAACAAAAGAAAGCTAAAATAGAAGATGCACCACCAATGCCCAAGCAGTGATCTTCAACAACACAGGGAGAATACTATGTATATACTACGTGGAAGCCTCCTGCTCGTCTCCGGATCATCTACCCGTGCGTCACCAGCTAACCTGTCTCTAGTCTGCTCGTGTGAGCACCCAGAGTAATAAGAGGAGACATAAAACTCTGGGTCAGACATAAAGCCTGGTATGAGCGATAAACATCTAAACAGAATAATAACAGGTATACTAAACCATACCTGAACCTGGACCTGCAACCAAAGAGTTAGTACCACATACCGTACAATACTCCAAGGTGCCATAATAAATAGTGTAAGAATACGGGGGTGGGGTGTGCATGTCAAAATGGGAGCAAGCAAATCATCCATAGCAACCATCCTCACATCTCTCACTCAGTGCGTAAAGCGTACGACACCTACCACTTTGGAACACTAGACAAACTGAGGTAACGACGAATACCGACTTGTAGAAACCCTGCTGTGACCAAGCCAAACACTTGGAGTCATGACCAAACATTTCAATGACCCACTTCATTGGTCATAGCCCTTGGTTCTACTGATGCCATAATGGCCCTGAATCCGCCTTCGTACCTCCTACCATAGTGGTCCAAAGCTATAGACGTCGATAACTCCTTGGCACGCGTCCCGCAGCAAAGCCCAACCATGAAGCGAACTCGTTGATTCCCATCCGAATCCTAAGCTCTAACTTCTCATTTGGACTTCCTTTGCATCTCGGGTTTGGTCGAATTGGAGTGGGTCTTCAGAAGAGTTGTCGTGCAGTAACAGTCCTGGAATTCGGTTCGGTTCGGTGGTCATTTCCCTCGTCGGTTCGGTTCGGTCCTCCATCCTTGTCATCTTCCATTCGGTTCGGGTCGGGTACTTCACTCCGGGTCGGGTCGGTGTCCTCCTCCGGGTCGGGTCGGTGTCCTCCTCCGGGTCGGGTCGGTTTGCTATCCTCCTTCCAGCTCGTGCTCCTTCTCCAATCAGCTCCCTCGTTCCCCTCTACTCCAATCCGATCCGATCACTTCGCTTTACTTCAGTCCGATCCGCTCCGCTCCCTAGCTTACTCCGATCCGATCCCCTTGTCCACTCCAACTCTAAGTAAACAGCCTTCCTTTTTGCCAAGTCTTTTATGTGCCAAACTCCAGTTCGGGTCGGGTTTCTTGCCCAGTTCACATTTCCGATCCGAGCCCCCCCATCCGATCCGATCCGGTTAGGAGCCTGCACATTTCTGCAACGTTCCAGCGAGCTTTCTACGCCATTCGACGACGTTTTCGAGCAATTTAACTATTCTAATCAATCATAAAACATACCATAGAGTCATAGCAACATGTAATAGCGACCACAAACAGCAAACAACAATTCAAATGAATCAAAAGGGATCAAAAAGTGACTAAAACTTCATATTTTCCCATAGTCCCTCTTAATCATGTTTAAGCACATACTTAGTAAAACTTAACCAAATCGTCTAAATTTTATAACAGAGGCATGAAATATTATTTAAGAATTTCTAAACATTTTTCCAGAATTTATTGGTGTATAAATTCGCTAATCTTCACTAATCACCCTTAATTAACTGTAATTAGTGTCAAAACGATGCTATCACTCACCTTGGCCACAAAGTAAAACACCAAATCTGAAATACTCTCTGTTTGGGTCGAATTCCTATGTATAGCAGCAGCTCCAACCTTGCTTTGTTGCTATTTGGCCTTGCTTTGATGTAGTTTAGGCTTAATCTTCACTAAAAATGTGTTTTGGAGTGGTTTCAGAGGATGGAAGCCATTACTAGGGTCTCAAGAATGTTTGTGGCGGCTCAAAACTGAAATGAAAATGATTTCCTAACCCTAATCAGTCCTCCTATACCTCAAAACCCGAAATTCCCCTTTGGGCCTAGCTGCTAATCACCCGGTTAAGCCCAATTAAGCTGTTTTTCACCATCTGAAACTTGTTTCAGCCATATCTCCCAAACGGTGAGTCCGTTTGGCTAATGTAACCACTCTACGGAAAGAGAAACCATCATCCGAAGCCAATGGAAGTGGTTTCAGGTCTAAATTCATTTCCAGTCAAAAGTTATGGCCAAAACAGTGCCTACTAGGGGTAAAATGGTCATTTAAAAATCGGGAAAAATCATGAACATGGGAAATGACCCCAATAGTCGTCTCCCAAAGTTACATGACCATACGACTTCGTATGTGAAAGAAATAAATATTCTACGATCCTATGATGCGTAGAATACGGGTCATTACACTCTCCCCCCTTAAGAAATTTCGTCCCCGAAATTCCTTAACCCAAAACATACAAGGGATCCCGCATGCCTAACAACCATATACAACAATCAAATATGCAAAACAAGCAAACAAGCCTACCCTAGCATGCGGAAAAACTAAATCGAAGCCAAAATCTTACCAGGCAAAGAGTTCTGGGTGTGACTTCCTAATGTTCTCCTCTGTCTCCCAAGTACAGTCATTCTCGTTCTCGCCCCACTGAACCTTGACTAGCTTCACCGCCTTTCTTCGAAGTTGCTTCATGTCGTGGTCGACAATACGGGCCGGCTTGCGGTTCCCAACCGCCTCGGGTTCTACTTCGAAGTCCTCTAACTGATCAGGTGAAATAGTCATATCTGAGTCATGAACGAACTTCCTTAGTTGGGAAACATGAAATACGTTGTGAACTCTCGCCATCTTCTCTGGTAAGTCAATTCTATATGCCAAATTCCCGACTAGTTCAAGAACAGGGAATGGGCCAACGAATCTTGGTGCCAACTTGCCCCTCCTGCCAAATCGTATTACGCTCTTCAACGGAGAGATCTTGACAAACACCAAGTCACCAACAGAGAATTTTAAGTCTCTTCTTCTCTTATCAGCATAACTTTTCTGCCTATCTTGGGCTGCCTTCATTCGTTGTTGAATGATCTTGATCTTATCTGAAGTTTCCTTCACCACATCTGGTCCAAGCATAAACTTCTCGCCAGTCTCTATCCAACATGATGGTGAGTTACACGGCCTTCCGTACAAAGCTTCAAACGGAGCCATACCGATACTGGATTGGTAGCTATTATTATATGCAAACTCTACTAGATGCAAATGGTCATCCCATGATCCACCAAAATCCAATATACATGCTCTCAAGAGATCTTCCAAAATACGATTCACCCTTTCCGTCTGACCGTCGGTCTGAGGATGATATGTGGTACTGAGATGTAATTCTGACCCTAGAGCCTCTTGTAAGCTCTTCCAAAACCCACTAGTGAACAATGGGTCTCGGTCGCTCACAATGCCTTTAGGTACTCCATGAAATCTCACTACCCACTTCATATAAATTCTGCTAACTTAGCTGCCGTTCTGGTCGATTTGACTGGTATAAACCTTGCACTTTTAGTCAGTCGATCTACAATTACCCAAATGCTGTCATATCCCGATCTAGTCCTTGGTAATCCATCGATGAAATCCATCGAGACTTGCTCCCATTTCCATTCGGGAATTTCTAAGGGCTGTAACAACCCACTAGGCTTCTTTTGCTCGGCTTTAACTAGCTGGCAATTCATGCACTTGGATATAAACTTCCCAACGTCTCGTTTCATCCCTTCCCAGTAGTAGGTCTGCTTCATATCTCGATACATCTTATTACCACCGGGGTGTATAGTCAGCTTTGAGTGATGACATTCTCTAAGCACTTCATCTCTCAATCCATCGACATTGGGTACAACAAGCTTTCCATTCTTTCTAAGCCATCTATCTCGATCAAGCCCATACTTGTTCATCTCCTCATCGATACCCATCTCTAACTTGGAGATGATTTCCAATAGGTTAGGATCGTCCCTCTGACTAGAGCCGATCCGCTCAATTAAAGTGGGTCTGATCGTCAAACTTGCTAACATTTCTGAATCTAATTCGCACTTCGGTCTGAAATCAAACCTCGCGATATACTCCAGTTGCTTCCATTCAAGGAACATTGCCCCTAAGCTGGCATGTCTTCTACTCAATGCATCAGCCACCGCATTGCCCTTTCCCGGTGTATATGCGATGTCAAAATCATAGGAAGCTAAGAACTCTAACCATCTCTGCTGACGGAGATTTAAATCCTTCTGGGAGAATAGATACTTCAACGACTTATGATCTGTAAACAGCTCAAATCTTTCTCCCAAGAGATAGTGTCTCCACATTTTTAATGCGAACACGATCGCTGCCAATTCTAAATCATGGGTAGGGTATCTTCTCTCGTGCGGTTTCAATTGCCGACTTGCGTAAGCCACAACCCTACCGCCTTGCATCAATACAGCACCCAGTCCGGTACCACAGGCATCCGTGTATACCGTCATCTCTTCGTCCCCCTTAGGAATGACTAACACTGGTGCGCTTGTCAACTTGTCCTTTAGATTTTTAAATGCATTCTCGCACCTTTCATCCCAGACAAAAGCTTGATTCTTCTTGGTCAACTGGGTCAATGGTGCTGCTATCTTGGAGAAACCTTGGATAAACTTACGATAATATCCAGCTAACCCTAAGAAACTCCTTACATCTGTTGCATTCTTGGGCGTAGGCCAATCCTGTACCGTAGCCACCTTCGCCGGGTCCACGGCAATACCATTCTCTGATACAACATGGCCCAAGAACCTCACTTCCCTCTTCCAGAAGTGACACTTAGAAAACTTGGCTTTCAATTGGTGTTTTCTCAACACCTCCATCGCTACTCTTAAATGTTCCTTGTGTTCTTCCTCTGTCTTCGAATAGACCAAAATATCATCAACGAACACAAGGACAAACTCATTCAATTGATCTCTGAATACCCTATTCATAAGATCCACAAAATATGCCGGGGCATTAGTCAGCCCAAATGGCATAACCAACCACTCATAAAATCCAGATGGCGTTCGAAATGCCGTTTTAGCTATACTCTCAGCTTCCACCCTAAGCTGATGAAAACCTGTCGCGAGATCCAACTGAGAAAATACTCTCGCGCCACTCAACTGATCGAACAAATCATCTATCCGCGGTAGAGGATACTTATTCTTCCTCGTCACTTTATTCAACTCGCGGTAGTCTACACACAAACGAAGGGAACCATTCGCCTTGGTAGCAAACACAACTGGTGCTCCCCATTCAGAAACACTCCTTCTGATAAATCCCTTCTTCAAAAGATCGCTGACTTGCACCCCGAGCTCTCGCTGCTCCCTTGGTGCCATACGACGAAGTGGCATCACTATAGGTCTGGCATCTTTTACCAAATCAATACGAAACTCAATCTCTCGGTGTGGTGGAAGTCCGGTCACTTCTTCGAAAACATCCGGATACTGGCCAACCACGGGCAAACCTGACAACTCACTATGCGGAATGTCGAGGGAGTTTAGAAAACTAGCCAATACCCCCTTACTGGGTAGACCACCAAACACTATCCTCCGCCCATCATCCGCTCTAGCTGTCACCAACAAGCCCTCACAGTCTACCACCACCCCGTATCTTTGGAGCCAATCTACTCCCAAAATAATGCCAAACCCAGTAAAGCCCAAAACAAAGCAATCACAAACAACATGCATCCATGACTCGATAAGACCACATTACGACAAATCATGCTAAGGCTAGTCGAACCACCAATCGGGTTCGTCACTACTAAAGGTCTATCGACAATCTCGGGCTCCAATCCCAACCTATCTACCAGGTCACTAGATATGAAAGAACTGGAAGCTCCGGTATCAAACAAAACTCTAACAGGAACATCATAAACAGAAAGCATACCTTGAATGACGACATTCTTTCCCTTCTCCGCCGCAGTTGGGGCATTCGACGAAGAAGGAATAGCATTAAGGGCATATGCTTTCACCATTTGCTTTTCTTTAGGGGGCTGTGGACACTTGTCCTTGTGATGTCCCATTTGGCCACAGTTGAAGCACTTCCTATCTGCTGGCTTGGCCCGACAATTACTAGCATAATGGCCCTTCTTACCACAGCTGAAGCACTCCACATCTTGCTTACTCTTTTTCTTCTGGCCATCCTTAGCCTGATACTGCTTTCTCTTATTCTGGGAACCACCTTTGCCTCCACCACTTGCTTGTGGTTTTGGCTCTTCTGCAGATGCAACCTCAGTCTTCGACTTAGGGTAGAGACTTTCGGACCTTAACGCTTTCCCCACAATCGATTCAAACATCTCATCGATGTGGTTAATAAGTTTTTCCCCCAAGTACTGATCCAAACCAGTTATGAATTTCTCATTCTTTTTCTCGGCAGTATCAATAAGAGATAACCCATATTTTGACAAAGTGTCAAATTCAGCAATATACTCCGAGACAGCCCTGCCATTCTGCTTGAGCTCCAAGAATTTCTTAAACAACATTGACTTCTGAGCAGCTGGAATGAACTTCTCACTAAAGCGAGCCTTAAACTGCTCCCAAGTAATCTGGTCTTCGGGAGTAGCTGCCTTTATAGCATTCCACCAATTCATTGCCCGCCCTTGCAGCTGACGGGACGCTAGCTTTCTCTTCATCGCATCCTCGATACCCAAATCCTCGAAGATACGTTCGCAACTATCCACCCAATCCTGAACATCCGTAGCCGACTCCGTTCCGTGGAACGGCTTCCCTCCAAGGCTAGTATAATCCTTATTCAGCTTGGCGAAGTCGATTCTTGGTGCCTGCACTATTAGACCACCACCATTTCCACCATTGGGAGCTGCCCTCTGTACATCTCTAAGCATCTCTCTCATGAGGTCAGTAAACATCGTCCTCATGTCAGCAGCATTCCCATTATTGGCCCCTCTACCGGTACCTCTAACATATCGGCTCATCGTCAATCTGAAAAAGGAAATGATTAACGACTCCATAGTGGTGCTAGTGCAGTACGATTTCATCCTTATACTACTAATAGTATATATATAGCTTTTGAAAACCAAAATAATCACAAATACGCTCTCTCGTATACGTTTACTATCTCTCCCTGATAACTTCCCTAGGTTAACTACACAACCTAGGGCTCTGATACCAAGTGTGACGGCCCGCTCTGCACCAGCCTGCATTTCCTCCGGAAGTGCGCTGTACACATGGCCGACTAGCACGGAACGGTCGCCAAAGAAAGGAAAGAAGGGAATAAACTAATCAAGGAACCTGTAGAATGTCTCACAGTGCATGGAATAAAATATAATAATAACATACTTGACATAAAACAGGTGAGACAGTGCATAAGCTGATAACTAAAATCAACATCAATCATCAGAGCAGCGGAAATCCAAATACAGCTTATTACAATTTTCCAAATTTACTGTCTCTAAACAAAAGAAAGCTAAAATAGAAGATGCACCACCAATGCCCAAGCAGTGATCTTCAACAACACAGGGAGAATACTATGTATATACTACGTGGAAGCCTCCTGCTCGTCTCCGGATCATCTACCCGTGCGTCACCAGCTAACCTGTCTCTAGTCTGCTCGTGTGAGCACCCAGAGTAATAAGAGGAGACATAAAACTCTGGGTCAGACATAAAGCCTGGTATGAGCGATAAGCATCTAAACAGAATAATAACAGGTATACTAAACCATACCTGAACCTGGACCTGCAACCAAAGAGTTAGTACCACATACCGTACAATACTCCAAGGTGCCATAATAAATAGTGTAAGAATACGGGGGTGGGGTGTGCATGTCAAAATGGGAGCAAGCAAATCATCCATAGCAACCATCCTCACATCTCTCACTCAGTGCGTAAAGCGTACGACACCTACCACTTTGGAACACTAGACAAACTGAGGTAACGACGAATCCCGACTTGTAGAAACCCTGCTGTGACCATGCCAAACACTTGGAGTCATGACCAAACATTTCAATGACCCACTTCATTGGTCATAGCCCTTGGTTCTACCGATGCCATAATGGCCCTGAATCCGCCTTCGTACCTCCTACCATAGTGGTCCAAAGCTATAGACGTCGATAACTCCTTGGCACGCGTCCCGCAGCAAAGCCCAACCATGAAGCGAACTCGTTGATTCCCATCCGAATCCTAAGCTCTAACTTCTCATTTGGACTTCCTTTGCATCTCGGGTTTGGTCGAATTGGAGTGGGTCTTCAGAAGAGTTGTCGCGCAGTAACAGTCCTGGAATTCGGTTCGGTTCGGTGGTCATTGCCCTCGTCGGTTCGGTTCGGTCCTCCATCCTTGTCATCTTCCATTCGGTTCGGGTCGGGTACTTCACTCCGGGTCGGGTCGGTGTCCTCCTCCGGGTCGGGTCGGTGTCCTCCTCCGGGTCGGGTCGGTTTGCTATCCTCCTTCCAGCTCGTGCTCCTTCTCCAATCAGCTCCCTCGTTCCCCTCTACTCCAATCCGATCCGATCACTTCGCTTTACTTCAGTCCGATCCGCTCCGCTCCCTAGCTTACTCCGATCCGATCCCCTTGTCCACTCCAACTCTAAGTAAACAACCTTCCTTTTTGCCAAGTCTTTTATGTGCCAAACTCCAGTTCGGGTCGGGTTTCTTGCCCAGTTCACATTTCCGATCCGAGCCCTCCCATCCGATCCGATCCGGTTAGGAGCCTGCACATTTCTGCAACGTTCCAGCGAGCTTTCTACGCCATTCGACGATGTTTTCGAGCAATTTAACTATTCTAATCAATCATAAAACATACCATAGAGTCATAGCAACATGTAATAGCGACCACAAACAGCAAACAACAATTCAAATGAATCAAAAGGGATCAAAAAGTGACTAAAACTTCATATTTTCCCATAGTCCCTCTTAATCATGTTTAAGCACATACTTAGTAAAACTTAACCAAATCGTCTAAATTTTATAACAGAGGCATGAAATATTATATAAGAATTTCTAAACATTTTTCCAGAATTTATTGGTGTATAAATTCGCTAATCTTCACTAATCACCCTTAATTAACTGTAATTAGTGTCAAAACGATGCTATCACTCACCTTGGCCACAAAGTAAAACACCAAATCTGAAATACTCTCTGTTTGGGTCGAATTCCTATGTATAGCAGCAGCTCCAACCTTGCTTTGTTGCTATTTGGCCTTGCTTTGATGTAGTTTAGGCTTAATCTTCACTAAAAATGTGTTTTGGAGTGGTTTCAGAGGATGGAAGCCATTACTAGGGTCTCAAGAATGTTTGTGGCGGCTCAAAACTGAAATGAAAATGATTTCCTAACCCTAATCAGTCCTCCTATACCTCAAAACCCGAAATTCCCCTTTGGGCCTAGCTGCTAATCACCCGGTTAAGCCCAATTAAGCTGTTTTTCACCATCTGAAACTTGTTTCAGCCATATCTCCCAAACGGTGAGTCCGTTTGGCTAATGTAACCACTCTACGGAAAGAGAAACCAT
Organism: Allium sativum; assembly: GCA_030737875.1. Taxonomy (NCBI): domain Eukaryota; kingdom Viridiplantae; phylum Streptophyta; class Magnoliopsida; order Asparagales; family Amaryllidaceae; genus Allium; species Allium sativum. The sequence goes on from CM060919.1 coordinate 632,722,245, forward strand.
CATCCGAAGCCAATGGAAGTGTTTTCAGGTCAAAATTCATTTCCAGTCAAAAGTTATGGCCAAAACAGTGCCTACTAGGGGTAAAATGGTCATTTAAAAATCGGGAAAAATCATGAACATGGGAAATGACCCCAATAGTCGTCTCCCAAAGTTACATGACCATACGACTTCGTATGTGAAAGAAATAAATATTCTACGATCCTATGATGCGTAGAATACGGGTCGTTACACTACTCCAAATTTTACACAATTAACATGTGCCCAAGTTCTAGATTACATGTCAATTTTACATATGCCCAATTCATACCAAATTTACATATGTTCAATTCATGCCGTTTAACATGTATGCCAATTTTATGCCAATTTACACATATACCAGGTTTCATGCAGCTTTACATATTTCAAGATTCATGATTTACATGTTTACAAAGCTATGCCCAATTTACATATATCAAGTTTTATACCCAAAATTACATGTATACTATGTGTACACCAATTTACCCATAACAAGTTCTAGCTAAATTACATATATCAAGATCCATGTAAAATTATATATATCAAGATCCATGTCAAATTATATACGCCAATCCCCATTCTTGCGATTACCAATATAATGACAATACCCAAATATTCAAATTCATGTTAATGGTAGTAATACCCAAATATCCAATTTTTATGTTATGCCGTCAATTACACCAAACACATATATCCAAATAGGTAGTATCCCAATATTTCCCCGTATTCAATCGCACGTATATCGTAGTTTAGGCCTAGGTCCGAAATTGACCCAGGTTCATCAAAAGAAAATAAATAGGGGAAGGTAGAATTTGTATAACAATAAGTACATAGAGAAAACTGGCATAAAAACATCGTCTCAGGCATAAAAGATAGATCTTGATAATTATATCAACATGAATCAAGAAAAACTGATTTACAACAAGCTAAATAGATCATAAGCTTGACATGAGAATGAGAATAGAAAAGTCCCAAAACTCAAGATCCAAGAAGCAACAGAAATAGATCTGAATCGATAAACATACTTAAATTCAATTCCACTTTATTTCATGTCCCTATTATAATTAAATATTTAGATCTGAAAATAACTAGAACTTACAGAGCATGGCTAGCGAATTAAAAACTGAATTTGTTGTAGAAATATTGCAGCGTTGTTGATTTATTGTCTTGAATTGTTGTAGAAGTCTTAATCTTTGAATTGATTTGAGTTTGAATGCTTGTACTTTGATTTGGAGACGGCGGCCATGGTTCAAGAGGTATTTAAACAGCATTTTGATGTAAGAATGATTTGTTATGAATTAGGTTAGGCCTGAGACTGTATTTATAGGGGTAGCAACTAGTTTAGGCCCTTAGATTATCCCTAGAATCAATCCGGACAATCAAAAAACGTCTCAGGCTTCAAAAATGGGTTCTAGGTCAAAACATGCCGACCAGGTCAACCTGTAAGGGAGGAGGCCGACTATATGGTCGACCTGGGGGGGGGGGGGGGTAGGTCGATCTGACCCCTAGGTTGACCTGCAGGTCGACCTGCCTGGTTCTGTACTGTCAGAAATCTGCTGAATCTTCTGTAGGCCATAACTTCTTCATCCGGACTCCGATTTTCGAAAACTCGGACTCTATTTCATGTAGAATACCGAGACGAATGCAACAACGCAACCCGTTTCCCTTGATTCTCATTTTAAAAATTAATTATACCTTGATTTCTTGTTTTAACATGATATTGAAATTCGGGTTGTTACACTTGAACTATTCTTGTTTTAGTTTCTAAATTTATGAAGCTTCGAACATCTTGATCATCATTCGACCTTGACCTCTACTCTCTTTATCGATCAATCTTCAAAATCAATTATCGAGTACTTGTATAAGTATGAATAATATCCTACAAATTACCCTATACAACTTAGAAAAATGCTAGTGTCCATATTTATATGGTTGTTGTCATTAAAATCAACATCTAAAGTATTAACGATGTCATGGAATGGTCTACCAGGCAGCTTTCTCCGAGCTGCTTTTTCCATATGATCGCTAGTTGACCAACATATGAACTGTATATCATCATCAATGGCCATGAGAAACCTAAGGCATGGAGCTTTTATTTGATGCCTAGATACAAATCCCAATAACTATATATCATTTAGATGCACTTATACAAGAATGACATTTTTCTCGTTTACATGGAACATATCATTGATTAAATTTTTTAACAAATCTTTGGTAACTAAAGGCATATAATAATAAAATTAGTTATCATAGTGAACATAGATTTCCATCAAGATCTAACCACTCTAAATCTTATGATATTCATCTTTCTTGCATGGTAGCTGGTACATACTCATTTCATACTTTTTAAACATGACTTTCGTATTATCTTTGGTAATACCTACTTCTAATTAGATTTTTGATAGTAAAATTTAGTCGACATTTTGGCACTGTAAAGAGAGTTTTCCTTGAAACACTCTCAATCTTTATCACATTCCTTGTCCTCAATTTTCGCTCAGTTGGAGAATTCATAATGCAAAAGAACAACAAAAATGACATCGATGAGTCTAACAGTCATCGTTATCTATGGCACAAAAGTTAAAGTCGAGTAAGAAAGACGAAGAAAAACAGAAAAGAAAATCAAATTTTCTCACGAGTCCTAATTTAACTAATTCCTTTGATCATTTAGCCTAAGCTCTAATACCAAATGTAGCACCCCACACTTTTCTGTGCCCAAATTACGACAAAAATCAAAACTTGAACGCATCCAAGAATGGAGCATGTATATCCAGTACTTGCAATAAATGAGCATGAGCATAATCAGAGTATGATAAAAGAAAACTCCCAGTGGAAAAAAATAGGATAACTAATATTAACTTTAAGTAACTACCTTTTTCAAAGTAAGTCACTTTGCCAATACCGAGCATGAGAGAGAACAAGAACCGAGATCCAAACTATAACACTTGTGAGAACCTGACCTTCTGTAGAAACTTGGGAGGTTGTAATGAGGAGAGGCAGGTCAGAACAACTAGTTCTTGTGACTAAGAAATGTTTAACACAACTGTAATATATAGATGTATCCCGTTTGGTTCAACCTAAGATGTATGCCTAACAAGGTTAGTGATTCTAGCCTAACCTTCTAAATGTTTACGCACGACCCTACCACTCTCCCCAAAGTAGTGTCCCCAAAGTATAATGCCGAGATAGCACATTTACGCACGTATTTGTGAAGCCTTTATAACAGAACATTAATGGTTATTTAATCGAGAGTGGACCCTTAATTACAGGGTTTCTATACATGCAAGTATCCTCATTCACTATTATTTTGTTTAATGCCTCACTATCAATGATAGGTAAGGTGGAATCTCCCTGATCGCTTAAGAACCTAGACAGCCCTATTGGTCACTTACTAACCCCTGATAATATATCCACCATTAACATAAACTAAATGGCACTAGCTATGAGCCCTACTAGGTAAGGATTCCATCATTCACACATATACCCTTGCCCCGTGTAAGGTGAGAGGTGGTACATTATCGTTCGCTTACCATCTAGCTGACCTTATTGGATAACCTCCTTAGTCTCTTATTACTTCCCGCAGGATAGGTAGCCATATCTGGCATTTCAAGTTTCTAGGTTTGGGCAGGCAATACGACACATGTCGTTTAATACCCCTAAACTGAAATACCGACTCCCAGGTGGACTCTTCAACCCAAATTCACGAAAGACCTAAGGAAGAAGACTATACATGAATGTCATTGGACTCGTATCCCATTTACCTTTAGCTCCTTTCCCCAGGGATAAAAGAGGCTATGTTATTGAGTCATTCCCATTTAGTCCTTCTATACGAAAATACTATACATATACAATTCATTATCATCATGGGTTTGTATGGTTAATAATATTTTACATCATTAACCTACTAAGTCCAACTCTATTTTAATTATAAGTACTACATTCATTAATATAATTAAGGAAGGTTTTATATAATCAAATATTTATTTGATTTACTTCCCTAATTTGGACTTAGTATTTTAAATGACAATCAATATCCGCAAATCCCCTTTTTGACACCCATTTACTTTTCTTTCTATGTTTGTTTCCCCTTATGACCACAAGGTCATGTTTTCCTAAGACAACCCTTTATCAGTCCCAAGTTATCTATTTGTTGTACCCCAACAAACAATTACTATTCTTGTTCATTATTTATTTATTTATTTACTGGTTGACTGTTATATATATATCTGCACTAGGCCTCTCGCATTAAGTTGACTACCTGTGGATGCTGGATTTGCTGGTCGGTTCTGGCTAGACTTCTACCACAAGTTGAACTTAACCTTGTCTCTTAGTACATTCGCATTAGACCCTTCACATTAAGCTAACCACCTGTGTATGCTGGATATGCCAGTCGGTTCCGAGCAGGCTTATACCACAAGTTGAACTTAACCTCATGTCTAAATGGGGTTATAATTTAAATTTCCTAATTTGGGGTGTACAACGCTTATCCTAATTATTCAGGAATTGTAACCATTATTCTAATATATTTATTTTCCCCAATCAATATTGGTTACAATTGTTATTTATTTATTTATGGCCTTATTTATAGCAATCAATTACACTAATTGCTACAATGGTCACCATAAATATATTCATTAAGTATGGAATATAATTTACATGTATGATTCCATAAATGAATACCATTCAACATTTCAAACCTTCAAACATTTAATAAAATGTATAATTTACCGTTTTACGTTGATTTGGACGGATAAGATGTACATGTTTATTTTTATGTTTTCGTGCAGTCAACGAGGTTATTACTTTTATTTTTATCATTATTCTTAAGTGATTTGCTTTATTTGACAACCAAACATTCCTTTTTACATTTAATATTCTCAAAGTGTTCCAAATCTTACATAAAGATTTTTTGCCATAATCATTGTAAATAATGCCTAATTAGTGGATTGACATATTTCCAAATTGCAAGAAATATATGTAAATATATAATCTTGGAGTAGTTGATGCAAATTATGCATAATATATATTTATATTTATACATACATTTACACCACTTTTCCCCTTATTAATCCTTTTTATCATATCTCTTGTGATTTTAAAATAATGCATTTTTATTCAAAAGGATGGAAAAAAAATTATTTACCATGACCAAGCCAAAACCCTACAATATTGTATACAAATAGGCATAATTCTTTTTAATGTTATAATAGCACAATTTACAAATTTCACATTTTTACCAAAATTAATTATTCAACACTTAACTAGAGACCTAGAATGTAACTACATCTAAATGGTGTTTAATGGGACTGATTTCCAGATCTACAGTGTTATGCAATGTCCACTATACATTTCTCAATATAATTGCAATATATTTCATGACATAATTGTAGGAATAGATGTAAACAAGTTTAAGAAATCCTATTATTCATTTTATGCATAGCCACAATGTACAATTCACAAGTTTTAACACTTTTTATAACCAGATCTGATGGGTGTCAATCTAATTACAACAATTTATTTAATCATATCTGATAGGCATAGACATAAAAATTGAATCTATTACAAATGAGATAAATACATTATTATAAATGTATGTATAAATTTTCCATTCACCTTATAGCCTCCAAAATCAATTTTTGAACCCTTTTAGGCCTACAATTCCCAAATTCTTATAAATCTATATATCAATTCAGATCTATGGAGATGTAAGAAAATATAAAGAGAGGAGAGAATCTGATTTGGAGCATCAATTTGCATTTTTTCCCATTAGATCTGCTTATCCTCTCAATTTCTTATAAATTGGATTTGATTTGTTATATATGAATATATTTTAGATTAAGAAATTAGGTTAGGAGAAAGAGAAAAATGGAAAAGCTCCACTGCCACTGCATATTTGAATGGAAAAGAATGAGCCCTTACCCCTTTATTTATAGGGGTGGAAATGGCCTAGAACCGTTGGGTTAGTTTTAAGTTATATCCGTCCATCTGTTTTAATAATATTATATACCAAACCCTAAAACCCTGGCCGTCACTGGGCAGCCTAACGCCCAGTAGGCCGACTATGAGGTCGACCTCTTGGGCCATCAGATGCCTAGGTCGGCTAGCTATATAAGGTATAATATATATTTAAATTCTGATTTATTTATTCACTATCCATATTCGTATTTCATCCGTAACCTTTTCATATAGACTCCGTTTGCGAAGCTCCAAATATGTAAGTTGACCAAAATTCCGAGACGAATGCATCGGTTAAAGTTTCATGGTCAAATTTCATCATTTGTAGAAATTCATACATTTTTTTTGAAACTATAATGCATGCAAATTGCATGCAATAGAGTTCGATGCGCATAGCGCAGTTAAGTACATACGTAAATAATATACATACTAACCAAAATAACCACCAAACTACAAGCTGCACCACCACCCACACGAGCCAACAGGAAAGGCTACAAAACATTAACACATACTAGCCAAAAAACAAGAAAAATGTTTACCAGGTGCAAAAGGGTGCGCTGAACATGACGAGCTTACCATGGTCTTGGGTAGTTGTGTCGTTGCTAGAGGCAATAAGCGTTAGAGCTACAAATAGATTCATCCCCAACAATGCCAGTGTCCATGATTGTAGGAGTGTACGACGTTGATTGGGTACCTGTCCATAGATAGTTGAGATGAGTGATTCTGAAACAAAGCTAGTTAACAGTGGTAAAGCATTCATAGAAGCAACGGTTATTGAGCTCATTCCATAATGTCCAAATGAAGGTCGCAAATAAAGTGTCCAAGGAGGGTGCGGGTGCTTCAAACTCCCAATGGTAAAAGTGATGGTTTTGAGGTGGAGGACAACCAAGGATGCTCGTCAAAGTTGAATTCCGAAGGTAGAAGCTGATATCGCAGTCATAAAGAAGAAGGGGGATGCTTTCATTGTCGAGTTGGCAAAGGATGCAAGTGGGGTTTTCAGGGTCGACATTAATTTCTAATTTTATCATGAAAGTGATATATCATCTTCCCATCCATGAAACCTAATAGGATTTCTTGTCATAGATCTCCTGTATGAATTTTGCTACTATAGACTGCCTATCTCGATTTGTACCTTGTCTTTTTCATCTGTTTCTTCCAACCATTTATGAGTGCACTTCTCATGACCCCCCAATAGTACCTGCCCTCTAGTAACTGGAAGCATGATAAATCTTAACTATGCTATAGACCAATTCAAATCTCCACCTTTTCAATTTTGTTATACGTTCATCCAACGAATCATTTAAACATAATGACATTGGATAAGTTTATCATGATTCGAGTTGTAACCATCGAGTCAATCGTCTAGGAGGTACACTAGCATTAGTAATCGTAACTTTAATGCTGTTCTCATTAAAATATTAGATTTACTGCATTCATAATATTTGATTTTTCTAATGTCAGTTATTTCCAAATGATATTTTATCCCATTTTAAACAAATATCGTGTATGTTCATTATTATTACATGGATGCATTTTATAAAACACGACAAGTGTAGGATACTTAAAGATAACAGCTTGTAATCAAGTTTAGTAAAAATCATTTTAAAACAACCTTCATTCATTTAGTTACTTTTTCGAATTACTGATGAAGAAGGGTTTAAATTTAACTTCCATTCAAATGCCTTTGGTTCTTCCATTTAAAAGTAATTTAGCCTCTATTTACGTTCAAATATAATTAACAGATATTCAAACATCTAAAGTTTTATTTAGATATCCAAATCTTTGTTTAAACCCCCAACCTGAATAAGCATCTAATTAGGAATTTAGATGTTTGATTATAGTTTTCAAACATCGAACTACTTATCGAAACTTCATTTATATTCTTTTTTGAATAAAAAATTAATTTCAAATTAATTCATGCTGATTTCAAAATAATTCCATATTATCACCACATTAAAAGGTTAAAATGCATAATAAAGAAGAAAATAAGCGAAACATGGTATCAGTGTGCTATACATAGATGCTATACATAATCCAGACTCTTTTCAAGCCGCACACTCCTTTATGTAGTTTGAATCTTAAATTAATGTTTGTTGGGGGAGGTTGTTTTAAAGAGGGAGCAATTATATATATATATATATATATATATATATGTTCCCACATCACCAGGTATTGTGGACTAATCCTAGATATATAAGAATGGTTTGCATAGGGTATTTTGAGGGCTTGAATATGAATGCATATGGTCTTGTACTTATAAAATATTATCATGGATTAAAGATAATAAATTGGGAACTTAGGGCATGTGGGTACACGTTATTATGGATTAAAGATATGGGCACTTGGGAACTTAAGGCATGTGGGAATGTGCCTGATTGTATAGAGAAGATTTGGCAGTTGAAACAGTTTATGTTTTTTGGATTTTGGTTTAAATAGATGGACACGTCTACTTGCATGCAACTCCTCCTAACGTTTATGTCTATTCCACTTTTATATATACTCCTCGTTCTTCCGCAGTCCAAAACAATTTTGATCCTCTATCTCTCTGCTTCTTCAAATATATATCCTGGTTCTATCTTCTTATTCCAATAAAAATCCCATTGAATGTACGAACATTGCTACATCTCTGGATTCTAGTTTTGTTTTATCTTGAAAAGCAATTTGCCATCTGACCCGTGAACAAACTCTAAATGAGTGGGGGCAAATATTGCTTTATGGATAATGAATACGCACCTCAAACCCTTATCTAATCTAATTCCAACAATTTCTCCAACAAACTTATGGCTATAACCGTAATGGATCACAGATTAGATTCCACATTCAAACTAATGAACCAAAACTTTGTCAGACTAGACAGACTTGATGGAACAACCTTCACTCGCTGGTAAGACAAAATGAAATTCCTACTTGCCACTCTGATGGTTTCCTACATCCTTGATGAAAATATTCTTGTGCTTTCTCCACCAATAGAAAAAGGCAGATGATTTTAAAGAATCAAAGGATGAAACACGAAGAGGATGAACTACTATGCAAAGGACACATTCTCAACACTTTATCAGACCGGCTACACGATCTTTACACACACAGATGAGGTCACCTAACGAAATTTGAGATGCACTTGAAACACAGTACAAGATCGAGAAGATTGGAATAGATAAGTTTCTCACCCTTAAATATTTTAAATTTCAAATGACAGACAATGTTCTAGTTATTGATCATATGCACGACTTACAAGTTTTGATTAGCAAACTTAGTGACTTAAAAGTGAAGATTATAGAACCAGTCCAAGTTGGGGCTATAATTGCAAAACTTCCACCGAGTTGGAAAAACATCGCAAAAAGATCTTGTATATGACTGAGGTACTCATAGTAGAAAAAATTTGGAAACACATACGAATTGAGGAAGAAACAGAAATTGTGATGGCATTTTCCCTTCTTTTAATGTGAATAACATGATTTTTGGAAAGAAAAGAAAGGGTAATCAGAACCAGAACTTCAAACCAAACAAGAAAAACGAGCTGAGAAGCGACTCTAATCCAAAAAAAACAAAAGTAGTAATGGATGCTTCAACTGCAGCAAAGTTGGGCAATATAAGCGTGACTGCAGGGCTTCTCCGAAAAAGAAAAATGTAAACTCTGCAGATGAAAATATGGCTGAGGCCTAAAAATATAGGAAATCATTGCTATGGTTTCTGATCTGCAAATTGGCATAATAACTGACTTGCACATGGCTATTGCTGAAACAAAATCTTCATATTAGTGGTTTGATTCTGGTGTAATGGTTCTTGTTTGCAACAACAAAGGTATATTCAAAACCTATACAGAGGTTGCTGGCTAACAAGAAGTGTTTATGGGAAATGGAAATGTTGCAAAAGTTCTGGAAAAAGGAAATGTGGAGATTCACTTTACTTCAAAGAAGAAGATAATTCTCACTAACGTACTCCAAGTTTATGATATTAAAAAGAATCTGGTTTCTGCATCAATCTTATGCAAAAGTGATGTTAAAACAGTCTTGGAAGCTGATAGTTTAATACTGTCCAAAAAGGCATGTTTGTGGGTAAAGTTTATGCATGTAATGAGATGTTCAAACTCAGTATTAATGAAACAAAGGAATGTTCTTCTTATATTATTGATTCTTTACTTTTATGGCATGCACATAAAGGTCATTTAAATTGTAAATCTTTAAAGTATATGACAAAACATGGTATTATTTTGTTAATAATGACAAGCACGATAAATGTGAAATCTGTATACAAGCCAAGATTAGAAGGAAACCTTTCCCAAGTGTCAATTCAGAACTCTTGGATTTAGTTCACTCTGATATATTTAAGTTAATTGAAGTTTTAACCAAATGTAGAAAAAGGTATTTTATTACATCTATTGATGACTTTTCTAAATATGCATGTGTGTATTTTCTTAAAAACAAGGATGAAGCATTTGAAAAGAGAAGTTGAAAATAAGAAATATAGGAAAATATAGGTCTTATATAGTGATAGAGGAGGAAAATATTTTTCCAATGAATATTTTATCTTCTATGAAGAATATGGGGTTATTCATCAGAACACAGCCCCTTACATGCCACAACAAAATGGGTTGGCTGATAGAAAAATAGAACTTTGGCTAATATGGTAAATTCTATGTTGTTAAATGCTAAATTACCACTTAGTGTGTGTGGTGAAGCATTACTGTCTGCATGTCATTTGCACAATAGAATCACCATAAGAAAAGCTAAGGTTCCTCCTTACGAACCGTGGAATGGTCACAAACCTAATCTAATATATGTAAAGGTGCAAGGATGTATTGCCTACTATAAAGTGAATGGTCCAAAACGAATTAAACTTGGTCTAAGAGCTTTAAAAAGTTTGTTTTAGGATACACTGAGAATTATAAAGCATACAGACTATTAGATTTATCCTCAAACACAATTGTTGAATTAAGGGATGTCGAGTTTATGGAAAATAAATTCAAAGATGGTTCAACTGCATGTAAGTCATTAGACCCCAACATCGTTTAAACACCAATGGATACTTCTATGCCCTCTGCTAAAATAAAAGGAAGGTGCTAGAAAAACAAACAAAAATAAGGTCACAAAGAATTATGAAAGAGAAATCTTTTGGTCCAAATTTTATATCTTCTCAAGTTATAACAGTTCTTGTAGAAGGAACTAGGGATGATGTCACTAACAAAATTCCTATAGTGCTTAACATAGAATATGACCCAAGAACTTGCAAAGAAGCTATGATTTCCAGAGACTCCAATTTTACAAGGAGGCAATTAATGATGAAATGGACTCAATCTTATCAAACGATACCTGGATTTTGGTAGACTTGCCTCAAGGGTCAAAGCTCATTGATTGCAAATGGGTATTCTGAACAAAATGTAACAGTAATGGTAGAGTACAAACTTTCATGGCTATATTAGTAGCCAAGAGAGTTAGACAAAAGGAAGGAATTGATTTCTTTGATACATGTGCTTTGGTTTCAAGAATTACATCAATTTGTGTACTAATAGCATTAGCATTAATCTATCAATTGTATATCCTCCAAATGGATTTTAAAACATCTTTTCTAAATGGTGAACTTAATGAAGAAGTTTACACGGAACAACCTAAGCATTTTATTCTTCTTGAAAATGAAAAAAAAGTTTTCAAACTAACAAAATCATTATATAGATTAAAGCAAGCACCTAAATAACGAAACGGAAAATTTGACTTGGTGATACTTCAAAATGGTTTTACATATAATAGTGCAAACAAATGTATCTACCCCAAGTTTACTAAGGAATATGGAGTAATCATTTGTTTATATATAGATGATTTATTAATAGGATAAATCGACACGATTAATCCCAAGTTTCACATGTGTTGTAACGACCCGCATTTTTCAGCGATATAATTAATTTATTTAATTATTTAAATAGTGGATTAGAAATCTAAATGGTTGTTAAATTAAATTATATGGATTTATTTAATTAAAATAAGTAATAGAATAATATATTTAATTCGGAAATAATCAAGAATGGTGGAATTCACAATAGTGTGTAATTTAGATTATTTGAAATATATAATACAGTTTGGAGTTGAATAATATTAACGAATATATTATTTGAACAACAGCTCGAACGTATAATTATATTATAATTAAAATCGAGCTTGAAATGGCGCGGCAGTTCGCTATTTGGCGATTTGAACTTCAACTGAATGTACAGGATTCGTTTTAAATCGGATTTATGTGAAACAAGAAACGCTAGGAGCTGGTGGAGTATATTTCTCTGATGGAAGAGAAAAATTGGGATTTCGTCATGTAGATTTTGTGTTATGTGCAATTTTTTTTCTTCAAAAAAACAGCGCCATAAAACTATAACAGTTTATTTAATTATTTCTATTTTTAAATAGATATCGATTTAATCAGGATTTGAAATATCGAGTTGTAGATCCACATATATTTTTTGGAGCTGTATGGATATATATTGTGGATATATACGATAACATATATATTTATTTATATTTAATTTAATTATTTTTAAATATATTTATATATTTAAAAAGGATAATTAGAGCTTTAAAAATAGTCAGTTTTGCAAATGACCTCGGAATTCGACGAAACAAATCTTGTTGGACCCGCAATATTAAATTATTGCTAGATTTCAATTTCCATGATTTTTGAAGTCAGTATGTGGCCGTACTGATTTCTAAAGTGAAAAACAGTCAATATTTCAATGGTTAAAAATATGCTGTATGAGCAAATAGAGTCAAAATTCGATGAAACCAGTTTCATTGGGACCGTAATGTCGAACTGAAGGTGCATGTCAATTTTCATGATTTTTGGGTATCGTATGTGATCACTGGAATTTTAGAGGACAAATAAAAACAGCGATTGCTTAAAAATAAATAAAATAATCAATTAAGAAAATATTAAACCTATCCTATATATTATCGTTACCTCACCAAACCCTTCTCACAATTTCCTCTTCTGTCAAAAGTGTGCTGCCACCACAGAATAATTCCAACAGTAAAAACCCAATTTCAAAATTCAAAGAAAAATAGGAATAAAATTCCATAAATTTTATTATACATATATTTGAACTCATGGAGTGAAGTTCTTTCTTCCAATATACATTTTACAAGTCGAGCAAGCCTCCAGAGATGTTCGACGTGAGGACAGCTCGACTAGGGCAAAGATTTTTGGGCGTTTGAGGCATCGATTGCCATTTTGAAGGGTAGAATCGGATTGAGGGATGGAAACCACACCTAGTAGGTTGTTTCGGGTGATTTTGCTCAAAAAAGTGTTGATCGAAATTTAGCGTTCGTGAGTCAGTAGGGTTCGACGGGAATCATAGTTTAGATGCGAACTGATTTTTTTAGTTTGAGGTGGAAGAGCTATCAACGAGATGAACAACGGTGATTTTTTTTCTGATTTCGGTTGTGTGATAGCGGGATAAATCGATGGGGAGTTTTGGGAAATGGCTTGTGCTAACATGGTGGGAGCCAGGAGCAGGTCACGGTTGTTGGGGGAAGAAGGGTACTCGTTGGGCTTGGGTAGGGTTGAATTGGGCCAAGTAAGAAACCAAAATGGTGAGGCCCATCTAAGTTAAATAATTTTAGTTTAACTAAATAACACGTATAACTTGTATAATGTATAACTAGCTCATATGTTATCAACGGTCAGATCTGTCAGGATCGTATGGACGAGAGCTCCACAATGGAACTAACTAGGAGTGGATTGGATTCCGTTAAAATTTATAGTAAAATAAATTGTCCATCTGAATCAACAGACGCAAATCGTTATTTAACGGTTAATGTGAAAGGTGAGTAAACTCACTAACTCTTCTTGGTTATATTTTATAACATATTTTTATAACGGGTAAATAATGGTTGTTTGCTGCGTGTTTGCTGTTTGGTTGAACTACTAGTCAGTTGATTGAAAATATAGATAACGATATAAATATAAATTGTTAAATCAAATATTGATTCTGTTTAATAGAATATTTCAAAGTGAAATGAAATTGATGTTAATTTTATTGTTTAACATCCGTGGATGCAGGGAATTAGGTTGGTGGGACCCAACTGGGTTCCTCAACATTTATGTTACTGTTTTTTCCATATATTGTGTTATATGATGTGATATGAAGTCTGTTGTTGATTTTGTACGGTTGAATAACACTGATCATTGTTATATGGTATGTTAAGTAACAGAAAAAAAAGTACTAGAATGTTAAAAAGGAAATTTTCAATGTTATATTGAAAAAGAAATGTTTATAAAATCAAAGATTTTATAAATTGATTAAAAAGAAATATTTATTTGTTAACCAAATAGATAGAATTGAAGAGAAATATTTGTAAAACATTTACAAATAGAACTGAAAAAGAGATATTTGTAAACTATTTACAAATAGAATTGAAAAGGGATATTTATTTGAAAATAAATAGAATAGAAAGAGGAAATATGTGTAAAACAAATAAAAAAGGAAATAGTTAGATTATCAAAGGAATTACTTATAGAATCAATGGGTTTTATATAAAAGAAAATATTTTATAAAATAAATAGAATTATCAAAAGGGGAATTATTTGGTAAATAAATTGATTTTAAAAGGAAATACCTGAAAAGTGACTAGAATTGTATAAAAGGAGAATTTTAGATTTGAAAGGTTTAGACCCGGGCTTCGCACACGGGTATAACATGATATGGATTTAAAGCAAAGATTTTAAACGAATCTATTCTAATAGATAGATTGAGAAGATAAATTTATAAATATTATTTTAAAAATTAAATGAAATATTTATCATGGATAAATAGAATATATAAGTCAGGACTAATATAGAGGAGTAAGAATCGATTTCAACATCGATATTTGAAACTGAATAATCAGTTAGAGTTAATCAGTTAGAGTAAATCGAATTAGAATTAATTTAATATTAGTTATTCAATTAGAGTTGATCGAATATGTTTTTTTGAGACAGAGTTAGTCAACATAGTTATTTAGGATGTGTTGCCATTTCGTACGACTGCTAGCGTAATTCGTAGGGTTGCAGATAGCCTATGGCGGTCGGATGTTTCCTGAGGGTAAGTGAAATAAATTTACCCAAATTATATTTGGATATAAAAGAAAATATTTATATTTGAAGTATTATAGTATATGTGATGTGTTGGTTGATTGTTATTGAAATGGTTATATAAATAACCAGTTTGAGTTCGTATAATACAAAAGCAGATCAATTAAATTTGAATTAAATCAGAATTGGAACTAAAATTCTGAAACTGGGGAAAAAGTGTTTGTAAGTGGATTTGAGTTAAGTATAAGGAATTTTAAGATCCTGGGAGATTTTAATTTGTTTACAAGCATCATGAATAATATTTTGAAAAGATTTCAAAATGAAATTGTTTAAAAAATGGTTTTTAAAGTGGTATAGTATTGAACTCACTTTCATAACTGGAAAATAACACTGATGATGCTGGCCACATCATCAGTGTTCATTTTCGAGTCCTAAGTGACGGATTACTACCAAGATTTTGTGTTGAATTTTTTTTGAGGAAAACAAGTTGTTTTGAATCTCGAAAGGGAAATATTTGTTATTTTTGTGAAAAGCAAAGTTATTTATAACTCCCAGGAAAAGATCGTCTGAATTAAAAACAAATTTAAACAGGAATTGGTGAAAGCGAACATGAATTGAATTGAAACCAATTAACTAGAAATTTGATTGGAATATAATATACCAAGTGGTATCATTTTGAATTGTGAGATAAAATCTGAAATGTTTTTGGATTGATGAGTTAGGAGTTCGGAATTAAGAATGAAACTTGACTTTGAAATGGTAATTGGCTTGTTTAAGAGAATAGCTGTGTTGAGAATAAATTGATCAGAGATTGATTGGGATGACTTTGGTAAATGCTGAATTGACAGCAGAATAAAAGGATTTAATGATATGCCCGACACATAGGTACATATTTAAATTTCCATATGAGGTTTTATGTGCCGAATTGGCAAGACGCTTAGCTGTTTAATTTTCTTTTGGGTTGAAGAAGGCCTAGAGACGCGAGTTGGGGTTTGAACTATTGACCGGTATAAAGGAGGTGCTGGCGAAATTTTTCGAAAAATTCGGGTGTTAGAAAATTTTCAGAATTTTTGAAAATTTTCGTTAATCAAAATAAATAAATAATTTAGTTGGAATTAATATTTTAATTAAAATGAATTAATTCAGTTGAAACTAAAGGTAAAAGTGAACGAATAATTTTTTAACCCAGTTAATAGGGTCTGTTTCTACCTTAGCAATTTCGAGGACGAAATTATTTTAAGGGGGGAAGAATGTAACGACCCGTATTTTTCAGCGATATAATTAATTTATTTAATTATTTAAATAGTGGATAAGAAATCTAAATGGTTGTTAAATTAAATTATATGGATTTATTTAATTAAAATAAGTAATAGAATAATAAATTTAATTCAGAAATAATCAAGAATAGTGGAATTCACAATACTGTGTAATTTGGATTATTTGAAATATATAATACAGTTTGGAGTTGAATAATATTAATGAATATATTATTTGAATGACAGTTCGAATGTATAATTATATTATTATTAAGATCGAGCTCGAAATGGCACGGCATTTCGCTATTTGGCATTTTGAACTTCAATTGAATGTACAAGATTCGTTTTAAATTGGATTTCTGTGAAACAAGAAACGCCATGAGCTGGTGGGGTATATTTCTCTGATGGAAGAGAAAAATCGGGATTTCGTCGTGTAGATTTTGAGTTATGTCCAAATCAAATTTTCAGAAAAATAGCGCCATAAAACCATAATGGTTTATTTAATTATTTCTATTTTTAAATAGATATCGATTTAATCAGGATTTGAAATATCGAGTTGTAGATCCACATATATTTTTCTGGAGCTGTATGCATATATATTGTGGATATATACTATAATATATATTTATTTATATTTAATTTTATTATTTTTAAATATATTTATATATTTAAAAGGGATAATTAGAGCTTTAAAAATAGCCAGTTTTGCAAACGACCTCGGAATTCAACGAAACTAATCTTGTTGGATCCACAATATTAAATTATTGCTAGATTTCAATTTCCGTGATTTTTGAAGCCAGTATGTGGTCGTACCAATTTTTAAAGTGAAAAACAGTCGATATTTCATGGTTAAAAATATGCTATGTGAACAAACAGAGTCGGAATTTGACGAAACCAGTTTCGTTGGGACCGTAATGTCGAACTGAAGGTGCATGTAAATTTTCATGATTTTTGGGTATCGTATGTGATCACAGGAATTTTAGGGGACAAATAAAAACAGCGATTGCTTAAAAATAAATAAAATAATCGATTAGAAAAATATTAAACCTATACTATATATTATCGTTACCTCACCAAACCCTTCTCACAATTTCCTCTTCTGTCAAAAGTGCGCTGCCACCACAGAATAATTCCAACAGTAAAAATCCAATTTCAAAATTCAAAGAAAAATAGGAAAAAAATTCCATAAATTTTATTATATATATATTTGAACTCACGGAGTGAAGTTCTTTCTTCCAATATACATTTTACAAGTCGCGCAAGCCTCGAGAGATGTTCGACGTTAGGATAGCTCGACTAGGGCAAAGATTTTTGGGCGTTTGAGGCATCGATTGCCATTTTGAAGGGTAGAATCGGATTGAGGGATGGAAACCACACATAGTAGGCTATTTCGGGAGATTTTGGTCAGAAAAAGTGTTGATCAAAATTCAGCATTCGTGAGTCAGTATGGTTCGACGGGAATCATAGTTTAGGTGCGAACTGGTTTATTTTAGTCTGAGGTGGAAGAGCTATCAACGAGATGAACAACGGTGATTTTTGTTTTGATTTCGGTTGTGTGATGATGGGATAAATCGATGGGGAGTTTTGGGAAATGGCTTGTGCAAAACACGGTGGGAGCCAGGAGCAGGTCATGTGTAACAACCCTGAATTTTGGGGTAAATTTTAAATTTTATTTTAAGTAATTTTAAAGAGTTTTTGATATTTAAAATAATTTATTTTAAATGATCATGATTAAAAATTTATGTGATTTGTAAGTTTAATTTTCACAAGAATAAACTAAACACAATTGTTGACATTAATTAATTTAATATTGTATATTGGAATTTACATTCCAATATAAGTGGTTAAGAACAATAATAGAAACCATATAAAGGACATTTATTAGTGATTCACAATATTTAGTCTAAGCGTTGCACGTAAGGTAAATTCTTAGTTTGTATTATTTAATTTCTTTCCCTATTCAAGTTCTTTTCAAGATCTACAAATTTCTATTATGTAAACATATTCCCTTTTGTACATATCATATATCGATTGGGATTTTAAATCATAGCAACTCGAAATATAGAAAGGTTGTTCTCGTCACCCGTTTGGACTAGCATGTAAATTATTTAGAATTAAGAAATTTTGTAAATGAATGAATATGAAAATAAAAATATACGCCAAAAAATATATATATTAATACTATATCCATCCAAAAACATACGTAATTAATGCTAGTTACTATTATTATTAATAGGTAGACGTTAAAATAGGTTTGAATTTGAATGTTCTCCATTAAAGACATGTGTATGGTAACATTTTCAATAAAAAAATATATATAAATAGTTGTAACCTTGGGATTCTGGGCAACAAATGTCGAATTTATTATAGAATTTGAAAAGGTTCCAATTAGTGTAAATATGAATTAAAGATTGTAACCATGCAACATTGTTGGGAATGGACGTGTTAATAAATTTTAGAAGTTGAAGAAGATTACAATAAATGTGATAAATGGGAAATAAATATTGTAATTCCAATTTAGGAGTAATTAATGTAGTAAACATAATTATATACACACACGCACACACTCACATAAATATGATGAATCGTAATTAATGTGTTTAACAATAATTAATGCAATTAATAAAATTAATTTGAATGTCTATCGTGTTTGGGAAAAATACCTTAGGTTTCTCCCTAACATGGTTCAAACCATGTGACATGGTTATTCGGTTTTTTAATGTTAATTCGGCATCAATAGAAATATTTTTCAAATGACAAGAAAAAAAGAGAGAATTTTCATATCTCAGCACTGTTGATATATTCACACAAATGGATGTATTTGATGCACCTTTATAATACCATAAATTAAGTTTCATTCAAGTTTTCAATTAAATTAATATATATGTTGTCCTTTATTTATTTCGTTTGCTTATGTGATATGTCTTCTTATTACACTTACCTACATGTTAATATAGTACAATTTATGCCATGAAGAATTTTGATTAATAGCATTTATGAATCAATCAATGCAAATTAAAGATGAAATATAAAAGGTTTCTTTCTCCATTTTGTGTAATTTATGTATTCAATTAATTACTTCTTTAGGGAAAGAAAATTAAAGTTTTTTTATTTATATATATACTAGTTAGGATAAGTTTATGGTCAAAACACAAAACCCTATTCTAGAATATGTAGCCGCCGCCCTTTACATTTTCAATGGCTGAAAATGCACAAAAAGAAAAATTTAATTCCTCCTAGTCTACCACAAATTAAAATATGAAATCAAGACAAATAATCAAGAGTAAGGCTTCAAAGTGACAGGGTTGGATGGTGGACTCGGTGGTTTCTGATCGGGAGCAACGATGATCGGTGTGGCGTGCGCAAGGAGATGTTGAAGGGGAGTGATGGGTTCCAAGCAACGTAAGAAGAAGGAGGGTGCAGCCAATTTTTTTTTTTTGTAAGGGTAATTAAAGAATTTAATTAAATTAATTAATTTAAAAATGTAATGCAATGTATGAACCATTATATTTTTGTCGTACGAGGTCAGAATTCGATGATTTAATTGCGTTGGATTCGCAGCAGCGAACACTACATTTCAGAACTGACTAGAACTGAAAAGGAGCACTTCAGAAATTCAGCAAGAAATGAACATGAACGATTTATGAAAACCCATCAATGTGAGATTTCTTTTCTTTTTAAATGGAAATTAATAAAAAAAAATTCAGTTTGTATGTGATGTGAGATTTCTGATTTAAAATTAAATTAAATTTTAATTATTTATTTCTTGCTTTAGAATCATATTACCTTTGTGTTATATTAGAATTGTTGTGTAAACATATAACTTGTATGCTATATGAGAATAGACCTATGAACATATCACTTGTATGTGAATTAGAATAGACAAATATAAACATATCCCCTTTATATGAAATTTTTGATTTTAAAGAAAAAAATTACTTATTATTGTGTTGAATAATTCATACATATTCATTATTGGATTTTAAATGGTTGTTGCTGCTTGTTGTTCTGTAAATTTGGTGAGATATTTTTGTCGTATCTGACTTGACCAAAATAAACATGCCATTCATGTTGAATCCACCTTGACAAATTAGAACTATCATTTTAATCTGTATACGTTGTGTTAAAATAAAACGGTTTTTTTTTGTCAGTATACATTATATGAAAGCAAATATGCTATTTGTTATTATAGAATTTATGAAAACGTAATTTATGCTAATGGGAAATTTGTCATTTATGTTGAGGCGAATTTGTCATTCATGGTAGAATATTTTAATGTCATTTATTTTAAATGTCATTAGATCGGAATGTCAATAGAATTATATGTCATTAACTTAGAATATAAATATTGTTTATGTTAGAATTGATAAATTAAAATATAAAGTAGTAGTGACAAAAATCATATTTTTGTCAATATAAAGTAGTAGCGACAAAATTACCACATTTTGTTATTTAGAAAGAATTGACAAAATTACCACATTTTGTTATTTAGAAAGAACTGAAAAAATTACCACATTTTGTTATTTAGAAAGAATTGACAAAATTACCACATTTTGTTATTTAGAAAGAATTGACAAAATTACCACATTTTGTTATTTATAAAGAATGGAAAAAATTACCACATTTTGTTATTTAGAAAGGATTGAGTAAATTACCACATTTTGTTGTTTAGAAAGGATTGACAAAACTACCACATTTTGTTATTTAGAAAGAATTGACAAAACTACCACATTTTGTTATTTAGAAAGAATGGACAAAACTACCACATTTTGTTATTTAGAAAGAATTGACAAAATTACCAATTTTGTTATTTAGAAAGAATTGATAAAATTACCACATTTTTTGTTTAGAAAGAATTGACAAAATTATCACATTTTGTTTATAAAAAATTTTGTTTTTTTACAAAATCATCACATTTTGTTTACATCAAAAGAATTGAAAAAATTATCATATTTTGTTTATAAAAAAAAAATTAGATAAATTCATCATATTTTGTTTACATCAAAAGAATTAGACAAATTCGTCATTTGGTTTACACTAAAGGAATTAGGCAAATTTATCAGTTTTGGTCATTTTAAAAGAATGAATCTTTATTTGAGAACTTGTTAACATGTAATTTTCATTTTTAATGATAATTAGAATTCATTAAAAAGAATGTATATTTGTTTAAAACCTTGAATAGAATGTGTTAACAGGTAAAATTACATTTCTATGTAAAATTACATTTCTATGTAAAATTACAATTCTATGTAATTAGTATTCATCAAAAAGGAATGTAATAAGATTTAAAAATGAAAACTACATTTTCATGTAATAAGAGTTAAGATAAGAAAATTTACATTTTTGTGCAATTAAGATTTAAAGAAAATTTCATTTTATTACACAATTTAAAAGATTCTATCTTTACTGTTAATATGTTAAGATAAGAAGATTAGATTCAGAATTAGACATTTTGAAAGGTTTATTATTATTAATATAATAATTGAGAAAGTCCCAAGTTTAATTAAGATTTGAAAGGGTAAGTTATAGTATTGGAAATCAAGTTATTTTGGAAATATAGAATATTCCAAAATTAAGAGATTTTGAAATGAGAAACATTTTAAAATAATATTTTTTATTAGAACAATTATAATAATTAATTAAACTTGTACTTGGACACGAGGTTGGGTCACAATTGTGGTGGAAGTCTGCCCGGACCCGACCGGCATATTCAGCAGCCACAAATGTTAGGCCTAATGTGAGAGGTCCAAGTGCGCAAATACAAATTGGGCCAAGACATGAGGTTAAGCCCAACTTGTGGGAGAAGTCTGCCCGGAACCGACCGGCCTATCCAACATCCACAAGTTGTAGGCCTAATGTGAGAGGTCTGACCCATATTAAAATATAAATGGATAACTTAGAAATTGACGTTATTTTCACACCGTTATGTGTTAATAATGAAATGAATATTTTCACCTTCAAGTTTGTTATAAATGAAAGTTACATTTTTAATATAATAAGATAAGGATTATAAAAGTTTTACATTTTTCTTAATGTAAATAAGAATTAGAAAAGTTACATTTTTCCTAATGTAAATAAAAGGAAAATAGGAAGTCACAATGTATTTGGTGTAATATAGAAACCTACATTTTTCAATGTAAATAAGAATGAAATAGAAATTATTATTTTTTATATGCAAATAAAAGGATTTACATTTTTCAATGTAATCAAAGGAAATAAAGGAATGATTAGGAATCTACATTTCCCAATGTAAATAGAATATGAAATAAAAGTTACATTTTCGATATAATAATATATTGAAATATAAGTTTACATTTCTCAATGTAAATAGTATAGGAATAGGAATTTACATTTTTTAATGTAAATAATAAGATTAGAAATTTACATTTCTAAGGAATAGATTTTCATTAGAAAAATAATGAAACCAAATATACATTTGGTGTAAATTGAAAAATGGAAGAGGAAAATATACACTGTTATGTTTAGAATGTGTATGCAAAGTAAAAATAGCGATAGATCGTTATAAATTATTAACTACGATATGAAATGGTTTTCAAATTTATATATGCGAGAGTTATTTGGAAAGTCCGAGTTTACTCAAATTCCAAATAATTTGAACGACGTTTAAAAATTCAAGAGTTGAAGATGGCGATTGAAGACCGACGATCTTCATATCGAATGGACGACGACTGCTGATGCCCTCAATTGGAGTAGCTACGTTGAAGGGGCTACAGTGGTGGCCGTCCAGACGCAGTGTTGATTAGTACGGATTTGGCTTTCGCTCAGACCCAGAGCATAAGCTTATAAATGGAATGTGTGTCTGACATTGTACTCCTTTATATTGTATTTATTGATTTTCTGTCGAATGTATGAATGTTTGGTGGCAGAGAATTTATTCTCTTGCTTAACACCCTTTCATATATTTCGGCAAAGGATTGGTAGTGTGATATGGAGTGACGATGTGGCATGCTAAGATGCATATGATCAAGGCTTTGTTGAAAAGCATGCCTTGCGGGATGATCAAAGCATAGCCTGTTTAGGCATAGCTTTGTGTATAAAGTGACTTCGCGAGCCTTACACACCGGCGGAGTCTAAAACGGGAGAAGGGAACGCAGGGAGAGCAGCACGTTTCTTTCTAGCTAGAAGTGGTGTTTGGGCTTTAACACGGCCCAACATTTTACTCATGTGGATGATGGAATGAGGCGCCTCGGATGATAGGTCCTATGGGACCAGGAAACGTGTGTTCAGGAATAACTAATCCGCAACTCGTATGGTGGACCGGCCCTGCAGCTATCCAAGGGTTCACTGCGGGGGATCCTGAGGCATTAGCTAGAGTGTCTCGAATCGGTAAGGAGCTCCTCCCTAGCCTTGACTCATGTTGGAAACCCAATTTCCAATACGACCTCATGCGGTTTTGATTGTATTACTAGTAGGGAAGCATAGTATTATGATATCTATGTGTCCTAGGATTGATACATTATGATTGAAATGTTTTTGAAACTTATATACACTAATAATAATATCAAATTCGTTTTAATCGTACCAAGCATTTTTGACCATTATAAGGTAAAACCCTATCCTCCGGTTAGCGTTGCATTGTGTGATGGGACTTGGGTCTTATGATGGTTTCATTTTTCTAAAAAGCATTGCGCTGTTTTGACGATTTACTTTAATTTATGCATGACCATCCATTGGAGTAAACCCATTCCACGTTAGCGGCGTGGTCCTTGGATTTGCTTTATTACTATTAGTTTAACTAGTTAAGAATTCTCACACCAGTCCCATGACTGACCCGTTGTTTGTTTCCACCTTTACAAACTCGGGTGCCCTCTCTCCACACGGGCAGTCGAGTAGTTTGTCTACAGGTTCTTATCTCAAGCTGGATTCTGGATTGAAGCCTAAAGATGTGTCCAGAGCATCGAAGTCTTCCACTGTACATTGTATTTAACTTATTGTAATTTATCTTCCGCTGTAATTTTATTCCAATGTACTCTGATATTCTGTACTCTGATGTAACATTATTGTAATGTAATAAAAGTCTGCTGTTGTTGTTTTGATGATGTTGTATTTCCAAAGTTAAAGTATTCGTGGATTTCCATCTTTTGGGTCAGACTTGTGTGGTTTATGGTCGATCTAAAGAGCGGGAATTTACAGGTCTTTACAGTTGGTATCAGAACTTTGGTTAGCTCAAATCTTTGGGATACAACTCGTTAGAACTGAACAAAAGACTCATCAGAGATTGGATTAGTAATATCCAATAAGAATACTCATTAGAGATAGGATCAGCAGTATCCTAGAATGAGAAAACTCATTAGAGATGGGGTTAGTAATGCCCTAGAATGAGTTGAGAGTGCCCAGTTTCTAATTAACGTATTTGTGAATAAATATAATCTATTTTAGAAAATATGATTTTTGAATATATAAAAGTTATAAATATTTAGAAAGCTAATCAACTAATTGATTGATGATTGTGTAGTGTAATTATTAGTTCAACTATAAAATATTTAAACCAATGAATGAATAATATAGAATGAAAAAATTTGAGTAGTTAATTAAACACTTTTTATCTTCGTTCCTTTTCGAGGACGAAAAGTTTTTAAGTGGGGGAGACTGTAACAACCCTGAATTTTGGGGGTAAATTTTAAAATTTATTTTAAGTAATTTTAATGAGTTTCTGATATTTAAAATAATTTATTTTAAATGATCACGATTAAAAATTTATGTGATTTGTAAGTTTAATTTTCACAAGAATAAACTAAACATAATTGTTGACATTAATTAATTTAATATTGTATATTGGAATTTACATTCCAATATAAGTGGCTAAGAACAATAATAGAAACCATATAAAGGACATTTATTAGTGGTTCACAATATTTAGTCTAAGCGTTGCACGTAAGGTAAATTCTTAGTTTGTATTATTTAATTTCTTTCTCTATTCAAGTTCTTCTCTAGATCTACAAATTTCTATTATGTAAACATATTCCTTTTTGTACATATCATATATCTATTGGGATTTTAAATCATAGCAACTCGAAATATAGAAAGGCTGTTCTTATCACCCGTTTGGACTAGCATGTAAATTATTTAGAATTAAGAAATTTTGTAAATGAATGAATATGAAAATAAAAATATATGCCAAACAAAATATATATTAATACTATATCCATCCAAAAACATACATAATTAATGCTAGTTATTATTATTATTAATAGGTAGACGTTAAAATAGGTTTGAATTTGAATGTTCTCCATTAATGACATGTGTATGGTAACATTTTCAATAATAAAATATGTATAACTAGTTGTAACCTTGGGATTCTAGGCAACAAGTGTCGAATTTATTATAGAATTTGAAAAGGCTCCAATTAGTGTAAATATGAATTAAAGATTGTGACCATGCAACATTGTTGGGAATGGACGTGTTAATAAATTTTAGAAGTTGAAGAAGATTACAATAAATGTGATAAATGGGAAATAAATATTGTAATTCCAATTTAGGAGTAATTAATGTAGTAAACATAATTATATACACACACGCACACACTCACATAAATATGATGAATCGTAATTAATGTGTTTGACAATAATTAATGCAATTAATAAAATTAATTTGAATGTCTATCTTGTTTGGGAAAAATACCTTATGTTTCTCCCTAACATGGTTCAAACCATGTGATATGGTTATTTAATAGTAGGTTTTTGAATGTTAATTCGACATCAATAGAAATATTTTTCAAATGACAAGAAAAAAAAGAGAATTTCCATATCTCAGCACTGTTTATATATTCACACAAATGGATGTATTTGATGCACCTTTATAATACCATAAATTATGTTTCATTCAAGTTTTCAATTAAATTAATATATATGCTGTCCTTTATTTATTTCATTTACTTATGTGATATGTCTTCTTATTACACTTACCTACATGTTAATATAGTATCAATTTATGCCATGAATAATTTTGATTAATAGCATTTATGAATCAATCAATGCAAATTGAAGATGAAATATAAAAGGTATCTTTCTCCATTTTGTGTAATTTATGTATTCAATTAATTACTTCTTTAGGGAAAGAAACTTAAAGTTTATTTATTTATATATATATATTAGTTAGGATAAGTTTATGGTCAAAACACAAAACCGTATTCTAGAATATGTAGCCGTCACCCTTTACATTTTCAATGGCTGAAAATGCACAAAAAGAAAAATTTAATTCCTCCTAGTCTACCACAAATTAAAATATGAAATCAAGACAAATAATCAAGAGTAAGGCTTCAAAGTGGCGGGGTTGGATGGTGGACTCGGTGGTTTCTGATCGGAGCAACGATGATCGGTGTGGCGTGTGCAAGGAGATGTTGAAGGGGAGTGATGGGTTCCAAGCAACGTAAGAAGAAGGAGGGTGCAGCCAATTTTTTTTATTGTAAGGGTAATTAAAGAATTTAATTAAATTAATTAATTTAAATATGTAATGCAATGTATGAACCATCATATTTTTGTCGTACGAGGTCAGAATTCGATGATTTCAATTGCGTTGGATTCGTAGCAGCGAACACTACATTTCAGAACTGACTAGAACTGAAAAGGAGCACTTCGGAAATTCAGCAAGAAATGAACATGAACAATTTCTGAAAACCCATCAATGTGAGATTTCTTTTCTTTTTAAATGGAAATTAATAAAAATAAAAATTTCAGTTTGTATGTGATGTGAGAATTCTGATTTAAAATTAAATTAAATTTTAATTATTTGTTTCTCGCTTTAGAATCATATTACCTTTGTGTTATATTAGAATTGTTGTGTAAACATATAACTTGTATGCTATATGAGAATTGACCTATGAACATATCACTTGTATGTGAATTAGAATAGACAAATATAAACATATCCCCTTTATATGAAATTTTTGATTTTAAAGAAAAAAAATTACTTATTATTGTGTTGAATAATTAATAAATATTCATTATTGGATTTTAAATGGTTGTTGCTGCTTGTTGTTCTGTTAATTTGGTGAGATATTTTTGTCGTATCTGACTTGACCAAAATAAACATGCCATTCATGTTGAATCCACCTTGACAAATTAGAACTGTCATTTTAATCAGTATACGTTGTGTTAAAATAAAAGGGTTATTTTTGTCAGTATACATTGTATGAAAGAAAATATGCCATTTGTTATTAAAGAATTTATGAAAACATCATTTATGCTAAAGTGAAATTTGTCATTTATGTTGAGACAAATTTGTCATTCATGGTAGAATATTTTAATGTCATTTATTTTAAATGCCATTAGATCGGAATGTCAATAGAATTATATGTCATTAACTTAGAATATAAATATTGTTTATGTTAGAATTGATAAATTAAAATATAAAGTAGTAGTGACAAAAATCATATTTTTGTCCATATAAAGTAGCAGCGACAAAATTACCACATTTTGTTATTTAGAAAGAATTGACAAAATTACCACATTTTGTTATTTAGAAAGAATTGACAAAATTACCACATTTTGTTATTTAGAAAGAATTGACAAAATTACCACATTTTGTTATTTAGAAAAATTGACAAAATTACCACATTTTGTTATTTAGAAAGAATTGCCAAAATTACCACATTTTTTATTTAGAAAGAATGGAAAAATTACCACATTTTGTTATTTAGAAAGAATTGACAAAATTACCACATTTTGTTATTTAGAAAGAATTAACAAAACTACCACATTTTGTTATTTAGAAAGAATGGACAAAACTACCATATTTTGTTATTTAGAAAGAATTGACAAAACTACCACATTTTGTTATTTAGAAAGAATTGACAAAATTACCACATTTTGTTATTTAGAAAGAATTGACAAAATTACCACATTTTTTATTTAGAAAGAATTGACAAAATTATCACATTTTGTTTATAATTTTTTTTACAAAATCATCACATTTTGTTTACATCAAAAGAATTGGCAAAATTATCATATTTTGTTTATAAAAAAATTAGATAAAATCATCACATTTTGTTTACACCAGAAGAATTAGACAAATTCATCATTTTGTTTACACTAAAGGAATTAGGCAAATTTATCAGTTTTGGTCATTTTAAAAGAATGAATCTTTGTTTGAGAACTTGTTAACATGTAATTTTCATTTTTAATGATAATTAGAATTCATTAAAAAGAATGTATATTTGTTTAAAACCTTGAATAAAATGTGTTAACAGGTAAAATTACATTTCTATGTAAAATTACATTTCTATGTAATTAATATTCATCAAAAAGGAATGTAATAAGAGTTAAAAATGAAAACTACATTTTCATGTAATATGAGTTAAGATAAGAAAATTTACATTTTTGTGTAATTAAGATTTAAAGAAAATTTCATTTTATTACACAATTAAAAAGATTCTATCTTTACTGTTAATATGTTAAGATAAGAAGATTAGACTCAGAATTAGACATTTTGAAAGGTTTATTATTATTAATATAATAATTGAGAAAGTCCCAAGTTTAATTAAGATTTGAAAGGGTAAGTTATAGTATTGGAAATCAAGCTGTTTTGGAAATATAGAATATTCCAAAATTAAGAGATTTTGAAATGAGAAGCAGTTTAAAATAATTTTTTTTAGTAGAACAATTATAATAATTAATTAAAATTGTACTTGGACACGAGGTTAGGTCACATTTGTGGTGGTAGTCTGCCCGGACCCGACCGGCAAATCCAGCAGCCACAAATGTTAGGCCTTATGTGGGAGGTCCAAGTGCGCAAATACAAATTGGGCCAAGACACGAGGTTAAGCCCAACTTGTGGGAGAAGTCTGCCCGGAATCGACCGGCCTATCCAGCATCCACAAGTTGTAGGCCTAATGTGAGAGGTTTGGCCCATATTAAAATATAAATGGATAACTTAGAAATTGACGTTATTTTCACACCGTTATGTGTTAATAATGAAATGAATATTTTCACCTCCAAGTTTGTTATAAAAGAAAGTTACATTTTTAATATAATAAGATAAGGATTATAAAAGTTTTACATTTTTCTTAATGTAAATAAGAATTAGAAAAGTTACATTTTTCCTAATGTAAATAAAAGGAAAATAGGAAGTCACAATGTATTTGGTGTAATATAGAAACCTACATTTTTCAATGTAAATAAGAATGAAATAGAATTTTTTTATATGCAAATAAAAGGATTTACATTTTTCAATGTAGTCAAAGGAAATAAAGGAATGATTAGGAATCTACATTTCCCAATGTAAATAGAATATGAAATAAAAGTTACATTTTCGATATAATAATATATTGAAATATAAGTTTACATTTCTCAATGTAAATAGTATAGGAATAGGAATTTACATTTTTCAATGTAAATAATAAGATTAGAAATTTACATTTCTAAGGAATAGATTTTCATTAGAAAAATAATGAAACCAAATATACATTTGGTGTAAATTGAAAAATGGAAGAGGAAAATATACATTGTTATGTTTAGAATGTGTATGCAAAGTAAAAATAGCGAATAGATCGTTATAAATTATTAACTACGATATGAAATGGTTTTCATATTTATATATGCGAGAGTTATTTGGAAAGTCCGAGTTTACTCTCATTCCAAATAATTTGAACGACGTTTAAAAATTCAAGAGTTGAAGACGACGATTGAAGACCGACGATCTTCATATCAAATGGACGACGACTGCTGATGCCCTTGATTGGAGTAGCTACCTTGAAGGGGCTACAATGGTGGTCGTCCAGACGTAGTGTTGATTAGTACAGATTTGGCTTTCGCTCAGACCCAGAGCATAAGCTTATAAATGGAATGTGTGTTTGACATTGTACTCCTTTATATTGTATTTGTTGATTTTCTGTCGAATGTATGAATGTTTGGTGGCGGAGAATTTATTCTCTTGCTTAACACCCTTTCATATATTTCGGCAAAGGATTGGTAGTGTGATATGGAGTGACGATGTGGCATGCTAAGATGCATATGATCAAGGCTTTGTTGAAAAGCAGGCCTTGTGGTATGATCAAAGCATAGCCTGTTTAGGCATAGCTTTGTGTATAACGTGACTTCGCGAGCCTCACACACCGGCGGAGTCTAAAACGGGAGAAGGGAACACAGGGAGAGCAGCACGTTTCTTTCTAGCTAGAAGTGGTGTTTGGGCTTTAACACGGCCCGACATTTTACTTATGTGGATGATGGAATGAGGCGCCTCGGATGATAGGTCCTATAGGACCAGGAAACGTGTGTTCAGGAATAACTAATCTGCAACTCGTATGGTGGACCGGCCCTGCAGCTATCCAAGGGTTCACTGTGGGGGATCCTGAGGCATTAGCTAGAGTGTCTCGAATCGGTAAGGAGCTCCTCCCTATCCTTGACTCATGTTGGAAACCCAATTTCCAATGCGACTTCATGCGGTTTTGATTGTATTACTTGTATGGAAGCATAGTATTATGGTATCTATGTGTCCTAGGATTGATACATTATGATTGAAATGTTTTTGAAACTTATATACACTAATAATAATATCAAATTCGTTTTTATCGTACCAAGCATTTTTAACCATTATAAGGTAAAACCCTATCCTTCGGTTTGCGTTGCATTGTGTGATGGGACTTGGGTCTTATGATGGCTTTGTTTTTCTAAAAAGCAATGCGTTGTTTTGGCGATTTACTTTAATTTATGCACGACAATCCATTGGAGTAAACCCGTTCCGCGTTAGCGGCGTGGTCCTTGGATTTGCTTTATTACTATTAGTTAAACTAGTTAAGAATTCTCACACCAGTCCCATGACTGGCCCGTTGTTTGTTTCCACCTTTACAAACTCGGGTGCCCTCTCTCCACACGGGCAGTCGAGTAGTTTGTCTACAGGTTCTTATCTCAAGCAGGATTCTGGATTGAAGCCTAAAGATGTGTCCAGAGCATCGAAGTCTTCCGTTGTACATTGTATTTAACTTATTGTAATTTATCTTCCGCTGTAATTTTATTCCAATGTACTCTGATATTTTGTACTCTGATGTAACATTATTGTAATGTAATAAAAGTCTGCTGTTGTGGTTCTGATGTTGTTGTATTTCCAAAGTTCAAGTATTCGTGGATTTCCAACTTTTGGGTCAGACTTGCGTGGTTTATGGTCGATCCAAAGAGCGGGAATTTACGGGTCTTTACATCACGGCTGTTGGGGAAGCAGGGTACTCATTGGGTTTGGTGAAACACCCCACCTCCATTAGGGTCACTCTCAAAGGGAATGCCCTAATTTTGGTGGAGGTTTATAAGTATAAATCACATATATACAAGACAGACATAATAACACATATTTTTGAACAGCGGAAAACAACAACTTTTATTTCATTAAAATACGTGTTACACCAACCATACCATAATTGTCTTACAATACTTCCAAAAACATAGCATCTCCATAACTGTCTTGATAACATTATTTAAAGAAGCATAAAGAAAACATAAATAAACTGCAAAAGTCCCATAATTGCTGTCCAAAGCCATAGTCCAAAACGAAAAGATCCAAACAATACATTCTTTCCCTTCAAGCTGGATATGAAGGCTGGTCAAGCTGCGGTATTCCCTCCCTATGGACCTGGGGGGAAACGGAAGAAAAGAAGATGAAAGAAAAGTAGAGTCAGACATAAAGCCTGAGTAAGTCTAGGACTATTCAGTCTATGAATAAAGAACTGGGTATGGTAAGTATAAACTAGAAATGGGAAAGCACCTTAAACTAAGTTAAGTTGTCTAGTGTCGAATATACTATCGTAACCCACATCAATCTCTGTACCCATACAAACTAGTTCCCAACAGGCACCCCATAATCAGGGTGAAATGATCCATTTTATGATGATCGGCTCCTACTCGCATAGTTACCTGTGTCCTACGGCCCCCGATGTTGTAGTTACCTATGCTGGTCCCACCATGGGGTGTATCAAGTCCCATGGTGGCAGCCCGACACAATCCTAGAATGCACAGGTATGCTACTGGTGCTCAGTGCCTTATTTTTCTGCGCCGGAGTGTGTGCACGCCCACACCCCGTTAGAACCTACACTGCTGCACCACCGCCGTCGATTTGACCTCTTACAGTCAGCCCAGTAATCGTGCCCCACCCTGCCTAGTTTCAGGGTATCATGATACCTTGTAGGGTTACTGCTGAAAAGGGTCCCCCCACTACTAGGTTTTTCTATTTCTAGCCAACATGCTACGTTGGTTAAGTGTTTTATAAACCTAACCCCCAATCAGTCTGTTTAGTTTAGCATGTTCCATTTTGATTAAGTCTTAATTCATTTAATCCTATCAATCCTGACTCGGCCTTAATTGTCTTATTAAAGCCTTGACCTCTCACATTAGACAGGTATTGTTGTGGCTGCCTGTTGCCGGTTGGGTCCGGGCAGTCTTACGCCACAACTCAGTCTAACCTCGGGTCCTTATTGGGCTCCGTGTTTAACCACCCACATTGGATAGGTATTGTTGTGACTACTGGACAGCCGAGCGGTTTCGGGCAGGTTTACATCACAACTCAATCCAACCTCGGGTTAAACACATCGTATTTTCTACATTTACATATTTTGTCTCTTTTCTTTTTATATGTAAATATTTGCGGCCCATTATTCAAATTCATCTTTATTGATTAAGATTTATTTATGCCACTTAATTGTTTTTCAAGGTTGTTGGCATGCGTCAAACATGCCAACACATATGTTCTATATTTTAGCCCAAACGTCATTACCCCCGTTTTATACGTTCGCTCCAATGTAAGGTGTGTTGGGTTTAACACTTAAACCCAATTTAGCCATATGTAAAGGGGAGGCTTACAACATGGTGTTTATAAGGTAACATAAAAAGGGGAGTGTGAACGCATGAACTTGCAACATAACGACTCAATTAACATAAGGTAGGCACATGTAAACTTGCAATTGTAACAACATATAATATAAGCAATACTTAGACATGAATCATTCTATTCACATAATCATGGTATAAACAAAACATGAATCATTCTATTCATGTAGTCATGGCATAAATAATACTTAAACATGAAGCATTCTAATCATATAATTATGGCATAATCATAATTGAACATGAGTCCTTCTATTCATATAGTCATGGCATAAACATAATTGAACATGAATCCTACTATTCATATAATCATGGTTTTTATCCTATCTATGTAACTTGCAAGTGGGATGTAATTCTAGTGTAATTCTAATGTAACTTATGTGTTACATATATTATCATATGATTATGATAACAACATAAGCCTACAAACATGTTTTCAACTAGGCATAATAACAAACATAGTTTAGTCATGTTCATAAAATTAATACAAGCTTACAAAGATGTTTGCTTTTGTCACTATCACAAAAGCATGATTTTTATACTTGAACTATAATGCCAATTCCAATATAACTTCATATGAATCATAATACTCAAATGGACCAAATTACACTAAAGATGACCATAGAATTATACATCATGTTGGCATAACAATAAATCATAGACTTGCATGAATTTCAAATAAACTATTACAACATATAGTTGTTATTTTCAACATGAATCATATACTTGCAATTATCAAATGGGTGTTGTAAATAACTACCACGAACATGTAGTTTTCAATATGAATCATATGCTTGCATGAATCCCAATTAAAATTCCACAACATGTGGTTGTCAACATAAACCATATACTTGTATGAATCCAATCGTACACCATAGCATTGCCAAATCGTTTAGAATCAAAATAACATACAAATATAGGTTATTATTGCCACAATTCCATTTCGTTGTTAACTTCCAACGCAAATCGCATACTTGCAAATATCCAATCGTATAACATAATATTCCCAAATCGTTTAGCATCAAAGCAACGTACAAATATAGATTATTATCGCCACAATTCCATTTCTTACTTTACACAAATCAAC
The DNA here is from genome assembly GCA_030737875.1 of Allium sativum. NCBI lineage: Eukaryota > Viridiplantae > Streptophyta > Magnoliopsida > Asparagales > Amaryllidaceae > Allium > Allium sativum. The sequence continues at coordinate 632,756,432 of CM060919.1, forward strand.
ACAATTATTTAATTCACATCGGAATAGCACTCTACTTACAACGTATGACGAATCTTCAATTCAGGAATCTGAATTCTGAATTTGGAGATGCTATCCTTTGTTGTAGGCGTTGCTTTGATTTGATTAACGTTGCTTTAAGCTTTGAATTATCTCCTAATTGTCTCTCTATTTCTGACGGCTATCTTCAGTCTCTCCTCAGCAGCATGACGGTCTCATCTCCATTTTAGTTTGTGTAAATTAGGGTTAGTCTTAGGTCCTTTTTATAGAGTTTGTGAGTTGATTTAGACCGTCGATGAAGCTTGGTTTAATAATAGCCGTTCGTTCAAAGGAGAGGCCAATCAGGAGCTGACACCTAGCCCTAGTGACAAGGCAAGGCTCAGAAAATCGACCAAACACAGACCAGGCCAGCCAGGGTGGGCTGGGTTCGACCTGGCTCAGGGGTCAGGTCGACTCCCCAGTCGACCCCCAAGTCACTCTAGAGTCGACCTGCCTGGGGCAGGTCGACACCTAGGTCGACTCCCAGGTCGACCTGGCCTGGCAGGTCGACCCTAGGGTCGACCCCCAGGTCGACCTGGTGGGTTTGGGCGGGAATTTTCCCGCCTACTCTGATTGGGCTGAAATTCAAATCTGTTTTCGAAATTTGAATTTTCTGAAACTTCATCGGGTCATAATTTGGTCATACGGGCTCCGTTATTCGAAAACTTGGACTCTATTTCGCGTATTTTTCCGAGACGAACGCAATGGCATATCCCGTTTCCCTTAATACTTTAATTTGTGAATTTCACTGTTATAAAATACACGGGGTGTTACATTCTCCCCCACTTAAAAGGATTTCGTCCCGAAATCTTCAAGTTCAGGAAGAATGTACATCCTAACATCCAAACATCCATCTACTCATCCATCAAACACGAGCATCCATTGTCCTTAAAAGACTTCTAATGCTTCATGATAATATGCGAAGTGTGTGTGTACATGTACTTATCTAATGCAAAATCAGGCGGTCTACTGATTCAGTTGACCTCCTTAATGCGAATTATGTAAGTGCCATGAATCCATTATGTATGCAAATCCTCCTATTCATGATTCTACATGAGTGCACAATCATTCATACAAATGCAACATCCATATGACAACACATTAAAGTTCAATCATATACGAATGCAAACATTTATGCATATGCAATATGAAGTGATTGAGCCGATCTAAAACCTAGATTGTGTGTGTATATGCAACTACGAGCAACCACTAGCAATCACTTGCAACCACTTGCAATCATCATCCATAACATGTTTCAATTACATGTTTTCATCCAAAGGGTTTCTACCTAAAAGATAGGGTCGAGGAGATATACCTAAAAAGATAGATAAAAGCGCAACTTAAGGAAAAAGAAAAGATCAAAGATGTACCCTCGAAAAGAGAAGGTAGGCTGCGCGTATTTTAGCTTCAGTTTCCCAAGTTGCATCTCCTTTGGCGTCGCTCCACTGAACTTTGACGAGCTGGACTTTGCGGTTGCGTAGCTTCTTCACTTCCGTTCCTAATATGCGGGTTGGAACTTTCCTTGTGGTTGCTTCGCGTTCCACTTCAGCTTCTTCTAGGATATTTGGCTCTACCACTTCAGCAGACTCATGTAGACATTTTCGGAGATGTGAAACGTGAAAGACGTTGTGAACTCCGGCCAATTTTTCGGGTAGCTCTAATCTATAGGCCATTTCCCCAATTTTCTCAATGATAAGGAATGGCCCTACGAACCTTGGTGCTAGCTTTCCTGTGGTTCCAAAACGAACAACGTTCCTTAGCGGAGATACCTTAAGAAAAACTCTGTCTCCAACCTCAAATTCAAGGTCGGTCCTCCTCTTGTCGGCGTAGGACTTTTGTCTGTCTTGGGCCGTCTTCATCCTTCTTTGTATTAAGTCTACTTTCTCTGAAGTCTCTCGGATCATATCTGGTCCAAGTATGAGCTTATCAGTAGACTCCCACCAACAAGTGGGCGATCGGCACGGTCTTCCATATAAAGCTTCGAAGGGCGCCATTCCGATGGTTGCTTGATAGCTGTTGTTGTAGGCAAATTCTACCAAAGGAAGATGGTCTTCCCACGTCCCTTCGAAGTCAAGGATGCACAGTCTTAAAAGGTCCTCCAAAACTCTGTTCACTCTTTCTGTTTGGCCGTCGGTTTGGGGATGATAGGCTGTGCTCAAGCATAACTGTGTGCCTACCGCTTCTTGCAGACTCCGCCAAAACTCACTGGTGAAGATATGGCCTCGGTCGCTAACAATGCTGGATGGTATTCCATGGAGTCGAACGATTTCCTTGAGGTAAAGAGATGTTAGGGATGAGGCAGTTCTTTTACTTTTGACAGGTAAGAAGTGGGCGCTTTTAGTAAGCCTATCCACTATTACCCAAATGCTAGTGTTGCCTCTCCTAGACCTAGGCAGCCCATCGATGAAGTCCATTGAGATGCTATCCCACTTCCACTGTGGGACCTCTAGAGGATGTAGCAGACTGCCAGGCTTTTTCTGTTCTGCCTTAACCTGTTGGCACACCATACACTTAGAGACGAAATTTGCCATGTCCTTTTTCATGCCGTTCCAAAAGAAAGTTCTTTTTATGTCTTTGTACATTTTATCTCCGCCTGGGTGCATCGTCATCTTGGAGTGATGTGCTTCCTCGAGAACCTTCTTTACTAAATCCCTTGTTTGTGGGACGCATAGTCTTCCGTCTCGCCTTAGCCAACCCTTATCGTCGATGGAGTATCTGTTGAGGTGACTTGAAGTCTCACCCCTAACTAGCCTATCAATCGTTTCCATAAGCTGAGGGTCCTTGCGTTGTGTTGTCCCTATCGAGTCCACTAAAGTCGGGCGTACTTCGAGAGATGCTAGCAAGCCTGGTACAAAATCGGAGGAAGGCCTAAAGTCGAAGCTGGCTATAATCTCTAGGCTTTGTCTTTCAACAAACAGCGGGCTTAGGGTCAGTTTCTTTCGGCTCAACGCGTCTGCCACTACGTTGCCTTTGCCCAGAGTATAGGAGATCTCGAAATCATACGAGGAAAGAAACTCCATCCACCTCTGTTGCCTCAAGTTAAGATCTTTCTGCGAGAAAAGATATTTCAATGATTTATGGTCAGTGTAAAGTTCAAACTTCTCACCTAGGAGATAGTGTCGCCAAGACTTGAGTGCAAAGACTATGGCAGCTAACTCAAGATCGTGGGTCGGGTAGTTCTTTTCATGCACTTTCAATTGTCTTCCGCCATAAGCTACTACCCTTCCTTCTTGCATTAAGACGGCGCCTAACCCTATCCCACATGCATCTGTATAAACGGTGAACATCTTGCTTCCATCTGGCAACGTCAAAACTGGGGCTGTTGTAAGAGCCCTTTTCAGTCGCTAGAAAGCAAACTCGCAATCCAAGTCCCAATTGAACACTAGATTCTTCTTGGTCAACTTTGTGAGCGGAGCTGAGATTTTCGCAAAATCCCTTATGAACTTTCGATAGAAACCGGCTAGTCCTAGAAAACTTCGGACCTCAGTTGCATTCCTTGGTGTCTTCCAATCCTGTACCGCCACTACCTTAGCAGGGTCCACAGCTAACCCTTGTTTGGATACTATGTGCCCAAGGAACCTCACTTCTTCGCTCCAAAAGTGGCAGTTGGAGAATTTGGCTTTTAGCTGATGGACTCGCAGAGTTTCCATGATTGCCCTTAAGTGCTGAGCATGTTCCTCTTCATTCTTTGAGAAGATAAGGATATCGTCTACGAAGACCACTACGAACTTATTGAGGAAATCTCTGAATACCCTACTCATCAGGTCCACGAAGTAAGCAGGTGCATTCGTCAAGCCGAAAGGCATGACAAGCCATTCAAAGAAGCCGTCTGGGGTTCTGAATGTCGTTTTATCGATATTATCTTCAGCCACCCTTAGCTGATGAAAACCGGTCGCTAAATCGAGTTGGGAGAAAACAGACGCTCCTACAAGCTGATCAAACAGATCGTCAATTCTGGGGAGAGGGTGCCTATTCTTTTTCGTTAGCTTGTTGAGCTCCCTATAGTCAACACATAGACGGAGTGAACCATCCGCCTTTGTAGCGAACACCACTGGAGCGCCCCATTCTGAAATGCTCCTCCTAATGAACCCCTTTTCTAGAAGTTCTTTAATCTGTTTACTGAGCTCTTTTCTTTCCCGTGGAGCCATGTGTCTAACGGGCAACGCAACGGGCTTTGCATTATCTACAAGATATATGCGGAAGTCTATCTCCCGCTTCGGAGGCAAGCCCTTCACCTCTTCGAAGACATCCGGATATTCCCGGACCACTCTAACCGATTGCAATTTTTCAACGGAGGCATCTAGCGATTCAAGGTAACTAAGCATAACCGCATACGAGGGATTACAAGAAATTTCCAAAGTATTAACGAGCTGGGTTAGGAGCTTAACAACCCTTTTCTCACAATCAAGGATGGCCCCATTACTGGATAGCCAATCCATGCCCAAAATCAAACCATATCCCGAAAAGCCCAAAACAAAGGCACTACACTTAAATTCTACGCTTAGAATAGAAATTTTCAATCCCAAACAGATCATAGACAAATGAGCTGGGCCCCCAATTGGGTTTGAAACAATTAAGGGGTCCTCTACCATACTAGTTTTTAGGTGCAGAGATTCTACTAAAGCAGACGAGATAAAGGAGTGTGATGCGCCAGAATCAAATAACGAACGGGGTGATCATAAAGATAAACTACACTTTCTACAGAAGTATTTATACCTCGCTGTTGCAGAGGTGGCACCTCTAGCACATGAACTTGTGCCCCTGAGGTGGATCCAGCCCTCTGCCCCTGTCCTCGTTTCTTTGGGCAGTCCTTAGCCATGTGGCCTGTCTCACCGCAAGAAAAGCACCCACCATTCATTTTGGCCTTCTTTTTACGGCAATCTTTCACTAAGTGCGCCACTTTGCCATAGAAATTATACTTCCTCTTCTCTTGGTTGCCTTTCCCGCCCTTCTTAAAGTCTGTCTTCTTAGGTTGCAAACCCTCTTTCTTCCCTTGAGAGTTTTCTGCCTTTGTCTCCTTCTTGCCCTTATCCTCTTCGTTCAACAACACCATTTGTACCAACCTTTCATACGTAGCTCCCATGGGTATATGGGTCATGGCCAAACTGTGTAATGGCTCATTCAACCCTTTGACAAAACGGAGAGCCTTCTTGTGCGGGGTGTTGACTAGGTCCAGTCCGAACCTAGCCAGCTCATCGAACTGATTAACATACTCTTTGACTGTCTTGTTCCCTTGCTTAAGAAATAAGAATTTTTCCAACTGCAAACTCCTTTCCGCGTCTGAGAGAAATTTAGCCTCAAACCTTGCCCTAAAGTCCTCCCATGTTTCCACTGGTCTTTCTGCATTAGTGACTTCCCACCAGTAGGAAGCCTCGCCTTTAAGTAGCCATACTGCCAGTTGTACTTTCTGTCTATCCTCTACCTCAAAGATGATGAATAAGTCCTCGGTTTCTTTCAGCCAATTTCTAGCTGCCACGAAGGACTCAGTTCCATGAAAATCATTTCCTCCCATAGCTTTAAAATCTTTACATATCTTAGCAAAAGTGTTTCCCCTCGGAGGAGGTGGAGGAAGAGGTGCTGCTGCAGCTGGATGATTTACTACAGCTGGGGGAGGAGGAACGGTAGGATCTGGCTGAGTGGCCCTTGCTTCTAAGAACCATCTAAACCAACCAGGTATTGGTACACCCTCTGGCAAGTTAAGTTCTTCGGACATGCTAAAACAAAAAGGATAGATTCAAAACGAAGGATAAGAGATAGTTCCTATGGCTTTGGGGGGACTTTGCCTTTTAAAATAAAATAATATTTTATCTTTTAAAAATGCTTCTTTAAATTTCCTTCTTGAAAATAAATTTTCAAAACTTTTTATCTTATCTGGTAAACCTATGCTCTGATACCAAGTGAAACACCCCACCTCCATTAGGGTCACTCTCAAAGGGAATGCCCTAATTTTGGTGGAGGTTTATAAGTATAAATCACAGATATACAAGACAGACATAATAACACATATTTTTGAACAGCGGAAAACAACAACTTTTATTTCATTAAAATACGTGTTACACCAACCATACCATAATTGTCTTACAATACTTCCAAAAACATAACATCTCCATAACTGTCTTGATTACATTATTTAAAGAAGCATAAAGAAAACATAAATAAACTGCAAAAGTCCCATAATTGATGTCCAAAGCCATAGTCCAAAACGAAAAGATCCAAGCAATACATTCTTTCCCTTCAAGCTGGATATGAAGGCTGGTCAAGCTGGGGTATTCCCTCCCTGTGGACCTGGGGGGAAACGGAAGAAAAGAAGATGGAAGAAAAGTAGAGTCAGACATAAAGCCTGAGTAAGTCTAGGACTATTCAGTCTATGAATAAAGAACTGGGTATGGTAAGTATAAATAGAAATGGGAAAGCACCTTAAACTAAGTTAAGTTGTCTAGGGTCAAATATACTATCGTAACCCATATCAATCTCTGTACCCATATAAACTAGTTCCCAACAGGCACCCCATAATCAGGGTGAAATGATCCATTTTATGATGATCGGCTCCTACTCGCATAGTTACCTGTGTCCTACGGCCCCCGATGTTGTAGTTACCTATGCTGGTCCCACCATGGGGTGTATCAAGTCCCATGGTGGCGGCCCGACACAATCCTAGAATGCACAGGTATGCTACTAGTGCCCAGTGCCTTATTTTTCTGCGCCGGAAAGTGTGCACGCCCGCACCCCGTTAGAACCTACACTGCTGCACCACCGCCGTCGATTTGATCTCTTACAGTCAGCCCAGTAATCGTGCCCCACCCTGCCTAGTTTCAGGGTATCATGATATCTTGTAGGGTTACTACTGAAAAGGGTCCCCCCGCTACTAGGTTTTTCTATTTCTAGCCAACATGCTAAGTTGGTTAAGTGTTTTATAAACCTAACCCCCAATCAGTCTGTTTAGTTTAGCATGTTCCATTTTGATTAAGTCTTAATTCACTTAATCCTATCAATCCTGACTCAGCCTTAATTGTCTTATTAAAGCCTTGACCTCACACATTAGACAGGTATTGTTGTGGCTGCCTGTTGCCGGTTGGGTCTGGGCAGTCTTACGCCACAACTCAGTCTAACCTCGGGTCCTTATTGGGCTCCGTGTTTAACCACCCACATTGGATAGGTATTGTTGTGACTACTGGACAGCCGGGCGGTTCCGGGCAGGTTTACATCACAACTCAATCCAACCTCGGGTTAAACACATCGTATTTTCTACATTTACATATTTTGTCTCTTTTCTTTTTATGTGTAAATATTTGCGGCCCATTATTCAAATTCATCTTTATTGATTAAGATTTATTTATGCCACTTAATTGTTTTTCAAGGTTGTTGGCATGCGTCAAACATGCCAACACATATGTTCTATATTTTAGCCCAAACGTCATTACCCCCGTTTTATACGTTCGCTCCAATGTAAGGTGTGTTGGGTTTAACACTTAAACCCAATTTAGCCATATGAAAAGGGGAGGCTTATAACATGGTGTTTATAAGGTAACATAAAAAGGGGAGTGTGAACGCATGAACTTGCAACATAACGACTCAATTAACATAAGGTAGGCACATGTAAACTTGCAATTGTAACAACATATAATATAAGCAATACTTAGACATGAATCAATCTATTCACATAATCATGGTATAAACAAAACATGAATCATTCTATTCATGTAGTCATGGCATAAATAATACTTAAACATGAAGCATTCTAATCATATAATTATGGCATAATCATAATTGAACATGAGTCCTTCTATTCATATAGTCATGGCATAAACATAATTGAACATGAATCCTACTATTCATATAATCATGGTTTTTATCCTATCTATGCAACTTGCAAGTGGGATGTAATTCTAGTGTAATTCTAATGTAACTTATGTGTCACATATATTATCATATGATTATGATAACAACATAAGCCTACAAACATGTTTTCAACTAGGCATAATAACAAACATAGTTTAGTCATGTTCATAAAATTAATACAAGCTTACAAAGATGTTTGCTTTTGTCACTATCACAAAAGCATGATTTTTATACTTGAACTATAATGCCAATTCCAACATAACTTCATATGAATCATAATACTCAAATGGACCAAATTACACTAAAGATGACCATAGAATTATACATCATGTTGGCATAACAATAAATCATAGACTTGCATGAATTTCAAATAAACTATTACAACATATAGTTGTTATTTTCAACATGAATCATATACTTGCAATTATCAAATGGGTGTTGTAAATAACTACCACAAACATGTAGTTTTCAATATGAATCATATGCTTGCATGAATCCCAATTAAAATTCCACAACATGTGGTTGTCAACATAAACCATATACTCGTATGAATCCAATCGTACACCATAGCATTGTCAAATCGTTTAGAATCAAAATAACATACAAATATAGGTTATTATTGCCACAATTCCATTTCGTTGTTAACTTCCAACGCAAATCGCATACTTGCAAATATCCAATCGTATAACATAATATTCCCAAATCGTTTAGCATCAAAGCAACGTACAAATATAGATTATTATCGCCACAATTCCATTTCTTACTTTACACAAATCAACACAATTAATTAATTCACATCGGAATAGCACTCTACTTACAACGTATGACGAATCTTCAATTCAAGAATCTGAATTCTGAATTTGGAGATGCTATCCTTTGTTGTGGGCGTTGCTTTGATTTGATTAACGTTGCTTTAAGCTTTGAATTATCTCCTAATTGTCTCTCTATTTCTGACGGCTATCTTCAGTCTCTCCTCAGCAGCATGACGGTCTCATCTCCATTTTAGTTTGTGTAAATTAGGGTTAGTCTTAGGTCCTTTTTATAGAGTTTGTGAGTTGATTTAGACCGTCGATGAAGCTTGGTTTAATAATAGCCGTTCGTTCAAAGGAGAGGCCAATCAGGAGCTGACACCTAGCCCAAGTGACAAGGCAAGGCTCAGAAAATCGACCAAACACAGACCAGGCCAGCCACGGTGGGTTGGGTTCGACCTGGCTCAGGGGCCAGGTCGACTCCCCAGTCGATCCCCAGGTCGATTCTAGAGTCGACCTGCCTGGGGCAGGTCGACACCTAGGTCGACTCCCAGGTCGACCTGGCCTGGCAGGTCGACCCCCAGGTCGACCTGGTGGGTTTGGGCGGGAATTTTCCCGCCTACTCTGATTGGGCTGAAATTCAAATCTGTTTTCGAAATTTGAATTTTCTGAAACTTCATCGGGCTATAATTTGGTCATACGGGCTCCGTTTTTCGAAAACTCAGTCTCTATTTCGCGTATTTTCCGAGACGAACGCAATGGCGTATCCCGTTTCCCTTAATACTTGAATTTGTGAATTTCACTGTTATAAAATACACGGGGTGTTACATTTGGGTTGGGTTGAATTGGGTCAAGTAAGAAACCAAAATGGTGAGGCCCATCTAAGTTAAATAATTTTTGTTTAATTAAATAACACGTATAATTTGTATAATGTATAACTGGCTCATATATTATCAGAATTTCGAACGGTCAGATCTGCCAGGATCGTATGGACGAGAGCTTCACAATGGAACTGAGTAGGAGTGGATTGGAGTCCGTTAAAATTTATAGCAAAATAAATTGTCCATCTGAATCAACAGACGCAAATTGTTATTTAACGGTTAACGCGAAAGGTGAGTAAGCTCACTAACTCTTCTCGGTTATATTTTATAACGTATTCTTATAACGGTTAAATAATGGTTGTTTGTTGTGTATTGGCTGTTTGGTTGAACTGCTAGTCAGTTGATTGAAAATATAGATAATGATATAAATATAAATCGTTAAATCAAATATTGATTATGTTTAGCAGAATATTTCAAAGTAAAATGAAATTGATGTTAATTTTATTGTTTAACATCTGTTGATGCAGGGAAACAGGTTAGAGGGACCCAACTGGGTTCCTCAACATTTATTTTACTGTTTTTTTCCATACATTGTGTTATTTTGAATGACACCGATCATTGTTATATGGTATGTTGAATACCAAAAAAAAAGTACTGGAATGTTAAAAAGGAAATTTTCAATGTTATATTGAAAAAGAAATATTTATAAAATCAAAGATTTTATAAATAGATTAAAAAGAAATATTTATTTGTTAATCAAATAGATAGAATTAAAGAGAAATATATGTAAAACATTTACAAATAGAATTGAAAAAGAGATATTTGTAAACTATTTACAAATAGAATTGAAAAGGGATATTTATTTGAAAATAAATAGAATAGAAAGAGGAAATATTTGTAAAACAAATAGACAAGGAAATAGTTAGATTATCAAAGGAATTACTTCTAAAATCAATGGGTTTTATATAAAAAGAAAATATTTTATAAAATAAATTGAATTATCAAAAGGGTAATTATTTGGTAAATAAATTGATTTCAAAAGGAAATACTTGAAAAGTGGCTAGAATTGTGTAAAGGAGAATTTTACATTTGAAAGGTTTAGACCCGTGCTTCGCACACGGGTATAACATGATATGGATTTAAAGCAAAGATTTTAAATAGAATCTATTCTAATAGATAGATTGAGAAGATAAATTTATAAATAATATTTTATAAATTAAATGAAATATTTATCATGGATAAATAGAATATATATGTCAGGACTTATATAGAGGAGTAAGAATCGATTTCAACACCGATATTTGAAACTGAATAATCAGTTAGAGTTAATCAGTTAGAGTTAATCGAATTAGAATTAACTGAATATTAGTTATTCAATTAGAGTTGATCGAATATAGTTATTTGAGAAAGAGTTAGTCAACATAGTTATTTAGGATGTGTTGCCATTTCGTACGATTGCTAGCGTAATTCGCAGGGCTGCTGATAGCCTATGGCGGTCGGATGTTTCCTGAGGGACTCAGGCATAACCATTGTGATCGCTGCGATCTAGAGTCAAGCAAATGGTGTTAAATTGAATATTAGCCATTCGAAATAAAATTAAAATAGACATAGTTATTCGAATATAAATTATCAGATAGGAGTTAAATAAGTAGAGTAAATAAGTTGAGTTAGTTGAGTTGAGTTAATCAAACCGAGTTAATCCAAATGAGTTAAATCAAAGGAGTTATTCAAAACAATTTGTCCGAATGAAATTAAGGGAGTTAATCGAATATAGTTTATTCGAAAGGAGATTAATCGAATGTAAATCATTCGAAGAGAGATTATCGAATATAGTTATTCGAAGAAAGTGTTATCGAATATAGTTTATTCGAAAAAAGAGTTATCGAATAAAGATTATTCGAAAAAGAGAATTATACACTGAATTCGATTATATCGAGTTCGGGAAAGTAATATTTACTTTCTTGTTAAATCGAGATTTACTTATTTATTTATAGATGAGTGGGTTAGTTATTGAGTTAAATTAAGGAATAAAAGTTACATTTTGAAGTTGGAAATTTAAGAAGAAAGGAGTTATAACTCTATAGTTAAAACCAATGTTTTAAAATAAAGAAGGGGGTTCATAAATAGGATCTGAATAACGTAAGGAAGTGGTTAAAGGTTTGAAAGGCGAACTTTGTCTATATCGAGGTTAGAAATGTTGTTCAGTTAAGTTCTGAGAGGTAATTGTACCCCAACTTGATTGACTTCGTTTTTAACTAAGGAATGGGTGAGGTTCGATAGTGAAGATTGATTTAGTGAATTTAGTTAGTGAGTCTAATGGTTTAAATTGGCTTAGTGATGTTTTATTTAACATCTGTTTTAAATCAAATGAATACATTTTGGAAACATTTTCCAAATATAATCAGAGATATTTTCTAATCATAGAAAATGAAATGTTGATGAGAAAGAATACTGGAATGACAGTGATACGTGAAACAGAGATGGAAATGTTTTCCAATGATTGATGATGTATATTTTCTAAATTTAGAAAATAAGAATTTACAAATATATATAAATGGGGAAATGGATAAATTAAAGATAATTTTATGGAAAGAGATAAATGTGGATTGATGATTGATCGATAGAATCTCCATCTGGAAATAATATCGTTGGTTGCACACCTGTTTTTCTTTGATAGTTAAATCACCGCCTATCGAAGTTTTGACCATTTTATCGTCGTTAATATGGGGAGACCGGGATCAGATGCATTATCTGAAAACCACTCTGTATGGACGTTAGCGTTGCGATCAAATATTGAATACGGAGTTATGAAGGACTATCCTGTTACAGAATAGTGCCTTCGGTTTGTCTAGTCCCAGGACAAATGTGAATGGACGAATGTCCGACAAAGTATATCTAACGGATCGCGTAAGTTGATCTCTTCATACGTACTTACGTTTGGTGGCAGAGTATTTCTTTTCTCTTAACTTTATACCCGTGGTATTTTTAAGGAAATCAATTTGTGATTTGATGGATATGACGATGTGGCATTCAAAGCGAATGGTAGTCAGCTGTATCAAAGATACGTTATGACCTCAAGCCTCATCAACCAGGAAATGACAGAAATCGGGCAAGCAGCATGGCTAAGTGGCTCGCTCCCATTAGGGTGTACATCACCTATCTATAGAAAATCCAATTCATTCTTTTATCTATGATCGATGTTGTCCCTTTTCTGTAAATGGAGTGTAGCTCCCAACCGTTGGTGATATACATTCGATACACTCAAGCGAAATGAGTGGCCAGTCATGTGTGGGACGAGTTGAAAGATGTTCTTGTTGACCACAGTGTATTCGCCTCTAGAGATACACTATCGGCAGGTGGTCCCATACCTTGTCATAGTCAGAATCGAATCTCCAATAAGAGCATGCAGTTTTTGATTGTATACTATATATGTGGAACGTGAGATGCAAGCGTTCTGCTAGATTGTTAATTACTTATGATTAGACATTATTATAATATCAGAGAAGTATTGATTTCCAAAACTGTTTTGGGTTATCGTAAGGTAAAAACCCTCCGTGTTTATGTGTGGATCGGTCTTACGATTATCATTTCTTTCGAAAAGGATTTTGAAAAGTTAAACAAAATGATTTGAGTTACTCACACCAGTCCCATGACTGACCCAGAGTTTATTTTGTTTTGTTTTCCCTAAACTCTTGGGCGCCCAAATTTGTACGGGCAGTCAAGTAGTTTAGGTCTTTACAGATATACTTGGAGGAGCATGAAGCAGGAGGCTTCAGGATTATATAGCTATTGTTATTTCCGCTATGTGTAAGTGTTGTACTCTGATAATGTTATCCTGTATATATACACTGTTTATTGCAAAGTTACGTTATGTATTATGTTTTATTCGTTCAGCTGTGAGATTCGTGTTTACCCTGATTGTGTTCTTCTTCTTCTATTCTAATTTTTTATCTTATCTATTCTCACCCTCTAACTTCTTTCTATTAATGATCAGGTATTTCCGATGTTCGGATAGTAACATGGCAGTTTTGTGTTGATTTTCGAATTCGAAAATCCCAGTTCGTTACAGTGGTATCAGGGCTGAAGGTTGAGTGATTACCTTGGCTCTGTAGCGTGACTCAGTAGAGATGGGGTTAGTAATACCCTAGATTGAGTTGAGTGTATATATACGAGTGAACGTATTTGTAGATTTTATAAAAATTGTTTTATATTATGGAAATTTATTGGTTCAGTTGTTTGTAAATTATGTTCGATCAGTTTGATCCACTGTATCGGTAGGAGTTTCTAAACACTCGAATACGATGAACCGACACAGTATGTTTTGAAAGAGGGTAAGTGAAATAATTTTACCCAAATTATATTTGGATATAAAAGAAAATATTTATATTTGAAGTATTATAGTATATGTGATGTGTTGGTTGATTGTTATTGAAATGGTTATATAAATAACCAATTTGAGTTCGTATAATACAAAAGCAGATCAATTAAATTTGAATTAAATCAGAATTGGAACTAAAATTCTGAAACTGGGGAAAAAGTGTTTGTAAGTGGATTTGAGTTAAGTATAAGGAATTTTAAGATCCTGGGAGATTTTAATTTGTTTACAAGCATCGTGAATGATATTTTGAAAAGATTTCAAAATGAAATTGTTTAAAAAATGGTTTTCAAAGTGGTATAGTATTGAACTCACTTTGATAACTGGAAAATAACTCTGATGATGCTGGCCACATCATCTGTGTTCATTTTTGAGTCCTAAGTGATGGATTACTACCAAGATTTTGTGTTGAATTGTTTTGAGGAAAACAAGTTGTTTTGAATCTCGAAAGGGAAATATTTGTTTTTTTTTGTGAAAAGCAAAGTTATTTATAACTCCCAGGAAAAGATCGTCTGAATTAAAAACAGATTTAAATAGGAATCGGTGAAAGCGAACATGAATTGAATTGAAACCAATTAACTGGATATTGGATTGGAATATAATATATCAAGTGGGATCATTTTTAATTGTGAGATAGAATCTGAAATGGTATTGGATTGATGAGTTAGGAGTTCAGAATCGAGAATGAAACTTGAGTTTGAAATGGTAATTGGCTTGTTTAAGCGAATAGCTGTGTTGAGAATAAATTGATCAGAGATTGATTGGGATGACTTTGGTAAATGCTGAATTGATAGCAGAATAAAAGGATTTAATGATATGCCCGACACAAAGGTACATATTTTAATTTCCATATGAGGTTTTATGCGCCGAATCGGCAAGCCGCTTGGCTGTTTAATTTTCTTTTGGGTTGAAGAAGGCCTAGAGAGACGAGTTGGGGTTTGAACTATTGACCGGTATAAAGGAGGTGTTGGCGAAATTTTTCGAAAAATTTAGGTGTTAGAAAATTTTCAGAATTTTTGAAAATTTCCGTTAAGCAAAATAAATAAATAATTTAGTTGGAATTAATATTTTAATTGAAATGAATTAATTCAGTTCAAACTAAAGTTAAAAGTGAATGAATAATTTTTTAACCCAGTTAATAGGGTATGTTTTCTACCTTAGCAATTTCGAGGACGAAATTATTTTAAGAGGGAAAGAATGTAACGACCCGCATTTTTCTACGATATAATTAATTTGTTTAATTATTTAAATAGTGGATTAGAAATCTAAATGGTTGTTAAATTAAATTATATGGATTACTTAATTAAAATATGTAATATAATAATATATTTAATTCAGAGATAATCCAGAATAATGGAATTCACAATACTGTGTAATTTGGATTATTCGAAATATATAATACTGTTTGGAGTTGAATAATATTAACGAATATATTATTTGAACGACAGGTCGAACGTATAAAATCGAGCTCGAAATGGTGCGGCAGTTCGCTGTTTGGTGATTTGAACTTCAACTGAATGTGCAGCATTCGTTTTAAATCGGATTTCTGTGAAACAAGAAATGTTAGGAGCTGGTGGAGTATATTTCTCTGGTGGAAGAGAAAAATCGGGATTTCGTCGTGTAAATTTTGAGTTATGTCCAAATCAAATTTTCAGAAAACCAGCGCCATAAAACCATAATGGTTTATTTAGTTATTTCTATTTTTAAATAGATATCGATTTAATCAGGATTTGAAATATCGAGTAGTAAATCCACATATATTTTTCAGGAGATGTATGGATATATATTGTGGATATATACGATACTGTATATTTATTTATATTTAATTTAATTATTTTTAAATATATTTATATATTTAAAAGGGATAATTAGAGTTTAAAAATAGCCAGTTTTGCAAATGACCTCGGAATTCGACGAAACTAATCTTGTTGGATCCGCAATATTAAATTATTGCTAGATTTCAATTTCCATGATTTTTGAAGTCAGTATGTGGCCGTACCGATTTTTAAAGTGAAAAACAGTCGATATTTCGACGGTCAAAAATATGTTGTGTAAGCAAACGGAGTCAAAATTCGACAAAACCTGTTTCATTGGGACCGTAATGTCGAACTGAAGGTGCATGTCAATTCTCATGATTTTTGGGTATCGTATGTGATCACAACAATTTTAGAGGACAAATAAAAACAGCGATTGCTTAAAAATAAATAAAATAATCGATTAAAAATATATTAAACCTAGCATATATATTATCGTTACCTCACCAAACCCTTCTCACAATTTCCACTTCTGTCAAAAGTGCGCCGCCACCACAGAATAACTCCAACAGTAAAAAAACCCAATTTCAAAATTCAAAGAAAAATAGGAATAAAATTCCATAAATTTTATTATACATATATTTGAACTCACGAAGTGAAGATCTTTCTTCCAATATACAATTTACAAGTCGCGCAAGCCTCCAAAGATGTTAGACGTCAGGACAGCTCGACTAGGGCAAAGATTTTTGGGAGTTTGAAGCATCGATTGCCATTTTGAAGGGTAGAATCGAATTGAGGGATGGAAACCACACCTAGTAGGTTGTTTCGGGCGATTTTGCTCAGAAAAAGTGTTGATCGAAATTCAGCGTTCGTGAGTCGGTAGGGTTCGACGGGAATCATAGTTTAGGTGCGAACTGATTTATTTTAGTCTGAGGTGGAAGAGCTTTCAACGAGATGAACAACGGTGATTTTTGTTTTGATTTCGGTTTTGTGATGATGGGATAAATCAATGGGGAGTTTTGGGAAATAGCTTGTGCAAACACCGTGGGAGTCAGGAGCAGGTCACGGCTGTTGGGGAAGAAGGGTACTCATTGGGTTTGGATAGGGTTGAATTGGGCCAAGTAAGAAACCAAAATGATGAGGCCCATCTAAGTTAAATAATTTTAGTTTAATTAAATAACACGTATAATTTGTATATTGTATAACTGGCTCATATGTTATCAGAATTTCGTACGGTTAGATCTGCCAGGATCGTATGGACGAGAGCTCCACAATGGAACTGACTGGGAGTGGATTGGAGTCCGTTAAAATTTATAGAAAAATAAATTGTCCATCTGAATCAACAGACGCAAATCGTTATTTAACGGTTAACGCGAAAGGTGGGTAAACTCACTAACTCTTCTCGGTTATATTTTATAATGTATTTTTATAACGGGTAAATAATGGTTGTTTGCTGTGTGCTGGCTGTTTGGTTGAACTGCTAGTTAGTTGATTGAAAATATAGATAACGATATAAATATAAATCGTTAAATCAAATATTAATTCTGTTTAGCAGAATATTTCAAAGTGAAATGAAATTGATGTTAATTTTATTTTTTAACATCTGTGGATGCAGGGAAACAGGTTGGACGGATCCAACTGGGTTCCTCAACATTTATTTTACTGTTTTTTCCATATATTGTATTATATGATGTGATATGAAATATGTTGTTGATTTTGTATGGTTAAGTGACACCGATCATTGTTATATGGTATGTTATATACCAGAAAAAAAAGTACTGGAATGTTAAAAATGAAAATTTCAATGTTATATTGAAAAAGAAACATTTATAAAATCAAAGATTTTATAAATAGATTAAAAAGAAATATTTATTTGTTAACCAAATAGATAGAATTGAAGAGAAATATTTGTAAAACATTTACAAATAGAATTGAAAAAGAGATGTTTGTAAACTATTTACAAATAGAATTGAAAAGGGATATTTATTTGAAAATAAATAGAATAAAAAGAGGAAATATGTGTAAAACAAATAGAAAAGGAAATAGTTAGATTACCAAAGGAATTACTTATAAAATCAATGGGTTTTATATAAAAAGAAAATATTTTATAAAATAAATAGAATTATCAAAAGGGGAATTATTTGGTAAATAAATTGATTTTAAAAGGAAATACTTGAAAAGTGACTAGAATTGTATAAAAGGAGAATTTTACATTTGAAAGGTTTAGACCCGTGCTTCGCACACGGGTATAACATGATATGGATTTAAAGCAAAGATTTTAAATAGAATCTATTCTAATAGATAGATTGAGAAGATAAATTTATAAATAATATTTTATAAATTAAATGAAATATTTATCATGGATAAATAGAATATATATGTCAGGACTTATATAGAGGAGTAAGAATCGATTTCAACATCGATATTTGAAACCGAATAATCAGTTAGAGTTAATCAGTTAGAGTTAATCGAATTAGAATTAATTGAATATTTGTTATTCAATTAGAGTTGATCGAATATAGTTATTTGAGATAGAGTTAGTCAGCATAGTTAATTAGGATGTGTTGCCATTTCGTACGACTGCTAGCGTAATTCGTAGGGTTGCAGATAGCCTATGGCGGTCGGATGTTTCCTGAAGGACTCAGGCGTAACCATTGTGATCGCTGCGATCTAGAGTCAAGCGAATGGTGTTAAATTGAATATTACCCATCCGAAATAAAGTAAAAACAGACATAGTTATTCGAATATAAATTAATCGAATATTAGTTATCAGATAGGAGTTAAATAAGTAGAGTAAATAAGTTGAGTTAATTGAGTTGAGTTAATCAAACCGAGTTAATCCAAATGATTTAAATCAAAGGAGTTATTCAAAACAATTTATCCAAATAAATTGAGGGAGTTAATCAAATATAGTTTATTCGAAAGGAGATTAATCGAATGTAAATCATTCATAGAAAGTTAATCGAATGTAAATCATTCGAAGAGAGATTATCGAATATAGTTATTCGAAGAAAGTGTTATCGAATATAGTTTATTCGAAAAAGAGTTATCGAATAGAGATTATTCGAAAAAGAGAATTATACACTGAATTCGATTATATCGAGTTCGGGAAAGTAATATTTACTTTCTGGTTAAATCGAGATTTAATTATTGATTTATAGATGAGCGGGTTAGTTATTGAGTTAAATTAAGGAATAAAAGTTACATTTTGAAGTTGGATATTTAAGAAGAAAGGAATTATAATGCTATAGTTAAAATCGATGATTTAAAATAAAGAATGGGGTTCATAAATAGGATCCGATTTACGTAAGGAAGTGGTTAAAGGTTTGAAAGGTGAACTTTGTCTATTTCGAGGTTAAAAATGTTGTTCAGTTAAGGTTTGATAGGTAATTATGCCCCAACTTGATTGACTTCTTTTTTAACTATGGAATGGGTTAGGTTCGATAATGAAGATTGATTTAGTGAATTTAGTTAATGAGTGTAATGGTTTAAATTGTCTTAGTGATGTTTTATTTAACATCTGTTTTAAATCAAATGAATACATTTTGGAAACATTTTCCAAATATAATTAGAAATATTTTCTAATCATAGAAAATGAAATGTTGATGAGAAAGAATACTGGAATGACAGTGATACGTGAAACAGAGATGGAAATGTTTTCCAATGATTGATGATGTATATTTTCTAAATTTAGAAAATAAGAATTTTCATATATATAGAAATGGTGAAATGGATAAATTAAAGATAATTTTATAGAAAGAGATAAATGTGGATTGATGATTGATCGATAGAATCTCCATTTGGAAATAATATTGTTGGTTGCACAGCTGTTTTTCTTTGATAGTTAAATCACCGACTATCGAAGTTTTGACCATTTTATCGTCGTCAATATGGAGAAACCGGGATCAGATGCATTATCTGAAAACCACTTTGTATGGACGTTAGGGTCGCGATCAAATATTGAAGACAGAGTTATGCAAGGACTATCCTGTTACAGAATAGTGCCTTCGGTTTGTGCAGTCCCATGACAAACGTGAATGGACGAATGTCCGACAGAGTATATCTAACGGATCACGTAAGTTGATCTCTTCAAACGTACTTACATTTGGTGGTGGAGGAATTCATTTCTCTTAGCTTTATACCCGTGGTATTTTTGAGGAAATCAATTTGTGATTTGACAGGTATGACGATGTGGCATTCAAAGCGAATGGTGGTCAAGTGTATCAAAGATACGTTATGACCTCAAGTCTCATCAACTGGGAAATGACCGAAATCGGCCAGCCAGCATGGCTAAGTGGGTCGCTCTCATTAGGGTGTATATCACCTATCTAGAGAAAATCCAATTCATTCTTTTATCTATGATCGATGCTGTCCCTTTTCGGGAAATGGTGTGTTGCTCCCCACCATTGGTGATATACATTCGATACACTCAAGCGAAATGAGTGGTCGGTCATGTGTGGGCCGGGTTGCAAGATGTTCTTGTTGAACCCAGTGTATTCGCCTCTAGAGATACACTATCGGCAGGTGGTCCCATACCTTCTCATAGTCTGAATCCAATCTCCAATAAGAGCCTGCGGTTTTTGATTGTATACTATATATGTGGAACGTGAGATGCAAGCGTTCTGCTTGATTGTTAATTACTTGTGATTAGACATTATTATAATATCAGAGAAGTATTGATTTTCCAAACTGTTTTGGGTTATCGTAAGGTAAAAACCCTCCGTGTTTATGTGTGGATCGGTCTTACGATTATCATTTCTTTCGAAAAGGATTTTGAAAAGTTAAACCAAATGATTTGAGTTACTCACACCAGTCCCATGATTGACCCAGAGTTTATTTTGTTTTGTTTTCCCTAAACTCTTGGGTGCCCAAATTTGTATGGGCAGTCAAGTAGTTCAGGTCTTTACAGATATACTTGGAGGAGCTTGAAGCAGGGGGCTTCAGGATTATATAGCTATTGTTATTTCCGCTGTGTGTAAGTGTTGTACTCTGATAATGTTATCCTCTATATATACACTGTTTATTGCAAAGTTATGTTATGTATTATATTTTATTCGTTCTGCTGTGAGATTCATGTTTACCCTGATTGTGTTCTTCTTCTTCTATTCTAATTTTCTATCTAATCTATTCTCACCCTCCAACTTCTTTCTATTAATGATCAGGTATTTACGATGTTCGAATAGTCAACATGGTAGTTTTGTGTTGATTTTCGGAGTCAAAAATCCCAGTTCCTTACCTGTGTTCCCCATGTTAATCCATAGTTTGGATTACTTTTAATTAACCCCAAGTTTGGTGGATCCCTTCCCATATTGATCTCATTCACCTACTGACCTATTTAGCCGGTAAATGGGATCAATATGGGAAGATATATGAAACTTCAAATTAATTTTTTTATTCATTCATCTTTCAACTCAAAATCCATTCTTTGCAGCTATCTTACGACACAAAACAATTCACATTCATAACAACATAGACTCAATCTTCAATCTGAACTCACCCTCATTACGACAACAAGTTCATCCACCTGCCTTTGCCTTGCACCTAAAATCAATTCACCAAATTGCCACAATCTTCTTCCACAATCAGCTCCTTCCACATCATAGGACAACACAATCACCTACATCCATCCTCAACAAAACTACCACCAAACTCCAGCCAAACTCAACAAATAACATGCTACTCGCATACTGCCACTTCACCATCTCATACTATCCCACAACTGCTTCTCATTGCCACTTCTTCATCTTTATTATCTCTATAATTGATATGACATCATAACTCAAATTTAAGGATGTCTGTTTTCCACAAATACAGTGTATTATTGGTAAATAAGTAGGAGTCGCTTCCCATATACCGGATAAATACCTCAGACTTTTGCATGCTGTATGCCTTGTTTTTTTATCACTCCACTCATCATATCTTCTATTGACTGAACCATGACTCGTAATTTATTGGAAATAAAATCAACATCGTATAGCACATCTTTGGCTTTACTTAAAGCAATAGTCATAAATTTTGCTTGTTCGAGCGCACCTGAATGTAAGTCGGCATCTGAAGATGCATCTTCAGTGAAAACTGGACTTTCTTTAGCGTATTTCGATAGAGAACCATAAATATCATATATTTTTTAGCGAAAGAGCTATACTAGCTAGCATACACTTTGGCCGTGATAATCTGATCTCTCATGAGTTTTAATGCAGAATTTGAAATAGTAGGTTGAAATTCTTTCCTCTATATGTTGTATTTCCCATTCATTCTATGGCTAAACTTATTTGTGCGTTCAATAGCTACATTTTCAATTTTAAGTTCAATTTCTTTAATAATTGTATTTAGCTCTGCAATTCGTTGCTCCTTCCTTTTTTGTCTCAGTCTCTACCATTTGAGTTTTATGGAACCGATAAATACCAGCTGCTGGTTCTGATTTTCTTTGATAATTCTTTGTACATTCCATGATAATATGATTACTTAGTTATCTCAAAAGAACAAAAAAAAATCTAGATCTTGTTTACAATGGATTTCCAAGTGTATTAGAAGGATACACTGATGCAAGTTGGATAACTAGCGCTAGCGAGAAAAAATCTACTTCGGGTTGGATTTTCACATTAGGTGGAGGTATTGTTTCTTGGGCATCAAAGAAACAAACTTGCATTTCGGACTCCACAATGGGATCAAAATTTATAGCACTTGCATGCTCGTGACATAGTAGCCTGATTTCCCATTCATTCTATGGAGGTATTGGTTTGTGTTTGTAAAATATTATTATGGGTCAAAGATGGGCACTTGTGCCTATAAAATATTATTAAGGTATTGTGGACTAATTCCAGTAGCTGTAGGCTGCAATTCCATTCCTTCGATTTTTCTTTTTATTTTCTACGATCTCTCCATTTACGACTTTCCCCTCCTTTAAATAAACATCTATATACACCCTCAAATTGTACATTTGATAAAATGTTCAAGTCTGAAACCTAAATGAGATTTAACGCCTCTCCCTTAACCGTTGCCTCGCTGTTAAAATCTTCCTGTTCCAAATCCACAGTAATAACCGGGACCTTGTTTTGTTCATGATGCTTCCTATATAGATGAACTTGTCACAATTTGGATTTATGTGACTGCAATTGTTGTTAGGCGTTTGGCTTTATAGTGATTTATGGTGAGATTATGCTATTTTATTTTATGTTCATTGATTTCTGTGGATGTAGTGAAACGCTGTTTTTCCCCTATTTTGCAATTTTGATTTTTAGTTTTGAATAAGATTCAGTTTCATGAAATAGCAGTAGTGTATGTAAAGAGGTTAATGTTTTGATTTTCAATTTGATCATTAATGGATGCATAATGGACCAGTTCAGGGGTATGAATTATGTACATGTAACATTCACATAATATGTATATGCTTGCATGTATTTCTCAAGAACTGTAGAAGTTTTGTGCTAGAATGCCACAAATATTAAAAAGAATGATAATCCACAATCCTTAATAATGCATAGTTTGCTTTATGATATTGTTTAGGTGGAATTATATTGGAGATGGTGTAGCATATTAAATGGACATGGCCAGATTGATTGCTTTCATGGAAAGGTTTGAAGTTTGAACACATGGACCTGTTAGGCTGATGAAATTATTTATTCCACCAAACTAAAATTATCTTTAAATCCATTTCACCTGCCCATTACAAGCAAGTATTATCATTTTTCTTGCACTACAAGTATATATTACTACATGTAAAACAATAGTTACTATTTTTGTTGTATATTGATTGAGTGAATGCAAGGCGGTGTCTGGCGCAACGGTAAGATTACCCGACTGGTAATCTAGAGCGTGCAGGTTTGAGTCCCAGCCTCTTCACATATGTAAGGGAAAGGCTGTGTGCACTAATCGACCACCCCTGAGCCCTGAAAGCCGTGAGAATAGTACTGGGATGAGAGATTGACCTGGGAAGTCCTCTCGCGCTTAAGTACGGGAGCCTTTGGCACTAGGTATCCACCTTATTGGTTGAGTGAATGCATAAATATTAATCGCCATATGCGACAAGTACATAAAATCATATGATAAGCTTTTAGAAATGATCATTAGTGTCATCAACTCTAATTAGTACACTCGATGCACTATGTATTATTTTTAAGAACATCCGTATCTGACATTTGTTTAATTATTGTTGGGTCATCTTCTAAATGGTAATAGGTCATTGCCAGCAAAGTAATATGGATTGCAAATTAGGAGATGAGGTTATTGCTCCAACGAACCTTAAAAATTAATTACACGTTTGACATGTTAATCCTTTTCCTTCTCTCCCTACCTTTGATTTTCTTTGAGTTTCTTATTTAATGACTTTACTACATGTGATATAAAATATATTTTGAAAGCTATTCTACCACAAAATCTCATTCAAAAGCTTTCAAAATTATAATTGAACCTAAATAACTAATAATAACTTGATATTGTGCATGTATTTGTGAACTAATCTCACAGTTGTAATCAAAGAGGATTTTTGGACATGTGTAGAACAATATGATCAAAGAACAACTTGCTTTTGCAATTTAATATTTAAATTAATGCTTTGTTCAGAACTGTTGGTTCATGAAATATATTTTTAGAAGAAACTGCGGATTCTGGCAACATTTTTATAACCATAGGCAGCAGCTACGTAGTACCTATAACCAGTTTGAGTATTCAGCAATGAAATGAAGACTTCACTCAAATTACGCATCCCTACATACGATTCGTACAGTTGTAAAAAAGAAATGATGAAATATATACATTTTATACTTAATCTGTTGTTACAGACACTCGAAACTGTGTGTTATTTGTAGTAAAGTTAGTTGGTACATAAGCAAAACTGCAACTCGTATGCCATCTCCATGTACGATTCTTCACTTAATATTAGCTCTTGAGCTATTGGAAAGAATACCATAAATTCATCCACACAAGCATATGTGTGTCGATACGTTAGAAAAAATCTAATTAAATAAAACTTTTTCATGAATATCATAAGATTCATGTGGGTTTAGATCTGACCCTTGAGTGCACTAGCAAACAAATCCAATCATCTAAAAAAGAATATGATAATGACAGTTTATTGGGAGGTTGAAAACAATCACAGTCTAGAACTTGAAAGCTTCATCAATAGTGAGCTCAGTGGTCCAATCCAGAAGTAAGGGAACCACTTAGGAGATAACTCGCTATTTTTACCAATTTATGATTTATGGCTTACATAATTTAGTAATTGATACGACCAGTTTCAATCGTTGGTAGTTTGGTAATCTTATGATGCTGAGACGTATAATAATTGATTGGGTACCTGATTTATATTTAAGCTATGTTATCTTATTTTTCCCTGTGGTATTTAGTATATGAGGGAAAAAACAAATAAGATGAACGAAATCAAGGTTGTAGTTGAAGGAAATTTTATATAAGAACTAAGTGAAGACACCATCACCTTTCCTTCCACTTCAGTGACTAATGCTAAACTTAGGATGCAAACCTTAATCTTTTTGGATAATTAGTGTTAACAATAGTTTTTGTCAACAGCAGAGATAGGTCAATGGAAATGGTCCTAAAGGAAAAGAATAGGTTGTTTAGCCTTCGTGAGTTTGGGTTAGATCACCATTCCTAGGTATCAAGGCCTTGGAGAGAACGATTACTAAACACCCCTTGATAAAGGACTTAACGGATGGTGGAAAAGAATACTGCACTAAGTTCGTTGAAAGATCTAGGCTCGTAGGAAGGTTTTAAGCATATAGGAAGGGGTGTTTTATCTGATCTACAAAAAGGTTTGGACACAGATCCATGCATATGTAGGAAATAAACAGTAAATTAATTATAGCAACGACAAGTAAGAAATAGCATGATAAACTCACAGGAAAATACTATAAGTGTAGACCCTCTCTTTATCAACCTTCCATTTAGAGTAAATGAACAGAATAGAAGAAATCTTCAAATTGATCTAAGTATTAGGGTTTATTCTAGAGAGAAAGAGTATAAGAATAATAATATGAGAGGCCTCCCCGCAAATATGACCTTTGGGGTCTTATTTATAGAGGATTCGGGGACCCTTCTATTGTTAGGCCGTTGGGCCTGCAGGTACTTTTGTCGGCCGCCTTTCTCTTTGGTTTCAGTTGCTTTTGGTCTCGGCCGCTTTAAGGTGCGGATTATAAGTTCCGAAGGGAAGGTCTCGGCCAGCTGGGGCTTCTTTGAGAGTGATATGAGCTTGATGATGCAGCAACTTTTTGGAAGGAATTTGAGCTTTTGGTTGTACACTCTCGGTTATACGCTCCCGGATGTAGGCTTCTGGTTCTCTTATGAATATTTAGAGGAGCTTGTCCTCAAGATGTACGTAGGTATCTGTCGGTTTGGAGCCACTATTAGTGCTTGTACTAAATAGACAAGTATGGATAGCCTGTATCCTTTCTAGGGTTCCGGTTTGCCTTCCGGTGGAGTCTCCGAGTATGACCTGGTCTTCCAAAGGGTCGCTCCAGGTGACTTGCATGTAGTCTTATCAATTTGACCTTTCGGTGTTCATGCAGTAGATGTGTCGGAAGCTGGTTCTAGACAATCTTTATGCTCCTTTAGCTTGATACTCTTGATGTCTTTATCTCATGGTGTATAGGTATTAAGCAGGTTAATATCGACAATCCTTCCGCCCTTATGGGTTCCCATTAGTGGAGCTTTTGCCTCTTTCTTTCTTAGCTTCTGACTTGGATGACCTTTCGCTATAGAACCCTCTACCGGGTATGTCCTATCGGATAGACTGTGTTGGCATCCCGTAGACTTTGAGCTCCTTTCCCCTAAGAAGGTGTCGGTTTGTGTAGCTTTCGGCTTATTCCTTCGTGCTTGTGTCCATTGGATGCCCCTTCACCATTGTTGGTTTCAAAGTTAATTTTGGTAGTAACATTTCCCCCTAGTGAAGGGGTATCTTCAACTTTTCAAGTCAAGCTCTTCTTGTCTAAGAGGCTATTGAGCTTTAATCGCATAGGGTTTTTGTCTTTTTGCTTTTCTACTACGAGTTCTACCATTGATTCGATTCCATTTGTGCGGTAGAGATGGAAAAGTGAGCTTTTTTGTTAGGAATGGAAGCTTCTTTTCGCCTTCCTCCTTTACCCTACATAACATTATACTCAAGAGAGATTACTGTTCATCGAAATTTATCACACTACCTTCCAAGGTTTTAGATTTAACTACTTGTGAGTTTTCTTGCGTCACTCTCAATCACTGGCTTGGATTATGCTTCGAATTGAGGATGATTGCCCTAGCAAGTGTAGATTAAATTCCCAATGATTGTTTGAGATGATGTTTAATGGTTACTTTTAATAAATTGCATCCATCCACATCCATTATTGGGGTTCTGAGAAGCAATATTTGTACAAACAAATAACACGTTATAGAGGGTAATCTAACTTGTTGATATCGATCTTTGCGGTTAATATTGTTGCCTAATGGTTTAACAAAATTCTATGTTGTTTATTTGCCTGGCAAGACAATGTCTGGGATTCCCCAATTTGGTGACTCTAGTTTAAGCAAGTCTGTTGGGCCTCGTTCAAAGGAGGAGAAGCTTGGAGTGAAGAAGCTCCAAGTTGTTGATGTTGTGGGTGGAGTTTCTTTTCCCCACTGTCCCATGTTTCTTAGGGATGATTTACGCCTATCTACCACTGCCTTTACCCATCTGTAGTCTTTGTCTAAAAAGAGTGTAGCCCCAGCTGCCAGCAGTAGTTCTTCCAAAAGACATGAAAGAAAAAATTTTATTCCCGATCCATCTAATGGTGAAACTGTTGTGTGGCCTGGTTACGATTGTTATCCAGCCCCATTCCCCCTTTTCTTGGAAACACTTCTAACATATGTCCTTCTTCAATGGAGACTACAGGAAGTGATTTTATTACTGGCCTTTTAAGATCCGATTCTTAGGAAGTTTTGGATTTAAGAAAACGCGAGTCACTATCCCCTCTTTATCGATAATGTGAACCCATAAATCATCTTATTCAGACTTCAGGCTTTGATAGTATTATAAGATCTGTCTCACCTTCAATTGATGTTTCCGATATTCCAGGCTCTGCTTGTATAGAGTGGTCTGATTCTTGTCTTCATCTCATTAAGCGACAACTTTGGGTTCATATTCTTGTTCTCTTAAATTCTTCATCTGTTTACCCTATATAAGGGTTAATAGTATGTTGTTCTTCTCCAGATATCCGGAGTTTGGTATACTGCCGAGGCAACGACGGCTTCATTTTCTCGTGAGGCAAGAGAGCTCAAAGAAGAGAAACTGTATTAGAGTATAAGATTCATGACTTAGTTCTGGCGAAGAGCAATAACGACGAAGCCTGTAGTCAGCTAAGAGTGTTTATTGAGAGGGAAAAGGATGATAATGATTCTTTAGTTGTTAAAGTTTCGTCCCTTAGGTGAGAGCAATCAGATATGTTGGCGGAGTACGGAAGGGAGCTAAAAACAAAGGAGGCGACCCTTTCTATTGCTAAACGGATAATTTATGAAACCCGTGATATAATTTCCTTGCTCTTGAGGGTACACCTTCCAGATATAGTGACCGAATATTACGAAAAGGTGCTCTCTTTTGTCTACCGTGATAATTGTGGAAAATTTATGGATATCAATTTTCCTTCTCTCCCACCATATCTTCAAAGAAGAATCTTGGGCGAATTAGGATGTCCTGACAGGATGTCGAAATTTCCAAAGGGAATAAGGAGAGGGTTGAGGATCTTTTATTTGTTGAGGAGCGCTTGGAAATGGCGAGAATCCTACTTCACTTATTGGTAGTGATGAAATAAGTAGTCACAATAATTAATTTAACCCCTAGTATGGGCATGATAAGGATGGAAGGAAGGTATGTTCTATGTTTTGTAGGTGACTTCATGGTCCTCACGAGTGCTAATTCGTCTAATGTTTCAGTTACTTCACGCGAAGATGGTGGGTTTGCTGAAGAGGTTGATCTCCCAAAACCTAGTGAGAAGAAGCAGATAATATGTACAGTTTCTCCTATTCCTCAGGTATGAACTTTCATCCTTGAACTTCTTCTTTACTTGCGGGCCTCGACCCTTAATGACTCATTCTTATGGTGATGAAGATTTTGTTTCCAAGGATGATATGCACTCTCTCTAGCTTGAGGATGGAATTCCTCACAAAACAATCCTATAATCTGGTAGCGAACGCTTTTTGAGAGAGCTTAAGCATATTTTGATGAAGTACCCTTAGCTATCTTTCAATTTCTTAGGGAATGATAGAGAGGTGATATTAAAGAATTTTAGGGCTCATCATGTTAAATTAATATGTAATATGAAGGAAAGGAGTATTGAAGAGAAAAATTAATTTGTTATATCCCTTGTAGTTGTCACTAATTTGTATGGGTAGTTGTATGTAGTTTTGTGGTCCAAATTTTGATATTTTCTGATAATCGATTCTATAAGTGGTAGCTCATTTGTTTACATGAACAGGAAAATTCACTTGAAGACATTTCCTTTTACGTAGATAAAGGCGTTCGATTTACTCTGCGTCTAAGAGATTTTATAGGGGACTCTTTTATCGGTATTGATGACAGATCTGCCCTGTCCGGGGAACTACCCGTGCGGTGCGTGAAAGAACAAATAGGTATATTGGAGCTCAGTTAAAGCAAAAGGATAAAGACATCCTTGAAGAGAAGAGGGATATAAAGAGAAATCCTTCTATCGATTTTGATGGGGAAAGGAATGAGCTTCATCGTCAAATTGCTGACTTAGAGGAAGATCGTGACGATGCATTAGCTAAATGTAAAGAATGGAAATCTAGCTTTGGATGTACTCTTGAAACTTCCACGGTTGAACTCTTGTGAATTTAAATGGAATCTAGGTTCTTAGATCAGGAGAAAAGGGGTCTTTCCCTTGGGATGGATCATTCCCTCACTGCTAGGTGGCACAAAAAGACTAAGGCCAACATGAAAGGCTTTTACGATAGGAAAAGCATTGAGGGTAACTCTCGTCGTGTAATAACCCGGAAATGCGAGCCAATTTAAAATTTTTATTTTGGCAATTTTAGTGAATTTTGAATATTTAAAATGATTTATTTTAAATAATATCGACGAGAAATTTATTTTGAATAGAGTAGAACGTATATATTTATATACGTCGTCGTTAGAAATACATATTTTATTTATAATTATAAAAGGAATTGAAAATGGCGCGGTAGTTCGATAATTCGATTTCAAACTTCAACTGAATGTACCGGTTGCAAAATAAACCGGATTTTAGCGAAAGTAAAAATATTAGAATCTAAATGAGAATATCTTTCCAACGAATCCGACAAATCAAAATTTCATAGCGGGAATCAAAAGATACGTCCAGTTGAAAATTCTGAATAGTCGCTATGGAATTCTGGCCCATAAAAATGGGAATTTTGCAAACGACCTCGGATTTCAATGAAACCACTTTTGTTGGATCCGTGATGTCAAGTTATTACTAGGTTTCAAATTTCATAATTTTTCGAATCAATATGTGAGCGTGGCGAAGTAAAACGCGTTTGACCAGTTTTAGTTGATTTTAATCGTCTGGAAAATGGCCATTTTTCAAACGGTCTCAGAATTCAACGAAATTAGTCTTGTTAGGACCGTATCATCAATACGAAGCTAGAAATATTTTTCTATAATTTTTTGAGTTAGTATGTGACCTCGGTAAAATAAAATGTGTGTTAAAATTCAATATATAGAGTTATATTTTAATTTTGATGGAAATTGATCAAAACAATCGAATCAGCTTGCGATACATATCCCATTGTTTTCGGAATGGGGGTTATTAGCTAGGGACGACAGGCGGTGGGTCCCGTTTCGAGTTCGAAAATAAAAGTACCTTTTTGAAATTAAATTAATTAAAAATAAAATATCTCCTTCTCTCCCTTATACCCCCCCCCCCCCCCCCCCCGCGTTATTTCCAAATCAGAAAACAAAAAAATAAAAAAAATAAAAAGGGTGAAAGGGGCGACGGAGGGGTAGGGGAATCGCCGCCGCACCCCATCGCAGCCTCCCACCAAGTGGCACGCCGCCCATGATAAGCCCCCCTCTCCTCTGTAATCCACGCCCTCCCCGAGACAACCCACCACCGCGAAGACTCCCGGCCGCCTGCGCTGACCCCCTGAAGCCCTCCACCTCCGATGAACTTCGATTTCTGTAACACCCCGTAATTCTGTAACAATAGGATTCACAAATCAAGGCAGAATTAAATTTCAAAATCAAAATCAAGGGAAACAGGCTACGCCATTGCGTTCGTCTCAGAATTCTGCATGAGATAGAGTCCGAGTTTACGTTAATCAGACTCCGTATGAAGGAGTTATGGTCTTCAGAAGTTTCAGAATTCGATTTAAAATTCGAACAGGTGAGAAAACGAGTTCAAATTCGAAAATCAGACCCAGATTGGGTTAGGCGGGAATTTTCCTGCCCAAAGACCCAGGTCGACTGGGTAGTCGACCTAGGGGTCGACCCCCCCCCCCCCCGCTTTTTCCAGTTTTCTGAACCTGGTTCGTTTCTCTGTATCCGGACGCCATTCTGACCAGATTCGTCCGCCTAATCCTATATAAACAGCCTTAGTCTCCTTCTCTATTCACAATTCTTTTCTATCCTTATGCTGCCTCTGAGAAAATGTATAAATAAATAATATATAAAATAAATCAAGACGAGGAAATGCTGCTCAAGACTTTCAAGAAGAGGTTCAAGTCAAGCTAGGATTTCAAGTGAAGATTCAAACGACTGCAACGACTGTTTTTCTACGAATCTAATCTAATCTGATCTCTGTAAGTCAGTTATTTTTAGATTTGAACATTTTTCTCTGTTCATGACATAAAATTAAAGGAATAAAAGAATATGCCAAATCTCTCTATTCGAATCTTTGCCTATATCTTTGGACCTAATTAAGAAATGCTATGATTCGATGACCAATTAGGCCTTGCCTATGACTATGAACATTGCCTTTGACTATGAACGTTGCCTATAACTATGAACATTGCCTATGACTGTGACTGTGACTATGAGAGTTATTTCCTTGACTATGAACACAAGCCTATGCATTTGGTTAGGAAACATAAACCATTGCCAATGACATAACAAGGATTACTATGATTAAACACCTATGATTCATGACTAGGAAAGTGTTGCTTAAGTTTTGTGATTATGAAATTGGGTCTAAACCCAATTATCTATTCTGTCTATTCTTGGTTTTCTCTGGTTTTAGATCTTGGGAATTTACCTATTAAGTTAGGTCTACCCATGTTTATCTATTCTGTCAACCCAATTATCTATTCTGTCTATTCTTGGTTTTCTCTGGTTTTAGATCTTGGGAATTTACCTATTAAGTTAGGTCTACCTATGTTTATCTATTCTGTCTATTCTTGGTTTTCTTTGGTTTTAGACCTTGGGAATTTACCTATTAAGTTAGGTCTACCCATGTTCTTGAACCTATACTATTCAACCCTTTTCATGTCGTAATTTCACCATATCTGTATGCCTGTGAATTGTCATCTTATGCCAATTGTTATGCCCATTCTTTCATGGCATTTTGGCTCATTCCCTTTTATCCACAAATCTAGCTTTATTTATGATCTAGGTTGAATCATGATTATACGAACGATGGAAATATGTTTTGGGGGAAAAACAGGAAATTGACTAAACTTGGAAATTAGCACAATTTGGGAACATGCATTATAGCATGACTATTAAGATGAAAACTAGAATAATAGCTCTAGTTTCGACATGAAATGGAATTAGAATACTAAATCAGAATTGGATGGCTAAATTAAGCATGATAGGTATATTAGCATAATTTACATACATTGGGCGTAATTGGTAAGTGGTTTAATGGGCCACAAAATAGGTAGTTGGTATGCAAATTAAGTTTTGGGCATAAACGGTGAACTAGAATATGAAATCTAGTTTGGCATAAACTATAAACTAGAATATAAAATCTAGTTTTAGCATGAACTGTAAATGGGGGTGTTGGATCTAAATTGCTATAAACTGTAAGATAGGCAAACCAAGATTTGGGCCTAGAATACAAGTCCATTAGTAGGCATGGCAAATGTATAGGGTATAGGCCAAATTTATTTTAAAAAGGGAAAATGGACGTTGAGGATAAGTGGTCAGACTTTGAGGATAAATAGTTAACAATTTAAAGAAAGGTTTATTAATGACATCTCTTTTAATAATACATACACCAGAAAGTTCTAAGGTGACAGAGAGGATAGTGTCTAGGCTTGGGTTTGGAAAATACAAGTTTCCTGCTCTCCCTGGCTATCCGTAACTGATCCGACGGACGGGATGGTTACTTTCAAAAGTTGATTTGAAAGTTAATCAAAACCCTTTGAACTTAGAAAACACGAATATGCCTAACCCGAGGTTAGACTGAGTTGCGATGTAAACCTGCCCGGAACCAACCGACACATCCAGTAGTCGCAACAATATCTGTCTAATGTGAGTGGTCGCGGCTTGATTTATTTAGTTAAGGCTAGAACAAGAATGGTAGGGTTAAGTTAACTAAGACACTTAACCAATTCAACATGATAACCAGACTGATTGGTGGGGTTAGGTTCATACAGTTAAGCTAGAATGGGAGGGTTAAGTCCATAGGAACACTTAACCAACTTAGCACAGTTAAGCTAGAATGGAGGGCTAAGTCCATAGGGACACTTAGCCAAACTCATGGTAACAAGACAAGATTTGTAGGGGTTAAATAACTAAGAAAACACTTAGCCAAATTAACATGTTAACTAGACTAGAAGGTGGGGTTAAGTAAAGTTAATACACTTAGCCAAATTAACATGTTAACTAGACTAGAGGTTGGGGTTAAGTAAAATCTAATACACTTAGCCAATTTGATATGTTAGCTGGGCTAGACCGTAGGGTTAAGTAAACTTGAATGCTTAACCATCAGATTGTGATAAAGGAATGGGGTTAAGTCTAAGACATGAAGGGATAATACTTAACCATTAATAACAGGTTAGTTAAAACAGACGGGCAAGGTTAAGTTAAAAAGGAACACTTAACCAGTACAGGATGAATGGGTAGGGTTAAGTAATAAGAATTACTTAACCAATATAACTTGATTTGTGGTAGGGTTAAGTCAACATGAGTTATTGAATACACTTAACCAGTTTATCAGGATAAATGGAGAGGGTTAAGTTAGCTTGAATTGACTAAGGACACTCAACCAATCCAAATTGGCGAGAAAGAGAACTAAGTAGTAAACCTTAGTTAAAAGGAGCTAAGTAGTAAACCTTAGTTAAGAAAACAACGATTCTGGAAACTAAGTGGTAAACCTTAGTTAGCAGAACTAAGTAGTAATTCTTAGTATAACACGGGAAGGAGAGAATGTCCGTCTGATTAAAACGAAGGCTCCAACGAATTGGGTTACGAAACCCGAGGCTTCGAGGGGACGTGAGGGTACTCTTGGTATCCCTCTATGAGGCTGCAGATGATCCTCCTGGGCTCACAGAGGTTAAGGTCTGCGTTAGAAGAACCAGGGGTATGCCTTGGTTGCAATATATGGCAACCTAAAGACTAGGATGGACCGGCGTGATTCGACGAGAAATCAGTAGCCCTGTGATAGCAACTCGTCATCTACCATCCATCTTGAGTCAGTCGAGATACGTGAAGCGGAAAGGCAGAGAACTCCAAAAGACCATATACTTGCTATCTAGTTATGGGTGAGGATGGCCATAGGATACTGGGGCACCGGGGGCCTGCGTATAGTTCTCATTTTTCAAGGTGTGCCTTTCATTAGTTGAGGGAGGGGTCAAGTGGGACCATAGCCACTGGAATAAAAACAGACCTTAGCATCTGCATCGGCAGATATCTGAAAGCTCCCGACCGAGTTCTGTATTCCTTGATTTGCCCTGTCACAGGACTCGGGCCGCATATTACAGGACATGTGCATCTAGACAAGCGATAACGATTCGCGATACATGCGTGGGGAAGTATAGGAATATATACCACTCTAGGTAGTGTGTCCTAGACTTGGGGGCATCGTTCGACAGGTAGCATAATCCCTAGTTGGACTAGGTGACATAAACCCTGAATCCGAGAAGCGTTCAGCAGATAGCGGAAACTCTAGTTGAATCTAGAAAGCACTTGATAGAAAACCCTAGATTAGATCTAGGTAATAAATAATAAATGTATGCATGAAGGCAATGGAAAATACAGGGATTGGGATCATGTTATCATTACTAGTTGGGACACTAGTTAGGTGGTGCAGAGATATAGAAACCAGTATAACAAGGAAATAACAAAGCAACAAAAGTATTAGAGCATATCCAGTTTATCTTAGCTTAGCATATCTTGTGATATCTTGTCTAATCTTGCTGACCCTATCGTCATGGTGTAATCTTGTATTCAGTTAATTCATGTCATTTTGTTTTTCCATGTTCACATGCTAGAAGTTACTGAACTTAATCAGGCTTTATGTCTGACTCTGTTTTTCTTTCGTCTTCTTTTCTTCCGTCCCCGTCCCCCTAGGTTGTAAAGGAGGGAATAGTATAGCTCAGGTTAAGTTGGACTGTCACTCTTCCCCAGCTTGAAGATTTGTCGAAGTTTTGCTTGGATTTTCTTTTCAGATGCTATGGCTGGCTCTTGCTAAAAATTGGGGAATATAAATGTTGTTTTATGCTTCTTTATTTTGTAAGACAGATGATACTCAGATATTGTAAAGAAATCATTGTACAAACTATTTTATCAATAAAGCAAAGTTTTATTTTCTGCTGTTTAATTTCTGTCTATCTTGTAATTTATCTGCATCTTTTACCCTAAATGCTCCACAGAACTTAGTGCATTCCCTTTGTGAGTGACACTAACGGATATGGGGTGTTATAATTTCCACCCCCTCCGACCACCACTTTAGCCCCTGAGCACCACCACCGAACTAGCGCACCCCCTTCCCCTTCCAGTCGACAGCAACCATACCCCCTCCTCCGATTAAAACTGTAAGTTTTAATTTATTTTTCTTGTGTATTTTTATTTATAAAAGGAAATTGATTTTATGAGATAAAAATCTGATTTTTCTTTTTTTCATGAAATCAGTTTTTATATTCATTATAGCATAATAAAAATTGGGTTTTTATAATTTAAAAGGTTTGATTTTTATTTGACTAAAGATTAGATTTCTAAATAGAAATAGAATAGATTTTTATCATATAAAAGTAAAGGTTTTTAGAGAGACAAAACATGGATTTTTATGGCGGTCGAGTATAGATTTTTATGACGATAAAGTTAGGGTTTTTATTCTGAAGTTAGAATTATAAAAATAGAATTTTTATCTATTTAGTAGCGTTGTAAAAATAGAATTTTTATCTATATAGTAGCGGTATAAAAATAGAATTTTTATATACATAGCAATAATATGAAAATGTGATTTTTATATATGTAGTGGCTACGGACAATGAAATTGACAAAAGGCAAGCACAGCGAAGATTTCCCACATAAGAAGAGTCATGGCGTTCGGTATAGCTAGTCGGTGAGAACTTCTCACTTTAAATTCTATTTTCTAGTTAAAATATATATACTAGGATGCAGACGGTGCTTAGTTTCACCCGACACCCGTCGTCCACAGACCATAGACGGCTTGTATGCTTGTTTGTTGTGTTGTGAAGTTTGTTTGTGATGTTGATGTGAAGTGGATAATAAAATATTCATGTGTTGAAATAAATTAATTATCGTTAAAAATATAATTTTAACGTGAATATGAATATAGTAAAACCCAAGTATGTGGATTGAAACCCCACACGGGTGTTGGGATGATATTTGGCGTACACTAATCCCAATTATTTAGTTGTATGTCGATCGATTGGTCGACATACTGTGTAAGCGTTGATTATCTATATTTAATGCTTATGCAGTTGTGTGGTGCACTTTGGATGATGGTTGATTATTTATCGTTGCTATTTATATACATATGTTGTATGGAATCCATATAATTAACATTATATGGTGATTGATTGGGCCTTATTCCAATTGAGAAATAATGAATATTATAAAAGAAAATTCATGTGTTGAATGGAATAAATAGTCATGTGTTGACGATGCTCAT
Source organism: Allium sativum (assembly GCA_030737875.1). Taxonomy (NCBI): domain Eukaryota; kingdom Viridiplantae; phylum Streptophyta; class Magnoliopsida; order Asparagales; family Amaryllidaceae; genus Allium; species Allium sativum. The sequence goes on from CM060919.1 coordinate 632,793,038, forward strand.
GTGTTGAGAATTCAGGTGTTGAAAGTGTATTCATGTGTTGAATAAAATATTTATACAATAAAATTCATCCTTTTATTGTAAGTAAGAAGAAATATATATTCATGTGTTGAATAGAATAAATATTCATTTGTTGAATAGAATAACGAAGTTAGTGAAATATATAAAGCCGTGTTGATTAGAGATGCGCCATTTTGACGTGAGCGATATTTATATCAATTATATTCATTTTTAAAATAATTATAAAAAAAGAAGTGATTTCAAAATATAACGTTTTGAGAATATTATCATTTGTATATCGATGATGTAGAATATTCAATTTCGATTCGAAATTGAATATGAAGTTGAAATCGCTTCGAAAACGAATTTAAAACGATTTATAAAGTACGTTTTAAAAGGAAATCGACGAAATATATATAATATATATATAATGGCCTGAATAGAATGCGCCGCGCTACGGCAGTTCGTGAATTTCGACCATTGACTTCAAATTGACGTTGCGGGAGATCTGACCGTCGGTTTCTCCTAAAACCGGAACCATTGGGTTCGTACCGAAAAGAGCATTCAAATGAATATTAGAAATTTGAAATCTAACGGTTGGATTTGGAATTATGTCCAGGTCAAATTTGGAAAAGGTCGTTGTAAGTGCAGTTCGATGGCCATTGATGGAAATCGACTGTATGGGCCTTGATAAAATTATTAAAAATAACAATAATTTGTGTAAAATAACAAGAAATGATTTAGGAAAAATTGGGATGAAAAATTTCACATTTAAAAGGATAAAAATATTTTTTTATCAAAATGAACTAGTTTTGAACTAGAATTAAAATCAATTTATTTTTGAAATAAATAAATTGAATTTGAAAGGGGTTTTAAAAGAAACCAGAAATTCCAATATACGAATTGGAATGGATTTGAATCGAAATTACCTTCGGAATATTTCGATGTTGGATTTTGTGATTATACAGATATTGTTATGGGAATTTGATAGATATATTTATATATCGTTATTTCCAATACGATATTGGTTGGTCGTAGAATTTGATATTGAATATAAGCCGATATACTTTCTATTCAGAGCATTGTATTTAATATCAAATGTGATTAGGGTTTGTCGTGAATGGTGCCTTCATTAACACTGTTCTTAAGCCCAGTTGAGAAAAAGATTAAATCTTCCTATTTAGATTTAATGAAGTGTACCAATTAAGTAATATTAATTAGAATTGAATTTAAATTGGTTTTTTGGTTTATCGTGAGCGATGTTTTGAATAACACCTGTTTTTAACCCAATTAACAATAGAAAGTGATTCTGGGTTTATCATGAACCGTGTTTTAGATGACGTTGGTTCTTTAACCCAGTTAAAGACAGGATTGATTTGTGGAAAGATTAAAACTAAGTGGACTTTTAAAGAATCTTTGATTAAATTAAATGTGAATTGATAATTTAAATTATCAAATCTGAAAAGTGATCGACAATGGAGTATCACCAGTTTTGCTCCAAGGCGATAGTTAAACCTTTAATTAGATTTGAACATGAAATGGTAATTAATTTTACCTATAACACCGTGGTGTTAGAGATGGAGTATTACCAGTTTTGCTCCATGGGATGAATAGGTTGGGATTGGGAAATAAAATAAATAATTACTTCGGTGTGGTTCGCTAATCCCGACTAGTTTGGAAAACCATAATATGGTTTGAAATGATACCCAAAGGAAGATTAAAGAATAAATTTGGAAGAATTTATCTTTGATAAAATTAATGGGAACCTTTCCCTAAGAGTGTGCAAATTTGAATAAAAGAATATTCTGAACTGGAATGAGGCGTAAGTTGTGTTTGTGTAACACATGTTTATTATATACGCGGGTTATTCAGAAAGGCCGGGTTTACACTCATTCTGAATAACCGATTCGATGATATGTCAAAGATGACGACGGTGGTTGAAGACCGGAAGTATTCACATCGTTTGGGTGATTACTGATGTTCTTGATTGGGTTGTACACCCAAGAGGATGGAAACAGTTGGTGATCGTCCAGGCGTACTTGGAGATCGATGGATATGCGAGGAAAGTGCCTCCGGTTTCGTTCAGACCCAGTACGAACTTGTAAATGGACTGTGTGTCTGACATTGGATTTTATTCTGTGTTGATTGATCTCTATTAAATATACATCTGTTTAGCGGCGGAGAATTTATTCTCTTGCTTGACGCCCTTCTCTGAGACGTACGAGCTCAGAGGTTGTATATCGATGGACATCAGTCGCATGGAGTGAATTGCCTGTGTGGCACGCCTAAGTGGCAGATGATCAAGGCTTTTGTGGAAAAGCAAAGTCTTGTGGTTGACGATCAAAGCACGGCCTGTGTGGCATAGCTTTGTGTATGGCGTTAATTCGCGAGCCTCACACCTCGGTATGAGTCAAAACGGGATAGAGACAGCAGGGAGAGCACGATGTTTTTTCTATCTAGTGGTGGTGTCAGTGCTTAAACTGGCTGACATTTATTTACTTTTCACCTGTGTGGTTGTTGGAATGCGAGGCGCCTCAGATATAGGTCTGTTAGGACTGGGAAACATGTGTTCAGGAATAACTAATCCTCAAAAGTAAGAGAGGACCGGCCCTGAAGATCCAAGGATCATAGTGGGGTCCTGAGACATTTGCTAGAGTGTCTCGAATCGGAGAGGAGCTTTTCCCTTGCCTCGACTCATGACGGAAATCCAATTTCCAATACGTGATATTTCGGTTTTATTTCTAGAACCTAGCATGGCAACATAGTGATATGGGTCATTAATGTCGTCTATGATTGATATTTATGATTGAAATTGTTTTGAAACTATACACCTATAATAGTATCAAGTGATTTGTTTTAAACGTACCAAGCATGTTTGGCTATTATAAGGGAAAACCCTATCCTCCGGCTTGCATTGCGTTGTGTGATGGGACCTGGGTCTTATAATAGCTTCATTTTTCCAAAGAGCATTGCGCAGTTTTGTTATATGCACTAGTATTCTTGGGATGAAACCCGTTCCGTGTTATACGGCATGGTCCCTTGAATTACTCTCTTTTAAAGTAAAGTTTTAAATAACTGTTTTAGTTCTCACACCAGTCACATGACTGGCCTGGAGTTTATTGTTTTAACCTAAACTCTGGGTGCCCCTATTTTCTACACAGGCAGCTAGTAGTTTTGGTTTTGCAGATTTATATTCATAGGATCCTGATTTATAGCTGAAGTGATATTCGGAAAGCTCTGTATCCGTGTATTTCTTTCAGTTATGTTTTGTATTATTTTTCCGCTGCAGTAATGTATTTAAATCTCTGATATTCTTTGTTGAGGTAATATTTATTCATACTCTGTATATTCTTGTATTTGATGGAATTGTTGTAATAACAATGAAATGTTCTTCTGTTGGCGTTCCAATTTGTCCTGTTGTCAAAACGATCAGGGGTTTCGAATGGTCTTGGTCGGTTTAACGATCGATTCAGATCGAGCAGAAATTCCCTACCGTTACACGTCGTATTGATTTTTATACTTCCAAAATCAAGCAATTAAAAAAAGGGAAACAAGCCTTATGCAAAGATGCTTTTATTTGAAGAAATAAAACAAAACTCTTCGTGAAATGGGCAAAGTTTTCAACTGAGCTTTAAAACTGCAGCCTAAAACCTCAGTCGATTCATGTGTGGCTACAGAGAAGGCATGAAAGATCGATGGACTTTTACGTACTTCGATTCATCATTCTGTAATTTCCTCTTTGTCTAATGAATAGGAAGCATGTCGTCGAGAGCTAGATTATTCATATGACATTCCTAGCGTTGGGGTATTGGTGTTATCCCTTCTGGAAATGTATTTATGTTACAGTTTTTCTTGTGTATAATTATGTAAAATGTGAAGTATTCAGCATATCACCTATCGCATGTAATATCTTATAATAATGGTGTTTATGAATAGAGGAAGGATCTATAATAGTTTTACTTAACACTTGATTACACATTTCAGCGTTAACATTTTTCTCTTGTTACGAAATTGTGTACATTTTTGGCACACTTTGTTAAAAATCTGCCTTGTAGACACTCGTAGAATGTTGTTTGTTCTTAGAAAGGTTAATAATACTGAGGTGCGTCAGACGTGGAGTGCCTACGGTGTTTACTTTTGTTTTATGTATTAGTGCGAAAATTTGGTATACATGGATAGTAAACCAACGAATGTATAAGTTAAAGATGCTTACCTGAGCATGTGAGAAGGCCATAAGTCCATACTTGGTAACAGCAGAAATGTGACCTTAAACTAGGTACGAGTTGGTGAGAATGTTGAACAATTCCTTCTTTGTTCGGTTTTGAGTATCTAAATCGATCCCGATCTGGATATTTACGATGAGACAAGCACCCTTTCTCCCATTGTGATTCGCATTGGAACCGACTTAGATTTGAGCATTAAGATACGAGACCAAGAACCCATTTTTGGTCTTTATTAAGAACTGTACCAACCCAGATTCGGGTATTGAGGTAAGATTGAGACCCCCTTTCCGGTACATGTGTGTATCTGATCCGACCAAGATTTGGGTTAGTTAAGGTAAGTGACTAGAAGTATGCTTCTGGTCTTCGCCGTGAACTGAATCAACCCAGATTCAGGTATCAATGTGGAAGACCTGAACTAACCCTTGTTCAGGCAATTAGAGATTGAAAACTAGGAATCCCTTTCCACTATTTTGTGAAGAATGGAATCAGCCCAGATTCTGGTATTAGTATAGAAGACCTGAACAAAACCTTGTTCAGATAATTAATGATTGAAGACCAGAAATTCCCTTCCGATATTAACACTTTGGTATCTCCTTTGAGTTTGATTTGTGAAGCAGAGGTTGTACGTGCTTCTCAAGCCACTCTCTGGGCTTTTGATGTCAAAGTAGAAGATGTACGTGCTTTGTTGGCCACTCTCTGGGCATGTGCGTCCAGTGCGCTTGGCTAGCTTATCCACAAGCAGGGCCCAAGGACTTACCCAACCTCCCTCCAGGAGGAGCCTTATCTTGACCATCGTAGGTGATGATAAGGTCTTAGAAACTTAGATGGGGCCACTGTAGACACAGAACTAAGATTTACTCTTTTGATGCTCTATACTAACCATTGTAGGTACTGATAGAGGCTTACAATCCACCCCCCAGAGGGGTGCCTTATCCTGACCATTGTAGGTGATGATAGGGGTTGGCGTTCCCTTCTGCGGGTAACGCGGAACATAAGCAGATATAGGACATGCTCTTCTGCGAGTAGAGCTAGGACGTGCATAGTTCTAACAGAGGCAGGGCGTAGTCTTCTACGAGCAGAGGCAGGGCATGCTAATTTTAGATGCACCGCCATGACCGTTTCTGGTGTGAAACAGAGGCTTATGCTTTTAATGCTTTAACATAGCCCCCTCTGATTTGGGCATGGAGAAAGACTAACACACCATCCCCCTATGAGGGATGCCTCGTCCTACCAATTTGGGTGATGACAAGAGATTTAATCCATTTATGGTTTGGTCCCTTTTGGATTTCATTATGCTTCGAAAGGAGGGTTTTCCGCAACCTTGGACATGTTCAATAATCCTTTTCCTAAGGATTTTTACTGAACTTAATCTAATCTTTTCATAAATTCTCATAATTGGCCTTGGCTGATGAATTTGATGACTGTTTCCTCAAAGAATTTTCAGTGATTAGTTTCATGTCCATTCATTATGTGTTAATGGCAATAGGATCCTCCTGTTTTCCTTTCGTATTTGGGTTTTTTCTTTGTGAGTGGCTGATAGTTGAGTTCATGTTTGGTTAGGAAGTAAATGTTTTCCATTGAAGTGGTGAGGTAGTATCCCTTAGATAATCCTGGCATAAGCCTCTTTTCTTGTCACTGGGGTTTAATCCTTTTATGACCTAGCCTTGTTGTTGTACCTATATCCTTGTTCCTTCTTCCCAAATATACTGAGGTTGGGATGTCACCCTTTCATACCATTTGTTGGTGAAGCGGTTAATATCATTCATTATTGCTTGTTCGAATACCATTCCTTTGACTGGCTTGTGGAAAGTTCTTCTTAGATGGAAGAAAATGTTAGTATCCTCTAATGTAGAACCAATTGGTGGTGGTATTAAGGTTTGTCCTTCCTAGGAAAGGCTAGTATCCCTAGTGTCGAAAGCATATTGTACCTTTCCCCTTTTTCTCTTTATTATCTGCAAGGCTTCCATTCTCAGCCTTTGCTCTTCTGCCAGTCTTAGGTCAATGATTTCCGACTTATTCATTTAGGATCTAGAAGACTCTCGTCGAGACCTTTTACCCATAACTTTTTCTTCCCCAAAGCCTCAGTCCAATCCAGGACAGAACAACATAGGTAGATATGTGGTAAGGTTAACCACAAGGACGGAGGTTAAAGCCCTCCTTCTAGCGCCAAAATGTTAACGATATTTTTCAACAACATCAGAGATAGGTCATTGGGAGTGGTCCTAAGGAAAAAGAATAGTTTGTTTAGCCTTCGCGAGTTTGGGTTAGATCACTGTTCCTAGGTATCAAGGCCTTGAAGAGAAGGATCACTAGTCAACCCTTGATAAAGGACTTAATGAAAAGTGGAAAGGAATACTACAACAAGTTCGCTGGAAGATCTAAGCTCGTAGGTTGGGTTTAAGCATATAGGAAGGGGTGTTTCATCCGAGTTGCGTAAAGGTTTGGACAAGGATCCATGTATATGTAGGAAATAAACAGTAAGTTGTAGCAACGACAAGTAAGAAATAGCATGATAAAATCATAGGAAAATACTATAAGTGTAGACCCACTCTTTATTAACCTTCCATTTAGAGTACATGAACAGAATAGAAGAAATCTTCCAATTGACCTAAGTGTTAGGGCTTATTCTAGAGAGAAAGAGTATAAGAATCAGAATATGAGAGCCCCCTCCTCCCCAAATGTTTATAGAGGATTCAGGGCCCTTTCTGATGTTGGGCCATTAGGCCTGCAGGTACTTCTGTCGGCCGCCTTTCTCTTTGGTTTCGGTTGCTTTTGGTCTCGGCCGCTTTGAGGTGCGGATTATAACTTCGGGAGGGAAGGTCCCAGCCAGTTGGGGCTTCTTTGAGAGTGATATGAGCTTGTTGATATGGCAGCTTTCCTGGCACGACCCAAAATCCCCACTTGGCCTAGACTGAACGAGAAGGTGGATTGCATGAGAACACGACTCATCAAAACACAAACATGAGAACATTTCATTGCTGTTACAACAATTTACATCAGAGTACAAATAAATAATATGCACGGAAAATGCCAAAGATTAAAATACATAGCAGCAGAAATAAAAATATATAAATACAATGCTCAACTACTACAACTGAAAGAAATACACGGATATAAAGTATTCTTAATATAGCTCTAGCCGTAATCCAACATCCTGTGAAAAGAAATATCTGCGAAAACAAAAACTACTGACTTCCCGTGGAAAATATGGACATCCAGAGTTTAGGTGAAGACAATAAACTCTGAGTCAGTCATGCGACTGGTGTGAGAACTAAAATAGTTATTAACTTTATTTTTTATGTTGGGTAAATCAAGGGACTACGCCGTATAACACTGAATGAGTTTCCTCCCATGAATGTCATAAAAAACTCGTAATTCTAAATTAAAGAACATTGAAGCTATTATAAGACTTATGTCCCATCACACAATGCAAAGCAAGCCGGAGGATAGAGTTTTACCTTATAATAGCCAAACATGCTTGATACGCGAAATTTATCTTTTATTACAATAAGTGCATGTTTGATCTAGATTAACCCTGGAGGGGGGGTGAATAGGGTTTATCATAGTTTTTTCAGGATAGTAAAAATTCACAGAACACAGAATGCAGCAGAAATAAAAATGCAGAAAGTAAATGACACAAGATATACCCAGCTTCGGCAAAATCCTGCCTACTGCTGCATTCCTAGGGTTTCTACTAGGTGACAGAACAGATCTCGCTTACAAGACCATGTAAACTTGCACTCCCTACTCCTGTACTAACCCTACGGTCAAAACCCTAGACTTATCTAATCCCGTAAATCAGATTTCCCCTAATTACAACCCCATAAGTAGTAACCCTAGTTTTTATAGACTCAAGTAAACTGTCAGTTAACACCCTAACTGGATACCCTAGTATTTTACAGACACTAGAAACTGATGGATCGATTACAGATGGAATTAAATACAAAACAAGATAAAAAGAAACAAAGAAAACCCCTTTTTTAATTTAAAAAACAAACTAAGCCCTTTTGTTTAAACTTGGCCAGCCCATTTGTTAACTCCTTGCAAACCCTAGTCTTTTTACTTGAAAATGGAGGTCGCCACTTTGTATTAGGGTTTCTGAAAACTGCCCCAAATCGATTCGATGGCTTCTGGAATTCATGAAACTGAGGCTCGAGTCTTTGTGGCTATGTGATTCTTCAATTTGGCTTTCTCTGATTTGGGAGTTAGGATTTTCTACACTCCAAATTCGAATGTATGCTTCTGGAATCAAATCTCTACTGCTTGAAACTACGCACGGCTTTTGTACTTCGATTTGGATGTGGTTATGATCGAAAACTTGGTGAGTGTTTTATGATATGATTTGTTCGATTCTCTCTTTGAATTTTTGGCTGCGTTTTTAGATGGGATGCTTGCCAGTGATGAATGGTGTTAGAAATAGGATTTCAAATCCTAAAATTGCGCTCTGATTTCAATTAAATGGCTTGGCCTAATTGCACTGCTTTCCCTTTTGGTTTGCTCGATTCTTCAATTGATTTGCTCTGCTTTTAATGATGAATCTAGACTTGGCTTTGTCCCTTGAATGAATGATGAATTGTTTAACTTTGATGACATGCTCTGAAATATAAATTTTGTCTCCGCAGCATGACTTTATTCCAAAAGAAATTGTGGCATATCTGGATATGAATTAAAACATTTGTGGCCCCTTGAATTTGATTAAGTCATTTCTAAAAAGTGTTGATTTTGTCCTTGTGTGCTTGCTTGTTTTCTAGGATGATTTAACTGTCATTTTTCGATCACTGAATTTTTGGAAATAATTTGAAAGTTTCTCTTTGCACTAAAAATAACACATAATGATTTTTAGGAAAGAAATAAATGATTCCATTCCATATTTTTTGGAAATTGGTTCATGAATGTAAATATCTGAATGTCTATTTAATCCTCACTTGTATTTCTGGAAAATAAATCAAATGTTTCTCTTGCCATTCAAAACATGTGTTATCCCATGTAAAACTGGAAACATGTTAATGTTGCCATGAGATGTATTATTGCCTTGCCTTCCATTACTGTGTACACATTCTTATACAAATACTTGTGCACAAAGTTTTCCACTAATGTTGATTCTCACCATGTTTGAGTTCATGCCCAAAACTGTTTACTGCCATGAACAACTGAATATCATCTTATATCATGTTTGTTATGCCTTGCTTCTTTGCTGTTGCACCACTGTTAGTTGCTTGCTTTGACATGTTTGCTCAATCATGTCTCGACCACTCTCGCAAAATTGTTACCTGTATTCATGCTTGAATTCAGTTCACACTGTTATTTCTTGCCCAACACAACATAGATAAATTCAGTAATCCTCTGGGATGATTGCATGATTTCCAGTCTTGATCATTCTTGCATGTTGTTTATGCCGTATGCTTGCACTGATTTGCTGAACCATGAACCGTGATATTTGCATACACACATACATACATATATATATATATATGATGTTGCATAATATTTCTTGCTGAATTGATGAGCACTTGGTCTTTGCTGCCATGTCTTGTTTGTGGCATGTTAACACCCTCGCCACATTTAGCACTTGCTATACATACATGCATGTACTTGCTTGAAGTAGATTATCATTTGAAATATGTGCACCATGCTTTTTCATGCTGAAAAGTCAACATGCCTGCTATCCATTTCGCCATGCTTGAGATCGACGTGATTGTGAATACACCATTGTTTTGCTGAGTTGTTCACTTTGTCACATTTGAACATGTTGATTTGAAATTTTTGCACTTCAATGATATATTATACAAGCAGCCTTTGTGCTTGACCTATGTTGCATTGCGTTCACTTTTGCTCGGCCATGTACGCTTGCATGACTCTTGTGTTTGCCTGTTTCACCCATGCATTCATATTAGCTGAACCGGCTTGATCTGTCAGTGCACCTCTACTTGAACCATGCTGCATGTTCACTGCTCCATTTCACTGCTATGCTGACCGAGTTGACCTGTATGTATACATATATGTATATATACACTTATGTGTATATATATGTGTCTATTCGAATATATATCAGCAGACCACTACACTGTGTTATGGCTGTTCAGAATCAACTGGTTCTGATCAGCAAATCGGTGTAGTGTGTTGAGGCTGATCAGCGGGTACTAGAAATATATACATATCAGATCAAGTCATGAAAAATGATGAGAAACATACCAAAACTCGAAGGCAAATAAAATTTTAAAATTAAAATTTATATTCGCTAGAATTTAGAATATTATTTTTGTTCCATATACTCTATGCGTGTTTTTGTATATGACAGGTATGGATGACTGGACTGACAGTGCAGTGAAGACAGAAGACTGAAGACTGAGGACAGAAGGCAGAAAACAAAACAGTGTGTAAAAGTGTATATGAGTGAATGTGAAATGTATGAGTGTTGTAGTGAATATGAAAATGAATATAAATTGAAATGTATATCAGAGATGTATTCAAATAGTGGAGGTAAAAATAGTTGTACTATTTGAAAGTTTGAAATAAAATATTCAATTTAAATAAAATACTGTATGAATATATGAATGTATGTATAGTCGTATTCTATTTAAATATAAATATTATATTCCTGTCTGCGATGAATATATGAAACAATAAAATAACAAACACATTTTTAATAATATGTATTTGTTTGTTATTATCAAACAAAAATCATATAATTTTGTATACAACTGCGTTATGTACAACAATCTCCCCCATTTGATGATGACAAACAAATATGAAGATTTTGAATATAATAAATGTGTTTGATAGTGAGTATTGAACTCCCCCTATTTGAATGGCTCCCCCTACAACAGAAACTCCCCCTATAACTGTGCGTGAGTGAAAAGAACGTGAAAATGAATTGGAAAATTAAAATACTTATAAAATATTCACTCATAAATCAAAATCTCCATCCATTATCCCCCTTTTGTTATCATCAAAAGGATTCAAAATTTAAAATATGGATGAAAATTGACTAAAAATATAATTTCAGCTTAAGAGGAAGAACGGTCATCATAAATCTCAATCAGCCAAACAAAATTCATAATAAACTGAGAACTAGTGGCATATTTCACATTGTTTAGAATAACGGATTTTTGATGAAATTTATATTAAATTGAGAGAGTTACAAAAATATGAGTTCCAATTATTTTCAAAAATAATTTTATAAAAATGAGCACAAAAACGGTGATGGATTTGGACTATTATTAATAATTCAATTTAAGTGACAAAATCATATAATCTCAAATCCCAATAGCTATCAATCAACAAATCATAATACGTCATAAAATATTAACACATTTCACAGATTAGAAAATGGATTGATAGGATGGTTTTTAAACACCAAGGAGAATTTCAGATTTATTTCAATTTATAGCACATTATTTCCTTTCCTTTTTCTTTTTATTTAAGTGCACACTGACCATGCATAACCAGAGCTTGGATTTTTAAATGAGGTCAGTTACAACTTAAATTATAAGTTATCTCATAACCATGCACGACCAGAGCTTGGATTTTTAAATGAGATTAGAGACACACTTATGTATTAATTATATATATATTTATCATTTTCAGCTTTAAAAGGAAAAACTCCTCAGTTCATAAAACCAATATATGGATGATAGAAAAGGGGGTAGGTACAAAAATGGACTGTGAAAACAAATTCTAAATTAATTATATTATGAAATATGTTGGAATATACTGGGATCGTTGAAAAACTTTCAATCACTAATTCTGAATAATAACATATCCAATTTCTATAACAAATATTTTCATGGTTTACTCAAGATGACTTTTAAAAAATATTAAACTCTCCACATTAACATAAAAAAAACATGATGGATGGCAGAATGACGATAGATAATGAAGAGATGGCCGTGAAATAATTTCCAATTCAAAGATATTATAATTAATATTCAACCATCATGAAAATCCAAATAAAATCTCCTCTTGTTGTGAAATATACTGCAGTCACAATTCATCACAAACAATTTCATAATCTAATAAAAATTTTGATGAATTATATATACTGCTCAATTTGGATATTGATTTCAATTTCTGAATGAATAACCAATAAATAACTTTAAAATTGAAAATCAATTACAATAGGGATATAAAGATCTATACAAGACAAGAGAGAAAAAATATACATATAGAAAATTATTATCACTTCTAAACTGATACCACTTGATGTCTTTATTCATGAGAGTACTAAAAATGACACTGGAGACGAACAAAGATATCTTAGACAACAGAAAATTTAAGCCCAAAGCCCAAATAGACAAGACTGACAAATTAGGCACTTTTATCAGAGCATTAAGCATTTCTTCTCAAAATAAGCAGTCATTTAAAGCATTTTCATAACAGTATCAGAGCAGCACAAAAATAGTTTCAAAACACACTTGTCAAGACATTTCTAATGGTCATAAAATATGATTCATGATCTAAGATTAAAAATACCGTTTATGCGAATTCATTTGAGGAGATATGAAAAACTCGTGATTCAAAAAATCAGTCACACCATATTATAAATTTCAGATTCAAGATATGTGTGAGATTCAATAAATCAATAATTTCAAATGATTTTAAACAAACAAATATTCAAATCAAATCATCATGAAATAGCAGTGAGTTTTAATGACCATTTTCAAAAAAAATCACAAATTTTTCTGACAATCACACGAGAAAATTTTCAGAATAATTACACCATGATTGAGGAATAGTTCATGATCCAAAAATAACGGTTTATTCGAAATCACTTGAACAAATGTAAATCATGAGATACAATGAATCAATCACACAGGATTAATAATTTCAGATCTAAGAGGTGTGTGAGATTCAAAATATCAAAATTTTCAAATGATCTCAAACAGATAAAAATCTAGACCAGATGATCATGAATAACAGATAATTTTAAGATGTAAACAATGAGTTTCAAGTCAATTCAAAAAATTCAAGCCAATCTGAAAATTAAAGAAATTATCACAACTGATAAATAGCAGTGCGCTGTAATGAGTATATTATTTCAAGCTTTTCAAAAATGAATTAGAAGAAACTCAGAACAGCAAAGATGTGTGAAATTTCATCAAATTTTCAGATCTTCAAAAATTTAGAATTCAAATCAACAGTTTTCAAGATATGACAAGAATACATCAACACTGTTATGAATTCAGTAAAAAGAAAATAAACTTCAAAACAATTACAGAAATATTACACAAATGAATGCAAGATACGGAAGTGATTTAAAAACATTAGAGTTTTATTCAAGATGAAGCGAATTTGCAGAAGATCATGAATTCTGTAATTGGAAGTTAAGAAAGCCCAAAAAGAAACAAAAAATATGGTAGTGTCAAATCGAAAAAAAAACAGAAGGAGATAGAAGAAGAAATAAACAAGAAAATAAAAACAGAGAATATCTACAAGAACAAGTTCAGAGATCATATCTGAAATCGATGTAAACCAGAATCTCTGACTCATCAGATCTTGGCTAAAGGAACTATAAATGATACAGAAGTATAAACTAGCATGATTTCAAATTTCTTTTCAGCACAGTAGTTACTCAGCCATCCTTCGGTACCTATGAATTAATTGGATCGAGTGGTCTAACAAAATTTGCAAAACCACTCACAATTTTATTCATACATTTTGGTACCCAAACTTGTTTATACAACAAACCATTCGAATCTATTTTTGTCCCTTTAGGTACCCAGATTTGTTTGAATTTAACAGAATTTGTTTTATTTCCTTTTGGGATCCAAATATGTTTAAATGGTTTATTATAAAACAAGATTTTATTTTGCTTTTGTTTCAATAATCCTTTTGAATTTTCAAAGTTCATATTTTCTAGTCTATTCCTTTCAAAGAAGTTTGGGGGATTTTTAAAACCACCTAAATTTCGTTTTCCAAACACATTGATTTTCCCAAAGCCAAGATCGTTTTTTAATTCCTAAAGAAAATTGGTTTTTCAACAACATATTCAGATATTTTTCTCCATCAGAAAATTTTGTCAATGTTGTTTCAAGTTGTTGAATTTTAGATTTAAGATCACTATTTTCTTTCATTAAATCAGAACAATGGTTTTCGGTGATCTTACTCTTTTCAAATCCATTTTTAAAACCAAATTTTCAGATTCAAGTTATTTAATTCTGGCTTGGGAATCCGAAATCTCAGATTCAAATCGTTTTTGTTTTTCAAGCTCAAGTTTTTCAAATTTTCAAATTACTTTTTTAAAATCAATATTCAAAAATGATTTTGTTTCGTCTTTAGTTTCTTAGAAAATTTATGTTTGGAATTTTGGAACGTCTTGAGATTATCCAATTCTTTTTGTAAAAAATTGTTTGTACTTTCCAGCTCAATCTTGTTCTCTTTTAAGATCTGAATTTCATTTTCAAGCTTTTGAATATTTTTATTGAAATGAACAAGATTATTTTCAAAATTCAAACAATTTTCACAGTCAGAATTTTCCAATGTCACGACATCTTCAAGTTTAGATTCCAAACAATCAATTTTGCATTGTAACTTAGATTTTGCATATTTTAGAAGTTTATTTTTCCGTTGGAGACGATTGATAGATTTAGTTAAATTATTGCAACGAGAAACCAATTCTTCATATGAAAAATCTCCATCGTCGAAATCATCATCAATAGCTCGAGTTAAGCACACATCTGAATCTGAGTTGGCAACCGAGGGTTTTGAGCATTTGTTGTCATTTCCATACAACGTGTTGAGAGTTCTCCAGATATCCTGTGCAGTTGAACAATGAGAGATAAATTTTAATTGATCATTATCAAGGTAGGAATAAATAATATGCATAACATGAGCATTCAAAACTTTATTCCTCTTATCTGACATATCACACATATTTGTAATAATATTCCAATATTCATAATTAACGGATTTTAAATAGAATTTGATTTTCGATTTCCAAATTAAAAAATCTGTACCACTGAAAATAATTGGAATATCATTGGACTGACTTTCAATGGACTGACAACTAGGAGATACCATGACTCTAGAGTTAATGGAAATACCTGCTCTAATACCACTTGAAGATCTAGAATATAATTTATGGCTCTTCTGTGGACCTCAAATACTGGTTTTACATCCGGCCTCTCGACACAGAATAACCAGTAGAAGGACATGTGGGGGTAAGAGTCAATGGTTCGCCAACCATATCATAGATCACAAGGCAAGAACCCCCCATCATGCATTAACCAGCTAAATTACCACTTGTTGGATCTAGATTAACCCTAGAGGTGGGGTGGGGGTGAATAGGGTTTATCACAGTTTTTTCAGGATAGTAAAAATTCACAGAACACGGAATGCATCAGAAATAAAGATGCAGAAAGTAAATGACATAACATATACCCAGCTTCGGCAAAATCCTGCCTACTGCTGCATTCCTAAGGTTTTTACTAGGTGATATAACTGATCTCGCTTACAAGAACATGTAAACTCACACTCTCTGCTCTTGTACTAACCCTGCACTCAAACCCAAGACAAATCTAATCCCCTAGATCAGATTTCTCCTAATTACAACCCCATAATCAGAAACCCTAGTTTTTACAGACTCTAGTAAACTGCCAATTAAGACCCTAACTGGATACGCTAGTATTTTACGACACTAGAAACTGATGGATTGATTACAGATGAAATTAAATACAAAAAATATAAAAAGAAACAAAGAAAACCCCCTTTTTAATTTAAAACAAATTAAGCCCTTTTGTTTAAACTTGGCCGGCCCATTTGTTAACTCCTTGCAAACCCTTGTCTTTTTACTTGAAAATGGCGGCCGACACTTTGAACTAGGGTTTCTGAAAACTCCCCCAAATCAATTCGATGGCTTCTGAAATTGATGAAACAGAGGCTCGAGTCTTTGTGGCTATGTGATTCTTCAATTTGGCTTTCTCCGATTTGGGAGTTAGGGTTTTCTACACTCCAAATCTCGAATGTATGCTTCTGGAATCAAATCTCCGCTGCTTTGAAACTAAGAACGGCTTTTGTACTTCAATTTGGATGTGGTTATGATCGAAAGATTGGTGAGTATTTTATGATATGATTTTTTCGATTTTCTCTTTGAATTTTTTAGCTGCGTTTTTCGATGGGATGCTTACCAGTGATGAATGGTGTTAGAAATAGGATTTCAAATACTTAAATTGCGCTTTGATTTCAATTAAATGGCTTGGCCTGATTGCGTTGCTTTCCCTTTTGGTTTGCTCGATTCTTCAATTGATTTGCTCTACTTTTAATGATGAATCTAGACTTGGATTTGTCCCTTGAATGAATGATGAATTGTTCAACTTTGATGACATGCTCTAAAATATAAATTTTGTCTCTGCGGCATGACTTTATTCCAAAAGAAATTATGGCATATCTGGATATGAATTAAAACTTTTGTTGCCCCTTGAATTTGATTAATTCATTTCTGGAAAGTGTTGATTTAGTCCTTGTGTGCTTGCTTGATTTCTTGGATGATTTAACTATCATTTTTTGATCACTGAATTTCTGGAAACAATTTGAAAGTTTCTCTTTGCACTAAAAAAAACAACAATGATTTTTAGGAAAGAAATAATTGATTCCATTCCATATTTTCTAGAAATTGGTTCATGACATATATATATGTAAATATCTAAATGTCTATTTAATCCTCACTGGTATTTCTGGAAAATAAATCAAATGTTTCTCTTGCCATTCAGAACATATGTGATCCCATGTAAAAATGGAAACATATTAATTGTTGCCATGAGATGTATTATTGCCTTGCCTTCCATTACTGTGTAAACATTCTTGTACAAATACTCATGCACAAAGTTTTTCACTAATGTTGATTTTGACCATGTTTGAGTTCATGCCCAAAACTGTTTACTGCTATGAACAGCTGAATATCATCTTATATCATGTTTGTTGTGCCTTGCTTCTTTGTTGATGCACCACTGTTAGTTGCTTGCTTTGACATATTTGTTGAATCATGTCTCGACCACTCTTGCAAAACTGTTACTTGTATTCATGCTTGAATTCAATTCACACTGTTATTTCTTGCCCAACACAACATAGATAAATTCAGTAATCCTCTGGGATGATTGCACGATTTCTAGTCTTGAATATTCTTGCATGTTGTTTGTGTCGTATGCTTGCACTTATTTGCTGAACCATGAAATTTGCAAATATATATATATATATGCTGTTGCATAATATTTCTTACTGAATTGATGAGCACTTGGTCTTTGCTGCCATATCTTGTTTGTGGCATGTTAACACCCTCAACACATTTAGCACTTGTTGTACATACATGGATGTACTTGCTTGAAGTAGACTATCATTTGAAATATGTGCACCATGCTTTTTCATGCTAAAAAGTCAATATGCCTGTTATCCATTTCACCATGCTTGATCTCGACGCAATTGTGAATACACCATTGTTTTGCTGAGTTGTTCACTTTGTCACATTTGAACATGTTGATTTGAAATTTTTGCACTTCCATGATATATTGTACATGCAGCCTTTGTGCTCCACCTATGTTGCATTGCATTCACTTTTGCTCGGCCATGTATGCTTGCATAACTCTTGTGTTTGCCTGTTTCACCCATGCATTCATATTAGCTAAACCGCCTTGATTTGTCAGTGCACCTCTACTTGAACCATGTCGCTTGTTCACTGCTCCATTTCACTGCTATGTTGACCTGTATGTATACATATATGTATATATACACTTATGTGTTAATAAATACATATATATATATGTGTGTGTGTGTATATATATGTGTGTCGATTCGAATATATGTCAGCAGACCACTATACTGTGTTGTGGCTATTCAAAATCAACTGGTTCTGATCAGCAAACCGGTGTAGTGTGTTGAGGCTGATCAGCGGGTACTAGAAATATATATATATGTCATATCAAGTCACGAAAAATGATGAGAAACACACCAAAATTCTGAGCCAAAATTTTTTTTAAAATTAAAATTTATATTCACCAGAATTTAGAATATTATTTTTGTTCCATATATTATGTGTGTGTTTTTGTATATGACATGTATAGATGACTAGACTGACAGTGCAGTGAAGACAGAAGACTGAGGACAAAAGGCAGAAAACAAAAACAGTGTGTAAAAGTGTATATGAGTGAATATGAAATGTATGAGTGTTGTAGTGAATATGAAAATGAATATAAATTGAAATGTATACCAGTGATGTATTCAAATAGTGGAGTTAAAAATAGTTGTACTGTTTGAAAATTTGAAATATAATATTCAATTTAAATAAAATACTGTATGAATGTATGTACAGTCATATTCTATTTAAATATAAATATAATATTCCTGTCTGTGATGAATATATGAAACAATACAATAACAAAAACATTTTTAATAATATATATTTGTTTGTTATTATCAAACAAAAATCATATAATTGTGTATACAACTGCGTTATATACAACAATGCATAGTGTAGAAATCAATTTCGAAAGTAAATGTATCAATCCTACATGGCATAATACCCTATTCCTATTATGTCGCCATATATATATATATATATATATATATATATATATATATATATATAGGTATAAAACAAAAACCACAAAGCTCGTATTGGAAAGTTGGATTTCCATCATGATGGTTGCTGATTCAAAAGATCGATATGTAATGCAATACTCCACGGCTTACATCCAACGCTTTTGGAAAACACCATAACGCACATCGGCCTATATCCAGGAAATAATTATCACGGCGGCTTAAGTCCAAGGCTTTGGAAAACATTGCTTACTCTATCCATTTGGGAATCAAGTATAAGCCCTATCCCTACTAGGGTGGAGCGACCACACCCAACATATCTCGGTCGATCGAATCCATGACAACGCTAAGGGTGTCTATCCTCATCTCAAAAGCATACAGACCTAACCATCAGTTCACCATCATACCGGTGTATGAGGCTCGCGAATTAATGCTACATGAATCTACGCTACTTAAAGTTGTGCTTTGATCATCAACCACAAGGCTCTGTTTTTCAACAAAAGTCGTGATCCATGCATCTCAACATCTCACATTGTCAATCTATACCACACCATTGTTTTCTGCCAATATATAACCTCTAAGCTCATATGTCCCAAAGAAGGGTGTTAAGCAAGAGAATAAATTCTTCACCACCAAACAAATATATATTTAGCAGAGATCAACGAATACAACATAAAGCAATACAATGTCAGACATACCATCCATTTGCAAGTCTGTTCTGGGTCTGAACGAAACCGGAGGCATTTTATTCCTTGTCCCATATGTCCAATACAAAAGAGGGGCCCTTGCATATCCGGACAATCTACAAGTACGTCCGAACCACTACCACTATAACCTCTTGATGGGAGCTACCCAAATCCAAGGCATTAGTAGTAATCCATTCGATGTGAAGATCGCCAGTCTTCAACCACCGTCTTCAATATCTTCGACCTTTAGTCGTCGTATTAGTTATTCAAAATGGGTTAAACCCGGTCTTTCCGAATAACTCGTGTATCTTATAGTCAAGTGCTATAAAAGCACATCATATGCCTCATTCCAATACAGATTATTCTTTTATTCAAATATTCACATCTTTGGGGAAAGGTTCCCATTAATTTTATCAAAGATAAGTTCATTTAAACTTATTCTTTAATCTTCCTTTGGATATCATTTTCAAAAGATTTTATTTTATCTTTCCGCAACTTAAACCAATTTAAGAACTAGTCGGGATTATCGAGTATTACGGAAGTAACCATTTATTTATTAATCCCAATCCCAACCTATTCATACCATGGAGCAAAACTAGTAGTACTCCATATCTAACACCCACGGTTTTATCGGTAAATTTAATTACCATTTCACGTTCAAATCTTATTAAAGATTTAACTATCGCTGGGAGTAGAACTGGGGGTACTCCATTCTCGTTCATTTCATGAATTCGATAAATCTAATTATCACATTCACATTTCAATCTAATTAAAGATTCATTAAAACTCCGCCTTAGTTTTAATCTTCAAAAATCATTGTTAAATGATTATCCAAATTTTAGGAAATAAATCCTGTCTTTACTTGGGTTAAAGAACAAATGTCATTTGAAACATTATTCATGGTAAACCCAAAATCCTCTTCCATAAAATGGAACTTTCATGGAATTCATAACAATATACAATTGATATAAATTTCCGTATCGTACTAATAGTATAAACGGAATAATGGCGAGGCCTATTAAATTCCATAAACAGTAATGTTCTTCCTTCACATAATCTCATCTCGCTTATCACTAAATCGAATTCCATTCAATTCCAATTCAATGTATTAAATTGGAAAACTTTACTTTGGAAAAAATTCCATTAAATATTAATAAAAAGATTTATAAATTCCAAATCATATCTTCACTATTAACTGGGTCTTAAGAACAAATGTTATTTAAAACATCGTTCACAATAAACCCAACATCCAATTTTCATTTCAATTCCAATTAAATTAATTGGTTAACTTCTCTAAATCTTAATTAAAAGATTTATTCTATTCTCAACTGGGTTTCAGAACAGTGTTATTAAAAACCCCATTCACGACAAACCCAAAATCCAATTTGATATTAAATACAAGGCCCTGAATAGAAATTATATCAACTTGTATTCAATATCAAATTCTGAAACAAACGGATATCGTATTTGAAATTACTATATCTGTATCTTCCAAATTCCTCAACAACATTCATATAATTATGGAATCCAATATCGAAATATTCCAAAGATTATTTCCATTCAAACATATTCCAATTTTTATATTGGAAGAATTCTGCTTATATCAAAACCATTTAAATTCATTTCAGTTCTTTATTCTGGTTGTTAATTAGTTCATACAGATAAATATCTTTTATCTTTATAAATGTGGAATACTTCATCAAAAAAATTTCCAAATCATTTATTATGATTTTACATAATTCATTCAAATTTTTATTAATTTTATTAAGGCCCTTACAATCGGTTTCCAATAACGGCCACCGAATTGCATCCATAGCGACCTTTTCCAAAAATGATTTGGATATATTTTAAAATCCAGCCGTTGGATTTCAAATCTCTTAGTGTCATATGAAAACTCTTTTTGATACGAACCCAACGGTTCCAGTTTTAGGAGAATCCAATGGTCGGATCTCTCGTTACGTCAATTTGAAGTCGATGGTTGAAATTCGCGAATGGTCGTTGCGTGGCGCGCTCTATTCAAACCATTTTAATATATATATATATATATAATATTTCAACAATTTCCATTCAAAACATATTTTATAAACTGTTTATAAATTCATTTTAAAAACGATTCCAACTTCCTTTTTAATTTTAAATCAAAATTGAATATTCCATATCATTATAATACTAAAATGATATTATTTTCAAGTATCAGATTTTGAAATCAAATCTATTCGATATTCATTATAAATTGAATAAAATCGAAAGAAAATTCCGTTCGAGTTAAAATGCCATACATCTAATTAACCCGGCTTTATATATTTCAATATTTTCGTGTCCAACCAAAATCGGACATCAAAATCATATTTTGATTATTCATTTAATATTATTTTAAAACATTTGTTATTTCTGAATTGGAATCAGACTCAATCAATTACCATATAATTTTATTTATATGGATTCCATACGTTGCATGTATTCAAAATAGTGATAAATAACTATTAAACATTCCATTTACAACCAGAATGTAATTTACAACTGTATAAACATTAAATAATTAAATAACGCTTATCACAGTCTGTCAATCAATCAGTTGACATACAATTAAATTCAAGGGAGATGTGAATTAATTACCATCCTCAGACCCGTATGGGGTTTTCAATCATCAAAAAATAATTGGGTGATGTGTAAAATTATCGTCCCAATACCCGTGTGGGTTTACATCACAGCCCATGTGAATTTGTCTAATATTTTCACAATTTAATAATGATAATATTTAAAACTGTAACATTCGTCAATCACCAAACAAATATTGCAATCACAAGCAGTCAACATATATTCAGTTATAAAAATAATTAATTGTACAAAATTTTGAGTGAGAGAGTTCTCACTTTGATTTCCACTCCGTTAGTCTTTATTTGAAGATTTTATTTTTAAACTAAATTAAACGAGCATTTAATTTATTTAAAAATTCAACTTGCTTCTTTTCCGTTCTGGTCAGTTCCATGTTGTAGTGCTCGATTCCACGATCGCAATGAAACTGAAATCATCGGATTTCGACCTTGTATGATAAAGATACGATAATTTTTACATTGAACATTTTAATTACATCATTAGCAAATCAATTAAGGTTTAATTAAACCTTAATACTTCATCTTCTTTCCTCCTTCTCACGCTTCAAATGTTCGAACCCAACCATCATTCTTAGGGTTTCCAAATCGCACATCGACCAAGGCACCAGAGTCTGATCAGGGACTATCACGTCGTAAGGATTCGCCACCTCACCCACCGCCGGCAGCACCGACCGACTCGCACCCCCCTCGCACCATAAATCGAACCTGAATGAAGCAGCTACAAGCGGCAAATTGGAAGACTTCACAAGCCTAAAATCGATCATTGCCATATCAACTTGAAGAGCTTGAGATGCTCTCTGATTTTTGTTTTGAGGATAGGATGTAATTCACATTAAATAAGGAGAAATTAGGGATCAATTTTTTGAAGATTGTGGGCATTAGTCATTGGGGGTGGTGGCTAATGGGTTGCTGACCGCGGGTATTCATTTGACCAAGGGTTTAGATGGAGAGAGGGTTATATATTTATATTATTATTTAATTCATTTGTTTGCTTATTTGTCTCCCCGAACTCCAAATCAAACCCAACGACTGTCGTTCCTAACCAAATACCCCCATTTCGGACACAATGTGATTTGTTTCGTAAACCAATTCGACTATTTTGATTAGTTTTTATCGAAATTAAAATGTAAATTAATATAACGGTCAATATTGAATTTGAACATACATTTTAATTTATCGAGGCCACGTACCGACTCCGAAAATTATGAAAAATGAAATCCCACTATGTTTTGATGATATGTTCCTAAAAAAATTAATTTCATCGAATTTGGAGGCCGTTTGAAATATGGCCTTTTAACTGGATTATTAAATTCAAACTAAAACTGGAAACATGTTTAAATTTACTATGCTCACATATTAACTTCAAAAATTATGTAATTTTTAACCTAACAATAATTTGACATTCCGGATCCAACAAAAGTGGTTTCATCGAAAACGAAGGTCGTTTGCAAAATGGCTATTTTTAAGGGCTATATATATAATGAAATATAAATAAATTCCATAGCGACTATTTTAAATTTTTATTTAGGCATAACTTGCAATTTATAAAGTGAAATTTTAGTTTCTTACATTCATTAGAAAATTACTGTTCAAAATATTCCAACGTTTCTTGTTTTATCCAATTCTAATTTATATTGATTTCTGTATATTCAATTGAAGTTTAAAACCAAATTTTCAAACTACCGCGCCATTTCGAGTTCGTTTCAATTAAATTTGAAATTTATATTTTCTTACTTCGATTAAAATAAATTTTAAATCGTTAATTCCCAAAATAAATCATTTTAAATTCTTAAAATCCATTAAATCAAATAAAAATAAAATTTTAAATTGGTTCCAAAATCTGGATTGTTACATTTCCGGAAGGTATTTGAGTCTTCGGTTGTACACTCTCGGTTATAAGCTCCCAGATGTAGGCTTCAGATTCTCTTATGAATAATTAGAGGAGCTTGTCCATTAGATGTACGTAGATAGCTGTCGGTTTAGAACCACTGTCGGTGCCTGTACTATATAGACTAGTATGGACTAGGGTTCCGGTTTGCCTTCTGGTGGAGTCTCTGGGTACGGCCTGATCTTCCGGAGCTTCGCTCTAGGTGACCTTCCTGTAGTCTTATCAATGTGACCTTTCGGTGTTCATGTAGTAGATGTGTCAGAAGCGGGTTCCGAACAATCTTTATGCTCCTTCGGCTTAATACTCTTGATGTCTTTATCTCCTGATGTACCGATATTAAGCAGGTTAATATTGACAATCCTTCCGCCCATCCGGGTTCTTGTTAGTGGAGGTTTTGCTTCTTTCTTTCTTAGCTTCTGACTTGGATGACCTTTCGCTATAGAACCCCCTGTAGGGTATGTCCTGCCGGATAGACTGTTTTGGCACCCCGTAGACTTTGTGCTCCTTTCCCCTATTCGGTCTGTGTAGCTTTCGGCTTATTCCTTCGTTCTTGTTTACATTGGATGCCCCTTCACTCTTAACTGGTTTCGAAGTTAATTTTGGTAGTAACAATTAGCACTTGTTTGGTATTCTAAAATATAGCTGGATAATGACTATACACATCATCATATTTGTAAGGATTAACATTTCATTGTTATATAGGTATCACAAAGCAATAAATAGCTTATTCTTTGATGAAATAATAGAAAAGCTAAGATAAATCCAATTACCATCATATTTTCAAGGGTTATCATTTTAGTGCAATAATCTAGTTAATATTTTACGTAGGTAAAGTTTCAGCATAGTTACAATTATAGATTGGATATGACAACTGAAATTATTATATTCATAGAACGTATATGTGTTGAAATTACGTATAGATATTACTATTCCTATTTGAGCACATTTAATTTGTATTTGAAATGATGTAGTAACAAAATGAAGAAATGATATAATTAATATTGATTTTGATACAACAGTTTGCCGTGTAAGTGTAGTTATATATATATATATATATATACATACATATATACACATACATATATATAGCCTATACCGAATACAAATGAAATAATGGGTTTCGACCCAATACAATAAGCAGGTTAACCCACATAGCATAAGTAGGGCTGTTAACGGATACCTAAAAAAATGAAATCCGTCTGCATCCGTATCCGAAAAGTGGATAAATATCCGATATTCGAAAAAATGGATGCATATACATATACATAGATATTCACATCTAAAAATTATCTATCTGATTTATTTTAATATTATAATCAAAATTATATGTATTTTGGTATAATGAATGAGATTTATTTACTACTTTACTAAGATGAAGGTTTATATTATATACACTAAATGCATATTAACTACTCAAATCTATTTAATTTCATTATATATGTCTATTTTTAACACATTTGTGATCAATGGAATTGAAAAAAAATCATGTTAAACTAAAAAAAAATCATTTGTATTTCTTGATTTATCAATTGTTGGTGGATAGGATTATTATCTGATATCTATTAGTATCCACGAATACGGATATCCGATATCGCAAAATGATTTCGGATATAGATATAGCACTATCTGTATTCGAAAGTATCTGTTGACAGCCCTAAACATAAGGAGAATAAGATGCGGAAGAGTCGGTCGAAGTAACATAACTTTATCTAATAGACAAATCCAAAAATATGAAACTCCTAAATTCATCTGATCCATAAGATGTTTGGATTTAAAATAAGAGCATATATACATTTCTAATTCCTGGTCTTTAAAAACCACTTGATAAGTAGTTTAGAAATCAAATTAGACATGTTGACATTTATATATGTGGTCGAATGTAACAAATTTAATCGGCATTTCTCGATTTTCAAATAAAATCTCACAAAAAATACTATATCCAGATGAATCCTATTTTAGAAATGAATTTTTTAGCACCCAAATTTATTCGCAGTTGGAATAGAAAAAAATGCGACTGAGAAGAACATGCCAGAAGTCAAAATATTGTCTAATCCATTTTAACTTATAGCTAAAACTTAAAGTCCATGAAACAAGAAAAGTGACTACAGCTTCAGTCATCATATCAAACAAATTTGTTGAACTGGAGAAACCAATGCAATGGCTTCTTCACTACTTCCAGTTTACCTGATAAGCCTTTTATTCAAGAGAAATTCTCAGCAAATATAGATTGACTCTCTGATCGCTTCTTTGAGTTAGAGCTTATGGAAAAAAGGCTCAACGTGCGTGAATTGGTTACAAAAAAAAACTAGGCTCAACTATTGCATAGACTTCAGTAGCATAACTGCGATATTACATGAACTAGTGATCGAGTGTGCATGCGGATTGACTAATGCAATGTCAACAATGAATCAAGCCTGAACTATTAAACTGCGACATTACATGAATCAAACTAGGATCAACAGCAAATGGAACTTGTACAGATAACCAAGCCTGAATTAGTCAACGATGAATTTGTGATAATGCAATGTCACCTGAAGATTGTTGATTGAAACTAAAGGGAAAAAACATTAACAACTTGGCGCAACCAAGAAATGGGGCAATCATATTTGTTATTCGGAGCGTATTTGACACATTACAGATGGAATTTTACATTGGAGAGCATTTATCATGGCATGGAATATACATTGTATTATTTATTGTTTTTGTAGGTATCATTGGGCATGATTTTGAGTGGACATGTGTCACGTAGGCTTTAAAATTTTGGCAGGCCTAGGACTAGTATTTAACTTAGGGTTGCAATTAATTACCATATTAGGGGTAAAATAGTATTATTTTTCATTAAACTTATCTAGCTACACCATTTTTCATGAAAGAAGCCAAGCAAAATTCAATGGGTTTGGTTGATTCTCTATTATTACTTTCCAAATGTACAATATGTTGTAGTCGCCTTAGAGCTCCGACCTCATCATCTCTTGATCAATTAATTATTTCATGGATTTTAACTAAACCAAATTAACAAAAGAGAGATTATGGTATGTTTATGCATAAAACATCCGTGAAGATGGATGTAGAACCAGAATGAACCCTAGATGTCAATATATCAATCTGTGATTTTTTTTCCTTGATAATTTTGATTATGTTACATAGTTTAGTTTTTATTTAAATAAAAATAAAGAGAATTGTGAATGTGCTACTCGAAGTATATGAAAATAATTAAATGTTTTTATTTTGAAACAGGATAAAGTTTAGTACTCAAATGGTGCATTTAGTAATAGTCTATAACCATCTTCCTCCTTTTTAAATTACTCCGGAAATATTATTTCCATTATTAAAACATCTAGACTTGAAAGTTAATCAGTCCAGGGGAAGATCCACTCCTATTCCAACTTGGGCAGTGGCCCTAGCTCAAGATCCCTAATCATGGCCAAAAATCGCCAAATCTGGTCGCTTGCCCCTGCTGAATTGAAGCTTCTACCCTAGATAAGGCTGACAAACGCAATTTGGACAAGAATAGAGGTGCAGCTCTATTTGGCCCTAGCTAAGCTAGGATACTAGGTCCTCCACTGAATCAGTCCACATAATATTTCTCACATGTACATCTAATGTTATATTACTTATTGTTTGAATTTAAAGGTATAATTAGTATCGATCTTCTATAAGTAAAACAATTTTTTTTCCTTTGAAATGTAGGAATGCATCAAAAGGTCCATTTGTCCGATGTAAGATAATGCCAAATACTAACTCCAGACTTATTCTATGAAACTTAAATGTTCGTCTAGAGAAAATTCTTCATGATGAGTGCAATTAGAAGAAAAAAGAATACTAAAGATTCCCATTTGTTTAATAGGGTTGGTTAAATGCATAGGAGCAGTAAAAATATAAGATGAGGAGGACCAAAAACATAGTTTACATTTGCTCATTCGTTAAACTACATGGTTTCTTCTGGTTATGTTAAATGTATTTAATTATTTACCCTTTGTTTCATTATTGGCATTAAAATAGGCAACTGCTTGAATGAATTTGATACATTTGAGGCAAACAAAAGAATTTTGTTTAATGTTAAAGTCGAATGAAATGCAGAGGTATAAGGTTGCTACCTATAGCATAAGCGAGATTGATGCACAAGGGAGAACCCAGTTGAAGGTAGAGTTGAAGCACGCTAAAGATGAGCTGCAAGAACTGAAAAATTCTTTGTTGGAGTTCAAAATCTAGTGTGCCAACACTTAAGTAGAGATGCATGCCAAAATCAACTGGAGAAATCTTGAAGTTATTCATTTTATGTTATGCATGTGTTTAGCATTTAAGCATGTTATGTATCGTTATTTATGTTAGTTTGAACTCATGGATGTAGCAATATATTTACTTAAATGGATACTATAGAGTATTTTTTACCATATTTAATGATTATGAAATTGATTTTTGTTGGTGTAATTTAGTAATATTGTTGATTAGGTTATATATAAGTTTATCATATTGAGTTATATTGGTTTAAAACATGAGCAATAATATTATGACAAAAATATTTGAATTGACGTAGGAAAATTTTAAATTGTATCTATTGAAATTGGGTATGCATGGCATAACTAGCGAGTAGGAAATTTTTGCCATAGCAGCGTCGTAGGAGACTTTTCGGACATAACAATGTCATAGGAAATGGTAGGCCATAGGAAATGATAGGGCATAGGAAACGCGTAGGAATTATTTTGGGCGTAGAAAGACCGTAAGAATAAATAAGACATAGGAAATAATTGGACGTCATAATGGCATAGGAAAGACGTAGTAAACTATACTACTCATGAAGTAGGAAAGACGTAGAAAATATTTTTATTACGCTTGAATTTTTGATATTATATTAGGTGAAGGAAAAGTGTAGGAAATTGTAATTTCCTAAGCAAAAGTGTAGAAAACTGTAATTTCCTACGTCTTTCCTATGCCAAATAGACATAGGAAAATTAGAAAATTCTTGCAGTGTTGGTTCTTCAATGCATGCCCATGCATTGCATCAATAGCCACTGCATCATTTTAATGAATTTACTCCGAATGTAATTCATCCCCTGCTAACTACTCATTATTTATGTCTATAACTTTGCCAACAAATTCCCGCCTTACCTGCTCTTTCTAGCATGGTTTATGCCAACTTTATTGATGCATTTCCGTAGCCTATCCAATCTAAAATGCTTAATCCGCTTTCACCTAAATTTTGGTTGTTCGACGATCTTGAAGAAACCCGAGTTTGTTTATGAAAATAAAGTGAAGAGGAAAATTTTAAATACTAGCTTTTATTCAATTCCTTCCATCTTAACAGTACAAACAACAGCTAGTATGACATATATAGCCTTCATGCATTACTATTGTCATACTCAATCGTCACATAGAAAGTAATGAAAAGAAAAGGACAACCATCTTTTCATATATGGCTTTTCACTGTTCAAAATATAACTCTTCACAGTATGCATGCAAAGTTTGTTTAGTATTCCAACAATGCTTCCCGTAAACCAAATTTGCTTTTAATTCCTAGTGCAGCAGCATTTCTTGTGAACTCATATCCTCCTACAGGCTTTGTGAATATGTTAGCAAGTTGTTCATTACTTCTGCAATATTTCAGGTTGACTTCTCCACTGTTAACAAGCTCTCTTAGGAAATGAAATCGAATGCGAATATGCTTTTTCCTCCCATGTAAGACCGGATTTTTTGAAATAGAAATGGTTGATGTATTATTGCAAAAGAGTTCTGTTGGGTTTTCCTGGTTGGACTTGATGCTTTCTAAAACATTTTGTAACCATATGAGCTGACATGCTGCAGAAAATGCTGCTATGTATTCTGCTTCGGTGGTTGAAAGCGCCACAACTTGTTGCTTCTTCGAACTCCACGAGACTGCTTGCCAATATTAAAAACACACCCTGAATTTCTTCGAGAATCATCAATACATCCACCAAATCACTATCCGTGTACCCGATTAGTTTGACAGGAACATTCGCCGGGCAGAAAATTCCATAATCAATTGTTCCTTTTATATATCTTAAAATTCTTTTTGCTACCTCCCAATGTTTTGAGCGTGGTGTCTCCATGAATCTACTGATTTGGCTTACAACAAACATAATATCAGGCCTTGTTGCAGTTAAATACATTACGCCTTAAGCTGCAAAACATGGTTGGATTGATGATTTTTTATTTTTCTTGCTGCTTAGCTTTAGCCCTGCAATGCAAGGAGTAAGTACTGAACTGCAGTGTTCCATTTTAAATCTTTTAATAATTTCCTTTGCATAGCTCTCTTGAGAAATAAAACTTCCAGCTCTCCGTTTTTGAACTTATTTTCCTAGAAAATGATGTAGCTCTCCAAAATACGTCATATCAAATTCTTTCATCATTAATAAATTATATTCCTTCAGCATCTCCAAATTATTTCCAGTAAAGGCAAGATCATCAACATAAAGACTTACTATAATAAAACATCCATTAAAACTTGACTTTATATATAAAGTGTGTTCATACAGACACCTAATAAAGCCATGTTGCACAAAATATTCATTAATCTTTCCATACCAAGCACGTGGAGATTGCTTTAACCCATGTAAAGCTTTCTTGAGCTTGTAAACTTTGCTTTCTTCATTTTTCTTCACAAATCCGGGTGGTTGATCGACATAAATTTTTTCTTGGAGAGAACCATTCAAAAAAGCGGATTTGACGTCCATCTGAAATAGCTTCTAACCATTTTGTGCTGCAAGAGAAATAATGAGGTGGCTTGTATCAAATCTAGAGACAGGAGCAAATATCTCACTGTAGTCTTCATTTTCTTTTTGCTTGCATCATTTTTCCACCAATCTTGCTTTGTGTTTGTTGATAGAGCCATCCGCATTCATTTTTGTTTTAAACACCCATTTTACACCAATTGAAGTCTTGTGTGATGGAAGGTCAGTAAGTTCCCATGTGTCATTTTTCTCAATTGCATTGATTTCTTCCTTCATAACATGGATCCATTTATCCACTTTTATTGCTTCTTCAAATACTATAGGGCTTTCACCTGCAAAGAAAGCAAAAAACAATTAATTTTCTTCTATAATTTCTTTTGTTGTCTCATAAATTTCTTGTAGGCTTTTTGTCTTTTTCCTTCATGGAGATGGTGAGTCATGAGTTGACATTTCAGTATGTTTAGTATCTTCATTTTGCTGGGAAGCATCTTTAGCATTTTGTATATCTACTACATCATCATCTACAATATTATCGCCTTCAACCTGCCAATTCAATGAACTTGCAACTTCTAAAAAATTATAAGCGGTCTTTTCATCGAAGTTTACATCCCTGCTAATTACTATCGTATTTGTCTTCGAATTGTATAATTTATAAGCCTTGCTTCTTTCACTATATCCAACAAAGATGCATTTTTCATATTTATCGTCAAGCTTGCTCTTGAAAGCACCTGGAATGTACGAAAAAGCAATGCAACCAAAGGTCCTAAGAGACGAACACTTGGTTTCTTCCGTACCAAGCTTCATGTGGTGTAGAGTTGTTTAAGCTTTTTGTAGGAGACCCGTTGATTAGGTAGATGGCACATGAGGCAGCTTCCGCCCAGAACTCAGTTGGTACATTTTTCTTCTTCATTAAGCATCTCGTCACCTTTCCATAACAGTCCTATTTTTTCTTTCCGCTACACCATTTTGTTGCGGAGAATAGCGCACCGTCAACTCATATCTGATTCCATGATCACGACAATATTCTTTAAACAAATTTGATAAATACTCTCCTCCTCGATCACTTCTCAAATTTTTGATTTTGAAATTTGAAAAGTTTTCAACAGTTGACTTGAGATCTTTAGAACATTGAAGAGTCTCTGATTTTTCTTTAAGAAAATAAACCCATGTTTTCTTGGTATAATCATCAATGAAAAGGAGAAAATAACGATTACCTCCAAGAGATGAGACTTGAATAGGTCCGCATAAGTCTGCATGAACAAGCTCTAAAGGTGAGTGAGACACCCATTTTGATTTTGATGGAAATGAGTTTCTATGTTGCTTTCCGAATTGACATTCACTTAAAACCTGTATGTTGGGCAGACCTTCAACAATTTTATTTTTTGACATCATCTTCAAACTTGTAAAGTTGAGATGTCCAAATCTATCATGCCATAGTTTACACGTTCCCTCATTATATATAAGGAAACAAGTACCATCTGAAATGTCAAGTTTAAGAGGGTAAAGGTTGTTTGAAATCATGGTAATCTTAGCAATCAGCTGACTATTTTTCTTTATAATGCATAATTTGTTGCTGAAATGAATGCTAAATCCTTTCTTCATTAAATATCCAACACTGAGCAAATTACTTTTCAGCCCAGGTACATAATAAACATCAGACATCCTCTCAACTTATCCTCTTTTTATCTTGAAACTGATTTCTCACATGCCATGAATTTTATAAGATTTAGCATCACCAATTGTCACCTGTCCATGATTTTCTTCAACTAGTTTTGAAAATAATTGTTTGTTTCCAGTTATGTGTCTGCTTGCACCGCTGTCTAAATACCAAATATTATAAACATCTCTATCAGTAGCAATTAATAAAGTCTCTTATGGGTCTTCAAAGTTTTGCTTGTGCACATGACCAACCTCCTTGTTTTTCTTGAGTTTTGGATTTTTAATCCAACATTAACTGATTTTATGTCCAGGTTTATGACAGTGAAAACATTAAACATAGCCTCTTTTACCTTTTTCTGAACTAAAATCATGAGCTCTTCCATGTTGAGTTCCATATAAATTTACCTTCCTTTCCTCTTCCTTTGACAGTATAGCTTCTTTTCCTCGTCCATGAGAACCACCTCTCCATTCTGCACCTCTTCCTCATCCACGACCTCTTCCACATTGTCAGTTGTAACTTCTATCATATGCATTTGTAACATGTGATTTTAATGCTTGATCATTAGAAAGAGTAACATGAGTACTTCTTTGATTGATTCGAAATTCATAAGCCTCCAAGCTTGCCTGTAGACATTCTACAGACAAAGATGACAGGTCCTTTGATTCTTCAATTTCAACCACAATATGATCAAATTTACTTGGCAAGCTTCGAAGGATTTTTTTTCTACTATTTTTTGGGTTTCCAGTATTTCACCATTTGAGGTCATGTTTACAAGAGAATTTACTCTTGTAAAATATTCAGAAATCCTTTCATTATCTTTCATTGCCACTTTCTCAAATTCTGCCCTTAAAGCTTGCAAATGAACCTTCTTTACTTGATCTTGTCCCGAGTATGTGATCTCAATAATTTCACGTGCTTCTTTGGAGCTTTTTGCCTTACTTACTCTTTCGTAAACAGGAATCTCAATGGTTTGGAAAATTTGGAAGAGTGCCTTTTTATCATCTAATTTTTTCTTTTTCAAAGTGTTTCTTTGTACTTCAGATAATTGAGCTTCGGTTGCTTGTTGTTCTACCCTAGTTTCGACAACACCCCTTGACCCGCTGCCTCGTGCTGGTATTCTTCCTCTTCCAACCCATTCCCATAAGAGGCAGCAGGGCGGACCACGCAAGGCTAGGCGCAAAGTTTTAGAGCCATGTTCGTCGACTGCGTTGACGCAGTGAGGTTCCACGAGTTGCAGTATTGATGTGGATATGGCTTTTGATATTGACGTGGATGATCTACTTTATGATGCTGATCGGTTCTGTTCGATGGATGGAGAGGACTATGCTTTTCGCGCTTCCAAGTCTTGCAACAACCTCAGGATTCTTCTTCTGGATTGGAGCATCTTGTTGGTTCGCTTACTGATGTTGATTTGATATCCAGTAATTCTGACCTTATCCCCTTTTTCTTTTCACCTGCCTGTAGTTTATCCCCCTCCTAAACATTGTATGTAAGCAGTGTGGTTCCCTTTACGTCTTTAGTGCAGGCTCTGTTCCAGTTTGATTCGGCTCCGCTACCTTCTGTTTCATGTCTTTGAACCAGAGGTCGGTGATTTCCTATAATTTCGCATCTAGAAATCTATTAAATTATAAACTGCTTATTAGTATCCAAAAGGGCAAATGGTCGTTCTCGTTCAAAGCACGGGAAAGTTATTTTCCGACCATTTCAGCCTCGCACCTGCTCAACGGTAGCTAATTTGAAATCTTTGCTTCAGCGGGAGGATTTCCTTTTTCGTCCTTTTTTAAGGACCTCATTGGCTTTCCTAGTTTCCTTCCACTATTTATTTTGACCATGATATCCTCTCCTGTATGCCCTTCATGCTGCAAGAGACTTGACACTTTTGCTTGACTTGATATTCCCTCTTTGGACAAAATCAAGGATGTTGCTTTCCAGCTAGAAAAAAATTGACTTTAATGGGTTCTTTTACCACACTTTCTAAGACCTTATTGCTTTTGATATTTGTTTGCCTGTCCAAGCCATCTTCTGTGGTGCTCCCCTTCTCTAACTAATAGTTAGACTGCCACTACCATCGCTCTAATTCCTAATGTCAGCAATCCAAAGTATTGCTCTGACCTGATCAGGCCTGTTAGCCTATGCAATTTCTCAAACAAAATCATCTTTAAAGTAGTATGCAATCGGTCATCTCATATTTTACCAAATAGCATCTCCAGCGGTTCATTATAGGTAGGTTAATCACCACAACATTATGCTTGCGCATGAACTTGTTTCTCAAATCAACCGCAAAGTACTAGGTTCGAATGTCATTATTAAGCTTGACATGGCTAAGGCTTATGGTTGCCTTTCTTGGCACTTCATTATCCATGCTTTATGGAGATTTAGTTTTAGTGAAACCTTCATGGACTTTGTAACAACCCGTATTTTAATGATTGAATAAATAAATATTTTATTTAAATATTGTTCTTTAATTATTCAATTGACGGAAAACAATCGAATTAAGACTCAAGACCAATTTTACTGAGTCTGGATAGTTCGTTATGTGTATAAAAACTATATGGATTGCTATATTTCGACTTTGGATACTAGTTGTCAAAACGACCTCAAAATACATGTAGATTGTTGTTCCAGGGGTATAGTATCATATTATGATGGAACTGCATCATTGCAGTGAGTTGTTGCACGTTGTTAAGTTCTGCAGCGATCAGATTTACCGTTTGATTATCTGTAATTAAAACGTGTGCCAGTTTCCATAAGAAACTATAATTGTTTAATTCGACTTTTAAAGGCTAACTTCTGCACACAATCAAGTTAAGTCTTCAGACTAATTCAATTTTTTCAGAAGACATTATTACATATGAATCGACAAGCGACACATCTCAATTGGAGTTTGCGGGTTTTTGAGCTTATATATGAATCAATGAATATTATATTAAGATAAATCAAACCCTAATGCAACTGTAACAAGCCCAAGCCCGTTTCTTCTCTGATTTTGGGTCACTATTCTATTGCATGAACAAAAACATTGGCCGCCTCTTATCCCTCTCAATCGAAAATTAGAATCATTAGATCCAACCATAAAAATCATGGAACCTTATTCGTTGGACATATAACGAGAATCTATACATTTCCATGCCCAATTTACAATTTACAGTGAAAATTCATGACATGGTTGTGTAACACCCCGTGAATTCTATAACGTCAAGCTTCACGAATTAAAGTATAATTAATTATAAATGATGAAATCAAGGGAAATTGGTTATGCCATTGCGTTCATCTCGAAATTCTGCTTGAGATAGAGTTCAAGTTTGCGTAGAACGGATATCGTATGAAGAAGATATGGACGAATGAAGTTGGGCAGAAAAACCGGAAAACGGGTCAGAATGCACTGGCGCACTTGTGAAGTGCGCCAGAACAAAGTTGAACTGGCGCACTTGTGAAGTGCGCTAGTACAATTTTGGCCTGACGCACCTGCCAAGTGCGCCCAGGTCAGAAAGACCTGCTGGTCAGGCCCTGGCTGGCCTAGTCAGGGTCTGGTCGAATTCTGATGCTTGGCTGAGTCACTAGGGCTTACATGTCTCTTTCTTATTGGCCTCTCTTGAGATGGATGGTCTGGATTCACCCTAGCTTCATCGACGACTCAAAACAATTTAAAATTCTATAAATACAACTCAAGTCTAACCCTAAATTCACACAAATAATAGAATACAAAAGCCGTAATGCTGCTGGAGAGGAACTAGGAATGACCGTCAATTAGAAAGCCTAGAGACAAGCCAACAAGCTTAAGAGACGAATCAAATTAAAAGAAGATCAAAGCTTAATCAAATCATTCAACGCAACTTTGCTACCCAAAGGAGAGCATCTCCAAATCAGAATAACAGAAATCAAAAAACAAGAATTCATCACACGTTGTAAGTATAGTGATCTTTCAGAATATGAATAAAAACTGTGATGTGATTCGATGTGAATGAAAATAGAATCGTGTTGTTATAATTTTTGTGTATTGTAATGGTTCTACCATGACTTGTGTATTGATGTTTGTGGCATAAATTGATTGATGAAAGCCTATTGAACAATTGTATATGAGAACAATGGCACTTGCAAGTTTGTGGCAAAAACTAGAAATTGATCCCTTTTTGTATATGTCGATGGCATGGATTATGTATATTCCCTTAGCCTAAATTAGAATTTATGTAAACATGTTATAGACCTTCTATGCCTACATGACCCAAAACCTATGATATCATTC
Organism: Allium sativum; assembly: GCA_030737875.1. Classification (NCBI taxonomy): domain Eukaryota; kingdom Viridiplantae; phylum Streptophyta; class Magnoliopsida; order Asparagales; family Amaryllidaceae; genus Allium; species Allium sativum. Next base: position 632,829,565 of record CM060919.1, read on the forward strand.
TTACGTTTATTGACAAGTATAATTAGATCTATGTTTGCAAGTAAAATTGGATCTATGTTTCATAAACTATGCAAGTTCATGTTTATTTTCAAAATATAATTGGCTCTATGTCAAACATCGTTTGGATTTCATAAACTATGCAAGTTCATGTTGAAATAGGCTATATGATTAGATGTAAAAATTGTACATTTTGATGAATATATAACATGCTAGTTTTGTGGTCGATATTATGCCAAGTTAACATGTTTAAACACAAGTTTGTATTTGCCTAAACTATGCCATTTCATATGTCACCTGCTTAGTCATACTTTGATTCGAATACAAGTTCACATGATCCATGTTATATGTTAGTTGAATCGTCAAATTGCAAGTTCATGCGCCACACACCTTTATGCATTACATGTTCTTGATTTCCCCTTTTCCTCACGTTTATAAAGTTGGGCTGAATTGTGACAAGCCCAACACATGTTATAACATTGCGAACAAACGAGGGTAATAACGTTGGGTGTAAAATATGAAAATATATGTTGGCATGTTTGGCACATGCCAATGATTATGACACATAAGCGGTATGAATTGAAATACCCAAAAAAAATATGACATTTACATATAGTTGAAAAGTAATAAAATACGTAAATTTAGAAAACACAATATGCTTAACCCGAGGTTGGATTGAGTTGTGATGTAAACCTGCCCGGACCCGCCCGGCTGTTCAGTAGTCACAACAATACCTATCCAATGTGGGTGGTTAAGCATTGAGCCCAATAAGGACCCGAGGTTAGACTGAGCTACGGTGTAAACATGCCCGGAACCGACCGGCACATCCAGTAACCGTAGCAATACCTGTCTAATGTGAGTGGTCTGGTGCTCCTAAGAGGCTAAGGACAGATGTTAGGGTTAAGTCAACTATAACACTTAACCAAATTCAACGTGTTAACAAGAATTGATGGGTGGGTTTAGGTAAATACAGACACTTAACCACTTAACATGTTTGACTAGAAAATCCTGGTAACGAGGGACCCGTTTCAGCAGTAACCCAAAGTTAGGTATCAACGGTACCCTGAAACTAGGCAGGGTGTGGCACGATTACTAGGTTGATTGTAAGCGGTCAAACGACGGCGGTGGGTGCACAGTGCAGGTCTAACGGGGTGCGGGCATGCACACACTCCAGAGCAAACAACCAGGGCACTGGGGACACCAGTAGTATAACCTATGTCTTCTAGTTTTGTGTCGGGGCCGCCACCATGGGTCTTGATACACCCGATGGTGGGACCAACATAGGTACCTACAATTCTTGGGGGCCGTATGACACATGTTAACGCGAGTAGAAGCCGATCTTTAATAAGAATGGGGATCACTTCACCCTCACCATGGGGTGCCAGTTAGAATGAATTCAAATAGGTGCAGATATATAATACGGGTGTGATAGTACATTCGACACTTCCTTAGCTTGTGACACTTTCCTATTTTTAGTTTACATCCATCAGACCCTTTTCTTATTCACATATTGAAGAGTTACTAGATTTACTCAGGCTTTATGTCTGACCCTATTTTCTTTTCGTCTTCTTTTCTTTCGTTCCCCCCCCCCCCAGGTCCACAGGGAGGAAACAGCTCAACTCAGTCAGGCTCTTTACAAGCACCAAGAACGTAGATGTATGATTTGGATCTTTCTTGCTCGGAAAATGGCTTTGGATGTCACTATGCGGATTTTTGTCACTTTATTTATGTTTTCATGCTTCTTTAATAATCAAGGCAGTTATGAGGTTGTAATGTTGGAAGTATTTTGAGACAATTATGGAAATCTTTGTTTGATACACTTATTGATGAAATAAAAGTTTGTTTGGTTTCCGCTGTTTAAAATATGTGTATTTATATCTGTCTTGAGTTCATCTGTGGCTTTTACTTATAAACCTCCACCAAAGTTAAGGCATTCCCTTTGTGAGTGACCTTAATGGAGGTGGGGTGTTTCACTTGGTATCAGAGCATATGTTTACCAGACAAGATAAAAGTTTTTGAAAATTGTTTTCAAAAAAGAAATTTTAAAGAAGCATTTTTTTTGCAAAAAAAGTGTTATATTTATAAAAAGACAAAATCCCCAAAGCCATATGCCCTATCTATCCTTCTCTATCCTTCGTTTTGAATCTTTCCTTTCTGTTTCAGCATGTCTGGAGACCTTAACCTTCCAGAAGGAGTGCCGATTCCCGGCTGGTTTAGGAGGTACTTAAAAGTAAGGGCCAGTGGCGCGGGCCCAGCACACATCCCTCCTGCAGTGGCCGCGATTCCTCCTCCTCCTCCTCTTGGAAATGTCTTCGCAAAAACATGTAGAGACTTCAAGGCTATGGGTGGAAAAGACTTTTATGGGACATAATATTTTGTTGAAGCAAGAAACTGGTTAAAGGAGACTGAGGATTTGTTTGTCATCTTTGGAGTGGATGACAGGCAAAAGATACAACTTGCGGTGTGGTTACTTAAGGATGAAGCTTCCTATTGGTGGGAAGTTACTAATGCTCAGAGGGCGGTGGAAACATGGGAAGACTTCAGGACAAGGTTTGAGATGAAATTCCTCTCCCAAGCCGAAAGAAGTCTGCAAATGGAAAAGTTTCTAACTCTGAAACAGGGAAGCATGACGATCAGGGAATATGTTAATCAGTTTAATCAGCTGGCCAGATTTGGGCTAGACTTAGTAAACACCCAACACAAGAAGGCACTCTGCTTCGTTAAGGGTTTGAATGAGCCTCTACACAGCCTTGCCATGACCCATGTATCCACGGGTGCGACTTATGAAAGCCTGGTGACATGGCGTTGCTACACGAGGAAGACCACGGCAAGAAAGAAACTAAGGGGGAAGAGAAGAAAGAAGGTCTACAAGCAAAGAAAACAGACTTCAAGAAAGGAGGGAAGAACAATAAGCCCCGTGAGAATAGAAGGTGCAATTTCTATGGCATTGTGGGCCATATATCAAAAGACTGCCGGAAAAGGAAGGCGAAGATGGGTGGTTGCTTCCATTGTGGAGAAACTGGACACCAAGCTAAGGACTGCCCAAAGAAGAAAGGGCAGGGACAGAAAGCCGGATCCACTTCAGGGGGTCAGGTTCATGCGCTAGTGGCACCTCAGCAGGAACGAGGTAGTAATATTTCTGTAGAAAGTGTAGTCTATCTTTATGATCATCCAGTTCGTACACTTTTTGACTCTGGCACATCACACTCTTTTATTTCATCTGCCTTAGTAGAATCTCTACATCTAGACACTAGTATGGTAGAATATCCCTTAGTAGTTTCAAATCCAATTGGGGGCTCCGCTTACTTGTCAATGGTTTGTTTGGGTTTGAAAATCTCTATTCTCAGCGTTGAGTTTAGTTGTAATGCCTTTGTTTTGGGCTTCTCGGGATATGGTTTGATCTTAGGCATGGACTGGCTATCCAGTAATAGTGCCATTCTTGACTGCGAGAAAAGAGTAGTTAGACTCTTGACTCGGCTTGGTAACTGTGACGACCCGTAACTTCCCCGTAAAGGAAAGCGACGGATAGTTCGAGAACAAACCACAACAGAACGCATACAGAAGAACATTTCACTGTATATTACAACAATGCATCAGATTACAAGAATATACAGAGTATAAATGAATATTACACAGAAATATCAGAGATTTAAATTACATTAAAATACATAGCAGCGGAAAAATAATACAATACACAACTAGAATGAGATATACGGATACAAAGCTTTCCGGATATCGTTCCAGCTGTAAACCAGGATCCTGTGAATATAAATCTGCAAAACCGAAACTACTAGCTGCCCGTGTCAAAATAAGGGCACCCAGAGTTTAGGTTAAAACAATAAACTCCAGGTCAGTCATGTGACTGGTGTGAGAACTAAAACAGTTATCTTTATTTTAAATCATTAGGTAAATCAAGGGACCACGCCGTATAACACGGAACGGGTTTCCTCCCAAGAATACCAGTGCATAAAACAACAGCGCAATGCTAAATAAAGAAAAATGAAGCTGTTATAAGACCCAGGTCCCATCACACAATGCAACGCAGTCGAGGATAGGGTTTTCCCTTATAACAGCCAAAGAATGCTTGATACGTTTAAAACAAATCATTTGATACTATTATAAGTGCATAGTGTATAAAACACTTCAAATCATAAGTATCAATCATAGGCGGCATGAATGCCCCATACCACTATGTCGCCATATATAGGTTTACAAATAAAACCGCAAAGTCACGTATTTGGAAATTGGATTTCCATCTATGAACCGAGGCAAAAGATAGTCCTCAACCGATACGAGACTGCCTAGCCCGAGTCTCAGGATCAGAACGCATCGACCCTTGGATCGTCAGGGCCGGTCCACCGATGTGGATTAAACTTAAACCCTGGACACTGCGTTTCGCCGCCCTTTGGGGCGTAAGCGAGCCAACGAATGACTCCATCGGACCCGGATCGTCCGATCTAACCGAGGCGCCTCGCAACAGCAACAACCACATAAGTCAAACTCGTCAGGGCGTGTAAAACCACTGACGCCACTTCTAGCTAGGAGGAAACGCAGGCCCTCCCTGAGGTCCGTCTCCCGTTTTTGGTTCATACCTGGTGTGAAACACGCGAGGTAAACGTTACACAAAGCTACGCCACAAGGGCCGTGCTTTGATCATCACCACAAGACTTTGCTTTTCAACAGAAGCCTTGATCATTTGCATCTTAGCATGCCACACAGGCAAACCATCCTATGCAACCGATATCAGTCACACATAATGAAATCCGATGTCAGACACACAGTCCATTTACAAGTCCGTCCTGGGTCTGAACGAAACCGGAGGCACCTAGTACCTCGCATATCCATCGATCTCCGAGTACGTCTGGACGATCACTAACTGTTTCCATCTTCTTGGGTGTACAGCCCAATCAAGATCATCAGTTATCACCCAAACGACGTGAAGACCTCCGGTCTTCGACCATCGTCTTCATCTTCGACTTATCGTCGTATCAGTTATTCAGAATGGGATAAACCCGGTCTTTCCGAATAACTCGCGTATATATTATAAAAGTGTTACACAAACACAACATACGCCTCATTCCAACTCATTAGTCATTAACCGTAAATTAATCAAGAGAATAATTCCCCAAATATTAACCCCGAAGGCCGAAACCAACATCAGATCAATATCCAGAAAACCATTCTACTTAGCTAACCGACAGTTAGTTTCTAAATTTCACGTTCAAATCTAATTAAAGATTCATTAAAACTCCACTTAGTTTTAATCTGTGACTGGGTTAAAGAATCAGTGTCATTTAAAACACGGTTCACGATAAACCCAAAGTCACATCCCATTAATTATCGGGTTAAAGAACAAGTGTTATTTAAAACACTGTTCACGATAAACCCAAAAATCAATATCCATTCAATTCCAAATAAATATTATTTAATTAGTACACTTCATTAAATCTAAATAAAAAGATTTAATCTTTTCTCAACTGGGTTCAAGAACAGTGTTAGTGAAGACACCATTCACGACAAACCCAAATCACATTCATTAATTATCGGGTTAAAGAACAAGTGTTATTTAAAACACTGTTCACGACAAACCCAAAAATCAATATCAATTCAATTCCAATTAAATATTATTTAATTGGTACCCTTCATTAAATCTAAATAAAAAGATTTAATCATTTCTCAACTGGGTTCAAGAACAGTGTTAGTGAAGACACCATTCACGACAAACCCAAATCACATTCGATATTCAATACAAGGCTCTGAATAGAAAATATATCGGCTTATATTCAATATCAAATTCTACGACTAACAAATGTCGTATTGGAAATAACGATATAAATATATATCTTTCAAATTTCCATAACAACACCCGTATAATCCCGAATTCCAACATCGAAATATTCCGAAGACAATTTCGATTCAAATCCACTCCAATGCAATCATTGGAAATTTTGGTTATTTTTAAAACCCTTTTTAAATTCAATTTATTTATTTAAAAATAAATAGAATTATAATTCTAGTTCAAAACTAGTTCATTTCGATAAAAATCTATTTTTATCTTTTCAAATAGGGAGTTTTTCATCCCAATTCTTTCTAAATCATTTCTTATGATTTTACACAAATTATTACTATTTTTAATAATTTTATCAAGGCCCGTACAGTCGATTTCCATCAATGGCCATCGAACTGCACTTACAGCGACCTTTTTCGAATTTGATTTGGACATAATTCCAAATCCAACCGTTAGATTTCAAATTTATCACATTCGTTAGAAAGCTCTTTTCGATACGAACCCAACGGTTCCGGTTTTAGGAGAATCCGACGGTCGGATCTCCCGTAATGTCCGTTTGAAATAAATGGTCGAAATTCACGAACTGCCGCGGCGCGGCGCGTTCTATTCAGGCCATTATATTATATATATAATATATATAATATATATTTCGTCGATTTCTATTTAAAACGAATTATATAAATAGTTTTAAATTCGTTTCAAAAGCAATTTCAACTTCCTTTTCAATTCAAATCAAAATTGAATTCTTCTTTATAAATTCGTTTCAAAATTCATTTCTATTCGATTCAAATTTCAATTCAATTTGAATTCATTTCAATTCGTTTTCAATTCAATTTGAATTCGTTTTCAATTCAATTCGAAATCGTTTTCAATTCAATTTGAATTCGTTTTCAATTCATTTCATTTCGAAATCGTTTTCAATTCAATTCATTTCGAAATCGTTTTCAATTCAATTCATTTCGAAATCGTTTTCAATTCAATTTGAATTCGTTTTCAATTCATTTCATTTCGAAATCGTTTTCAATTCAATTCATTTCGAAATCGTTTTCAATTCAATTCATTTCGAAATCGTTTTCAATTCAATTTGAATTCGTTTTCAATTCATTTCATTTCGAAATCGTTTTCAATTCAATTCATTTCGAAATCGTTTTCAATTCAATTTGAATTTGTTTTCAATTCATTTCATTTCGAAATCGTTTTCAATTCAATTCATTTCGAAATCGTTTTCAATTCAATTCATTTCGAAATCGTTTTCAATTCAATTTGAATTCGTTTTCAATTCATTTCATTTCGAAATCGTTTTCAATTCAATTCATTTCGAAATCGTTTTCAATTCAATTCATTTCGAAATCGTTTTCAATTCAATTTGAATTCGTTTTCAATTCATTTCATTTCGAAATCGTTTTCAATTCAATTCATTTCGAAATCGTTTTCAATTCAATTCATTTCGAAATCGTTTTCAATTCAATTCATTTCGAAATCGTTTTCAATTCAATTCATTTCGAAATCGTTTTCAATTCAATTTGAATTCGTTTTCAATTCATTTCATTTCGAAATCATTTTCAATTCAATTCATTTCGAAATCGTTTTCAATTCAATTTATTTCGAAATCGTTTTCAATTCAATTCATTTCGAAATCGTTTAAAATTGATATAAATATCGTTCACGTCAAAATGGCGTCAATCTAATCAACACGGCTTCATTAATTTCTATTTTCAAATATTCTATTTCAAATATTTCCTATTATCAAAATATTTGTTATTATCAAAATATTCTTTATTTTCACGATTGGAATGAGGCCCAATCAATTACCATATAAAATTAATTATATGGATTTTCATACAACACATGTATATAATAACATTGAAAATAATCAACCATCAACCAAAGTGCACTACACTGTATAAGCATCAACTATAGATATTCAACGCTTATAACAGCCTGTCAATCAATCGATCGACATATTTAATCAATCAGGATGAGTGAAATTCATATTTCATCCCAACACCCGTGTGGGGTTTCAAACAATCAAACACAGATTTTAGTTGTGCAGTTGGGCGATGTGTAAAATTTATCGTCCCAATCAATGTCATTCAAATAAGTGTACATAAACAAACCGTCTGGTTTGTAAATGAATATTTATTTATTCACATTCACGTTAAAAATTATATTTTTAACGATAAAACATTTTATTCCAACATATGAATTTCTATTATTCATTTACACAATAAAATGATATTTTTATTTTTCTAACATATTTTAGAAAATTTCGGCGGCATAACGGCACGATACTAGAAACGGGACAAGGCCTAGCCTTATCCCCGGTCTAGTGAAGGCCCACGCCATTCACTCATCAATCAAATCAATTTCATTTTGCAAACCACAAAATTTGGAGTAAGGGTCTAACCTAGCCTTACTCCTACGCCTTATAACGGCGCACGTCTAATCCTAACCAATTTATCGATTCGATTTTTCACACCACAAACCACATTCAAACCAATATCGCAATCAATCACCAAACAGTCAAACAAACAAGTCCATGGTCTGTGGACGAATGTGTCGGGTGCTACTAAGCACCGTCTGCATCCTAGTATAAATATATAACTAGAAAAGAAATAGAAAGGTGAGAAATTCTCACATATAGCTATCCTAGCTCCACGGCTCTTCATTTGCAGAAGTCTTCGTCGTTTCGCCTTTTTGTCACCTTCGTTGCTGCTTTCACTACCTATGCAAAAATCGAATTTTTACTTCGCTATTCCATATATAAAAATCGAATTTTTAGTTCAAAGTTCAATATATAAAAATCGAATTTTTAGTTCAATGTCCAATATATAAAAATCGAATTTTTAGTTCAATGTTCAATATATAAAAATCGAATTTTTAGTTCAATGTTCAATATATAAAAATCGAATTTTTAGTTCAAAGTTCAATATATAAAAATCGAATTTTTATTATGCTTTTCGATATATAAAAATCATATTTTTTAAAAATATAGATTTCGCCTTTCTTCTTTTTCCTATTTTAAATCTTAAAATTAAAATCGGTTTTAAACTTTTTAGAAGAAATCAGTTTTCTTATACCCTTTTTAAAAATTAGTTTTTCTTTTTATAAAAACAGTTTTTATACTTTTTTTTAAAAATCAGTTTTTCTTTTTATAAAAACAGTTTTTACTTTTTAAAAAAAAAACAGTTTTCAATTCTTTAAAAAATCAGTTTTTCTCTCTTAAACGAAATCAGTTTTTTTCAGAACTTAAAAATAAAAAAAAATAAAAAAATAAAAAAATGCTTACCTTGCTCTGCGAAGAAGAGGGGGGGAAGAGGTCGGCGGCGGCTTCAGCGTCGCCAGCGAGGGGGGGGAGGTCGCGGTGGTTGTCAGGTGAAGGGGGTTTCGGGTATGGCGGATTTGGGGTCATCGGGAGCGGAGGAGAGAGAAGAGAGGCAGAGGGGTGGTGCGAGCTTGGGGAGGCTGCGTCGGTGCTTCGATTGGCGGGGGGGGGGGGTCCTTCGCGCCGCCTCTAGCGAGGAGGGGGGGGGGGTCGCGACTACCGCAGGTGGAGGAGGGGGGGCGTCGAGAGGTCGGCGCCGCTGGAGGGGGGGGGCTGGCGGCTCGATCCCGCTTCATTTCTTCTTTTTTTATTTTTTTATTGAACGAATGAATTTGGGGGGGGGGCAGAAGTTATAGAAGGAGGAGGTTTTTTTTTTTATTATTATTATTTAATTTTCCACAAAAGCAACTTTCATTTCCGACTTCAAAACGAGGCCCACCGCCTGTCGTCCCTAGCGTTTTACCCCCATTCCGAACACAATGGGATATGTATCGCAAGCTGATTCGATAGTTACAGTCAGTATCCTTTTGAATTTTCATTTAAATCATTATATTGAATTTTAAACGCACATTTCAAATTACCGGGGTCACATACTAACTAGAAAAATTCCAGAAAAATATTTTCTAGCTTCGTATTGACGATACGGTCCTAACAAAACTAGTTTCGTCGAATTCTGAGACCGTCTGAAAAATGGCCATTTTCCAGTCGATTAAAATCAACTAAAACTGGTCAAACGCGTTTTCCTTTGCCACGCTCACATACTGATTCGAAAAATTATGAAATTTGGAATCTAGCAATAACTCGACATCACGGACCCAACAAAACTGGTTTCATCGAAATCCGAGGTCATTTGCAAAATGTCCATTTTTAAGGGCCTGAATTCCATAGCGACTATTCAGAATTTTCAACTGGACATATCTTTTGATTCCCGCTATGAAATTTCGATTTTTCGAATTCGATAGAAAGATATTATCAATTAGATCCTATCATTTTTGGTTTCACTAAAATCCGGATTATTTTGCACCCGGTACATTCAATTGAAGTTTGAAATCGAATTATCGAACTACCGCGCCATTTTCAATTCTATTTATAATTATATATAAATATTTATATTCTAACGACGACGTTTATAATATATACGTCGATTTATATTCAAAATAAATTTCACGTCGATACTATTTAAAATAATCTATTTTAAATAATCAAAATTCGCCAAAATTGCCAAAATAAAAATTTTAAACTGGCCCAGAATTTCCGGGTTGTTACAATCTCCCCCACTTAAAACTTTTCGTCCCCGAAAAGGAACAAAGTCGAAAGTGGTTTGATTATTCAACTCTACGTTCGATCAGGCTTTCATCCTCCAACTTTTCAGTTTCTGAGAATTTTCAAAATTTCAAAAATTTGGCTAACACCCTAAATTTTTGAAAAATTTCGCCATAACCTCCCCTGCACCGGGAGCATCGGGGAATTTCAAATAGCTTCCCCGGTCCTTCAGATCTCAAAAAGAAAAAGAAAAAGCCAAGCGGCTAGCCAATAGGCTCACAAAATCATCATCACCCAAACAAAACAGTAAATTATGTAGTAAACATGTACCTATTTGTCGGGCAAACAAATTTTATTCTCTGGCTCTAGCCTCCTTGCTATGACCTGTTCAATGTACGTATATATACGCAAGCAAATGCGACCAAATTTCAATACAATTCAATATTTGATCAAATTAGGCATAATGGTTCAAAATTATCAAACAATTAAACAAACAACACAATCATCAATCAATTAGTGAATTAGAGTTTCAAATGCATAACTTTGATACATATACAAAAATCATGTTTTTGATGCCAATTCACAACAATGTATTCTAGCTATATATAAGTTTTGGTTCTCACACCAGTCAATAGGAAATATATAGATATCACACCTTTGAAACACGAATACCAATTCTGATGATGTTCGAACTATCATCAGAATCATCTTCGGGCGACTAGAGTGCGATCCTATATCTATCCAGTACATTAAAACTTCAAATACACGTTTGCAAGGCGTATATGCAAAATCTTTATATACTGGACTGTCCTAATCAATATGAAATAAATAATCAAATACGAATAGTTGATTTAAATTTTCAAAACAAAATTTGTTTTCACTTTCAAAAATATACTCTTCACACTCGTTCTAGGATACTACTGATCCCATCTCTAACGAGTCATTCTCATTGGATATTACTAATCCAATATCTGATGAATTCTTTCGTACGGTTCTAATGTGTCTTGTTCTCTAGCTTTGTAAACCAAAGCTATGATACCAAATGTGACGACCCGTAACTTCCCCGTAAAGGAAAGCGACGGATAGTTCGAGAACAAACCACAACAGAACGCATACAGAAGAACATTTCACTGTATATTACAACAATGCATCAGATTACAAGAATATACAGAGTATAAATGAATATTACACAGAAATATCAGAGATTTAAATTACATTAAAATACATAGCAGCGGAAAAATAATACAATACACAACTAGAATGAGATATACGGATACAAAGCTTTCCGGATATCGTTCCAGCTGTAAACCAGGATCCTGTGAATATAAATCTGCAAAACCGAAACTACTAGCTGCCCGTGTCAAAATAAGGGCACCCAGAGTTTAGGTTAAAACAATAAACTCCAGGTCAGTCATGTGACTGGTGTGAGAACTAAAACAGTTATCTTTATTTTAAATCATTAGGTAAATCAAGGGACCACGCCGTATAACACGGAACGGGTTTCCTCCCAAGAATACCAGTGCATAAAACAACAGCGCAATGCTAAATAAAGAAAAATGAAGCTGTTATAAGACCCAGGTCCCATCACACAATGCAACGCAGTCGAGGATAGGGTTTTCCCTTATAACAGCCAAAGAATGCTTGATACGTTTAAAACAAATCATTTGATACTATTATAAGTGCATAGTGTATAAAACACTTCAAATCATAAGTATCAATCATAGGCGGCATGAATGCCCCATACCACTATGTCGCCATATATAGGTTTACAAATAAAACCGCAAAGTCACGTATTTGGAAATTGGATTTCCATCTATGAACCGAGGCAAAAGATAGTCCTCAACTGATTCGAGACTGCCTAGCCCGAGTCTCAGGATCAGAACGCATCGACCCTTGGATCGTCAGGGCCGGTCCACCGATGTGGATTAAACTTAAACCCTGGACACTGCGTTTCGCCGCCCTTTGGGGCGTAAGCGAGCCAACGAATGACTCCATCGGACCCGGATCGTCCGATCTAACCGAGGCGCCTCGCAACAGCAACAACCACATAAGTCAAACTCGTCAGGGCGTGTAAAACCACTGACGCCACTTCTAGCTAGGAGGAAACGCAGGCCCTCCCTGAGGTCCGTCTCCCGTTTTTGGTTCATACCTGGTGTGAAACACGCGAGGTAAACGTTACACAAAGCTACGCCACAAGGGCCGTGCTTTGATCATCACCACAAGACTTTGCTTTTCAACAGAAGCCTTGATCATTTGCATCTTAGCATGCCACACAGGCAAACCATCCTATGCAACCGATATCAGTCACACATAATGAAATCCGATGTCAGACACACAGTCCATTTACAAGTCCGTCCTGGGTCTGAACGAAACCGGAGGCACCTAGTACCTCGCATATCCATCGATCTCCAAGTACGTCTGGACGATCACTAACTGTTTCCATCTTCTTGGGTGTACAGCCCAATCAAGATCATCAGTTATCACCCAAACGACGTGAAGACCTCCGGTCTTCGACCATCGTCTTCATCTTCGACTTATCGTCGTATCAGTTATTCAGAATGGGATAAACCCGGTCTTTCCGAATAACTCGCGTATATATTATAAAAGTGTTACACAAACACAACATACGCCTCATTCCAACTCATTAGTCATTAACCGTAAATTAATCAAGAGAATAATTCCCCAAATATTAACCCCGAAGGCCGAAACCAACATCAGATCAATATCCAGAAAACCATTCTACTTAGCTAACCGACAGTTAGTTTCTAAATTTCACGTTCAAATCTAATTAAAGATTCATTAAAACTCCACTTAGTTTTAATCTGTGACTGGGTTAAAGAATCAGTGTCATTTAAAACACGGTTCACGATAAACCCAAAGTCACATCCCATTAATTATCAGGTTAAAGAACAAGTGTTATTTAAAACACTGTTCACGATAAACCCAAAAATCAATATCCATTCAATTCCAATTAAATATTATTTAATTAGTACACTTCATTAAATCTAAATAAAAAGATTTAATCTTTTCTCAACTGGGTTCAAGAACAGTGTTAGTGAAGACACCATTCACGACAAACCCAAATCACATTCATTAATTATCGGGTTCAAGAACAAGTGTTATTTAAAACACTGTTCACGATAAACCCAAAAATCAATATCAATTCAATTCCAATTAAATATTATTTAATTGGTACCCTTCATTAAATCTAAATAAAAAGATTTAATCATTTCTCAACTGGGTTCAAGAATAGTGTTAGTGAAGACACCATTCACGACAAACCCAAATCACATTCGATATTCAATACAAGGCTCTGAATAGAAAATATATCGGCTTATATTCAATATCAAATTCTACGACTAACAAATGTCGTATTGGAAATAACGATATAAATATATATCTTTCAAATTTCCATAACAACACCCGTATAATCCCGAATTCCAACATCGAAATATTCCGAAGACAATTTCGATTCAAATCCACTCCAATGCAATCATTGGAAATTTTGGTTATTTTTAAAACCCTTTTTAAATTCAATTTATTTATTTAAAAATAAATAGAATTATAATTCTAGTTCAAAACTAGTTCATTTCGATAAAAATCTATTTTTATCTTTTCAAATAGGGAGTTTTTCATCCCAATTCTTTCTAAATCATTTCTTATGATTTTACACAAATTATTACTATTTTTAATAATTTTATCAAGGCCCGTACAGTCGATTTCCATCAATGGCCATCGAACTGCACTTACAGCGACCTTTTTCGAATTTGATTTGGACATAATTCCAAATCCAACCGTTAGATTTCAAATTTATCACATTCGTTAGAAAGCTCTTTTCGATACGAACCCAACGGTTCCGGTTTTAGGAGAATCCGACGGTCGGATCTCCCGTAATGTCCGTTTGAAATAAATGGTCGAAATTCACGAACTGCCGCGGCGCGGCGCGTTCTATTCAGGCCATTATATTATATATATAATATATATAATATATATTTCGTCGATTTCTATTTAAAACGAATTATATAAATAGTTTTAAATTCGTTTCAAAAGCAATTTCAACTTCCTTTTCAATTCAAATCAAAATTGAATTCTTCTTTATAAATTCGTTTCAAAATTCATTTCTATTCGATTCAAATTTCAATTCAATTTGAATTCATTTCAATTCGTTTTCAATTCAATTTGAATTCGTTTTCAATTCAATTCGAAATCGTTTTCAATTCAATTTGAATTCGTTTTCAATTCATTTCATTTCGAAATCGTTTTCAATTCAATTCATTTCGAAATCGTTTTCAATTCAATTTGAATTCGTTTTCAATTCATTTCATTTCGAAATCGTTTTCAATTCAATTCATTTCGAAATCGTTTTCAATTCAATTCATTTCGAAATCGTTTTCAATTCAATTTGAATTCGTTTTCAATTCATTTCATTTCGAAATCGTTTTCAATTCAATTCATTTCGAAATCGTTTTCAATTCAATTTGAATTCGTTTTCAATTCATTTCATTTCGAAATCGTTTTCAATTCAATTCATTTCGAAATCGTTTTCAATTCAATTCATTTCGAAATCGTTTTCAATTCAATTTGAATTCGTTTTCAATTCATTTCATTTCGAAATCGTTTTCAATTCAATTCATTTCGAAATCGTTTTCAATTCAATTCATTTCGAAATCGTTTTCAATTCAATTCATTTCGAAATCGTTTTCAATTCAATTCATTTCGAAATCGTTTTCAATTCAATTTGAATTCGTTTTCAATTCATTTCATTTCGAAATCGTTTTCAATTCAATTCATTTCGAAATCGTTTTCAATTCAATTTATTTCGAAATCGTTTTCAATTCAATTCATTTCGAAATCGTTTAAAATTGATATAAATATCGTTCACGTCAAAATGGCGTCAATCTAATCAACACGGCTTCATAAATTTCTATTTTCAAATATTCTATTTCAAATATTTCCTATTATCAAAATATTTGTTATTATCAAAATATTCTTTATTTTCACGATTGGAATGAGGCCCAATCAATTACCATATAAAATTAATTATATGGATTTTCATACAACACATGTATATAATAACATTGAAAATAATCAACCATCAACCAAAGTGCACTACACTGTATAAGCATCAACTATAGATATTCAACGCTTATAACAGCCTGTCAATCAATCGATCGACATATTTAATCAATCAGGATGAGTGAAATTCATATTTCATCCCAACACCCGTGTGGGGTTTCAAACAATCAAACACAGATTTTAGTTGTGCAGTTGGGCGATGTGTAAAATTTATCGTCCCAATCAATGTCATTCAAATAAGTGTACATAAACAAACCGTCTGGTTTGTAAATGAATATTTATTTATTCACATTCACGTTAAAAATTATATTTTTAACGATAAAACATTTTATTCCAACATATGAATTTCTATTATTCATTTACACAATAAAATGATATTTTTATTTTTCTAACATATTTTAGAAAATTTCGGCGGCATAACGGCACGATACTAGAAACGGGACAAGGCCTAGCCTTATCCCCGGTCTAGTGAAGGCCCACGCCATTCACTCATCAATCAAATCAATTTCATTTTGCAAACCACAAAATTTGGAGTAAGGGTCTAACCTAGCCTTACTCCTACGCCTTATAACGGCGCACGTCTAATCCTAACCAATTTATCGATTCGATTTTTCACACCACAAACCACATTCAAACCAATATCGCAATCAATCACCAAACAGTCAAACAAACAAGTCCATGGTCTGTGGACGATTGTGTCGGGTGCTACTAAGCACCGTCTGCATCCTAGTATAAATATATAACTAGAAAAGAAATAGAAAGGTGAGAAATTCTCACATATAGCTATCCTAGCTCCACGGCTCTTCATTTGCAGAAGTCTTCGTCGTTTCGCCTTTTTGTCACCTTCGTTGCTGCTTTCACTACCTATGCAAAAATCGAATTTTTACTTCGCTATTCCATATATAAAAATCGAATTTTTAGTTCAAAGTTCAATATATAAAAATCGAATTTTTAGTTCAATGTCCAATATATAAAAATCGAATTTTTAGTTCAGTGTTCAATATATAAAAATCGAATTTTTAGTTTAATGTTCAATATATAAAAATCGAATTTTTAGTTCAAAGTTCAATATATAAAAATCGAATTTTTATTATGCTTTTCGATATATAAAAATCATATTTTTTAAAAATATAGATTTCGCCTTTCTTCTTTTTCCTATTTTAAATCTTAAAATTAAAATCGGTTTTAAACTTTTTAGAAGAAATCAGTTTTCTTATACCCTTTTTAAAAATTAGTTTTTCTTTTTATAAAAACAGTTTTTATACTTTTTTTTAAAAATCAGTTTTTCTTTTTATAAAAACAGTTTTTACTTTTTAAAAAAAAACAGTTTTTCTCTCTTAAACGAAATCAGTTTTTTTCAGAACTTAAAAAAAAAAAAAAAAAAAAAAAATGCTTACCTTGCTCTGCGAAGAAGAGGGGGGGAAGAGGTCGGCGGCGGCTTCAGCGTCGCCAGCGAGGGGGGGGAGGTCGCGGTGGTTGTCAGGTGAAGGGGGTTTCGGTTATGGCGGATTTGGGGTCATCGGGAGCGGAGGAGAGAGAAGAGAGGCAGAGGGGTGGTGCGAGCTTGGGGAGGCTGCGTCGGTGCTTCGATTGGCTGGGGGGGGGGGGTCCTTCGCGCCGCCTCTAGCGAGGAGGGGGGGTCGCGACTACCGCAGGTGGAGGAGGGGGGGCGTCGAGAGGTCGGCGCCGCTGGAGGGGGGGGGGCTGGCGGCTCGATCCCGCTTCGTTTCTTCTTTTTTTTTTTTTATTGAACGAATGAATTTGGGGGGGGGGGCAGAAGTTATAGAAGGAGGAGGTTTTTTTTTTATTATTATTATTTAATTTTCCACAAAAGCAACTTTCATTTCCGACTTCAAAACGAGGCCCACCGCCTGTCGTCCCTAGCGTTTTACCCCCATTCCGAACACAATGGGATATGTATCGCAAGCTGATTCGATAGTTACAGTCAGTATCCTTTTGAATTTTCATTTAAATCATTATATTGAATTTTAAACGCACATTTCAAATTACCGGGGTCACATACTAACTAGAAAAATTCCAGAAAAATATTTTCTAGCTTCGTATTGACGATACGGTCCTAACAAAACTAGTTTCGTCGAATTCTGAGACCGTCTGAAAAATGGCCATTTTCCAGTCGATTAAAATCAACTAAAACTGGTCAAACGCGTTTTCCTTTGCCACGCTCACATACTGATTCGAAAAATTATGAAATTTGGAATCTAGCAATAACTCGACATCACGGACCCAACAAAACTGGTTTCATCGAAATCCGAGGTCATTTGCAAAATGTCCATTTTTAAGGGCCTGAATTCCATAGCGACTATTCAGAATTTTCAACTGGACATATCTTTTGATTCCCGCTATGAAATTTCGATTTTTCGAATTCGATAGAAAGATATTATCAATTAGATCCTATCATTTTTGGTTTCACTAAAATCCGGATTATTTTGCACCCGGTACATTCAATTGAAGTTTGAAATCGAATTATCGAACTACCGCGCCATTTTCAATTCTATTTATAATTATATATAAATATTTATATTCTAACGACGACGTTTATAATATATACGTCGATTTATATTCAAAATAAATTTCACGTCGATACTATTTAAAATAATCTATTTTAAATAATCAAAATTCGCCAAAATTGCCAAAATAAAAATTTTAAACTGGCCCAGAATTTCCGGGTTGTTACAGTAACACTCTAGAAAATTCTTGTAATCCCTTGAATGCTGTTATGCTTAGTTATCTAGAGTCGCTTGATGCTTTTGATAAAAAAATGCAATCAGTTAGAGTAGTCCGGGAATATCCGGATGTCTTTGAGGAAGTGAAAGTCTTACCTCCGAGGCGGGAAATAGACTTCCGCATATATCTTGTGGATAACGCAAAGCCTGTAGCTTTACCCGTCAGACACATGGTTCCAAGGGAGAGAAAAGAGCTCAGTAAGCAGGTTAAAGAACTTCTCGAAAAGGGGTTCATTAGACGGAGCATTTCAGAATGGGGTGCTCCAGTGGTGTTCGCAACCAAAGCAGACGGTTTGCTTCGCCTTTGCATCGACTATAGGGAGTTAAACAAATTGACCAAGAAAAATAGGCACCCTCTTCCCCGAATCGACGATTTGTTTGATCAGCTTGTAGATGCGATGGTTTTCTCCCAACTTGATTTGGCAACTGGGTTCCATCAGCTAAGAGTAGCTGAAGACAGCATTGATAAGACAACGTTCAGAACCCCAGACGGTTTCTTCGAGTGGCTTATCATGCCTTTCGGCTTGACAAACGCACCCGCTTATTTCGTAGACCTAATGAGCAGGGTGTTCAGAGAATTCCTCAACAAATTTGTGGTTGTCTTCGTAGATGATATCTTAATCTTCTCAAAGAGTGAGGAAGAACATGATCAACATCTGAAAGAAATCATGGATACTCTCCGTGCACCTCAACTAAAAGCCAAATTCTCCAAGTGTGTGATAGCCTGTTTCTTCCCCGTAAAGGAAAGAGCGGATACTTTGAGAACAACACACAAATGAACGCAGACGGAAGAACATTTCATTGAATATTACAACAATGCATCAGATACAAGAATATACAGAGTATAATTGAATAAATTACATTCGATAAATATCAGAGATTACATTAAATTACATAGCAGCGGAAAATAATACAAAGCACAACTGAAGGTGATATACAGATACAGAGCTTTCCGGATACCATTCCAGCTGTAAACCAGGATCCTGTGAATATAAATCTGCAAAACCGAAACTACTAGCTGCCCGTGCGGAAAATAGGGGCACCCAGAGTTTAGGTTAAAATAATAAACTCCAGGTCAGTCATGTGACTGGTGTGAGAACTAAAACAGTTATTTAAAGCTTTACTTTAAAAGAGAGTAATTCAAGGGACCACGCCGTATAACACGGAACGGGTTTCCTCCCAAGAATACCAGTGCATAGAATAAACAGCGCAATGCTAAATAAAGAAAAATGAAGCTGTTATAAGACCCAGGTCCTATCACACAATGCAACGCAAGCCGGGGGATAGGGTTTTCCCCTATAACAGCCAAAGCATGCTTGATACGTTTAAAACAAATCATTTGATACTATAATAAGTGTATAGTGTCAAAACATTTTCAATCATAAATATGAATCATAGACGGCATAGTATCCCATGCTACTATGTCGCCATACTAGGCTCTACAAATAAAGCCGCAATACACGTATTGGAAATTGGATTTCCGTCATGAGTCGAGGCAAGGGGCAAGCTCCTCTCTGCGTTCGAGACACTCTAGCAAATGCTCAGGACTACACACTCTGGGCAGCCACTTGGATCGGTTGGGCCGGTCCTCACTTGCGTTAGAGGATTAGTTATTCCTGAACACACGTTTCCCGGTCCTACAGACCTATAATCGAGGCGCCTCATTCCAACAACCACAAAGGTGAAAAGTATATAAATGTCAGGGCTGGTAAGTCACTGACACCACCAAAGCTAGAAAGAAACGTCGTGTTCTCCCGACGGCCCGTATCCCGTTTTTAACTCATACCGAGGTGTGAGGCTCGCGAATTCACGTTATACACAAAGCTACGCCACAAAGGCCGTGCTTTGATCATCAACCACAAGACTTTGCTTTTCAACAGAAGCCTTGATCAATGCAACTCAATGTGCCACACAGGCAATTCATGCCATGCGATTGATATCTATCGATATATAACCTCTAAGCTCGTACGTCTCAGAGAAGGGCGTTAAGCAAGAGAATAAATTCTCCGCCGCCAAACAGATATATATTTAACAGAAATCAATCAACACGGAATAAAATCCAGTGTCAGACACACAATCCATTTTCAAGTCCGTTCTGGGTCTGAACGAAACCGGAGGCACTTTCCTCGCATATCCATCCATCTCCAAGTTTGTCTGGACGACCACCAACTATTTCCATCCTCTTGGGTGTACAGCCCAATCAGGATCATCAGTAATTATCCAAACGATGTGAAGACTTCCGGTCTTCATCTTCGACATATCGTCGAATCGGTTATTCAGAATGGGTATAAACCCGGCCTTTCCGAACAACCCGCGTATATTAAAAACAAATGTTACACAAACACAACATACGCCTCATTCCAATTCAGAATATTCTCTTATTCACAAAATCACATTTTTAGGGAAAAGTTCCCATTAATCTGATTTGGACGTATCTCCAAATCCAATCGTTAGATTTCAAATTTCTAATATTCGTTAGAAAGCTCTTTTCGATACGAACCCAACGGTTCCGGTTTTAGGAGAATCCGACGGTCGGATCTCCCGTAATGTCCGTTTGAAATAAATGGTCGAAATTTACGAACTGCCGCGGTGCGTTCTATTCAGGCCATTATACATATAATATATATATATATATATATATATATATATATATATATATATTTCGTCGATTACCATTCAAAACGAATTTTATGAATAGTTTTGAATTAGTTTCAAAAACAATTTCAACTTCCATCTCAATTCAAATCAAAATTGAATCTTTCCTTATAAATTCGTTTTAAAATTCATTTCTATTCAATTCAAGTTTCAATTCAATTTGAATTCATTTCACTTCGTTTTAAATTCGATTCGAATTCGTTTTCAATTCGATTCAATTCGAATTCGTTTTCTATTCGAATTGGTTTCTATTCGATTCAATTCTAATTGGTTTTCTATTCGATTCAATTCAAATTGGTTTTCTATTCGATTCAATTCAAATTGGTTTTCTATTCGATTCAATTCAAATTGGTTTTTTATTCGATTCAATTCAGATTGGTTTTCTATTCGATTCAATTCAAATTGGTTTTCTATTCGATTCAATTCAAATTGGTTTTCTATTCGATTCAATTCAGATTGGTTTTCTATTCGATTCAATTCAGATTTCATTTCAAAATATGCGATTTCGAAATCACTTTTCAATATTCATTTCAAAATGAGTAAAATCGATATAAATATCGTTCACGTCTAAATGGCGTCCATCTAATCAACACGGCTTCATATATTTCTATTTTCAAATGTTCTGTTTCAAATATTTCTATTTGCAAATATTCTATTCGACAAATGAATATTTATTTTTGTCAACACACGACTAATCTCAACGAATGAGTACTGTCCACGTGTGACTATTTTTGTTATTTAATATATTTTATAAAAATTAAGGTATCTATCTTTTGATATTGAATCAGACTCCAACCGTAAATTAGTAAGAGAACGATTTCCTGAATATTAACCCCGAAGGCCGAAACCAACATCAGATTAATATCCCGGACACCACTCATCTCATCTATTTTTCAGTTGATTTCCAATTCTATATACGATAAAGATGTAAATTTTATTTTTAAAATGTTATGTTCAACACATGACTAATCTCAACGGATGAGTACAGTCAACACATGAACCATTTACTTTATAGTGATAAAGATATAAATTTTATTTTTAAAATATTTCGTTCAACACATGACTAATCTCAACGGATGAGTACAGTCAACACATGAACCTTTACTTTATAATATTCTTTATCTTCTAAATTGGAATGAGGCCCAATCAATTACCATATAAAGTTAATTATATGGATTTCCATACAACACATGTATATAATCGCATTGAAAAATAATCAACCATTGTAATAACCCGGAAAATACGAGCCAATTTAAAAATTTTAAATTGATTATCTCAAAGCAATTTGAACCCTTGAAATAGAATATTTCAATAAATTAGTGAATTAGAAATAGTAAGTCAGTTTGAAAATTTGAATTCATACTTTGACTGACTGTGCAGGGTGGAAAATATAACGGATTTTAATGAAACCAAAAATATTTAAATCTGTTAGTCAATACCTTTCTAACGAATCTGAAAAATTGAAGTTTCATAACGGGAATCAAAAGTTATGGCCGAATGAATTTTCAGAAGAGTCGGTATATAGAATATATAGGCCTGGAAAATTGATATTTTTCAAACGGCCTCGGAATTCGACGAAACCACTTTTGTTGGGTCCGGGATGTCAAACTATTGCTAGGTTTCGAATTTCATAATTTTTCGAATCAATATGTGAGCGTGGCAAAAGAAAACGCGTTTGACCAGTTTCTGTTGAATTTAATCGACTGGAAATTGGCCATTTTTCAAACGGTCTCAGAATTCGACGAAACTAGTTTTGTTAGGACCGTATCGTCAATAAGAAACTAGAAAGTATTTTTCTGGAATTTTTCTAGTTAGTATGTGACCCCGGTAATTTGAAATGTACGTTTAAAATTCAACATAAGGATTTAAATGTAAATCCAACGGAAACTGATTGTAACGATCAAATCAGCTTACGATACATATATCATTGTGTTCGGAATGGGGGTAAAACGCTATGGACGACAGGCGGTAGGCCTCGTTTCGAGGTCGTATGTAAAAGTCAACCTTTTTGCAAAATTAAATAATTAAATAAAAAATATATATATATTATTCCCTCCCTTTTCTTCTTCTTGGCCCCCCCCCGATTCATTAATCAGAAACGAAAGAAAAAAAAAGAAAACCTAAACCTAGACAGCCGCTTCCCCCCTCGAGACATCGCCGCCGACGAAGACCTCGCGACGCCCCCCCTCCGTCCAGCCTCCTCCTCCCAGTGCGCAACCCTCGAAGCCGCCACCTTACCTCGAAGCCGCCGCCTTACCTCGAAGCCGCCCTTACCTCGAAGCCGTCGCCTTACCTCGAAGCCAGCGCCGAGCCTGACCATCGTTCCCCCCTCTCTCGCGTACAGTAAGTATTTCATCTTTGTTTTTAAATTCTGAAAATACTGTTTTCTTTTTTCTAGAATTTAAAACTGATTTGAAAAAGAATTTAAAACTGATTTTTTTTAAGAATTTAAAAACTGATTTTTTAAGGTTTCAAAAACTGATTTGAAAAAGAATCTAAAACTGATTTTTTTTTTAAATGAATTTAAAAACTGATTTAAAATGAATTTAAAAACTGATTTAAAAAGAATATAAAAACTGATTTGAAAAAGGATTTATAAACTGATTTAAATGAATTTTAAAAACTGATTTTTTAAGAATTTAAAAACTGATTTGAATTAGGTTTCTAAAACTGATTTTTTAAGATTTATAAACTGATTTTTTTTAAGATTTATAAACTGGTTTTTTTAAAGATTGAAAAACTGATTTTTAAAGGAAATAAAAACTGATTATATTTTAAGGTTTAAAATAGGAAAAAGGTTTAAACTTTGAAATAGAAAAATGTTTAATCTTTTAAAAGAAAAAGATTTGAACTTGCAAAAATAAAGATCATATTTTTAAAAAGAGAAAAAGATGGAATTTTTATTAAGTAGAAGAAGTAAGGTATGATTCTTATATTTTTAAAGCAATAAAAATATAATTTTTACATCGTAGGAATATTAAAAATATAATCTTTGTTTTTAAAATATGATCTTTATATATTGAATAACATAGTAAAAATTCGATTTTTACCTATGTAGAGAATACGGGCAACGAAAGCGACAAGAAGGCGAAACAGGCGAAGATTGCTATAAAGGAAGAGTCGTGTTATTGGATAGCTATTGGTGAGAATTTCTCACTCTTCAATTTCTTTTTATATATATATATATGTGTGTGGAAATAAAAGTGAATTGCTATATATAAATATTTATATATATATATACGCCCCCTCGTCCACAAACCATGGACGATATTTATTGGTTGAAATTGTTGTGAAAATTGATTGACGGCGAATTGTTGTTTGGGATTGTTTGTGGTTGATATTGAATTGATTGTGGTTGAAAAATACCCGTTTGTGATTGGAAAATATTTGGTTGAAACCACATAGGATTAGTTTGTGGAAATGAAATAAATATAAACATGCCGCCTGCGTGCGAATTAGATGCATGATCCCCATTGTCAAAAACTGCGAGGTTTTAAGGTAGAGCGAGGAGCCGTACTAGGGACGGTGCCGGTTTTAACTACCCTGTCATTATGCTGCCGAAATTTTGAATAATCTTTGTGTGTTAGAATTATTTTCATATGTTGAAATTATTTGCATTCATAGAAATTAAAGCCATATATTGAAACTATATCCATGTGTGGAAATTGTTCATGTGTTGGAAAGTGTTGTGTGAAAATTAAATTCATTTGTGAATGAATGAAGTGTATAAACAATAAAAATCACATTTTTATATATATATGAAGTATGAAAAATATTCGCCTTATATAAATAATTTCAATCATAAAAATCCCATCTTTTTAATATGAACAACATAAATAAAATGTCCATGTGTGGAAATGCTCATTTGTTGAGAAATGTGTGTAGTGGAAAAGTTCATGTGTTGAATAAAAAGATTGAACGATAAAAATTACATTTTTATTGAAACTATGAAGTGTTGAAACCATACATTGGTTGAATAAATATATTAAATAATAAAAATATCATTTTTATCATATGTGGGATATGCTAAAGATATGCAGACGTTGAAACAAATATTTGTGATAGAAATATTATTCTTAACATGCATAGGAACTAAATAAAATAGTCATGTGTTGAAATCTACTTTAGTTCGTCAAAATTATCATCTTTGAAATGTGAAGTGTTAAAAATAGCCACTGGTTCGAATAAACGTGCATGAGTTGAAATATACATTAACTAGCTAATGATATGATTTTAGCCTATGCATGCGATATTAGAATGAATGGTGTTTTTAAACCAAAGCAAATCAAATATGAAGTTGAATAGAAATTGATAAATGATAAGAACTGTATATATATGTACATGCATATTCATTGGATAGGTTATAGCAAAGAGGCTAGAGAAGAGGAATAAAATTTTGTGCCCGACAAATAGGTACACATTTACTGTTTTGTTTGGGTGATGATTTTATGAGCCTGTTGGATAGCCGCTTGGCTTTTTCTTTTTCTTTTTGAGATTAGAAGGACCGGGAACGCTATTTGCGATTTCCCGATGCTCCCGGTGCAGGGGAGGTTATGGCGAAATTTTCCAAAATTTTAAGGTGTTAGAAAAATATTTGAAGTGAAAACGATATGGAAATCATTGAATGAACTATATTTATATAAATATATAAATATAAATATAATTAAAACAAAACGTGGCCGTGCAGTTCATATTTTGAAACCGTGATTTCAAACGACTAGTGCGGAAGATCCGACCATTGGATTTTCCCGAAACCTCAATCGTTGGGTTCGCCTTGGAAATATCTTTCCAACGGCACCAACTTTGTGAAGATCCGACGGTTGGATTGTCTGGAATGTTTAATTCAAAATTAGTGAAAAACAGCGCTAGAAACGATTATATTTATATATATATATATATATATATATATATATATAATTAAATTAAATCGAATAACGACGCTGCAGTTTGTAAATTGAAATCGTAACTTCAAATGGTTAGTGTGGAAGATCCGACCGTCGGATTTTCCCAAAACTGGAACCGTTGGATTCGTTTTGAAAAGACCTTCCTAATGATGTAAAATTTGTGAAGATCCAACGGTTAGATTTTCCTATATGTGTAAAACAAAATTAGTGGAAAACAACGCCAGTGCATTGAAACGACCTGAAACGTCGTTTAATTAATTATGGCCGTTTTAAATTAAACAAAAATGGCGATATGTCGTTATAAAGTGCTATAGACGATATAGAGTGAAAATGAACCAATTTTGTTGTGTTGGCTTGATATGTGATGGTTGAATGTATTTGACATGAAAATTATAACTAAAGAACTGAAATGTGAATGTTGAATAGTCCAACCATGTGAATAATTGATTTGAAAATCTAAATATACGTGGATTGTTTGAAAAGGCCGAGTTTATCTCATTTCAAATAATCGATCGACGTTGAGAAGTCGAAGAGTCGAAGACAACTGAAGACCGACGATCTCCACATTGGATGGATGGGCGCTACTGATGCTCGTGATTGGAGTAGCTACCATGAAGGAATTGAAGTAGTAGCCGTCCAAACATATTGTTGATTGTACGGATATGCGAGGAATTGGTGCCTCCGGTTTCGTTCAGACCCAGAACGGACTTGTAAATGGACTGTGTGTCTTACATTGGATTTTGTTCTGTGTTGATTGATCTCTGTTAAATATATATATATCTGTTTGGCGGCGGAGAATTTATTCTCTTGCTTAACGCCCTTCTCTGAGACGTACGAGCTTAGAGGTTATGTATTGACAGAAATCAGTCGCATGGAGTGGATTGCCTGTGTGGCACGCCTAAGTGGCATGTGATCAAGGCTTCTGTTGCAAAGCAAAGTCTTGTGGTTGATGATCCAAGCATGGTCTGTGTGACGTAGATTGGTGTATAACGTGAATTCGTGAGCCTCACACCCCGGTATGAGTCAAAAACGGGAGAAGGACCCAAGGAGTGCATGACGTTTCTTTCTAGCTATGGTGGTGTCAGTGACCTCCCAGCCCTGACATTTATATCTACTTTTCACCTGTGTGGTTGTTGGAATGCGAGGCGCCTCGATTATAGGTCTGTAAGGACCGGGAAACGTGTGTTCAGGAATAACTAATCCTCAAAAGTAAGAGAGGACCGACCTTGGAGGATCCAGGGGATTGCTGTGTGCGGTCCCGAGGCATTTGCTAGAGTGTCTCGAACGGAGAGGAGCTTGCCCCTTGCCTCGACTCATGAAGGAATCCAATTTCCAATACGAAATCTGCGGATGTGATTGTATTACTAGTACGGCGACATAGTAGATGGTAGCTATGCCGCCTAGGATTGATATTTATGATTGAATTTGCTTTTGAAAACATATATACACTAGTAATAATATCAAACACCTTTGTTTTATTCGTATGAAGCATCTTTGGCCATTATAAGGTAAAAACTCTATCCTCCGGCTTGCGTTGCATTGTGTGATGGGACCTGAGTCTTATAATGGTTTCATTTTAGAAAAAGCATTGCGTTGATTTAATCATTTACTTTACTTCATGCACTAGCACTCATTGGAGTAAACCCGTTCCGCGAAAGTGGCGTGGTCCTTTGATTTGCCTTATTATTGTTGTTAATAAGTTGAGTAGATTTCTCATATTAGTCCCATGACTGACTCGTAGTTTGTTTCACCTTGCAAACTCGGGTGCCCTCATTTTCACACGGGCAGCCTAGTTACAGGTTTCTGACGCACCTTTTGGCTCATGGCGAGGCTTGACTACACCGTGCTGACTTGGATTTTCTCCGCCATTGTTGTATCTATATTATGATTCCGCCACTGGCGATGTAGACTGATATTCCTTTTGTGTACTCTTTATGTATGATTCCGCCTCAGGCGATGGTGACTGATTATGTATCATTATGCACTAAGTTGTATCCTGTACTGTGCTTCTCTGATGTGATGTTATCTATATGATTCCGCTGTCATATGTGTGTAAATTATTCTAATTTCTGTTTATGCTATTATCTGTGATCTGCTAATGATGATTAATGTGTTATATTCCAATGATTATCCTTAACACCGTGTCACGGGGTTTTGGGATCGTCACAACCATCATCCAAAGTGCACTACACTGTATAAGCATCAAATATAGATATCTAACGCTTATAACAGCCTGTCAATCAATCGATCGACATATTTAATCAATCAGGATGAGTGAACTTCATATTTCATCCCAACACCCGTGTGGGGTTTCAAATCAACAAACACAGATTTTATTTGTGCAGTTGGGCGATGTGTAAAATTTATCGTCCCAATCAATGTCATTCAAATAGGTGTACATAAACAAACCGTCTGGTTTGTAAATGAATATTTTATTTTATTCACTTCACGTTAAAAATTATATTTTTAACAATAAAACATTTTATTTTAACACATGAATTTCTATTTAGTTCATTTACACAATAAAAATGATATTTTTATTTTTCTAACATATTTTAGGAAATTTCGACGGCATAACGGCACGATACTAGAAACGGGACGAGGCCTAGCCTTATCCCCGGTCTAGTGAAGGCCCATGCCATTCACACATCAATCAATCCATTCCATTTCACCAAACAACTCAAATTTCAATCAAATAATCAAACTAATTTTTGCAATCAAACAAACAAGTCCATGGTCTGTGGACAATTGTGTCGGGTGCTACTAAGCACCGTCTGCATCCTAGTATATATATAACTAGAAAAGAAATTGAAAGGTGAGAAATTCTCACCAATAGCTATCCAACTTCTTTACTCTTCTTTGATAGAAATCTTCATCATTATCGCATTTTTGTCATCTTCGTTGCTGTAGCCACTACATATGTAAAAATCGAATTTTTACTTCGCTATTCAATATATAAAAATCGAATATTTATCTTGTTATTCAATATATAAAAATCGAATTTTTACTTCGTTATTCAATATATAAAAATCGAATTTTTATCTTGTTATTCAATATATAAAAATCAAATTTTTATTTCGTTATTCAATATATAAAAATTGAATTTTTATTATGCTATATGGATAAAAAATCTATTTTTACATCGTTATTCTCTATATAAAGGTCTCGCCTTTTCGACTATAAAGATTTCGCCTTTTCAATTTTAAAGATTTCGCCTTTTCACTTTTTAAGATTTCGCCTTTTCACTTTTAAAGATTTCGCCTTTTCACTTTTAAAGATTTCGCCTTTTCAATTTTAACATTATAAAAATCACATTTTTATTCTTCTACACATATAAAGATGCTATTTTTAATATTCCTATCATGTAAAAATTATATTTTTACTTCTCTACATAAACAAAAATCATATTTTTAATACTTTAAAAACCACTTCTTTAACCTAGCTAATGAACGAATAAAAATCTTTCTTTTACTTCGATAAAAATCATAGCTTTGCTTTAAAATAAAAATCATGTTTATTTTTCACTTCTATATAGGAATCACGCCTTTATCTATATAAAAATCATATTTTCCTCCAACAAAAATCAAAGCTTTACCGTGTTAAAAATTCTACCTTTGTAGTTTTAAAAATCCTATCTTTACTGATTTAATTTAAAGATCATTGCATGAAAGGATTGAAATAAACTAAATAAACTAAAAATCAGAATAAAATAAAAATAAAAGGGTCAAGAACTTACAGCGGGGGGGCGGGGGATGGGGGGTGTGCTGCGTACGCGCAGGATGGAGGGGGGGTGCTGCGGCTCTGACGTGGCAGATAAGGGGAGCGACGCAGGGCTTCAGAGGTGGCGCCTGAGCTGGAGGGGGGGTTTCACTGCGCCTGAGGTGGTCGAAGGTGCTGGCGAGGCTAGGGGGCGCCTGAGGCGGCGGACTGTGGGCCAGGGGGGTGCGGTTTGCTGTCGACGCGGGGAGGACGTGGGTTGGGGCTCGCGATGGGTATCAGGGGGTTCGTCGGGTAGTGCGTCGCAGTCGGCGAGGTGGGGGAGGAAGGAGGGGGTGATGGAGGGGAGGCGGCATAGTGATCTCGAGGGGCGGCGGCTCCGTTTAGCTAGGGTTTCTTTTTTTTTCTTTTGTTGTTTCGATCCAATCTGAAGAATAGAGAGGGGGGCCAGCGGGTTAAGGGAATGAAGGGATATTTTTTTTTTAATTATTTATTTCATCTTAAAGTTGACTTTCCGTTTGAACTCGAAATCAAGCCCACCGACTGTCGTCCCTAGCGTTTTACCGCCATTCCGAACACAATGGGATATGTATCGCAAGCTGATTCGATCGTTTCGATCAGTTTCTGTTAAATTTTAAACGTACAATTCAATTTACCGCGGTCACATACTAACTAGAAAAATTCCAGAAAAATATTTTCTAGCTTCGTATTGACGATACGGTCCTAACAAAACTAGTTTCGTCGAATTCTGAAACCGTTTGAAAAATGGCCAATTTCCAGTCGATTAAAATCAACTGAAACTGGTCAAACGCGTTTTCCTTTACCACGCTCACATATTGATTCAAAAAATTATGAAATTTGGAATCTAGCAATAATTTGACCTCACGGATCCAACAAAAGTGGTTTCGTCGAAATCCGAGGTCGCTTGCAAAATGCACATTTTTAAGGGCCTGAATTCCATAGCGACTATTCAGAATTTTCAACTGAGCATATCTTTTAATTCCCGCTATGAAATCTCGATTTTTCGGATTCGTTGGAAAGATATTCACGAATAGATCCTAATGTTTTTGGTTTCACTAAAATCCGGACTGTTTTGCACCCGGTATGTTCAATTGAAGTTTGAAATCGAATTATCGAACTACCGCACCATTTTCAATTCTATTTATAATTATATATAATTATATATATTCTAACAACGACGTATATAAATATATGCATCGAATTCTATTCAAATAAATTTCTCGTCGATTTTATTTAATATAATCTATTTTAAATGTTCAATATTCGCTAAAATTGCCAAAATAAAAATTTTAAACTGGTTCAGAATTTCCGGGTTATTACAATCTCCCCCACTTAAAACTTTTCGTCCCCGAAAAGGAACAATGTCGAAAGTGGTTTGATTAATCAACTCTACGCTCGATCTCGCTTCCATTCTCCAACTTTTCAGTTTCTGAGAATTTTCAAATTTTCAAAAATTTGGCTAACACCATAAATTTTCAAAAAAATTCGCCATAACCTCCCCTGCACCGGGAGCCACGGGAAAATCCCGAAATTGCCATATAGGCCTTCTGATCTCAAAAAGAAAAAGAAAAAGCCAAGCGGCTAGCCAATAGGCTCATAAAATCATCATCACCCAAACAAAATAGTAAATTATGTAGTAAACATGTACCTATTTGTCGGCCAAACAAATTTTATTCTTCGGCTCTAGCCTCCTTGCTATGACCTGTTCAATGTAAGTATATGTATATGCAAGCAAATGCGACCAATTTCAATATAATTCAATATTTGATTCAATTAGGCATAATGGTTCAAAATTATCAAACAAATAAACAAACAACACAAACATCAATCAATTAGTGAATTAGAGTTTCAAATTCATAAATTTTGATATATAGTCAAAAATCATGTTTTTGATGCCAATTCACAATAAAGTGTTCTAGCTATATTAGTTTTGGTTCTCACACCAGTCTAATGGAAATATATAGATATCACACCTTCGAAACACGAACGTAAATACTGATGATGTCATGACAATCATCAGTACCATCTCCGGGCGACGAGAATGTGATTCTATATCTATCCAGTATATTAAAACTTCGAATATACGTTCATGACGCGTATATGCAAAATCTTTATATATTGGATTGTCCATATTCAAAATAAATAAAATATTCAAATACGTATAAAATGGTTTAAATTTTCAAAACAAAATTGTTTTCATTTGAAAAATATACTCTTCACACTCGTTCTAGGATACTACTGATCCTATCTCTAATGAGTCATTCTAATTGGATATTACTAATCCAATATCTGATGAATCCTTTCGTATGGTTCTAATGTGTCTTGTTCTCGAGCTCTGTAAACCAAAGCTCTGATACCATAGTGATAGCCCGTTTCTTCCCCGTGAAGGAAAGAGCGGATACTTTGAGAACAACACACAAATGAACGCAGACGGAAGAACATTTCATTGAATATTACAACAATGCATCAGATACAAGAATATACAGAGTATAATTGAATAAATTACATTCGATAAATATCAGAGATTACATTAAATTACATAGCAGCGGAAAATAATACAAAGCACAACTGAAGGTGATATACGGATACAGAGCTTTCCGGATACCATTCCAGCTGTAAACCAGGATCCTGTGAATATAAATCTGCAAAACCGAAACTACTAGCTGCCCGTGCGGAAAATAGGGGCACCCAGAGTTTAGGTTAAAACAATAAACTCCAGGTCAGTCATGTGACTGGTGTGAGAACTAAAACAGTTATTTAAAGCTTTACTTTAAAAGAGAGTAATTCAAGGGACCACGCCGTATAACACGGAACGGGTTTCCTCCCAAGAATACCAGTGCATAGAATAAACAGCGCAATGCTAAATAAAGAAAAATGAAGCTGTTATAAGACCCAGGTCCTATCACACAATGCAACGCAAGCCGGGGGATAGGGTTTTCCCTTATAACAGCCAAAGCATGCTTGATACGTTTAAAACAAATCATTTGATACTATAATAAGTGTATAGTGTCAAAACATTTTCAATCATAAATATGAATCATAGACGGCATAGTATCCCATGCTACTATGTCGCCATACTAGGCTCTACAAATAAAGCCGCAATACACGTATTGGAAATTGGATTTCCGTCATGAGTCGAGGCAAGGGGCAAGCTCCTCTCTGCGTTCGAGACACTCTAGCAAATGCTCAGGACTACACACTCTGGGCAGCCACTTGGATCGGTTGGGCCGGTCCTCACTTGCGTTAGAGGATTAGTTATTCCTGAACACACGTTTCCCGGTCCTTACATACCTATAATCGAGGCGCCTCATTCCAACAACCACAAAGGTGAAAAGTATATAAATGTCAGGGCTGGTAAGTCACTGACACCACCAAATCTAGAAAGAAACGTCGTGTTCTCCCGACGGCCCGTATCCCGTTTTTAACTCATACCGAGGTGTGAGGCTCGCGAATTCACGTTATACACAAAGCTACGCCACAAAGGCCGTGCTTTGATCATCAACCACAAGACTTTGCTTTTCAACAGAAGCCTTGATCAATGCAACTCAGCGTGCCACACAGGCAATTCATGCCATGCGATTGATATCTATCGATATATAACCTCTAAGCTCGTACGTCTCAGAGAAGGGCGTTAAGCAAGAGAATAAATTCTCCACCGCCAAACAGATATATATTTAACAGAAATCAGTCAACACAGAATAAAATCCAATGTCAGACACACAATCCATTTTCAAGTCCATTCTGGGCCTGAACGAAACCGGAGGCACTTTCCTCGCATATCCATCCATCTCCAAGTACGTCTGGACGACCACCAACTATTTCCATCCTCTTGGGTGTACAGCCCAATCAGGATCGTCAGTAATTATCCAAACGATGTGAAGACTTCCGGTCTTCGACCACCATCTTCATCTTCGACATATCGTCGAATCGGTTATTCAGAATGGTTATAAACCCGGCCTTTCCGAACAACCCGCGTATATTAAAAACAAATGTTACACAAACACAACATACGCCTCATTCCAATTCAGAATATTCTCTTATTCACAAAATCACATTTTTAGGGAAAAGTTCCCATTAATTTTATCCAAGATAAATTCTTTCAAATTTATCCTTTAATCTTCCTTTGGATGTCATTTCAAACCAAATTATGGTTTTTCAAACTAGTCGAGATTAGCGAATCACATCGAAGTAATTATTTATTTTATTTCCTAATCCCAACCTATTCATCCCATGAAGCAAAACTGGTAATACTCCATATCTAACACCACAGTGTTGTTAGCAAAATTAATTACCATTTCACACTCAAATCTAATTAAAGATTTAACTATCGCTTTGGAGCAAAACTGGTGATACTCCATTCTCGCTCATTTCTAAATTTGATAATTTAGATTATCAATTCACATTTCAATTTAATTGCAGATTCATTAAAACTCCTTTTACTGGGTTAAAGAACTAGGTGTTATTTAAAACACAGTTCATGACAAACCCAAATCACATTCTATTTATTATCGGGTTAAAGAACTAGTGTTATTTAAAACACCGTTCACGATAAACCCATTTCAAATCCAATCAAATATATTAGAAATTCCGATTATTTAAAACCCCTTTTTAAATCTAATTTATTTATTTAAAAATAATTGGGTTTTAAATTTTAGTTCAAAACTAGTTCATTTCGATAAAAATCCATTTTTATCTTTTCAAATATGGAGTTTTTCACCTCAATTTTTCACAAATCATTTCTTATGATTTTACACAAATTATTACTATTTTTAATAATTTTATCAAGGCCCGTACGGTCGATTTCCATCAACAGCCATCGAACTGCACTTACAACGACCTTTTTCAAATTTGATTTGGACGTATCTCCAAATCCAATGGTTAGATTTCAAATTTCTAATATTCGTTAGAAAGCTCTTTTCGATACGAACCCAACGGTTCTGGTTTTAGGAGAATCCGACAGTCTGATCTCCCGTAATGTCCGTTTGAAATAAATGGTCGAAATTTACGAACTGCCGCGGTGCGTTCTATTCAGGCCATTATACATATAATATATATATATATATATATATTTCGTCGATTACCATTCAAAACGAATTTTACGAATAGTTTTGAATTAGTTTCAAAAACAATTTCAACTTCCATCTCAATTCAAATCAAAATTGAATCTTTCCTTATAAATTCGTTTTAAAATTCATTTCTATTCAATTCAAGTTTCAATTCAATTTGAATTCATTTCACTTCGTTTTAAATTCGATTCGAATTCGTTTTCAATTCGATTCAATTCGAATTCGTTTTCTATTCGATTCAATTCGAATTGGTTTTCTATTCGATTCAATTCAAATTGGTTTTCTATTCGATTCAATTCAAATTGGTTTTCTATCTGATTCAATTCAAATTGGTTTTCTATTCGATTCAATTCAAATTGGTTTTCGATTCAATTCAGATTGGTTTTCTATTCGATTCAATTCAAATTGGTTTTCTATTCGATTCAATTCAAATTGGTTTTCTATTCGATTCAATTCAGATTGGTTTTCTATTCGATTCAATTCAGATTTCATTTCAAAATATGCGATTTCGAAATCACTTTTCAATATTCATTTCAAAATGAGTAAAATCGATATAAATATCGTTCACGTCTAAATGGCGTCCATCTAATCAACACGGCTTCATATATTTCTATTTTCAAATGTTCTGTTTCAAATATTTCTATTTGCAAATATTCTATTCGGCAAATGAATATTTATTTTTGTCAACACACGACTAATCTCAACGAATGAGTACTGTCCACGTGTGACTATTTTTGTTATTTAATATATTTTATAAAAATTAAGGTATCTATCTTTTGATATTGAATCAGACTCCAACCGTAAATTAGTAAGAGAACGATTTCCTGAATATTAACCCCGAAGGCCGAAACCAACATCAGATTAATATCCCGGACACCACTCATCTCATCTATTTTTCAGTTGATTTCCAATTCTATATACGATAAAGATGTAAATTTTATTTTTAAAATGTTATGTTCAACACATGACTAATCTCAACGGATGAGTACAGTCAACACATGAACCATTTACTTTATAGTGATAAAGATATAAATTTTATTTTTAAAATATTTCGTTCAACACATGACTAATCTCAACGGATGAGTACAGTCAACACATGAACCTTTACTTTATAATATTCTTTATCTTCTAAATTGGAATGAGGCCCAATCAATTACCATATAAAGTTAATTATATGGATTTCCATACAACACACGTATATAATCGCATTGAAAAATAATCAACCATCATCCAAAGTGCACTACACTGTATAAGCATCAAATATAGATATCTAACGCCTATAACAGCCTATCAATATATCGATCGACATATTTAATCAATCAGGATGAGTGAACTTCATATTTCATCCCAACACCCGTGTGGGGTTTCAAATCAACAAACACAGATTTTATTTGTGCAGTTGGGCGATGTGTAAAATTTATCGTCCCAATCAATGTCATTCAAATAGGTGTACATAAACAAACCGTCTGGTTTGTAAATGAATATTTTATTTTATTCACTTCACGTTAAAAATTATATTTTTAACGATAAAACATTTTATTTTAACACATGAATTTCTATTTAGTTCATTTACACAATAAAAATGAAATTTTTATCTTTCTAACATATTTTAGGAAATTTCGGCGGCATAACGGCACGATACTAGAAACGGGACGAGGCCTAGCCTTATCCCCGGTCTAGTGAAGGCCCACGCCATTCACACATCAATCAATCCATTCCATTTCACCAAACAACTCAAATTTCAATCAAATAATCAAACTAGTTTTTGCAATCAAACAAACATGTCCTTGGTCTGTGGACGATTGTGTCGGGTGCTACTAAGCACCGTCTGCATCCTAGTATATATATATATAACTAGAAAAGAAATTGAAAGGTGAGAAATTCTCACTAATAGCTATCCAACTTCTTTACTCTTCTTTGATAGAAATCTTCATCGTTATCGCATTTTTGTCATCTTCGTTGCTGTAGCCACTACATATGTAAAAATCGAATTTTTACTTCGCTATTCAATATATAAAAATCGAATTTTTTTCTTGTTATTCGATATATAAAAATCGAATTTTTACTTCGTTATTCAATATATAAAAATCGAATTTTTATCTTGTTATTCAATATATAAAAATCGAATTTTTACTTCGTTATTCAATATATAAAAATCGAATTTTTATTATGCTATATGGATAAAAATTCTATTTTTACATCGTTATTCTCTATATAAAGGTCTCGCCTTTTCGACTATAAAGATTTCGCCTTTTCAATTTTAAAGATTTCGCCTTTTCACTTTTAAAGATTTCGCCTTTTCAATTTTAAAGATTTCGCCTTTTCAATTTTAACATTATAAAAATCACATTTTTATTCTTCTACACATATAAAGATGCTATTTTTAATATTCCTATCATGTAAAAATTATATTTTTACTTCTCTACATAAACAAAAATCATATTTTTAATACTTTAAAAACCACTTCTTTTACCTAGCTAATGAACGAATAAAAATCTTTCTTTTACTTCGATAAAAATCATAGCTTTGCTTTAAAATAAAAATCATGTTTATTTTTCACTTCTATATAGAAATCACGCCTTCGTCTATATAAAAATCATATTTTCCTCCAACAAAAATCAAAGCTTTACCGTGTTAAAAATTCTACCTTTGCAGTTTTAAAAATGTGAAAATTAGGCTCACATCCCTATTTTCAAACTTAATTAAAGCCACGTCCAGCCAAAGTTTTCCATACGTTTCCGGTCCCTAAAATTAGATGCCGCCCAAAATTTTTGATCCCTTCGCCTGCTCCTCATGTCCCCTTCGCCTTTTTCAATTTCTGGCCAAAAAAAATGCGCTCATGCATAAAAAAAAAAAAAATTCTAAAATCTGGAAATAATCCCAGGAGCCCACACAAATCGAAAAAAAAAAGTTGCATACATGTATGCAACTATTGCTGATAGTTGCATACATGTATGCAACTTTTTAAATACACATGCAAATAAAATCCGCAAGCCTGCTGAATAATTGCATACAAGTATGCTATTATTCAGAATAGCTGCATACATGTATGCAATAATGCGTTGAAGGCCGAAGGCATGGCAATATGTGCATACTTGAATGCATATTTTCTGCATAACTGCATGCTCGTATGCACATATGCAAGCATGCGTGCTTTTCATGCGGAAACTGAATACATGCATGAAATCATTCATGTATTTCAGAAAATCTGCATATATGTATGCATATATGCTGCTCTATGATGCGGAATTGAAATAGATGCATACATGTATGCAACTATTTGAAATATGTGCATGTTTTCATGCATTTTACTGCATTTTTCGCTGTTTTGTGTATTTTTTGATTTTGACGTGTTTGTTGATTGATTTTCCACCTGATTTTTTTGGCGTGAACATGTTTTATTTAATTATGAATTTATGTGATTTTTTTATATTTTTTTATATATTTTTTTATATGTTTTTGAAAAATAGGGACCTAATTTACAATAAGTTTAGGACCGGATGTGAGCCTAATTTTGAAACTTAATAGGGACCTGTGACAAACGGACCCTTTAAAAATCCTATCTTTACTGATTTAATTTAAAGATCATTGCATGAAAGGATTTAAATAAACTAAAAATAAGAATAAAATAAAAATAAAAATAAAAATAAAAGGGTCAAGAACTTACAGCGGGGGGAGGGGGGGTGTGCTGCGTCCGCGCAGGATGGAGGGGGTGCTGCGGCTCTGACGTGGCGGATAAGGGGGGCGACGCAGGGCTTCGGAGGTGGCGCCTGAGCTGGAGCGGGGTTTCACTGCGCCTGAGGTGGTCGGAGGTGCTGGCGAGGCTAGGGGGCGCCTGAGGCGGCGAACTATGGGCCAGGGGGGAGGGTTTGCTGTCGACGTGGGCAGGACGTGGGTTGGGGCTCGCTATGGGTATCAGGGGATTCGTCGGGTAGTGCGTCGCAGTCGGCGAGGTGGGGGAGGAAGGAGGGGGTGATGGAGGGGAGGCGGCGTGGTGATCTCGAGGGGCGGCGGCTCCGTTTAGCTAGGGTTTCTTTTTTTTTCTTTTGTTGTTTCGATCCAATCTAAAGAATAGAGAGGGGGGCCAGCGGGTTAAGGGGATGAAGGGATATTTTTTTTTGATTATTTATTTCATCTTAAAGTTGACTTTCCGTTTGAACTCGAAATCAAGCCCACCGACTGTCGTCCCTAGCGTTTTACCCCCATTCCGAACACAATGGGATATGTATCGCAAGCTGATTCGATCGTTTCGATCAGTTTCCGTTAAATTTTAAACGTACAATTCAATTTACCGCGGTCACATACTAACTAGAAAAATTCCAGAAAAATATTTTCTAGCTTCGTATTGACGATACGGTCCTAACAAAACTAGTTTCGTCGAATTCTGAGACCATTTGAAAAATGGCCAATTTCCAGTCGATTAAAATCAACTGAAACTGGTCAAACGCGTTTTCCTTTACCACGCTCACGTATTGATTCGAAAAATTATGAAATTTGGAATCTAGCAATAATTTGACCTCACGGATCCAACAAAAGTAGTTTCGTCGAAATCCGAGGTCGCTTGCAAAATGCCCATTTTTAAGGGCCTGAATTCCATAGCGACTATTCATAATTTTCAACTGGGCATATCTTTTGATTCCCGCTATGAAATCTCGATTTTTCGGATTCATTGGAAAGATATTCACGAATAGATCCTAATGTTTTTGGTTTCACTAAAATCCGGATTGTTTTGCACCCGGTATGTTCAATTGAAGTTTGAAATCGAATTATCGAACTACCGCGCCATTTTCAATTCTATTTATAATTATATATAATTATATATATTCTAACAACGATGTATATAAATATATGCGTCGAATTCTATTCAAATAAATTTCTCGTCGATTTTATTTAATATAATCTATTTTAAATGTTCAATATCCGCTAAAATTGCCAAAATAAAAATTTTAAACTGGTTCAGAATTTCCGGGTTATAACAAAGTGTCACTTCTGGAGAAAAGAAGTAAGGTTTCTTGGGCATATAGTGTCCAAAGAAGGGTTGGCTGTGGATCCCGCGAAAGTTGTGGCAGTACAAGATTGGAAGACACCAAGAAATGCAACCGAAGTTCGAAGCTTTCTTGGGCTAGCCAATTTTTATCGAAAGTTTATTAGGGATTTCACGAAAATCTCAGTCCCACTCACAAGGCTAACAAAGAAGAATCTGGCGTTCACTTGGGATTTGGACTGCGAGTTTGCTTTCCAACGATTAAAAAGGGCTCTTACAACAGCCCCAGTTCTAACTCTGCCCGACGGAAGCAAAATGTTCACAGTATACACGGATGCATGTGGAACGGGACTAGGCGCTGTTCTAATGCAAGAAGGATGGGTAGTAGCTTATGGCGGAAGACAATTGAAGGTTCATGAAAAGAACTACCCAACCCACGATCTTGAGTTAGCCGCCATCGTCTTTGCACTTAAGTCTTGGCGCCATTATCTCCTAGGTGAGAAGTTTGAATTATACACTGACCATAAATCGTTGAAATATCTCTTCTCCCAGAAGGATCTTAACTTGAGGCAGCAAAGATGGATGGAGTTTCTTGCCTCGTATGATTTTGAAATTTCCTA
Organism: Allium sativum; assembly: GCA_030737875.1. Taxonomy (NCBI): domain Eukaryota; kingdom Viridiplantae; phylum Streptophyta; class Magnoliopsida; order Asparagales; family Amaryllidaceae; genus Allium; species Allium sativum. The sequence goes on from CM060919.1 coordinate 632,869,725, forward strand.
TACTCCCGGAAAAGGCAACGTGGTAACAGACGCGTTGAGCTGAAAGAAACTGACCCTAAGCCCTCTCTTTGTGGAAAGGCAAAACTTGGAGTATATAGCCAGTTTTAACTTTAGGCCCTCCTCGGATTTTGTACTGGGTTTGTTAGCATCTCTCGATGTACGCCCTACTCTCTTAGACTCAATAGGGGCTGCCCAACGTGAAGACCCTCAGCTTGTGGATGTGATTGATAAACTTATTAGGGGTGAGACTTCTAGTCACCTCAGTAGATACGCCATCGATGATAAGGGTTGGCTGAGACGAGATGGAAGATTTTGCGTCCCGCAAGCAAGGGAGCTGACAAAGAAGGTTCTCGAGGAAGCGCATTATTCCAAGATGACTATACACCCTGGCGGTGATAAGATGTACAAGGATATAAAAAGGACTTTCTTTTGGAGCAGCATGAAGCAAGACGTGGCAGATTTCGTTTCTAAGTGCATGACCTGCCAACGGGTCAGTGCGGAACAAAAGAAGCCTGGAGGACTACTTCACCCTCTAGAGGTCCCACAGTGGAAGTGGGATAGCATTTCAATGGACTTCATTGATGGACTGTCTAGGTCGAGAAGAGGCAATACTAGCATTTGGGTAATAGTTGATAGGCTTATTAAAAGCACCCACTTTATACCTATCAAGAGTAGAAGGATTGCCTCATCTCTAGCATCTCTTTATCTCGAGGAAATAGTTCGACTCCATGGGATACCCTCCATCATTGTTAGTGACCGAGACCCTATTTTCACAAGTGATTTTTGGCGGAGTCTGCAAGAAGTTGTAGGCACACAACTATGTTTGAGCACGGCCTATCACCCCCAAACAGATGGCCAGACGGAAAGGGTGAATACAGTTTTAGAGGATCTTTTAAGACTTTGCGTTCTTGACTTTGGAGGGACGTGGGAGGATCACCTTACTTTAGTGGAATTTGCCTACAACAACAGCTACCAAGCTACCATCGGCATGGCACCCTTCGAAGCCTTGTATGGAAGACTGTGCAAATCACCAACTTGTTGGTGGGAGTCTACAGATAGCTTATACTTGGGCCAGACATGATTCGAGAAACTTCAGAGAAAGTGGACTTGATACGTAGGAGAATGAAGACAGCCCAAGACAGACAGAAATCCTACGCCGAAAAGAGAAGGACCGACCTTGAGTTTGAGGTTGGGGACAGGGTTTTCCTTAAGGTATCCCCTTTAAGGAACATCGTTCGCTTTGGATCCGCAGGAAAGCTAGCACCAAGATTTGTAGGACCGTTCCCTATCATCGAGAAGATTGGGAAAATGGCTTATAGAGTAGATCTGCCTGAAAGATTGGCCGGAATTCACAACGTCTTTCATGTTTCCCATCTCCGGAAATGTCTACATGAATCAGCTGAAGTGGTGGAGCCAAGCATTCTAGAAGAAGCCGAAGTGGAACGTGAAGCAACTGTAAAGAGAGTTCCAACTCAAATCGTAGGAACTGAAATCAAGAAGCTACGCAACCGCGAAGTGAAGCTCGTTAAGGTTCAGTGGAGCGACGCCGAGGAAGACGTGACTTGGGAAACTGACGATAGAATACGCGCTGCCTACCCTTTCTTTTTGAGGGTACATCTTTGACCTCTCTTTTTCTTAAGTTGTGCTTGTATCTATCTTTTTAGGTATATCTCCTCGATATTATCCTTTATCCTTAGGTAGAAACCCCTTTGGATGTAAACATGTATTTGAAACATGTTATGGTTGATGGCTGCAAGTGGTTGCTCGTGGATGCATATACACACACAACATAGGTCTTAGATCGGCTCAATCACTTCATACTGCATATGCATATATGTATTCTTATTTGTATATGGTTGTAAACTTGATATGTTGTCATATGGTCGTCGCATTTGTATGAATAGTTGTGCATTCATGTAGAATTATGAGTAAGAAAAATTTGCATACATAATGGATTCATGACACTTACATGATTCGCATTAAGGAGGTCAACTGAATCAGTAGACCGCCTGATTTCTGCATTAGATAAGGACATGTACACACACTATGCATATGATCATGAAGCATTAGAAGTCTTTTAAGGACAGTGGATGCCTGTGTTTGTTGGTTGAGTAGATGGACTGTTGGATGGTAGGATATACATTCTTCCTAACTTGAAGATTTCGGGGATGAAATCCTTTTAAGTGGGGGAGAATGTAACACCCCGTGAATTCTATAACGTTAAGCTTCACGAATTAAAGTATAATTAATTATAAATGATTAAATCAAGGGAAATGGGTTACGCCATTGCGTTTGTCTCAAAATTCTGCTTGAGATAGAGTTCAAGTTTGCGTAGAACGGATATTGTATGAAGAAGATATGGACGAACGAAGTTGGGCAGAAAAACCGGAAAACGGGTCAGAATGCACTGGCACACTTGTGAAGTGCGCCAGAACAAAGTTGAACTGGCGCACTTGGGAAGTGCGCTAGTACAATTTTGGCCTGACGTACCTGCCAAGTGCGCCCAGGTCAGAAAGACCTGCTGGTCAGGCCCTGGCTGGCCTGGTCAGGGTCTGGTCGAATTCTGATGCTTGGCTGAGTCACTAGGGCTTACATGTCTCTTTCTTATTGGCCTCTCTTGAGATGGATGGTCTGGATTCACCCTAGTTTCATCGACGGCTCAAAACAATTTAAAATTCTATATATACAACTCAAGTCTAACCCTAAATTCACACAAATAATAGAATACAAAAGCTGTCATGCCGCTGGAGAGGAACTAGGAATGGTCGTCAATTAGAAAGCCTAGAGACAAGCCAACAAGCCTAAGAGACGAATCAAATTAAAAGAAGATCAAATCTTAATCAAATCATTCAACGCAACTTTGCTACCCAAAGGAGAGCATCTCCAAATCAGAATAACAGAAATCAGAAAACAAGAATTCATAACACGTTGTAAGTATAGCGATCTTTCAGAATATGAATAAAAACTGTGATGTGATTCATTGTGAATGAAAATAGAATCGTGTTGTTATAATTTTTGTGTATTGTAATGGTTCTACCATGACTTTTGTATTGATGTTTGTGGCATAAATTGATTGATGCAAGCCTATTGAACAATTGTATATGAAAACAATGGCATTTGCAAGTTTGTGGCAAAAACTAGAAATTGATCCCTTTTTGTATATGTCGATGGCATGGACTATGTATATTCCCTTAGTCTAAATTAGAATTTATGTAAACATGTTATAGACCTTCTATGCCTACATGACCCAAAACCTATGATATCATTCTTATGTTTATTGGCAAGTATAATTAGATCTATGTTTGCAAGTATAATTGGATCTGTGTTTCATAAACTATGCAAGTTCATGTTTATTTGCAAAATATAATTGGTTCTATGTCAAACATCGTTTGGGTTTCATAAACTATGCAAGTTCATGTTGAAATAGGCTATATGATTAGATGTAAAAATTGTACATTTTGATGAATATATAACATGCTAGTTTTGTGGTCGATATTATGCCAAGTTAACATGTTTAAACACAATTTTGTATTTGCCTAAACTATGCCATTTCATATGTCACCTACTTAGTCATACTTTGATTCGAATGCAAGTTCACATGACCCATGTTACATGTTAGTTGAATCGTCAAATTGCAAGTTCATGCGCCACACACCTTTATGTATTACATGTTCTTGATTTCCCCTTTTCCTCACGTTTATAAAGTTGGGCTGAACTGTGACAAGCCCAACACATGTTATAACGTTGCGAACAAACGGGGGTAATAACGTTGGGTGTAAAATATGAAAATATATGTTGGCATATTTGGCACTTGCCAATGATTATGACACATAAGCGGTATGAATTGAAATACCCAAAAATAAAAGATATGACATTTACATATAGTTGAAAAGTAATAAAATATGTAAATTTAGAAAACACGATATGCTTAACCCGAGGTTGGATTGAGTTTTGACGTAAACCTGCTCGGACCCGCCCGGCTATCCAATAGTCACAACAATACCTATCCAATGTGGGTGGTTAAGCATTGAGCCCAATTAGGACCCGAGGTTAGACTGAGCTACGGTGTAAACCTGCCCGGAACCGACCGGCACATCCAGTAACCGTAGCAATACCTGTTTAATGTGAGTGGTCTGGTGCTCCTAAGAGGCTAAGGACAGATGGTAGGGTTAAGTCAACTATAACACTTAACCAAATTCAACGCGTTAACAAGAATTGATGGGTGGGGTTAGGTAAATACATACACTTAACCACTTAACATGTTTGACTAGAAAATCCTGGTAACGAGGTACCCGTTTCAGCAGTAACCCAAAGTTAGGTATCAACGGTACCATGAAACTAGGCAGGGTGGGGCACGATTACTGGGCTGATTGTAAGCGGTCAAACGACGGCGGTGGGTGCACAGTGCAGGTCTAACGGGGTACGGGCGTGCATACACTCCGGAGCAGACAACCAGGGCACTGGGGACACCAGTAGTATAACCTATGTCTTCTAGTTTTGTGTCGGGGCCGCCACCATGGGTCTTGATACACCCCATGGTGGGACCAGCATAGGTATCTACAATTCTTGGAGGCCGTATGACACATGTTAACGCGAGTAGGAGCTGATCTTTAATAAGAATGGGGATCACTTCACCCTCACCATGGGGTGCCAGTTAGAATGAATTCAAATAGGTGCAGAGATATAGTACGGGTGTGATAGTACATTCGACACTTCCTTAGCTTGTGACACTTTCCTATTTTTAGTTTACATCCATCAGACCCTTTTCTTATTCACATATTGAAGAGTTACTAGATTTACACAGGCTTTATGTCTGACCCTATTTTCTTTTCGTCTTCTTTTCTTTCGTCCCCCCCAGGTCCACAGGGAGGAAACAACTCAACTCAGTCAGGCTCTTTACAAGCACCAAGAACGTAGATGTATGATTTGGATCTTTCTTGCTCGGAAAATGGCTTTGGATGTCACTATGGGGATTTTTGTCACTTTATTTATGTTTTCATGCTTCATTAATAATCAAGGCAGTTATGAGGTTGTAATGTTGGAAGTATTTTGAGACAATTATGTAAATCTTTGTTTGATACACGTATTGATGAAAAAAAAGTTTGTTTGGTTTCCGCTGTTTAAAATTTGTGTATTTATATTTGTCTTGAGTTCATCTGTGGCTTTTACTTATAAACCTCCACCAAAGTTAAGGCATTCCCTTTGTGAGTGACCTTAATGGAGGTGGGGTGTTTCAGGTTGTGCATAGGACTTGAACTAGGGCTTGGGTATGCCACTGATTCATCGATCCAAAGATTGCATTGGGTTTCTCGTAGCTAATAGCACAAGTGCTGGAGTTTTGGAGGCACTCAATTAAACTTGGAAGGGTGCGACACTAGGGGTCGCGGAATCATGTACATCACAATGCCAAGGATGTATTTTGACTCATAGGTGCGAGTGCCATGGGGTCGTTTCCATCGTGAAATTCGTGCATAGTGGAGTTCGTCGGATCCGCCGGTTTGTAGATTCATTGATTATGGAGCGAGAAAAGAAGAGGGAAAAATGGAATCTTGTGGACTTGTAGGTTACAAGAACTTACATATACAAGATAATTAGATGGAGGGGAAAGAAGGATTAGGGGGTAATTAGTTTAATTAATTATTGTTAAGTTAATTACATTGTTTATTCAGAATCGTTAAACTTATATCATTTGCAACTTTTGCATACATGGTTGGATTTAGAAATCGTTTCTTCCGTTGGACTCATATTGGCGAGCTCTACGTTTTAAAGCTGATTTGGGTTTATTTGGTTGAGATGGATGATATTTTCTCAAATTGGACTGTATTTGTTTGTACAGTATAAATCTGATGTTTTAAACCAATTTCTAGTTATATAACGTATTATTTAGGTTAGTTGAACCTAACAAATAATTAATAAGAAGATTAAAAAATGATTTAAAAAGTTTAACCTGATTATCACATTTTCATATATTTGTGTGCTATTACATGCTATTTACCCATTTACGCATTAATATGTGTTATTTTGACCACACTGTTTGATTTATATTATCTTAACACTTATTTCACTGTGGTTGTTATAGATAGGTTTTATTTGATCTATCATTGCTATTATGGATGTTTGTATGCTAGTTTAAAGATCTGTATAAACATTGGTTGCATAGTTGAATGGTTAGCTTAGCTTAGCTTAAAGCGTCGTTCGTAGACGATCTAGTACTAGGAAATATCGTTCGTTAGAGTTAGGGGTGGTTTTCGATCGAATGCACATGTCAATTTATATTGACTGAGCGCACAATGACTATAGACTCGAACGGATGAGATAAATTCTCGAAGGAGCTTCAAAGTGCATGGCTAGATTCGACAATGGAGTAGAATTGGAACTCCGCGGCGGATTTGAAGTTGGAGCGACAACGAAGCTTGGCAGCCGATTTGACTATAGAATGGTTGATATCAACTACTATTGTTATTGGCCATTTTTGCCAGTTTGATATGGATGATGATGCGATTTCAAAGAGAAGGATATGATTGTTTGTTCAATAGTTGGTTCAACATGGTGGCCCTTAGATCGATGGCCGTGGCTTGAGGCTGTTTCGATGGATGGTTTTTCCCCCGATATATGAAACAAGGGATTTTGAGTTAAGACGATGAGATTACCAAAGGAGAGTCCCGAGGACATTGAAATTCTACGACTGTGTCTAAGATCATCCACAAACTATGATGTCTTCGAGCATGTTTATAAGGACAACCCAGGATGGGCTCTGTTGCGGGGAAACGTGTGCTAAGCGATTTGTAATGTTTGTAGGTTTCGATATGTACTGGTAGAGCGTGAATACTTTTGCAATGATCGTTGGGTGACGATGGCCCTTGGAGCAATGATAGCTCTTGGATTTTATTGCCCTGAACTATCATTTGATGGTTTAGTTCCTGGCAGTATGAGAGGCATGGATTCAAGTACGAGGAACAAAGACTGTAGTCGTCCTTGATCTGATGATGGGATCATACAAATATTATACGTACCCGACGCACTGAGTGAGTGAATGTGAGGATGGATGCTATGGTTTTTTACCTATTTATCACCATTTTGGTACTTAGACATCTATCACACTCTTTACACCTGATGTTTAGTAAAGAGTTTCATATACCTTTTTTATGTGATAACTCTGTGGATGTAGGGGCAAAATATGTATGATTTTCCATACCCTCCATTTTGTATACTACTACGAATTTTACAGTACTTTGAGATTTGTTTATCACTCACACCAGACTGTTGTTTGATCCAAGGTTCTATGTTCTCTCTTATTACCTTGGGTGCTCATCGACAATGCTGATGAGAAACCCAAGTGACAGATATGTGCATTACTTGGAGTTATATAGGTGGAATATGAGGAGATGATGTTTTTCATACTTGTATTATATTTGTTTATTCTACTGTGTAACACTGTGGAGTCTTGACAGTGTTATGTATTCTTATTAGAGACAAGTTGTTTAGTTTGGTTATTTATTTCTTGTATAAACTATATTATTGTTCTGTATAACTATATGAGCCTGTATACTCTGATTATATGGTTTAGATAACTATTACTGTTTCGCCTATTTTATATCAGTGATCATTTTTACTAATTACATAAATATGATGTGTTGTGAGATATATAATATGTTCAGTGATTGTATTTTATATCCTCCCATTCTCTTCTCTTTTATGTTCTTCTTTCCGTTCCCTTTTCTCTTCTTTTCTACTATTTCATTCTCTTGACAACCACTATACATCGATTAGCTGCTTGTGCAACGCGTTATTGAGTTATATAGGCAATGGTGGCATATAAGGAGTCGTCACATTTGGTATTAGAGCTTACGATGAACTGTTTAACCTAAGCAGTATCAAATCGAGAGTTAACATATACGAGAGAGTAAGTATTTGTGTATATTTGGTTTTAAAATCTATATATTATTAATATGTATAATATAGATTGTTTTTCACATGAGTGCCATTAGAATAGCTTTCTTTGTTTGCGACTGATCATCCTAATCACTTATTTGAGATGATCTAGCGAACAAGAAATGCTATTAATTACTCCGTCTTTGAAGTTGAGAATCGAGGATAATCGACAACTACTAGCCTCCATTTACATTTTATGTTCCTAGAAATGGTACAAATCGATTAGGTGCTCAACTGCAGTGAGTCGACTATGACGTGCTGTATGGATACTTACGTGTCTATGTAGCAGGCAGTTCCTTGGAACGAAGCCAACTATTGTGGTGCGAGAGCTATTTGGGTTCTCGCATGGATTTCTTCAATGACTTGGAGTTGGATGTTGAATAAATTATCAATTTCCTCCTAAGAGACTCCAACGTTGAGCCTAAACTGGTCGAGAGTCTTTATTGTTTCAAGTTCTCGAAATCTCTTAGCTCGAGACCAGTTCATGGTTCACTCTAAAGAGGTATCTATCGAATTCTTAGGAGTCGAGGAGTTTGCCGATTTAGGCGATATGTCTATAGTAGAATTTGTGAACAAATTCGATGTGCTATCGAAGTGTGGTTATTCTCTATGTTATCACTCCGAATCTGGAGTTTGTAGCTGGGTTGAGTGATTGACTCGAAAGGCGAATATTTCATTATGGGAGAATGATAACCCGAAGGAGTCAACCAAGGAAGTACGTGATGTTTGAGCTAATCCCCAATATAGAATTTGTGTAACGACCCGGATTTTTGATCGATTAATTTTAAATATTTAATATTTATTTTTTATATTGAATTGATAATATAAATGAATTTTAATGTTAAGTTATCAATTTAAAAATCGATTTCGATTTGATATCGAATATATTAAATTATCGTAATGCGAAATATAATTGAATTCAAAGAAAAACTGAATCAAAAACAATTCTGATGATCAATATATATATATTCTATTTGAGTATAGATGACGATAATACTAATTTATTATCGAAGAATTTATTTGTTTGAATATAAATTATATTATATCAATTTAATATGGTTATTTTATTTATACGTTCGAATTAAATTTTTTAGTCTATTCTGTGAGTTCAGAATAGTGTAATTACGTTGAATGTCGGTCGGTAGGTTAAAATAGCGGTTCGAGATTTAAATTAATGGACCCAGAAATATTGGATTATGGATAGGTACAAAATCAAATCAGTATCTATTTAAAAAGAATAAAATCCCTTTAAATCAAATCGAATTGAATAAAGATCAAATCATACTTAAAAATGTTGTCCTTAACCTACCATCATACGCAGGCCTATTCCTTCCACACGAAGACTCCTTTCTGTATATACATGCGCAACATATCCTGCTCTTCTTTTCTTTTCTAAAGTCTGATCCTCAGTAGGAATGGAAACTGTGTAAGCATCAGAAGTGAATTAAAATGGTCGCTCCATTTAAAAAAAACCCAAATTCGAAATGCAACTTTATGTTGGAGCAAATTGGAGGTTGTCGAGATGTTTTTGGGAAGTGGTGCATGCCTCGACGGATTTTGGTAGGGTTCGATTTGAGGTCGACGGTGGTGGGTGATTTAGGTGTCGCGAGTTCAAGTGTTCTAGGGTTTATCAGAGCGGTTCGAAAGGAAAAAGTGGAAGTCGATCATTTTGGGGCAGTGCGATTTGTCAGCAGCGCCTAAGAGGAAGAGCAGTTCGCATTTTTCTATAGGGGCGGAGTTCAGTCAACATCGAGGCATATGGTTTTGGAATTTCTTTCATCGATTCAACAATGGGACTTGGATTCCTATACACGGTGGAGAGTAGCAAATTACGGTGGAAATCTCATTGGGTTTTGGCGAAATAAATGTCGCATTTGTATATTTATTTCGATGTCGTGATGTTGGTAAGTGATTGGAAGATGACATCGTGGTTGAGTGGCAATGGAGAAGAAGGGTATCGGTGGAGTTTATTCTGAGTTTTGCAAAGGAGGACTAACGAGTTACGGTAGCAGTGAAAGGGGATTGCCAGATTGAAGGAGGCGTGTGCGGATTACAGTGAAGAAGTGATGATTCAGGAGATCTGTGAATTGAATCTTGTAGGGACAGGAAGGAGATGGGATGCCTTGGTACTATCGAATCTGAAAAACAACATGGTATCGAAGGAGACGGAGTATGAGGATATCGCGACAATGGTGAAAGAAAAAGAAGAAGCATGTTCTTTTATTTTGGATAGTAAGAAGATACAGATTTTTATTGGAGAAGAAGGGTTTTAAAATAAATAATTAAGGTAATTAAGCTTCAATCATATTTAAATTTGTTCAATTGTTTATACAATAAATTTCTAACTCGAACAAAATCAGATGCGTGCGCCGAAAATCACGTTAGGCTTACAACTGCGGATTACATAAGCTGGAATGAAAATCGAAATCCGAATGGATTAAATTAAAAATCTCGGTGAGTAATTCTCACTCTGAAATTTATTTAAATTTATTTTATCATCAAAATAAATTGTTGATTGCTTGGATACGTTTATAAATTGTTTATCAGTGTTGGCTATTTTATATATATAAATATATTAGTTATTTAGGATTGGTGGTTGTGGTTATTATATATATTAGTGATTGGATAGTTCCCGCAGTACCATTAGCGGATGCCCGCCGTATCATTAGCGGATGACCCTATATGCCCCCACGCTATAATAGTGGATGACCTTCTATACCGCGATATCCTGCCTCGAAGCAGGATGGGTATTATTTATGTTGGCTAACGTCTGTGGATGCAGGAAAACAGGTTGGAGGAATCCAACTGGATTCATCAAAATTTACTATTTGTTTGTTCTTATATATATTATCACATATGAATTGGTTGGTTTGATTGTTTAAATATCACTAAGGGCCTAAATGTTGATTTATATAAAATATCGTAAAATGATATTTAGAGATTTAAAAGGAAAATCTATTTTTCCAAAAATAGAATTCGAATTTTGAACGGAACATAAATATTTACTTGTTTTGTAAAATAAAAACAAGTATTGAATTTATAAACAGCGTTTACAAATTAGATAATGCAGTGAATTTATAAACAATGTTTATAAATAAAATGAAATGATTTTCATGGGATAACAAGGGAATTGAAATGAATTTATAAACAATGTTTATAAATAGAAATGGGAAAAAAATATCATTGGATAATTTGAATATTTAAATTCAAATGTGAATTTAAAGATGGAAATGGGGAAATCGTTTTAAAGAAATAAACTACGGAATTTATTCTGATGTTCAGAATATAAATTCAACTAAAATAAATCCGTAAGGATTTATGATTTGAATTCGATGAATTCGATTTTATTTAAATAGAAGTTAAATTGAATATGAAAATAAATTGGGTGTTATATATATAAGTTATTATAAATAGAAATATTCCAAAATAAGATTTTGGTTTTATATAGATTTCGAAATAGACTTGTTTGAATATAAAACAAGGAAATTTATAAAATGGTATTTATAATAATTATCAAGAGATAATTTAAATATTTAAATTCAAATATGAATTTAAAAATAGAATTTGAAATCATTCGAGCGGGAACAACGGTTTTTATTCCGCAATTCGGAATATCAAAGGGATAAAGTTTCAAATAGAAAATTGAAAAGGGAACTTGTTTAAATATATGAAACAAGGAAGTTGAATTTATAAATAGTGTTATAAATTTGGTGAAATAAATTGTCATTTGGATAATTTAAACCATTTAAATTCAAATAGGAATTAAATAGTAAATTGGGAAGTGTTTTGAAAACAAAACGATTGATTATATTTCGGAATTCGGAATATAAGCTGAATTGAGAAAAATTCAACGGGTATATAATTGAAATTCGATTATATTGAATTTTACAAAATAATTTATTTATAAAAGGAATTGGAATTAAATATAGAAGATCGAAGTATAAATAAATATATTATCGAGTAAGGAAAAATCGACAATTATAGATAATCGAAAATATTAAGTTGAATTGGGAAACTGATTTGATATATATTAAAAATATATCAGAATTGAGTTGAATTTATTTTAAACGAAGTTTAAATGTTTATATATATAAATATAATTAAAACGAACTCACCGCAACGCGGTAATTCGTAAATTGGAGTTTCGAACTTCAATTGAGTATGTAGAACTCAATTTAAATCGGAATTCTTTGAAGTAAGAACCGTCAGGACCGACTGAATAATAGTTTTCTAATGGAAGAGAAAAATCTGGATTTTGTCTTATAGATTTTGAGTTATGTCAAAATCAAATTTTCAGAAAAACAGCGCCAGAACCATTATGAAACCATAACGGTTTATTTATATAATTAAAGGATTTTAAAGAAATAAAATCCGAATTGCCATTAGAAAAATCCAGATTGGAGATGTAAAATAAATATGAACTCCAGTAAAGTAAGTGAAATGATTTTTGAGACAAAAATCAGATTTTTAGTTATTGAATAAAACTAACTAATTTGAATAATAATTAATTAATTGAAATTCGATATGAAAATGGACTTTAAATAAGTAAAGGAGATTTGAGAAATTTTGTTCGAAATCGAATATGGAACTTGAGTCGAAATGGGATTAAATTAATTCATAAGCAAGATAAAATGATAATTGAACATGATATGTTTAAATATAAAGTGGAATAGGCAAAATAGCTAGTTAGAAAATAAATTAGCGAATTGGGTTAAGACGAATGGATTGAGTGAAACTAAATGGGAATATTTGGATGTGTTAAGCAGGTATGGAAATGAAGTGTATATAGATTATAATTCGAGTGCCCGACAAAAAGGTACACGTTTAAATTCCATATGAGATTTTATGCGTTGAATCGGCAAACCACTCGGCTTTTTGATTTTCTTTTTGAATGGAAAGGGCCTAGTGAGGCGAGTTGAGGTTTGAACTATCGACCAGTACAAAGGTGGTTATGGCAAAATTTTCAGGAAATTTAAGGAGTTAGAATATTTTTAAGATAATTTGAAAATTAGAAATCTATATATCAAAATATATAGAATCCGGTAAGGAAACGAACTTAAAAATAGAATATTATAAACAAAAAGGAAATCAAAAATCTGGTAATAGAAAGATATATATATATACGTTTTAAAAATGAATAAGTGGTTTTTATGGTGTTGATGATTTGAGATAAGCGGTCTTGTCTGTTTTGAAGTTAAAGATGTTATTCAGTCAAGGTATGAGAGGTAATTATACCCCAACTTGATTGATTTCATTTTTAACCGATAAGTAGCAAGATCCAGTCTCAAAGAGAAATGTTTGAATAAGAGTTAGCTGAATGCAGTGTTTTGGGTTGTTGTAACGATGTTTTACACAACATTCGTTTTAACCCAAGTAAGTGGAAATTTAGAAATATAATAAGTAAATATTTTCTGAGTGTAGAAATGAACGGGCGTGAAAGAGATAAGTAATTGGAATGTTTTCCAGTTATAAATAGAAGATCTTTTCTACGTATAGAAAATAAAAGAAGGCGATATATGGAAATGTTTTCCAAATAGCGAAAAGGGCCAAGATGATTGTTGAAAATATTTGGTTAACAAATATTGTGTAAAGACCCGCAACTTCCCCGTAAAGGAAAGCGTCGGATAGTTCGAGAACAAACCACAACAGAACACATAGAAAAGAACGTTTCATTGCTTATTACAACAATGCATCGGATTACAAGAATATACAGAGTATAAAAGAATATTACACAGAAATATCAGAGATTTAAATTACATTTAAATACATCGCAGCGGGAAATAATACAATACACAACTAGAAGAGATATACGGATACAAAGCTTTCCGGATATCATTCCAGCTGTAAACCAGGATCCTGTGAATATAAATCTGCAAAACCAAAACTACTAGCTGCCCGTGTCAAAATAAGGGCACCCAGAGTTTAGGTTAAAACAATAAACTCCAGGTCAGTCATGTGACTGGTGTGAGAACTAAAACAGTTATTAATCTTTATTTTCAAAGTTAGGTAAATCAAGGGACCACGCCGTATAACACGGAACGGGTTTCCTCCCAAGAATACCAGTGCATAAAACAAACAGCGCAATGCTAAATAAAGAAAAATGAAGCTGTTATAAGACCCAGGTCCTATCACACAATGCAAACGCAAGCCGGGGGATAGGGTTTTCCCTTATAACAGCCAAAGAATGTTTGATACGCTTAAAACAGATCATTTGATACTACTATAAGTGCATAGTGTATAAAACAACTTCAAATCATAAGTATCAATCATAGGCGGCATGAATGCCCCATACCACTATGTCGCCATATATAGGTTATACAATCAAAATCGCAAAGTCTCGTATTTGGAAATTGGATTTCCGTCTATGAACCGAGGCTAGGGGCAAGATCCTCAACCGATTCGTGACTCTCTAGCCCGAGCCACCGGAACAGCCGCAACTGCCCCATGGAGCGACAGGGCCGGTCCACCGATGTGGATTATAGTGCCTGAACAATACGTTTCCCCGCCCTTTGGGGCGTAAACGAGCCAACTAAATGACTCCATCGGTTCGAGAACGACCGATCAATCCGAGGCGCCTCGCAACAGCAACAACCACATAAGTCAAACTCGTCAGGGCGTGTAAAACCACTGACGCCACTTCTAACTAGAAAGAAACGCAAGTCCTCCCTGAGGTCCGTCTCCCGTTTTTGGTTCATACCTGGTGTGAAACACGCGAGGTAAACGTTACACAAAGCTACGCCACAAAGGCCGTGCTTTGATCATCAACCACAAGACTTTGCTTTTCAACAGAAGCCTTGATCATTTGCATCTTAGCATGCCACACAGGCAAACCATCCTATGCAACCGATATCAGTCACACAGAATGAAATCCGATGTCAGACACACAGTCCATTTACAAGTCCGTTCTGGGTCTGAACGAAACCGGAGGCACCTAGTACCCCGCATATCCATCGATCTCCAAGTACGTCTGGACGATCACTAACTGTTTCCATCTTCTTGGGTGTACAGCCCAATCAAGATCATCAGTTATCACCCAAACGACGTGAAGACCTCCGGTCTTCGACCATCGTCTTCATCTTCGACTTATCGTCGTATCAGTTATTCAGAATGGGATAAACCCGGTCTTTCCGAATAACTCGCGTATATATTCTAAAAGTGTTACACAAACACAACATACGCCTCATTCCAATTCATTAGTCACTAACCGTAAATTAATCAAGAGAATAATTCCCCAAACATTAACCCCGAAGGCCGAAACCAACATCAGATCAATATCCAGAAAACCATTCTGCTTGGCTAACCGACAGTTAGTTTCTAAATTTCACGTTCAAATCTAATTAAAGATTTAACTATCGCCTGGAGCAAAACTGGTGATACTCCATTCTCGATCTTTTCAATCTAATTAAAGATTCATTAAAACTCCACTTAGTTTTAATCTGTGACTGGGTTAAAGAATCAGTGTCATTTAAAACACGGTTCACGATAAACCCAAAGTCACAGCCCATTAATTATCGGGTTAAAGAACAAGTGTTATTTAAAACACTGTTCACGATAAACCCAAAAATCAATATCAATTCAATTCCAATTAAATATTATTTAATTGGTACACTTCATTAAATCTAAATAAAAAGATTTAATCATTTCTCAACTGGGTTCAAGAACAGTGTTAGTGAAGACACCATTCACGACAAACCCAAATCACATTCATTAATTATCGGGTTAAAGAACAAGTGTTATTTAAAACACTGTTCACGATAAACCCAAAAATCAATATCCATTCAATTCCAATTAAATATTATTTAATTGGTACACTTCATTAAATCTAAATCAAAAGATTTAATCTTTTCTCAACTGGGTTCAAGAACAGTGTTAGTGAAGACACCATTCACGACAAACCCAAATCACATTCATTAATTATCGGGTTAAAGAACAAGTGTTATTTAAAACACTGTTCACGATAAACCCAAAAATCAATATCAATTCAATTCCAATTAAATATTATTTAATTGGTACACTTCATTAAATCTAAATAAAAAGATTTAATCTTTTCTCAACTGGGTTCAAGAACAGTGTTAGTGAAGACACCATTCACGACAAACCCAAATCACATTCATTAATTATCGGGTTAAAGAACAAGTGTTATTTAAAACACTGTTCACGATAAACCCAAAAATCAATATCAATTCAATTCCAATTAAATATTATTTAATTGGTACACTTCATTAAATCTAAATAAAAAGATTTAATCTTTTCTCAACTGGGTTCAAGAACAGTGTTAGTGAAGACACCATTCACGACAAACCCAAATCACATTCATTAATTATCGGGTTAAAGAACAAGTGTTATTTAAAACACTGTTCACGATAAACCCAAAAATCAATATCAATTCAATTCCAATTAAATATTATTTAATTGGTACACTTCATTAAATCTAAATAAAAAGATTTAATCTTTTCTCAACTGGGTTCAAGAACAGTGTTAGTGAAGACACCATTCACGACAAACCCAAATCACATTCGATATTCAATACAAGGCTCTGAATAGAAAATATATCGGCTTATATTCAATATCAAATTCTACGACTAACAAATGTCGTATTGGAAATAACGATATAAATATATATATATCTTTCAAATTTCCATAACAACACCTGTATAATCACGAATTCCAACATCGAAATATTCCGAAGACAATTTCGATTCAAATCCACTCCAATGCAATTATTGGAAATTTTGGTTATTTTCAAAACCCTTTTCAAATTCAATTTATTTATTTAAAAATAAATAGAATTATATTTCTAGTTCAAAACTAGTTCATTTCGATAAAAATCCATTTTTATCTTTTCAAATATGGAGTTTTTCATCCCAAACTTTCACAAATCATTTCTTATGATTTTACACAAATTATTACTATTTTTAATAATTTTATCAAGGCCCGTACAGTCGATTTCCATCAATGGTCATCGAACTGCACTTACAGCGACCTTTTTCGAATTTGATTTGGACATAATTCCAAATCCAACCGTTAGATTTCAAATTTCTAATATTCGTTAGAAAGCTCTTTTCGATACGAACCCAACGGTTCCGGTTTTAGGAGAATCCGACGGTCGGATCTCCCGCAATGTCCGTTTGAAATAAATGGTCGAAATTCGCGAACTACCGCGGCGCGGCGCGTTCTATTCAGGCCATTTATATTATATATATATTATATATAATATATATTTCGTCGATTTCTATTCAAAACGAATTATATAAATAGTTTTAAAATTCGTTTCAAAATCTATTTCAACTTCCTTTTCAATTCAAATCAAAATTGAATTCTTCTTTATAAATTCGTTTTAAAATTCATTTCCATTCAATTCAAATTTCAATTCAATTTGAATTCATATTCAATTCAATTCATTTCGAAATCGTTTTCAATTCAATTCATTTCGAAATCGTTTTCAATTCAATTCATTTCGAAATCGTTTTCAATTCAATTCATTTCGAAATCGTTTTCAATTCAATTCATTTCGAAATCGTTTTTAAAATCGATATAAATATCGTTCACGTCAAAATGGCGTCAATCTAATCAACACGGCTTCATATACTCCTTTATTTTCAAATATTCTATTTCAAATATTTCTTTTTCAAATATTTCTTTTTCAAATATTTCTTTTTCAAAACTGGAATGAGGCCCAATCAATTACCATATAAAATTAATTATATGGATTTTCATACAACACATGTATATAATAGCATTGAAAATAATCAACCATCAACCAAAGTGCACTACACTGTATAAGCATCAAATATAGGTATTCAACGCTTATAACAGCCTGTCAATCAATCGATCGACATATTTAATCAATCAGGATGAGTGAACTTCAAATTTCATCCTAACACCCGTGTGGGGTTTCAAACAATCAAACACATATTTTATTTGTGCAGTTAGGCGATGTGTAAAATTTATCGACCCAATCAACGTCATTCAAATAGGTGTACATAAACAAACCGTCTGGTTTGTAAATGAATATTTATTTATTCACATTCACGTTATAAATTATATTTTTAACGATAACACATTTTATTTTAACATATGAATTTCTATTCAGTTCATTCTTTAAATAAAATGCTATTTTTATTTTTCTAACTTATTTTAGAAAATTTCGGCGGCATAACGGCACGATACTAGAAACGGGACAAGGCCTAGCCTTATCCCCGGTCTAGTGAAGGCCCACGCCATTCACACATCAATCAAATTCACTTTCGTTATGCAAACCACAAAATTTGGAGTAAGGGTCTAACCTAGCCTTACTCCTTCGCCTTATAACGGCGCACGTCTAATCCTATCCAATTTATCGATTTGATTTTTCACACCACAAACCACATTCAAACCAATATCACAATCAATAACCAAACAGCCAAACAAACAAGTCCATGGTCTGTGGACGATTGTGTCGGGTGCTACTAAGCACCGTCTGCATCCTAGTATATATATAACTAGAAAAATTAAATTGAAAGGTGAGAAATTCTCACCTTTAGCTATCCAATCATCTCGACTCTTCTTTTGCAGAAGTCTTCGTCGTTTCGCCTTTTTGTCACCTTCGCTGTCCAAGGCCACTATATATATAAAAATCGAATTTTTATTTCAAAGTTCAATATATAAAAATCGAATTTTTATTTCAAAGTTCAACATATAAAAATCATATTTTTATTTCAAAGTTCAATATATAAAAATCGAATTTTTTATTTCAAAAAGTTCAAATCATTTCCTTTTTAAAATCTAAATCTTTCACTTTTAAAGTTTAAACCTTTTCACCTTTAAAGTTTAAAATACCTTTTTCAAATCAAAGTTTTTTTTTTTTTTTTAAAATTCCTAAAATCAGTTTTAACTTTTTAAAACAAAATCAGTTTTATTCTTTTCATTTTCAGCTTTATACTTTATAAAAATTTCAGTTTTACTTTAAATAAAATTTCAGTTTTTAATTTCCTAAAAATTCAGTTTTTAAAATCAACTAAATACAGTTTTTAAAATCATCAAAATTCAGTTTTTAAAATCAACAAAATTTACAGATAAATGAAAATAAGTAAATAAATAAAAAAAAACCAAAACTTACAGGGGCTCGTCGAGTGGTCGGGGGGGGGGGCTTCATCGGCTGTCGATTAGGGCAGGGGGGGGGTCGGAGCTTCGAGGTGGCGGAGGAGGAGAAGGGGAGGGCGGCGAGGTAAGGGGGCTGCGGCTTCGATTGGGGGAGCTGGGTGGTTTCGCGTCGTTCGATGCGAAGGAGGAGGGGATCGCGAATGGGTGGGGCCCGCCTGGGCGGCGGCGCGGTGGCGCAGTCGGGGAGAGATGCGGCGGCGATGTCTGGACTGCGGCGCTCGATCCAATTTAGGGTTTCTTCCTCTTTTTTTTTTTTTTTTTTTTTCCTGTTAACTGAAATAAAAAGTGAAAGGGGGCCAAGCGGGAGATAAGGAGGGAAAGGGGAATTAAGAAATATTTTTTTTTTTTTTTTATTATTATTATTATTTAATTATTTAATTTTGCAAATAGGTTGGCTTTTATATATGACCTCGAAACGAGGCCCACCGCCTGTCGCCCATAGCGTTTCACCCCCATTCCGAACACAATGGGATATGTATCGCAAGCTGATTTGATCGTTACAATCTGTTTCCTTTGAATTTACATTTAAATCACAAAATTGAATTTTAAACGTACATTTCAAATTACCGGGGTCACATACTAACTAGAAAAATTCCAGAAAAATATTTTCTAGCTTCGTATTGACGATACGGTCCTAATAAAACTAGTTTCGTCGAATTCCGAGACCGTTGGAAAAATGGCCAATTTCCAGTCGATTAAAATCAACTGAAACTGGTCAAACGCGTTTTCCTTTGCCACGCTCACATATGGATTCGAAAAATTATGAAATTTAAAACCTAGCAATAACTTTACATCACGGACCCAACAAAAGTGGTTTCGTCGAAATCCGAGGTCGTTTGCAAAAAGTCTATTTTTAAGGGCCTTATATATATAAAAATATATATAAATTCCACAGCGACTATTTCTAATTTTAAACTGGACATATCTTATCATTTCTAAGATGAAATCTCAGTTTGTTAACTTCGTTACAAAGATATAGTTATACAGATTCAAATATTTCTTGTTTCGTTCAATTCTGACTTATATTGAATTCTGTATATTCATTTGAAATTAGAAATCGAATTTTCGAACTACCGCGCCATTTTCAATTCCTTTTATAATTATATATAATTATTATATATTCTAACGACGACGCGTATAATATATACGTTCGAATTATTTTCAAAATACATTTCTCGTCCATATTATTTAAAATAATTCATTTTAAATAATCAAAATTCGCTAAAATGGCCAAAATAAAAATTTCAAACTGGCTCGCATTTTACGGGTTGTTACAATCTCCCCCACTTAAAACTTTTCGTCCCCGAAAAGGAACAAAGTCGAAAGTGGTTTGATTAATCAACTCTACGCTCGATCAGGCTTCCATTCTCTAACTTTTCAGTTTCTGAGAATTTTCTAAAATTTCAAAAATTTGGCTAACTCCCTAAATTTTCGAAAAATTTCGCCATAACCTCCCCTGCACCGGGAGCATCGGGGAATTTCAAATAGCTTCCCCGGTCCTTCAGATCTCAAAAAGAAAAAGAAAAAGCCAAGCGGCTAGCCAATAGGCTCACAAAATCATCATCACCCAAACAAAACAGGAAATTATGTAGTAAACATGTACCTATTTGTCGGGCAAACAAATTTTATTCTCTGGCTCTAGCCTCCTTGCTATGACCTGTTCAATAAAAGTATATGTATATGCAAGCAAATGCGACCAATTTTCAATACAATTCAATATTTGGTTCCATTAGGCTAAATGGCTAAAAACTAGCAAACAAATAAACAAACAACACAAACATCAATCAATTAATGAATTATCATTTTCAAATTCATAATTTTGATACATATACAAAAATCATGTTTTTGATGCCAAATCACAACAAGGTATTCTAGCTATATAAGATTTGGTTCTCACACCAGTCTAATGGAAATATATAGAAAATCACACCTTCGACACTCGAATATAAATGCTGATGATGATGCACCATCATCAGGATCATCCCCGGGTGACTAGAGTGTGGTTCTATATCTATCCAATATATTAAAACTTCGAATACACGCGGATCAGACGTATACGCAAAATCTATATATACTGGATTGTCCACATCTATATAAATAGATAATCAAATACGAATAATTGATTTAAATTTTCAAAACAAATTTTGTTTTCATTTTTAAAAATATACTCTTCACACTCGTTCTAGGATACTACTGATCCCATCTCTAACGAGTCATACCCATTGGATATTACTAATCCAATATCTGATGAATTCTTTCGTATGGTTCTAATGTGCCTTGTTCTCTGCTTTGTAAACCAAAGCTCTGATACCACGTGTAAAGACCCGCAACTTCCCCGTAAAGGAAAGCGTCGGATAGTTCGAGAACAAACCACAACAGAACACATAGAAAAGAACGTTTCATTGCTTATTACAACAATGCATCAGATTACAAGAATATACAGAGTATAAAAGAATATTACACAGAAATATCAGAGATTTAAATTACATTTAAATACATCGCAGCGGGAAATAATACAATACACAACTAGAAGAGATATACGGA
The DNA here is from genome assembly GCA_030737875.1 of Allium sativum. NCBI lineage: Eukaryota > Viridiplantae > Streptophyta > Magnoliopsida > Asparagales > Amaryllidaceae > Allium > Allium sativum. The sequence goes on from CM060919.1 coordinate 632,891,343, forward strand.
TACAAAGCTTTCCGGATATCATTCCAGCTGTAAACCAGGATCCTGTGAATATAAATCTGCAAAACCAAAACTACTAGCTGCCCGTGTCAAAATAAGGGCACCCAGAGTTTAGGTTAAAACAATAAACTCCAGGTCAGTCATGTGACTGGTGTGAGAACTAAAACAGTTATTAATCTTTATTTTCAAAGTTAGGTAAATCAAGGGACCACGCCGTATAACACGGAACGGGTTTCCTCCCAAGAATACCAGTGCATAAAACAAACAGCGCAATGCTAAATAAAGAAAAATGAAGCTGTTATAAGACCCAGGTCCTATCACACAATGCAAACGCAAGCCGGGGGATAGGGTTTTCCCTTATAACAGCCAAAGAATGTTTGATATGCTTAAAACAGATCATTTGATACTACTATAAGTGCATAGTGTATAAAACAACTTCAAATCATAAGTATCAATCATAGGCGGCATGAATGCCCCATACCACTATGTCGCCATATATAGGTTATACAATCAAAATCGCAAAGTCTCGTATTTGGAAATTGGATTTCCGTCTATGAACCGAGGCTAGGGGCAAGATCCTCAACCGATTCGTGACTCTCTAGCCCGAGCCACCGGAACAGCCGCAACTGCCCCATGGAGCGACAGGGCCGGTCCACCGATGTGGATTATAGTGCCTGAACAATACGTTTCCCCGCCCTTTGGGGCGTAAACGAGCCAACTAAATGACTCCATCGGTTCGAGAACGACCGATCAATCCGAGGCGCCTCGCAACAGCAACAACCACATAAGTCAAACTCGTCAGGGCGTGTAAAACCACTGACGCCACTTCTAACTAGAAAGAAACGCAAGTCCTCCCTGAGGTCCGTCTCCCGTTTTTGGTTCATACCTGGTGTGAAACACGCGAGGTAAACGTTACACAAAGCTACGCCACAAAGGCCGTGCTTTGATCATCAACCACAAGACTTTGCTTTTCAACAGAAGCCTTGATCATTTGCATCTTAGCATGCCACACAGGCAAACCATCCTATGCAACCGATATCAGTCACACAGAATGAAATCCGATGTCAGACACACAGTCCATTTACAAGTCCGTTCTGGGTCTGAACGAAACCGGAGGCACCTAGTACCCCGCATATCCATCGATCTCCAAGTACGTCTGGACGATCACTAACTGTTTCCATCTTCTTGGGTGTACAGCCCAATCAAGATCATCAGTTATCACCCAAACGACGTGAAGACCTCCGGTCTTCGACCATCGTCTTCATCTTCGACTTATCGTCGTATCAGTTATTCAGAATGGGATAAACCCGGTCTTTCCGAATAACTCGCGTATATATTCTAAAAGTGTTACACAAACACAACATACGCCTCATTCCAATTCATTAGTCACTAACCGTAAATTAATCAAGAGAATAATTCCCCAAACATTAACCCCGAAGGCCGAAACCAACATCAGATCAATATCCAGAAAACCATTCTGCTTGGCTAACCGACAGTTAGTTTCTAAATTTCACGTTCAAATCTAATTAAAGATTTAACTATCGCCTGGAGCAAAACTGGTGATACTCCATTCTCGATCTTTTCAATCTAATTAAAGATTCATTAAAACTCCACTTAGTTTTAATCTGTGACTGGGTTAAAGAATCAGTGTCATTTAAAACACGGTTCACGATAAACCCAAAGTCACAGCCCATTAATTATCGGGTTAAAGAACAAGTGTTATTTAAAACACTGTTCACGATAAACCCAAAAATCAATATCAATTCAATTCCAATTAAATATTATTTAATTGGTACACTTCATTAAATCTAAATAAAAAGATTTAATCATTTCTCAACTGGGTTCAAGAACAGTGTTAGTGAAGACACCATTCACGACAAACCCAAATCACATTCATTAATTATCGGGTTAAAGAACAAGTGTTATTTAAAACACTGTTCACGATAAACCCAAAAATCAATATCCATTCAATTCCAATTAAATATTATTTAATTGGTACACTTCATTAAATCTAAATCAAAAGATTTAATCTTTTCTCAACTGGGTTCAAGAACAGTGTTAGTGAAGACACCATTCACGACAAACCCAAATCACATTCATTAATTATCGGGTTAAAGAACAAGTGTTATTTAAAACACTGTTCACGATAAACCCAAAAATCAATATCAATTCAATTCCAATTAAATATTATTTAATTGGTACACTTCATTAAATCTAAATAAAAAGATTTAATCTTTTCTCAACTGGGTTCAAGAACAGTGTTAGTGAAGACACCATTCACGACAAACCCAAATCACATTCATTAATTATCGGGTTAAAGAACAAGTGTTATTTAAAACACTGTTCACGATAAACCCAAAAATCAATATCAATTCAATTCCAATTAAATATTATTTAATTGGTACACTTCATTAAATCTAAATAAAAAGATTTAATCTTTTCTCAACTGGGTTCAAGAACAGTGTTAGTGAAGACACCATTCACGACAAACCCAAATCACATTCATTAATTATCGGGTTAAAGAACAAGTGTTATTTAAAACACTGTTCACGATAAACCCAAAAATCAATATCAATTCAATTCCAATTAAATATTATTTAATTGGTACACTTCATTAAATCTAAATAAAAAGATTTAATCTTTTCTCAACTGGGTTCAAGAACAGTGTTAGTGAAGACACCATTCACGACAAACCCAAATCACATTCGATATTCAATACAAGGCTCTGAATAGAAAATATATCGGCTTATATTCAATATCAAATTCTACGACTAACAAATGTCGTATTGGAAATAACGATATAAATATATATATCTTTCAAATTTCCATAACAACACCTGTATAATCACGAATTCCAACATCGAAATATTCCGAAGACAATTTCGATTCAAATCCACTCCAATGCAATTATTGGAAATTTTGGTTATTTTCAAAACCCTTTTCAAATTCAATTTATTTATTTAAAAATAAATAGAATTATATTTCTAGTTCAAAACTAGTTCATTTCGATAAAAATCCATTTTTATCTTTTCAAATATGGAGTTTTTCATCCCAAACTTTCACAAATCATTTCTTATGATTTTACACAAATTATTACTATTTTTAATAATTTTATCAAGGCCCGTACAGTCGATTTCCATCAATGGTCATCGAACTGCACTTACAGCGACCTTTTTCGAATTTGATTTGGACATAATTCCAAATCCAACCGTTAGATTTCAAATTTCTAATATTCGTTAGAAAGCTCTTTTCGATACGAACCCAACGGTTCCGGTTTTAGGAGAATCCGACGGTCGGATCTCCCGCAATGTCCGTTTGAAATAAATGGTCGAAATTCGCGAACTACCGCGGCGCGGCGCGTTCTATTCAGGCCATTTATATTATATATATATTATATATAATATATATTTCGTCGATTTCTATTCAAAACGAATTATATAAATAGTTTTAAAATTCGTTTCAAAATCTATTTCAACTTCCTTTTCAATTCAAATCAAAATTGAATTCTTCTTTATAAATTCGTTTTAAAATTCATTTCCATTCAATTCAAATTTCAATTCAATTTGAATTCATATTCAATTCAATTCATTTCGAAATCGTTTTCAATTCAATTCATTTCGAAATCGTTTTCAATTCAATTCATTTCGAAATCGTTTTCAATTCAATTCATTTCGAAATCGTTTTCAATTCAATTCATTTCGAAATCGTTTTCAATTCAATTCATTTCGAAATCGTTTTTAAAATCGATATAAATATCGTTCACGTCAAAATGGCGTCAATCTAATCAACACGGCTTCATATACTCCTTTATTTTCAAATATTCTATTTCAAATATTTCTTTTTCAAATATTTCTTTTTCAAATATTTCTTTTTCAAAACTGGAATGAGGCCCAATCAATTACCATATAAAATTAATTATATGGATTTTCATACAACACATGTATATAATAGCATTGAAAATAATCAACCATCAACCAAAGTGCACTACACTGTATAAGCATCAAATATAGGTATTCAACGCTTATAACAGCCTGTCAATCAATCGATCGACATATTTAATCAATCAGGATGAGTGAACTTCAAATTTCATCCTAACACCCGTGTGGGGTTTCAAACAATCAAACACATATTTTATTTGTGCAGTTAGGCGATGTGTAAAATTTATCGACCCAATCAACGTCATTCAAATAGGTGTACATAAACAAACCGTCTGGTTTGTAAATGAATATTTATTTATTCACATTCACGTTATAAATTATATTTTTAACGATAACACATTTTATTTTAACATATGAATTTCTATTCAGTTCATTCTTTAAATAAAATGCTATTTTTATTTTTCTAACTTATTTTAGAAAATTTCGGCGGCATAACGGCACGATACTAGAAACGGGACAAGGCCTAGCCTTATCCCCGGTCTAGTGAAGGCCCACGCCATTCACACATCAATCAAATTCACTTTCGTTATGCAAACCACAAAATTTGGAGTAAGGGTCTAACCTAGCCTTACTCCTTCGCCTTATAACGGCGCACGTCTAATCCTATCCAATTTATCGATTTGATTTTTCACACCACAAACCACATTCAAACCAATATCACAATCAATAACCAAACAGCCAAACAAACAAGTCCATGGTCTGTGGACGATTGTGTCGGGTGCTACTAAGCACCGTCTGCATCCTAGTATATATATAACTAGAAAAATTAAATTGAAAGGTGAGAAATTCTCACCTTTAGCTATCCAATCATCTCGACTCTTCTTTTGCAGAAGTCTTCGTCGTTTCGCCTTTTTGTCACCTTCGCTGTCCAAGGCCACTATATATATAAAAATCGAATTTTTATTTCAAAGTTCAATATATAAAAATCGAATTTTTATTTCAAAGTTCAACATATAAAAATCATATTTTTATTTCAAAGTTCAATATATAAAAATCGAATTTTTTATTTCAAAAAGTTCAAATCATTTCCTTTTTAAAATCTAAATCTTTCACTTTTAAAGTTTAAACCTTTTCACCTTTAAAGTTTAAAATACCTTTTTCAAATCAAAGTTTTTTTTTTTTTTTTTAAAATTCCTAAAATCAGTTTTAACTTTTTAAAACAAAATCAGTTTTATTCTTTTCATTTTCAGCTTTATACTTTATAAAAATTTCAGTTTTACTTTAAATAAAATTTCAGTTTTTAATTTCCTAAAAATTCAGTTTTTAAAATCAACTAAATACAGTTTTTAAAATCATCAAAATTCAGTTTTTAAAATCAACAAAATTTACAGATAAATGAAAATAAGTAAATAAATAAAAAAAAACCAAAACTTACAGGGGCTCGTCGAGTGGTCGGGGGGGGGGCTTCATCGGCTGTCGATTAGGGCAGGGGGGGGTCGGAGCTTCGAGGTGGCGGAGGAGGAGAAGGGGAGGGCGGCGAGGTAAGGGGGCTGCGGCTTCGATTGGGGGAGCTGGGTGGTTTCGCGTCGTTCGATGCGAAGGAGGAGGGGATCGCGAATGGGTGGGGCCCGCCTGGGCGGCGGCGCGGTGGCGCAGTCGGGGAGAGATGCGGCGGCGATGTCTGGACTGCGGCGCTCGATCCAATTTAGGGTTTCTTCCTCTTTTTTTTTTTTTTTTTTTCTGTTAACTGAAATAAAAAGTGAAAGGGGGCCAAGCGGGAGATAAGGAGGGAAAGGGGAATTAAGAAATATTTTTTTTTTTTTTTTTTATTATTATTATTATTTAATTATTTAATTTTGCAAATAGGTTGGCTTTTATATATGACCTCGAAACGAGGCCCACCGCCTGTCGCCCATAGCGTTTCACCCCCATTCCGAACACAATGGGATATGTATCGCAAGCTGATTTGATCGTTACAATCTGTTTCCTTTGAATTTACATTTAAATCACAAAATTGAATTTTAAACGTACATTTCAAATTACCGGGGTCACATACTAACTAGAAAAATTCCAGAAAAATATTTTCTAGCTTCGTATTGACGATACGGTCCTAATAAAACTAGTTTCGTCGAATTCCGAGACCGTTGGAAAAATGGCCAATTTCCAGTCGATTAAAATCAACTGAAACTGGTCAAACGCGTTTTCCTTTGCCACGCTCACATATGGATTCGAAAAATTATGAAATTTAAAACCTAGCAATAACTTTACATCACGGACCCAACAAAAGTGGTTTCGTCGAAATCCGAGGTCGTTTGCAAAAAGTCTATTTTTAAGGGCCTTATATATATAAAAATATATATAAATTCCACAGCGACTATTTCTAATTTTAAACTGGACATATCTTATCATTTCTAAGATGAAATCTCAGTTTGTTAACTTCGTTACAAAGATATAGTTATACAGATTCAAATATTTCTTGTTTCGTTCAATTCTGACTTATATTGAATTCTGTATATTCATTTGAAATTAGAAATCGAATTTTCGAACTACCGCGCCATTTTCAATTCCTTTTATAATTATATATAATTATTATATATTCTAACGACGACGCGTATAATATATACGTTCGAATTATTTTCAAAATACATTTCTCGTCCATATTATTTAAAATAATTCATTTTAAATAATCAAAATTCGCTAAAATGGCCAAAATAAAAATTTCAAACTGGCTCGCATTTTACGGGTTGTTACATATTGATAAGGAAATGGAGTAGTGATTTAATTAATGAATGAAATATCAATTAAATGGCTCAGTGATTTGTTTGATGCTTTGAATGAATGTTTGTTTTCTCCGAAAGTTAAATAACCGACTATCGAAGTGTTTGCCAATATCGTTGTCAATATGGAGAGACCGGTTGGATTATTATCCGTGAACCAATCCGTATTGGCAGCAACGTTGCGAATCAGATTATATGAAGATAATCAAAGACGGAGTAAAGTGCAAGGACTTTTTCTATTAATAGAAATTGTGCCTTCCGTTTCGTTCAGTCCCAGAACGAGGTGTATGGACGAATGTCTGACAGAGTATTTCCAATGATCGCATATGTTGGTATGTATAGATATATATGGTGGCGGAGAATTTATTCTCTTAGCATAATATCCAGAATATATTTGTGCAAATCAATTAATGATTTATGGATCTGACAATGTGGCATTCAAAGTTATTGTGCTATCAATGAATGATAAGAAATCGTAGCCTCAGGCCTCAACAACCGGGAAATAACAAAAATAGGGCAGGCAGCATGGCTATGTGGGTCGCTCCCATTAGGATGTATAATCACCTATCTAGAGAAATTCCTTTTACTTCTTTAATCTATCGATGTTGTCCCTTCTCGGGAATCGGTTGCTGATCCCAACCGTTGGTGATTTACATTCGATACACTCAAGCGAAATGAGTGGTCGGTCATGGGTGGGCCGGGTTGCAAGATGTTCTTGTTGAACCCAGTGTATTCCCCTCTAGAGATACACTATCGGCAGGTAGTTCCATACCTTCTCATAGTCGCAAACCAATCTCCAATAAGCGCCCTACGGTTTTAAATTTTATATTATATATGGAGCATGAGATGCAAGCGTTCCGCTATATTCTATTTATTTGATGTAGACATTATTATAATATCACTAGATTTGATATCAAAAATATTTTTGGTTATCGTAAGGTAAAAACCATCCGTGTTTATGTGTGGATCGGTCTTACGATCATCATTTCTTTCGAAAGGATTTTGAAAGTTAAACAATTGGTTGGAGTTTACTCACACCAGTCCCATGACTGACCCAGAGTTTATTTTGTTTTGTTTTCCCTAAACTCTTGGGTGCCCATATTTGTACGGGCAGTCAAGTATTCGGGATTTTACAGATTCACTTGGAGGAGCTTGAAGCAGGAGGCTTCACCTGTTAGCTATAGACTATCTTATTTCCTCTATGTACGATGTGGTATCTGGAAACAAGTGTTTATAACTGTTCCAGGAATAACTGTTATGCTCTGATGATGGTATGTATATAAAGTTACTGATTTGTATTTCAAAAAGTTATGTTATATAATATATTTTATTCGTTCCGATGTGAGATTTGTCTTCTTTGTTTTCTTCTATTCTAACATTTCTTTCTTTCTATTTCTCATCCTCTAACTTCTTTCTAATAATGATTCATATTTCTATGCAATTTGGGTTGGACGTGTGGTGTTATTAGTCAACTCAGATAGTACGGATTTGCGGGCCATTACAGTTGGTATCAGAGCTTAGGTTGAGCGAATACCTAGGCTTGATGGGGTTGTGCTCATTAGAGATAGGGTCAGTAGTACCCTAGAATGATTTGAGTGTATGTATACGAGAGCGCGTATTTGTAAATTGATATAAAAATTGTTTTATATTATGTTGGCTAGTTTGTTGAGTGTTTTATGAATTCTGATCGAATCATGGGATGCCACGAAGTCGATAGGAATTTCTAAACACTTGCATAGAGAAATTCGACACAGTATTGTTTTTAAAACTGGGTAAATGAAATAATTTTACCCAAAAATTCTATTTTTGATAGAAAAAGAATAATTTTCTGAAATTATTGTTATATATGGATGTGTTGGAGGTTAATGTTATAATCAAATGAGATTATAAAATTGGAATGGTAATATATTACCAAATAAATTTTGAAGAATACAAATGAGATGAATTAAAATTTAATTCAAAGCAGAATTTGGAATTTAAAATCCTGGGAAGTTGGAAAATATTTTCTAAAATAAATTAGAACAATATAGCCTTGTTTGGAAGGATTTTTGACTAAAAATCATTTCAGATGGATTTTGAAAGTGATAATGCACTGAACCCACTTTAGTGGCTGGAAAATTGTAACACCCCGTGTATTCTATAACAGTGAAATTCACAAATTAAAGTATAATTAATTTCAAATCAAAAAATTAAGGGAAACGGGATACGCCATTGTGTTCGTCTCGGAAAAATACGCGAAATAGAGTCCGAGTTTTCGAAAAACGGAGTCCGTATGAAGAAAATATGGCCTCCGGAAGTTTCAGAATTCAGCTTAAAATTCAAATAGACGAAAACAGCTCAGAAAAACAAGTTTAAAATTCAAAATCGGGCCCAATTTGCAAGGGCGGGAAAATTCCCGCCTAAGACACCCAGGTCGACTTGGCAGTCGACTTGGGCTAGCCAAGTCGACAGGGCTGTCGACTGGGCTGTCGACCTGGCCCCAGAGCCAGGTCGAACCCAGCCCACCCTGGCTGGCCAGGTCTGTGTTTAGTCGATTTTCTGAGCCTTGCCTTGTCACTAGGGCTAGGTGTCAGCTCCTGGTTGGTCTCTCCTTCAAACGAACGTCTATCATTGAATCAAGCTCCATCGACGGTCTAAAACATCTTGCAAACATTATAAAAAGGACCTAAGACCTAGCCTAAATCATACTATTTCATTTTAGCCTCAGGCCGCCGCCATTAAACCTAGAGCTCTGAATTAAAAATACAAAGAATAAAATTATAGAAGAAGGAGGACGATTCTTGAAGGCTACAACTAGAAGCTACAACAACTACGACGCTTTAGACAACGAATTTGGGACTAATTGATTTGGGATTTTTATTTACTTGCTTCATATTGTAAGTTCTATGTTACTTTTTAGGCAAAAACGCTAAAACAATATGGACATGCCATGAATTGAAACCGGATTTAGGAACTATTGTTAATCCATTGTTTATATTATTTATCGTTGAATTATAATTTGGGGATATTGCTATGGCAACGTTGCAAGTTAAACTTGTCATGATTTTGATGTTGTTATGAATCATGTGGGCTTAATTGTTTGGCAAGTTGGACTAATGCATGTCCATGGAATCGCTATGAAATCTTTATGTTGATTAAGCCATGCCTATGGTGTTAATTAAACCATGCCTATGGTGTTAATTAAACCATGGCTATGACTATTGATGGAATTATGCCTGTGATGTTAATATACCCATCATGATTAATGAAAAATTTGGTATTGCTAGGTTATGATGAAAAGTTGGAATTATTATGTTTATAACATTAGATATGTTAAAAACGCTAAATTGGAATCATTATGTCTATAATGTTAATTGAGAATCATTATGTTAAAAACGCTAAATTGGAATCATTATGTCTATAATGTTAGTTGAGGATCATTATGTTAAAAATGCTAAGTTGGAATCATTATGTTTATAATGTTAGATGAGAATCATTATGATAAATTGGAATCATTATGTCTATGAGAATTATTATGTTAAAATGCTAAATTGGAATCCACTATGCCTATTAGGATTACTTTGCCTTTAATGATTCTTGTTTATAATAAAATTATTATTATGCCGCAATGATTATTATGCCTATGATGTAAAGTTGAAATCATCATGTTAAATTAAGTTGGAATCATTACTATGCCAAGTTATCATCATACTAGTATTGAAACCATGTGATATGTTATAGCCTGTTTATTATGCAAGTAATGTTGGAATTGTCACATATGCCTATCACATGTTTGGTGTTATTCCCCTTTATCTCTTGAATTGTTTATGCTTATAAACGAAGTACGTTTATATACGTTGGGGATACGATTGGGTAGAATAGGCAAAACTTGAATTAATTATAGGAATAAACAGTGAAATTTGGCATATGTAGAACATGAAATATGGCACGAAAACTTGGCTTGAACTTGCCATAAACTTGACTTTAAACATGCCTTAGTTGGGCACGAAATTGACATATGAACATGCTATGGAAATAGCGCAAAAGCTGATAAGAACATGGGCATGACTTTAGAAAACAAGAAAGTGGCCAACTCGAGGTTGGGTTGAGTTTGTAGTGTAAATCTGCCCGGAACCGCCCGGCAAATCCAGTTGCTACAAACAATAGGATCCAATGTGGGTAGTTGGTCACATCGCGCTTGAAACCCGAGGTTGGGTTGAGTTCGTAGCGTAAACCTGCCCGGAACCGCCCGGCAAATCCAGTGGCTACGAACAATAAGATCCAATGTGAGTGGTTCGGTGCATTAACGAATCAATTAATGCCAATTAGGGTTAAATCATGAACATGAAAAGACAACTTAACCAACTTGACATGACACGTAGGCGGGTTAAGTTGCGAACTGTAATGACATACTTAACCATCTTGACATGACTAGACTAGAAAAGGATTAAGTCACATGACTTAATCTGTTAGGCGGGTTAGGTCACGAATTACATGACCTAATCTATTAGGCGAAACCCTAAACACGACCCCTTTCAGCAGTAACCCTCTAGAAGTATCAAGGTACCCTGGGGCTAGGCCGGGTGGGGCACGATTACTGGGCTGATTGTAAGAGGTGAACGACGGCAGTGGGGTATGCCAGTGTAGGTTCGGCGGACTACGATCGTGCACGTATCCGGGGCAGACACTGGGTACCCGTAGATTTATCTGTGCATCTTGAATCGTGTCAGGGGTTGACACCCGAGGGCTGATACACCCGAAGGTGGACCCAGCTCAGGTGACTACATTCGTGATTAGCCGTATGACACGGACACTTGACGAGCTAGAACTTGTAGGGAGCCGATCGACTAGATAATCGCTCCGTAGGACCCCGTACTTGGGTCAGACCCCGTTTTCAGGGTCATTTCATGACATTGGGCCGTGGGATTTATTTCGTGATTAACTAGTGACATGGGCTTAGTATACTAGTACAGTCGATGCAACGAACCTCGAACATGTGATGCTTTACTTGACTTGTCTTGACTCATCCTGATCACCTTAGTCTATCTTGTTCACCTTGACACTATTCTTAAGTTTAGTTCCAGTTCATACATGACAGGTTGTTTGAACCGTTTTTACACTGCGAGTCACTAGAACTTACTCGGTCTTTATGACTAACCCGTTTCCTTTCGCCTCTTTTTCTTTCGTTCCCCCCCCCCCAGGTTCTCAGGGAGGGAATACCGCAGCTTGATCAGTTTTCACATCCAGCTTGAAGAGAAAGAATGTATTGCTTGGATCTTTTCCGTTTTGGACTATGGCTTTGGACAGCAATTAGGGGACTTTTGCAGTTTATTTATGTTTTCTTCTTGCTTCTTTAAATAATGTAATCAAGACAGTTATGATTTTGGGAAGTATTATGGCATGGTTTGTGTAACACGTATTTTGAAGAAATAAAAGTTGTTGTTTTCCGCTGCTCAAAAATATGTGTTATTATATCTGTCTTGTATATCTGTGACTTATACTTATAAACCTCCACCAAAATTAGGGCATTCCCTTTAAGAGTGACCCTAATGGAGGTGGGGTGTTTCACTTGGTATCAGAGCATAGGTTTACCAGATAAGATGAAAAGTTTTGAAAATTTATTTTCAAAAGATAATTTAAAGAAGCATTTTTAAAGATAAAATATTATTTTATTTTAAAAAAAAAGGCAAAGTCCCCCAAAGCCATAGGTACTATCTCTTATCCTTCGTTTTGAATCTATCCTTCTTGTTTCAGCATGTCCGAAGAACTTAACTTGCCAGAGGTTGTACCAATACCTGGTTGGTTTAGACGATTCTTAGAAGTAAGGGCCACCCAGCCAGGTCCTACCATTCCTCCTCCCCCAGCTGCAGGAAATCATCCAGCTGCGGCAGCACCTCTTCCTCCACCTCCTCCACGGGGAAACACTTTTGCTAAGATATGTAAAGATTTTAAGGCTATGGGAGGAAAGGACTTTCATGGAACTGAGTCCTTCGTGGCAGCTAGGAATTGGTTAAAGGAAACCGAGGACTTATTCGTCATCTTTGAGGTAGAAGATAGGCAGAAGGTACAACTGGCGGTGTGGCTACTAAAGGGTCAGGCTTCCTACTGGTGGGAAGTCACTAATGCAGAAAGACCAGTGGAAACATGGGAGGATTTTAGGGCAAGGTTTGAGGCTAAATTTCTCTCGGAAGCTGAAAGGAGTCTTCAGTTGGAAAAATTCTTATTTCTTAAGCAAGGGAATATGACAGTCAAAGAGTACGTTAATCAGTTCGACGAGCTGGCTAGGTTCGGACTAGACCTAGTCAACACCCCGCACAAGAAGGCTCTCTGCTTTGTCAAAGAGTTAAATGAGCCATTACACAGTTTGGCCATGACCCATATACCCATGGGAGCTACGTACGAAAGGTTGGTGCAGATGGCATTGCTGAACGAGGAAGATAAGGGCAAGAAGGAGACAGAGGCAGAAAACTCTCAAGGGAAGAAAGACGTCAAGCCTAACGATTCTAAGAATAAGAAGGTAGACTCCGAGAAGGGAGGCAAGAACAACAACTCACGTGATAAAAGGAAATGCAATTACTGTGGTACAGAGGGGCACATAGCCAAGGATTGTAGAAAGAGGAAGAGAAAGCAAGGTGAATGTTTTCATTGTGGGAAGACTGGACACATCAGCAAAGACTGCCCTGAGAAGCAGACCGGACCTTCTGGCGGTACGTCGTTAACCTATTCTAGATGCTTTGTTTTATCTTATTTCTCTCCTCGATCCTATCTTGAGAACCATAGTTAGAATCTTTTTGGATGTAAACATGTAATTGAAACATGTTATGATTGCGAAATGGTTGCAAGTGGTCGCAAGTGGTTGCTCGTGGATGCATGAATACACATTAGGCACTGGATCGGCTCAGACACATTTTCATGTTGCATATGCATGAGTGTTTTATTTTGGAAACTTGGTTGTGCTATCATTTGGTTGTTGCATATTTTTTTTTGAGCAAAAATGTGTGATCTTCCAATTGGAAGAGAGCACACATATATATATATATATATAATAAAAGAAATGGTATAAAAATATCCAATACAGACTCAGAACGATAAACACACATAGTAATGCAGGGAATAATAGATAGATGAGTTCCGGCAAGGCCACCACCCATCATACTTCATTATCGAATTCCGGCAAGGCCACCACCCGATAAGAAGTATATCTATTTCCATACATTAAACAATCTATGTGTATAGCAAGAGGTGAATCAAAACACTAATAAAATACAAACACCTCTACACCACAACTACTAATAAAATCAAGACAAGCAAAACTAAACGATCACATCAAACAGCAACTCCAAACAGCAACTCCAATAGCTCCACTAGCTCCACAATTACATCTACAACCTGTAATCTGAAAAGACTAAAGCAAAATAATCAGTAACTACACATATATATGAGTAAATGCCTATATATATATATATGTATGTAACTGAATTTATAGGCATCTATCCATATATACATGTATAAGGAGAAAGACATAAGAAAGCCATAAGAAACTAATAATCGTGAGGAAAGTAACAGCCCAAAACAGAAATCAGCACCCCAGACGAGGTCTATTGCATCTAAAATATCTATTAATACGAATGAATAAACTCAGATTAAATCTTACCTTTAACAAAAAACGCCCAAATTGCAATTTACCAAATAGTTTATAATGCGAATTGGACATCCATAGTAAACAGAAATTTACTATGTTGATGAATCATCCTTTGATATAGTGATAGATTGGAAGAGTCTCTGATTCCTCTCAACCCAAATGAACCAACTAATGAATATTACTAAAGAATCCAAGATGTATTTCTGTCTAGAATTGAATCTTAATCTATAACAATTCCAATAATCGATACAACTACTGAGGGAATTAAAACAATCAAAAGTAAAGATCCTAATAATCATATTGAAAATATAGGAGGTGACGTCGCAAGAAAAAAATAAATGATCTACCTCCTCCTCCTTTGTATTACAAAAACAACATTTTATATCGAAAATAACATTTTTCCTATTTAACAACTCAATCGTATTAAGCTTCTTGTGAACGATCAACCACATTAGAAACTTTGCTTTAGGTGTAGAATTAGATTTCCATAGGAATTTAAAGGGGAATAATGATTTACCAGAGAAATTAAGGAAACTATACATGGAATTAACAGTGTAAACTAAACACTTATCCAATCCCCAGCTAATAGAATCACTATTAACGTCCATATGGTACAATGCTAGCTTGGCTTTAAGTAATGCCAATTGTCTTAATGAATCTTCCTCCAAAATATTATCGAAGAAGAATTCCCACGGAGGATCTAATTCGGCTATATAAACATCCTTAATTAAAGCATTCTTAAATCTACTAATATTAAAGAGCTTACTAAATTCAATTTTCAATGGTACGCTTGAAATCCAAGCGTCATGCCAAAAATAAGTAAGATTTCCTGAATGAACTAACACTTTACATCCTATATTAAAAAAGTCAAAACAATTCAAAACGGATTTCCAAAAATAAGATAATCTGTTATTCCAACTGCCACCATTACCAGTAAAAAGCTCTCCTCTTGAATAATATGATTTGGAAACGATAGACTTCCAAGAAGACTTCACTTCTGGACATCTATATTTCCATAACCATTTAGCAAGTAAAGCAGAGTTAAAATTATATAGATTTATGATTCCCAAACCCCCCTTTATCTTAGATTTACAGCACATTTCCCAGTTAACTAGACATTTTAAACTACTACAACTAGAATCACCATTTTAAAGATAATTACGTCTAATCCTATCAATTTTCTCAATGACCCATTTTGGAAATCTATGAACAGCCATCCAATAAGAGGGAATGGCTGATAGGACCGAATTAACTAGAACTAATCTACCTGCTCTGGACAGGAATCTATTATTCCAGTTAGATAATCTACAATTAATCTTATCAATAATGATTATCCAATCTTCCTTCTTAAGCTTTGACGGTCTTATTTTAAAACCTAAATAATCAAAAGGAAATTTCATAATCGAACAGTTCAAAGTGCTAGCCACTGAAGTCTCAATATTGTTAAAGTCATTAATGACCAACACCGCGCTCTTATCAAAATTAATTCTTAGACCTGATAACATCTCAAAACAGTAAAGGATAAATTATGAATTATAATAGGAAAAATTTGGTTGTTGCATATGATTGAATGTTCGAGCACTCATGTAGAAATTATGAATTATAATAGGAAAAATTTGCATACATATTGGATTAATTTCACTAAACATATTTTGCATTTAGAGGATCAATCAGGCCTGCTCATTAGCATTAGCTAAGGAACATATACACACACTTCGCAAATGATCATAAAGCATTAGAAGTTTTTTTTAAGGACAATGGATGCTCGTGTTTGATGGATGAGTAGATGGATGTTTGGATGTTAGGATTTACATTCCTCCTAACTTGAAGATTTCGAGGACGAAATCCTTTTAAGTGGGGGAGAATGTAACACCCCGTGTATTCTATAACAGTGAAATTCACAAATTAAAGTATAATTAATTTCAAATCAAAAAATTAAGGGAAACGGGATACGCCATTGTGTTCGTCTCGGAAAAATACGCGAAATAGAGTCCGAGTTTTCGAAAAACGGAGTCCGTATGAAGAAAATATGGCCTCCGGAAGTTTCAGAATTCAGCTTAAAATTCAAATAGACAAAAACAGCTCAGAAAAACAAGTTTAAAATTCAAACTCGGGCCCAATTGGCCAGGGCGGGAAAATTCCCGCCTAAGACACCCAGGTCGACTTGGCAGTCGACCTGGGCTAGCCAAGTCGACAGGGCTGTCGACTGGGCTGTCGACCTGGCCCCAGAGCCAGGTCGAACCCAGCCCACCCTGGCTGGCCAGGTCTGTGTTTAGTCGATTTTCTGAGCCTTGCCTTGTCACTAGGGCTAGGTGTCAGCTCCTGGTTGGTCTCTCCTTCAAACGAACGTCTATCATTGAATCAAGCTCCATCGACGGTCTAAAACATCTTGCAAACATTATAAAAAGGACCTAAGACCTAGCCTAAATCATACTATTTCATTTTAGCCTCAGGCCGCCGCCATTAAACCTAGAGCTCTGAATTAAAAATACAAAGAATAAAATTATAGTAGAAGGAGGACGATTCTTGAAGGCTACAACTAGAAGCTACAACAACTACGACGCTTTAGACAACGAATTTGGGACTAATTGATTTGGGATTTTTATTTACTTGCTTCATATTGTAAGTTCTATGTTACTTTTTAGGCAAAAACGCTAAAACAATATGGACATGCCATGAATTGAAACCGGATTTAGGAACTATTGTTAATCCATTGTTTATATTATTTATCGTTGAATTATAATTTGGGGATATTGCTATGGCAACGTTGCAAGTTAAACTTGTCATGATTTTGATGTTGTTATGAATCATGTGGGCTTAATTGTTTGGCAAGTTGGACTAATTCATGTCCATGGAATCGCTATGAAATCTTTATGTTGATTAAACCATGCCTATGGTGTTAATTAAACCATGGCTATGACTATTGATGGAATTATGCCTGTGATGTTAATATACCCATCATGATTAATGAAAAATTTGGTATTGCTAGGTTATGATGAAAAGTTGGAATTATTATGTTTATAACATTAGATATGTTAAAAACGCTAAATTGGAATCATTATGTCTATAATGTTAATTGAGAATCATTATGTTAAAAACGCTAAATTGGAATCATTAAGTCTATAATGTTAGTTGAGGATCATTATGTTAAAAATGCTAAGTTGGAATCATTATGTTTATAATGTTAGATGAGAATCATTATGATAAATTGGAATCATTATGTCTATGAGAATTATTATGTTAAAATGCTAAATTGGAATCCACTATGCCTATTAGGATTACTATGCCTTTAATGATTCTTGTTTATAATAAAATTATTATTATGCCGCAATGATTATTATGCCTATGATGTAAAGTTGAAATCATCATGTTAAATTAAGTTGGAATCATTACTATGCCAAGTTATCATCATACTAGTATTGAAACCATGTGATATGTTATAGCCTGTTTATTATACAAGTAATGTTGGAATTGTCACATATGCCTATCACATGTTTGGTGTTATTCCCCTTTATCTCTTGAATTGTTTATGCTTATAAACGAAGTACGTTTATATACGTTGGGGATACGATTGGGTAGAATAGGCAAAACTTGAATTAATTATAGGAATAAACAGTGAAATTTGGCATATGTAGAACATGAAATATGGCACGAAAACTTGGCTTGAACTTGCCATAAACTTGACTTTAAACATGCCTTAGTTGGGCACGAAATTGACATATGAACATGCTATGGAAATAGCGCAAAAGCTGATAAGAACATGGGCATGACTTTAGAAAACAAGAAAGTGGCCAACTCGAGGTTGGGTTGAGTTTGTAGTGTAAATCTGCCCGGAACCGCCCGGCAAATCCAGTTGCTACAAACAATAGGATCCAATGTGGGTAGTTGGTCACATCGCGCTTGAAACCCGAGGTTGGGTTGAGTTCGTAGCGTAAACCTGCCCGGAACCGCCCGGCAAATCCAGTGGCTACGAACAATAAGATCCAATGTGAGTGGTTCGGTGCATTAACGAATCAATTAATGCCAATTAGGGTTAAGTCATGAACATGAAAAGACAACTTAACCAACTTGACATGACACGTAGGCGGGTTAAGTCGCGAACTGTAATGACATACTTAACCATCTTGACATGACTAGACTAGAAAAGGATTAAGTCACATGACTTAATCTGTTAGGCGGGTTAGGTCACGAATTACATGACCTAATCTATTAGGCGAAACCCTAGACACGACCCCTTTCAGCAGTAACCCTCTAGAAGTATCAAGGTACCCTGGGGCTAGGCCGGGTGGGGCACGATTACTGGGCTGATTGTAAGAGGTGAACGACGGCAGTGGGGTATGCCAGTGTAGGTTCGGCGGACTACGATCGTGCACGTATCCGGGGCAGACACTGGGTACCCGTAGATTTATCTGTGCATCTTGAATCATGTCAGGGGTTGACACCCGAGGGCTGATACACCCGAAGGTGGACCCAGCTCAGGTGACTACATTCGTGATTAGCCGTATGACACGGACACTTGACGAGCTAGAACTTGTAGGGAGCCGATCGACTAGATAATCGCTCCGTAGGACCCCGTACTTGGGTCAGACCCCGTTTTCAGGGTCATTTCATGACATTGGGCCGTGGGATTTATTTCGTGATTAACTAGTGACATGGGCTTAGTATACTAGTACAGTCGATGCAACGAACCTCGAACATGTGATGCTTTACTTGACTTGTCTTGACTCATCCTGATCACCTTAGTCTATCTTGTTCACCTTGACACTATTCTTAAGTTTAGTTCCAGTTCATACATGACAGGTTGTTTGAACCGTTTTTACACTGCGAGTCACTAGAACTTACTCGGTCTTTATGACTAACCCGTTTCCTTTCGCCTCTTTTTCTTTCGTTCCCCCCCCCCCCCCAGGTTCTCAGGGAGGGAATACCGCAGCTTGATCAGTTTTCACATCCAGCTTGAAGAGAAAGAATGTATTGCTTGGATCTTTTCCGTTTTGGACTATGGCTTTGGACAGCAATTAGGGGACTTTTGCAGTTTATTTATGTTTTCTTCTTGCTTCTTTAAATAATGTAATCAAGACAGTTATGATTTTGGGAAGTATTATGGCATGGTTTGTGTAACACGTATTTTGAAGAAATAAAAGTTGTTGTTTTCCGCTGCTCAAAAATATGTGTTATTATATCTGTCTTGTATATCTGTGACTTATACTTATAAACCTCCACCAAAATTAGGGCATTCCCTTTAAGAGTGACCCTAATGGAGGTGGGGTGTTTCACTTGGTATCAGAGCATAGGTTTACCAGATAAGATGAAAAGTTTTGAAAATTTATTTTCAAAAGATAATTTAAAGAAGCATTTTTAAAGATAAAATATTATTTTATTTTAAAAAAAAAAGGCAAAGTCCCCCAAAGCCATAGGTACTATCTCTTATCCTTCGTTTTGAATCTATCCTTCTTGTTTCAGCATGTCCGAAGAACTTAACTTGCCAGAGGTTGTACCAATACCTGGTTGGTTTAGACGATTCTTAGAAGCAAGGGCCACCCAGCCAGGTCCTACCATTCCTCCTCCCCCAGCTGCAGGAAATCATCCAGCTGCGGCAGCACCTCTTCCTCCACCTCCTCCACGGGGAAACACTTTTGCTAAGATATGTAAAGATTTTAAGGCTATGGGAGGAAAGGACTTTCATGGAACTGAGTCCTTCGTGGCAGCTAGGAATTGGTTAAAGGAAACCGAGGACTTATTCGTCATCTTTGAGGTAGAAGATAGGCAGAAGGTACAACTGGCGGTGTGGCTACTAAAGGGTCAGGCTTCCTACTGGTGGGAAGTCACTAATGCAGAAAGACCAGTGGAAACATGGGAGGATTTTAGGGCAAGGTTTGAGGCTAAATTTCTCTCGGAAGCTGAAAGGAGTCTTCAGTTGGAAAAATTCTTATTTCTTAAGCAAGGGAATATGACAGTCAAAGAGTACGTTAATCAGTTCGACGAGCTGGCTAGGTTCGGACTAGACCTAGTCAACACCCCGCACAAGAAGGCTCTCCGCTTTGTCAAAGAGTTGAATGAGCCATTACACAGTTTTGCCATGACCCATATACCCATGGGAGCTACGTACGAAAGGTTGGTGCAGATGGCATTGCTGAACGAGGAAGATAAGGGCAAGAAGGAGACAGAGGCAGAAAACTCTCAAGGGAAGAAAGAGGTCAAGCCTAACGATTCTAAGAATAAGAAGGTAGACTCCGAGAAGGGAGGCAAGAACAACAACTCACGTGATAAAAGGAAATGCAATTACTGTGGTACAGAGGGGCACATAGCCAAGGATTGTAGAAAGAGGAAGAGAAAGCAAGGTGAATGTTTTCATTGTGGGAAGACTGGACACATCAGCAAAGACTGCCCTGAGAAGCAGACCGGACCTTCTGGCGGTACGTCGTTAACCTATTCTAGATGCTTTGTTTTATCTTATTTCTCTCCTCGATCCTATCTTGAGAACCATAGTTAGAATCTTTTTGGATGTAAACATGTAATTGAAACATGTTATGATTGCGAAATGGTTGCAAGTGGTCGCAAGTGGTTGCTCGTGGATGCATGAATACACATTAGGCACTGGATCGGTTCAGACACATTTTCATGTTGCATATGCATGAGTGTTTTATTTTGGAAACTTGGTTGTGCTATCATTTGGTTGTTGCATATGATTGAATGTTCGAGCACTCATGTAGAAATTATGAATTATAATAGGAAAAATTTGCATACATATTGGATTCATTTCACTAAACATATTTTGCATTTAGAGGATCAATCAGGCCTGATCATTAGCATTATCTAAGGAACATATACACACACTTCGCAAATGATCATAAAGCATTAGAAGTTTTTTTTTAAGGACAATGGATGCTCGTGTTTGATGGATGAGTAGATGGATGTTAGGATTTACATTCCTCCTAACTTGAAGATTTCGAGGACGAAATCCTTTTAAGTGGGGGAGAATGTAACACCCCGTGTATTCTATCAAGTGAAATTCTCAAATTAAAGTATAATTAATTTCAAATCAAAAAATTAAGGGAAACGGGATACGCCATTGTGTTCGTCTCGGAAAAATACGCGAAATAGAGTCCGAGTTTTCGAAAAACGGAGTCCGTATGAAGAAAATATGGCCTCCGGAAGTTTCAGAATTTAGCTTAAAATTCAAATAGACGAAAACAGCTCAGAAAAACAAGTTTAAAATTCAAACTCGGGCCCAATTGGCCAGGGCGGGAAAATTCCTGCCTAAGACACCCAGGTCGACTTGGCAGTCGACCTGGGCTAGCCAAGTCGACAGGGCTGTCGACTGGGCTGTCGACCTGGCCCCAGAGCCAGGTCGAACCCAGCCCACCCTGGCTGGCCAGGTCTGTGTTTAGTCGATTTTCTGAGCCTTGCCTTGTCACTAGGGCTAGGTGTCAGCTCCTGGTTGGTCTCTCCTTCAAACGAACGTCTATCATTGAATCAAGCTCCATCGACGGTCTAAAACATCTTGCAAACATTATAAAAAGACCTAAGACCTAGCCTAAATCATACTATTTCATTTTAGCCTCAGGCCGCCGCCATTAAACCTAGAGCTCTGAATTAAAAATACAAAGAATAAAATTATAGAAGAAGGAGGACGATTCTTGAAGGCTACAACTAGAAGCTACAACAACTACGACGCTTTAGACAACGAATTTGGGACTAATTGATTTGGGATTTTTATTTACTTGCTTCATATTGTAAGTTCTATGTTACTTTTTAGGCAAAAACGCTAAAACAATATGGACATGCCATGAATTGAAACCGGATTTAGGAACTATTGTTAATCCATTGTTTATATTATTTATCGTTGAATTATAATTTGGGGATATTGCTATGGCAACGTTGCAAGTTAAACTTGTCATGATTTTGATGTTGTTATGAATCATGTGGGCTTAATTGTTTGGCAAGTTGGACTAATTCATGTCCATGGAATCGCTATGAAATCTTTATGTTGATTAAACCATGCCTATGGTGTTAATTAAACCATGGCTATGACTATTGATGGAATTATGCCTGTGATGTTAATATACCCATCATGATTAATGAAAAATTTGGTATTGCTAGGTTATGATGAAAAGTTGGAATTATTATGTTTATAACATTAGATATGTTAAAAATGCTAAATTGGAATCATTATGTCTATAATGTTAATTGAGAATCATTATGTTAAAAACGCTAAATTGGAATCATTATGTCTATAATGTTAGTTGAGGATCATTATGTTAAAAATGCTAAGTTGGAATCATTATGTTTATAATGTTAGATGAGAATCATTATGATAAATTGGAATCATTATGTCTATGAGAATTATTATGTTAAAATGCTAAATTGGAATCCACTATGCCTATTAGGATTACTATGCCTTTAATGTTTCTTGTTTATAATAAAATTATTATTATGCCGCAATGATTATTATGCCTATGATGTAAAGTTGAAATCATCATGTTAAATTAAGTTGGAATCATTACTATGCCAATTTATCATCATACTAGTATTGAAACCATGTGATATGTTATAGCCTGTTTATTATGCAAGTAATGTTGGAATTGTCACATATGCCTATCACATGTTTGGTGTTATTCCCCTTTATCTCTTGAATTGTTTATGCTTATAAACGAAGTACGTTTATATACGTTGGGGATACGATTGGGTAGAATAGGCAAAACTTGAATTAATTATAGGAATAAACAATGAAATTTGGCATATGTAGAACATGAAATATGGCACGAAAACTTGGCTTGAACTTGCCATAAACTTGACTTTAAACATGCCTTAGTTGGGCATGAAATTGACATATGAACATGCTATGGAAATAGCGCAAAAGCTGATAAGAACATGGGCATGACTTTAGAAAACAAGAAAGTGGCCAACTCGAGGTTGGGTTGAGTTTGTAGTGTAAATCTGCCCGGAACCGCCCGGCAAATCCAGTTGCTACAAACAATAGGATCCAATGTGGGTAGTTAGTCACATCGCGCTTGAAACCCGAGGTTGGGTTGAGTTCGTAGCGTAAACCAGCCCGGAACCGCCCGGCAAATCCAGTGGCTACGAACAATAAGATCCAATGTGAGTGGTTCGGTGCATTAACGAATCAATTAATGCCAATTAGGGTTAAGTCATGAACATGAAAAGACAACTTAACCAACTTGACATGACACGTAAGCGGGTTAAGTCGCGAACTGTAATGACATACTTAACCATCTTGACATGACTAGACTAGAAAAGGATTAAGTCACATGACTTAATCTGTTAGGCGGGTTAGGTCACGAATTACATGACCTAATCTATTAGGCGAAACCCTAGACACGACCCCTTTCAGCAGTAACCCTCTAGAAGTATCAAGGTACCCTGGGGCTAGGCCGGGTGGGGCACGATTACTGGGCTGATTGTAAGAGGTGAACGACGGCAGTGGGGTATGCCAGTGTAGGTTCGGCGGACTACGATCGTGCACGTATCCGGGGCAGACACTGGGTACCCGTAGATTTATCTGTGCATCTTGAATCGTGTTTGGGGTTGACACCCGAGGGCTGATACACCCGAAGGTGGACCCAGCACAGGTGACTACATTCGTGATTAGCCGTATGACACGGACACTTGACGAGCTAGAACTTGTAGGGAGCCGATCGACTAGATAATCGCTCCGTAGGACCCCGTACTTGGGTCAGACCCCGTTTTCTGGGTCATTTCATGACATTGGGCCGTGGGATTTATTTCGTGATTAACTAGTGACATGGGCTTAGTATACTAGTACAGTCGATGCAACGAACCTCGAACATGTGATGCTTTACTTGACTTGTCTTGACTCATCCTGATCACCTTAGTCTATCTTGTTCACCTTGACACTATTCTTAAGTTTAGTTCCAGTTCATACATGACAGGTTGTTTTAACCGTTTTTACACTGAGAGTCACTAGAACTTACTCGGTCTTTATGACTGACCCGTTTCCTTTCGCCTCTTTTTCTTTCGTTTCCCCCCCAGGTTCTCAGGGAGGGAATACCGCAGCTTGATCAGTTTTCACATCCAGCTTAAAGAGAAAGAATGTATTGCTTGGATCTTTTCCGTTTTGGACTATGGCTTTGGACAGCAATTAGGGGACTTTTGCAGTTTATTTATGTTTTCTTCTTGCTTCTTTAAATAATGTAATAAAGACAGTTATGATTTTGGGAAGTATTATGGCATGGTTTGTGTAACACGTATTTTGAAGAAATAAAAGTTGTTGTTTTCCGCTGCTCAAAAATATGTGTTATTATATCTGTCTTGTATATCTGTGACTTATACTTATAAACCTCCACCAAAATTAGGGCATTCCCTTTGAGAGTGACCGTAATGGAGGTGGGGTGTTTCAAAAATAATTTTGATGATGACTGCAGCATCATCAGTGTTCATTTTCGAGTTTCTAAGTGATGGATTGCTACCTTAGAAAAGTTTTGATGGAAATTTGTTTGAAAGAAAACAAGTTGGTTTGGAAATTCAAATGTTTTGAATTTGAAATGGTTATCAATATATGTATATATTTATGTGATTTCAGAAGGATTTGAAATAAAAACCCAGGAATTTGAATGTTGGAGTTTAAATTTAACTTAAACAAGTTAAATAGATCGAAGTGAATAAATTGATTAAAATCAATTTGAATAGATTTAAATGGAATATGAATTTAATGTAAATATATTAATTGTAAATCATTCTGGTTAAAGGAATGTAAACATGGATGATGTGTAATATAAACGAGAACTAAAAGTTTTGGTAGGACTGAAATTGTAGAATATGAAATGTTGAGTTTCAACATAAGTGGACTTTTGAAAAGTTAATGGGTTTGTACCATTTTTCCTACCTTAGTAATTTCAGGGACGAAATTCTTTTAAGAGGGGAAGAATGTAACGACCCGGATTTTTGATCGATTAAATTTAAATATTTAATATTTATTTTTAATATTGAATTGATAATATAAATGAATTTTAATGTTAAGTTATCAATTTAATAATCGATTTCGATTTGATATCAAATATATTAAATTATTGTAATGCGAAATATAATTGAATGCAAAGAAAAACTGAATCAAAAACAATTCCGATGATCAATATATATATTTTATGTTTGAGTATAGACGACGATAATACTAATTTATTACCGAAGAATTTATTTGTTTGAATATAAATTATATTATATCAATTTAATATGGTTATTTTATTTATACGTTCGAATTAATTTTTTTAGTCTATTATGTGAGTTCAAAATAGTGTAATTACCTTAAATGTCAGTTGGTAGGTTCAAATAGCGGTTCGAGATTTAAATTAATGGACCCTGAAATGTTTTCTTGTGGATAGGTTCGAAATCAAATCAGTATCTATTTAAAAAGAATAAAAATCCCTTTAAATCGAATTGAATAAAGATCAAATCATACTTAAAAACGTTGTCCTTAACCTACCATTATACACAGGCCTATTCCATCCACATGAAGACTCCTTTCTGTATATATATGTGCAACATATCCTGCTCTTCTTTTCTTTTCTAAAATCTGATCCTCAGTAGGAATGGAAAATGTATAAGCTTTAGAAGTGAATTAAAATGGCCGCTCCATTTTTTAAAAAACCCAAATTCTAAACACAACTTTATGTTGGAGCAAATTGGAGGTTGTCAAGATGTTTTTGGGAGGAGGCGCATGCCTCGACGGATTTTGGTAGTGTTCGATTTGAGGTCGACGGCAGTGGGTGATTTAGGTGTCGCGAGTTCAAGTGTTCTAGGGTTTATCAGGGCGGTTCGAAAGGAAAAAGGGAAAGTCGATCATTTTGGGGTAGCGCGATTCGTCAGCAGCACCTAAGAGGAAGAGCAGTTCGCAGTTTTCTATAGGGGCGGAGTTCAGTCAACATCGAGGCATATGGTTTTGGAATTTCTTTCATCGATTCAACAATGGGACTTGGATTCCTATACACAGTGGAGAGTAGAAAATTACGGTGGAAATCTCATTGGGTTTTGGCGAAATATATGTCGCATTTGTGTATTTATTTCGATGTCGCGATGTTGGTAAGTGATCGGAAGATGACATCGTGGTTGAGTGGCAATGGAGAAGAAGGGTATCGGTGGAGTTCATTCTGAGTTTTGCAGAGGAGGACTAATGGAGTTACGGTAGCACTGAAAGGGGATTGTCAGATTGAAGGAGGCTTGTGCAGATTACAGTGAAGAAGTGATGATTCAGGATATCTGTGAATTGAACTCATAGGGACAGGAAGGAGATGGGATGCCTTGGTACTATCGAATCTGAAAAACAATATGGTATCGAAGGAGATGGAGTATGAGGATATCGCGACCATGGTGACAGAAAAAGAAGCAGCATGTTCTTTTATTTTGGACCGTAAGAAGGTGCAGATATTTATTGGAGAAGAAGGGTTTTAAAATAAATAATTAAGGTAATTAAGCCTTAATCATATTTAAATTTGTTCGATTGTTTATACAATAAATTTCTAACTCGAACAAAATCAGATGCGGACGCCGAAAATCACGTTAGGCTTACAACTGCGGATTACATAAGCTGGAATGGAAATCGAAATCAGAATGATTTAAATTAAAAATCTCGGTGTGTAATTCTCACTCTGAAATTTATTTAAATTTATTTTATCGTCAAAATAAATTGTTGATTGCTTGGATGCGTTTATAAATTGTTTATCAGTGTTGGCTATTATATATATATATATATAAATATATTAGTTATTTAGGATTGGTGGTTGTGGTTATTATATATATATATATATATATATATATATATATATTGGTGATTGGATAGTTCCTGCAGTTCCATTAGCGGATGCCCGCTGTATCATTAGTGGATGACCCTACACGCCCCACGCCGTGATAGTGGATGACCTTCTATACCGCGATATCCTGCCTCAAAGCAGGATGGGTATTATTTATGTTGGCTAACGTCTGTTGATGCAGGAAAACAAGTTGGAGGAATCCAACTGGATTCCTCAAATTTTACTATTTGTTTGTTCTTATATATGTTATCACATATGAATTGGTTGGTTTGATTGTTTAAATATCACCGAGGGCCTAAATGTTGATTTACATAAAATATCGTAAAATGATATTTAGAGATTTAAAAGGAAAATCTATTTTTCCAAAAATAGAATTCGAATTTTGAATGGACTATAAATATTTACTTGTTTTGTAAAATAAAAACAAGTATTGAATTTATAAACAACGTTTATAAATTAGATAATGTAGTGAATTTATAAACCATGTTTATAAATAAAATGAAATGATTTTCATGGGATAACAAGGGAATTGAAATGAATTTATAAACAATGTTTATAAATAGAAATGGGAAAAAAATATCATTGGATAATTTGAATATTTAAATTCAAATGTGAATTTAAAGATGGAAATGGGGAAATCATTTTAAAGAAATAAACTACGGAATTTATTCTGATGTTCAGAATATAGATTCAACTAAAATAAATCCGTAAGGATTTATGATTTGAATTCGATGAATTCGATTTTATTTAAATAGAAGTTAAATTGAATATGAAAATAAATTGGGTGTTATATATATAAGTTATTATAAATAGAAACATTCCAAAATAAGATTTTGGTTTTAAATAAATTTCGAAATAGACTGGTTTGAATATAAAACAAGGAAATTTATAAAATGGTGTTTATAATAATTATCAAGAGATAATTTAAATATTTAAATTCAAATATGAATTTAAAAATAGAACTTGAAATCATTCGAACGGGAACAACGGTTTTTATTCCGCAATTCTGAATATCAAAGGGATGGAGTTTCAAATAGAAATTTGAAAAGAGAACTTGTTTAAATATATGAAACAAGGAAGTTGAATTTATAAATAGTGTTATAAATTTGGTGAAATAAATTATCATTTGGATAATTTAAACCATTTAAATTATAATAGGAATTAAATGGTAAATTGGGAAGTGTTTTGAAAGCAAAACAATTGATTATATTTCGGAATTCGGAATATAAGCTGAAATGAGAAAAATTCAACGGGTTTATAATTGAAATTCGACTATATCGAATTTTATAAATAATTTATTTATAAAAGGAATTGGAATTAAATATAGAAGATCAAAGTATAAATAAATATATTACCGAGTAAGGAAAAATCGACAATTATAGATAATCGAAAATATTATGTTGAATTGGGAAACTGATTTGATATATATTAAAAATATATCAGAATGGAGTTGAATTTATTTTAAACGAAGTTTAAACGTTTATATATATAAATATAATTAAAACGAACTCGCCGCAACGCGGTAGTTCGTAAATTGGAGTTTCGAACTTCAATTGAGTATATAGAACTCAATTTAAGTCAGAATTCTTTGAAACAAGAACCGTCAGGACCAACTGAATAATAGTTTTCTAATGGAAGAGAAAAATCTGGATTTCGTCTTATAGATTTTGAGTTATGTCAAAATCAAATTTTCAGAAAAACAACGCCAGAACCATTATAAAACCATAACGGTTTATTTAAATAAATAAATCGATTTTAAAAAAATAAAATCCAAATTGCCATAAGAAAAATCCAGACTGGAGATGTAAAATAAATATGAACTCCACTGAAGTAAGTGAAATGATTTTTGAGACAAAAATCAGATTTTTAGTTTTTGAATAAAACTAACTAATTTGAATAATAATTAGTTAATCGAAATTCGATATGAAAATGGACTTTGAATAAGTAAAGGAGATTTGAGAAATTTTATTTGAAATCGAATATGGAACTTGAGTCGAAATGGGATTAAATTAATTCATAAGCAAGATAAAATGATAATTGAACATGATATGTTCAAATATAAAGTGGAATAGGCAAAATAGCTAATTAGAAAATAAATTAGCGAATTGGGTTAAGACGAATGGATTGAGTGAAACTAAATGGGAATATTTGGATGTGTTAAGCAGGTATGGAAATGAAGCGTATAAAGATTATAATTCGAGTGCCCGACAAAAAGGTACACGTTTAAATTCCATATGAGATTTTGTGCGCCGAATCGGCAAGCCACTTGGCTTTTTGATTTTCTTTATAATCGGAAAGAGCCTAGAGAAGCGAGTTGAGGTTTGAACTATCGATCAGTACAAAGGAGGTTATAGTGAAATTTTCTGGAAATTTAGGGAGTTAGAATATTTTTAAGATAATTTGAAAATTAGAAATCTATATATCAACATATATAGAATCCGGTAAGGAAACGAACTTAAAAATTGAATATTATAAACAAAAAGGAAATCGAAAATCTGGTAATAGAAAGATATATATATATACATTTTAAAAATGAATAAGTGGTTTTTATGGTGTTGATGATTTGAGATAAGTGGTCTTGTCTGTTTTGAAGTTAAAGATGTTATTCAGTCAAGGTATGAGAGGTAATTATACCCCAACTTGATTGATTTCATTTTTAACCGATAAGTAGCAAGACCCAATCTCAAAGAGAAATGTTTGAATAAGAGTTAGTTGAATGCAGCGTTTTGGGTTGTTGTTACGATGTTTTACACAACATTCGTTTTAACACAAGTAAGTCAAAATTTAGAAATATAATAAATAAATATTTTCTGAGTGTAGAAATGAACGGGCGTGAAAGAGATAAGTAATTGGAATGTTTTCCAGTGATAAATAGAAGATATTTTCTACGTATAGAAAATAAAAGGAGGCGATATATGGAAATGTTTTCCAAATAGCGAAAAGGTCCAAGATGATTGTTGAAAATATTTGGTTAACAAATATTGATAAGGAAATGGAGTAGTGATTTAATTAATGAATGAAATACCAATTAAATGGCTCAGTGATTTGTTTGATGCTTTGAATGAATGTTTGTTTTCTTCGATAGTTAAATAACCGACTATCGAAGTGTTTGCTAATATCGTTGTCAATATGGAGAGACCGGTTGGATTATTATCCGTGAACCACTCCGTATTGGCAGTTACATTGCGAATCAGATTATATGAAGATAATCAAAGACGGAGTAGAGTGCAAGGACTTTTTCTTTTAATAAAAATTGTGCCTTCGGTTTTGTTCAGTCCCAGAACGAAGTGTATGGACGAATGTCTGATAGAGTATTTCCAATGATCGCATATGTTGGTCTGTATAGATATATATGGTGGTGGAGAATTTATTCTCTTAGCATAATATCCAATATATATTTGTGATAATCAATTAATGATTTACGGATATGACAATGTGACATTCAAAGTGATTGTGTTATCAATGAATGATAAGAAATCATAGCCTCAGGCCTCAACAACCGGGAAATGACAAAAATCGGGCAGGCAGCATAGCTATGTGGGTCGCTCCCATTAGGGTGTATAATCACCTATCTAGAGAAATTCCTTTTACTTCTTTAATCTATCGATGCTGTCCCTTTTTGGGAAACGGTTGCTGATATACATTCGATACACTCAAGCGAAATGAGTGGTCGGTCATGTGTAGGTCGGGTTGCAAGATGTTCTTGTTGAACCCAATGTATTCCCCTTTAGAGATACACTATCGGCAGGTGGTTCCATACCTTGTCATAGTAGGAATCCAATCTCCAATAAGTGCCATGCAGTTTTAAATTTTATATTATATATGGAGCGTGAGATGCAAGCGTTCGACTAGATTCTATTTATTTGATGTAGACATTATTATAATATCACTGGATTTGATATCAAAAATATTTTTGGTTATCGTAAGGTAAAAACCATCTGTGTTTATGTGTGGTCGGTCTTACGATCATCATTTCTTTCGAAGGGATTTTGAAAGTTAAACAATTGGTTGGAGTTTACTCACACCAGTCCCATCACTGACCCAGAGTTTATTTTGTTTTGTTTTCCCTAAACTCTTGGGTGCCCATATTTGTACGGGCAGTCAAGTAGTCGGGATTTTACAGATTCCCTTGGAGGAGCTTGAAGCAGGAGGCTTCATCTGTTAGCTATAGACTATCATATTTCCGCTGTGTACTATGTGGTATCCAGAAACAGGTGTTTATAACTTTTCTAGGAATAACTGTTGTGCTCTAATGATAGTATGTATATAAAGTTACTGATTTGTATTTCAAAAAGTTATGTTATATAATATATTTTATCCGTTCCGCTGTGAGATTTGTGTTCTTTGTTTTCTTCTATTCTAGCATTTCTTTCTTTCTATTTCTCATCCTCTAACTTCTTTCTAATATTGATTCGTATTTCTGTGCAATTTGGGTTGGACGTGTGGTGTTATTAGTCAACTCAGATAGTATGGATTTGTGGGCCATTGCAGTTGGTATCAGAGCTTAGCTTGAGCGAATACCTAGGCTTGATGGGGTTGTGCTCATTAGAGATAGGGTCAGTAGTACCCTAGAATGAGTTGAATGTATATATACGGGAGCACGTATTTGTAAATTGATATAAAAATTGTTTTATATTGTGTTGGCTAGTTTGTTGAGTGGTTTATGAATTCTGATCGAATCATGGGACGCCACGAAGTCGATAGGTGTAACGACCCGGATTTCGAGCGACTTTGGTTATCGACGTAAGCATGACGTCGATAACCAAAGTCGCTCGAAATCCGGGTCGTTACAGTTGGTATCAGAGCTTAAGTTTAGTTTTACTTGGCTCTGTGGCGTGACTCGGTAGAGATAGGGTTAGTAACACCCTAGATTGAGTTTGAGTGTATATATACGAGTGCGTATTTGTATTTGATATAAAAAATGGTTTTATATTGTGGAGATTCATTGGCTGAGTTGTTTATGAGTTCTGGTCGATCAGTTTGATCCACTGTATCGGTAGGAGTAAAGAAACACTTGAATACGATGGACCGACACAGTATGGATATGTGATATATTATCATATATAGGATGTGTTGGTAGTGATTTTTACCAGATAAGATTATAAAGTGAAATGGTTATATATAACCAATCAGAATCATATAAGTAAAGTATATGAAATTAGATGAATTAAATATGAATTTAAATCAGATTTGGAATTAAAATAAGGAAATTTTAAGTTCCTGGGAGATTTTGAAATGTTTTCAAATGGAAGTATTTAGTAATGGTTTTGAAAATGATATAGTATTGAAAATCACTTGGGTCGCTGGAAAATAATTCCGATGATGACTGCGCAGTATCATCGGTGTGATTTTCGAGTTTCTAAGTGGTGGATTACTACCAAAGGTTTTGTTTTTGAATTGTTTTGAGAAAACAAGTTGTTTAGAAATTCAAATGTTTTGAATTGGTATTGTTATTTCAAATTGATTTAAAAGAAACCCAGGAATTTAAGTTCTGGAATTAAAATTTAACTAATGAAGTTAAATAAAATGAGATGGTAAAAATAAATTGAAATTTAACTTGAACTGAGTTAAATAGAATTGAATTGGATTAGAGATAATCTAGAATGAAACCAAAATTGATAAGTCAATAATTTGGGATTTGATATTGGGGTTCGAATGAAATTCGATTTGGATTTGAGTATATGAACTGATTGGAATTTGATTGAGATAACACTGGTATATGCTGAGTTGATAGCATATGGAAGTGATAGAGTTGATATGCCCGACAAAAAGGTACCAGTTTATATTATATAAGCATGAGATTTATGAGTCGAATTGGCAAGCCGCTTGGCTGTTTGATTTTCTTTTGGGTTGAACAAGGCCTAGAGAGGCGAGTTGGAGTTTGAGCTATTGACCAGTACAAAGGAGGTGCTGGCGAAATTTTTCGAAAGTTTAAAGTGTTAGAAAATTTTCAGAGTTTTTTGAAAATTTTAGTTAGTCGGAAGGAATTAATATTTTAGTTGATATTAATTGGTTCAGTTGAAATCAGAAATAAGGTGTAAACAAATCTTAGGAATTCCAATAGATAGGGTCGTCCTCTAACTTAGCAATTTCGAGGACGAAATTATTTTAAGTGGGGAAGAATGTAATGACCCGCATTTTTAGAGATATATAATTAATTTATTTAATTATATAA
Source organism: Allium sativum (assembly GCA_030737875.1). Taxonomy (NCBI): domain Eukaryota; kingdom Viridiplantae; phylum Streptophyta; class Magnoliopsida; order Asparagales; family Amaryllidaceae; genus Allium; species Allium sativum. Next base: position 632,924,573 of record CM060919.1, read on the forward strand.
TTGGTGATTTAGAGAAGTTAATGATCGTTTAATTAAATAATATTGAATATTTAATTAATAATTATAATATAATAATATATTATAATGTCGAGGTAGTCGGAAATAGTAGAATTCACAACAGAGTGTGAATTGAATAGTATACGAGATGTGGTTGAGTTTCGATTCAGAATATATTGACGTATATATGGAATCGACGGCGTTAGAACGTATAGTTTATAATATATTTATAAACGAGCTCGAAATGGCGCGGCAGTTCGTAATTTGGTGATTTGAACTTCAACTGAATGTACAGGATTCGTTTTAAGCCGGATTTCTGTGAAACAAGAAACGTGTGGAGCTGGTGGAGTATATCTTTCTAGTGGAAGAGAAAAATCGGGATTTCGTCGTGTAGATTTTGAGTTACGTCCAAATCAAATTTCAGAAAAGTCCCTATGGAATTCCTTTGAATTTCGTAACGCTTTATATACGTTATAAAAGGATTTTTCAATGTAAATTGAAATATCGATTCAACCAGGACTTGGAATATCGAATATATAATTACCCTGGAGCTGTATGGTATTCTGGTGTGAATATATACGAGAATATAAATTTATTTATATTTAATTTAATTATATTTAAATATATTTATATATTTAAAAGGGTCATCCAGAGCTTTAAAAATACGCTGTGTGAGCGTACGAAGTCGGAATTCGACGAAACTAGTTTTGTTGGATCCGCAATATCAAATTATTGCTAGATGTTAAGTTTCGTGATTTTTAGAGTCACTATGTGGCCGTACGGATTTTTAGAGTGAGAAACAGTCAGTATTTTGACGGTTAAAAATACACTGTTGGAGCATACGGAGTCGGAATTCGACGAAACCAGTTTCGTTGGGACCGTAATATCAAACTCTAGCTACATGTCCAGTTCGGTGATTTTTGGGCATCATGTGTGATCACACGGATTTTTAGAAGTCAGAAATGAGTGTAAAGGATTAAATAAAATATTAAAATATTAATATAAAAATATCTAGATATTTGTGCTTCCTACAAATAGCCCCCCTTAACCCTTAAAAACCTAATACCTCATTTTTATCTAGTCAAATGTGAGCCGCCAGTTAATCCTTCATAGGAAAATTTCCACGAGCAAAAAGAAATCAAAAGAAATTCAATAAAAAATTCTACAAATCATATGATACAGATATATGAGATCACAGGAGGATGCTCTTCCCTCCCATCTAGGTTTCAGACAGTTCGATCAGGTTTTGATCCCCTGCGGTTTGTACAGCGAAGTTTAGGGTTTGGATTTTTGGGTAAATTTCGTTATCGAGTGGTGAATCGAAGGATGTATGTTGGTTGTGGGATCGAGTGGCTTCATTTGCCAAAAAGATTGGTGGATTCGAGCAATACAGGGACGTGCGACTTCCTGTAAGCATGGAAGCTGTAGCTCGACGGAAATGGAAGAAGGCACTCGAGTTGGAGTTTTAGGGGATGAGGTGAAGGAGCTCGGGACGCTGAGTTTAGTGGTGGTGTTTGCTTGTGGAACGGTGGCTTGGTGAGGGAGATAGAGGAAGGGAAGTCGGTGACAATGTCTGTGTTTGAGGAGCAGGCATAGCGTTTATTTGATTTGGGAAAGACCATCACTGTTCACGAATGGGTCAAGAGGAAATGGGCCGAGAATTTGAGATGGTAAGGCCCATCAAAGAAAATAAAGACCCAAGTTTTTATTTAATATTTTGTTGAACTTATAAAATGTGTATCTTGGTCATACGAGGTCAGAATCACGAACCGTAAGTTGCGTTGGGATCGTATGGACGAGCACTCCACAATGGAACTGACCGCGAGTCAATTGGAGTCCGTCACAATTTATAGCAAAATAAATTGTCTGGATCAAGCGATGGTTATCGTCATTGACGATGATCGTCCAAATGTGAGTAAATCTCACTAACTCTGAACAGTTTATAATTTCATGTTGTATCTTTAGAACTGTTAGAAATTGTCTGATTTACTATGTGTTGATTGTTTGATTGAACTGCTAGTCAGTTAGTTAAATTTCTATATTGATTCTGTTTAACAGAATATATCATATGGAACTGAAAGTGATGTTATCTATATTGTCTAACATCTGTGATGCAGGGAAACAGGTTGGAGGAATCCGACTGGATTCCTCAACAGTTATTTTATTGTTTTTCATATATTTTAATATATGATGTGAATTATAACCTGTTATTGATTGTGTGTGTATGGACGATATTGAACATCGTGATTTGATATGATTGAATACCATAACATACCGGAATGTAGATAAGGGAATTTTCAAAGTGATATTGAAAATAGTATATTTATAAAGTGGAATATTTATAAATAAGAAATGTTTATAAATTGGAATATTTATAAATAAGAGATATTTAAAAAGGAAATAAATTCAAAACATTTCTTTTTGAATGGAAAGGCCTGTGTGGCGAGTTTGGGGATTTTCCCGATGCTCCCGATACAAAGGAGGTTATGGCGAATTTTCCCGAAAATTTAAGGAGTTAGAATATTTCAAGAATAAATTTGAAAAGGGAATATTTGTAAACCATTTACAAATAGAATTGGGAAGGGAACATTATAAAAAGGAAATCATTTTTTTAAGTGTAGAACCGTTATTTAAAAGTAAATCTTTTCAAATGAATAAAACGTTGTTAAAAAGGAAATCTTTATAGAGTGAATAAGGAGAAATCGAATATAGACATTCGAAGTTAGTTAATCGAATATAGACATTCGAAAGGAGAAATCGAATATGGTATTCGAAGTTAGTTAATCGAATATAGACATTCGAAAGGAGAAATCGAATATGGTATTCGAAGTTAGTTAATCGAATATAGACATTCGAAAGGAGAAATCGAATATGGTATTCGAAGTTAGTTAATCGAATATAGACATTCGAAAGGAGAAATCGAATATGGTATTCGAAGTTAGTTAATCGAATATAGACATTCGAAAGGAGAAATCGAATATGGTATTCGAAGTTAGTTAATCGAATATAGACATTCGAAAGGAGAAATCGAATATGGTATTCGAAGTTAGTTAATCGAATATAGACATTCGAAAGGAGAAATCGAATATGGTATTCAAAGTTAGTTAATCGAATATAGACATTCGAAAGGAGAAATCGAATATGGTATTCGAAGTTAGTTAATCGAATATAGACATTCGAAAGGAGAAATCGAATATGGTATTCGAAGTTAGTTAATCGAATATGGTATTCGAAAGGAGAAATCGAATATGGTATTCGAAGTTAGTTAATCGAATATGTTATTCGAAAGGGGTTAGTCAAGTCGAGTTAGTCAAATAGAGTTAACCAGTTAGAGTTAATCAGTTAGAGTTAACCAGTTGGAGTTAATTAGTTAGAGTTAATCAGTTAGAGTTAACCAGTTGGAATTAATTAGTTAGAGTTAATCGATTAGAGTTAAAACGAACTAGAGTTAATCAAATATAGTTATTTGAGACAGAGTTAGTCAAACATAGTATTCAGGGTAAGTTGCCATCTTGTACGACTGCTAGCGTAATTCGCAGGGCTGTAAATAGCCTACGGCGGTCGGATGTTTTCCTGAGGGAGTCAGGCGTAACCATTGTGATCGCTGCGATCTAGAGTCAAGCGAATGGAGTTTAATCGAATATTAGTTATTCGATAGGAGTTAATCGAGTTGATCGAGTTGAGAAATAAGTTAAATAAGTTGAGTTGATCGGGTGGTTCGACCAAGTTAGTCGAGCCTAGTTAATCAAATCGAATTGATCGAACCAAGTAAGTCGAGTTAGTCGAGTCAAGTTAAGTTAGTCGAGTTAAGTTCATCGAGTTAAATTAATCGATGTTAGTTCATCGAAAGGAGTTATCGATGTTAGTTCATCGAAAGGAGTTATCGATGTTAGTTCATCGAAAGGAGTTATCGATGTTAGTTCATCGAAAGGAGTTATCGATGTTAGTTTCATCGAAAGGAGATGTTAGTTTCATCGAAAGGAGTTATCGATGTTAGTTTCATCGAAAGGAGTTATCGATGTTAGTTTCATCGAAAGGAGTTATCGATGTTAGTTTCATCGAAGTGAGATTTTCAAATATGAGATATTTGAAAAGAAAGAGTTATCGAATATTAGTTATTCGAAGAGAGATTATCGAATATCGTTTATTCGAGAAGGAGTTAATCGAATATAGGTTATTCGAAGAAGAGTTAATCAAATAGAGATTTCTCGAAGAGAGTTAATCGGCGAATTCGATTATATCAAATTCGGGAAAGTACTTATACTTTCCAGTGTTTAAATAGAGATTTATTTATTTATAAATAAATAAGTGTTAGGTTAATTATTCACTAATAAGAATAGAGGTTATAATTTAAGTTAGATAATTCGAAAGTGGGGATTATAACGTTATCGTTATAACCAATGTTTTAAATATAGAAGTGGATTAGTAAAATTGAATCCGAGAAAGGCGTAAAGAAGTTGTTAAAGATTAAAAGATAAACCTTGACCATTTCGAAGTTATAACGTTGTTCAGTTAAGGTCTGAGAGGTAATTATACCCCAACTTGAGTGACTTCCTTCTTAACTAAGAAATGGTAAGGTTTGATCGTAAAAGAGTTTTGGAAATGTTTTCCAAACGAGAATCAGAAATGTTTTCTGATAAAAGAAAAATAAGAATTTAGAATATAGGGAAATAGGAGATAAGTAAATAAATGAACTAAAGGGATTTATGTTAAATGATGTTTGTTCGATATAATTTCCATTTGGAAATAATATCGTTGTTTGCACACTTGTTTTTCGTTGATAGTCAACTCACCGACTATCGAAGTTTTGACCATTTTAACGTTGTTAATATGGAGAGACCGGTTGGATTATTATCCATAAAACCACTCTGTATTGGCATAAGCGTCGCGAATCATATATGCCAAAGATAAGTGAAGACGGAGTAAAATGCAAGGGCTATCCTGTTTATAGAATAGTGCCTTCGGTTTGTCCAGCCCCAGGACAACTTGTATGGACGAAGGTCTGACGGAGTATATCCAATGGATCGCGTAAGTTGATCTGTTCAAACGTATTCACGTTTGGTGGCGGAGGAATTCGTTTCTCTTAGCTGTATACCCGTGTTATTTTTGGATAAGTCAATTTGTGATTTGGCGGGTATGACGATGTGACCTTTCTAAGTGAATGAAGATGGATGTCTGACATAGTATTTCCAGACGGTCACGTACATTGATTTCTTCAACCGTACCAAGAGTGGAAGCGGAGAAGGAAACTTCTTTTAGCTGACACATAATGTATGGTTGTAAACGTCAATTAGTGATTTTCGATGGATCTGACAATGTGGCATTCAAAGTGAATCTGATGTGATGATAAAGCGTAGCTTCTAGCCTCATCAACCGGTAAATGACAGAAATCGGGCAGGCAGCATGGCTAAGTCGGTCGCACCGAAGTAGGGTGTATAATCACCTATCTAGTGAATATTCATTTGCTTCTTTTAATCTATCAATGCTGTCCCATATATATATACGGGAACGGTTGCTGATCCCAACCGTTGGTGATGTACATTCGATACACTCAAGCGAAATGAGTGGTCGGTCATGTGTGGCTGAGTTGCAAGATGTTCTTGTTGAACTCCAGTGTATCGTTCCTAGAGTACACTGATCGGAAGGTGATTCCATACCTTGTCATAGTTGGAAATCCATTATCCAGTACGTGCTTGCGATTTTGATTGTATACTATATATGTAGAACGTGAGATGAAAGCGTTTCTGCTAGTTGATATCTATTTGTACATAGACATTATATTAATATCAAAAGGTTTTTGATATAAAGATATCTTGGATTCTCATAAGGGAAAAACCCATTCCGTTATGCGGCGTGGTCTTATGAGATATCGTTTACTTGTTCATATACCTGTTTTAAACTGTTTTACTCACACCAGTCCCATGACTGACCCAGAGTTTACTTTGTTGTTTTCCCTAAACTCTTGGGTGCCTAAATTTGTACGGGCAGTCAAGTAGTCGGGTTTTACAGATATACTGGAAGAGCTGGAGCAGGAGGCTTCAGAATCATATAGCTATAGTTATTTCCGCTGTGTTGTAAGTGTTGTACTCTGATAAGTGCTATTGTATACATAACTGTTATATTTCAAAGTTATGTTATCTATTATATGTTATTCGTGCCGCTGTGAGGTTCGTGTTACTCTGATGTTGTGTTCTTCTTCTTCTATTCTAAGTTTCTATCTTATCTATTCTCACCTTCTAATTTCTTTCATTAACTACCGGGATTTTTCGATGTTTTGGTTATCGACGTCATGCTTACGTCGATAACCAAAGTCGCTCGAAATCCGGGTCGTTACAATAGGTATTTCTAAACACTTGAACACAAAAATTCGACACAGTATTGTTTTTAAAAGTGGGTAAATTAAAGAATTTTACCAAAAAATTCTATTTTCGGTAGAAAAAGAATAATTTTCTGAAATTGTTATATATGGATGTGTTGGATGTTAATGTTATAATCAAATGAGATTATAAAATTGATATGGTAATATATTACCAAATAAATTTTGTATAAGAATAAAGAATACAAATGAGATGAATTAAAATTTAATTCAAAGCAGAATTTGGAATTTAAAATCCTAGGAAGTTGAAAAATATTTTCTGAAATATATTAGAATAATATAGCCTTGTTTGGAAGGATTTTTGAATAAAAATCATTTTAGATGGATTTTGAAAGTGATAATGCACTGAACTCACTTTAGTGGCTGGAAAATAATTTTGATGATGACTACAGCATCATCAGTGTTCATTTTCGAGTTTCTAAGTGATGGATTGCTACCTTAGAAAAGTTTTGATGGAAATTTGCTTGAAATAAAGCAAGTTGGTTTGGAAATTCAAATTTTTGGAATTTGAAATGGTTATCAATATATGTATATATTTATGTGATTTCAGAAGGATTTGAAATAAAAACCCGGGAATTTGAATGTTGGAGTTTAAATTTAACTTAAACAAGTTAAATAGATCGAAGTGAATAAATTGATTAAAATCAATTAGAATAGATTTAAATGGAATATGAATTTAATGTAAATATATTAATTGTAAATCATTCAGGTTAAAGGAATGTAAACATGGATGATGTGTAATATAAACGAGAACCAAAAATTTTGGTAGGACTGAAATTGTAGAAATATGAAATGTTGAGTATCAACATAAGTGGACTTTTGAAAAGTTAATGGGTTTGTACCATTTTTCCTACCTAAGTAATTTCGGGGACGAAATTCTCTTAAGAGGGGAAGAATGTAACGACCCGGATTTTTGATCGATTAATTTTAAATATTTAATATTTATTTTTAATATTGAATTGATAATATAAATGAATTTTAATGTTAAGTTATCAATTTAAAAATCGATTTTGATTTGATATCGAATATATTAAATTACCGTAATGCAAAATATAATTGAATTCAAAGAAAAACTGAATCAAAAACAATTCCGATGATCAATATATATATTCTGTTTGAGTATAGACGATGATAATACTAATTTATTATCAAAGAATTTATTTGTTTGAATATAAATTATATTATATCAATTTAATATGGTTATTTTATTTATACGTTCGAATTAAATTTTTTAGTCTATTCTGTGAGTTCAGAATAGTGTAATTACGTTGAATGTCGTTCGATAGGTTCAAACAGCGGTTCGAGATTTAAATTAATGGACCCTGAAATATTTGATTGGGGATAGGTTCGAAATCAAATCAATATCTATTTAAAAAGAATAAAAATTCCTTTAAATCAAATCAAATTGAATAAAGATCAAATCATACTTAAAAACGTTGTCCTTAACCTACCATCATACGCAGGCCTATTCCTTCCACACGAAGACTCCTTTCTGTATATATATGTGCAACATATCCTTCTCTTCTTTTCTTTTCTAAAGTCTGATCCTCAGTAGGAATGGAAAATATGTAAGCTTCAGAAGTGAATTAAAATGGCCGCTCCATTTTTTAGAAAAACCCAAATTCTAAACACAACTTTATGTTAGAGCAAATTGGAGGTTGTCGAGATGTTTTTGGGAGGAGGCGCATGCCTCGACGGATTTTGGTGGGGTTTGATTTGAGGTCGACGGCGGTGGGTGATTTAGGTGTCGCGAGTTCAAGTGTTCTAGGGTTTATCAGAGCGGTTCGAAAGGAAAAAGGGGAAGTCGATCATTTTGGGGCAGCGCGATTCGTCAGCAGCACCTAAGAGGAAGAGCAGTTCGCAGTTTTCTATAGGGGCGGAGTTCAGTCAACATCGAGGCATATGGTTTTGGAATTTCTTTCATCGATTTAACAATGGGACTTGGATTCCCATACACAGTGGAGAGTAGCAAATTAAGTTGGAAATCTCATTGGGTTTTGGCGAAATAAATGTCGCATTTGTATATTTATTTCGATGTCGCGATGTTGGTAAGTGATCGGAAGATGACATCGTGGTTGAGCGGAAATGGAGAAGAAGGGTATCCGTGGAGTTTATTCTGAGTTTTGCAGAGGAGGACTAACGGAGTTACGGTAGCAGTAAAAGGGGATTGTCAGATTGAAGGAGGCTTGTGCGGATTACAGTGAAGAAGTGATGATTCAGAAGATCTGTGAATTGAATCTCGTAGGGACAGGAAGGAGATGGGATGCCTTGGTACTATCGAATCTGAAAAACAACATGGTATCGAAGGAGATGGAGTATGAGGATATCGCAACCATGGTGAAAGAAAAAGAAGCAGCATGTTCTTTTATTTTGGACAGTAAGAAGGTGCAGATTTTTATTGGAGAAGAAGGGTTTTAAAATAAATAATTAAGGTAATTAAGCTTTAATCATATTTAAATTTGCTCGATTGTTTATACAATAAATTTCTAACTTGAACAAAATCAGATGCGTACGCCGAAAATCACGTTAGGCTTACAACTGCGGATTACATAAGCTGGAATGGAAATCGAAATCAGAATGGATTAAATTCAAAATCTCAGTGAGTAATTCTCACTCTGAAATTTATTTAAATTTATTTTATCATCAAAATAAATTGTTGATTGCTTGGATACGTTTATAAATTGTTTATCAGTGTTGGCTATTTTATGTAAGTAAATATATTAGTTATTTAGGATTGGTGGTTGTGGTTATTATATATATATTGGTGATTGGATAGTTCCCGCAGTACCATTAGTGGATGCCCGCAGTATCATTAGCGGATGACCCTATACGCTCCACGCTATAATAGTGGATGACATTCTATACCGCGATATCCTGCCTCGAAGCAGGATGGGTATTATTTATGTTGGCTAACGTCTGTGGATGCAGGAAAACAGGTTGGAGGAATCCAACTGGATTCCTCAAAATTTACTATTTGTTTGTTCTTATATATATATTATCACATATGAATTGGTCGGTTTGATTGTTTAAATATCACTGAAGTCCTAAATGTTGATTTATATAAAATATCGTAAAATGATATTTAGAGATTTAAAAGGAAAATCTATTTTTCAAAAAATAGAATTCGAATTTTGAATGGACTATAAATATTTACTTGTTTTGTAAAATAAAAACAAGTATTGAATATATAAACGGCGTATATAAATTAGATAATGCAGTGAATTTATAAACAGTGTTTATAAATAAAATGAAATGATTTTCGTGGGATAACTAGGGAATTGAAATGAATTTATAAATAATGTTTATAAATAGAAATGGCAAAAAATTATCATTGGATAATTTGAATATTTAAATTCAAATGTGAATTTAAAGATAGAAATGAGGAAATCGTTTTAAAGAAATAAACTATGGAATTTATTCTGATGTTCAAAATATAAATTGAACTAAAATAAATCCATAAGGATTTGTTATTTGAATTTGATTAATTCGAATTTATTTAAATAGAAGTTAAATTGAATATGAAAATAAATTGGGTGTTATATATATAACTTATTATAAATAGAAATATTCCAAAATAAGATTTTGGTTTTAAATAGATTTTGAAATAGACTTGTTTGAATATAAAACAAGGAAATTTATAAAATGGTGTTTATAATAATTATCAAGAGTTAATTTAAATATTTAAATTCAAATATGATTTAAAAATAGAATTTGAAATCATTCGAACGGGAACAACGGTTTTTATTCCGCAATTCGGAATATCAAAGGGATGGAGTTTCAAATAGAAATTTGAAAAGGGAATTTGTTTAAATATATGAAACAAGGAAGTTGAATTTATAAATAGTGTGATAAATTTGGTGAAATAAATTATCATTTGGATAATTTAAACCATTTAAATTAAAATAGGAATTAAATAGTAAATTGGGAAGTGTTTTGAAAGCAAAACGATTGAGTATATTTCGGAATTCGGAATATAAGCTGAATTGAGAAAAATTCAACGGGTTTATAATTGAAGTTCGATTATATCGAATTTTATTATTTATAAAAGGAATTGGAATTAAATATAGAAGATCGAAGTATAAATAAATATATTACCGAGTAAGGAAAAATCGACAATTATAGATAATCGAAAATATTATGTTGAATTGGGAAACTGATTTGATATATATTAAAAATATATCAGAATGGAGTTGAATTTATTTTAAACGAAGTTTAAACGTTTATATATATATAATTAAAACGAACTTGCTGCAACGCGGTAGTTCGTAAATTGGAGTTTCGAACCTCAATTGAGTATGTAGAACTCAATTTAAGTCGGAATTCTTTGAAATAAGATCCGTCAGGACCGACTGAATAATAGTTTTCTAATGGAAGGGTAAAATCTGGATTTCGTCTTATAGATTTTGAGTTATATCAAAATCAAATTTTCAGAAAAACAGCGCCAGAACCATTATAAAACCATAACGGTTTATTTATATAATTAAAGGATTTTAAAGAAATAAAATCCGAATTGCCGTTAGAAAAATCCAGACTGGAGATATAAAATAAATATGAACTCCAGTGAAGTAAGTGAAATGATTTTTGAGATAAAAATCAGATTTTTAGTTATTGAATAAAACTAACTAATTTGAATAATAATTAATTAATTGAAATTCGATATGAAAATGGACTTTGAATAAGTAAAGTAGATTTGAAAATTTTTGTTCGAAATCGAATATGGAACTTGAGTCGAAATGGGATTAAATTAATTCATAAGCAAGATAAAATGATAATTGAACATGATATGTTCAAATATAAAGTGGAATAGGCAAAATAGCTAATTAGAAAATAAATTAGCGAATTGGGTTAAGACAAATGGATTGAGTGAAACTAAATGGGAATATTTGGATGTGTTAAGAAGGTATGGAAATGAAGTGTATAAAGATTATAATTCGAGTGCCCAACAAAAAGGTACACGTTTAAATTCCATATGAGATTTTATGCGCCGAATCGGCAAGCCACTCGGCTTTTTGATTTTCTTTTTGAATGGAAAGGGCCTAGTGAGGCGAGTTTGAGGTTTGAACTATCGACCAATACAAAGGAGGTTATGGCGAAATTTTCAGGAAATTTAAGGAGTTGGAATATTTTTAAGATAATTTGAAAATTAGAAATCTATATATCAACATATATAGAATCCGGTAAGGAAACGAACTTAAAAATAGAATATTATAAACAAAAAGGAAATCGAAAATCTAGTAATAGAAAGAGATATATATTTATATATATACGTTTTAAAAATGAATAAGTGGTTTTTATGGTGTTGATGATTTGAGATTAAGTGGTCTTGTCTGTTTTGAAGTTAAAGATGTTATTCAGTCAAGGTATGAGAGGTAATTATACCCCAACTTGATTAATTTCACTTTTAACCGATAAGTAGCAAGATCCAGTCTCAAAGAGAAATGTTTGAATAAGAGTTAGTTGAATGCATTGTTTTGGGTTATTGTAACGATGTTTTACACAACATTCATTTTAACCCAAGTAAGTGGAAATTTAGAAATATAATAAATAAATATTTTCTGAGTGTAGAAATGAACGGGTGTGAAAGAGATAAGTAATTGGAATGTTTTCCAGTTATAAATAGAGATATTTTCTACGTATAGAAAATAAAAGGAGGCGATATATGGAAATGTTTTCCAAATAGTGAAAAGGGCCAAGATGATTGTTGAAAATATTTGGTTAACAAATATTGATAAGGAAATGGAGTAGTGATTTAATTAATGAATGAAATATCAATTAAATGGCTCAGTGATTTGTTTGATGCTTTGAATGAATGTTTGTTTTCTTCGATAGTTGAAGAACCGACTATCGAAGTGTTTGCCAATATCGTTGTCAATATGGAGAGACCGGTTGGATTATTATCCATGAACCACTCCGTATTGGTAGTAACGTTGCGAATCAGATTATATGAAGATAATCAAAGACGGAGTAAAGTGCAAGGACTTTTTCTATTAATAGAAATTGTGCCTTCGGTTTCGTTCAGTCCCAGAACGAGGTGTATGGACGAATGTCTGACAGAGTATTTCCAATGATCGCATATTTGGTATGTATAGATATATATGGTGGCAGAGAATTTATTCTCTTAGCATAATATCCAGAATATATTTGTGCAAATCAATTAATGATTTACGGATCTGACAATGTGGCATTCAAAGTGATTGTGCTATCAATGAATGATAAGAAATCGTAGCCTCAGGCCTCAACAATCGGGAAATGACAAAAATCGGGCAAACAACATGGCTATGTAGGTCGCTCCCATTAGGGTGTATAATCACCTATCTAGAGAAATTCCTTTAACTTCTTTAATCTATCGATGCCGTCCCTTTTTGGGAAACGGTTGCTGATCCCAACCGTCAGTGATATACATTCGATACACTCAAGCGAAATGAGTGGTCGGTCATGTGTGGGCCGGGTTGCAAGATGTTCTTGTTGAACCCAGTGTATTCCCCTCTAGAGATACACTATCGGCGGGTGGTTCCATACCTTGTCATAGTCGGAATCCAATCTCCAATAAGCGCCTTGGGGTTTTAAATTTTATATTATACATGGAGCGTGAGATGCAAATGTTCTGTTAGATTCTATTTATTTGATGTAGACATTATTATAATATCACTGGATTTGATATCAAAAATATTTTTGGTTATCGTATGGTAAAAACCATCCGTGTTTATGTGTGGATTAGTCTTACGATCATCATTTCTTTCGAAAGGATTTTGAAAGTTAAACAATTGGTTGGAGTTTACTCACACCAGTCTCATGACTGACCCAGAGTTTATTTTGTTTTGTTTTCCCTAAACTCTTGGGTGCCTATATTTGTACGGGCAGTCAAGTAGTCGGGATTTTACAGATTCACTTGGAGGAGCTTGAAGCAGGATGCTTCACCTGTTAGCTATAGACTATCATATTTCCACTGTGTACTATATGGTATCCGGAAACAGGTGTTTATAACTGTTCCAGGAATAACTATTGTGCTCTGATGAAGGTATGTATATAAAGTTACTGATTTGTATTTCAAAAAGTTATGTTATATTATATATTTTATTCGTTCCGCTGTGAGATTTGTCTTCTTTGTTTTCTTTTATTCTAACATTTCTTTCTTTCTATTTCTCATCCTCTAACTTCTTTCTAATAATGATTCGTATTTCTGTGCAATTTGGGTTGGACGTGTGGTGTTATTAGTCAACTCAGATAGTACGGATTTGCGGGCCAATACAATTTGCCTTTCTTTGTAAGGAAAAATCGTGGAAATATGTAACTCTTTCTTTTTTGACATCAAGTTTCCTAGCGATAAATTCTACACTGAGAGAGAATTTGGTTAATTAGGCAGACTATGAAAATTTGAAAATATTAATTGCTGTGGAAACACATGTACTACATTCCAATCCTTTGCAATTCAAGGGTGGATGGATATAAAGTGCTATCAAGGTTTGCGTGAATTTTAGCTTAAAAAAGGAGCACTCTTTGCTTGAATTCACAGTTAAAAGACTAACATACATCTATGTAAACCATGATTAGAAAACTATACCAAAGGGATTGCGGTTGATTGAAATTTTTTGGCCAACCTCCCTTGATTGTTTGCTCATAATGATTGAAGGAATACAATCAGTGCAACATCTCAAAAATTGAAATATTTCACTCAGAATGTATCTCTTTCACCAACTATGTTCAGAAATCATAGGACCAGGGCGAAGCACTTCTAATATCTTTTGTTGTGGTTTTCATCATCCTTTAGCATCTGATTTCAAGCTGAGCCAAAGTCAACCATCAACCATCTTCATCAACGCACAAACTCGCACAGCCATACACCAGATTCAAAAAATGTTTTTTCACTCGTACAGCCAAACACCTGATGCAAGTGGACTTTTATTAACCTTATCAGCTACCAAGAAAGGGGAATTAAACCATCATTATATATTTGTCAGCTAAGATTTATGGTGTGCTCTACCAACAACTATAGTTGCCTTTGCCAAAACTGAAATAACATTCTTTCCTGCATTTTATGGAAGCAACATTCACCATGTTGCCTTCACGCTATCCTATATTAATCATCATTAGGTTGATCAACTATCTATTACTAAGTGTCTGTGGAGTGGATGGTGAATCTCTACAACATAACTATTTAAAACACCATACAGATCAAATAGATTAGTGTACACCATCTTCTGCGATGATGTTCCGCCAACTCCTCTACGTACTTAACACCCTAGTTTTATCATACATTGCTATTTTTATCCTTTTTTTGTTTACGCAGTTGAATATTGCCAAACAAGCCATTAAGGAGAGTTTCAAAGATTTAGGGATTTTGAATATTGCCAAACAAGCCTTTAAGGAGGGTGATATGGAGCTATATTTGAAAGAAGAGTAAGTTGCCGCAGGAGGAGTATTGAGGAAAAAGAATGGAGTAAAAGGAGAAGAACAGTGTAAGAAGATTTCAGAATTAATTCTTTTCCTATCATTTCCACTAATTCTTTATACATATATAATGGCATTTCTCCACAAACCTGCCTGCGTGGCCTGCTGCCTACCGCGTGAATTGTTCTGTTCCCAAAAACCCTGTCCTCTTGTGTGCCCACTAATCACAGCCCCCTGATTTCCACCTTTTGCAGTTAAATCCTTTAATTATTGGGGGAGTTAAATGCAAAAAAGTGAAAATCAGGGGATTTGATTGGGGGAATGGAGGAATAGGGGAAATGGGAACAGAAGAATTGGTCTCGCTGCCTACCCACCCTAAGTAACAACTTTTGCAGAAAAGAAAACTTACAATACAACAAAATAAAATAGAAAAGAAAATGTGTTACTTTTCTAATGGTTTGCTTTTCCAATTAGTGTTGTCTTTAATCCATGAGTCTTCTGACTAGCTGAATGATTCTTTTGGGCCTTGTGTTAACACTTTGTGGTGCTGTTGAGTTACTTCAACCGTATCAGAGAGTTTCAAAGACTTGGGGCTTTACGTGAGGGTCATTGCTTGTTTAGGGATATTTATGAAGATATACACATGATGCACTTGGGGTTTAGGGTTTTCCATCATAAGTGATGAAAGTGAGAAATTTTCGGAGTTATGTCGTGGTTCCCTCAAGAAGAGAATGTGTGGTATTCAGAATTGCAAAGGAATAAGGTTTTGATTTTATATATTTTGAATGATAACATTAATAGGTGATCTTAATGCTCATCTATCATTTCTTCTATTCTTTCACATATATTCTTCTTTTCCTGACTAAAATTTGAAAGAATAAAACATATTCTATATTATATTGGGGCTATAAATGTACATAAAAAAATCTTTAGGTATATGTGTATTGGAATTTTATGATACAATATTTCCAAATATCAATTATATTTTTGGAGATATTCATGGTAATTTCGTTACTCGTTTTGTGCAAGAAATGAATGGAAAGAAATGGAAGGAATATTAATGAATAGGGGATGTTGGAGATTTTCACCATCTAATTTATTGCCTTGTTTCATGAAAATGAAACGGAAAGAAATTAAAATTGAAAAAGAGATTGATTGATGGAGAAAATAGAAAGTTATCAATCAATCAATCATATGACAATCAAATTAATGGGAATATTAGCCTTCCATGATTTGATTTATTTACATAAATCAAATTAATTCGTCCCCAAGAAACGTTTTCCTCTAAATAAAGAAAGGCATAGAGGATGTTATGACATGATATGTGAGAACATTTGGATTCTTCATTTCTTTTGCTCTACTTTAAAAACTCTATAATCTCTTGAATATTAATAAAATCTCTTCCCCATTTAAGTGGACGTACACTATCTCGCGATTGTGGAACCACTATAAATTTATGTGTTCTCTATTGCCTTTATTTTTTTATGTGATCTGATATTGATATTCATTTCAAACTGTTTGTTCTATCACATCATTGCAAGATCCTATTGAGATTTTTCCGCTGAAAGGGATTGATCACCCCTTACAACTGGTATCGGAGCTAGATTCGCAAAGAATGTGTTTGGTAGAATGGCAGGAGGAGATGAAAAAAATACAAATAATACGTCAGTGCCAGTAGTTGCTTCATACGTCAGAGGCTCCTATGTGGCGTCAGAATCACAGTTGACGATAGAGAAGTGGAATGGTGAAGGAGATTTTGAAAAGTGGCAGTGGATGATGAAAGCAGTTTTGAGAAGAAATCGCGTTCATCGAGTAGTATTTGATACAAGGACATTGCCTGCTGATATTTCATCAGTGGAATTAGAAGAGATGGAAGAATGGGCCTTTACTACTCTTCAGCTTGCTATGGGAAAAAGTGTAATTTCTGAAATTAGTCAGGAGACAACAGCTAGAGGAATTTGGAAGAAGTTGGAGAACCACTACAAGAAGAAATCCCTAACCAATCATCTGATCCTATTAAAGACTTTCTTCACTTATAAGATGAAGGAAGGTTCTTCAATTAAGACACACCTAAGTGTGTTTGATGACCTGTTGATGAAGATGAAGTCTGTTGAATTGAAAATTGATGAAGAACAAAAAGCAATGGTTCTGTTGTGTTCGCTTCTAGAGCGATACACTGGTTTCGCTAACAGCCTTATCTATGGTAGAGACACATTGAAATAAAATGATGTGAAGACAAGTTTGCTCAGTGAAGAGTTGAGAGATCAGAGTAAAGAGTTTGGTGTTGGTGATAGTAGTGGAGGAAGTAGCAGTTCAGGCTTATTTGTTGAGAGGGGAAGAGCAGAGAAGAAAGTGAAGAATAACAGAGGGCGTTCCAATTCTAGGAAGCCTAATTCGGGAAGTAAGTCTAAAGATGGAAAGTGCTATAATTGTAAGAAACTGGGACATTGGAGAAGAGACTATCCAGATTTGGAGAAGAAGACTGATGGTTCTTCATCCATTGCGATTGAGAAAGGCGGTAGCGATTTGTTGACAGCGATTGTATCGGATGTTGCAGACCATTGGATTCTAGATTCTGGAGCATCATTTCACATGACTCCTAATAAGGATTATTTTTCTTCCTACGATGCCAAAGAAGGAAGTTCTATCCTTATAGGGAACGATGCTACATGCAACTCTATAGGAGTTGGTTCAGTTCGCATTCGCATGTATGATGGGATTGTTCACACACTTTCAAATGTTCACTATGTCCTAGATCTTTGTAAGTCTTTGATATCATTAGGCCAATTGGCATCATTGGGATGCAAGATAACCATTGTCGAAGATGGTTTGAGAGTTTCTAGAGAGGCACTTATATTGATGAAGGGTGTTATGGTGCGAAATATGTATTTGCTAATGGGTACCACTGTCCATGGAGAATTATGTGTTGGAGTCAATAGTTCTAAAAGTTTGGATGCTACCAATCTTTGGCATATGAGATTAGGTCATACTTCGTAGAAGAACTTAGAGTTGCTTCGTAAGAAGGAAAAGATCAAGGGAGAAATCTTCAACAAGTTGGACTTTTGCAAGGATTGTGTATTGGCAAAGCAAACCAGAGTTTCTTTTGGTGATGGTGTGCATACTACTAAGAGGGTACTTGATTATGTGCATTCAGATGTTTGGGGGCCATACTCTATAGCTTCTATTGGTGGAGCATATTATTTTGTTTCCTTCATTGATGACTACTCGCGCAAGGTTTGGGTGTATGTAATGAAAGCAAAGTCGGAAGTATTTGAGAAGTTTAAGGTTTGGTTAGCTCTTGTTGAAAACCAAACAGGAAAGAACTTGATGATTCTTAGATCCGACAATGGTGGCGAATATGTCTCCAAAGAGTTCCTCGACTACTGCGGACAACATGGTATTAGAAGACATTTTACTACACATGGTGATCCGCAATCCAATGGGGGTTGCTGAGAGAATGAATAGGACTCTACTTGAAAAGGCCCGTTGCTTGATATTGACTGCGGGTATGTCAAAGGGTTTTTGGGTTGAAGCTATTTCGACTGCAGCACATATTATTAATCGGATTTCGTGCTCAGCCATTGATGGGAAGATTCAAAAGGAGGTATGGAGAGGTAAAAACACTTTATTAAGTTATTCTCGTATATTTGGATGTCCAGTTTATGTTCATAATACAGGACATGACAAGTTGGAGCCTAGGGCCTCCAAATGTGTTTTTCTTGGTTATACATATGGCATAAAAGGATATAGAGTTTGGAATCCAATTACGAAGAAATTTATACATTCCAGACATGTGACTTTTGATGAGTCAACAATGTTCAAACCTTTGGAAGGTTTATCAGAGGGTTTCAGACTCAGTTGATGAGAAGCCTGAAAAGATCGAGATTCCCAGTTTTCGAACACGAAGTAGAGCTATCACTATTGATAACAGAGATGGAGCAATTGATGATACATCACATGATAGTCCACATATTTCCTCTAGTAGTGATGGTGATGTTCATGAAGCTAGATATGATTCATCTCAAGGTGGAGCTTAAGGTGGAGCTGAAGGAGAGTCGGGCGATATAGTCATTCGGGCTAGTCAGAGACCAAAGAGAGCTCCAATTAGATATGGAGATTGGCACTATGCAAATATGAGTCTTGATGATCAGTTTGAGTATGTTTTACATGTAATTCATGATGAACCATTGAGCCTTGAAGAAGCCATGAAGTCGAGTGACAATCGAAGTGGAATTGCGCTATGGAAGAGGAGAAACAGTCTTTGCAAAAGAACAAGACTTGGGATTTGGTACCACTACCTCTAGGAAGCTGAGCCATTGGTTGCAAGTGGGTGTTCAAGGTAAAAGATGATGGTAGATACAAGGCAAGATTAGTAGCCAAAGGGTTTTCACAAAGAAAGGGGTTAGAGTATGATGAAATATTTTCTCCAGTTGTTAGACAAGCTTCAATTCGAATCCTACTTGCAATACTTGTCGCTTACGATTTGGAGTTAGAACAACTTGATTTGAAGACCGCTTTCTTGCATGGTGATTTGGAGGAAACCATTTACATGAAGCAGCCAGAAGAATTTATTATAGATGGAAAGTCAAATTGGGTATGCAAGTTGAAGAAATCTCTTTATGGTCTAAAACAGTCGCCTAGACAATGGTACAAAAGGTTTGATTCTTTTATGCTTTCACATGGTTTTAATCATAGTACTAAAGATGCATGTGTTTATTTTAAGCATTTAAAGAATAATAATTGGGTGTATTTACTTTTGTATGTGGATGATATGTTGATTGCTTCCAAGGATAAAGCTGAAATTGATGCGTTGAAGTTGAAACTAAAAGCGAAATTCGATATGAAAGACCTTGGAGAAGCAAAGAAAATTTTGGGGATGGAAACCCAAAGAGATTGAAAGCTTGGACTTTTGAGACTTACTCAAAAGGAAAATATTCAAAAGGTGCTTGCTCGGTTTAGCATGGATGGTGCAAAGGCTATCAGTACACCCATGCCTTTGCATATACAACTTTCTAATCAGGGCTCTCCGATCTCAGAAAAGGACAAGGCCTATATGAAGAAGGTGCCTTGTGCCAGTGCAGTAGGTAGCTTGATGTATGCTATGGTGTGCACTAGACCTGACATTGCTCAAGCTGTTGGATTAGTTAGTAGATATACGGAAAATCTGGGAAAATCGCATTGGGAGGCAGTGAAGTACATTTTTAGATATCTTAGAGGAACATCAGATTATGGGCTTGTTTTTTGCGGCAGAAATAAGGATTTTAACTTGGTTGGATTCTGTGATTCAGAGTATGCCGGAGACAGAGATAGAAGGAAGTCAACCTCAGGCTATGTGTTTACACTTGGAGGAACAGCTATTAGTTGGAGAGCGAGGTTGCAGACTATAGTTGCTTTGTTTACTACAGAGGCAAAGTTGATAGCTGCAGTTGAGGCAGCTAAGGAGGCACTTTATTTGAAGAAGTTATTGTGTGATTTGGGTTTCATGCAAGATGCTTGTTTGGTGAATTGTGACAGTCAAAGTGCAATTCATTTAGCTGAAAATCTGGCTTTCAGTTCTAGAACAAAGCATATAGAGGTAAGAGAGTCTTTCCTTATCTTTATGAATGAGAAGAAGTTAGTTCGTCTTCAGAATATTCACACAAATGAAAATGCAGCAGACATGTTTACGAAGGCATTACCTGCTACTAAGTTCGAGCATTGCTCGAACTTGATTCACTTGATGAAGTGCTAGGTGCCACATGGTGGCACAATGGAGAAGAGAGTGACTTGGTTGAAGTCAAGAGAAGATATGGTACTCTTCTTGTATGAAGAGATAGGAGTTGGTTGCACAATGTCTACCTTGTTTATGAATGCTTCCAACACTTTGTTGGTGGGCGGTGACCTTGCCGGAGTTCACTGACAAAGTGCAATAAGGGGTGGCTTTTACAGGAACTCATTGGGAAGCATTCACATTGGAGTCTCTAGGTTGCATGAGATATTGTATCAAGGTGGAGATTATTGGAATTTGGTGATTGTAACGTTCCTTAATTTTGGTAGTCACATATTTAATTTATATTTATTTATTAAATATTTATTTAGAATATTAATGGATTTAAATTATATATTCCGTTTATAAAACGAATGTTGAACGTTATAATTTATATATATAATTATAAACGAACTAGAAATGGCGCGGTAGTCCGTAAATTTCGTTCTGAACTTCAACTGAATATACAAAATCCGTTTTAAGTCGGAATTCTGTGAAACCAGAAGCTTTTGAATCGATTAGATTATATTTTTCTAATGTAAAAGAAAATTCAAGATTTCGTGTTATAGAGTGTAAGTGATGTCCAATTCAAATTTTAAAATAATTGCTATGAAATCATTTATAAATTATAACATTCTAACTATTATAATTAAAGGATTTTAGTAGAATTTAATATCAATTTTTACCTGGAATTTTGATATAGATATTTTTCGAATGTTTTTATCTGTTGTTGAAATATAATGGGAATTGATAGAGTTTTTAAGATATTAATTTAATATTAATTTGGCAAATTATAAATGTCGAATGTTTACTGTACATTAAATAAAATAATACGGATCGTTCTCGGGAATCAAAACAAAATCCTTACCAATATTTTCCAAATCCCCACAAGATTTGTTTTAAAATACTTACCATATCTGAAAATAGATCTTATACAAATCTTGAATAAGAAAGGATGTATATGATCAATCAAAAATTTAAGCAGCCCTTGTGCTTAGTCCAATACTTCGGCAAAAAGAAAGAAAAAAGAAAAAGAAATCAATAGCTATAGAACAGCTAATACAACAGCTAGAGAACAGTGATGCAAAACAATATACTTCACAATGAAGAAACAGTAAAGTGTAGATATAGCTGTACATCAAATGTATAAGGATGAACAGCTACAAATATAATTTGCAGAATCGAAAACAGCTAACATATCTTCTCATATACAGTAAATTTCAGATACAAATCTGTACAAATCCATTCTGCCATAAACATGCAAGCCACAGTTTCAAATCTGCAATGAAATAAATAATTCAATGGTACACAGACAAATCCGAACAACAAAATAAAAATCTGAATAGACAATACAAGTAGCTGTACCAAATCGATATAGGAACAGCTCGATTGATGTATACATCTGAGCAGAAACAGTACATGAAAAATCCGATTGCAAATCTTCACACTACACTGCTAAGCATCACACGGCCACACAGTTTCCATCACCAGTACCGCATTGACATCACAACTGAAATGAAAAGAGATAACGCCTAAGAACTTGGCACAACAAAAATCAAAACCTATGATATTATAGTTTGATTTTGACATCGATCATATCTGGATCATACACAAGTATAAATACGCAGGGGTGTTCTAGGGTTCCAGACAAAACCGATCAACCCAATAAGGAGAACCACACTCAAACCACATAAAAATGTCGAAACAAAATAATATTGCAGAAATTAAAAATCACGAGAACACTTATCTGTTTTGTGACGTGTTTGCTCGAGCTGAAGGAGTAGGCTTTGACGGATTAGGAAATCGGTTGGGAAATTAGAGTCTCGGTTTGGACTTTCTAAAGTCCGGAGTGGATGTTAGAGGGAGACTTTCCGTTTCAGGGCGGACAGCGAAGTTGCGATGGCACGATAGGTCAGTAAAGGGGTTTAAGGGTTTGGCAGGTCGATAGAAGGTGGAGAACGGAGGGATGATCGAAGAAGTGGTTATCTAGGGGTGTTACGATGAAGCAAAATTCAATTTTTGCTGAAGAGAGAAGGGGGAAAGGGGAGATCTGGTTCAGACATGGATAGATAATTGGTGGCGGCTGTTGGATTGTGAAGAGAAGGAAGGATCGGAGGGTTTTATTTGTGTAAAGTGGAAAGGGTCCGGTCAATTTCCTAATGGGATGAACAAAATATATGGTAAGGCCTAAGACTAAAGTTTTATAATTCAATTGTTTTTATAACTTGGAATATTAATATAAAATGCATATATGTTCAGAATTCATTAAAACTAAAAGCGTCGGGACTGTGTCGACGAACGCCATAACACGGAGCTGGTTGGGTCAAGATCAGAAGCAAAGGGAAATTTTAGTCAAATTAAACACCTGTTTAATTTGGCTAAAACAAACAGTTCATCGACGAATTCAAAATCAAAGTTAGTTAAACTCACTCAGTGCTCCCTACCTATATTTTATATAAGTTGGGTTTTTATTTCTATGTGCTATGGTTGCTATTGGTATATATTCATATATTGTTTGAACTGAAGAAATTAAACGTCGTTTAATTTCATTGTAATCCAAAACGTTAGTTTAACGATTGGTCCCAACTAAGGTAACTTACCTTATTGGTCACGTTTATAAAATAAACGTGTTTTTAATTAATGATTTATTTGTTGTGTTAAATAAATTGGTTGATATTGAATTGTCGGAGTTGACTGTTATGAGACTATTATTTATTTGAATTAAATTGTTTTGATTAGATGGTTGATTTGGTTATTGAATGTTGACCAGAAGTTCAATATTTGTTTGTTTAAACAAATGGGTACTACTGGTTGAGTAATTGGCAGTATATGGCCTATATGTTAACCATTTTATTAATATCGTTTTACCATCTGGTAAATCGATAAAATGAAGTTATAAAAATTTATTTTATAACTGAAGATAGATTTTTAAATTTGTATTTCTGAATATAAGTTTGTAAAAGGAAATAAATATATATTATTTATGAATTAGGTTTATAATTGAGCATTAAATGATTTTTTAAAGAAGATTTCTGATATTTATAGGCGAATGAGCAGAAATTAACTTAATGTTAAAAATTTGAATAATCGTTTCAACCTTTTAACTAAGTTGATTATTAGATCAGTTGTTTAGAATTAATCTAACAAGATGGTTAATGAGTAATGGTTTAATTTTAATAAGATTTTAAAAAGAAATTTATTATTTATTTAGGAAATAAATAAAGTTAATCAATTATGCGGTAGTTAACGGTGAAGTGGATTATTAATTTAATTAATAGATGTCTATTTAAATGATAATCATGTATGAAAGTTAATCGGAGTGGTAATAAAATCTAATTGTGTTCTCAAAGGAATTTATGAACGGGTTTTATATTAAAACCCGAATTTTTATAACAAAGTTATGAAAGGGAATTTTAAGCAAATGCAAGGGCTTGAATTAATGTTTACTTAATGATTGAATTAAGTAAAAGGGGAAGTGAAAATTAAAGGGTTTATATTAAACCATGATTTATAAATGAAGTTTATAAAAATGAAATGAGGTATAAAGTGTTAATGTTACTTAATAAGGGAATTAAGTAAGATTAGTGGAATATGACATTAAGCAGAAGGATTAAAAGTGGATTTGGTAAAGAGGTAAGTAATAGGATTTTTAACAAAAATCCAAGTAGTAAAAGGTATTGTTTAGAGAAGTAAAAGGGAATGTGATATTTTATAAATAATTTTGTTAATCAATGAATTATGAAACATAGTTATACTCGAGATGGAAATTTCAAAAGATAAGAAGTTTTTATAAATATATTATAAATAAAATAGCTAGATGAGGTGTATTTGATATTAAAATAAATTCCGGGTTTTGAATTACAACTGATGTCTATCTAAAGATAGGAACGTTGTTGATCAAGGTCTGAGAGGTAAATAAATACCCCAACTTGAATGACTTCGAGATTATCTGAGGATGATATTAGCTTGTAATGGGAAAGTAGGTAAAAATAATTTATTATTTCCTATGAGAAAAAATAACGCGATGTAAATAAAAAAGTCGAGGGTATATAAGGAGATTTCCCAAGAACGGGAGTGGAAACATTTGAGATTATATATATAT
This sequence comes from Allium sativum, assembly GCA_030737875.1. Classification (NCBI taxonomy): domain Eukaryota; kingdom Viridiplantae; phylum Streptophyta; class Magnoliopsida; order Asparagales; family Amaryllidaceae; genus Allium; species Allium sativum. The sequence continues at coordinate 632,949,182 of CM060919.1, forward strand.
ACACACGTATATATATAATGATATTCCTGTGTAAAAGAAATAAAAAGGAGACCGTGTGAAATTAAAATGGTGCTTTCGAGGTGAAAGGAAATTGGAAAGTTAAGTTTTGAAATTGAATTTGTTCTACAGAAATAAGAATGGATTAACATATTCAAGTAATGAAACGAAAAGAGGTTTCGTAACATTAATTCATGAATGCTAAGTTGAGCTAAATTTTCAATATAGATAATGAGTAATGAGGTAATAAATGTTTTGAACGATGGTAGAATAGAAAATTGAATATGATTAGTAAATATTTTCCTATGTTTGAAAATAAAATAGTTTGAAATAACCTTACGTTAAATTAGAAATGAAAAGCTATATTTGTAATGTTGAATATGTAAGAGTTTAAGGTTAACTATCGTTAATTGTTTTTTAATTAAAAGAGGCCATGTAGTTTTGGTACTGAACTAGTAAACTCATGTTATTCACACAATTATTTATTTGATAGTTAAATCACTAACTATCGAATCTGGCCCATACGATTGTTGGTACAGAAAGACCGGGATCGAATTTATATTCGAAAACCATTCCGACCAGCGAATATGTGAAAGAAGATTACTGAAGACCATTGATCTTCATGAGCGGAAGAACTACTGATTGAATTTCTCTGGTTTAGCGGCCGGAGATATTTTGACAGTGATTCTGTCGTGATTGGAATCTACGGATTGCAAGGACTTCTCGCTACTGATCCATAGGGTGATACCTAGGATAAGGTAGGAGGGTGCCTTCGGTTCATCCTGTTCCTGGATAACTCGTATGGACGGATGTCTGACAGAGTATTTCCAAAGGGGTCACGTACGTTGATTTCTTCAAATGTATCATAGTTGGGTCGCTCCCAACCAGGGTATTTTTGTGGATATCAATTAGAGATTTTTCTAGCGGATCTTACAATGTGGCATTCAAAGAAATTGGTGGCCAGATGTTCTAAAGTCAATTCAAACCTCAAGCCTCACAACTAGAAAATGAAAAAAATCGGGCAGGCAGCATGGCTATGTGGGTCGCTCCCATTATGGTGTATAATCACCTATCTAGAGAAATTCCAATTCCTTCTTAAATCGATTTTGATGTTGTCCCTTAATAAATAATAGTCTCATAACAGTCAACACCGACAATTCAATATCAACCAATTTATTTAACACAACCAACAATTCATTAATTAAAAACACGTTTATTTTATAAACGTGACCAATAAGGTAAGTTACCTTAGTTGGGACCAATCGTTAAACTAACGATTTGGATTCACTGAAATTAAACAACCTTTAATTTCTTCAGTTCAAACAATATATGAATATATACCAATAGCAACCATAGCGCATAGAAATAAAAACCCAACTTATATATAATATAGATGGGGAGAACTGAGTGAGTTTAACTCACTTTGATTTTGAATTCGTCAATGAACTATTCGTTTTAGCCAAATTAAACAGGTCCGTGTTATGGCGTTCGTCTACACGGTCCCGACGCTTTCAGTTTTAATGAATTCTGATCACGTAGGCATTTTATATTAATAATCCAAGTTATAAAAACATTTGAATTATAAAACTTTAATTAAAACTTTAGTCTTGGGCCTTACCATATATTTTGTTCAGCCCATTAAGAAATTGGCCGGCCCCTTTCCACTTTACACAAATAAAACCCTCCGATCCTTCCTTCTCTTCACAATCCATCAGCCGCCACCAATTATCCATCCATGTCCGAACCAGGGTATTTTTATGGATATCAATTAGTGATTTTACTAGCGGATCTGACAATGTGGCATTCAAAGAAATTGGTGGCCAGATGTTCTAAAGTCAATTCAAACCTCAAGCCTCACAACCGGAAAATGATAAAAATCGGGCAGGAAGCATAGCTATGTGGGTTGCTCCCATTAGGGTGTATAATCACCTATCTAGAGAAATTCCAATTCCTTCTTAAATCTATTTCGATGTTATCCCTTTTCGGGAAACGGTTGCTGATCCCAACCGTTGGTGATATACATTCGATACACTCAAGCGAAATGAGTGGTCGGTCATGTGTGGGTCGGGTTGCAAGACGTTCTTTTTGAACCCAGTGTATTCGCCTCTAGAGATACACTATTGGTAGGTGGTTCCATACCTTGTCATAGTCGGAATCCAATCTCCAATAAGTGCCTGCGGTTTTTGATTGTATACTATACATGCGGAGCGTGAGATGCAAGCATTCCGCTAGATTGATATTTATTTGTGTTTAGACATTATTATAAGATTAGAAAAATATATTGATTTCAAAAATGTTTTGGTTTATTGTAAGGTAAAAACCGTCTGTATTTATGTGTGGATTTAGTCTTATGATTATCCTTTTCTTTCGACAAGATTTTGAACTTTAAAATCAAGTTGGATAATTCCCTTTTAAACTTAGTGTGTTTATCTCACTCTGGTTCACCAGACTGATCCGGTGTTTGTAATGCTCGGGTTAGACCGGGTGTACAGGTCCAGGTTATCGGATGCTACGAAGTCCAGAGATTAGCTGGGGTGTTCAGACGAATGATATCTAGTATTTATTCCGCTGTGTGACTGTATATGAGGACAGATTGTCATAACTGTCCAGATGTGATTATGTACTCTAATATTGTAAGTTTTATTTAAAGCTCTCAATAAAGATTTATTTCTATATTATATTTTGTTTCGCTGCGATGTGAGACTCTGATTCTATGTTGTGTTGATTCTTCTTCTTCTGTTCTTATATTTCTTTCTCTCTTATCTCACCCTCTGATTTCTTTCTATAAACGCTCCAGTGTCTTCGGTGTTTAGAAGGTCGGCATGAGATACAGTAAATGTATTTATGTCGATTTTCGGGGCCGAAAATCCTCGGGTCGTTGCAGTGATACAATATTTCCAAATATCAATTAGATTTTTAGAGATATTCGTGGTAATTTCGTTACCCATTTTGTGCAAGAAATGAATGGAAAGAAATGGAAGGAATATTAATGAATAGGGGATATTGGAGATATTCGCCATCGAATTTATTGCCATGTTTCATGAAAAAGAAACGGAAAGAAATTAAAATTGGAAAAGGGATTGATTGATGGAGAAAATAGAAAGTTATCAATCAATCAATCATATGACAATCAAATTAATGGGAATATTAGCCTTCCATGATTTGATTTATTTACATAAATCAAATTAATTCATCCCCAAGAAACGTTTTCCTCTATATAAAGAAAGGCATAGAGGATGTTATGACATAATATGTGAGAACATTTATATTCTTCATTTCTTATGCTCTACTTTAAAAACTCTGTAATCTCTTGAATATTAATAAAATATCTTCCCCATTGAAGTGGACGTAAACTATCTCGGGATAGTGGAACCACTATAAATTTGTGTGTTCTCTGTTGCCTTTATTTTTTTTTGTGATCTGAGATTAATATTCATTTCAAGCTGTTTGTTCTATCACATCACTACAAGATCCTATTGAGATTTTTCTGCTGAAAGGGATTGATCACCCCTTACAGTGTGTGACCTTATTGATTTAGACTGCGTTATCAAAGTACTCTGGAAGAAAAAAAATATGAGGAAGGTCCTTCAGAATTCTTGGTCAATATATTAGTAAATCATATGAATGTAAACATAAAAAACTAGCATTGACACAAGGACACGATTGAATAGTGTATTGGATAAGAGATGGAAATTAGAGTTTGAAGAACTGAAGTAACAGGCTTCCTCCTAAGGTACAATGCTGTTTTGCGGAACTGTGCATACTATTTGGCAACGGTGCTAGAAGACCCAAAAGAATTTTTGTCAAAATGTGCAGATCTATAATTAGAGGGCTGAAAATAAGGGGGGATCCTGAAAATAGGGGAGGGATGCAAATCATGCGGTTAAAAAAATTGTCACTTTCCCTTACCTATTTTTCTGGCCTTCAAGCATTTTTGTACTATTTGGGAAAATGGAATTATATTACAAGAAGTGAAAAGGTAAAAGGTTGCATTGGTACAGAGGAAATATTCAACTTTAATGCACATGGATTTGAGATAAAGGTGAAAATATTTTGTGGTTAATAGATCTGATCATATTTGGTTTCAGTTGTTGGAATTTGATATAGAGAGGAGGAGAGAGATTAAACGTAGAATAATTGAATGACTACATTGTTATTGCTTCACTTTCTTCATACCACAAATGAGAGAGTACAATTATATTTATAATACAACAAAGATTCTAGACTCTTCTTCTCTAGAATTTTCCTTATCCTCTAATTTCTAGACTTGCTTTAATAAACCATTCCCTAGATAATTCTATTACATATATAATAACTCTAATATTTATTACCATTTATTTTTATCCTTTCCTAAATACAATAATTAAATCTATTCCATAATTTATGTTTTCTTTTAGTAGATACGTAAATATACTGCAGATCTAAATATTTTTGTTTGATACGCTATTTATCTATCTGCTCAGTCCTATTTTTGTGAAAATACAAGTGATCATCATTTGATGAAACAATCGAAACATTTGGCACGTTTTTTATGATTATATTGCTTAGTATGTAATTCTAATAGTGCCCATGATGTTATGGCTTATATCATCCATTATCCATCAGGTTTCTGGTTGTTCACCTTTTGGTTTTCCTTGTAACTGGAAACATTATGCAACAAAAGATTCTAGGCCAATAAATCCCATTTTTTAAGTATAATTCATAGTGAACTGGAGTGAATCAGAGCTTTAAATTTCAATGGGGAAATGCGTAATAGAGTAACATGTTAGAAGGGTAGCACCATCGATCAACAACATGTGAGAAATAGACCCTCTCATTGAAATTTCAATTTCACTGAAGTACCGATAACACCCCCACCTATCTTAAACATGAAATTCTTAAGTCCCCTTCCTAAAAATGGCGTCTTTGTGCTTCAATAGCAGACGGTAGTTGAAGTGGCATGCTAGACATTTTGCAGGGCTGGATGGGTGGTATAACCTGGGACTTCCCTATGCGTAGGTAGGTAGCATAGATAGGCATGGATGCACGCATCACGCATGTACCCTCATGCATAAGTTGATCCCAAGAGCCAACGGAACGTGGACCATACAGCTGGGGCTTATAGCGTGTGTGAAGGCTTCACGATCGGTGTACGTATGTATTACGTGTTCGAAGCTATAAAACTGTCCCTTAGAGCATCTCCAAGGTCACAGGAGGTGTTGTTACCCTTCCTTGTCTGCAGGGATATATTACATATTATAGGGCCGCCAAGGAGATGCACACTTCAGTTATCCTTCCTTCATATTATATCTTTTTTTGTCTACCTTTTTACTAACAATAAGGGTCTATTAGACTTGGTTATTTGGATGGCTTAGTGGACGGGGATGGACTGTATATGTGTGACTATGATCTAATCATTCTTTGTTATTTGTACATAGCATTCGATACATATGCGCTACATCGATCTAAATATGGATTTTGGTACATTTTACCGTTTTGGTACCATGGGTATACAACTAATATGCACCCTCGACTTGTTGCAGAGGCACACGCTTCACCTTATATTTACTTCTCTCGATTATGACGTTTGGGTCCTGATATGCGTTTGCATCGCATTGCACAATGAGCTGATGGAGAGTAAACAGTAGATGAATTTGAGGTGGCATGGTAACATTATCTTTCGTGCCTAGGAGCAAGATATTCAGTTTCTAGAGTCTGGTGGTGGTCATCCACTCACTTTTCAGTATGCTTTATCAAGGCATAAGGTTTCCTTTCAAGTTCCTACATATCCATTTATGGTATTTGGAGGAGCATTCTTGACTACATTTACATGGTATAGTTTGTATTCCTACAATCCTGCTTCCTTGGGACAATACGTACAATGATATTAGGGTTGACCCAGCTTATGTTGCTGCTATGATGGTCGCTGGATGGGTGGATGGTGATCCCTTTACAATACGGGACCATTTTGATTCATACTGGATTAGGGTAGCCTCGCATGCCTACGTGCTACCTGATTATATACAGGGTTTAAACTCCGATCACATTAGTCCGCGTTCCTCTTTTAGTAGAGTGCATGTACCACCTGTTGCTTTTAAGCCTACGACATCTCAGTATACGTAGCCTCCCGCATTTGACCCTCCTCATTAATTTAGAACATATGATTTGCAGGCCAAACTGTGGAGTATCCCCTGCAAATGACGATGTGTTGGGTGTACCATTTTCTAGATTGTATCAGCATAATCAAGTACGTATGGCTTTTAAATTTCATATAATTGTTAAATATTAAATTCTCCGTAAATGTATAATTTTTCTTGTGTACATCTTAGTTTTTTCAGTACATGAATTATGATAGACAGGTGATTGTTGCATTTGCGCATATGACGCTTCAGCATACGCAGATGATGCACTAGACTTATCGGACTGCATGCCAGCAACAATGGACTCAGTATGATGAGAAGATACATGCATCATAGACCCAGATTTAGCATCTTCAAATGCAGCTTCAATAACCACATAAGCCTTATAAAGATGACGATGACGACTCCTCGGATAGTGATAGCAGTTCACATTACATAAACTGATTTGTTTCATATAGTTTACTCAGTTCATATGCTAGTAAGGTAGATTCGTACTTTGTATCGTGTATTCTCATTGTATGGGTATATTTTCATGTACTATGTTATGTGTGTGTAATGTATTATGCTAGTAAATTTGTGTATGTATTCATGTTTTCTCACTGTATGAGTATGTATTTGTGTGAGTATTCATGTATGTATTCATGTTAGTGTCTCATTATAGTTTCTGAATGATTGAAACAACTCAGCACATGGCAACAAGTCATATCAGTGATAGGTCGTCCTCTATTTATAAATTTCTACACTATTCACGAAGATTAAACGAATTAATTAATTAAATTAGATTGAACTCGTCGCACAACGATAATTCGCAGTTTTTCATTTTGAAGTTCAAATTAATATGTAGGATTCATTTTAACTCAGAATTCTATAAAACAAGAATCTTCCAAATCTATTTGAATATAGGTTTCAAATGAAAGTGAAAAATTGTGATTACATCGTGCATATTTAAATTACGTCAAAATCATATTTTCAAAAAAATCGCTATTCCATAGTTCGTAAATAAAACTACATAATATAATAAATGAAATATCTAAAAATATGAAACATAAAGTTGTCTTGTCGGTGACATATAGCTACAGTGACTTATCAGTGATGGTCATCCTCTGTTTATAAAGTTGTATGGGGATATTGTTGCGAGATAAGTCTCTATTCACGAAGTTTGAATGAATTAATTAAATTAAGTTAAATCGAGCTCGTCGCACAGGGTAGTTCGTAATTGTTTAATTTGAACTTCAAATTAATATGTAGGATCCAATTGAAGTTGGAATCCTATCAAATAAGAACTTTCTGGATCTATTTGAATATAGGTTTCAAACGAAAGTGAATAATTGTGATTTCATCTTGTAGATTTAAAGTTATACCAAAATTAAAATTTCAAAAAAATAATCACAATGTGGTGGTTCGTAAATAAAATTATATAATATAATAAAGGAAATATCCCAAATATGAAATTATCTTGTCAATGACACATAGCTACAGTGGCTTGTCAATGCTGGATCGTCCTCTTTTTATAAAGTTGTATGCTAATACTTTGACGAGATAAGTCACTATTCACAAAGTTCAAATGAATTAATTAAGTTAAATATCTAAAAAGTATGAAATATGAAGTTATTTGATATTGAAGTACTAAACAAAATATAAATGTGTGAAAATCAAAAAACATATAGTAAATGGATAAAAGGGTAGTGCAGTGACCAATATTAATGCTTATTTGGTTCAAATGCTTCATGACCGACAAATATTGTTCCGTATTGTGATAGGTATGGCGAATCAAAAGTAGAATTGGGTGATTGAAAAACATTTTCATCTTCAATCTGCTCGGTAATGTCGCGATAACGATCACAAGCTATCATAAAAAGACCTAAAGTATTTTTAGTTTCTAAATAAGACCACCTCGTCGGGCATTCAGGGTGATTGTTGTAAGCTTCGTTCACCATGTTCCAAAACATTTCATGGTTTACACGTACATCTATATGCAAAATAATATCATGACTGTGATCGACTTCAATATATGCTTTCACGAGTACGAGTAACTATGAAGAAGACCAACTACTGGTGGAAATTTCAGTTAAGCAGATTATGTTTAAATTTAGGAAGACAGTAGGAAACATGTATAAGCAGTAGGAATACAAAGTATGGACAATATCAACCGAGAGAAGACACTATAGCCACATTGTTGCAGACAATCAATGATCGAGACAAGATGACATTGTAGATATGTTGTTTGTAGACACTGTAGTTGCGTTGTTTACAGACTTTATAGACACTATAGCTACGTTGTTTACAGACAATCAATGACAGGGAGAAAATAGACATTGTAGTTAGGTTGTTTACAAACATTACATCCAAGTTGTTTACAGACAATCAATGACAGAGACAGGATAAACACTATAACCATATGGCAAAGACTAAACCAAAAGGGAGCTTTTCTATCCTAGTCCTAGTTCAATGTTTACAAACTTCTATATAAACATAAGAGTTCTTCTTCATAGTCATCCAATCCTTCATTTTGATATTCCTCATAACAATGCCTCTTGGCCATCTTCTGTTGACTTTGATGCAGGCTACGTTCCTACCGATAGCCCACACACCATTGTCGGTTGGAATATCAATTATCAAGACCCACACTACAAAGACATTGACCATGAATTCTCGTATCTTGACCAACTTAGACTTCAAGAGGATGTCCACCCACTATATGACATGGGGTTGTCTAACCTCTTCATGAACAAGTCGGAACACCCGGATCTTTGGGTACCAGGGGTTAACAAATTATAACATATTTTATGATTCTAAAACCAAAAGTATAAAATATGCGTTCGGGAGCCTACCCGTATAATAGCTTACGATGTGAAATTAAAGAAATAAGAAACTGTGAATTGGAATAAATTAAATTCACCTTGTATAATAAGGAAATTTATTCTAATCTGTGTTTATTAATTATAATTGGTGGCTCTAATGAATATTGAAAATATAATATATTGATTAACAATCAATATTTAAGTGAAATTATAATTTTCAGTATGAAGTGTTAAGTTGTTTTAACCAAAAAAAATAAATAATATGTGTTTTGAAAATGCAAGTTGTTGAAATTATAAAATAAGATAAAAGTGTGTTTAAAAACCATGTTTGGAAATGGTTAGATAAATTTATATGATAATAATAATATGTTGAATTGTGTCAAGATGGAATAAATTGTAAATTTATTATTAAAGAGGATTTTGGTGAAAATGTTGTTTGTTGAGTTAAATCGAGGGTGAATAAAATTTTAAAGTGTAAATATTGGTTAGAAATCAATATTTAAGTCTTTTGGATTGTTTTTATGAGATTTTTTGTTTATTTTGTCAAGATATTGGAATTTACATAGTTAAAACTTAAGAATGTTGTTTTGGATAATTAAAAGCGTAAAATGCGTGTTTTTGTTAAAATATGAATTTTAGTGTGTGTTACATTAAAGTAATGTTTAAAAATGTTTTATAGTTTAATTAAACATGTATATTCTATTTTGAAAAATTGAACACAACATAATAATTTTTGTGTGTGTTTGTTAAAATGGGTTTAAATTGGGTTCACTATGTTTAAATTGTGTATTTAGGCCTAACTTAATTAGCTTGAGATAATTAGACCTTTACTTAAGTTGTTTTTTTAACTTAACACAATTGGGAAAGATTTGGAAAGTGTACAAGAGGGGGGTACAATTTTTTATAAAAAGAAGAAAACTCTCTCTTCTTCTCCTCTTGAAAAAGAAACAACAAAAAACAGATGTTTTCTCTTCTTCAATAAAAACTAAAATCTTAATCAACTTTTCAAGCTAAGAATATCAAGGGAAAAGAGAGCCTAATTTATCAACAAACAAATCCAATGCAAGCCATGTACTCAATAATTTCAAAAACTGGAAAGAAAGAATACAACGAAGTTTTGGTCAGCATGCTTGTCTCAGGCTCTCTTTAGAAGTGGTTCCTAAGCAAAACAGGGCTAAAACCTTCTGAATCCAGCCATGGTGAGTTGTTCAACTGATACTTTTAAGTTTGCATGTGATTACATTAGAGTTTGGATAAGTTTTGGTTGAATTTGCTACTATCTGTGACTAAAGTTATATTTCAACTATACCATTGTGCAAAAATAGAGTTCAGTCCATGTTTTGATTTTATAAATAAAAACCATCTCAAGGCAATACTAAAAACAATATTTTTCATAATATACAGATTTTAAAGAGATAACCCAAAATTTTCTAAATCATTTCATAAACTTGTTTTTCAAACTAAATATTTTTCATACATAAAATCACACGTTTTTACACCCTTCGAGAAAGTAAAGTTGTGATTTAAACGATGTAATTAATCACGTGGTGTGGGATACATATATTAATTATATCGACCAATTCCAAACTTGACGATCAAAAATATTTGATGTTTTCTAGTGTGAAGTAGGCTAACTTGTGGTGAATCTATTAGTGAAACGTGCAGTATGGAACGTATTATTTTCACTTTTCGAATTACTATTTGGAAGTCTGTGACACATCATTGTGGTGTTAGTATCGCTTTGAAGTGAAGCTAAACTCGGCGGAATCTAATATGCATACGTATTAACTTAACCGAAGTAAAGTACACTCGACCGAGGCGGGTCGTGGTGAAGTCATACTCGATTGATACGGGTCATAGTAAAGACATTCGACCGAAACGGATCGTACTGAGGCTATACTCGATCGAGACGGGGCATGATAAGATTACACTTAATCGAGGTAGACCGTAGTGAAGTTGTATTCAACTGAGATGAGTCATAATAAAGTTCTATTCAATCAAGACAAGTCGTAATATAACTATATTTGACCTTGACGAGTCGCGGTAGAGTTATACTCGATTGAGATGGGTCATAGTAATAACCGCTTGAATACATATATAGTATTTGACAAGATAACTTTCTTTTGTTGATACTTGTGCAATTTGTTTTTTTTTTTGTATCCATTTTATGATGTTTTGTTGACTTAGTGGCTATTTGATGCTTTGGATTCAATTTATGGTGTCTTGTTGATCTTATAACCTAAGAGTTACTTTTGATACTTATTTATATATATCTCATTCACATGTAAGTTAAATAAACTCATATACAACTTTATATGTTGTCTTGATGTAGTTTTTGTGTTATTCTTTGATGTGTTATCTTTGTGCTTAGCTTTGAGGCTTAGCACCTTTTTTGGGACAAAACTCTCACTTAAGGTTTTTGTGTTGTTCATGAGATTATATACGTTGTTTTAGTTCTATCTCATGAACAAATTGTTGATTTGAGCATAATTCATTCCTTGTTTATAAAAAGGAATTCTTATCTATATGACTTTATATTTTACTTATCCTATTAAAACTGATATGTTTAAGCTAAACTGACCCATGTATTTATACTTGGGTCAGACCTATTTGTTTCAGGTCATAACTTGTTGTTGATTCGTGGTTAGATGACTCATCTTGGCCTATCTCCTGAAGTCATTACCTTATATATATATATATATATATATATATTGGTGTACTCATGTCATTTTTTTTGGCATAGCCGACCGATTTTTATAGTGATCCATAATACTTTTTTTATTATGACTAATAATAAAAATATAATATAGCATAGGTGACTCTAGTTAGAAGTTAGCTAATTCGGTATTTAAGGTGGACCGTCCACCATCATCCTATCTAGGTTACAGATCAGGAGCTAGGCACTTTTCCTAGTCTACTGTCTATGACATAACTCACCGTGCAGGGAGAGTAGCTAATTACATACTACAAATCGTAGTGCTTGCACATAAGTACAGTAAAACAGTACAAGACTGGTAACAAAATGAGTCTTCGGTATCCATCTAATGACAAGCCATAGCACTGCAAGCTCAGTACAATCCAATTGTAGCTAATAGTGTTCGGCAGGTTTCATTAGCTCTACCTCTTGGAAGCAGTAGCATGAACAATAGATTTGACATAACGAGAGCAGATCGGTGCCAAGGTCATGGAAGCCAAGCTTCACCTGCATCGCTATATTTCCGATGGCAAAAGGAGCCATAAAAGTAGACACTCAAACGCCCTTCAAACCCCAATCAGTGTACTACTCGCCAAAGAGTAAACACATCAAATAACCCAGCAGTAATTCAGTTAAGCGTGAACATCTCCAAACAAGATTCAACAAAGTTCCGTGCAAAGCATCGCGTGCATTGTCTCCACTCGATGACGATGACTTAACCGAACTACTAACAGACAACGTGACAATGAAATTAACCCAACATCACGAGGTAATGGTCGAGCAGTCCACAAATAACAATAAAACAGGAACATAGATCCATTTCAGAGGCAACATCCAAGCACCTCAACAACACAAAAGGTAACTAGCAATAGAAACTACAAACCGTTAACACCAACAAGGCGTACCTACTCAGCGAACACTGAAGACCAAATACATGAATTGAACAATCACAGACAAGGTCGAAACGCATATCAAAGCTGTATTTTGGAGTTGCTGCTCACTGGGTAGTCTCCACATAAGTGCCAAAACACCCTTCTAAACCCGCATCCACTAGTTGAATATCTTGCAAGAGCAAGAAGTTGCCTGAATGGCTACGACGCCTTTGAAGGAGGTGATTATAGTTGGAATTATTGGTCAAAGAGAGCAGAAGAGATGAAGAGAATAATTTAGGGAAATAAGATCTAGGTTTTCTTGCAACGAGAAAACTTAGATCTGAAAATTAAAAAGTGGAACACGAATAAAAACCACACATGATGAAAACAGGGGTGAGAGGGGAAGGGAATTAATGGATCGGAATAGAGAGGTTTTGAAAGGAAAGTTGCGTGAAGAGATGAAGAAGACGATGTTTTTACCCCTGTCGCCCTTTACGGTTTCTGGATCGTGTTCGAATCTTTGCTATGAAAACTTCTTTTTGATAGCACTAGAATATGTAGCACATATATATGTTGTATTCTGCGATGGTATCTATATGTATTCTGATCTATGATATGTTATCTATGATGCATTGTAGTTTGTTCAGAATATGATCTTTAACCATCGTAGGTTTATATTAGATGAATTGATTATGCCGATCCACTTGAAATAAGAAAAAAATACTCAATCGATGTATTTGATACTCGTCTAATACTAGATTACAGATGATCGCTCCTAACCAGCCCTATTCTCCTCCATAATATGCAATATTACTCAGTATTGTTTGTTATTAGGGTGGATCTCGGGTTAGGGCGTCACACAAGTGAATAATCAACCTCCATAACAGCAAAAAGAGAATCGGGTACCAAAATTTCAACCATATTTTGAACTAGCGGCCTTTTCGTACCTAGTTTGTTGCAACTGCGGGTATATAGTTAAAGTCGTGGTTAGCAAAGATGGAGAAAACATGGGTCATAGAATCCAATTATGTCCCTTTTGACCAGAAAGGTGCAATTACGCAGAATGGTTAGAACTTCATTTGTGTTCAAGAGGCATACCATTTGCAAATGAGTTGGAGCAAAAATATAAGACGTCATAAAAATAATGCCCTTAAAATCATGCGGTTTGACTGTAACTAGTAGTTTATTTGCTTTAATTGCAATTTGTTATTGTTCCATGATGTGCAGTTAATGCCCCGCTATATCCCGTAGCAGATTACTATCACTAAGTTTTTTCCCAAATAGCCTCTGATATAACACTTCCTTTAATCCCCGCTTATTCTGATATTTCCAATATATCCCATTATTTCCGCTAAATTATGTTATTCCAGCTATATCTTTGATGAAAAAAAATTAACTGAAAAGACATTTATACATCACAAAAATAATGAAATTATGTTTTCTTATTGAATTATTCAATTTTTGTTATTTTTAGAAATAAAAATACACTAATACTCTATTAAATTTAATCAAATTAAATAGTAGTTTACGTTTATTTATAGGTACTTACACGTGTTTTTATTTAAAATTAAGAATGTACTGATTATTGTTAAACTGAGTGTTAGTTTTTCATTTTATTCTCATTTATATATTTGTAAAAACATTAAGAATGTATTATATGTGTTCTTTTAGAGCTGTCCGTTATATCCTGTTAGTTCCTCACTTTATCTCCGCTATGACTTTTTGGACCTTCGCCACATTGAATCCGCTAAACGCTTTAACTACACTGATTTCATGTACTATTCACGTATTTGTGTAGTGTATGTTTTGAAAGTAAATTTTGATATCCATGCAATATTAGCATGGATTAAATAAAGTTATGCAAAACTACAAATGGGGCAAAACACTGTAGCCATAAATGTGACGAAACATTGCAGAGATGACATAACATAGGATTTGGATGTGACAAAACACTGCAGAGGGGATATAACACTGTGGATGTGGATGTGACGTTACACTGAATTCAAATGTAATCTCATTTTTGGGTAATGGTTGAAAATACTTAATGCTAGCTGCCAACCTATAGTAAATGCATGTTGTTTTCTGAAAACAAGCATGTGATTACAACTATGCAAAAATTCTTGTAGAAGGAAGAGGTGTGATTAGTAAGGCATATCTAATATATTTTCAAATAGGCTAACATAGCAAGGTTGATGAATATGCATGGTAGTAGAGGATGGCCCGAAATGCTGGGTAGTAACTATATGCATTGAAAGTGGAAGAATTATCCGAAGGCGTATGCCGGAGTTTATCAGGGTAAGTCTAGTAGGTCTACTATTATTTTTAAAGTCATAGCGTCATATGATTTTTGGATATGACATGTTTTTCTTTGAAATGTCGGGTTCTAGCAATGATCTTAATGCAACAGAACGATCTACATTGTTTAATGATTTAGAAAATGGAAGATCTACTCCGTTTACCTTGAGTTTGGGATGTAACACATATAATCATGGCGATGGTATACCTTAAATGGAGTACCATTGTGGAGACAATTTCTAAACCACAAAACGATAAACAATCAAAGTTTACAACAGTGCAAAAAAGTCAGAAAAAGAACGTATGAAAGAGCATCTAGAGTTCTCAAGTCAAGATTTGCCATAGTTAGTAATCCATGTAGGCCTTGATCACCGGATAAAATGACAAAGATAATGTACACTTCTTTATTTTACATAATATGATTTTAGAGGACGAATGTAATGACCTAGAAATTTTGGCATTTAAAAAATAAAATAAGATTGATGTAAAATAAATATTTATATTCGAGGTTTTGTCTATTTTGAACAATATGTACGAACCATTTCATGAATTTATAAACCAACGTGATTCACAATACTAATCGATTTGCACATTTAGCATTAAAATTCCTTTGTTGTTTAAAAATGAACATTATGGAAAGAGTTGTACCTTTACTAATTCAGTTTGCAATTTAAGTAAGTAATGAATTTAATATTTATCGTGTAATTCGGTTAAGAAGAAAATGCATGTTTATATTTAAATCTGAACTTGAACGTAGCATTCACTTTTAAAATGAAATGGTGTTGTAAATATAAGCTTAAACATTTTGCCATGATTTAACGGTATTACAAGTTTTGAACCATAACGATGAAAATAGAATTAACTTGAAATAAATCTTGAATACAATTAAGAAACAATTTACTAATTTGAACAAAGGATTATTAGTAAAATATTGTTAAGACTAATTTATTTCAAATCAAACCATTAAGTATAAATAGCATGATAAGACGTTAAATTAATTTCAAATATAAGTTTGAAGTTTAATAGTGATTAATTTTGTGAACCACTAAGTTTAAATTTATTACGGCATAATTTATAGTACAATTAATGTAATTAAAAAAAAGAATGAAATGTGGACAATACAAGCGGTGTAGTCAAACCGGAAAGCTAACTCATATTTGTATAAGGAATGCACAATAAAAAGAAAGCAACAAATTGTAAAATAAATTTGTATATGTGCGTAACCACTTGAATTTAATTTACGGTTTATAACGGTTAGATTTATAAAATTCTGAAATAACGTAAAACAACGCTGTTTATTAGTTTACATTTTTGCATAGCATACCATTCATAGGAAACAAATAAAGTTTTCCTCCTTTGAAAATGATATGTCAGGCAACAATATCTGACTAAATCTGGTCTAAATCTTGTCATATCAGTATAGAGATTTGTGAATAGTACACAAAGGATTTTGAATAGTCTGTGTATAGGGAATCCGATGCTGTGCACAAATAAATTATTTTGAACGAAAGGAATAAATAAAGCTCCTCTATTTTTGCATACCACGTGTTACCTTCTTCCTACAGCTGGTTTCTCTTCATTGCATTATAAATTCATATGTCCTCTTCATCTGCTCGTCGGGCCGCTCTTCATTTTCCTTCACTACTGAAAACTCTTCTTCCCTAAATGCTAAATCTAAACTCTTCCTTCTTATGAAGACAGCTACACCTTCATCCCTTTCAATTTTCTATAGCTAAAATGTGTGTATCCCAAATTTAACTCGTTCTTCGCCGAAATACAGTCTCTTCCTCCTCACGCACCAACAAAAGTTCCACTGAAGCTTCACCCTGCCATACGCAAGACCTCTCAACCTTTCACCAAGCCGCAACCATCTCCTGTTATCTCTATTCCTATACAAAACTGCTTCTGCTCTTCAATTACACAGCTCCGCCATTTTCCTTGCACACCACCAACAGCACATCTGTGAAATCAACCACCCCTCGTCTGCACACCCTGCACGTCCACCAGACGCACCTCCTCCATAAAAACCCGCACCTCCCTTCCCCTATCACTTCACTTGTCTCGACCTTGCCTTTAAACAAACCTCTCCGTCACTCACCACTGTCCGCAGCACAGCCACCATCACACCTCAAGACACCACCGTCAGTCCACCACCGGTCTAGCTGACCTCGCCGACACCTAGCTCCATCACCCGGATTCGCTCCCCTCCCTACGTGTGTCACTTTCTCTCTCCTCCATTTGAAAGGACAGCTACTGTTTCCTTCTTGATCTTCCAGTAACTCCATAGTCTTGCCCAAATCCAAGACCTGCCTCCTCCGCTAGCTACTGCACCAATGCCGGAAGCCACCCACCAAGCCCATCCAACCTTAACCGTGACTCATCCTACCTTTCTCCGCCCAAAATTGTTGCTCCCTTCCTTCTAAACCACACGCCAAACCATCCCCACCACCTTCCCTCTCTCTCCAATAAACCAGTGCGAGTCCCAATCGAGATCCATCGTGTCCCGAGCCCTCCACCGCCCAGCTGCCTTGCAGCTACTGTGTGCATGAGTGCCTTGTGCACACGCACATAAATCTCGGACCCATAAAAAAAGGAGAGGGAAGGATGATGAAACTTTTGGCGTGAGGGTGCATGGCCTGCACGTGATTTGTTGAAGAACGCCAGCATTTTGTTTTGGTTTTGTTAGCTCATATTCTGCACAGTTCTACTAACTCGTTGTCGAAGTAGTGAGTGCCAATCCGGTTCATTTTGGTTCGAAGTCGTGTTGATCCATAGCGTCGTCCGTAGAGTCACACGGGTTCATTATTCAATTGTTGGTAGTCGATGCGGAAGCAGTTTGACGGTGAACAATTTGGAAAGAAATAACCGATGA
This sequence comes from Allium sativum, assembly GCA_030737875.1. Classification (NCBI taxonomy): domain Eukaryota; kingdom Viridiplantae; phylum Streptophyta; class Magnoliopsida; order Asparagales; family Amaryllidaceae; genus Allium; species Allium sativum. Next base: position 632,966,833 of record CM060919.1, read on the forward strand.
GAACATTTATTTAAATTTATTTTAAAATTGCTAGTAATTGATTAGTTAATGGTTATCAAGTTCATATTGATGGTTGTTATGGTTGTGATGATTTGAATGGAGGTTTGTGTGAGTTTAAAACACTAAAACACTAAGCGTTATTTAACGTAACGCTTGCGCACAAATTTGATGGTTGTTTAAATTTTGCAATGTTGATGGATGCTCTAGTGTTCAAATGGATTGATTGTGTTGTTTCACGCATCATAGTTGTGGAGTTATATGGGCAGTCGATTTTAAATCTCCTTCTTATGTGAATAACGAAAAAGGAAAATATAAAATTTTGAAGTAAGTTGAAAATCTAAGCCATGAATAATTAAACGATTTCCTTGGAAGACAAAATAATTTTGATGTTTGGTTTTGGATGAGTTTCCAAATTTAAGTTTTGATTTCGAGTTCCATTAGTTCCATTATTATTTTTATGACCATTTATAAGCTTGAAATCAATTAAACAAGTTTTGATACTTATATAAAGGAAAATTTGATTTTGATTGCCAATTGGTTTATATAAACATTTGTTCCATAAGCTTTGAAATTAAATTTGAGAAAGATTTGAGTCGCATAACTAAACATTGATTTTATTAATTACGCTTGGTACTATTATTTAAAATGAAAGACCATTTGTGAGTTGTAAACAATAAAATAAATTTGGTAATATTATATTAAGTTTCCAACGAAATTGAAATTAAGATTGTTAATCAAAATATGGAACTTAAATTATGAATCTAGAAGGGAATGGGCAATTTATGTTTTGAAGTGTTGTCAAATGAATATATATATATATATGTTGATGTTTCAGTAATACATATATACGAGAGCGCATTAGGATGACAGAGAGGATAGTGTCTAAGGCTTTAGTTTGGAAAATACAATTTCCTGCTCTCCCCTGTTATCCCTAACTGATCCGACGAACGGGATGGTTATTTCAAAGTTTAATTTGGAATTTAATTAAAATGCTTTTGAATTTAGAACATTTTTAGAATTTTAACAAGCGTTATTCAAATTATTTGAGCAAAGGATTTGAACTTTGAATAAATTTGAACCTATTTGGTTTAAATGGCTATTTAAAGCATTTTTGTAACACTTTAACATTTTCTTGAAATGACTTGGTTTGAGATTTCCAAATCTGGAATTTTTATTTACACCTTAAAAATGATTTCTAAAAATATCGTGGAAGGTATTAAAGTTATAAATACTTGTATGAAACCTTATATCCAAATTTAGATTTGGTAACAATGAATAAAGAAATATGTAAAGAAAAGTAAGGCGGTGATGAGTTTTGTGAAATCTAAAATGAATCTAACTTTATCCTCAAAGGAATTAACAAACATTAGGAAGGAAATTTGAATTGAAACCGATATTGTAACGATCCGGATATTTGAACAGTTTATTTTAAATATTTAATTGAGAATATAAAGGAATTTTCATATTGAGATATCAATTTAATAATCGAATATAATTTAATTTATAATATATATCGAATTATCGTAATTCGAAATATAATTAAATTCGAAGATTTAAACAGTACCGAAACTGATTCAGATGATCAATACAAAATTCTGTTGAATTAGAATGATAATAATAATTTATTATCGAGGAATTTATATTTTAGAATTTAATTTATATCGATTTAAATTAATATCTCCTCTATATGATCGAATGAGGCTGTGAAACTTGTCCCAATGTGTCCAGAATAGTGGTATGACCCTTAAAATGTCGGTTGTTGGGTTCAGAGAGGAGTTCTGAATCACGGGGTGCTTTAATTGTAATTATGCCGGTTCAAACTATATTTAATATAACAAAAATAATAATAAAATAAAGTTTTCCTTCCCTCTTAAGCAAACAAAGGACACTGTAAACCTACTTTATCCCTAACCTATTTGTACCTTGCGCGCAGACCCTATTCCTTAATGTCAAAGTATTTGACTGTATAAAACTACGATGATCCTTTTTCCATTCCCTTTTACAACTCGTTCCCAAACATTAAAATAAACTATTGTTCTCTTCTTCTTTTTAGTGCCTCTTCCATTTCTTACTTCCAGTTACTGGATACTGTACTTCAGACAAGAAAAAAAAGAGATCACAATTCAAAATCAAGACACATCTGCGACTCCTAGAAGCTTGACATCATTACAAGTAGTCGCGAGTCAGAAGGGCGCTCGAGTATAGGGGTTCGACAATGGGTTCGATCGTAGTTGAATGGAGTTTCGGAAGGGCTTCTGTGTGACGACCCCCAAACCCCGTACGACAGTGTCAAGGGTAATCTTTGGAATATAACACATAAATAGATAATAACAGAACAGATATAAATAAATACATCAGATAATGTACAAATAATACACTGGATAAACATAATCATCAGAGTTACACAGTATATAGGATCATACTTAGTACAAGATACAGTTCAGCTATACATAAATGTCTACAGCGGAAAACCAAACATAATATGTACAACATGAGCTGAACATCATAAAAAGAGATAAATGATAGAATCCATCTTGAGCTCCAGCTAACCAGAAAGAGCCTACTAAAACCTGAATACAAGGCTGCCGTGTAGAAAGAGGGGCACCCGAGTTTGCAAGTGAAACAAACTACGAATCAGTCATGGGACTGGTATGAGAAATCTACTTAACACATTTTATAATATGGCTAATCACAGGACCATGCCACTTTCGCGGAACGGGTTTACTCAATTGGATTGTCAGTTCTTTAAAACAAGTAAATCTTTTAAACATCGCAATGCTTTTTATAAAAATGAAGCCATTATAAGACTCAGTTCCCATCACACAATGCAACGCAAACCGGAGGATAGAGTTTTACCTTATAATGGCCAAAATATGCTTGATACGAATAAAACAAAAGCATTTGATATCACTACTAGTGTTTATATGTTTCAAAAACAATTTCAAATCATAAGTATCAATCATAGACGACATTAATGCCCCATACCACTATGTCACCATATATAGGTATACAATCAAAACCGCACAGTATGTATTTGGGAATTGGATTTCCGTCATGAACCAATGCAAAAGATAGTCCTTACCAAATTCGAGACAATCTAGCCCATGTCTCAGGCAAGTACTCAGTCAAGCCTTTGGATCATCAGGGCCGGCCCACCGATGTGGATTAAAATGCCTAAACACTACGTTTCCCCGCCCTTTGGGGCGTAAATGAGTCCCATGACTACATCGGCTCCACATACTCACCGATATATCCGAGGCGCCTCGCAACAGCAACAACCACACAGGTGAAAGTAATATAAATGTCAGGGCTGGTAGGTCACTGACACCACCCTAGCTAGAAGGAAACGCATGCCCTCCCTGATGTCCTCCCCCAAATCTGGTTCATACCGGGGTGTAAGGCTCGCGAATCAACGTTATACACAAAGCCATGCCATACAGGCCGTGCTTTGATCATCAACCACAAGACTTTGCTTTTCAACAGAAGCCTTGATCATCTGCCACTTAGGCATGCCACATAGGCAGTTCACTCCATGCGACTGATTTCTATCGATGTATAACCTCTGAGCTCATACGTCTCAGAGAAGGGCGTTAAGGAAGAGAATAAATTCTCCGCCGCCAAATAGATATATATTTAGTAGAGATCAATCAACACAGAACAAAATCCAATGTCATACACACAGTCCATTTACAAGTTCGTTCTGGGTATGAACGAAACCCTAGGCACTATATACGTCGCCTATCCATCGATCTCCACGTACGTCTGGACGATCACCACTCATTATCCATATTTCGGGATGCCTCCCAATCAGGACATCAGTTATCATCCAACCGAGGTGAAGATCTCCGATCTTCCACCACCGTCTTCATCATCGACTTCTTACCATCGATCAATTATTTGAAATGAGATTTAACTCGGCCTTTTCAAATAATTCACGTATATTTAAAATTTAAATCAATTCATTTCAATGGTTAAACTATTCGACATCAATAATTTTGTTTTTAAATGTAATTTTCACGCCAAACACATTCAACCATCAAATATCCAATAAACCGGGTAAATTCGGTTTATTTCCATTTCATATTGTTTATGATATTTTATAACGATTTATCGCTATTTTTATTTATTTAAAAATAGCTCATTTCATTCAAACGACGCTTCAGGCCATAACGCGGCCGTGGCACTGTTTTTCTTCAGATTTAATTTCCACATATCTGAAAATCTAACCGTTGGATCTTCACAAATTCTATATCGTTAGAAAGATCTTTTCAAAATGAATCCAACGGTTTCAGTTTTGGGAAAATCCAACGGTCGGATCTCCCGATACACTCGTTTGAAGTTTCGATTTCAAAATACGAACTGCTGCATCGTTATTCGATTTATTTTAATTATATTTATATATATAAATATAATCAATTCTGGCGCTGTTTTTCTTCAGATTTGAATTAAACATTCCAGACAATCCAACCGTTGGATCTTCACAAAGTGGGTGTCGTTGGAAAGATATTTCCAAAGCGAACCCAACGGTTTCGGTTTCGGGAAAATCCGATGGTCGGATCTCCCGCACTAATCGTTTGACATCACGGTTTCAAAACACGAACTGCAGCTTCGTTATTCGATTTATTTTATTTACTTATATATATATATATAATCCATTCTTCGATTTCAAAACCATATTCACTTCATATATTTGATAAAAATGATATTTTTATCCAGCAGATATTTATTTCAACACATCACCATTTTTAACACTTCATATTCACAATAAAAATGTAGATTTTATTGTTCAATCTGTATATTCAACACATGAACGTTTTCGACTTCACATATACGATAAAAATATGATTTTTATCGTTCTAGTCCTTTATTCAACACATGAATTTCCGATAGTTCATATATATAATAAAAATGTAATTTTTATTGTAAAACAATTTATCTCAAAACACGACTATTTTATATATTTTATATATATCATAAAGATGTGATTTTTAATGTAAAACAATTTATTTCAAAACACGATTATTTTATATAGTTTGTATATAAGGTAAAAATGTTATTTTTAATGTAAAACAATTTATTTCAAAACACGATTATTTTATATAGTTTATATATAAGGTAAAAATGTTATTTTTATTTTTCAAAGAACTTATTCAATATATGAACTCCATTCAACACATGAATTTAAATCAAACACAGTAATATTTCAGAAAATTTCGGCAGCATAACGGTAGGGTAGTTAAAACCGGGACCGTCCCTAGTATGGCTCCTTGCTCTACCTTAAAGCCTCGCAGCTTTTGACAATGGGGATTTTCAATACCTAGTTCGTACACAGACGAATTTCCCCATGTACTAATCCTATTGGGATTTCAACCACAATCAATCATTTCTAATCAACCATTCATGATATTCACCAAATTTTCACATCAACCAATAGTCCAAACAATATCACAAACAATATATATCATCCATGGTCTGTGGACGAGGGGAGTGTATATATATATATATATATACGTATATAACTATATTTCAATTTCATTTCAATATATTTCAACGCACATATCATTTTTACAATGCATATATAACTTATACATCGAACATACAACTTATACAACGCTTATACATGTGGTGTACAACGCTTATATAACTCATACATTGACTATATAATTTATACATCGTTGATTCCATATCGTTTATAATATTCAGAAATCTTACATTGGGTTCCACTCCACCAAAAATAGCAGAAGGCTCAGAAAAATATCCGGTCTCTTCTAGAATGTAGAAGGCGTTCACATGAGTCCACTGTCTCTTGTTTCATTGAATTTCGTCAAGAAACGAAAAAATATGATTTTTATAGTGAAATCATAAACCGTAGCGCTTTAAAGTGCTATAATCAGTTTAAAATAAATTAAACCGTTACCTTCTGAAGATGTTCAAATCTAGGTTTCCACTTTGCGATCAATCTGTGCAGTGTTACTTCGATCAGGTTATGCAGCGTCGAAGAGGGATGGCTAGCGCACCCGCGCGTGGTGGAGTTGCTCAGATCGACGGTCCCCAGAGGTCACGGTGGAGCTTCGAATGACGAGACTTCACGGGCCTGGATCTCCCTCAACACGCAACGAAAATCCATAAACTTAGCATGGATTTGAAGCTTAGGAGAATCATTACAAAAACTTTAACTGGGGCATTGAATTCTATTGAGTGGATTAGGAGATAATGAGGAGAGAAGGGAGGAAGAACCGTCGTTGCTCGATATAAGGGGGTTATGGGTTTTTAGCGGGGAGAGAGAAAAGTGTGGTCCAACAGGATATTTTTATTTTATTTATATATTTTAAAAATCCAAAAATACCCCTTATCTCATACGAACTCCAATCCAAACCCAATGACTGTCGTTCCTAGCTAAATACCCCCATTCCAAACACAATGGGATATGTTTCCTAGGCCCGTTCAACTATTTCAGTCTGTTTCTCTTTAGATTAAAATATAAAACATTCAATATTTATTTTGAACGTACATTTCAATTTGTCGGGGCCACATACTGATCCCAAAAATTCCCGAAAAATAAATCTAGCTATGTTTTGATGATATGGTCCCAACAAAACTAGTTTTGTCAAATTCTGAGACCGTTTGAAAAATGCCCCTTTTCTGATCGATCTAATTTAACAGAAATCGACCAAACATATTTTCCTTCGCCACGCTCACATATTAGCTTCAAAAATTATGGAATTTGAAACCTAGAAATAATTTGACATCCCGGATCCAACAAAAGTGGTTTCGTCAAATTCTGAGGTCGTTTGCAAAATGTCCATTTTATAGGGCTATATATTCTCTACAGCCACCTTTCTGAAAACTCATTTGGCCGTAACTTTTGATTCCCACTATGAAACTTCGATTTTTCAGATTCGTTAAAAAGATATTCACTAACAGATTTAAATATTTTTGGTTTCACTAAAATCCGTTTTATTTTGCACCCGATATAGTAAGTCAAAGTTTGAATTCGAATTTTTGAAACTGCCGCGCCATTTCAGGCCTTGTTTATAATTTAAAATAATTATATTTATTTTCAAACATCGATTCAAACATACTTTTCGTCTTTATTATTTAAAATATTTTATTTTAAATAATTAAAATCCACTAAAATAGCCAATTTAAAATTTTCAAACTGGTTCAGATTTTCCGGGTTGTTACATTCTGACATGGATGTGGTGAATGAGGCGCAGTGGTTTTAGGAGAAAGATGGTGAGTACGATGGGGTATTTGTGGAGTTCGACTTCGAACTGTCAACCTAGGGTTGCGATTTAGGGGTCAGCATCATGGAATTAGGGATTGTGTGAAGAAGAGTGAGATGAGGGAGAATCGAGTCGATCACTGGCAAAGGAGAAGGCGCCAATGTCTTGGTGCAGGCGCTCGATTTTAGGCATTGATCTAGAGATCGTGTTCGATTAGTAAGTTAAAACTGAATCTGAATGTTGAATTTATTTAGTATGTAATTTATTAAATTTAGAAATTTAATTAGTTAGCTATTATATAATCAGATAATTAAAATTTATGATTTTGGACTAAGTAAGGATGGGAATTTTGAAGCATGATTTTTTTGTATATGTATAGCAGTGAAGTATTTGTAGAGGAGGATGAAATGGGAAGGCCAACGCTGGGATGCATTAACGAAACTGAGTAGAAGAGTTTGTCTTTCCTATAGACGTGAAAATGAAAGGAAGAATTATGTATTAGTTAATTTATTTAGTTAATTAAAACTGGTAATTTAATAGCTAAGCAATTAAAATTTGTTAACCATGTTTAAATTCGTTTATACATTATTAGATTGGATCGAAACAAGGTGGTGAAATCTTAATGATAATTCCTGCAAATGGAACAAATTTGGAATGACTTGGAGCTAACTGGAGCTTTCGATTAAATTAAATGTTGTTTAATATAATCAGAAATCGAATCAATATTTCGACAAATAAAATCACGGTGAGTACATCTCACTTAGAATTTTTTATTTAAAATTATTTTTAATCGTTAAAAACAATTGTTGGTTGGTTGGATGTGTTTAAATATTATTGTGGCTATTAAATATATATTATTTATTTAGGATTGGTGTTTGTGGTTTATATATATATATATATATATATTGGTGATTAGATAGTTACCACAGTACCATTAGCGGATGACCCTATGCGCCCCCACGCTATGATAGTGGATGACCTTCTATACCACGATATCCTGCCTCGAAGCAGGATGGGTATTATTTGTGCTGGCTAACATCTGTGGATGCAGGATAAACAGGTTGGAGGGATCCAACTGGATTCCTCAAAAATACTATTATTTGTTTATTTTTCATATATATTATCATATATGATGTGTTAGAAAACCTGTCATTATAATTGGTTGTTTTGGGTGTTTAAAATATCATTGGGCCTAAATGTTGATTTATAAAAATATCGTGAAAAGGGATTTTTGAGAGAAAAAGGGGAAATCTATTTTTTTTAAAATAGAATTCGAATTTCGAATGGACTGAGAAATATTAACTTATTTGAATAATAAAAACAAGTAAAGAAATTTATAAGCGATGTTTATAAATTAAATAATGCGAGAATTGAAGAAATTTATAAACAATGTTTATAACTTAAATAATATAGAACATTGAAGTTAATTTATAAATGGTGTTTATAAATAAAATGGAATGATTTTCATTGGATAATCACGGAATTGAAATCAATTTATAAACGATGTTTATAAATGAAGTGGAAAAAATATCATTTGATAATTTAAATATTTAAATTCAGTTATGAATTTAAAAATAGAAATATGGAATCATTTTAAAGAAGTAAACTACGAAATTTATTCTGATGTTTAGAATGCAAATTGAACTGAAAATAAATCCGTGTGGATTTATGATTTGAATTCGATTAGTTCGAAAAATATTTTTAGAAAAATATTCGGTTTATATTAAATAGAAGTTAAATTTAAATATGAAAATAGATTCTATGTTATATATGGATAAGTTAAAATAAATAGAATATTACAAAATAAGATTTTTGTTTTAAATAGATTTGAAATGGAACTTGTTTGAATTTATAAAACAAGTAAATTTATAAACGATGTTTATAAATGTATATATGGATATAATCTATAATTTTAAATTCAAGTATGAATTTAAAATATAATTTGAAATCATTCGAAAAGGGAACGACGGTTTTATTCCAGGATTCGGAATATAAAATGAATTGAGTTTCAAATGGATTTGAAATGGAAACTTGTTTTAAATTATAAAACAAGGAAGTTACATTTATAAACAACATTTATAAATTGAGAGAGAAAATTATCATTGGATAAATTTGAAATTTTAAATTCAAGTATGAATTTAAAGTGAATTGGAAAACGTGTTGAAAAATAGAATGATTGATTATATTTCGGGAATTTGTAATATAAACTGAATTGAAATAAGTTTAAAGGATTATAATTGAAATTCGATTTATACAGAATTTATAAATAATTTATTTCAAAGGAAATTGGAATGCAGTATGGAAGATTGAATTATAAATAAATTTATAACTTAGATACGAAATAATTGGTGATTTAGGACAATCATAATTATTAAGTTGAACTGGGAAAATTGGTTTAAAATATATTAAAAAAAATATTAGAATGGAGTTGAAATTTGTTTATAAACGAAGTTTAAACGTTTATATTTAAATATAATTAAAACGAGCTTGCCGCAGCGCGGCAGTTAGTAAATTGGCATTTCGAACTTTAATTGAGTATATATAACTCGATTTAAGTCGGAATTCTTTGAAACAAGAACCGTCATGACCGATTTGATAATAGTTTTCTAATGAAAGAGAAAAATCTGGATTTCTTCTTATAGATTTTCATTTATGTAAAAATCAAATTTTCAGAAAAACAGCGCCATAACCATTATAAAATCATAACGGGTTATTTAATTAAATATAAGGGTTTTAGACGAATAAAACTTCGGTTTGCATTAGAAAAATCCAGACTTGAGTTGTAAAATATACCTAAACTCATGTGGAGCAATTGATTGATTTTTTGAAACAAAAATCAAAATTTTGAATTATTGAATAGAAATAACTAATTTGAATAATAATTAGTTAATGAAATTTTGAATCGAAATTGGGCTTTGAATCAGTGAATTCGGTTTGTAAATTTATATTCGAAATTGAATATGAAACTTAAGTTGAAAGTGGAATTTGATTGGTTTATAAACAAGCTAGAATATATATATATATATATATATATATGAACGTGATATGTTCAAATAAAAAGTGAAATAGACAAAAGAGCTAATTAAAGGATAAATTAGCAAATTGAGTTAGAATGGCCAGATTGAGTTGGAATAAATTAGGAATGGACGTATATGAGTTAGACAGCCATGGGATAAACTGTACGAAGATTATAATTTGTGTGCTTGACAAAAAGGTACACGTTTAAATTCCATATGAGAATTTATGCACCGAATCCGAAAGCCGCTTGGCTTTTTGATTTTCTTTTTGAATGTAAAGGGCCCAGAGAGGCATTTTGTAGTTGTATCGAATGACCCGTACAAAGGAGTTATGGCGAAATTTTCTGAAAATTTAAGGAGTTAGAATATTTTTAAGAAAATTGGATAACTAGAAATCAATGTATCGATATATATATATATATATATATATATATAGAATTCGATAAGGAAATGAACTTAAAAATATAATATTATAAACAAAAAGGAAATCTACAATTAAATCTAGTAAAATTAGAAAGAGAAACGTATACGGGCTTAAAAATGAATAATTGGTTTTTATGATGTTGATTATTTGAGGTAAGTGGTCTTGTCCGTTTTGAGTTAAGGATGTTTTTAGTCAAGGTCTGAGAGGTAGTTATACCCCAACTTGATTGATTTCATTTTTAGCTGATAAATAGAAAGATCCAGTCTCGAAGAGAAATATTTGAATAAGAGTTAGTTGGATGCAGTATTTTGGGTTGTTTGTAACGATGTTTTACACAACAGTCGATTTAACCCAAGTAAGTGGAGTTTTGGAAATATAAAGATAAATATTTCCTAAGTATTGAAATAAATGAATGATCATGAAAGAGATAAGTAACTGGAATGTTTTCCAATTATAAATAAAAGATATTTTATAAATATAGAAAATAAAAGGAGCCGATATATGGAAATGTTTTCCAAATAGCGTAAGAGGCCAAGATGATTATCGAAAATATCGTGTTAACGAATATGGATAAGGAAATGGAGAAGTGTTTTAACTAATGGAATATTAATTAAAAGGACCGGTGATTGGTTTGATGCTTTGAATGAATGTTTTTTTCTTCGATAGTTAAATAATTGACTATCGAAGTGTTGCAAATATCGTTGTCAATATGGAGAGACCGGTTGGATTATTATCCGAGAACCACTCCGTTTTGGCAGTAGCGTTGTGAATCAGATTATATGAAGATAATCGGAGATGGAGTAGAGTGCAAGGGCATTTTCTATTAATATAAATTGTACCTTCGATTTCGTTCAATCCCAGAACGAATGTATATGGACGAATGTCTGACAGAGTATTTCCAATGATCGCATATGTTGGTTTGTATAAATATATATGGTGGCGGAGAATTTATTCTCTTTGCATAATATCCAGAAAATATTTGTGCAATCAATTAGTGATTAACAGATTTGACAATGTGGCATTCAAAGTTATTGTGCTATCAATGAAAAGTAAGTAAGCGTAGCCTCAGGCCTTAACAACTAGAAAATGACAAAAATCGGGCAGGCAGCATGGCTAAGTGGGTAGCTCCCAATTAGGTTGTATAATCACCTATCTAGAGAAATTCATTTCATTCTTTATTTCATTCGATGTTGTCCCATTCGGGAAAACAGTTGCTGATCCCAACCATTGGTGATATACATTCGATACACTTAGGCGAAATGAGTGGTCGGTCATGTGTGGCCGGGTTACAAGATGTTCTTGTTGAACCCAGTGTATTCTCCTCTAGGGATACACTATCGGAAGGTGGTTCCATACCTTGTCATAGTTGGAAATGCATTAGCCAAAAAGTGCTCGTGGTTTTTGATTGTATATTATATATATGTGGAACGTGAGATGAAAACGTTCCACTAGATTGTTATTTATTTGATTTAGACACTATTATAATATCAAAAGAGTTTTGATATAAAGATCATCGTTTCTTTCAAAAGGATTTTGAAAGTTAAGTCAAGTTTTTTGGATTCTCATAAGGGAAAAACCCGTTCCGTGTTATACGGCGTGGTCTTATGAGATATCGTTTATTTTCTCAAACTATTTTAAATTGTTTACTCATACCAGTCCCATGACTGACCCGGAGTTTATTTTTCTATGTTTCCCTAAGCTCTTGGGTGCCCAAATTTGTACGGGCAATCAAGTAGTTCAGGATTTTACCGATTTATCTAAAGGAGCATGGAGCAGGACGCTTCGTATTATTTAGTTATTGTTTTCAGCTGTGTTGTAAGTGTTGTACTCTGATGATGTTATATATATATATAGAAAAAATTTGTACTCCAAAAGCTGATATATATATATATATTATATTTTGTTCCGCTGCGATGTGAGATTCTGTATTGCTATTTTTGTTCTTCTTTTACCTTTTTTTATTAATAATGATTCGTATCTCTATGATATTTGGGTTGGACGTGTGATGTATTTAGTCAACTCAAATAGTACGGATTTTCGGGCCATTATAGTTGGTATCGGAGCTTAGGTTAAGCGAACACTTAGGCTTTGGTGGGGTTGTGCTCATTAGAGATAGGGTCAGTAGTACCCTAGAATGGGTTGAGCGTATATATACGAGAGCGTGTATTTGTTAATTGATATAAAAATTATTTTATATTGTGTTGGTTAGTCTGTTGAATGGTTTATGATTTCTGGTCGAATCATGGGACGCCACGAAGTCGATAGGAATTTATAAACCCTTGAGCAGGGAAATACGACATAATATTGTTTTAAAGTGGGTAAATGAAATAATTTTGCCAAAAATACTATTTTTGATATAGAAGGAATAATTTTCTAAAATTATTATATTTATGGATGAGTTGGTTGTTATTATTATAATCAATTGAGATTATAAAAATTTGAATGGTTATATATAACCAATTAGAATTTGTATATGAATTAAATATAAAATTAAGATGAATTAAAATTGGATTCGGAATTTGAATTAATAATTTAAATCTTGGGAGATTTGAAAAAAATATTTTCAGAAGTATATTAAAACAATATAGCTTTGTTTTTAAAGGATATTTGAATAAAAACCATTTTTAGATGGATTTTGAAAGTGATAAAGCACTGAACTCACTTCAGTCGCTTGGAAATAATTCTGATAATGACTGCAGCATTATCAATGTTCATTTTCAAGATTCTAAGTGATGGATTGCTACCTTAGAAAAGTTTCTGATGGAATTTTTTTGAAAGAAAGCAAGATGTTTTTGGAAAATTCAAATGCTTTGAATTTGTGATGGAAATAAATATATGTATATTTTTATGAGATTTCAAAAGGATTTGAAATAATAACCCAAGAATTTGAATTCTGGAATTAAAATTTAACTTTAGCAATTTAAATGGATTGAAGTGAATAATTTGACTAGAATCAATTTGAACAAATTTAAATGGAATATGAATCGGATGAGAATGTGTTGATTGAAAATCATTCGAATTAATTGAATGTGAGCATATATGGTGTGCAATGTGAATGGAAACCAAAAGTTTTGGTCAAACTAAATTTTATTTATATAAAATGTTGAGTTTCAAAATAAGTGGGGTTCTGAAAAGTAAAGGGTTATAGCCTTTTTCCTACCTTAGTAATTTCGGGGACGAAATTCTTTTAAGGGGGGAAGAATGTAACGACCCGGATATTTGAACAGTTTATTTTAAATATTTAATATAATTTTAAATATTTAATTGAGAATATAAAGGGATTTTTATATTGAGCTATCAATTTAATATTCAAATATAATTTAATTTAGAATATATATCGAATTATCATAATTCGAAATATAATTAAATTCGAAGATTTAAACAGTACCGAAACTGATTCAGATGATCAATACAAAATTCTGTTGAATTAGAATGATAATAATAATTCATTATCGAGGAATTTATATTTTAGAATTTAATTTATATCGATTTAAATTAATATCCCCTCCATATGATCGAATGAAGATGTGAAACTTGTCCTAGTGTGTCCAGAATAGTGGTATAACCCTAAAAATGTCGGTTGTTGGGTTCAGAAAGGAGTTCTGAATCACGGGGTACTTTAATTATAATCATACCGGTTCAAACTTATTTAATATAATAAAAATAATTATAAAATAAAGTTTTCCTTCCCTCTTAAGCAAACAATGGACATTGTAAACCTACTTTATCCCTAACCTATATGTACCTTGCGCGCAGACCCTACTCCTTAATGTCGAAATATTTGACTGTATAAAACTATGATGATCCTTTTTCCGTTCCTTTTTACAACTCGTTCCCAAAAAATGAAATAAACTGTACTTCAGACAAGAAAAAAAAGAGAGATCATAATTCAAAATCAAGACACGTCTGCGACTCCCAGAAGCTTGACATCACTACAAGTAGTCGCGAGTCAGAAGGGCGCTCGAGTATAGGGGTTCGACAATGGGTTCGATCGTAGTTGAATGGAGTTTCGGAAGGGTTTCTGACATGGATGTGGTGAACGAGGTGTGGTGGTTTTAGGAGAAAGATGGTGAGTACGATGGGGTATTAGCGGAGTTCGACTTCGAACTGTCAACCTAGGGTTGCGATTTAGGGGTCAGCATCATGGAATTAGGGATTGCGTGAAGAAGAGAGAGATGAGGAGAATCGAGTCTATCACTAGCAGAGGATAAGGTGCCAATGCCTTGGTGTAGGCGCTCGATTTTACGCATTGATCTGGGGATCGCGTTCGATCGGAAATCGAGGATAAGCGTTATCGCATCTCTTGCATGTAGCAGTGTGAAATTTCGACGCATCTCAGAGGTGTATTTCGACCTTTTTGATTTGGAGATTGGTAAGTTAAAACTGAATTTGAATGTTGAATTTATTTAGTATGTAATTTATTAAATTTTGAAATTTAATTAGTTAGCTATTATATAATCAGATAATTAAAATTTATGATTTTGGACTAAGTAAGGATGGGAATTTTAAAGCATGATTGTTTTTGTATATGTATAGAAGTGAAGTATTTGTAGAGGAGGATGAAATGGGAAGGCCAACGTTGGGATGCATTAACGAAACTAAGTAGAAGAGTTTGTCTTTCCTATAGACGTGAAAATGAAAGGAAGAATTATGGTATTAGTTAATTTATTTAGTTAATTAAAATTGGTAATTTAATAGCTAAGTAATTAAAATTTGTTAACCATGTTTAAATTCGTTTATACATTATTAGATTGGATCAAAACAAGGCGGTGAATTCTTAATGACAATTCCTGCAAATGGAACAAATTTGGAATGACTTGGAGCCAATTGGAGCTTTCAATTAAATTAAACATTGTTTAATTTAATCAGAAATCGAATCGATATTTCGACAAATAAAATCATGGTGATTAAATCTCACTTAGAATTTATTATTTAGAATTATTTTTAAATGTTAAAAACAATTGTTGGTTGTTTGGATGTGTTTAAATATTATTGTGGCTATTAAATATATATTAGTTATTTAGGATTGGTGTGTGGTTATTATATATATATAAATATATATATATATATATATGTATGTATGTATGTATATATATTGGTGATTGGATAGTTCCCGCAGTATCATTAGCGGATGACCCTATGCGCCCCACGCTATGATAGTGGATGACCTTCTACACCACGATATCCTGCCTCAAAGCAGGATGGGTATTATTTATGCTGGCTAACGTCTGTGGATGCAGGATAAACAGGTTGGAGGGATCCAACTGGATTCCTCAAAAATACTATTATTTGTTTATTTTTCATATATATTATCGTATATGATGTGTTAGAAAACCTGTCATTATAATTGGTTGTTTTGGGTATCTAAAATATCGTTGGGCTTAAATGTTGATTTACAAAAATTTTGTGAAAAGGGATTTTTGAGATAAAAAGGGGAAATCTATTTTTCTAAAAATAGAATTCGAATTTCGAATGGACTGAGAAATATTAACTTGTTTGAATAATTAAAACAAATAAAGAAATTTACAAGCGATGTTTATAAATTAAATAATGCGGGAATTGAGGAAATTTATAAACGATGTTTATAAATTAAATAATACAGGACATTGAAGTAAATTTATAAACGGTGTTTATAAATAAAATGGAATGATTTTCATTGGATAATCAGGGAATTGAAATCAATTTATAAACGGTGTTTATAAATGAAGTGGAAAAATATTATCATTTGATAATTTGAATATTAAAATTAAAATATGAATTTAAAAATAGAAATACGGAATCGTTTTAAGGAAGTAAACGATGAAATTTATTCTGATGTTTAGAATGCAAATTGAACTGAAAATAAATCTGTGTGGATTTATGATTTGAATTCGATTAGTTCGAATTTATTTAAATAAAATATGTTTAGAAAAATATTAGGATTATATTAAATAGATTTGAATTTAAATATGAAAATAGATTCTATGTTATATATGGATGTTAAAATAAACAGAATATTCCAAAATAAAATTTTGGTTCTAAATAGATTTGAAATGGAACTTGTTTGAATTTATAAAACAAGTAAGTCTAAAAACGATGTTTATAAATGTAGTGAATTTATTATCTAGGGATAATCTGTAATTTTAAATTCAAGTATGAATTTAAAATATAATTTGAAATCATTCCAAAAGGGAACGACAGTTTTATTCTAGGATTCAGAATATAAAATGAATTGAGTTTCAAATGGATTTGAAATGGAAACTTGTTTTAAATTATAAAACAAGGAAGTTACATTTATAAACAACATTTATAAATTGAGAGAGAAAATTATCATTGGATAAATTTTTAATTCAAGTATGAATTTAAAAGTGAATTGGAAAACGTGTTGAAAAATAGAATGATTGATTATATTTCAGGAATTTGGAATATAAACTGAACTGAAATATGTTTAAAGGAGTATAATTGAAATTCAATTTATATCGAATTTATAAAATAATTTATTTCAATGGAAATTGGAATGCAGTATAGAAGATTGAATTATAAAAATTTATAACTTAGATACGAAATAATTGGTGATTTGGGACAATCAGAATTATTAAGTTGAATTGGGAAAAAGGTTTAAAATATTATTAAAAAAATATTAGAATAGAGTTGAAATTTATTTATAAACGAATTTTAAATGTTTATATTTAAATATAATTAAACGAGCTTTCCGCAGCGTGAAATTTCGTAAATTGGCGTTTCGAACTTTAATTGAGTATATATAACTCAATTTAAGTCGGAATTCTTTGAAACAAGAACTGTCATGACTGATTTTCTAATAGTTTTCTAATGAAAGAGAAAAATCTGGATTTCATCTTGTAGATTTTGAGTTATGTAAAAATCAAATTTTCAGAAAAACAGCGCCATAACCCTTATAAAATCATAATGGGTTATTTAATTAAATATAAGGGTTTTAGACAAATAAAACTTAGATTTACATTAGAAAAATCCATACTTGAGTTGTAAAATATATCTAAACTCAAGTGGAGTAGTGGATTGATTTTTGAAACAAAAATCAGATTTTTAAATTATTGAATAGAAATAGCTAATTTGAATAATAATTATTTAATGAGATTTTGAATCGAAATTGGGCTTTGAATCAGTGAATTCGGTTTGTAAATTTATATTCGAAATCGAATATGAAACTTAAGTTGAAAATGGAATTTGATTGGTTTATAAACAAGTTAGAATATATATATGAATGTGATATGTTCAAATAAAAAGTGAAATAGGAAAAAGAGCTAATTAAAGAATAAATTAACGAATTGACTTAAAATTGCCAGATTGAGTTGGAATAAATTAGGAATGGACGTATATGAGTTAGACAGGCATGGGATAAAGTGTATGAAGATTATAATTTTTGTGCCCGACAAAAAGGTACACGTTTAAATTCCATATGAGATTTTATGCGCCGAATCGACAAGCCGCTTGGCTTTTTGATTTTCTTTTTGAATGGAAAGGGTCCAAAGAGGCATTTTGTAGTTGTATCGAGTGACCCGTACAAAGGAGGTAATGGCGAAATTTTCTAGAAATTTAAGGAGTTAGAATATTTTTAAGAAAATTGGATAACTGGAAATTAATGTATCGATATATATAGAATTCGATAAGGAAACGAACTTAAAAATATAATATTATAAACAAAAAGGAAATCTATAATTAAATCTGGCAAAATTAGAAAGAGAAACATATACGGGTTTAAAAATGAATAAGTGATTTTTATGATGTTGATTATTTGAGGTAAGTGGTCTTTTCCGTTTTGAGTTAAGGATGTTTTCAGTCAAGGTCTGAGAGGTACTTATACCCCAACTTGATTGATTTCATTTTTAACCGATAAATAGCAAGATCCAGTCTCGAAGAGAAATATTTGAATAAGAGTTAGTTGAATGCAGTATTTTAGGTTGTTTGTAACGATGTTTTACACAACATTCGATTTTACCCAAGTAAGTGGAATTTTGGAAATATAAAGATAAATATTTCCTAAGTATTGAAGTAAATGAATGATCATACAAGAGATAAGTAATTGGAATGTTTTCCAATTATAAATAAAAGATATTTTCTAAATATAGAAAATAAAAGGAGCCGATATATAGAAAAGTTTTCCACATAGCGTAAGAGGCCAAGATGATTATCGAAAATATCGTGTTAACGAATATGGATAAGGAAATGGAGAAGTGTTTTAATTAATGGAATATTAATTAAAAGGGCCGGTGATTTGTTTGATGCTTTGAATGAATGTTTTTTTCCGATAGTTAAATAACCGACTATCAAAGTGTTTGCCAATATCGTTGTCAATATGGAGAGACCGGTTGGATTATTATCTGAGAACCACTCCGTATTGGCAGTAGCGTTGCGAATCAGATTATATGAAGATAATCGGAGATGGAGTAGAGTGCAAGGGCTTTTTCTATTAATAGAAATTGTGCCTTCGGTTTCGTTCAATCCCAGAACGAACGTATATGGATGAATATCTGACAGAGTGTTTCCAATGATCACCTACGTTGGTTTGTATAAGTATATATGGTGGCGGAGAATTTATTCTCTTTGCATAATATCCAGAATATATTTGTGCAATCAATTAGTGATTAACAGATATGACAATGTGGCATTCAAAGTGATTGTGCTATCAATGAAAAGTAAGTAAGCGTAGCCTCATGCCTTAACTACCGGAAAATGACAAAAATCGGGCAGGCAACATGGCTAAGTGGGTAGCTCCCAATTAGGGTGTATAATCACCTATCTATAGAAATTCATTTCATTCTTTATTCTATTCGATGCTGTCCCATTCGGGAAAACAGTTGCTGATCCCAACCGTTGGTGATATACATTCGATATACTCAAGCGAAATGAGTGGTCGGTCATGTGTGGCTGGGTTACAAGATGTTCTTGTTGAACCCTGTGTATTCTCCTCTAGAGATACACTATTGGAAGGTGGTTCCATACCTTGTCATAGTTTGAAATGCATTACCTAGTAAGTGCTCGCGGTTTTTGATTGTATATTATATATATGTGGAACATGAGATGCAAACGTTCCACTAGATTGTTATTTATTTGATTTAGACACTATTATAATATCAAAAGAGTTTTGATATAAAGAATATCGTTTCTTTCAAAAGGATTTTGAAAGTTAAGTCAAGTGTTTTGGATTCTCATAAGGGAAAAACCCATTCCGTGTTATACGGCGTGGTCTTATGAGATATCATTTATTTTCTCAAACTGTTTTAAATTGATTACTCATACCAATCCCATGACTGACCCGAAGTTTATTTTCTATATTTCCCTAAACTCTTGGGTGCCCAAATTTGTATGGGCAGTCAAGTAGTTCAGGATTTTACAGATTTATCTGAAGGAGCTTGGATCAGAAGGCTTCGTGTTATTTAGTTATTGTTTTCTGCTGTGTTGTAAGTGTTGTACTCTGATGATGTTATATATATATAGGAAAAAAAATTGTACTCCAAAAGCTGATATATATATATTATATTTTGTTCCGCTGTGATGTGAGATTCTATATTGATATTTTTGTTCTTCTTCTACCTTTTTTATTATTAATAATGATTCGTATCTCTGTGATATTTGGGATGGACATGTGTTGTATTTAGTCAACTCAGATAGTACGAATTTACGGGCCATTACAGGTATAGTCCATAGCTTTATTTTTAAGTACGCTTATTATTTGGAAAGACCAGGTTTGGATTTAAGTCAGAAAACCATTCCAAGTAATAATACGATGCTATGAAGCAAATTCAAGACTTAGAAGTGGCAAATGAAGAATGGGGATCTTTGGATTATTTAGAGTGATTGCTGATGTCTCAAATCGGGTCATACACCTGATACGAGTTTATAAGTGGCATGAGGTCTGAATATATTTGAGGATTTCCGGATTTTGTTCCGTTCAGACTCAAAACGAACTTGTAAGGATTATGTGTCTGACATTGTAATTGACTGGGTAGCACTGATTTTCGTTAATATATATTCAGATTTGTGGCAATTAATTATTCCCATCTCTAAGTTTTACGTGCTTAGAGGTTATGTATGGATTGAAATCAGTGATATGTTGCGAACTCATAATGTGTCATACTCAAGTTATGTAATGAGCTAGTGATGATCAAAGCATGGCTTATTTAAGCGTAGCATGCTTGCTAGGGGTAGCGCGAACGTGATAGGGGGTTCTCGCCATGATGTTTGGTAGCATGCAGTGGACTCTTACTCCTACACGTCCCTGAGGGGTTGGCTGTGAACTCGAGAGGGCGGTCGTAAAAGCAAGTACGCGGTACAAATGTAATGCCATGGTGGAGGTTAGCCACTGGATGAGGGTTGCAAAGCCTAGTCCCGTTACATTTGTGGTATCAAAGCTTTGGTTATACAAAGCTATAGGGTACGACATATTTAGAACAAAGGATATAACTCATCAGAGTTATAATATCTCATTAGATATAGGGTTAGGAATGCCCTAGAATGTGATTTTGGAATATTTTGTTGAGAGAGCGTAAATAGGAAATACTACTTTTTAATAGGAATTTTCGAGTATTTTATTTGATGTCGCGAATGGACTACTGGTATATGAAGATTTCAAATATATGGCCGGCGTATATACGAAGTCTTGTATGTACTAGATAGATATAGAATCACACTTTAGCCGCTCGAGGATGATTCTGCTGATGACAGCAGCATCATCGGTATTTATTTTCGAGTTTCGAAAGTGGGATGACTATATAATTCCTATTTAAACGTCGAGGAATACTTGATAAGTTAATGAAATTTTAAATGGGAGACATCCTCATTATTTTTAAATATAGAAATACAAATGGTTATTTAGTTGAACCAGGAGTTTTGAAATAAAAAGGAGTGAAATAGCTTAAAATACTTTAGAACCTGAAAGACTTTAAACCCATAAACCTTGAATATGGTAAATAATAAGTACTTGAAATAAATGGTACAATGTTGATAAACGAGAAAAACAGTGTAACCATTTAGAAATTTTAGGTTGTCACTTAAAGCAAAATGGAATTCGGGATATCAAGGAGTGAGTTTTGGAAGACGCCAAAGCAAGCAAAAAGAACACTGGCTCAAAAGGAAGAAGAGGAGAAAATAAGTTTAGAAAACTTAAGGGTATCCGATGTTATAGATGTTTTAAAAACGGTCATTATGCAGTCTGCTGCCCAGATAAATCTAAGAAGAAGAAGAACAAAGTCATTCGAAAGGATATACGTTGTTTCAAGTGTAAGAGAATTGGACATTTTATGAATAAATGCCCTAAGAGAAAGAAAGAAATCAAGGACCCTGCAACGGAAAGGAAGTATAATCAATGCAGGATGGAAGGGCATGTAGTTCGGGACTGTCCAATGAAGAAGGGAGAAAAGCCATTGAGAGAAACAATGTCTTGTCTTCGTCGAAAGTGGCGCCAAAAAGAAAATATTTCAATTCATAGGATTTACTCTAAGAGAAGTACAAGGTTAAGAAGCGAATGTATTAAGATCAAGAATCAATGTATATAGAGTTAAAAAAATTGAATGTATGAATGCTTGTGTCAATCGAAACCTTGGTTGTTGATTTATTTCTCTAAATTTAATTTGTCAAATTATAAATTAAAAGTTCAGACTCTAATTCAAAAGGATTGAAACACATATACGCTAAATTGAAGTCTCGCAGTCTAAGCGTGATGGAAAATTGAAAGAAAATGTTTCAAGAGACTTTCGTTCGACTGGTTGAATTAGGTAACTTTACCAAGATTAGATATTTGAAACAAGAATGAAAAAAACATATATTTCAAATGGATTTGATTGTAGGAACCTGACTTCTAAGATATGAATGAAACTCTGCAAAAATATTATGAGAATATAGAAATTATTTGAAACAATTTGAAATTTGATCTAAAGGAAGTTAAAATGATTATGAAATATAATGATTTTCTGAAACTGTAGAATGTGGGAAGACTTGAATTTGCACGGTTCAAAATTTGAAAGGTTATTAGGGAATCATATTAATCTACTTGGATTTCCATTTATGGAAAGCAAAATTCTAAAGCATTATGAATCAATAAAAGATCAACCTATGTACAATTGTTGGAAGAATGTTCGAAATAAGTTGAAATTCATGAAGTTTGAAACTTGAAATGTAGATTTCGAGGATATGGAAACATAATTTGCATGAAATTTTATTTGATTTCCAATTAGTGAATGGTATTTGTTTCAAACTATTTTGGGATATGATAAATGATCTGTAAAGGTAGTTTATAAAATTTCAACGAATTGAATCCCGATACTTTGAAATATTTGGAAACAACAAAATTATAGTTTTTGTAAAATATGGATTGCGAAATGATTTACAACTTCGGGATATGAAATGATTTTGGTTTGTTCGAGTAACCCATTACTAAGCTGAGGGGTGATTGGATTGCGTGCGATGGGTGGTACTCAATAGCCCGTCATGTGGGAAAACTTTTCGAACTAATGTATAGTTGATTTGAATTCATTATAGAATGTCTGAAATTTTGAAAACAAGTTTTGAAAATCCCGAAGTGAAGTATGGTTCTCTATATGAATGTAAGTTGTAATATTTCAATGGTTTGCAATGAAACAAGATTCTAAGTCATAGAAATCACTTAGAGGTTTCCAAAAGTTTGAAATATAGTAATTTAAATAACACTTTAATTTAACTTATCTAATTTATCCATCATCTCGCTACTTACGATTTAACTATTTTAAGTCCTTTTACATATATTAGTCTACTATTATACTATCTATTTTCTACCAAGTGGCTAAATTGCTTATATTTAACCATTTTATTTGTAACTTTTAAGGCTATCCAATATTAAACTCTTTGAATTTTGTTAAACCCACTTTTAATCAAGACAACTTATTTCAAGATAACTTTATCGCTTTAAACTACTTAGGTTCTCTTATATTTTGAATATAGCTTTCTTTTACATTATATAGAAAATTTCCTTATTTAGCTTTATGCAATAATTTAAGTTTTGCTCAAATGTTGTTTTGATATAAGAAATTTTATCGATTTAGTTGTATGATAAATTTTGTGTTTAATCTAATCAAGAACCTTTGGATAAATTTTCAAGCTTATTAGAAAAGTATTTTGGTTCAATAAACTTTACTTATACATTAGATTAGTCTCATGCTGTTGCACGGCTGCCTTCAGTCGAACTTTAAATTTTTTGATACCTCTAGATTAAAATGTATAATGATAAAAGCATAGTAAATGAAAGTAGAAACATAAATGTCTTTAGAATTCCCAGTTATAAATTTAGTTTGCAAAAAAACAAATGGTATAATAATGTTCTGGTCAACTAACCCCAAATATCATAGCAGCTTGTATTTTTTTATTTCTTTCTTTTCCAAATACATTGGTATTACCCAAAAAATCATAAACATTACATCAGCATCAAACCTTGAATGCCCTAAAAGCAAATAACAATAAAATCTTTTGTCAATTACAACTTCCAAACTATCAAATTCACCTTAATATTATTACAACGTATGATAAACTTCCAACTATATACAACATATAATAAACTGCCAACTAAACACATATAATAAACTACCAACTAAACATCTGCAGTGAAATTGTAGGTAGATACTGAACTACCATTCATACTCAGCCTCTTCTTCCTCATAATCTTCCTCCTCATCTGCAGTGGCATCCTGATACTTTTGATACTCAGACGCTAAATCATTCATGTTACTCTCGGCTTTAGTAAATTCCATTTTAACTATTCCCTCTATTAGTATACCAATGTAGGAAAGCCTTTCTTTCTAAACATAGTTGTAAACTGCTGCTACCTCTCCTAAACGTTTCTTGAATTGAAGTCGAACTTGATTATTTCCCTGATAATATTGAGTATAGACGACATCATCTATGGAGCACACGATCGTTTAGACACAGCCTCCAATGACACCAACTATACCCCCAACGCCTGCTAACAAATCGAGTTGGCTGTTGACGCCCAATCGTCTGACAGCGTATCCAAAAAAAGGCGAGGAACATCATCTCCATCCTCCCATGCAGTAAATCACTTCCTCATCGAAGTGGTGGAAAACAACCCTGGAGCCTTTATGAACGTTGTGTCCAACATCGAGTGTGACCTATGCACCCCAATCGCTGCCTCCCCTGCACTCATTTGCATATGAAACGATTTAGCATGAACAAATCCTTTTATCCATAAATTTAGTGTAAAATACAAAATTCTATATAAATTTGATTTAGTGTTTTATTGCAAGTCTCTATCTATAAGAAACTGACTGTAAACATTAATCAATTTGTTTGATACGGTCACATACTATTACTGATACATACACTTAAGAATGCAATGTAAATCTTGCTTCCAATACAGGGATATATACTACTCATTCCTTCACTGTATGTCTGTGGGAATCCTAACTATAATCATACAAATTATCAATACAGGTATGTCAATGATTTAGCAATCTAAAGAAAAATGGAGGAAAACATGGAACTGTATCAAACAAATCTACAACGGTTCTACCATGATTAATGCATCGCATTTAGTTTGAACCTAAATATTAAAATATGATCATATTCTTCAAAGACAGTTAGCTTCAATCCATGCACCATAGATAATATAGTCATCATTCTATAATAAACTTGATGATTTGCAACCAATTTGAAGGTAAAAAACCAGCACAATATGTACAAACTTTTGTCTCAAAGAAGCTTTTATTTCGTAACAAAATAGCATGTACACTTATACCTGAAAAGCTATGAATTTTAAAGGAGAGACATTGCGCATGGTTCCATCGTCAATCCACCGCTCCAGTTCGAAAGATGCTACATCTTCTCTCCAGTTATAAGTCATTCGTGCCATCGAGTATGGAACATATGTCATTAATCCTCCTGCTTTTACTTTTGTTCCATCTGTTAGCACGTCATCTTCTAAAATTCCTTTTGGGTCCTACACATGGTAAATGAAGCAAAATTATATTAGTTTTTTCCATCGAGTATCCATGGCACATCCATTTAAATGTGTATAAAAGATAAAGCGACTTAATCTTTTTTTTTTTTGCATAGTAGTATATACAATGTATATAATTTTCTTAAAATTTAATACTTGGTATTGGTCAATTTTGTCATGAGAAATATGTAACTGGACATACATTCATGAACGTACTTATTTACACAAAAAAAGAACCATCTAATTTTTCTCTTCAATAAAAAAACTTTTGGCGAATATGAAATTGTGAAATTGGTGGCAACATATTCTTGTTGTCAATCAAACCCAATACATCTAGAATTCCAATATAAAGCCCTCATTTAACATGTGTGCATTTGTAGCTTACAGTGGATATTTAATAAGCATGGCAATGAATTATCATGATTATTATTTAAATACACTAATTGATTGTTTGTCATCTTCATTGCATCTGTTATGGAAATGTAAATTTGAGTAGGAGAGAAGATACCTTATGCAAACTGTAACGACCCAAGGATTTTCGGCCCCGGAAATCGACGTAAATACAATCCCGTATCTCATGCCGACCTTCCAAACACCGAAAACACTGGATAGTTAATAGAAAGAAATTAGAAGGTGAGATAAGAAGAAAGAAATATTAGAATAGAAGAAGAAGAAGAATCAACACAACATAATCTGAGTCTCACATCGTAGCGGAACAAAATATAATACAGAAATAAATCTTTATTGAGAGCTTTTTAAAATACTTACAATATCAGAGTACATCACACATCTGGACAGTTATACTAATATGTCCTCATATACATCACACAGCGGAATAGTAACTATATAATATCATACGTCTGAACGCCTCCAGGTCGTCTCTGGACTTTGCAGCATCCGATAACCTGGACCTGTACACCCGGGTCTAACCCGAGCATTTACAAAACACCGGGTCAGTCTGGTGAACCAGAGTGAGAAAAACTTACACGGTATTAAGGGTATCACACAACTTGATTTTAAAGTTAAAATCATTTCGAAAGAAAAGAATAATCATAAGACCCAAATCCACACATAAATACGGATGGTTTTTACCTTACGATAACCCAAAATAAATTTGAAACCAATATCCTTTCCGATATTATGATAGTGTCTAAATACAAGTAAATATCAATCTAGCGGAACGCTTGCATCTCACGCTCCACATATATAGTATACAATCAAAACCTTGGGCGTTTATTGGACATTGGATTCCAACTATGACAAGGTATGAGACCACCTGCCGATAGTGTATCTCTAGAGGCGAATACACTGGGTTCAACAAGAACGTCTTGATGCCCGGCCCACACATGACCGACCACTCATTTCACTTGAGTGTATAATATTTATATTACCAACGGTTAGGATCAGCAACCTTTTCCTGAAAAGGGACAGCATCGAAATATAGATTAAAGAAGCAAAAGGAATTTCTCTAGATAGGTGATTATACACTCTAATTGAAGCAACCCACATAGTCATGCTGTCTGCCCGATTTTTGTCATCTCCCGGTTGACGAGGCTTGAGGTTTAGCTTAACTTTTGAATTATTTGGTCACCATTCACTTTGAATGCCACATCATCAGATCCATCAGACATCACTAATTGACGTCCACAAAAATACTCTAGCAGTTAAGCTAAGGGAACGACCATTCTCCACCAACAACTATAGCACGTTTGAAGAAATCAACGTACGTGACCCCTTTGGAAATACTCTGTCAGACACCCATCCATACAAGTCATCCAGGAACAGAATGAACTGAAGGTACTCTCCTACTGCTTCCAATATAGGAATCACCCCATGGATCAGTTGCGAGAAGTCCTTGCAACCCGTAGATTCCAACCACGATAGAACCATAGTTTATCTCTGGGAGCTCACCAAAGATTATTAGCGGTTCTTCCGTTTATGAAGATCTACAGTCTTCACTTCTCCATCTCGATCATCTTCTAATATCTTCACGTATTTATTGGTCGGAATGGTTTTCGAATATAAATTTGATACCAGTCTTTCTGTACCAACAATCGTATTGGACAGATTTGATAGTCGGTGATTTAACTATCAAAATAAATAGTGTTTCAATCATGAACATCCAATGAGTTCACTGGTTCAGTATTACTTGGCCTTTTAATTAAAACAAACTAATTCACTTCTGCTTAATTAAAACTTCAAACTCTTTTAATATTCAAAAAAATTACGATAATTGGAATCTTGTTTAATATACTAATGTTCTTAAAACCATTATAATACTTAGTAAAATAACTATATTCAATTTCCACTTAATCCTCCTTTCAAACATTTGTTACATCATTCCCTATTATTTAAACTTGGGAAATCCATTCAACTTATTATTCGTAACATCGTTACGTAATATCTTTTATCTTGTTCTTGAAACAATAAATAATATTTATTAGTATATTATAAAACTAAACTTTACATTTCCTTTACTTTAGATCTCTCGTTATATATTTACCAATTTTCACCAACGTTGCATTATTATTCCCCTAATGGAAATAATAAATTATCACTAACCTCTCTTACGATTACCAACTAATATTATCTTCAGATAATCCTAAAGTCGTTCAAGTTGGGGTATATCACTAACCTCTCTTACGATTACGATTACCAACTAATAAATTAACGCCTTTACACTTTAACTCCCATTTACACAACTCTGGTTTAATATAAACCCTTCTGTTCTCAATTCCTTTTACTTAACTCAAATATTAAGTAAACATTTAATTTACTCCCTCGTATTCGCTTAAACTTCTCTTTATAACTTTGTTATAAAAATTCGGATTTTAAATATAAAACCCGTTCATAAACTTCTTTAACCATTCCACTCTATTTTGCTTCACTTCGATTACTCTTTAAATGAATTTCCATTTAAAAGGTACTTCCCTCAATTATTATTATTTAAAATAATAATTTACTTTAATCACTAACTACGTCAGTAGTTAATTTCTTTATTACTAAAATAAATAGTAAATTCCCTTTTTAAAACTTATTAAAATTAAAACAATGTTCATCAAAATATTTTATTAGATTAATTCAAATCAAACTAATTTAAATCAATTCCAATTACAATGGTTGACTTAGTCAACTCAAGGCGTGGTTATCTTGTTAACCCATTCCAATTCGTTCTCACTTTAAATTAATAATTAATATAATTAATTTAAATAATTCCATTAAATAAATTCTTAACAAATCAATTATCCACATTCTAACCGTTACGGTAAATTTCTATCCCCATATTCATAAATCTGATTAATCTCGGATTTACTTTGTAAAATCAATTTATAATAAATCAAAGTATTTAATAAATAAAATATTTATTTATTTCCCTTTTATAAACTTTTATTCAAAATAATATATTTAAAAATCTATCTCCAGTTATAAAATAAATTTTATAACTTCAGTTCTATCAATTCACCTGACGGTAAATCAATATAAACAAAACAAATTACTTTTAGGTCATTTAGTGCCGATTACTCAACCAATATAGCCCATTGGTTAAAACACAACACAGGTTGACTTTTCAGTCAATGATCACTACTAAAATCAGTTACCCAATCATGATAGTTCATATATGATAATAAATAATATATTTGAGGAATCCGGTTGGATCCCTCCAACCTGTTCTTCCCTGTATTCAAATGGTTATCTCAAATCAGATCGTTCAGTTCCATTTAACTGATAACAATAAATAACGACCATTTACCCCAACCACAAGCATTTCAAACAATTCAACAATTAAACACGTTTATTTTATAAACGTGACCAACAAGGTAAGTTACCTTTATGAAACGACCCGAAATCCCCCCTTACGGGAAATCACGGATTGAGTTGAGAACACGACGAATCATAACACAAACAGAAGAATATTTCATTGTTAATTAAAACAATTCCATCAGAATACAAGAATATACAGAGTATAAATCAATATTACACATTCACTAAATATCAGAGATTACAATACATTACTGCAGCGGAAAAATAATATAATGCACAACTGAAAGAGATATATGGATACAGAGCTTTCCGGATATCATTCCAGCTGTAAAACAGGTTCCTATGAATATAAATCTGCAAAACCAAAACTACTAGCTGCCCGTGTCGAAAATAATGGCACCCAGAGTTTAGGTTAAAACAATAAACTCCAGGTCAGTTGTTACGGCCCGCCCCGCACCAGCCTGCATTTACTCCGAAGGTGCATTGTACACATGCCCGAATAGCATGGAACGGTCGCCAAAGAGAGGAAAGAAGAGAATGAACTAACAAGGAACCTATAGAATGTCTCACAGCGCATGGAACAAAATATATAACACCCCGTAATTCTGTTAATATTAATAGCCACAAATTAAAAGATAACTAATTATATATGTGAGAATTAAGGGAAACGGGTTTCGTGGTTGCGTTCGTCTCGGAAAAATACACGAAATAGAGTCCGAAATTTCGTAAATCGGAGTCAGTATGACCGAGATATGGCCTTCAGAAGTTTCACGAAAAAACAGAAAAACGAAACAGATTTCAAAAATGCAGAAAACGAGCCAGGCGGGAAAATTCCCGCCCAAGCCAGGTCGACCTGGGGCTCGACCTGGAGGGGACCAGGTCGACATGGGTGTCGACCCTAGGGTCGACCTGGTGGTCGACCTCCCTGGTCGAGCCAGGTCGGCCTAGGTGCATCTGGATGGGTTTTTGGGCTGTTTTGGTGAGCCTATGACGAATTCTGACGGTTCTGATCTGTTTTAGGGTTTATCTAAAGGCCTAAAACAACTAACTACACCTATAAATACATCCTAAGACCTAGCCTCCTCTGCACACAATTCTATTCTGCTTCTTCTCTGCCTCTGTTCTAGTAAAAAAATAAAAATGGCGTCGCTACTCTGCTGGAATCAAAACTAGAAGCTAATCAACATCAACCTAAGCAATTCAATTCAAATTTGAGATAAAAGCTTCTGCAACAATTCTGTAGCAACTAAAGTTCTTTCTTTAATCCAATCAAGGCAAGTACAGTTATTTTCCGCTATACACGTTAATTCTGATTTTGACATGAATTGTGAATCTGAATCTGAGATTATATATGTTCTGTTCTGATTTGATTTAGCTTATTCTGTGCCTCTTTCCTCTTTCTGTTCTGTAGCCAGGCTACTACGAGCCTGAGCCAATCTCATAAGAGATTAACATGCGCTAAAATGTTTGGGACAGTAAAATGAATGATGCATAAATTGGGCATGACCAATAGGTGACTAATTTGAGGAAAGAACATGGACTGTAGCTAGAACATGAATCTGAGCATATGATTGGACATGTTATATTTATAACATAAAAAGGTATTGAACATATGATTTGTGGACATGACATAAAAAGGTATATAATTTAAATATAGACTGTATTGAACACATGATTTAGGATAAAGAGAATATGGCCTAGGTATAAAGATTTACATGAAAGTAGGATATCTATTAATGTAAATAAACACCTAAGTAAGGGATCTTTGGGTTATATGACATGCATAGTAATCTTTGGCTATATTTGGTATAAATTATATGGATCTTCTGTACTATGCAAGTTTAATAAAAATTTGGAACATATGATATATGGTAAATTTATGACCATAATCTGTGCTATGTAAATTTAATACAAACATAGGGTATATGATAATATTGTGAATCAAGACTATTATTTATGCACGTGAACTTAGGCAAGGTTTATAATTAGGCAAGGTATGAAACTTTAAGAAATAAGTAAATTTGTTATATTTGCCTAATTTGCTAGTTGTGTTACATTGCCTAATCTGCTAGTTCTGTTATATTGCTTAATCTGCTAGTTCTGCTCTACTGCCTAGTCTGCTAGATTTGTTCATCTACCAAATCTGTCATTTGCTAAGTCTGTTGAAAATACTAAATCTGCTAGTTTGCTTAATCTGCTAAGTCGCCTAACCAGAGAAATCTGTTATCTGCTATATCTGTTGAGTTGGTATAATTAGTCCGCTATTGACATAATCTGAATTGGCTATAGTTATGAATAATTGACATATATATTAGGCGTGAGTATAAATGGTAAATCATTAATTAATTGGCCGCAAAGATAAACTTGGCTAACTCGAGGTTAGAATGAGTTTGCGGCGTAATTCTGCCCGGAACCGCCCGGCATATTCCAATGGTCGCAAACAATAGGTTCTAATGTGAGAAGTTAGTCATAACGTGCTTGAAACCCGAGTTTAGACTCAGTTTGCGACAGAAACCTGCCCGGAACCAACCGGCCTAACCAGTAGCCGCAAACTGTTAGTCTAATGTGAGAGGTTTGGGCATTAATATTTAACTAATGAAAATCTGAGATAATTATGATGTCTAAAACGTGTTGGGTAAGGTTAAACCAATTGGACCAATGAATCTGATGAACCCGTTTCGTGAATCCGTAGGCCCAATACAAAGTTAGATAATCTGGAACCAGTTAATCTGTAAGCATGTTAATCCGAACATCTGATCCGTTAGTATGAAAACCTGTTAACTTGATTGTTTGATCTGTGAACTAGTTAACCTAAATTTTGTATATCTGAAACTTGTAAACAAGTTAATCTGAAATCTGTTAGTCTGGGGACACAAGGTTAGGAGGGGAATTACTTGTGTCATCTGTTGTTTGGGACCCATATTAGTCAGTAACCCTTTCTGGTATCAAAACTTTGACCCAGCAGTAGGTAGGGTCCGGGCACGCTTATTGAACTAATTATAAGTGGTTCATTCTGATAATGGCGAGGGGTGTTGATGGTGCCTTCCAACCGGGTCATGTGCGTGCATTGATCCCGGTCTGCCTCTGAGGATGTAAGACGCCGTGACATCTGTAAATAGGTCTGTGTCAATTGGTTGTCACTTTAGGGAGTGATACACCCTACTGTGGGGCCGACACAGGATATTTATGTATTATGGAGCTGATCGCTTGGGGTAGGGTTTTAGGGTACACTTAGTTCTGTCTGTTTCTGTTGGTACCGTCTGTTTCTGTTGGGTGGTAACACCTGTCTGTTTCTGCGTGGTACCGTCTGTTCGGGTGGTAAAGGCCCATTACTAGTGTACACCTAATTCTACATTCTGTTTCCGTAGGGATTAATCTGTTTCTGCTTCTGTCTGTTTCTGATCGGGTAGTAAAGGCCCATTATTAGCATTCTGTTTCTGTTAAATTATTCTGTACCCGTTCCTGTTTCAGTTTAGACATTAGGGTGACACCTAATTCTGTTATACTAGTATTAGTGCAGAGAAGTGTAAAGCAATAGCTTATATCATTCTGTCCTTCTGTTATATCTGCTACACCTGTTACAGTTATCTCTCATCCAGTTTTATGTTCATGTCACAATATTATTATCTGTTCATATGCTGAAAGTCACTGGACTTGCCAGACTTTATGTCTGACCCTTGTTGTTTCGCCTCTTTTCTTCCGTTCCCCCCCCCCCAGGTTTTCTAAGGAGGGAATACTCTAGCTAGATCCGTATTTCTTCTGCTTGAAGTGCTTAAAGTATGGCTTGTCTTCTTCTGTGGGGATTATGATTTTAAACTATGCTTTCTGAAGGCTTTTGTACAAGACTGATATTTTGTACTTGAATTCTGAGATTTGAAAGGATGTAACCATACTGATTTCTGTTTCCGCTGTAATAAAGTTAAAAAATTTCATGTACTATTTTATCTGTCTTGTAAGTTTCTGTTCTGTTTACTAAAATGCTCCACCAAAGTTGAGGCATTCCCTTTGTGAGTGACCTTAACGGAGGTGGGGTGTTACACTTGGTATCAGAGCTGAAGGTTACCGGATTTGATAAAGAATTTTTGAAAACTATTTTCAAAAAGGTTTTGAAAAGGAAGTATTTTCAAAAGTAAAGCTTATTTTGAAAAACATAGTCCCCTAAGCCATATATCTATCTTTTGTTCCTCTGCTTGAATCCTTGTTTCCTTCTTTCTTGAGTCTCTGGGGCTCCCGGTTTTCTGGGAGGTAACCTCGTCGAAGGGCAAAGTAATGCCCGACTTCCATCGATAGTTGTAGTAGTTTCACCTGCGGCTAGTTTTCTTTAGAGCTTTGAAGGATTTTTTTCGGGCGATGGAGGCAGCTTTCGAGGGATTGGTCAACATGTTACACAAGGATAGTAATGATGAGAATGATGAGGTTTGGCTAAGTAGCACAACCCAAAGGTGAGAAACTCATATAGACTTAGTTCACAATGAAGGCAAAAAGGGAAACACAAAAGAAGGAAGGAAAGTTTGAAGATAAGGAGGAGGAAAGTGTTTTACTTATGGAAGCTCGACTCATCTGAATAAGGATTACCGAAAGAGGAAGGGGAGGGTGCTTGCTTCAACTGTGGTGAGATGGGACACTTCACTAGGGACTGCCCGAAGAGACGAGGACAAGGAGGGCAGGCGAATAATCTTGAGGCTAGTGGCTAGGATAGAAATAGGAAAATTTCTATAGTAGGTTTAATTTCTTTATCTGATTATGGAGTTAAGACTTTTTCTGATTATGGTATTTTGATTTTGTAATCGATACTCTGCACTTTAATACTAGTATTATTTCTGAATTCTGCTGTAGACTCAGACCCATAAGGGTTATGGCTCATCTGTTTGAGATTGGGGTTTTAGGGATATCTGTGTTAGGCGTCAAGTATGACACATACATTCTGAGTTTTCATGGGGTATGATTTTATCATGCTTAGCTTCCTAAGAATCATTAGGGAACCTGATCTGTACCAGTAGTCTGTAAATACTTGAATAATTCTGCTTTCCAGTTTTGAAATTGGCTAAAGGAGGTGATCCTCTGGGTGTCAATCTGATGTTGATTTCGGTCTTCGGGGTTGATACTTAGGGGAATTATTTTCTCAACCAATGTCTAATGGGAACCAAGTCTTTGACTTATCTATACTCGCTTCCATCATTCGACTTTATCCTATCGATCGAATCTTCGAACTTTAGGTAGAAACTAATGGGTGTAAACATGTATTTGAGACATGTTATGTTTGATGGTTGCAAGTGGATGCAAGTGGTTGCTAGTGGTTTCCCGTGGATGCACATACACACACTAGGCACTAGATCGGCTCGAAAACACTCTCATACTGCATATGGATTAGTGAGCATTTTTAAATTTTATGGATGCAAAATGGTTGAATCAGTACATGGATGTTGCATATGAGTGGATGGTTGTGCACTCATGTAGAAATAATATGTATCAAATAGGAAAATTTCATACATATTGGACTCATGGCACTGACATAATTCGCATTAAGGAGGTCAACTGAATCAGTAGACCGCCTGATCTTTGCATTAGATAAGGAACATATACACACACTTTTGCAAATGATCATACAACACTAGAAATTTCTAAGGACAATGGATGCTTGTGGATGATGACTGAGTAGATGAGTGGTTCGATGGTAGGACACATTCTTCTTAACTTGAAGATTTCGGGGACGAAATCCTTTAAGGAGGGGAGAATGTAACACCCCGTAATTCTGTTAATATTAATAGCCACAAATTAAAAGATAACTAATTACAGATGTGAGAATTAAGGGAAATGGGTTTCGCGGTTGCGTTCATCTCG
The DNA here is from genome assembly GCA_030737875.1 of Allium sativum. Lineage (NCBI taxonomy): Eukaryota > Viridiplantae > Streptophyta > Magnoliopsida > Asparagales > Amaryllidaceae > Allium > Allium sativum. Next base: position 633,002,044 of record CM060919.1, read on the forward strand.
AAAAAATACGCGAAATAGAGTCCAAAATTTCGTAAATCGGAGTCAGTATGACCGAGATATGGCCTTTAGAAGTTTCACGAAAAATCAGAAAAACGAAACAGATTTCAAAAATGCAGAAAACGAGCCAGGCGGGAAAATTCCCGCCCAGGCTAGGTCGACCTGGGGGTCGACCTGGAGGGGACCAGGTCGACATGGGTGTTGACCCTAGGGTCGACCTGGGGGTCGACCTCCCTGGTCGAGCCAGGTAGGCCTGGGTGCATCTGGATGGGTTTTTGGGCTGTTTTGGTGAGCCTGTGACGAATTCTGACGGTTCTGATCTGTTTTAGGGTTTATCTAAAGGCCTAAAACAACTAACTACACCTATAAATACATCCTAAGACCTAGCCTCCTCTACACACAATTCTATTATGCTTCTTCTCTGCCTCTGTTCTAGTAAAAAAATAAAAATGGCGTCGCTACTCTGTTGGAATCAAAACTAGAAGCTAATCAACATCAACCTAAGCAATTCAATTCAAATTTGAGATAAAAGCTTCTGCAACAATTCTGTAACAACTAAAGTTCTTTCTTTAATCCAATCAAGGCAAGTACAGTTATTTTCCGCTATAAATGTTAATTTCGATTTTGACATGAATTGTGAATCTGAATCTGAGATTATATCTGTTCTGTTCTGATTTGTTTTATCTTATTCTGTACCTCTTTCCTCTTTCTGTTCTATAGCCAGGCTACTACGAGCCTGAGCCAATCTCATAAGAGATTAACATGCGCTAAAATGTTTGGGACAGTAAAATGAATGAAGCATAAATTGGGCATGACCAATAGGTGACTAATTTGAGGAAAGAACATGGACTGTAGCTAGAACATGAATCTGAGACATATGAATGGACATGTTATATTTATAACATAAAAAGGTATTGAACATATGATTTGTGGACATGACATAAAAAGGTATATAATTTAAATATAGACTGTATTGAACACATGATTTAGGATAAAGAGAATATGGCCTAGGTATAAAGATTTACATGAAAGTAGGATATCTATTAATGTAAATAAACACCTAAGTAAGGGATCTTTGGGTTATATGACATGCATAGTAATCTTTGGCTATATTTGGTATAAATTATATGGATCTTCTGTACTATGCAAGTTTAATAAAAATTTGGAACATATGATATATGGTAAATTTATGACCATAATCTGTGCTATGTAAATTTAATACAAACATAGGGTATATGATAATATTGTGAATCAAGACTATTATTTATGCACGTGAACTTAGGCAAGGTTTATAATTAGGCAAGGTATGAAACTTTAAGAAATAAGTAAATTTGTTATATTTGCCTAATTTGCTAGTTGTGTTACATTGCCTAATCTGCTAGTTCTGTTATATTGCTTAATCTGCTAGTTCTGCTCTACTGCCTTGTGACGGCCTGGAATTTCGCTCGATCCGAATCAGTCGTTAAACCGATCTAGACCGTTCGAAACCCCTGATCGTTGAGAACATGACAAATCAGAACACAGACAGAAGAACATTTCATTGCTATTACAACAATTCCATCAGATACAAGAATATACAGAGTATAAATGAATAAATTACATTTGATACTTATCAGAGATTACAATAAATTACATAGCAGCGGAAAATAATATAAAGCACAACTGAAGGTGATATACGGATACAGAGCTTTCCGGATATCATTCCAGCTGCAAACCAGGATCCTGTGAATATAAATCTGCAAAACCAAAACTACTAGCTGCCCGTGCGGAAAATAGGGGCACCCAGAGTTTAGGTTAAAACAATAAACTCCAGGTCAGTCATGTGACTGGTGTGAGAACTAAAACAGTTATTTAAATCTTTACTTTAAAAGAGAGTAATTCAAGGGACCACGCCGTATAACACGGAACGGGTTTTCTCCCAAGAATACCAGTGCACAGAATAAACAACGCAATGCTTTTTCGAAAAATGAAGCTATTATAAGACCCAGGTCCAATCACACAATGCAACGCAAGCCGGAGGATAGGGTTTTCCCTTATAATAGCCAAACATGCTTGGTACGTTTAAAACAAATCATTTGATACTATAATAAGTGTATAGTGTCAAAACAATTTCAATCATAAATATAAATCATAGACGGCATAGTATCCCATGCTACTATGTCGCCATACTAGTTCTACAATTAAAACCGCAATACACGTATTGGAAATTGGATTTCCGTCATGAGTCGAGGCAAGGGGCAAGCTCCTCTCCGCGTTCGAGACACTCTAGCAAATGCCTCAGGGTTACGCACTCTGGGCAACCCCGGATCCTCCAAGGCCGGTCCTCACTTACGTTAGAGGATTAATTATGCCTGAACACACGTTTCCCGGTCCTTACAGACCTATAATCGAGGCGCCTCGCATCCAAACCACAAAGGTGAAAAGTATATAAATGTCAGGGCTGGTAAGTCACTGACACCACCATAGCTAGAAGGAAACGTCATGCACTCCTTGGGTCCTTATCCCGTTTTTGACTCATACTGAGGTGTGAGGCTCGCGAATCCACGCTATACACAAAGCTACGCCACAAAGGCCGTGCTTTGATCATCAACCACAAGACTTTGCTTTTCAACAGAAGCCTTGACCTATGCATCTCAGCATGCCACACAGGCAATTCATGTCATGCGATTGATATCTATCGATATATAACCTCTAAGCTCGTACGTCTCAGAGAAGGGCGTTAAGCAAGAGAATAAATTCTCCGCCGCCAAACAGATATATATTTAACAGAAATCAATCAACACTGAATAAAATCCAATGTCAGACACACAATCCGTTTACAAGTCCGTTCTGGGTCTGAACGAAACCGGAGGCACTTTCCTCGCATATCCATCCATCTCCAAGTACGTCTGGACGACCACCAACTATTTCCATCCTCTTGGGTGTACAGCCCAATCAGGATCGTCAGTAATTATCCAAACGATGTGAAGACTTCCGGTCTTCGACCACCGTCTTCATCTTCGACATATCGTCGAATCGGTTATTCAGAATGGGTGTAAACCCGGCCTTTCCGAACAACCCGCGTATATTAAAAACAAATGTTACACAAACACAACATACGCCTCATTCCAATTCATTAGTCACTAACCGCAAATTAGCAAGAGAACAATTTCCCAAACATTAACCCCGAAGGCCGAAACCAACATCAGATCAATACCCAGGAAACCATTCTTCTTAGCCAACCTACAGCTAGTTCCTAAATTCCACATTCTTAGGGAAAGGTTCCCATTAATTTTATCCAAGATAAATTCTTTAAAATTTATCCTGTAATCTTCCTTTGGATGTCGTTTCAAACCAAATTATGGTTTTTCTAAACTAGTCGAGATTAGCGAACCACACCGAAGTAATTATTTATTTTATTTCCCAATCCCAACCTATTCATCCCATGAAGCAAAACTGGTAACACTCCATATCTAACACTGTGGTGTTATCGGTAAATTTAATTACCATTTCACGTTCAAATCTAATTAAAGATTTAACTATCGCTTTGGAGCAAAACTGGTAATACTCCATTCTCGCTCATTTTCTAAATTTGATAATTTAGATTGCAAATTCACATTTCAATCTAATTGCAGATTCTTTAAAACTCCTTTTACTGGGTTAAAGAACTAGGTGTTATTTAAAACACAGTTCATGACTAACCCAAAACACATTCTATTTATTATCGGGTTAAAGAACTAGTGTTATTTAAAACACCGTTCACGATAAACCCATTTCAAATCCAATCAAATATATTAGAAATTCCGATTATTTAAAACCCCTTTTTAAATCTTATTCATTTATTTAAAAATAATTGGGTTTTAAATTTAGTTCAAAACTAGTTCATTTCGATAAAAATCCCTTTTTATCTTTTCAAATATGGAGTTTTTCACCCCAATTTTTCTCAAATCATTTCTTATGATTTTACACAAATTATTACTATTTTTAATAATTTTATCAAGGCTCGTACAGTCGATTTCCAACAATGGCCATCGAACTACACTTACAGCGACCTTTTTCAAATTTGATTTGGACGTATCTCCAAATCCAACCATTAGATTTCAAATTTCTAATATTCGTTAGAAAGATCTTTTCCATACGAACCCAACGGTTCCGGTTTTAGGAGAATCCGACGGTCGGATCTCCCGTAATGTCCGTTTGAAATAAATGGTCGGAATTCACGAACTGCCGCGACGCGGCGCGTTCTATTCAGGCCATTTTATTATATATATATAATATATATAATATATATTTCGTCGATTCCTATTTAAAACGAATTTTATAAATCGTTTTGATTTCGTTTCAAAAACAATTTCAACTTCCATTTCAATTCAAAGCAAAATTGAATTCTTTTTTTTTATAAATTCGTTTTAAAATTCATTTCTATTCAATTCAAATTTCAATTAAATTTGAATTCATTTCAATTCGCTTTCAATTCAATTTGAATTCGTTTTCAATTCAATTCAATTCAAATTGGTTTTCTATTTGATTCAAATCGAAATCGTTTTATATTCAATTCAAATTGAAATCGTTATATATTCAATTCAAATCGAAATCGTTATATATTCAATTCATTTCGAAATCGTTATATATTCAATTCATTTCGAAATCGTTATATATTCAATTCATTTCGAAATCATTATATATTCAATTCATTTCGAAATCGTTATATATTCAATTCATTTCGAAATCGCTTTTCAATATTCATTTTAAAATGAATAAAATCGATATAAACATCGTTCACGTCAAAATGGCGTCAATCTAATCAACACGGCTTCATGTATTTCTATTTTCAAATATTCTATTGCAAATATTTCGTTTCAAATATTTCTTTTTGTCAACACACGACTAATCTCAATGAATGAGTACCGTCCACGTGTGACTACTTTTGTTAAATTATTATATTTTATGAAAATTAAGGTATCTATCATTTGATATTAAATCAGACTTCAACCGTAATTTAGTGAGAGAACGATTTCCTGAATATTAACCCCGAAGGCCGAAACCAACATCAGATCAATACCCAGGAGACCACTCATCTCATCTATTTTCCAGTTGATTTCTAATTCTATATATGATTAAGATGTAAATTTTATTATTAAAATATTTCGTTCAACACATGACTAATCTCAACGGATGAGTACAGTCAACACATGAACATTAATTTATAAAGATAAAGATATAAATTTTATTGTTAAAATATTTCGTTCAACACATGACTAATCTCAACGGATGAGTACAGTCAACACATGAACATTAATTATATATTCTTTATCTTCTAAATTGGAATGAGGCCCAATCAATCACCATATAATATTAATTATATGGATTTTCATACATCACATGTATATAATAGCATTGAAAAATAATCAACCATCAACCAAAATGCACTACACTGTATAAGCATCAAATATAGATATCTAATGCTTATAACAGCCTGTCGATCAATCGATCGACATATTTAATCAATCAGGATGAGTAAACTTCAAATATCATCCCAACACCCGTGTGGGGTTTCAAACAATCAAACACAGATTTTATTTGTGCAGTTGGGCGATGTGTAAAATTTATCGTCCCAATCAATGTCCTTCAAATAGGTGTACATAAACAAACCGTCCGGTTTGTAAATGAATATTTTATTTATTCATATTCACGTTAAAAATTATATTTTTAACGATAAAACATTTTATTTTAACATATGAATTTCTATTCAGTTCATTCTTTAAATAAAATGATATTTCTATTTTTCTAACGTATTTTGGAAAATTTCGGCGGCATAACGGCACGATACTAGAAACGGGACGAGGCCTAGCCTTATCCCCGGTCTAGTGAAGGCCCACGCCATTCACACATCAATCAAATTCACCAAACAACCAAATTCAAATCAAATCATCAAATTAATTTATGCAACCAAACAAACAAGTCCATGATCTGTGGACGGTTGTGTCGGGTGCTACTAAGCACCGTCTGCATCCTAGTATATATATATATAAATAGAAAAAGAAATTGAAAGGTGAGAAATTCTCACAGATAGCTATCCTAGCTCCACGGCACTTCATTGATAGAAATCTTCGTCGTCCTCGCCTTTTTATCGCCTTTGTTGCCCGCGGCCACTACATATATAAAAATCACACATTTTTATATTTTGATGTCTTTAAAATAAAAATCACATTTTTATTTATTCACCTTCAATTTAAAAATCATATTTTTATAAATGCCTCATTCCTTTAAAAATTGAATTTTCACTATGCTATTCAATATATAAAAATCACATTTTTACTTCGATGTTCAATATATAAAAATCACATTTTTACTTCGATGTTCAATATATAATAATCACTTTTTTACTTCGATGTTCAATATATAAAAATCACATTTTATTACCATGTTATATAGATAAAAATTATATTTTTATCACACTATTTTCCATATAAAGTTTTCGCCTTTATAAAAACAATAGACCTCGCCTTTTCAAATTTAAAGATTTCATCTTTATAAAAATCTCATTTTTATTTTTCTACACATATAAAGATGATATTTTTAATATTCCTATCATGTAAAAATTATATTTTTAATTCTCTACCTAAACAAAAATCATATTTTTACATCTTCCATATAGTAAAGATTATATTTTTAATACTTAAAAAAATATAAAAATCATATTTTTATTCTTCTACAATATGAAAGATTATATTTTTACTACTTTAAAAATATAAAAATCATATCTTTTCATAAAAATAAATCCATTCTTGTTCATGTTAAAAATCCAAGAACTTCATGAATAAAAAAAATATCGTTTAACTTCCTAAAATAAAAATCATGTGCATTCCTAAAGAAAAATTTTATAAAAAAATCTAAATCAGAAAATACTTACAGCAATTTGCCGAAAAGGGGGAAGGGTTTTCGCTGCGTCGGTCATCTGGGGGGGGAACTGTCGCGGTGGCTGTTGAAGGGGGGGAGGGTTTGCGTCGCGACGGTCGTCTCGCTACTGGGGGGGATCTTCGCGCCAGGCGCCAGGCGAAGGGGGAAAGGAGGAGAAGAAGTGGAAGGGGCGGCGATTGGGTGGAGGACGGTGGCGTGATCGTCGGGGAGGGCGGATCGATTCCGTCCGCTTCGTTCTCCCCCTTTTTTTTTCAAATTCGTTTCGGGAAAGAAATGAACGGGGGGGCCAGTTTGACTGAGTTATGGGGGAGATATTTTTTTTATTATTTAATTATTTTATTCATCACTAAAAAGCAACTTTTATTTTCGACCTCTAAACGAGGCCCACCGCCCGTCGCCCATAGCGGTTTACCCCCATTCTGAGCACAACGGGATATGTATCGCAAGCTGATTTGATCGTTTCGATCAGTTTTCGTTGAATTTACATTTAAATTACTATATTGAATTTTAAACGTACATTTCAAAGTACCGGGGTCACATACTAACTAGGAAAATTCCCAAAAAATATTTTCTAGCTTCGTATTGACGATACGGTCCTAACAAAACTAGTTCCGTCGAATTCTGAGACCGTTAGAAAAATGTTCATTTTCCAGTCGATTAAAATCAACTAAAACTGGTCAAACGTGTTTTCCTTTGCCACGCTCACATATTGATTCGAAAAATTATGAAATTTGGAATCTAGCAATAACTTGACACTACGGATCCAACAAAAGTGGTTTCGTCGAAATCCGAGGTCGTTTGCAAAATTCCCATTTTTAAGGGCCTGAATTCCATAGCGACTATTCAGAATTTTCAACTGGACATATCTTTTGATTCCCGCTATGAAATTTTGATTTTTCAGATTCGTTGGAAATATATTATCAAATAGATCCTAATGTTTTTGGTTTCACTAAAATCCGGATTATTTTGCACCCGGTACATTCAAATGAAATTGGAAATCGAATTATCGAACTACCGCGCCATTTTCAATTCTATTATAATTATATATAATTATTTATATTCTAACGACGACGCGTATAATATATACGTTCTAATTATATTCAAAATAAATTTATCGTCGATATTATTTAAAATAATTCATTTTAAATATTCGAAATTCGCTAAAATTGCCAAAAAAAAAAAAAAAAAACTGGCCCAGATTTTCCGGGTTATTACATGCCTAGTCTGCTAGATATGTTCATCTGCCAAATCTGTCATTTGCTAAGTCTGTTGAAAATACTAAATCTGCTAGTTTGCTTAATCTGCTAAGTCGCCTAACCTGAGAAATCTGTTATCTACTATATCTGTTGAGTTGGTATAATTTGTCTGCTATTGACATAATCTGAATTGGCTATAGTTATGAATAATTGACATATATATTAGGCGTGAGTATAAATGGTAAATCGTTAATTAATTGGCCGCAAAGATAAACATGGCTAACTCGAGGTTAGAATGAGTTTGCGGCGTAATTCTGCCCGGAACCGCCCGGCATATTCCAATGGTCGCAAACAATAGGTTCTAATGTGAGAAGTTAGTCATAACGTGCTTGAAACCCGAGGTTAGACTCAGTTTGCGATAGAAACCTGCCCGGAACCAACCGGCCTAACCAGTAGCCGCAAACTGTCAGTCTAATGTGAGAGGTTTGAGCATTAATATTTAATTAATGAAAATCTGAGATAATTATGATGTCTAAAACGTGTTGGGTAAGGTTAAACCAATTGGACCAATGAATCTGATGAACCCGTTTCGTGAATCCGTAGGCCCAATACAAAGTTAGATAATTTGGAACCAGTTAATCTGTAAGCATGTTAATCCGAACATCTGATCCGTTAGTCTGAAAACCTGTTAACTTGATTGTCTGATCTGTGAACTAGTTAACCTAAATTTTGTATATCTGAAACTTGTAAACAAGTTAATCTGAAATCTGTTAGTCTGGGGACACAAGGTTAGGAGGGGAATTACTTGTGTCATCAGTTGTTTGGGACCCATATTAGTCAGTAACCCTTTCTGGTATCAAAACTTTGACCCAACAGTAGGTAGGGTCCGGGCACGCTTACTGAACTAATTATAAGTGGTTCATTCTGATAATGGCGAGGGGTGTTGATGGTGAGTTCCAACCGGGTCATGTGCGTGCATAGATCTCGGTCTGCCTCTGAGGATGTAAGACGCCGTGACATCTGTAAATAGGTCTGTGCCAATTGGTTGTCACTTTAGGGAGTGATACACCCTACTGTGGGGCCGACACAGGATATTTATGTATTAGGGAGCCGATCGCTTGGGGTAGGATTTTAGGGTACACTTAGTTCTGTCTGTTTCTGTTGGTACCGTCTGTTTCTGTTGGGTGGTAACACCTGTCTGTTTCTGCGTGGTACCGTCTGTTCGGGTGGTAAAGGCCCATTACTAGTGTACACCTAATTCTACATTCTGTTTCCGTAGGGATTAATTTTTTTCTGCTTCTGTCTGTTTCTGATCGGGTAGTAAAGGCCCATTATTAGCATTCTGTTTCTGTTAAATTATTCTATACACGTTCCTGTTTCAGTTTAGACATTAGGGTGACACCTAATTCTGTTATACTAGTATTAGTGCAGAGAAGTGTAAAGCAATAGCTTATATCATTCTGTCCTTCTGTTATATCTGCTACACCTGTTACAGTTATCTCTCATCCAGTTTTATGTTCATGTCACAATATTATTATTTGTTCATATGATGAAAGTCACTGGAGTTGCCAGACTTTATGTCTGACCCTTGTTGTTTCGCCTCTTTTCTTCCGTTCCCCCCCCCCCCCCCAGGTTTTCTAAGGAGGGAATACTCTAGCTAGATCCGGATTTCTTCTGCTTGAAGTGCTTAAAGTATGGCTTGTCTTCTTCTGTGGGGATTATGATTTTAAACTATGTTTTCTGAAGGCTTTTGTACAAGACTGATATTTTGTACTTGAATTCTGAGATTTGAAAGGATGTAACCATATTGATTTCTGTTTCCGCTGTAATAAAGTTAAAAAATTTCATGTACTATTTTATCTGTCTTGTAAGTTTCTGTTCTGTTTACTAAAATGCTCCACCAAAGTTGAGGCATTCCCTTTGTGAGTGACCTTAACGGAGGTGGGGTGTTACAATAATCTTGACATAAAACAGGCGAGACAGTGCATAAGCTGAAAACTAAACCAACATAGCAGCGGAAATCCAAATACAGCTTATGATCCAACATCATTATTACAACTTTAAAACTGTCTCTAAAGCAAAAGAAAGCTAAAGTAAAAGATGCACTACTAATGCCCAAGCAGTGATCTTCAATAACATAGGGAGAATATCTATATGTATCATACGTGGAAGCCTCCTGCTCGTCTCCGGATCAGCTACTCGTGCATACCCAGCTAACCTGTCTCTAGTCTGCTCGTGAGAGCACCCAGAGTAATAAGAAGAGACATAAAAATCTGGGTCAGACAAAAAGTCTGGTGTGAGCGATAAGCAGCTAAACAAAACAATAACAGGTATACTAAGCCATACCTGAACCTGGACCTACAACCAAAGAGTTAGCACTACTTACCGTACAATACTCTAAGGTGCCACTGAACAGATGGTGTAAAGAAAACGGGTTGGGGGTGTGCATGTCATAATGATGGAAAGCAAATCAACCATAGCAACCATCCTCACATCTCTCACTCAGTGCATAAAGCATACGATGTCCACCACTGTCAATCACTAGACCCATCGAAGTAGTGACGGAGTTCGACTTGTACAACTACTGCTACTGCCAAGCTTACCACATGGAGTCATGACCAAATCTTTACAAATGACCCCACTTCATTGGTCTATATCCCTTTAGTCGTACCTAGGCCACTGTGGCCCTGAATCCGTCCACGTACCTCCCATACATAGTGATCCAAAGTCATAGATATCGACAGCCCCTTGGCACACGTCCCGCAGGAAAGCCCAATCATGAAGCTCACTCATTGGTTCCCAGCTGGATCCTGAGTCAAAGCTCCTCATTTGGACTTCTTTTGCATCTCGGGTTTTTATCGAATTGGAGTTGGTCTTCAAAAGAGCCGTCGCGTAGAAGAGATGGAAGTTCAATTCGGTTTGGTCCAATCTTCTTCAGTCGGTTCGGTTCAGATAAATCATCTCCAGGCTTCCCATTCGGTTCGGTTCGGGTGCCACGCTCCATTCGGTTCGGTTCGGATGCCATGCTCCATTTGGTTTGGTTCGTCCCTCCTGCTCCAGCTTGCCTGCTCCGATCCGATCCCGCTCGCTTGCCTACTCCGATCTGATCCGATCCTCTGTCCCTAGCTCCGATCGGATCCTCTGTCCAACTCCAACTCTAAACAATGGCCTTCCTTCTTGCCAAACTTCCTTTGTGCCAGACTTCAGTTCGGTTCGGATTCCCTGCACAACTCTCCTATCCGATCCGAGCCCCTAACCCGATCCGATCCGAAACCCTGCACAACTTTCTGCAACTTTTTCCAGCGACTTGTTTACGCCATTCGACGATGTTTTCAACCAATCTAACTTTTCTAAACAATCACAAATCATTCCAAACAGTCATAGCAACAAATAGAAGTGACCTTAAACACCAAAACAACAATCTTAACATGTGAAATGGATCAAACATACCCAAAATCCCATATTTTCCCTTAAGCATGTTTAGGCAAAACTAATGATATGATTAGTAAAACTTAACCAAATCAAATCAAATTTCTAACAGAGGTCTAAAACATTATTTCGGAACTTATGAATATTTTTCCAGAATTTATTAGTGCATAAATTCGCTAATCTTCACTAATTACCCTTAATTAACCGTAATTAGTGCAAAACTATGCAAATCACTCACCTTGGCCACAAATGAACTTTAGATCTGAAATAATCTACTGTTATGGCACTGTTCCCAATGCAACATAGCAGCTTTAACCTTGCTTTGGTGCTAATCCCCTTTGATTTGATGTTGCTTAAGCCAAAACTTGATTAAGAAGTGATTAGAGGTGTTTTTAGATGATGGAGGCCATTGTTAGATTGAAGAGAGGGTTTGTGGAAGTTGGAAAATGAGTGAAAAACTGAAATCCTAACCCTAGCAGCCTCAAATACATCTAATCCAAAAATCCCCCATTGGGCCTAGCTGTTAATCACCCGGTTAAGCCCAATTAAGCTGTTTTTCACTATCTGAAACTTGTTTCAGCCATATCTCTCAAACGGTGAGTCTGTTTGGCTAATGTGACCACTCTACGAAATTGTAAACCATCATCCGAAGCCAATGGAAGTGGTTTCAGGTCAAAATTCCTTTCCAGCCAAAATTATGGCCAAAACAGTATCGACTAGGGGTAAAATGGTCATTTAAAAATCCGCAAAAATCATGAACATGGGAAATGACCCCAATAGTCGCCTCCCAAAGTTACATGACCATACGACTTTGTATGTGAAAGAAACAAATATTCTACGATCCTTCGATGCGTAGAATGCAGGTCGTTACACTCTCCCCCCCTTAAGAAATTTCGTCCCCGAAATTCCTTAACCCAAAACATACAAAGGGTCCCGCATGCCTACCAACCATATACAACAATCAATCATGCAAAACAAACAAAACAAGCCTATCCTGGCATGCGGAAAGACTAAATCGAAATTGAAATCTTACCAGGCGAAGAGTTCTGGATACGTCTTCCTAATGCTCTCCTTTGTCTCCCAAGTACAGTCATTCTCATTCTCGCACCACTGAACTTTGACTAGATTCACCGCTTTTCTTCGAAGTTGCTTCGTATCGTTCCCAACAATACGCATAGGCATGCGGTTCCCAACCGCCTCGGGTTCAACTTCGATATCATCCAACTGATCAGGTGAAATAGTCACACCTGGGTCGTGCACGAACTTCCTTAATTGGGAAACATGAAACACGTTGTGAACTCCTGCCATCTTCTCTGGTAATTCAACTCTATATGCCAAATTCCCAATTTGCTCAAGAACGGGGAATGGACCAACAAATCTTGGTGCTAATTTGCCTCTCCTACCAAATCGTATCACGCTCTTCAATGGAGAAATCTTGACAAACACCAAGTCGCCAATGGAGAATTTTAATTCTCTTCTCCTCTAATCAGCATAACTCTTCTGCCTATCTTGGGCAGCCTTCATTCGCTATTGGATGGTCTTGGTCTTGTCTGAAGTTTCTCTTATCACATCTGGTCCAAGCACAAACTTCTCACTAGTTTCTAACCAACATGACGGTGAGTTGCATGGTCTTTCGTACAAAGCTTCAAATGGAGACATACCGATAGTGGATTGATAACTATTATTATATGCAAACTCTACTAGATGCAAATGGTCATCCCATGATCCACCAAAATCCAATACACAGGCTCTCAAGAGGTCTTCTAATATACGATTCACCCTCTCTGTTTGTCCGTCGGTTTGAGGATGATACGCGTTACTGAGATGTAATTATGATCCCAACGCCTCTTGTAAGCTCTTCCAAAATCAACTAGTGAACAACGGATCTCGGCCACTCACAATGCCCTTGGGTATTCCATGAAATCTCACTACCCACCTTATATATAGTTCCGCTAACTTAGCTACCGTCCTGTTTGACTTGATGGGTATAAACCTTGCACTCTTAGTCAATCGGTCCACAATCACCCAAATGCTATCATGGTCGGATCTAGTCCTTGGTAACCCATCAATGAAATCCATTGACACTTGTTCCCATTTCCATTCTGGAATTTGTAATGGTTGTAGCAAACCACTAGGTTTCTTTTGCTCAGCTTTAACTAGCTGGCAATTCGTGCATTTAGATATAAATTTCCCAACGTCTCTTTTCATCCCTTCCCAGTAGTAGGTCCGCTTCATGTCTCGGTACATCTTATTACCACCGGGGTGTATAGTCAGTTTTGAGTGATGACATTCTCTAAGCACTTCATCTCTCAATCCATTAACATTGGGTACAACTAGTCTTCCATTCTTTCTAAGCCAACCTTCTCGATCAAGCCCATACAAATTCATCTCCTCTCCGTTGATATTCATCTCTAACTTGGAGATGATTTCCAATAGATTAGGATTGTCCCTCTGACTAGAACCAATCCTCTCAATCAAAGTGGGTCTGATCGTCAAACTAGCCAACATTTCTGGATCCAATTCGCACTTTGGTCTGAAATCATACCCTGCGATATACTCCAGTTGCTTCCATTCAAGAAAAATAGCCCCTAAACTGGCATGCCTCCTACTCAAGGCATGGGCTACCGCATTGCCTTTTCCTGGTGTGTATGCGAAATCGAAATCATAGGAAGCTAAGAATTCCAACCATCTTTGCTGTTGGAGATTTAGATCCTTTTGGGACAAGAGATACTTTAGCGATTTATGATCGGTAAACAATTCAAATCTTTCTCCCAAGAGATAATGTCTCCACATCTTCAGTGCAAACATGATCGCTGCCAATTCCAAATCATGGGTAGGGTATCTTCTCTCGTGCGGTTTCAATTGCCGACTTGCATAAGATACAACCCTTCCTCCTTGCATCAATACAGCACATAGTCCGGTACCACATGCATTTGTATATACCGTCATCTCTTCATTCCCCTTAGGAATGACTAACACTGGTGCACATGTCAACTTTTCCTTTAGACACTTGAATGCATTCTCGCACTTTTTGTCCCAGACGAAAGCTTGATTCTTCTTGGTCAATTGAGTCAACGGTGCTGCTATTTTATAAAAGTCTCGAATAAACTTACGATAATATCCGGCTAATCCCAAGAAACTTCTTATGTCCGTTGCATTCTTGGGCGTAGACCAATCTTGTACCGTAGCCACCTTTGCAGGATCCACGGCAATACCATTCTCTGAAACAACATGGCCCAAGAATCTCACTTCCCTTTTCCAGAAGTGACACTTAGAAAACTTTGCTTTCAATTGGTGTTTTCTCAACACCTCCATCACTATTCTTAAATGTTCCTTGTGTTTTTCCTCTGTCCTCGAATAGACCAAAATATCATCCACGAACACAAGGACAAACTTATTCAACTGATCTCTGAATACCCTATTCATAAGATCCACAAAATATGTTGGGGCATTGGTCAGCCCGAATGGCATGACCAACCACTCATAAAATCCAGACGGCGTCCAAAATGCCGTTTTAGCTATACTCTCAGCTTCCACTCTAAGCTGATGAAAACCTGTCGCGAGATCCAACTGAGAGAATACTCACGCGCCACTCAACTGATCAAACAAATCATCTATCTGCGGTAGAGGATACTTGTTCTTCCTCGTCACTTTATTCAACTCGCGGTAGTCTACACACAAACGAAGGGAACCATCCGCCTTGGTAGCAAACACAATTGGTGCTCCCCATTCAGAAACACTTCTTCTGATAAATCCCTTCTTCAAATGATCGCTGACTTGCACCCCGAGCTCTCGCTGCTCCCTTGGTGCCATACGACGAAGTGGCATCACTATAGGTCTGGCATCTTTCACTAAATCAATTCGGAACTCTCCCGGTGTGGTGGAAGCCCGGTCACTTCTTCGAAGACATCCGGATACTGGCCAACCACAGGCAAACCTGACAACTCACTATGCGGGATGTCGAAGGAATTTAGAAAACTAGCCATTACCCCATCACTAGGTAGACCACCAAACATAACCCTCTCCCCATCATCCGCTCTAGCTGTCACCAAAAAGCCCTCACAGTCACCACCACCCCGTATCTTTGGAGCCAATCGACTCCCAAAATAATGCCAAACCCAGTAAAGCCCAAAACAAAGCAATCACAAACAAACATGCATCCATGACTCGATAAGACCACATTACGACAAATAATGCTAAGGTTAGTCGAACCACCAACCGAGTTCGTCACTACTAAAGGTCTATCGACAATCTCGGGCTCCAATCCCAACCTATCTACCAGGTCACTAGATATGAAAAAACTGGAAGCTCCGGTATCAAACAAAACTCTAACAGGAACACCATAAACAGAAAGCATACCTTGAATAACAACATTCTTTCCCTTCTCCGCCGCAGTTGGGGCATTCGACGAAGAAGGAATAGCATTAAGGGCATATGCTTTCACCATTTGCTTTTCTTTAGGGGGTTGCGGACACTTGTCCTTGTGATGTCCCACTTGGCCATAGTTGAAGCACTTCCTATCCGCTGGCTTGGCCCGACAATTACTAGCATAATGGCCCTTCTTACCACAGCTGAAGCACTCAACATCTTGCTTATTCTTTTTCTTCTATCCATCCTTAGTCTGATTCTGCTTTCTCTTATTCTGAGAACCATTCTTACCTCCACCGCTTGCTTGCGGTTTCGGTTCCTCTGCAGATGTAGCCTCAGTCTTCGGCTTAGGGTAAAGACTTTCTGACCTTAATGCTTTCCCCACAATCGATTCAAATGTCTCATCGATGTGGTTAATAAGCCTTTCCCCCAAGTATTGATCCAAGCCGGTTATGAACTTCTCATTCTTCTTCTCGGCAGTATCAATAAGAGATAACCCGTATTTCGACAAAGTGTCGAATTCAGCAATATACTCCGAGACATCTCTGCCATTCTGCTTAAGCTCCAAGAATTTCTTAAACAACACTGACTTTTGAGCAGCTAGAATGAACTTCTCGCTAAAGCGAACCTTAAACTGCTCCCAGGTAATCTGATCCTCGGGAGTAGCTGCCTTTATAGAATTCCACCAATTCATTGTCCGTCCTTGCACTGACGGGATGCTAGCCTTCTCTTCATCGCATCCTCGATACCCAAATCTACGAAGATACGCTCGCAGCTATCCAACCAATCCTGAACATCCGTGGCCGACTCCGTTCCGTGGAATGGCTTCCCACCAAGACTAGTATAATCCTTATTCAGCTTGGCGAAATCGGCCCTAGGCGCCTGCACTATTGGACCACCACCATTACCACCGTTGAGAGTTGTCCTCTGCACATCCCTAAGCATCTCTCTCATGAGGTCAGTAAACATCATCCTCATGTTAGCAGGATTCCCATTATTGGCTCCTCTACTGGCACCTCTTGCGTATCGGCTCATCGTTCAATCTGTAAAGATAAACGATTAACCATTTCTGTGGTGGTGCTAATGCAGTGCGACTTCATCCTTAGCTATACTAATAGTATATGTATATATATAGCTTTTGAAAACCAAAATAATCACAAATACGCGCTCTCATATACGTATACTATCTCTCCCTGATGACTTCCCTAGGTTAACTACGCAACCTAGAGCTCTGATACCAAGTGTGACGGCCCGCCCCGCACCAGCCTGCATTTCCTCCGAAGGTGCGTTGTACACATGCCCGACTAGCACGGAACGGTCGCCAAAGAAAGGAAAGAAGAGAATGAACTAACAAGGAACCTGTAGAATGTCTCACAGCGCATGGAACAAAATATAATGATAACATAATCTTGACATAAAACAGGCGAGACAGTGCATAAGCTGAAAACTAAACCAACATAGCAGCGGAAATCCAAATACAGCTTATGATCCAGCATCATTATTACAACTTTAGAACTGTCTCTAAAGCAAAAGAAAGCTAAAGTAAAAGATGCACTACTAATGCCCAAGCAGTGATCTTCAACAACACAGGGAGAATATCTATATGTATCATACGTGGAAGCCTGCTGCTCGTCTCCGGATCAACTACTCGTGCATACCCAGCTAACCTGTCTCTAGTCTGCTCGTGAGAGCACCCAGAGTAATAAGAAGAGACATAAAACTCTGGGTCAGACAAAAAGTCTGGTATGAGCGATAAGCAGCTAAACAAAACAATAACAGGTATACTAAGCTATACCTGAACCTGCACCTGCAACCAAAGAGCTAGCACTACATACCGTACAATACTCTAAGGTGCCACTGAACAGATGGTGTAAAGATAACGGGGTGGGAGTGTGCATGTCATAATGATGGAAAGCAAATCAACCATAGCAACCATCCTCACATCTCTCACTCAGTGCATAAAGCATACGATGTCCACCACTGTCAATCACTAGAACCATCGAAGTAGTGACAGAGTTCGACTTGTACAACTACTGCTACTGCCAAGCTTACCACATGGAGTCTGACCAAATCTTTACAAATGACCCCACTTCATTGGTCTATAGCCCTTTAGTCGTACCTAGGCCACTGTGGCCCTGAATCCGTCCACGTACCTCCCATACATAGTGATCCAAAGTCATAGATATCGACATCCCCTTGGCACACGTCCCGCAAGAAAGCCCAATCATGAAGCCCACTCATTGGTTCCCAACTGAATCCTGAGTCAAAGCTCCTCATTTGGAATTCCTTTGCATCTCGGGTTTTGATCGAATTGGAGTTGGTCTTCAAAAGAGTCGTCGCGTAGAAGAGATGGAAGTTCAATTCGGTTTGGTCCAATCTTCTTCAGTCGGTTCGGTTCGGATAAATCATCTCCAGGCTTCCCATTCGGTTCGGTTCGGGTGCCACGCTCCATTCGGTTCGGATGCCATGCTCCATTTGGTTCGGTTCGTCCCTCCTGCTCCAGCTTGCCTGCTCCGATCCGATCCCGCTCGCTTGCCTACTCCGATCCGATCCTCTGTCCCTAGCTCTGATTCGATCCTCTGTCCAACTCTAACTCTAAGCAATGGCCTTCCTTCTTGCCAAACTTCCTTTGTGCTAGACTTCAGTTCGGTTCGGATTCCTTGCCCAACTCTCCTATCCGATCCGAGCCCCTAACCCGATCCGATCCGAAACCCTGCACAACTTTCTGCAACTTTTTCCAGCGACTTGTTTACGCCATTCGACGACGTTTTCGACCAATCTAACTTTTCTAAACAACCACAAATCATTCCAAACAGTCATAGCAGCAAATGGAAGTGACCTTAAACACCAAAACAACAATCTTAACATGTGAAATGGATCAAACATACCCAAAATCCCATATTTTCCCTTAAGCATGTTTAGGCGAAACTAATGATATGATTAGTAAAATTTAACCAAATCAAACCAAATTTCTAACAGAGGTCTAAAACATTATTTCAGAATTTATGAATATTTTTCCAGAATTATTAGTGTATAAATTCGCTAATCTCCACTAATTACCCTTAATTAACCGTAATTAGTGCAAAACTATGCAAATCACTCACCTTGGCCACAAATGAACTTTAGTTATGAAATAATCTACTGTTATGGCGCTGTTCCCAATGCAACACAGCAGCTCTAACTTGCTTTGGTGCTAATCCCCTTTGATTTGATGTTGCTTAAGCCAAAACTTGATTAAGAAGTGATTAGAGGTGTTTTTAGATGATGGAGGCCATTGTTGGATTGAAGAGAGGGTTTGTAGCGGCTGGAAAATGACTGAAAAACTGAAATCCTAGCCCTAGCAGCCCTCAAATGCCTCTAATCCCGAAGTCCCCCATTGGGCCTAGCTGTTTATCACCCGGTTAAGCCCAATTAAGCTGTTTTTCACTATCTGAAACTTGTTTCAGCCATATCTTCCAAACGGTGAGTCCGTTTGGCTAATGTGACCACTCTACGAAATTGGAAACCATCATCCGGAGCCAATGGAAGTTGTTTCAAGTCAAAATTCCTTTCCAGTCAAAAGTTATGGCCAAAACAGAATCGGCTAGGGGTAAAATGGTCATTTAAAAATCGGCAAAAATCCTGAACATGGGAAATGACCCCAATAGTCGCCTCCCAAAGTTACATGACCATACGACTTTGTATGTGAAAGAAATAAATATTCTACGATCCTTCGATGCGTAGAATGCGGGTCGTTACATCAGTCATGTAACTGGCGTGAGAACTAAAACAATTATTAATCTTTATTTTAAAGTTAGGTAAATCAAGGGACCACGCCGTATAACACGGAATGGGTTTCCTCCCAAGAATACCAGTGCATAAAACAACAAAATAAAGAACAATGAAGCTATTATAAGACCCAGGTCCCATCACACAATGCAACACAAGCCAGAGGATAGGGTTTTACCTTATAATAGCCAAAGAATGCTTGATACGCTAAATTTCATCTTTTATTATTACTATAAGTGCGTAGTGTCAAAACAATTTCAATCATAAGTATCAATCATAGACGGCATGGGTACCATATATCATGTCGCCATATATAGGTTTACAATCAAAACCGCAAAGTCACGTATTTGAAAGTTGGATTTCCATCTGTGAACCGAGGCAAGGGATCGTCCCCACCGCTTCGAGACAATCTAGCCCATGTCTCAGGATCAGAGCTCGAGTGACCCTTGGATCGTCAGGGCCGGTCCACCGATGTGGATTAAAATGCCTGAACACTACGTTTCCCCGCCCTTTTGGGCGTAAATGAGTCAACGAATGACTCCATCGGCTCCACATAGTCATCGATATATCTGAGGCGCCTCGCAATAGCAACAACCACACAGGTGAAAATAATATAAATGTCAGGGCTGGTAGGTCACTGACACCACCCTAGCTAGAAGGAAACATATGCCCTCCCTGAAGTCCTCTCCCGTTTCTGGTTCATAACCAGGTGTGAGGCTCGCGAATTAACGCTACACAAAGCTATGCCACACGGGCCGTGCTTTGATAATCAACCACAAGACTCTGCTTTTCAACAGAAGCCTTGATCATTTGCATCTTAGCATGCCACACAGGCAAACCACTCCATGCAACCGATATCCATCAATCACATAGAATGATTTCCAATGTCGGACACACAGTCCATTTACAAGTTCGTTCTGGGTCTGAACAAAACCGGAGGCACCTTGTACCTTGCATATCCATCGATCTCCAAGTACGTCTGGACGATCACCAACTGATTCCCTCCTTTTGGGTGTACAGCCCAATCAAGATCATCAGTAATCACCCAAACGATGTGAAGACCTCCGGTCTTCGACCACCGTCTTCATCCTCGACACCACGTCAAATCAGTTATTCAGAATGGGATAAACCCGGTCTTTCTGAATAACTTGTGTATATATTGTAAAAGTGTTACACAAACACAACATACGCCTCATTTCAATTCAGAATATTCTTATACTTTGGGAAAGGTTCCCATTAATTTTATCAAGGATAAATTATATAAATTTATTCTTTAGTCTTCTTTTGAATATCAATTCAAACTAGTCGGGATTAGCAAACCACACCTAAGTAATCATTTATTTTATTTCCCAATCCCAACCTATTCATCCCATGAAGTAAAACTGGTCGTACTTCATATCTAACACCACGGTGTTATCGGTAAATTCAATTACCATTTCACGATCAAATCTAATTAAAGATTTAACTATCGTCTAGAGTAAAACTGGTGGTACTCCATTCTCGATCATTTTTTTAATTTGATAATTTTAATTATCAAAATCACTTTTCAATCTAAGTAAAGATTCATTAAAACTCTAATTCAGTTTTAATTTCCAAAAATCATCACTTAATGATTATTCAAATCCAGGAAATAAATCCTATATTTAACTGGGTTAAAGAACCAATGTCATTTAAAACACGGTTCACGATAAACCAAAAATCACTTTCTATTCCATTAGCCTTTAACCGTAAATTAGCAAGTGAACAATTCCCTAAGTAGTAACCCCGAAGGTCGAAACCAACATCTGATCAATACCCAGGAAACCATTCAACTTAATTAATCTTCAAATAGTTTCTGATTTTCTTAACTCCGTTGGGTCTAAGAACAATATTATTAAAGATACCGTTCACGACAACCCAAATCCCATTTGATATTAAATACAAGGCTCTGAATAGAAAATATATCGGCTTATATTCAATATCAAATTCTACGACCATTAAATATCGTATTGAAAATAACGATATAAATATCTTTCAAATTTCCATAACAATATCTGTATAATCACGAAATCCAACATCGAAATATTCCAAAGACAATTTCAATTCAAATCCATTCCAATTCGATTACTGGAAATTCTGGTTACTTTTAAAACCCTTTCAAATCCAATTTATTTATTTCAAAAATAAATGAATTATAACTCTAGTTCAAAACTAGTTCATTTCGATAAAAAAACTATTTTTATCTTATCAAATATGGAATTTTTCATCTCAATTCTTTCCAAATCATTTCTTATGATTTTACACAAATTATTACTATTTTTAATAATTTTATCAAGGCCCGTACAGTCGATTTCCATCAACGGCCATCGAACTACACTTATAGCGAACTTTTCCAAATTTGATTGGACATAATTCCAAATCCAACTGTTAGATTTCTAATTTCTAATATTCATTAGAAATATCTTTTTGATACGAACCCAACGGTTCTGGTTTTAAGAGAATTTGACGGTCGGATCTCCCGCAATGTCAATTCGAAGTCAATGGTCGAAATTCGCGAACTGCCGCAGCGCGGCGCGTTCTATTCAGGCCATTATATTATATATATAATATCTATTTCGTCGATTTCAATTCAAAACGTTTTTTATAAATCATTTTAACTTCGTTTTCAAAACGATTTCAACTTCCTATTCAATTTCTAATCAAAATTGAATATTCCATATCATCGATATATATATATAAATGATAATATTTTCAAAACGTTATATTTTGAAATCACTTCCTTTTCTATATTCATTATAAAAACGAATATAATCGATATAAATCTCGTTCGTGTCAAAATGGCGCAAATCTAATCAACATGGCTTTGTATATTTCAATAACTTCGTTATTTTATTCAACAAATGAATATTTTCTTCAACACATGAATATATATTTTTATTCAACACATGAATATTTATTCTATTCAACACATGAATTTTCTTTCTATTCAACACATAAATTCTCTTTCTATTCACCACATGAATTTTCTTTTATAATATTCCTTATTTTCCAAATTGGAATGAGGCCCAATCAATAACCATATAATGTTAATTATATGGTTTCAATACAACACATGTATATAATAGCAACGATAAATAATAAACCATCTTCCAGAGTGCATTCTACACTGTATAAGCATCAAATATAAATATTCAACGTTTATAACAGCCTGTCAATCGATCGATCGACATACAACTAATTATTGGGATTAGTGTATGTCCAATTTAATCCCAACACCCGTGTGGGGTTTCAAACAATCAAACACAGATTTTATTTGTGCAGTTGGGCGATGTGTAAAATTTATCGTCCCAATCAATATCAGTCAAATCGGTGTACATAAACAAATCGTTCGATGTGTAAATGAATATATATTTTATTTCAACACATGAAATTATTTTATTTCAACTCATGAAAATATATTTTATTTCAACATATGAATATATATTATTTCAACACATGAAATTATTTTATTTTAACACATGAAATTATTTTTCTCAACACAATCAACAGTCAAATTTCATAACACAAACAATCACACAAGTCGTCCATGGTCTGTGGACAACGGGTGTCGGGTGTTGCTAAGCACCGTCTGCATCCTAGTATATATTTCAACTAGAAAATAAATTAAAAGTGAGGAGTTCTCACCGAGGGTTCCACTCCTCCATTTTATTTCTGAAATTCAGAATATCTGGCTCTGGTCGTACTTCCAACACAATCTTCTCCACGCTGTTCATATTAAAATCCACATTTTTAATATGATGTTCTATGTATTAAAAATCATATTTTTATTCTTTCTATAATATAAAAATCATATTTTTATTCTTTCTATAATATAAAAATCATATCTCTACGTTATATAAAAATTATATTTTTAATCTCTACGTTATATAAAAATTATATTTTTATTATCTCTATTATATAAAGATCATATTTTTAATCTCTACACTATATAAAAATCTCGCCTTTTTCCTTAATAAAAAATCCGACCTTTTCCTTAATAAAAATCCAATCTTTATACAATTCAAAATCAAATCTTTACTCGTCTAAAAACCAAAGCTTTATCATGCTTAAAAATCATAACTTTAATTAAATAAAAATCATATTTTTATAATTTATAAAAATCCCATCCTTGTATTTATACTTATTAACTGATTTTCTTCATTTTATTTAAAACTAAATTTTTTTCTTTGCTTTTTATGAATAAACATAAAATAAAAGAGAACTAAAAAGAAAAAAGAAACTTACATTTTGAATTCAGTCCGGGGGGGCGTTTCACGTCGGAGCAGCTGGGGGTCGGCGCGGTTCAGGTGGTGGCGGCGCATCGAGGGTAGTGGAGGGGGGTCGCGGGTTTTAAGGGTGGCTTGAGGCATGGGTGCGGTTTCAAATTGAGAAAGGGGGGTTTGAAGTGGCGGTTTTGTTTCGAGGAAGGAGGAGGAGAGAGGGAGGAGGCGAGGTAGCAGCGCTGGCGTTGGGGGGCACGGCGGTGGTGGCTTGGCGGCAGGGGGTCATCACGATTGGGTTCCCCTTTTTTTCTTTTTTTATTTCATTTTAACTGAAGAGAGAGAGAGGTAAAGGGAGTGAGGGTTATATTATAATATATATTTATTTAATTATTTATTTTAAATTCTAAAAAGCAACTTTTTATTTCAACCTCTAAATGAGACCCACTACCTGCCGTCCATAGCTAATTACCCCCATTTCGAACACAATGGAATATGTATCGCAAGCTGATTCGATCGTTTCGATCAGTTTTCATCAAAATCAAAATATAACTCTACATATTGAATTTGAACACACATTTCAATTTACCGGGGCCACATACGGACTCTAAAAATTCCAAAAAAATTATTTCTACCTTCGTATTGACGATACGGTCCTAACAAAACTAATTTCGTCGAATTCTGAGATCGTTTGAAAAATGGCCATTTTCCAGTCGATTAAAATCAACTAAAACTGGTCAAACACGTTTTCCTTTGCCACGCTCACATATTGATTCAGAAAATTACGAATTTTGAAACCTAGCAATAACTTGACATCACGGATCCAACAAAAGTGGTTTCGTCGAATTCTGAGGTCGTTTGCAAAATTTCCATTTTTAAGGGCCAGAATTTTATAGCGACTATTCTGAATTTTCAATTGGAAATATCTTTTGATTCCCACTATGAAATTTCAATTTTTCGGATTCGTTGGAAAGATATTCTCAATTAGATTCTAATATTTTTGGTTTCGCCAAAATCCGGTTTATTTTGAATCTTGTACATTCATTTGAATTTTGAAATCGAATTTTCAAACTACCGCGCCATTTTCAATTCCTTTTATAATTATAATAAAATATTTATATTCCAACGATGATCTACATAAATATATACGTTCTAATTCTATAAAAATTAATTTCTCATCGTTATTATTTAAAATAATTCATTTTAAAAAATCAAAATTCACTAAAATTGCCAAAATAAAAAATTTAAATTGGCTCGGATTTTCGGGTTATTACACTTTATTGGATCAAATCGTTTGGATAACGATTTGGTATTTCACTAAAATTAAACAACGGTTTAATTTCATCATTTAAATCAACAAATAATTATAATACTAGCAAACAGTCAACCATAGCAAACAGAGCACACAAAAAGAAAATACCCAATTTATATAAAATATAAATGGGAAACTGAGTGAGTTTAACTCACCTTGAATTGATTCTATTGTCAACGGCTCATTTTAATTAAATTAAACAGTCGTTTAATTTAATTAAAAATTGTACTTGATTCAATTTTGCCCATCTCTGTTCCATAATGTAGAGTTCGACGGTACGGTCTTAACGAAGTTGGTTTTGCCCAATTCTGTTAATATATGATCAAGTTACACAAATAATAAGTATTTTGTTATCTTTACTTTAACTACCCTTTAATTATAACTTTATTAATGTAAATTTCATTTAGATGAGGAAACAATCCGATTATTCCCTGCTGTCTTCGATCTGGATACACGATACCACACTGCAAGTTATAGAGATTTTTAGTCCATGATTTAATTAAACAGTAAGTCCTAATTATTTCAAAATAATTAATAATTTTACTTTTGAATTTACGGTCAACCCCTTCTTAAGCTCATCGTCCAGAGGTCCTCTAACATTTCTGGTTCACGTTTTGGTTCGATCACTCCTGTGCAAATTCAAGATTTAGTCACCATGATTTAACTAATCAAATAAAATTTCTTAATTAATAAAATTATTAATGTTGACTTGCTTACATTAATCCTTGCTTCTAGGAAGAAGATGAGCTGATCCATTCTCCTTTCAATGGAACAAATTTCTGTTTGAACCTTAAAAGCTTCTGATTCCACTCGTCAGTTCCTTCTGTTCGAATTTGCATCATCCCGGTTTGGAAACAACGCCATTCGTTCTCCAAAACATTCTTCACTCCAAAACAAATGCACCAGACATTTATTTCCTTCACCGTTAAAACCCATCTCCTCTCCTTCTCGTTTGACAGAACCCCTTTTTCCTCTTCCTAACGCAATTCCTTCTAAAACGAGTTCCACCTTGTTCTCAAAACCTCGAACCATACTGTCACCACATTTTCACACCACCGCAACCACTAGGACTGACTGGAATTAGATCTGAGACCCCTCAACACTGCGCCCTAGCCACCTCGACCTCCGCCCTAGTTATCGTCTCCTCCGGTGCCATCCACGATCGTCAAACCCACCTCAACTATCGCGTGTTTCGGTTCGAATTCCCGTCGATCCACCCCATCTCCTCCGTTCAGACTAAAGAACCCACCACGCCAAACCATATTTCAGTTGAATGACGCTCGAAATGATGAGTTGATTGTTAGAAAAAGAGAAAGGAAGATGGTGAGATGCGGTCCGTTCATGGTTTTAAGGTAGTGGCTAAGTTTTTTTATCAGTTGACCAATCAAACGAGGAAAATGGGGTTTCGCAAAACTGGAATGGTATTTATAGTTGGATAGGATATATAAAAATATTATTAACCAAACTTCGTCGCGAGGTAACTCAACAAAACCACTACAGACGATCTCTGTTTTCTGATAAAAAAACTAATCTTAGCATAAACAAATATTCCAGATCCAATGAGACAGGTGTCGTTGAATTCCGACATCGTTTGAAAAAATTTCCTTTACAAAACCAAAAATAAACACGCGTTTAAATTTTCCACGATCAATAGATAAATCAAATCAACTTAAAACTTTGAAATCCTACGATAATTAATTAATACAAACCCAACGGAACCGGTTTCGTCGTATTCCGAGACTGTTTCCCGGTACACTATTTTTTCCACGCACCGCATTGCCGTTTTGGACACCAAATTACCCGGTCTCCAAAAATAACAAACTATATACCTATTCTGACTCTAATCGACGATACGAACTCAATGGAATTGGTTTCATGGCCTAATTCAATCGTCTGCTCAAGTTATACTCGAATATCTCAGTATTAAATTTAATTAATTACGCGCTATAGAAAATAAACGGGCGTTTACGGCTACCGTGGTCACATACGACATTGGTTTGCCACGCAATTCAACACCATACAATAATTTAACGTTACAGTTCCAATGAAACTAGTTTCGTCGAAAACGAAGTCCGTTTGAAAAATGGCTATTTTAAAGGCCTATATTTTAATAACGATTTCCATAGCGACTATTTCAAAATTTGATTTGACCATAACTTTCTATCTATAACACGAAATCTGGATTTTTCTCTTTTATATGAAAATTATAATCAATATGCTTCCAACTTTTCTTATTTCACAGAAATCTGACTTAAAACGGATCATGTATTCTCAGTTGAAGTTCATAACTATATATTACGAACTACCGCGCTATTTCGAGCTCGTTTTATATTATATAAATTATATAACGTTCAAACTTCGTTTATTTATCGAATAAAACATTAAAATCTATAAATATTCCAAATATAATATTTAAAATAATAAATTAAATTAAATATTTGGCTACCAAAATACGGGACGTTATATTCTTCCCCCCTTAAAATAATTTCGTCCTCGAAATTGCTAAGGTAAGGAAGAACGTCACAAATCCATTATCTTTATAAAAATATTTAGTCAAAACTCATTTTTATTTCCAGAACAAATCAAATTGGTTTTAAAACCAATTTATTTCAAATAACAGATTTTTCCAAAAATCTTCAAAAAAATTCTAACACCTTAAATTTTGGAATTTTTTTAGCAGAGTTTCCCTTGTATGAAGGGACATCTGCAATATCGCAGGTTCAAGAAATATATATTCATCGACCAATAAGGTTGGAAAAATCAAAATTCAATCTCAAAACCCAAATACAAACCAAAATTTCATATTTTGCGTAGGCGTACCTTTTTGCGAGCGTTATAAGGCGATAAGCTATAATTTATATTCGAGCTTGCTTATGTATTATGCAGCTCTATTCAAACTGAATTTAATTAACTCCAGAATTTCTCTTGGATGAATTTTAAAGCTGAATTGACACTTCTACACCTGTTCTCAACTCAAATGAATTCCATTAGTCATCAAAACAATGCCAATTAAGTTCAAAATACCCATATCATTCAATCCAACTAGTTCTACACACAATCCAATCCACGTGAGATTATAATTATTAATAACCAAGTCTTAGCAATCCATTTATATCCTTGATTATCCTTTCAGATTTATTAAATTTGGATTGATTTATCCAACTTATTTATTTTATATTGGTTTTAAACTAAGTCTATACATTTTCAGATTTATATTCATGAAATCGAGCACACAATACAAACATTTCATCCAAATCAACATTAACAAATCCAATTGATTTCCCATATTGTAATAATTTGAGAAAATCACTACTTTTACTATTTTATAAAATAAATTGGACAAAAATAATTTTATATCAAATTACAAATACGCGCTCTCGTATATATATTCAAACTCAATCTAGGGTATTACTAACCCCATCTCTATCGAGTTACGCCACAGAGCCAAGGTTATTACTAAACCAATAGCTCTGATACCACTGTAACGACCCAAGAATTTTCGGTCCTGGAAATTGACATAAATACAATCCCTTATCTCATGCCGACCTTCCAAACACCGAAAACACTGGATAGTTAATATAAAGAAATTAGAGGGTGAGATAAGAAGAAAGAAATATTAGAATAGAAGAAGAAGAAGAAGAACCAACACAACATAATCAGAGTCTCATATCGCAGTGGAACAAAATATAATACAGAAATAAATCTTTATTGAGAGCTTTTAAAAATACTTGCAATATCAGAGTACATCACACATCCGGACAGTTATACTAACATGTCCTCATATACATCACACAAAGGAATAGTAGTTATATAATATCATACGTATGAACGCCTCCAAGTCATCTCTGGTCTTTGCAGCATCCGATAACCTGGACCTGTACACCCCGGTCTAACCCGGGCATTTACAAAACACCGGGTCAGTCTGGTGAACCAGAGTGAGAAAAACTCGCACAGTATTAAGGGTAGCACACAACTTGATTTTAAAGTTAAAATCATTACGAAAGAAAAGGATAATCTTAAGACCCAAATCCACACATAAATACGGACGGTTTTTACCTTACGATAACCCAAAACATTTTTGAAACCAATATCCTTTCTGATATTATGATAGTGTCTAAATACAAGTAAATATCAATCTAGCGGAACGCTTGCATCTCACGCTCCACATATATAGTATACAATCAAAACCATGGGCGCTTATTGGAGATTGGATTCCAACTATGACAAGGTATGGGACCACCTGCCGATAGTGTATCTCTAGAGGCGAATACACTGGGTTCAACAAGAACGTCTTGCAGCCCGGCCGACACATGACCGACCACTCATTTCGCTTGAGTGTATCGAATGTATATCACCAACGGTTGGGATCAGCAACCGTTTCCCGAAAAGGGACAGCATCGAAATATAGATTAAAGAAGCAAAAGGAATTTCTCTAGATAGGTGATTTTACACCCTAATGGGAGCAACCCACATAGCCATGCTGCCTGCCCGATTTTTGTCATCTCCCGGTTGACGAGGCTTGAGGTTTAGGTTAACTTTTGAATTATTTAGTCACCATTCACTTTGAATACCACATCATCAGATCCATTAGACATCACTAATTGACGTCCACAAAAATACTTTAACAGTTAAACTAAGAGAACGGCCATTCTCCGCCAACAACTATAGCACTTTTGAAGAAATCAACGTACGTGACCCATTTGGAAATACTCTGTCAAACACCCGTCCATACAAGTCATCCAGGAACAGAATGAACCGAAGGTACTCTCCTACTGCTTCCAATATAGGAATCAACCCATGGATCAGTAGCGAGAAGGCCTTGCAACCCGTAGATTCCAACCACGACAGAACCAAAGTTTATCTATGGGAACTCACCAAAGATTATTAGCGGTTCTTCCGTTTATGAAGATCTACGGTCTTCACTTCTCCATCTCGATCATCTTCTAATATCTTCACGTATTTGTTGGTTGGAATGGTTTTCGAATATAAATTCGATCCCGGTCTTTCCGTACCAACAATCGTATTGGACAGATTTGATAGTCGATGATTTAACTATCAAAATAAATAGTGTTTCAATCGTGAACATCCAATGAGTTCACTGGTTCAGTATTCAGCATCACTTGGCATTTTAATTAAAACAAACTAATTCACTTGTACTTAATTAAAACTTCAAACTCTTTTAATATTTAAAAAAATACAATAATTGGAATCTTGTTTAATATACTAATGTTCTTAAAACCATTATAATAATTATTAAAATAACTATATTCAATTTCCACTTATTCCTCCTTTCAAACATTTGTTACATCATTCCCTATTATTTAAACTTGGGAAGTCCATTCAACTTATTATTCGTAACAGCGTTACGTAATATCTTTTATCCCGTTATTGAAACAATAACTAATATTTATTAGTATAGAATAAAACTAAACTTTACATTTCCTTTACATCGGATCTCTCGTTATATATTTACCAATTTTCACCAACGTTGCATTATTATTCCCCTAATTGAAATAATAAATTATCACTAACCTCTCTTACGATTACCAACTAATATTATCTTCAGATAATCGTGAAGTTGTTCAAGTTGGGGTATTTTAATTACCTCTCAGACCTTGATCAACAGCGATCTTATCCTCAGATAAATATAAGTTGTAATCAAAAACCCATATTCCACTCCAGTCTCAAAACAAAATCCATTTTAATTATTCAAAATATAGTTTCACAAACCTTCTTCCTTAATTCCAAAATTTAGAAATTTCTTATCAACAACATCTTTTTGACTCCGCCTCTTTACGTAAATTTCTTGAAACAATCGGATTTGGTTGTACAACCCTATGACCCACTTCTTTCCCCAAATTCACGCTTACCAATCTCCTTTCCAATCTATTCAACCATTCCATGCTTTGGTACTTGATTTCATTTTTAAGTAACGTTAATATAAAATTAACGCCTTTACATTTAACTCTCATTTACACAACTCTGGTTTAATATAAACCCTTCTGTTCTCAATTCCTTTTACTTCACTCAAATATTAAGTAAAAATTTAATTTACTCCCTCATATTCGCTTAAACTTCTTTTTATAACTTTGTTATAAAAATTTGGATTTTAAATATAAAACCCGTTCATAAACTTCTTTCACCATTCCACTCTATTTCGCTTCACTTTGATTACTCTTTAAATGAATTTCCATTTAAAAGGTACTTCCATCAATTATTATTATTTAAAATATTAATTTACTTTAATCACTAACTACGTCAGTAGTTAATTTTTTTATTACTAAAATAAATAGTAAATTCCCTTTTTAAAACTTATTAAAAATAAAACAACGTTCATTAAACTATTTTATTAGATTAATTCAAATCATACTAGTTTAAATCAATTCCAATTACAATGGTTGACTTAGTCAACTCAAGGCGCGATTATCTTGTTAACCCATTCCAATTCGTTCTCACTTTAAATTAATTAATAATATAATTAATTTAAATAATTCCATTAAATAAATTCTTAGCAAATCAATTATCCACATTCTAACCGTTACGGTAAATTTCTATCCCCATATTCATAAATCTGATTAATCTCAGATTTACTTTGTAAAATCAATTTATAATAAATCAAAGTATTTAATAAATAAAATATTTATTTATTTCCCTTTTATAAAATTTTATTCAAAATAATATATTTAAAAATCTATCTCCAGTTATAAAATAAATTTTATAACTTCAGTTCTATCAATTCACCTGACGGTAAATCAATATAAACAAAGCAATTTACTTTTAGGCCATTTACTGTCGATTACTCAACCAATATAGCCCATTGGTTAAAACACAACACAGGTTGACTTTTTAGTCAATGATCACTACTAAAATCAATTACCCAATCATGACAGTTCATATATGATAATATGAGAATAAATAATATATTTGAGGAATCCGGTTGGATCTCTCCAACCTGTTCTTCCCTGTATTCAAATGGTTATCTCAAATCAGATCATTCAGTTCCATTTAACTGATAACAATAAATAACGATCATTTACTCCTAACCACAAGCATTTCAAACAATTAAACACGTTTATTTTATAAAAGTGACCAACAAGGTAAGTTACCTTTATTGGATCAAATCGTTAGGATAACGATTTGGTATTTCACTGAAACTAAACGATGGTTTAATTTCATCATTTAAATCAACAAATAATTATAGTAATAGCAAACAGTCAACCATAGAAAACAGAGCACACAAAAAGAAAATACCCAATTTATATAAAATATAAATGGGAAACTGAGTGAGTTTAACTCACCTTGAATTGATTCTATTGTCAATGGTTCGTTTTAATTAAATTAAAAAGTCTTTTAATTAAAAATTGTACTTGATTCAATTCTGCCCATCTCTGTTCCATAATGTAGAGTTCGACGGTGCGGTCTTAACGCAGTTGGTTTTGCCCAATTCTGTTAATATATGATCAAGTTACACAAATAATAAGTATTTTGTTATCTTTACTTCAACTAACCTTTAATTGTAACTTTATTAATGTAAATAACATTAGGATGAGGAAATAATCCGATTATTCCCTGCTGTCTTTGATCTGGATACACGATACAACACTGTAAGTTATAGAGATTTTTAGTCAATTAAACAGTAAGTCCTAATTATTTAAAAATAATTAATAACTTTACCTTTGAATTTATGGTCGACCCCTTCTTAAACTCATCATCCCGAGGTCCTCTAACATTTCTGGTTCATGTTTTGGTTCAATCACTCCTGTGCAAATTCAAGATTTAGTCACCATGATTTAACTTACCAAATAAAATTTCTTAATTAATAAAATTATTAATGTTGACTTGCTTACGTTAATCCTTGCTTCTAGGAAGAAGACGCGCTGATCCATTCTCCTTTCAATGGAACAAATTTCTGTTTGAAACTTAAAAGCTTCTGATTCCACTCGTCAGTTCCTTCTGTTCAAATTTGCATCATCCCGGTTCGGAAACAATGCCATTCGTTCTCCAAAACAAATGCTCCAGACCTTTATTTCCTTCACCTTTAAAACCCATCTCCTCTCCTTCTCATTTGACAGAACCCCTTTTTCCTCTTCCTTACGCGATTCCTTCTAAAACGAGTTCCACGTTGTTCTCAAAACCTCGAACCATACTGTCACCACATTTTCTCACCACCGCAACCAATAGGACTGACCTGAATTAGATCTGAGACCCCTCAACGCTGCTCCCTAGTCACCTCGACCTCCGCCCCAGTTATCGTCTCCTCCGGTGCCATCCACGACCGTCAAACCCACCTCAACTGTCGCGAGTTTCGGTTCAAATTCCCGTCGATCCATCCCATCAAATCCCATCTCCTCCGTTCAGACTAAAGAACCCACCGCGCCGAAACATATTGCAGTTAAATGACCCCCGAAATGATGAGTTGATTGGGAGAAAAAGAGAAGGGAAGATGGTGAGATGCGGTCCGTTCATGGTTTTAAGGTGGTGGCTAAGTTTTTTATCAGTTGACCAATCAAACGAGGAAAATGGGGTTTCGCAAAACTGGAATGGTATTTATAGTTGGATAGGATATATAAAATATTATTAAACAAACTTCATCGCGAAGTAACTCAACAAAACCAGTACAGACGATCTCTGTTTTCTGATAAAAAAACTAATCTTAGCATAAACAAATATTCCGGACCCAATGAGACAAGTTTCGTCGAATTCCGACATCGTTTGAAAATTTTCCTTTATAAAACCAGAAATAAACACACGTTTAAATTTTCCACGATCACTAGATAAATCAAATCAACTTGAAACTTTTAAATCCTACAATAATTAATTAATACGAACCCAACGGCACCAGTTTCGTCGTATTCCGAGACTGTTTCCCGGTACGCTATTTTTTCCACGCACCGGATTGCCATTTTGGACACCTAATTACCCAGTCTCCAAAAAATAACAAACTATATACATATTCTGACTCTAATCGACGATACAAACTCAATGGAATTGGTTTCGTGGCCTAATTCAATTGTCTGCTCAAGTTATACTCAAATATCTCAATATTAAATTAAATTAATTACACGCTATAGAAAATGAACGGGCGTTTACGACTACCGTTGTCAAATACGACATTGGTTTGCCACGCAATTCAACACCATACAATAATTTAACATTACAGTTCCAATGAAACTAGTTTCGTTGAAAACGGAGTACGTTTGAAAAATGGCTATTTTAAAGGCCTATATTTTAATAACGATTTCCATAGCGACTATTTCAAAATTTGATTTGACCATAACTTTCTATCTATAACACTAAATCTAGATTTTTCTCTTTTATATGAAAATTATAATCAATATGCTTCCAATGTTTCTTATTTCACAGAAATCCAACTTAAAACGGATCCTATATTCTCAGTTGAAGTTCATAACTAAATATTACGAACTGCCGCGCTATTTAGAGCTCGTTTTATATTATATAAATAATATAATGTTCAAACTTCGTTTATTTATCGAATAAAATATTAAAATCCATAAGTAATCCAAATATAATATTTAAAATAATAAATTAAATTAAATATTTGGCAACCAAAATACGGTACGTTACACAAACTGTGAGCCTATATTCTTCAACCTAGCCGATCCAAACATGTGTTCATGCCCACTCCATCACTATCTTATTAAAATATCAAATAAGATCAGGCATAAAGTATTCAAACTTTAGAAGACTTAGAGCTAGAACCGTTAAACCGTACGCAAACAGAACAAACAACATAGATAGAATAAAATCCATGTAAACTACAAAAAAGCATACAATCAAAATTATAAAAAAAAACAACTTGTAAGCATTATAAATTAGTATAAAAAGGAATAAAAGTCACCTGATCCACTAAATTAATTTCCCATCTCAATTTTTGAGCTGCTACTTCCATTATATTCATCTTCTCTAACCCTAGCCACTTTGAACCATGAATGATGCATTAACTCCTCTGTAGAGGAAAAGAGAAAATCAAAACTAAAGTAAAATTTATTTGCTTAGAAGGGAACGTAAGGAGCCATGGCTTGCACTCTCATTTCCTCTGTATATATTAGATGGTTAAAAATAATTTTACTACCAGATTTTGTACTCTGTTCCCTTGACTATATTTTTCTAGACTCTCGATGCTGCATATATGATGAACGATATATATATATATATATATGATTGAAATAAAGAGTTAAGACATGCTTACCTTATATTTCCAGTTTCCAATCATAACAGCGCTAAAAAGGGTAGAAGAAACACAGTATAAGCACAAATCAGTATCAATCAAGATAAAAACAGTTATAAACTCAATAATTTATAGAAATAATTAGTGCAGTGAATTGAGAATAGTCAGAAGACAGTAGAATAACGGAACTAAAGCACGATACTAATAGAAAAACTAACAAAGTTGTCTTTAAATTATAATAAATCATACAACAAAAGTAATTTTTATTCGTTAATCGTATAGTTTCACTTTTCATGTCAAAATTAATAAGAAAGAAGGAACGTGAAAGCTCAGACCATCAATGTTAAACTATCTTATCAAACAACATGATAAAAAAATTATCGAATTTATTTATATATCTAAACTTAACCATGATTCATTGGTTTCCCTTAATATTTATTAGTATGAAACAGTCAGGATACTGCAGCATGAAATTTATATTCAATGTTATATTTTAAAGTTCATAGGAGATAAAACTTAGTCACAAAATTATCACATGTATAGCAACTTTTAAACTTAACAAACCTCTATATTGAATAAGCATGAAGAGTGCTGGTAATTACATCTTAAAGTTCAGCATTCAGAAAGAATGCAGCTTCAAGTTGTTGTACGACATGAAAGATAGGACACTTGCTGCTGATCTGCATGAAATATAAAACATTTTAACTTACCTCTTCTACCTTAACTTCCATGTTGACAAAATTATTTGATAAAACACTTTCTGAATTTCTGTATACTTATTTCTATATATTTATATGCATAACTACCTAAAAAGGCCAAAAAAAACCTAACATTAACTCTAGTGGAACTGTTTTTGTCTAGAAATTCAACAGTCCATGTAGCATTTTAAAATAAATGCATTATATAAACAAATTCCTTTTAATTACCCAAAAAAATGATCATCTATTCCCTTATTGAAAATCTCAAATTTTCAACACAATATAAATGACAATCAAATGAATTCACCTACAAAATGTTGGAAGCTACACCTAGCATAAAGGAATGAAAAAAAATTACCTGGAAGTTCTGATATTCAAATAAGTATACAGCTGAAGCGATGGTAGAAAGGCTGCTATTCTTGATTCAATAAGCTATAATTGCTTCGCCTTTGATCAAAGTGTGCATCCAAGACATATCCAGCTCATCTGGATGTCACTTTCCTTCCTCGTTGAGAAAAAACAGACTTATTAAACTTGCTCAACTCATCTCCTTCCATCCTTCAATCTATTTTTCCATTTGGCGACCCCCCAATGCATACTAACTTTCTTTGTAGGAGAGTTGTTGGCTTCCTTGTTCATAGAACTCTGACTTCTTTTTGTGAGACTTGATGCTCTATAATTTGTAGACGAACCCTTGTAAAAAGTCATATCTTTGTAGAACTCTGACTTTTTTTGTGAGACTTGATGCTTTAGAATTTGTAGACGAACCCTTGTAAAAAGTCATAGCTTTTCATCTATTTATACTGCAAAAAAAATGATCTAAATAGTGGAAAATAATACAAATTTGAAATTGTATTCAATACATTAAAGGAAACTAATCAAATTTAGGTCTTCTGAAATAAATTACAGTAAAATTATAAAAAGCATAAAAACAGTATGAGATAACAACAAAGATTCGCAAACAGAACTAAGAATCAAAATAACGAAAGAACCAAGAATCATAATGCAACACTCCATGGCAGTAGTCAAAAAATGATGATGAATAACAGTCGACATAATATACCTTGCAATAACGACGATGTATCCTTGTCTGCGTAGATTCACCCTCTCGAAATCATGTCATGTAAAAATTACTTGGCTCTTTTAAACAAAATTATAAAAAAAACAAGTTGTGAGCATTGTAAAAATAGTACGAAAAGGGATAACAGTCACCTGATCCACCATATTAATTTTCCATCTCAATCTTTGAGCTGCTAATGCCATTATATTCATCATCTCTAACCCCAGCCAGTTTTGACCATGAATGATGCATTATCAAATAAACATGTTTTTAGTCTTAAGCAAAAGTTTTACCATACAAACATATAAGTGGTTATTAAGAATTTAGCATTCAACAATCAACATATGTGATTAGCGTTCAATAATGACATTCAAAATTTAGCATTTAAAGAAATACAACTTTATTATCATACATAAATGGATTAAAGTCAAATGAGAACCAAATAATTCAACGTGTTAAGTAATTGGATTCAACTGTAAAGGACAGACTAAAAAACAAAATTTGTTGATGATGCATAAAAACAGAACATGATACTAATAATACATAAATAAAAGTAATGGCTGTTGAGAGTTCAATCTGAATGCAAATAGCAAAAGTGGTATGTAAAGACCCGTAATTTCCCCGGTGAGGAAAGCGCGGATAGTTCGAGAACAAGCCACAACAGAACGCAGACAGAAGAACATTTCATTGTATATTACAACAATCCCATCAGATTACAAGAATATACAGAGCATAAATGAATAAATATACATTCGATAAATATCAGATATTACAATAAATTACATAGCAGCGGAAAATAATACAATACACAACTAGAAGTAATACGCGGATACAAAGCTTTCCGAGTATCGTTCCAGCTGTAAATCAGGATCCTGCGAATATAAATCTGCAAAACCAAAACTACTAGCTGCCTGTGTCAAAATAAGGGCACCCAGAGTTTAGGTTAAAACAATAAACTCCAGGTCAGTCATGGGAATGGTGTGAGAACTAAAACAGTTATTAATCTTTATTTTTAAAGTTCGGTAACTCAAGGGACCACGCCGTATAACACGGAACGGGTTTCCTCCCAAGAATACCAGTGCATAAAACAACAGCGCAATGCTAAATAAAGAAAAATGAAGCTATTATAAGACCCAGGTCCCATCACACAATGCAACGCAAGCCGGAG
Organism: Allium sativum; assembly: GCA_030737875.1. Classification (NCBI taxonomy): domain Eukaryota; kingdom Viridiplantae; phylum Streptophyta; class Magnoliopsida; order Asparagales; family Amaryllidaceae; genus Allium; species Allium sativum. Next base: position 633,040,367 of record CM060919.1, read on the forward strand.
GATAGGCTTTTTACCTTATAATAGCCAAGAATGCTTGATACGTTTAAAACAAATCTTTTGATACTATAATAAGTGTATAGTGTATAAAACAACTTCAAATCATAAGTATCAGTCATAGATGGCATAAGTGCCCCATCCCACTACGTCGCCATATATAGGATTACAACAAAAATCGAAAAAGTCACATATTGGAAGTTGGATTTCCATCTGTGAACCGAGGCAAAAAATAGTCCTCTAGCGATTCGAGACGCTCTAGTCCGCCCCTCAGGTCAGAGCTCGAGTGACCTTTGGATCGTCAGGGCCGGTCCACCGATGTGGATTAAAATCCCTGAACACTGCGTTTCCCCGCCCTTTGGGGCGTAAATGAGCCAATGAATGACTCCACCGGTCCCGGATCGACCGATATAACCGAGGCGCCTCCAATTATGACAACCACATGAGTCAAACTCGTCAGCCAGTTCAAGCACTGACGCCACTCCTAACTAGAAAGAAACGCATGCCCTCCCTGAGGTCCTTCTCCGGTTTTTGGTTCACACCGGGGTGCGAGGCTCGTGAATTAACGCTACACAAAGCTACGCCACAAAGGCTGTGCTTTGATCATCGACCACAAGACTCTGCTTTTCAACAGAAGCCTTGATCATTTGCATCTTAGCATGCCACACAGGCAAACCACTTTATGCAACCAATATCAGTCACACAGAATGAAATCCAATATCAGACACACAGTCCATTTACAAGTCCGCTCTGGGTCTGAACGAAACCGGAGGCACCTAGTACCCCGCATATCCATCGATCTCCAAGTACGTCTGGACGATCACCAACTGTTTCTCTCCTCTTGGGTGTACAGCCTAATCGAGATCATCAACAATCACCCAAACGATGTGAAGATTTCCGGTCTTCGACCACCGTCTTCATCTTCGACACCACGTCGAATCAGTTACTCAGAATGGGATAAACCCGGTCTTTCTGAATAACTCGCGTATATAATAAACAAGTGTTACACGAACACAACATATGCCTCATTCCAATTCAGAATATTCTTTCATTCAAATATTCTTAAACTTTGGGAAAGGTTCCCATTAATTTTATCAAAGATAAATTCTTTAAATTTATTCTTTAATCTTCTTTGAATATCAATTCAAACTAGTCGGGATTAGCGAACCACACTGAAGTAATCATTTATTTTATTTCCCAATCCCAACCTATTCACCCCATGAAGTAAAACTGGTCATACTTCATATCTAACACCATCGTGTTATCGGTAAATTCAATTACCATTTCACGTTCAAATCTAATTAAAGATTTAACTATCGCTTGGAGCAAAACTGGTGATACTCCCTTCTCGATCTTTTCAATCTAATTAAAGATTCATTAAAACACCACTTAGTTTTAATCTTTAACTGGGTTAAAGAATCAGTGTCATTTAAAACACGGTTCACGATAAACCCAGAATCACATTCCATTAATTATCGGGTTAAAGAACAAGTGTTATTTAAAACACTGTTCACGATAAACCTAAAAATCAATACCAATTCAATTCCAATTAAATATTATTTAATTGGTACACTTCATTAAATCTAAATAAAAAGATTTAATCTTTTACTCAACTGGGCTTAAGAACAGTGTTAATGAAGACACCATTCACGACAAACCCAAATCACATTTGATATTAAATACAAGGCTCTGAATAGAAAATATATCGGCTTATATTCAATATCAAATTCTACGACCAATAAATATGGTATTGGAAATAACGATATATATATATACATATCTTTCAAATTTCCACAACAATATCTGTATAATCACGAAATCCCACATCGAAATATTCCGAAGACAATTTCGATTCAAATCCATTCTAATGCAATTATTGGAAATTCTGGTTATTTTCAAAACCATTTCATATCCAATTTATTTATTTTAAAAATAAAAATAAATTATTATTCTATTTCAAAACTAGTTCATTCCGATAAAAATCTATTTTTATCTTTTCAAATTTGGAGTTTTTCATCCCAATTCTTCCCAAATCACTTCTTATGATTTTACACAAATTATTCTTATTTTTAATAATTTTATCAAGGCCCGTACAGTCGATTTCCATCAACGGCCATCGAACTGCACTTACAGCGAACTTTTTCCAAATTTGATTTGGACATAATTCCAAATCCAACCGTTAGATTTTAAATCTCTAATATTCATTGGAAAGCTCTTTTCATACGAACCCAACGGTTCCGGTTTTAGGAGAATCCGACGGTCGGATCTCCCGTAATATCTATTCGAAGTCAATGGTCGAAATTCGCGAACTGCCGCGGCGCGGCGCGTTCTTTTCAGGCCATTATATATATTATATATATATTTCGTCGATTTCCCTTCGAAACGAATTTTATAAATCGTTTTAAATACATTTCAATTTGATTTCAATTCAATTCGATTTCAATTCAATTTCTGTTCGTTTTCAATTCAATTCAATTCAATTCAATTCGAATTCATTTCTATTCAATTTCAATTCGAATTCAATTCTATTCAAATTCATTTCAAATTGATTTACTTTCAATTTCAATTCGATACGAATTCATTTTATTTTCTATTCAATTCGAATTCTAATTCATTTTAATTCAATTCGAATTCTAATTCATTTCAATTCAATTTAATTCGAATTTCTTTTCTATTCAATTCAACTCGAATTCATTTTCTAAAATATTCGATTATTGAAATCACTTTTCAATATTCATTAAAAACAAATAAAATTGATATAAATATCGTCCACGTCAAAATGGCGTCAATCTAATCAACACGGCTTCATATATTTCTATTTTCAAATATTCTATTTCAAATATTTCTTTTTCAAATATTTCTATTCAAATATTTCTTTTCAAATATTCCTATTCAAAACTGGAATGAGGCCCGATCAATTACCATATAATGCTAATTATATGGAATTTCTACAACACATGTATAAATCAACAATGACAAATAATCAACCATCATCCAGAGTGCGTTCTACACTGTATAAGCATCAAATATAAATATTTAACGCTCATAACAGTCTGTCAATCAATCGATCGACATACAACTAATTAATGGGATTAGTGTATGTCATGTATCTTCCCAATACCCGTGTGGGGTTTCAAACAATCAAACACAGATTTTATTAGTGCAGTTGGGCGATGTGTAAAATTTATCGTCCCAATCAATATCAATCAAATCAGTGTATATAAACAAATCTCCGATTTGTTTATAAATATTTATTTTAAATGCACGTTAAAAATTCTATTTTTAACTATAAAATATTTTCCACTATAAAATATTTTATTTCATTTCACATCACATCACACAATCAACTACACATCAAAATCAAACAAACAAGCATACAAGCCGTCCATGGTCTGTGGACGACGGGTGTCGGGTGCTACTAAACACCGTCTGCATCCTAGTATATATTTTAACTAGAAAATAAAATTAAAAGGTGAGAAGTTCTCACAGATAGCAAATCCAATACCACGACTCTTCTTTTGCAGAAATCTTCGTCGTGCTCGCCTTTTGTCACTTTCGTTGCCCGTAGTCACTACATATAAAAAATCACATTTTTATACTGTTGTCTTTAAAAATAAAAAATCACATTTTTATTTGTTCACTTCATATGTATTTTTCAACGCTTCATTCTATATGAAAATTATATTTTTATATTTTTACTTCATATACAAAGATCGAATTTGTATTTCGCTAACCATATAAAACCCGTATTTTTATAATCTCTACTATATAAAGATAATATTTTTATATTCTCCATTATATAAAAATCATATTTTTATATCTCCTACTTAATAAAGATCGAATTTTTATTTCATCTCTATAAAAATCACATTTTTATTTCATTATATATATATAATAAAAATCATATTTTTAATATGCCATTAATATAAAAATTATATCTTTAACCTTTCTATATTATAAAAATTATATTTTTATCCTTCACATCATATAAAAATTATATTTTTAATATCTTTATAATATAAAAATTTTGCCTTTTCATTTATAAAAATCTTAACTTTCATTATATAAAAAATATGAACTTTTTCTATATGAAAATATAGCCTTTACATATATGAAAATCACTTCTTCTCTATGATAAAAATCGCTACTTTCATCGAAGTAAAAATCATATTTTAACACTAATCTACCTATATACAAATCTGATTTTAAATTGATTAAACTAAGCTAAACATTTAAAATAAATTAAAACAAAACAAAATAAATAAATATATAAATAAATAAAAGAAAGAAGAACTCACAGCGAATAGGGAGGGGGGTTTTGCTGCGAATTTGAAGTGGAGAGGGAGAGGGGACTGCTGTGCTCGCGGAGGTTGAAGGAGGGGGGTGTCGGTCTCTTCAGGTGGTCGGAGGGGCGCGTTGTTTGCAGGGGGGGCCACGTCGCAGGAAGAAGGAGGGCGGTTGCTGAGGGGAGGGCGTCGGCTAGGCGGGGGGGTGGCGACAGGGCTGGTCCGATGTGGCGGTTTGTGGCTTCGGGGGATTAGGGTTCGGTTTGGCTTTGATTAAAGGAGGAGAGAGAATCGAGAGGAGGGGGAAGGTCAGAGGCGATGGGGGTTGGGCGGAGGGGAGGTGCGGTGACGAGGGTGGGTGGCGGCGGAGGTTTGAAATTGAGAAGGGCGCGGGTTTGACCCCGTTGACCACGATTTGGGAAAGTGAGAGGGAAACTAGGGTTAGAACATATATTTATATTATATTATTTAAATATATTTTTATTTCAAAAAGTAACTTTATAATACGAACTCGAAATCAAGCCTACCGACTGTCGCCCCTAGCTAATTACCCCCATTCCGAACACAATGGAATATGCCACATAGGCTAATTCTATCGTTTCGATCAGTTTACGCCAAAATCAACATATAACTCTATATATTGAATTTGAACGCGCATTTCAATTTACTGGGGTCACATACGAATTCGAAAAATTCCAGAAAAATATTTTCTAGCTTCGTATTGACGATACGGTCCTAACAAAACTAGTTTCACCGAATTCCGAGACCGTTTGAAAAATGACCATTTTCCAGTCGATTAAAATCAACAGAAACTGGTCAAACGCGATTTCCTTTGCCACGCTCACATATTGATTCGAAAATTTATGAAATTTGAAATCTAGCAATAACTTGACATCGCGGATCCAACGAAAGTGGTTTCGTCGAAAACCGAGGTCGTTTGCAAAATTTCCATTTTTAAGGGCCAGAATTCCATAGCGACTATTCTGGAAATTCAACTGGACATAACTTTTGATTCCCACTATGAAATCTTGATTTCCCGGATTCGTTGGAAAGATATTCTCAATTAGATTCAAATATTTTTGGTTTCACAAAAATCCGGTTTATCTTGAATCCTGTACATTCATTTGAATTTTGAAATCGAATTATCGAACTACCGCGCCATTTTTAACTCCTTTTATATATATAAATAAAATATTTATATTCGAAACGTTGAGCTATATAAATATATACGTTCGAATTCTATTCAAAATAAATTTCTCGTCATTATTATTTAAAATAATGAATTTTAAATAATCAAAATTCATTTAAAATTGCCAAAATAAAATTTTTAAATTGGCCCAGATTTCCGGGTTATTACTGATATACACGTAAATGTGTATATTTTATCCACATATTTATCTTATTTTATCTTTTAAATAATTGATATTGTGTATTTATAGCTGTGTTTTCAGATTGTTGACAAGAATCATGGTTTAGAACATTTTATGAATAAAGCATGAAGAATTTGCTGAAAAAGAGTGAAGTTGAAATTACTAAAGCTTGAAGAGTGTAAAGCTTAAAGAACGGTTGCAAATAGAGAAGATTTGGCTCAATGATTACTCATACTGCGTTCACATTAGCTCCTTTGCAAGGCTTCTCATTCATGCACTGTACGCGTTCACACTGGCTCACTTACAAGGCCTCTTACTCTACAACCCCGTTCACACTAGCTTATTTGTCATTTGGGCTAATTCTTTGGTCCCACATTGTGGAATTTGCCAAGTAGTCTTTGTAATATCAGCTATAAATACATTGTATCTCATTCATTGTAAAAAACACATTAGGTTTTGTTCTGTAATTCTCTTCTTGGAATAAAATCATTCTCTCCCTTTTTTTTTACTTTTTGTTTATTTTATTTATGTTCATGTTATTTATTTTCTTTTTCTCTTCTTCTTAAGCTATGTCTAGCTAATCCCCTTTGATTAGGAGGTGATGACGCTGATAGTATGATTCAATATGAATCACATAGCCAAAAGATGAGGACTGTATACATGTAGATCTGGATCTGAATTAAGGGTTAGATTTGAACCTTCATATTTTGTGTCGTTTAAGAGCTATGCTCCTTCACAGGGTATATTCGAGTTCGATCTAACGTTTATCAGATTTAGATTTAATATTTAGGGTTTTAGAAATAAAACAGTGAATCTATCCTGAAAGCCTATGGTTGTAGAGCTGAGCTCCTGCATAGGCTATGCTTGTTGTTATTTACATATTTGTTTCTAAAAACCTATTATCGTTGATTCATGTTTGTGACAGAAACATGTATTAGATCTGGTTAATCTTTTGGCTATTGATGATTATGAATCTGATCTATGTCATTATCCCCTAATTGCTTTCACTTATTGTTAAAACTCTCTTTTATTTAATTTCTGCTATTTTCTTTGTTTTCAACCAATCAAAATTTTGGAATAACTTGATTGGATTTATTAATAAAATAATTTGGTCCCAGAGTTCGACACCCTCTACAACGATCCTTGTTGTTTAGGAAGGACGAATGAATTTTACAGTTGTTTACAATTGTATAATTTGTTCGCAAACAATTAATCTCCCCCACTTAAAACTTCTCTTCCCCGAAAAGGAACGCAGCCGAAAGTTGTTTCACAAATCAACTAAACTTCCTTTATTTTCATTACGGCTTAAGTTCTTCAACTTTTCAGTTTCTAAGAACTTTTCAAATTTTTCAAAAATTTGGCTAACACCCTAAATTTTCGAAAAAAATTTCCATAACCTCCCCTGCACCGGGAGCACCGGGAAAATCCCGAAATTGCCATACAGGCCCTCTGATCTCAAACAGAAAAAGAAAAAGCCAAGAAGCTAGCCAATCGGGTCATAAAATCATCATCACCCAAACAAAACAGTAAATTATGGTAAACAAGTACCTATTTATCGGGCAAACAAATTTTATTCTTCTGCTCTAGCCTCTTTGCTATGACATGTTCAATGTAAGTGCATGTATATGCAAGCAAATGCGACCAAATTTCAATACAATTCACTTTTTGGTCAATTTGGCTAAATGGTTAAAATTTTAATTAATCAAGCCATAATCAAACAACACAACCATCAATCAATTAGTTGATTATCATTTCATATTCATAACTTTGATACATAGTCAAAAAATCACATTTTTGATGCGTAATCACAACAATAGGCCCTATCTAATTTTGGTTCTCACACCAGTCTAATGGAAATATATAGATATCACACCTTCGAAACACGAAAATAAATTCTGATGATGCTCGAGTGATCATCAGAATCATCTTCGAGCGACTAGAGTGTGATTCTATATCTACCCAATATATTAAAACTTCGAATACACGCGGATCAGACGTATATGCAAAATTTGTATATACCGGATAGTCCAAATCAATATAAATAAATAATCAAATACGAATAATTGATTTAAATTTTCAAAACAAAACTTGTTTTCTATTTTATTTTTCAAAATAACACTCTTTACACTCGTTCTAGGATAGTACTGATCTTATCTCTAACGAGTCATTCTCATTGGATATTACTAATCCAATATCTGATTAATTCTTTCGTATGGTTCTAATGTGTCTTGTTCTCTGAGCTTTGTGAACCAAAGCTATGATACCAAATGTAAAGACCCGTAACTTCCACGGTGAGGAAAGCGCGGATAGTTCGAGAACAAGCCACAACAGAACGCAGACGGAAGAACATTTCATTGTACATTACAACAATCCCATCAGATTACAAGAATATACAGAGCATAAATGAATAAATATACATTCGATAAATATCAGAGATTACAATAAATTACATAGCAGCGGAAAATAATACAATACACAACTAGAAGTAATACGCGGATACAAAGCTTTCCGAGTATCGTTCCAGCTATAAATCAAGATCCTGCGAATATAAATCTGCAAAACCAAAACTACTAGCTGCCCATGTCAAAATAAAGGCACCCAGAGTTTAGGTTAAAACAATAAACTCCAGGTCAGTCATGGGACTGGTGTGAGGACTAAAACAGTTATTAATCTTTATTTTTAAAGTTCGGTAAATCAAGGGACCACACCGTATAACACGGAACGGTTTTCCTCCCAAGAATACCAGTGCATAAAACAACAACGCAATGCTAAATAAAGAAAAATGAAGCTATTATAAGACCCAGGTCCCATCACACAATGCAACGCAAGCCGGAGGATAGGCTTTTTACCTTATAATAGCCAAGAATGCTTGATACGTTTAAAACAAATCTTTTGATACTATAATAAGTGTATAGTGTATAAAACAACTTCAAATCATAAGTATCAATCATAGACGGCATAAGCGCCCCATCCCACTATGTCGCCATATATAGGATTAAAACTAAAATCGAAAAAGTCACGTATTGGAAGTTGGATTTCCATATGTGAACCGAGGCAAAAGATAGTCCTCTACCGATTCGAGACGCTCTAGTCCGCGCCTCAGGTCAGAGCTCAAGTGACCTTTGGATCGTCAGGGCCGGTCCACCGATGTGGATTAAAATTCATGAACACTGCGTTTCCCCACCCTTTGGGGCGTAAATGAGCAAACGAATGACTCCACCGGTCCTGGATCGACCGATATAACCGAGGCGCCTCCAATTCCAACAACCACATGAGTCAAACTCGTCAGCCAGTTCAAGCACTGATGCCACTCCTAACTAGAAAGAAACGCATGCCCTCTTTGAGGTCCTTCTCCAGTTTTTGGTTCACACCGGGGTGTGAGGCTCGCGAATTAACGCTACACAAAGCTACGCCACAAAGGTCGTGCTTTGATCATCAACCACAAGACTCTGCTTTTCAACAGAAGCCTTGATCATTTGCATCTTAGCATGCCACACAGGCAAACCACTCTATGCAACCAATATTAGTCACACAGAATGAAATCCAATGTCAGACACACAGTCCATTTACAAGTCTGTTCTGGGTTTGAACGAAACCGGAGGCACCTAGTACCCCGCATATCCATCGATCTCCAAGTACGTCTGGACGATCACCAACTGTTTCTCTCCTCTCGGGTGTACAGCCCAATCGAGATCATCAGCAATCACCCAAACGATGTGAAGATTTCCGGTCTTCGACCACCGTCTTCATCTTCGACACCACGTCGAATTAGTTACTCAGAATGGGATAAACCCGGTCTTTCTGAATAACTTGCGTAAATAATAAACAAGTGTTACACAAACACAACATACGCCTCATTCCAATTCAGAATATTCTTTCATTCAAATATTCTTAAACTTTGGGAAAGGTTCCCATTAATTTTATCAAAGATAAATTCTTTAAATTTATTCTTTAATCTTCTTTGAATATCAATTCAAACTAGTCGGGATTAGCGAACCACACTGAAGTAAACATTTATTTTATTTCCCAATCCCAACCTATTCACCCCATGAAGTAAAACTGGTCATACTTCATATCTAACACCACGGTGTTATCGGTAAATTCAATTACCATTTCACATTCAAATCTAATTAAAGATTTAACTATCGCTTGGAGCAAAACTGGTGTACTCCTTTCTCGATCTTTTCAATCTAATTAAAGATTCATTAAAACTCCACTTAGTTTTAATCTTTAACTGGGTTAAAGAATCAGTGTCATTTAAAACACGGTTCACGATAAACCCAGAATCACATTCCATTAATTATCGGGTTAAAGAACAAGTGTTATTTAAAACACTGTTCATGATAAACCCAAAAATCAATACCAATTCAATTCCAATTAAATATTATTTAATTGGTACACTTCATTAAATCTAAATAAGAAGATTTAATCTTTTTGTCAACTGGGCTTAAGAACAGTGTTAATGAAGACATCATTCACGAAAAACCCAAATCACATTTGATATTAAATACAAGGCTCTGAATAGAAAATATATCGGCTTATATTCAATATCAAATTCTACGACCAATAAATATCGTATTGGAAATAATGATATATATATATACATATCTTTCAAATTTCCACAACAATATCGGTATAATCACGAAATCCCACATCGAAATATTCCAAAGACAATTTCGATTCAAATCCATTCCAATGCAATTATTGGAAATTCTGGTTATTTTCAAAACCATTTCAAATCCAATTTATTTATTTTAAAAAAATAAATATATTATTATTCTATTTCAAAACTAGTTCATTCCGATAAAAATCTATTTTTATCTTTTCAAATTTGGAGTTTTTCATCCCAATTCTTCCAAAATCACTTCTTATGATTTTACACAAATTATTCTTATTTTTAATAATTTTATCAAGGTCCGTACAGTCGATTTCCATCAACGGCCATCGAACTGCACTTACAGCGACCTTTTTCCAAATTTGATTTGGACATAATTCCAAATCCAACCGTTAGATTTTAAATCTCTAATATTCATTGGAAAGCTCTTTTCGATACGAACCCAACGGTTCCGGTTTTAGAGAATCCGACGGTCGGATCTCCCGTAATATCCATTCGAAGTCAATGGTCGAAATTCACGAACTGCCGCGGTGCGGCGCGTTCTATTCAGGCCATTATACATATATAATATATATATTATATATTTCATCGATTTTCCTTCGAAATGAATTTTATAAATCATTTTAAATTCATTTCAATTTGATTTCAATTCAATTCGATTTCAATTCAATTTATATTCGTTTTCAATTCAATTCAATTTCAATTCGAATTCATTTCTATTCAATTTCAATTCGAATTCAATTCTATTCAAATTCATTTCAAATTGATTTACTTTCAATTCGATTCGAATTCATTTTATTTTCAATTCAATTCGAATTTTAATTCATTTTAATTCAATTCTAATTCTAATTCTTTCAATTCAATTTAATTCGAATTTCTTTTCTATTCAATTCAATTCGAATTCACTTTCTAAAATATTCGATTATTGAAATCACTTTTCAATATTCATTAAAAACAAATAAAATCGATATAAATATCATTCACGTCAAAATGGCGTCAATCTAATCAACACGGCTTCATATATTTCTATTTTCAAATATTCTATTTCAAATATTTCTTTTTCAAATATTTCTATTCAAATATTTCTTTTCAAATATTCCTATTCAAAACTAGAATGAGGCCCGATCAATTACCATATAATGTTAATTATATGGATTTTCTACAACACATGTATAAATCAACGATGACAAATAATCAACCATCATCCAGAGTGCGTTCTACACTGTATAAGCATCAAATATAAATATTTAACGCTCATAACAGTCTGTCAATCAATCGTTCGACATACAATTAATTATTGGGATTAGTGTATGTCATGTATCATCCCAATACCCGTGTGCGGTTTCAAACAATCAAACACAGATTTTATTAGTGCAGTTGGGCGATGTGTAAAATTTATCGTCCCAATCAATATCAATCAAATCAGTGTATATAAACAAATCTCCGATTTGTTTATAAATATTTATTTTAAATACACGTTAAAAATTCTATTTTTAACTATAAAATATTTTCCACTATAAAATATTTTATTTCATTTCACATCACATCACACAATCAACTACACATCAAAATCAAACAAACAAGCATACAAGCCGTCCATGGTCTGTGGACGACGGGTGTCGGGTGCTACTAAACACCGTCTGCATCCTAGTATATATTTTAACTAGAAAATGAAATTAAAAGGTGAGAAGTTCTCATAGATAGCTAATCCAATACCACGACTCTTCTTTTGCAGAAATCTTCGTCGTGCTCGCCTTTTGTCACTTTCGTTGCCCGTAGTCACTACATATAAAAAATCACATTTTTATACTGTTGTCTTTAAAAATAAAAAATCACATTTTTATTTGTTCACTTCATATGTATTTTTCAACGCTTCATTCTATATGAAAATTATATTTTTATATTTTTACTTCATATACAAAGATCGAATTTTTATTTCGCTAACCATATAAAACCCGTATTTTTATAATCTCTACTATATAAAGATAATATTTTTAAATTCTCCATTATATAAAAATCATATTTTTATATCTTCTACATAATAAAGATCGAATTTTTATTTCATCTCTATAAAAATCACATTTTTATTTCATTATATATATAATAAAAATCATATTTTTAATATGCCATTAATATAAAAATTATATCTTTAACCTTTCTATATTATAAAAATTATATTTTTATCCTTCACATCATATAAAAATTATATTTTTAATCTCTTTATAATATAAAAATTTCGCGTTTTCATTTATAAAAATCTTAACTTTCATTATATAAAAGATATGAACTTTTTCTATATGAAAATATAGTCTTTACATATATGAAAATCACTTCTTCTCTATGATAAAAATCGCTACTTTCATCGAAGTAAAAATCATATTTTTAACACTAATCTACCTATATACAAATCTGATTTTAAATTGATTAAACTAAGCTAAACATTTAAAATAAATTAAAACAAAACAAAACAAAATAAATAAATATATAAATAAATAAAAGAAAGAAGAACTCACAGCGAATGGGGAGGGGGGGTTTTGCTGCGAATTTGAAGTGGAGAGGGGACTGCTGTGCTTGCGGAGGTTTAAGGAGGGGGGTGTCGGGCTCTTCAGGTGGTCGGAGGGGCGCGTCGTTTGCAGGGGGCCACGTCGCAGGAAGGAGGAGGGCAGTTGCTGAGGGGAGGGCGTCGGCTAGGCGGGGGGTGGGGGTGACGACGGGGCTGGTTCGATGCGGCGGTTTGTGGCTTCGGGGGATTAGGGTTCGGTTTGGCTTTGATTAAAGGAGGAGAGAGAATCGAGAGGAGGGGGAAGGTCAGAGGTGATGGGGGTTGACGGAGGGGAGGTGCGGCGACGAGGGTGGGTGGCGGCGGAGGTTTGAAATTGAGAGGAGCGCGATTTTGACCCCGTTGACCATGATTTGGGAAAGTGAGAGGGAAACTAGGGTTAGAACATATATTTAAATTATATTATTTAAATATTTTTTATTTCAAAAAGGTAACTTTATAATACGAACTCGAAATCAAGCCTACCGACTGTCGCCCCTAGCTAATTACCCCCATTCCGAACACAATGGGATATGCCACATAGGCTAATTCGATCGTTTCGATCAGTTTTCGCCAAAATCAACATATAACTCTATATATCAAATTTGAACGCGCATTTCAATTTACTGGGGTCACATACGAACTCGAAAAATTCCAGAAAAATATTTTCTAGCTTCGTATTGACGATACGGTCCTAACAAAACTAGTTTCGCCGAATTCCGAGACCATTTGAAAAATGACCATTTTCCAGTCGATTAAAATCAACAAAAACTGGTCAAACGCGTTTTCCTTTGCCACGCTCACATATTGATTCGAAAAATTATGAAATTTGAAACCTAGCAATAACTTGAGATCGCGAATCCAAAGAAAGTGGTTTCGTCGAAAACCGAGGTCGTTTGCAAAATTTCCATTTTTAAGGGCCAGAATTCCATAGCGACTATTCTGAAAATTCAACTACACATAACTTTTGATTCCCGCTATGAAATCTTGATTTCCCGGATTCGTTGGAAGGATATTCTCAATTGGATTCAAATATTTTTGGTTTCACTAAAATCCGGTTTATCTTGAATCCTATACATTCATTTGAATTTTGAAATCGAATTATCGAACTACCGCGCCATTTTTAATTCCTTTTATATATAAAAATAAAATATTTATATTCAAAACGTCGAGCTATATAAATATATACGTTCGAATTCTATTCAAAATAAATTTCTCGTCGTTATTATTTAAAATAATTCATTTTAAATAATCAAAATTCATTTAAAATTTCCAAAATAAAAATTTTAAATTGGCCCAGATTTCCGGGTTATTACATGGTAAAGTTGTAAGATAAAGTATATTAATGAAATTCAAGTATGTCCTATACCTCTGCCGCATTTGAAGGAAGAAATCAATCCTCTTTCCATCTTCATATTTTCTGTGGATGCATTATCAAATAAAGATGTTTTTAGTTTTAAGCAAAAGTTTTACAATACAAACATATAAGTGGTTATTAAGTATTTAGAATTCAGTAATCAGCAAATGTAATTAGCATTCAATAATGACATTCAGAATTTAGCATTTAAAGAAATATAACCTTTAATATCATACATAAATGGATTAAAGTCAAATGATTACCAAATAATTCAAGGTGTCAGGTAATTGGAATCAAGTGTAAAGGACAGAGTAAAAAACAAAATTTGTTGACGATGCATAAAAACAGAACATGATACTAATAAAACATAAATAAAAGTAATGGTTGTTGAGAGTTCAATCTGAATGCAAACAACAAAAATGGTAAAGTTGTAAGATAAAGTATATTATTGAAATTCAAGTATGTCCTATACCTCTGGCGCATTTGACGGAAGAAATCAATCCTCTTTCCATCTTCAGATTTATTGTGAGAAAAAACCAACAACGTAATCAACCAAAAATAAGTGTAGAAAAACATTTGCTCCATGTAGCATAAAGCCATATCACAACATGAAACTGACCAAAAAAACAACCTCTAAACTGAAAGATACCACTACTGTGGCCACCTGCTAGGACCAAGTTTCAGGTGTTGAAACCATAAGAAAACTTATTCTTGTAAAATTCAAAGTAGGAAAAAGGTTAGAAGAAACCGTAAAATCATCACCAAAAATTTGAAGAAAATAGTAACAAAACACAATTATCTCTCAACTATAGATTAATGAGTCGAGAAAGTTAAAGTTCTCTGCCTCTGATATTTTTGTCATGGTGGAGAGAGAATCATATGGTGATGGGATAAACCTATAAATTAATAAATAAATCCATAAGGTAAATTAGAAGAATACCACAATTGATTTGCTGGATCTTCATCATTGCAGGTGTAAGAGCCAGATTTGGTAAATTGAAACCCTCGCCTGAAGTTATTGAACGCAGATGAAATCAGAAAAAATAACGGATTCACAAAATTGAAATGATCATCTAAAGTAACATAATTCGTAAATCTCACTGTTGTAAAGTGAAATCAGAAAGTTAATAATTTCGTAAAAATCGGCAGAAAAAAGTACAAAATTGAAACCCTCACCTGAAGCATCGTTCAACCTTGCGATTGGGTTTTAACGCATGAAGTAGACCTCAGGTTTTGATGAAGATGTGGTGGAAGGAACTAATAAAATTGCTTTTAATGTAGAAAGCATAAGAGATTCAAAATTAAGGGAAGAAGGGAAGGCACGTGGAGATAGAGATCCGTTGGAAATTAAAGAAGAAATAAAAGATTACTTTTACGATGAGTAACCAGGAGATTAAAAAAATACGAAGAACTGTGTAGAAGCGAGAGACAGAAAGAGAAAACTGCGGAGGCAATAATTACACCGCATATAAAAAAAGAGGCTCGCACATTCTCGACAAAACTTTGGGGGAATGAGTTTGGGCGGGAAAATGGAGGAATCAACGGATGTGATGTTGCCACGTAGGCATAGTGGCTTCTGCTTTAGTATATATTAACATTGGCATTAATAAATTTTATAATAAGATTTATTTTACTTAAGCATGATTTTACAGCTCTCCTTTTCTAGTACGAAAAATTTTAAGTGGGAGAGATCTTAATGACCTAGAAATTTTGGCGTTTAAAAAATTAAATAAAATAAGATTTGATGTAAAATAAATATTTATATTTGTAATTTTGTCTATTTTGAACAATATGTGCGAACCATTTCATGAATTTATAAACCAACGTGATTTACAATACTAATCGATTTGCATATTTAGTGTTAAAATTCCTTAGTTGTTTAAAAATGAACACTATGGAAAGAGTTGTATTGTTACTAATTCAGTTTGCAATTTAAGTAAGAAATGAATTTAATATTTATCGTGTAATTCGGTTAAGAAGAAAATGCATGTTTATATTTAAATATGAACTTGAACCTTTGTCTTGAACGTAGCATTCACTTTTAAAATGAAATGGTGTTTGTAAATATAAGCTTAAACATTTTGCCAAGTTTTAACGGTACTACAAGTTTTGAACCATAACGATGAAAATAGAATTAACTTGAAATAAATCTTGAATGCAATTAAGAAACAATTTATTGATTTGAACAAAGGGTTACTGGTAAAATATCGTTAAAACTAATTTATTTCAAATCAAGCCATTAAGTATAAATAACATAATAAGACGTTAAATTAATTTCAAATACAAGTTTGAAGTTTAATAGTGATTAATTGTGAACCGCTAAGTTTAAATTTATTACGGTATTATTTATAGTACAATTAATGTAATTAAAAACCAAGAATGAAACTCGGACAATACAAGCGGTGTAATCAAACCAGAAAGTTAACCCATATTTATGTGGAATGCGCAATAAAAAGAAAGCAATAAATTGTCAAATAAATTCGTATATTTGTGTTACCATTTGAATTTAATTTATGGTTTATAATGGTTAAATTTATAACATTCTAAAATAACGTAAAACAACGCTGTTTATTAGTTCACATTTTTGCATAGCATACTGTTCATAAGAAACAAATAAAGTTTTCCTCCTTTGAAAAATATATGGTAGACAACAATATATGACCAAATCTGGTCTAAATCTTGCCATATCAGTACAGAGATTTGTGAATAATACACCAAGGATTTTGAACAGTCTGTGTACAGGGAATCCAATGTTGTGCACAAATAAATTATTTTGAATGGCAGGAATAAATAAAGATCCTCTATTTTTGCATACCACGTGTTACCTTCTTCCCGTAGCTAGTTTCTCTTCATTGCATTATAAATTCATATGTCCTCTTCGTCAGCTCGCCAGGTCTCTCTTCATTTTCCTTCACTGCTGAAAAACTTCTTCTTTAAATGCTTAATTTAAACTCTTCCTTATTATGAAGACAGCTACACCTTCATCCCTTTCAATTTTCTACAGCTAAAATGTGTGTATCCCAAATTGAACCCATTCTTGCCCGAAACACAGTCTCTCCCTCCTCACGCACCGACCAAAGTTCTGCTGAAGCTTTACCCTGCCATACACAAGACCTCCCAACCTTTCACCAAGCCGTAACCCTCTCCAATTATCTTTGTTCCTACATGAAACTGCCTCTACTCTTCAATTACACAGCTCCGCCATTTTCCACGCACCCACCAATAGTGTAACAACCTGGAAAATCCGAGCCAATTTAAAATTTTTATTTTGGCAATTTTAATGAATTTTGAATATTTAAAATGAATTATTTTAAATAATAACGACGAGAAATTTATTTTGAATAGAAATAGAATGTATATATTTATATAGATCGTCGTTAGAATATAAATATTTTATTTTAATTATAAAAGGAATTGAAAATGGCGCGGTAGTTCGAAAATTCGATTTCAAATTTCAAATGAATGTACAGGATTCAAAATAAACCGGATTTTAGCGAAACCAAAAATATTAGAATCTATTTGAGAATATCTTTCCAACGAATCCGAAAAAATCAAAATTTCATAGTGGGAATAAAAAGTTATGTCCAGTTTAAAATTCAGAAAAGTCGTTGTGGAATTTATATATATTTTAGTGAATATTAGGCTCACATCCCTATTTTGAAACTTAATTAGGCTCACATCCGGTCATAAACTTATTGTAAATTAGGTCCCTATTTTCTGAAAAGTCATCAAAAAAATATAAAAAAAAAATAAAAAAATCACGTAAATTCGTATTTAAATAAAACATGTAAACACTAAAAAATTCAGAACAAAAAACCATCAACGAAGGCGTCAAAAATCAAAAAAACAAAAAAAAACGAAATTTCCAGTTAAATGCATAATAGTATGCACATATATCACTTTCCTGCATACATCCGTGCATATTTTTCACTACATACATCTTCGTTGATTTTTATTCATGCAAATAAATGCATACATGTGCGCAAAAATTTCAAATACTTGCATACATTTGTGCAGGTTTATTTTCAGATTTTAATCTGAAAACAGCTTACAGAAAAGTTGCATACATATATGCAATTATCAGTAATAATTGCATAAATGTATGCAACTATTTTTTTTCGATTTCCGTAGATTCCTGACATTATTTCCATATTTTAGAATTTTTTTTTTATGAACGTACGCACATTTTTTTTTAAAAAATACAAAAAGGAGGAAAAAATAAAATAGGGGGCGGGTTTAAAAATTTTCAGAACTTTGTTTTTTTTTATAAATTAGGTCCCTACTTTTTATACTATAAAAATGTTGCACACATGTGTGCATTTTTTTGAGAAATTTGCACATTTGGATGCAAATAAAAATGAACTGAAAAATTATGTTAAATCTATCCGCTGGAATAACTGCAATAATTGCATATATGCATGCAATAAAATCAAAAAGGTGCATAATATTATGCATTTAACTGCAGTTTTTTCTGTTTTTTTGCTGTTTTCTTCTTTCTGACATTATTTTTGTTGTTTTTTGAACTGAATTTTTTTATAATGCGTAATATATTTTATTACTAATTTACGAATTTTTTTTATTTTTTTTAATTATTATTTTATAAGTTTTGAAAACAGGGACCTAATTTACAATAAGTTTATGACCGGGTTTTTTTTATATTTTGAAACTTAATAGGGACCTCTAAAAAACGCACCCTATATTTTAATATATATAAAGGCCCTTAGAAATGGAAATTTTGCAAACGACCTTCGTTTTCGACGAAACCACTTTTGTTGGATCCGTGATGTCAAATTATTGCTAGTTTCAAAATTCGTAATTTTCTGAATCAATATGTGAGTGTGGCAAAGGAAAATGCGTTTGACCAGTTTCAGTTGATTTTAATCAACTGGAAAATGGCCATTTTTCAAACGGTCTCAGAATTCGACAAAATTAGTTTTGTTAGGACCGTATCGTCAATACGAAGCTAGAAAATATTTTTCGGGAATTTTTAGAGTCCGTATGTGGCCCCGGCAAATTGAAATGCACGTTCAAATTCAATATATAGATTTATATTTTGATTTTGACGAAAACTGGTCGAAACGATCAAATCATTCTACGATACATATCCCATTGTGTTCGGAATGGGGGTAATTAGCTAGGGACGACAGTCGGTGGGTTCAATTTCGAGTTCGAAATTAAAAGTTGCT
This sequence comes from Allium sativum, assembly GCA_030737875.1. NCBI lineage: Eukaryota > Viridiplantae > Streptophyta > Magnoliopsida > Asparagales > Amaryllidaceae > Allium > Allium sativum. The sequence continues at coordinate 633,059,714 of CM060919.1, forward strand.
TTTTGAAATTAAATAATTAATTAAATAAATAAATATATATATATATTAATATACCCTCTCTCCCTCCTCCCCCCTTTATTCTTTCAGACGAAATCGAAAATGAAAAAAAAACCGCGTTGCTCGCCCCTCGATTAAACGTCGCCGCCGCCCAGGTGGGCCACCGCGCCCCCTCCCTCACCTCCTCCTCCTCCAGTAGCCTCTCTCCTCTTCCCCCTAGCCTGACACGAAGACCCAAACCAGCGAGCCCACCGCGCCACCTCGATCCCCCCTTCCTGCACCTCGCGCGACCTCCCCCTCTTCTCCCCTTGCCGTTCGAACACCCCCTCCTCCTCTGGAAATCAATGTAAGTTTTACTTTCAATTTTAAACAGTTTTTAGATGTTAAAAATATATATTCTTTTAAATCAGTTTTTTTAGGAGTATAGAAGGAAAACTGAATTTTTATATATTAAGAAAAATTGAATTTTTATTATATGTGAAGTATAAAAATATAATTTTTATACTAGCGGCATAATAAAAATATAATTTTTATATAAATATGATAATAAAAATATGATTTTTATTAGATGTGAAGATAAAAAATATGATTTTTATATTATAGAAAGAATAAAAATACGGTTTTTATATTATATAGATAGTAAAGATTTGATCTTTATTATATGAACAGTGGTATAAAAATAGAATTTTTATCCATATAGCGTAGTTATAAAAATGTGATTTTTATATACATAGCAACAATATAAAGATGCGATTTTTATATATGTAGTGAATAAGGGGAACGAAAGTGACAAAAGGCGAGAACGGCGAAGATTTCCTACATATGAAGAGTCGTGGCGTTTGGTTTAGCTTCTAGGTGAGAACTTCTCACTTTAATTCTTGTTTTCTAGTTAAAATTATATACTAGGATGCAGACGGTGCTTAGCAGCACCCGACACCCGTCGTCCACAGACCATGGACGGCTTGTATGTTTGATTGTATGTTGTTGTGAAAATTGATTGTGTGATGTGGAATGAAATAAAATATTTTTATAGTTAAAAATATTTTATAGTTAAAAATATAATTTTTGACGTGTAAATAAAATAAATATTCATTTACAAATCAGACGATTTGTTTATGTACACGGATTTGACTGATATTGATTGGGACGATAAATTTTACACATCGCCCAACTACACCAATAAAAATTTGTGTTTGTTGAATTGAAATCCCACACAGGTGTTGGGATGATATTTAGTGTACACTAATCCCAATTATTTAGTTGTATGTCGATCGATTGGTCTACAGACTGTATAAGCGTTAATTATTTATATTTAATGCTTATGCAGTTGTGTGGTGCACTCCGGATGATGGTTGATTATTTATCGTTGCTATTATATACATGTGTTGTATGGAATCCATATAATTAACATTATATGGTAATTGATTGGGCCTCATTCCAATTTGGAAAATAAAGGATGTTATAAATGAAAATTCATGTGTTGAATAGAATATATATTTATGTGTTGAATAAAAGAAAATTAATGTGTTGAATCAAATATATATTCATGTGTTGAATAAAAGAAAATTCATGTGTTGAACGAAATATTTTAACAATAAAATTTACATCTTTATCATATACAAAATTAGAAACTAACTGGAAACTAGTTATGATGAGTGGTTTCCTGGGTATTGATCTGATGTTGGTTTCGGCCTTCGGGGTTAATACTTAGGGAATCGTTCTCTTACTAATTTACGGTTGGAGTCTGATTAAGAATTAAATGATAGAAATCATAATTTTATAAAATATATTAAATAACAAAAATAGTCATGTGTTGACAATACTCATGTGTTGAGAATATCCATGTGTTGAATAAGATAAAAATTCATGTGTTGAAGAAAATATTCATTTGTTGAATAGAATAACGAAGTTATTGAAATATATAAAGCCGTGTTGATTAGATTGCGCCATTTCGACGCGAACGATATTTATATCGATTATATTCGTTTTTATAATGAATATAGAAAAGGAAGTGATTTCGAAATCTAATATAACATTTTGAAAATATTATCATTTATATACTAATGATATGGAATATTCAATTTTGATTTAAAATTGAATATGAAGTTGAAATAGTTTTGAAAACGAATTATAAAATACGTTTTGAATTGAAATCGACGATGTATATATAATATATATATTATTAAATGGCCTGAATAGAACACGCCGCGCCGCGGCAGTTCGCGAATTTCGACCATTGACTTCGAATTGGCGTTACGGGAAATCCGAACGTCGAATTCTCCTGAAACCGTAACCGTTGGGTTCGTATCGAAAAGAGCTTTCTAATGAATATTAGAAATTTGAAATCTAATGGTTGGATTTGGAATTATGTCCAAATCAAATTTGGAAAAGGTCGCTGTAAGTGTCGTTCGACGACCGTTATTGGAAATCGATTGTACGGGCCTTGATAAAATTATTAAAAATATTAATAATTTGTGTAAAATCATAATATATGAATTGGGAAGAACTGGGATGAAAAATCCCATATTTAAAAAGGATAAAAATATATTTTTATCGAAATGAACTAGTTATGAACTAGAATTATAATCCAATATTTTTGAATAAATAAATTGGATTTGAAGTGGTTTTAAAAATAATCAGAATTTCCAATATACGAATTGGAATGGATTTGAATCGAAATTATCTTCGGAATATTTCGATGTTGGATTTCGTGATTATACAGATATGGTTGTGGAAATTTGAAAGATATATTTATATCGTTATTTCCAATACGATATTTGTTGGTTTCAGAATTTGATATTGAATATAAGCCGATATATTTTCTATTCAGGGCCTTGTATTTAATATCAAATTGGTTTTTGGGTTTATCGTGAGCGGTGTTTTGAATAACACTTGTTCTTTAACCCGATTATGGGATTTTGGGTTGTTGTGAACCGTGTTTTAAATGACATTGGTTCTTTAACCCAGTTAAAGATAAGATTAACCTCTTAGCTTTGAATAATCATCAATATTGATTTGTGGGAAGATTAAAACTAAGTGGAGTTTTAATGAATCTTTAATTAGATTGAAATGATCGAGAATGGAGTATCACCAGTTTTGCTCCAAGCGATAGTTAAATCTTTAATTAGATTTGAACGTGAAATGGTAATTGATATTTACTGATAACACCGTAGTGTTAGATATGGAGTATTACTAGTTTAAGGATACATAAATTTATATGATTTCAATCATATAAATTTAAAATATATTTAAATGTTTTTTTTAATTTATTCTACTTTAAATTAGTAATTAACAATCATCATCAACACCACAACCAACATCCGCTGCTGCCGACTCCAAGAACAAAAATCAAGCAAGACTTCACACAGTCAAAACAATCACCATACATCGTTCAATTCATACCCTTACCTATACCAGAAACTGCACCTCCAATACTCTAATCACGCAAACAGTAAACAACAGTCAAAAATCTGTAAACCCAATTTGCAAGTCGATCATTCAACACCCAACCAGCCATGTACAATGCTTCTACCACAAACAGAAAATCCATGTCCCCTCCTGTACATATAACACATACACAAACAGCCTACTCCTCCCACTCTTTACCAAACCCGAAATCCGTAATACAACCTTCAACACTTCACAGAACATAGCGCAGGCTATCCATCACCAATCTCACACCACAGACCCAAAATTGTCTTCAACATTCCACTGCCAAAAACAACCACCACCCTTTTTAAAAATCATCACAACTCTATCACAGTTACAATTTTCTACGACTACAAAACCCATAATCTTCCTACCCAAAAATCTGCCTAAAAACTCCTCTGCCATTGACCGAGTTCTTACAGCAATGTGACCATTAAAAAACTCATACCATCACGTTCCAAGCTACCACAAACCGATGTTGCTTCTGCCTCAAACCATACTTCAAACTATTAAAGTTCTACCACCCCTAACAAACAAAACAAGTGTTGAACCCCCATCCGCGTTCAAGTTCCACTAACAACTCATAACTTCTGAAACACACGCATTCATCAACCAGTGCCAAACTGCTATACAATAACTCCATCATCTCCGAACATCATCTTCCCCTTGCCCCTTAACAACATCGCATCCTCTGCACCGTTCATCAAACTTCTCCAATAGACCTCACCAACGACAAATCCATCTACTTCAAGAAACAGTGCTCATCTGAACTCATCACCCACCAAAACCAGACATCGGTTCCACGCAACTCATCCATCACTCTTACAATCTGATCACCGAAACCCTAGCCTCCTGCATCCACACTATTTCATAATCGCACCACTTCAGACAATCTCCCCATCCATCAAACCACCATCAGCCATCGCTGCATCAACTCCAACTCGAAACCCATAGCCTCTCCACCACAAACGACAATCGTCTTCTAACTCAACAAAAAATCCAAACAAAAAATCGGAAACCAAATCTACAACCTCTCCATCGTCAATTTGACAAAGTCGCACCTAGCAGCCGAAACCAGATCTACAACCACCCTACGTCACCAACTACTACCAATCCCGCAGAGCAAAATCGAAAACCCGAACATAAAAAAATCTGAAAATCTGAGAAATCAAGACCGGAAACCCGAGTCACCGAGAATTCAAACTATTCCAAGCAAACACACTTCGATCTGAAAACCGAATAGCACCACAATCCCAACATCTAAGTGCGAGAGATTTTGATTTGAGAGTAGATTTGGTTCAGAATTACATCGATTCAGAAAAGTGAAAATAAAAAATAAAAATAAAGGGGTGAGTTTTAATTTCAGAAAAGTGGAATTGAAACTAAATAAAGCAATACCATGTTGTCAGCAAGCCTCTCTCTATCTCTCTGTATAACCAAGCTCTGATACCATGTTAGAATTTGATATAAAGAGAAGAGATTGATAAAACGATAAAGCATAAAGGACTACATTGTTATTGCTTTATTGATTGATTATTACAAAAGATACTTTTTACATTGTCAACCCTTGCCTCTATTTATACATAGTTTATCCTTATCTAAAACAAAATTCTAGATAAGAATAATCTAGAGTATATTTGGGTCCATTATAATAAATAATTCTATACCAGATATAAATCCAAATCAATGCAATTAAATAAAGGCAACATATCTTCTAGCATATTCTCTAACAAATTCTACTTTTTGAAATTTTCATACCGTAAAATTATTTTAACAACTATGGTAGAGTTATTGGACCATATTTAGTAAACCATATCCTAATTTAAGGAGAATTAGAAATCAAAGATCTTAATAGATTTTCACATAACTATGTTTTAGATATCCAATTTTATTATTTCAGTTGTCTTATTCTTCACTACTACTAAGCTAAAAACAACTAGCATATAAAAATTAAGTCGTTCTACTGAGTTGCTTTTTGTGAGCAGGTCGTACGTTGTAGAAAAAACCCAATAGTGATCTATTTTAACTATTATATTTAAATCATAAAAAATACATGTTTAAAACAAATGCTTTAAACAACCCCGTGTGCGTAGCACGGGTTCACACTAGTAATAATATAAGATTGAGAATTACGCAACTATTAAATCGAGGGTTACCTTAAGAGGAAAACGAAAGCGATGAGTGCTAGAATTGGAAGATCTGAGAAAATCGCAGGAATAAAGGGTTTTCGGAAAGGAAAAGCAATGCGGCCTAATCTTGTTTCATTTTGAAATCACAAGCCGTGAAGGGAACGATAACTGGGCTTGTGATTTGGAACGGTAGCGTCATAGCAAAGTTAGGAAATACGTTAACTTATTTGCACGCAAAATTATATATTTAAAATTATCAAAAATATTGGAAACACTTCAGTAGATATAGAAACACTAGATAACTGTTTCAAGCCTAGACACTAAAAAGGTGTTTCAAGTAAAAAGTATCATATGTTTCAAATTTACCAATTTGGTGTAGTGGATGGTAGGATATGGATGCAAAATTAGTTGCTTCACACCTCTATTCATAGAAGTATGAGAGTTATGGATGAAAATGTTTTCAAAAATTTGCATTCATATAGACCTACCAGTATATTTAGGATATTTTCCATCACGTTTTTCAAAAGTGTTTTCAAAAATAAAATGCAAATATATAGGAGGATTCGATTTAGAGTCGTTATGGATACATCTTTTATAGCTGCAATGCATTATGTACACCATGCACATGCACATTTGTTTGCAAAATTTAGGTGGACACTAATCAGTTGTTTAGTTTAGGAAAATTAGGCACCAACGCCATGACTTAGTCATTGGTAAAATTTCTGGATGTAATTTCTTTTAAGGGGGCGGGAGAAAATGTAACAATCCAGAATTTTGGCAATAGTTAATTCAATTATTTAATTAGACTCTGAAAATGGAATTTTTGCAATAGATGGAATTTGACCACAAAACTTCACCATTGCGTTTGTGATGGAATTCTGGTCAACTTTCATGTTTAGAATTTCACGAACGGAGTCCGTATGAAAAAGTAACAAAAAAAATACGAAAACGGACGAAAAATTAATCAGAAGAATATCTAACTAACCTATAGCATTTATAACCAGCCCTCTACGACAACCAACCCGTACATCCTGCATCGAACAAGGAAATGGTGCTCTGTATGACGTGCCAAGCCGATACAGGACAATCATCATGGTACTATAATTTGAAACAGAACATGTCGAATAACTCAGAGCGTTGGATAATATATAATAATAAAATACACAATAGGATATAGCAATGAAGCACAACTGAACAGAGAATCAAATTTCCATAAAAGCATAAAATCTTGAGTACAGTACTTCTTGATACAAGAATCTCTGAATAAAATATGCCTCACTACATCCCTCAGAGTTTCAGTAACATCAACATACAGCAGAAATAGAGAAGAAATGGCTAAAATAGTAGGCAGTAATAATATGCCAGCCTCCTGTCGTCACAGCCCAGAAACACCGACACCAAACTTGCTATTTGCTACTCTGTCTATACACCATCAAATTAGTGAAAAACCCAAGGTAATAAAAGGGAAACATAAAACATTGAGTCAGACAATAGTCTTACTGAGTGATAAAATAGCTAACAACAGTTACATAGAATAATATGAGTATAGGCAGATCGACCCTTCGATCTACTCAACAACTGTTAAGTTAACATGTGAAAACGATCTATCATATGTCACATCAAAAATAGGAAAGGACTACCCAAATCCCACTTCTCTTCAACATCCTACGTTGATGGCCTACCCAGAGAAAATAGAGAAGAAAACATAAAGTTAACCATAGTATCCAATATCCTAGATATCACCGACTACAGCCGTGAATCCATCAGTTATCGAACTTGCATTTCACTGGTTAAAAGAGCTAATGGAAAACCCAAGTTCTAGCCAAACTGCCATACGCCATCGTGACATGTATGTTTTTCCCAAACGCCTGAGACAACTAGATCACTCTTACCTGAGCGATCCAAGGTACTCGATCCTACCTGATAGTTACAGGCGTCCCCATGATACCTCTTCTTTGCATCCGCTAGAATCTTCGATAACTAACGATTCCTTAGCACTTCAAATCTGTCGAGCCTTTCTCCTATGCGATTTCACTTCTTTAGTCAAGCTGCCTCTTAAACTAATTCCATTATTATCCCTAGTTAACTTCTACCTGAATTAACCCATCGTCAAATTATATCGTATCCCATCCTACGACCATTGTCGCATCAACTCAGCTTCAACCACTCCTTCCTGATTCACTATCAAAGCACCAATCACCTTTGAGTTGCACATCGATCATCTGAAGTCTATTTCAATCCAAACTTCACAAGCAACTTCAGGAAGCCACCGTCATTACGCTCCCCAAGATCCAACACCATATGGTCTCCCTAGGTGGGTCGGTGTCGACCTATCCATTTCTCCAATTTGGCTAAGTGGTTGGCCCCATATCCATTCTTGTCTTGTGTACATCTTACCGGTCCGATCTCCAAACGTTTCAACATTCGTAATAGCTTTTACCAGTCCACTCACATCTCGAGCAATCAGCTTTCGACCCATCACAAATCAAGTCCGACTGACTTGAAATTTTGTAGGAAGCTTCAATTTACCAACACAAAGCCACGCCACCAAAAATAGCGGCCACTCGACACTCCACCATGGATCGGTGCCGACTCATCATGGGTCGGTGCTGACCTATGCACTTAGTGCAAGAAGGCACCAAATATTTCGTGCCCCTCTCCCTTGTCTTCTAGAGCGCCTTAGCCAAGTTTCGTTTGAATCAGATCATCTAAACCTCTGGTTTACTCTGTTCTTCAATCCTATGATTCTACGGTGAGCAATCTAACATGCAACTCAAGCAAAGCAATCAAAACAGACATCAATTCATACATCAATGATCATACAAACATGAAAAATTCGTAAACATATCATAATCATAAGATCTAGCATGATTTCGATTTAAACATATGAATAAACATGATTAATCTAATAGGTATCCGGTTAATATGATCAAATTAGGTTTCCTAGGGTTTCTAAATCTAAGTTAAACATATATGATCAGACTAAGGTGATTTTAACATGAAACATATGAATATGATTCTAATTTACCCATACAATCTGTATCTTCCACGTGATAGATATCTATCACTCACCAATTTCATAATATGATGTAAAATTGATGAAATTAGATATGGACGGCAATGAAATCCCCCAAATATGGTGCAATCTGATGTGATCTAATCTACTTTGATGATGATGATCTACTTTTCACTAATGACCATCTATCTTCTAGATGCAATCTACGATGAATTTGATTGAAGAAAAACGGAGAAATAGTGTTTTAGGCTGAACCGGAGAATCACATACCTCAACCTAAAACTTAAAATGAAGAGAGTAACCCTAGTTATCTACCCAAGTCCCCCTATATATAATTTTTTGGTCACAGGTCTAAGGGGCTTGGCTAATCAGCTCATTAGCTGCTGACCAGTCTGTCTAAACGCAAGCTGAAAATTAAATATGTGATTCCTTCCAAACCGCTAAATCAAATCCTTCGTGTGACCACTCTACGAAATCATAAACCACCATTCTGATCCAATCAAATCAATCTTAGCACCTGATTTGATTATTATCAAAAGTTATAGCCCAAACAGTGAACTTAAGGGCAAAGTGGTCATACTTAAATTCGGTAAAAAAATCATGGACATGTTCACATCCGCATGAACAACATATCAAAACTGAGAATGATCTGACCATTAAAAAAATTATTATTTTACGATAGGTCGATACGTATGATATGGGTCGTTACATTCTCCCCCCTTTATGAATTTCACCCCGAAATCCCAAGCAACCACAACATCCCGCATACCTACCGTCCACGAGTAACCAATCTACCATCCAATCTCGCATTAACCATCCACTCAATCAAAACTTATCCTAGCATGCGGAATTATAATAGCACAAGACATAGTGGCATAAGAAAGATACGATATATAGGACATACCACTTGAAGAGTTCTGGATGGGTCGACTTCATACTCTCTTCTGTTTCCCACATGCAATCGTCATCATTCTCTCTTCATTGTACCTTGACTAGCTTAACAACCTTCCTCCTAAGTTGTTTCGTGTCATTCCCCACGATGCGAAGCAGCTTACGAGGCTTAGAAACTTTGGATTCGACTTCAAAACCTTCAAGTTGATTAGGAGATACCATAACACTCGAGTCGTGCACGAATATCCATAGAACTGATACATGAGAAACATTATGCACACTTACCATCTTCTCAGGTAAGTCCAATCTATAAGCGACCTTCCAAATACGCTCGATAATCAGAAACGGTCCAACAAACCTTAGCGCTAACTTTTCCTTTCTTTCCAACATGAAGGGTATTTCTAAGAGGTGAAATCTTAATGAACACCAAATCTTCAACTGAAAATTCCAAATAATTTCGTCGCTTATCGGCATAACTTTTCTGATGATCTTGGGCTGCTTTCATTCGTTGCCGGATGACTTCAATATTATCCGTAGTTTCCCTTTTCATCTTCGGCACAAGTACCAACTTCTCTCCAATCTCTAACCAACAAGATAGAGAGTTGCACAATCTGTCATACAACGCCTCATATGGTGCCATTCCAGTAATCGATCGATAACTATTATTATAAGCAAACTCGACAAAATGCAGATGGTCTTCCCACGATCCTCTAAAATCCAATACACAAGCTCTTAGAAGATCTTCTAATAATCAGTTAAATCTTTCAGTCTAACTATCTGTCTAGGGATGATAAGCTGTACTCATACATAGCTCGATTCCCAACGTTTTTTTTCAAATTCTTCCAGAAGCCACTGGTAAACAACGGATCTCGATCACTAACTATTCTCTTCGGAATTCTAGAAGCCAATGGCTGTAACAATCCATTCGACTTCTTCTTCTCTGCTTTAATCAACCGACAGTTCATACACTTCGAGATAAATTTCCCGACATCCTGTTTCATACCTTCCCAATAGTAGACTCGCTTCATATCTTGATATATCTTATTAACTCCTTGATCACTACAAGAAAATGTGTTATACACAGCAATATTGGACAGCGTCTCTGCCCAGAATGTTGTCAAAAGTATACGCTAAAATATAAATTAAAAATCTAAATGCTGCCTAAGTTAACGCGCTTCGTTTTGAGTGTTCTCGCCTTCTTTTCCTTTCTGTCTTTAGTTAACGTGCTTCATTTTTTAGGGTTGTCGCCTTATTTTTCTTTCTCTAACATAAGACAAACTACCCACTTTCCCCAAATTTTTTTAAACCCAATTAAAATCCTAAAAATCCTCGAATCTGTAACGACCCGCATTCTACGCATCGGAAGATCGTAGAATATTTAGTTCTTCTTCGTGTGAAGTCGTATGGTCGTGTACTCTTGGGAAACGACTAGTGGGGTCATTTCCCATGTTCATGATTTTTGTCGATTTTTAAATGACCATTTTACCCCTAGCTGATCTTGTTTCATCCATAACTTTTGATTCGTAAGGAGTTTTGACCTGAAACCACTTCCATTAGATTCGTTTGATGGATTACCTTTCCGTAGAGTGGTCATAATAGCCAAACAGACTTAACGTTTGGGAGATATGGCTGAATTAAGGTTTAGAGGGTTAAAAACAGCTAATTGGGCTTAACCGAGTGATTAGAATCTAGGCCCATTAGGGGATTTCGGGATTAGAGGTATTTAAGGCCTGCTAGGATTAGAATTTCGGTTTTTCACTCATTTTCCATCCGCCACAAACCCTCTCTTCAACCTAACAATGGCCTCCAGCATCTAAAAACACCTCAAATCACTTCTTAATCAAGTTTTGGCTTAAACTACATCAAATCAAGGAGAAATAGCACCATTTCAGAGTTAGAGCTGCTGTTAGACATCAGTATTCGTGCCAAATAGAGTTTCATTTCAAATCTGAGTTTTACTTGTAGCAAAGGTGAGTGATTAGCATTGTTTTGACACTAATTGCAGTTAATTAGGGTGATTAGCATTAATCAGCGAATTTATTCATGTTAAAAATCTGGAAAAATATTTATAAATTCTAAAATATTGTTTTATACCTCTGTTAGAAATTTGGGTTGATTTGGTTAAGTTTTGTTAATCCTATGATTAGTTTTGCTTAAACATGTTTAATGGAAAATATGGGGTTTTGGCTATATTTGGTCCGTTTTAACATATCATATTGTTGTTTTGGTGTTTATGAATGATTATACATGTTGCTATGACTGTTTGGAATGTTTTACGATTGTTTAGAAAAGTTAGATTGGTGGAAAACGCCGTCGTATGGCGTAAATAGCTCGCTGCAAGAGTTGCAGGAATATGGACAGGATCGGATCGCCCCCACACTTGGACCGTGAGGAAGGAGCACGATCCGCCCACTTGGACCGTGAGGAAGGAGCACGATCCACACACCTGGACCGTGAGGATGGAGCACGATCCGCACACTTGGACCGTGAGGAAGGAGCACGATCTGCACACAGCGACCGCGAACAAGACCACGATCCGCACACCGCGACCGTGAGGAAGACTACGTTCCGCACATCACGACCATGAGGAAGACAAGGAGCTTGGACATGAGAAGACTAAAACCCGAGATGCAAAGGTAGTCCAAATGGAAGTTAGAGCTCAGGATCCAGATGGGAACCAATGAGTTCACTTCATGGTTGGGCTTTGCTGCGGGACGTGTGCAAAGGGGTTATCGATATCCATAACTTTGGTTCACCACTGAAGAAAAGGGGGAATATAGACGAACCAGAGCTAGGATGGTTGGCCCATTTGGGTTACTGACTATGGACCAGTGCAGTGGGGACAGTGTAATACTTGTACGGAGTTGCCGTCATAGCCCCAAAAGAGCAAAGTGGGTCGTAGCAATAGTTGTACGGAGTTGCCGTCATGACCCCAAAGATTTGGTGGCCAGGGAAATGGATATCGTATGCTTTACGCACTGAGTGAGAGATGTGAGGATTGTTGCTATGCTTGACTTGTTTGCCTTCACTATGACATACACACCCCACCCCCATATCTTTACACCATTTGTTTTGTGGCACCTTAGAGTATTGTACGGTATGTAGTGCTAACTCTTTGGTTGCAAGTACATGTTCAGGTATGGTTTAGTATACGTGTTATTGTTCTGTTTTGCTGCTTATCGCTCATACCAGACTTTTTGTCTAATTCAGAGTTTTATGTCTCTTCTTATTACTCTGGGTTCTCACACGAGCAGACTAGAGACAGGTTAGATGGTATGCACGAGTAACTGATCCGTAGACGAGCAGGAGGCTTCCACGTATGATACATATAGATATTCTTCCTGTGTTGTTGAAGATCTCTGATTGGGCAGTAGTAGTGCATCTTCTACTTTAGTTTTCTTTTGCTTTAGAGACAGTTTAAAGTTGTAATACTGATGTTGGATCATAAGCTGTATTTGGATTTCCGCTGCTATGTTGGTTTAGTTTTTAGCTTATGCACTGTCTCGCCTGTTTTATGTCAAGATTATGTTATTATTATATTTTGTTCCATGCGCTGTGAGACATTCTACACGTTCCTTGTTAGTTCATTCTCTTCTTTCTTTTCTTCTGACAACCGTCCCGTGCTAGTTGGGCATGTGTACAGCGCACTTTCGGAGGAAATGTCGACTGGTCCGGGGCGGGCCGTCACACTTGGTATCAGAGCTCTAGGTTGCGTAGTTAACCTAGGGAAGTTATCAGGGAGAGATAGTGCACGTATATGAGAGCGCGTATTTGTGATTATTTTGGTTTTTAAAAGCTATATATATATACTATTAGTATATTTAAGGATGAAGTCGCACTGCACTGGCACCACTATGGAGATGGTTAATCGTTTTATCTGTACAGATTAAACGATGAGCCGATACGTAAGGGGTACCGGTAGAGGAGCCAATAATGGGAATGCTGCTGAGATGAGGACGATGTTTACTAACCTCATGAGAGAGATGCTTAGGGATGTGCAGAGGGCAGCTCCCAATGCTGGTAATGGTGGTGTCCAGTAGTGCAGGCGCCTAGGGCCGATTTCGCCAAGCTGAACAAGGATTATACTAGTCTTGGTGGGAAGCCGTTCCACGGAACGGAGTCGGCTACAGAAGTTCAAGATTGGCTTGATAGTTGTGAGCGCATCTTTGTTGATTTAGGAATCGAGGATGAAATGAAGAGAATGCTAGCATCGTCAACTGCAAGGACGAGCTATGAATTGGTGGAACACTATTAAGGCAGATACTCCAGGGAATCAAGTTACTTGGAATCGGTTTATGACTCATTTCAGCGAAAAGTTCATTCCAGCTGCTCATAGATCAGAATTGTTCAGGAAGTTCTTGGAGCTTAAGCAGAATGGTAGGGCAGTCTCGGAGTATATCGCTGAATTCGATACTTTATCGAAATATGGATTATCCCTTATCGATACAGTCAAGAAGAAGAACGAGAAGTTCAAAACTAGCTTGGATGAGTACTTGGGGGAAAGACTTGTAAACCATATTGACGAGACGTTCAAGTCTATTGTAGGAAAGGAATTAAGGTCAGAGAGCCTTTTCCCTAAGTCGAAGACTGGGGTTTCTATTGCATCTACAGAGGAGTCAAAGCCGCAAGCAGGCGGCGGAGGCAGGAATAATTCTCGAAATAAGAGGAAGCAGAACCAGGCTAAGGATGGCCAGAAAAAGAGTAAGAAAGATGTTGAGTGCTTCAGCTGTGGTAAGAAGGGCCACTATGCCAAAGAGTTTCGGGCCAAGCCAGCGGATAGGAAGTGCTTTAATTGTGGCCAAGCGGGACACCACAAGGATAAGTGTCCGCAACCCCCTAAAGAGAAGCAGATCGTGAAAGCATATGTTATTAGTGTTGTTTCTTCTTCGTCGAATGCCCCAACCGCGGCGGAGAAGGGAAAGAATGTTGTTATTCAAGGTATGCTTTCTGTTTATGATGTTCCTGTTAGAGTTTTGTTTGAAACCGGAACTTCCAGTTCTTTCATATCTAGTGACCCGGTAGATAGGTTGGGATTGGAACCCGGGATTGTCGATAGACCTTTAGTAGTGACGAACCCGATTGGTGGTTCGACTAGCCTTAGTATGATTTGCCATAATGTGGTCTTATCGAGTCATGGATGTATGTTTGTGATTGCTTTGTTTTGGGCTTTACTGGCTTTGGCATTTGGAAGTCGATTGGCTCCAAAGATACAGGGTGGTGGTAGACTGTAAGGGTTTTTTGGTGATGGTTAGAGTGGATGATGGGCGGACGGTAGTGTTTGGTGGTCTACCCAGTGAGGGGGTAATGGCTAGTTTTCTAAATTCCCTCGACATCCCGCATGATGAGTTGTCAGATGTGCCCATGGTTGGCAAGTATCCGGTCGTCTTCGAGGAAGTGACCGGGCTTCCACCACACCGAGAGATTGAGTTCCGTGTTGATTTAGTGAAAGATGCCAGACCTATAGTGATGCCACTTCGTCGTATGGCACCAAGGGAGCAGCAAGAGCTCGGGGTGCAAGTCAGTGATCTTTTGAAGAAGGGATTTATCAGAAGGAGTGTTTCTGAGTGGGGAGCATCGGTTGTGTTTGCTACCAAGGCCGATGGTTCCCTTCGATTGTGTGTGGACTACCGCGAGTTGAATAAGGTGACGAAGAAGAATAAGTATCCTCTACCGCGGATAGATGATTTGTTTGATCAGTTAAGTGGAGAGAGAGTGTTTTCTCAGTTGGATCTCGCGATAGGTTTTCATTAGCTTAGAGTGGAAGCTGAGAGTATAGCTAAAACGGCATTTCGGACGCCGTCTGGATTTTATGAGTGGTTGGTCATGCCATTCGGGTTGACCAATGCGCCAACATATTTTGTGGGTCTTATGAATAGGGTATTCAGATATCAGTTGAATAAGTTTGTTCTTGTGTTCGTGGACGATATACTTGTTTATTCGAGGACAGAGGAAGAACACAAGGAGCACTTGAGGATAGTGATGGAGGTGTTGAGAAATCACTAATTGAAAGCAAGGTTTTCTAAGTGTCACTTCTGGAGGAGGGAAGTGAGGTTCTTGGGCCATGTTGTTTCAGAAAGATATCGCTGTGGATCCTGCGAAGGTCGCTATGGTACAAGATTGGTCTACGCCCAAGAATGCAACAGACGTAAGAAGTTTCTTGGGATTAGCTGGATATTATCGTAAGTTTATCCAAGACTTCTCCAAGATAGCGGCACCGTTGACTCAGTTGACTAAGAAGAATAAAGCTTTCGTCTAGGATGAAAAGTGCGAGAATGCATTCAAGAGCCTAAAGGAAAAGTTGACAAGTGCACCAGTGTTAGTCATTCCTAAGGGGAATGAAGAGATGACAGTATATACGGATGCATGAATTGCCAGCTAGTTAAAGCTGAGCAAAAGAAGCCTAGTGGTTTGTTACAACCATTAGAAGTTCCAGAATGGAAATGGGAACAAGTATCAATGGATTTCATTGATGGATTACCAAGGACTAGATCGGGCCATGATAGCATTTGGGTGATTGTGGACCGATTGACCAAAAGTGCAAGATTTATACCCGTCAAGTCGAATAGGACGGCAGCTAAGTTAGTTGAACTATATGTAAAGTTGGTAGTGAGATTTCATGGAGTACCAAAAGGCATTATGAGTGACCGAGATCCATTATTTTCTAGGGGGTTTTGGAAGAGCTTACAAGAGGCGTTAGGATCAGAATTACATCTCAGTACCGCGTATCATCCTCAAACCGACGGACAGACAGAGAGGGTGAATCGAGTGTTAGAAGATCTTTTGTGATCTTGTGTATTGGATTTTGGTGGATCATGGGATGACCATTTGCATCTAGTAGAGTTTGCATATAATAACAGTTATCAATCCAGTATTGGTATTGCTCCATTTGAAGCTTTGTATGGAAGACCGTGCAACTCACCATCATGTTGGTTAGAGACCGGTGAGAAGTTTGTGCTTAGACCAGATGTAGTAAGTGAAACCTCAGACAAGATCAAGATCATCCAATAGCGAATGAAGGCTGCCCAGGACAGGCAGAAGAGTTATGCTGATAAGAGATGAAGAGACTTGAAATTCTCTGTTGGTGACATGGTATTCGTCAAGATCTCTCCATTAAAGAGTGTGTTTCATTTTGGTAGGAGAGGAAAGTTGGCACCAAGGTTTGTTGGTCCATTCCCAGTTCTTGAACAAGTTGGGAATTTGGCATATAAAGTTAAGTTACCAGACAAGATGGCGGGAGTTCATAACGTATTTCATGTTTCCCAGTTAAGGAAATTTGTGCATGACCTTGATATGACTATTTCACCTGGTCAGTTGGACGATGTCGAAGTAGGACCTAAGGCGGTGGGGAACCGCAAGCCGATGCGTATTGTCGAGTACGATACGAAGCTACTTCGAAGGAAAGCGGTGAAACTAGGAAAGCTTCAGTGGGGTGAGAATGAGAATGACTGTACATGGGGGACAGAGGAGAGCACTAGGAAGACGTATCCAAAACTCTTTGCCTGGTAAGGTTTTGATTGCGATTTAGTTTTCCGCATGCTAGGTTAGACTTGTTTTGCTTATTTTGCATGTTTGATTGTTGTGAATGGTTGATAGGCATGCGGGATTCATTGTTTGTTTCTTGGTTAAGGAATTTCGAGGACGAAATTTCTTAAGGGGGGGAGAATGTAACGACCCGCATTCTACGCATCGGTAGATAGTAGAATATTTATTTCTTCTTCATGTGAAGTCGTATGGTCGTGTACTCTTGGGAAACGACTAGCGGGGTCATTTCCCATGTTCATTATTTTTGTCGATTTTTAAATGACCATTTTGCCCCTAGCTGATCTTGTTTCGTTTATAACTTTTGATTGGTAAGGAGTTTTGATCTGAAACCACTTCCATTAGATTTTTTTTATGGTTTACTTTCCGTAGAGTGGTCATAATAGCCAAACGGATTTACCGTTTGGGAGATATAGCCGAATAAAGGTTTAGAGGGTTAAAAACAGCTAATTGGGCTTAACCGGGTGATTAGCAGCTAGGCACATTGGGGGATTTCGGGATTAGAGGTATTTAAGGCCTGCTAGGGTTAGAATTTCGGTTTTTCACTTATTTTCCAGTAGCCACAAACCCTCTCTTCAACCTAACAATGGCCTCCAACATCTAAAAACACCTCAAATCACTTCTTAATCAAGTTTTGGCTTAAACTACATCAAATCTAGGAGAAATAGCACCATTTCAGAGTTAGAGCTGCTGTTAGACATCGGTATTCGTGCCAAACAGAGATTCATTTCAGATCTGAGTTTTATTTGTGGCAAAGGTGAGTGATTAGCATTGTTTTGACACTAAATGCAGTTAATTAGCGTTAATCAGCGAATTTATTCATGTTAAAAATCTGGAAAAAATATTTATAAATTCTGAAATATTGTTTTATACCTCTGTTAGAAATTTGGGTTGATTTGGTTAAGTTTTGTTAATCCTATGATTAGTTTTGCTTAAACATGCTTAGGGGAAAATATGGGGTTTTGGCTATGTTTGGTCCGTTTTAACATATCATATTGTTGTTTTGGTGTTTGTGAATGATTATACATGTTGTTATGACTGTTTGGAATGTTTTATGATTGTTTAGAAAAGTTAGATTGGTCGAAAACGCCGTCGTATGGCGTAAATAGCTCGCTGGAGGAGTTGCAGGAATATGGACCGGATCGGATCGGCCCCACACTTGGACCGTGAGGAAGGGCACGATCCGCACACCTGGACCGTGAGGAAGGAGCACGATCCGCACACCTGGACCGTGAGGATGGAGCATGATCCGCACACCTGGACCGTGAGGAAGGAGCACGATCCGCGAGGAATACCACGATCCTCACACCGCGACCGTGAGGAAGACTACAATCCGCACACCGCGACCGTGAGGAAGACTACGATCCGAACATCGCGACCATGAGGAAGACAAGGAGCTTGGACATGAGAAGACTAAAACCCGAGATGCAAAGGTAGTCCAAATGGAAGTTAGAGCTCGGGATCCAAATGGGAACCAATGAGTTCACTTCATGGTTGGGCTTTGCTGCGAGACGTGTGCAAAGGGGTTATCGATATCCATAACTTTGGTTTACCGCTGAAGAAAAGGGGGCATGTAAACGAACCAGAGCTAGGCTGGTTGGCCCATTTGGTTTATTGACTATGGACCAGTGCAGTGGGGACAGTGTAATACTTGTACGGAGTTTCCGTCATAGCCCCAAAAGAGCAAAGTGGGTCATAGCAATAGTTGTACGGAGTTGCCGTCATGGCCCCAAAGATTTGGTGGCTAGGGAAATGGATATCGTATGCTTTACGCACTGAGTGAGAGATGTGAGAATGGTTGTTATGCTTGACTTGTTTGCCTTCACTATGACATACACACCCCACCCTCGTATATTTACACCATTTGTTTTGTGGCACCTTAGAGTATTGTACGGTAGGTAGTGCTAACTCTTTGGTTGCATGTACATGTTCAGGTATGGTTTAGTATACCTGTTATTGTTCTGTTTTGCTGTTTATCGCTCATACCAGACTTTTTGTCTGACCCAGAGTTTTATGTCTCTTCTTATTACTCTGGGTGCTCACACGAGCAGACTATAGATAGGTTAGATGGTATGCACGAGTAACTGATCCGGAGACGAGCAGGAGGCTTCTACGTATGATACATATAGATATTATCCCTGTGTTGTTGAAGATCACTGCTTGGGCATTAGTAGTTGTAACACCCCGAATTTTAGTTAATACTAAAATTCACTAATTATAAGATAAATAATCTCAGATGTGGGAATTAGGGGAAACGGGCTGCGTCATTACGTTCGTCTCGGAAAAATACGCGAAATAGAGTCCGAGTTTTCGAAAATCGGAGTCCGTATGGCCCAGTTATGGCCCGATGAAGTTTGCAGAAAATTTAAAACTAAAACAGATTTAAAAATTTAAAATATTCAAGTTTGGGATGGGCCAGGCGGGGTCAGGCGGGAAGCTTCCCGCCCAGCCCATGTCGACAGGGCTGTCGACAGGCCTGTCGACAGGGGTGTCGACATGCCTGTCGACTTGCCTGTCGACAGGGTGGCACCGTCCAGTGAACCTGGGTGCACCAGGTTGCACCAGGTTGAGTTTCAGGCTGGCTAGGAGGGCTGGTTCTAGAGATTTCCTAAATCTAAGGGTCCTAACCTAATCTAGGGTTAATCTAAGGGCTTAAAACACTCACCTAATCCTATAAATAAGACCCTAACCCTACACTAATTCACTCATAATTAAATCTAGTAGCTAAACTATGGCAAATTGAAATTTGAGCATGGCCTCCACTAGTTCATGAAGGAGTTGCAAGCAAATCTCTCTCAAATCATTCTCTAATCCATTCTAAGTATCTTAATCTTCTTCATTAGCTTGCTAATTGTGTTTTGGTGAGTTTCTATCACTTTAACATCAATGGTTAAAGTAAGTAGTTTGGGTGTAATGAGACTTATGGTCTTAAATGCGGATTTGTGAGTTTAAATCATGTATAATGATATGTTGCTCTATGTTGTTCTATGTTTATGCATATTTGATAAGTTGGTTTATGCATGCTTAATAAGTTGATTATGCATGTTTAACAAGTTGATATATGCATGCTTAATAAATGGATTTATGCATATGTAATGAGTGGAATCATGCATGTAGAACAAAGTGAGTAATGCAAGTTTAATGTGATATGCAAGTTATGCATGCTTATGTGAGAATATGAATGCTTATGCAAGATATGTATATGCTTAAGTGACATGATATGCAAGTTATGCATGTTTATGCAAGTTATGTATGCTTATGCAAGTTATGTGTATGCTTAAATGCATGTTTAACATGTTATGCAAGTTAAGAGAATGCCTATATGCAAGTTCAACATGTTATGCAAGATATGTGTATGATAATATGCAAGCTCATATGCAACATGTTATGCAAATCATGTGTATGATAATATGCAAGTTTGGGTTATATGTAGTTGGGTTAATAAATGCTCATATATGCAAGTTGACATCCTCTTAACCCATGACAAAGTTGTATGCAAAACCCATGATATTTGTGATGATCTTTCCCTTATTTATGTCATGAAATGAGAACGATTTACGTGGGGAACGATGGGGTTGGTAAATATGTTAATAAATGAATGATTGGGTATGATTAAGCATACCATAAAAATAAATTACCATAAGTGGGAATTTACCTATTAAGTTAGGTCTACCCCATGGGAATTTACCTATTGAGTTAGGTCTACCCATGTTATGGAAAATTTGATATTAATTAGGGATAATTAATATGGGGGTGATTAATTAGGTGTAATTAATCGACTAAGACACGAGGTTGGACTCATTTGTAGTGTAAAACTGCCCGGACCCGACCGGCTTAACCAGTTGCTACAAATGTTAGCCCAATGTGAGAGGTCTTAGGCACAAACTAAATACGTGATTAATGTAAAGACACGAGGTTAGACTCGGTTATGACATAAGGCTGCCCGGACCCAACCGGCTTAACCAGCGGTCATAAAAGATAGTCTAATGTGAGAGGTCTTTATGAGGATCACGTTCTTAATTAATTAAGAAACACTTAACCAGATAAGCATGTAGTAGAGCATGAGGGGTTAAGTGGGTGCCTTGGGTGGCATGTGAAAATCTAGTGGGTTGCCTTGGGTGGCAATAGAAAATACGATTAGAATACTTAACCAAGTGGAAACATGTAATTAAACATGATTAAAGGGTTAAGTGGGATACACTAGATAAGTAACAAGCTTAGGTGGGTAGCTTGTGGGGGCCCATTTCAACCAATATCCCAAACGTATCTTTGTGGGCACGACTCTAGTCGGGTGACGGGGCACGCATATTGGGCTTGACTATAAGAGGCCAAAACGGGTTAGCGGTGGCAACGCGAGTCCAACGGGTTTCATATGCGTGTGTGGACCCGGGCTGGTAGATAAGCCGTTGTTGCATCGTGTAGGTATAAGCCGTGCACCGTGGATAATATTGGGTTGCCACTTTAGAGGGAGTGATACACCCCACTGTGGGTCCAGCACGGGTATCTACGTTAGGGAGCCGATCGCTTGGGGTAGTGGGGTACACCTAGTGGAGATAGGGGCAGACGGCACCTATGTGGTCAGCTAGGAGTACATGGAACTACTAGTTATATCTTTCTTTAAGTCCTTGGGTGGGATCAACCTTTAAGTAGGAATGACTGGTGTGGTGCAGTTAGTAATTATCCTTGGGTGGGTAGATGCGTCCTGACGGTTATCTTAGTTTATCCTAAATCTATCAAGCTGCTTAGTGTAGCCATTCATCCCCAGATATTACCGTAGGTCAAGTTTATGTCTTCTCTGGTTACCTTAATGATTGTATTGTTAAAGTTATAGGACTCACTCAGACTTATGTCTGACCCCGTTGTTTTTATCTTTTTCCCAACCTCAGGTCCTACGGTGGATCCTAGCGGTAGTAGAGCTTGATCGGATTGCTCTTCCAGTGTTTGAGGAGCTTGGGTAGATGTAAAGCTCCAGTTATCCAGTTATCTTTTCTTTTGTTATGGCTATTGTATGAGCGAGTGGGATTATGTACTTCTTTATTTTGACGGATATTGTACTTGACTTTTATCATGGTTTTATGATGTAACCAGACATGTCTATTTCCGCTGTTATGAGATGATGTTTTAAATTTTCAAGTACTATTTATATCTGTCTTGGTGTAATTTTTCTGTTCTATATTCACTCAAATACTCCACCGATGCTATGGCATTCCCTTAGTGAGTGACCATAGCGGGCGTGGGGTGTTACACGTGGTATCAGAGCAAAGGTTACCGGAACAGATAAAATTTTTTAGAAAACTATTTTTCTAAAAAAACATTTTTGGAAGAAATATTTTCAAAAACATGTCTTTTAAGAGAAAAGTTTTTGAAAGAAAAGCATAATCCCCAATAGCCATATCTATATCCTTCGAATTCTCCATTTTGAATCTTTCCTTTTTCCGTTTCAGCATGGCTGAGGATCTTAACTTTCCGGAGGGTGTGACGGTACCAGTATGGTATAGGAGATTGATGGAGGCTAGGGCCACCACTGCGGGTCCGGCCAATGTTCCTCCACCAACCGTAGCACCCGATCTTCCTCCTCCCCCTCCTCCTCGCACGGATACTTTTGCTAAGACTTGCAAGGAATTTAAAGCCATGGGAGGGAAACCTTTTCAAGGATCTGAAACCTTTGTGGAGGCTAGAGATTGGCTTAAGGAGGTGGAAGAGTTGATAGATATCTTTGAGATGGAAGAAGGGAAGAAAGTCAAGTTGGCTGCTTGGTTAATGAAAGGAGAGGCCTCATTCTGGTGGGAGGTCACTAATGGAGAACGCCCCGTTGACTCTTGGGCGGATTTTAGGCAAAGATTTGTGGCCAAGTTTCTCTCAAGGGCGGAGGAAAACTTGTATATGGAAAGATTCTTGACTCTAAAGCAAGGAAATCTCTCGGTGAAGGAATATGTTAACAAGTTTAATCAATTGGCAAGGTTTGGCCTAGATATGGTGAATACACCGGAGAAGAAGGCTTTGAGGTTCGTGAAAGGCTTGAATGAACCAATGCATGGGTTGGCTATGACTCATATCCCGATGGGGGCCACCTTTGAGAAGTTAGTTGACATGGCACTCATGCACGAAGAAGAGAAGGGTCCCAATGCTAATAAGGCACCCGAGAAGAAGGGAGATCAAAAGAGACCTCAGCAACAACAACAAAACAAAGGTGGGAAAGGCAACGGTGGCAAGGATAAGAAGAAGAAGTGTTTCAATTGTGGGACACCTGGCCACCTAAGCAAGGATTGTCGCAAGAAGAAGAAGACTGGCTGCTTCCACTGTGGCGAAGCAGGGCATCTAATAAAAGATTGTCCTAAGAAGGGGCAAAGGACGGGATCTACCTCAGGAGGTCAGGTGCAAGTTCTAATGGCACCAGCTCAGGCAGGGGGGCAAGTTCAGGCTCTCTCAGTTCCACCGGTTCAGCAGAGAGGTAGAACTATTTCCGTTGAAAGTCTGGTTTTTCTATTTGATCATCCTGTCCGTACATTGTTTGATTCAGGCGCATCGCATTCGTTTATCTCATCATCATTAGTTGAGTCACTGCACTTAGACACCAGTCTTGTAGATGATCCCTTGGTTGTTTCAAACCCAATTGGGGGCTCCACTTATTTGTCCATGATATGTTTGGGTTTGAAGATTTCTATACTTAGCATTGAGTTTAGATGTGATGCTTTTGTGTTGGGCTTCACGGGCTATGGGTTGATTTTGGGCATGGACTGGTTATCCAGTAATGGTGCCGTTCTTGATTGTGAAAGGAGAGTTGTTAGGCTTCTGACCCGTTTGGGTAACACTCTCGAGATTTCTTGTAATCCCATGGAATCTGTTATGCTAAGTTATCTTGAATCGCTTGACGCTTCGGTCGAGAGTTTGCAATCTGTTAGAGTGGTCCGGGGATATCCGGATGTGTTTGAGGAGGTGAAGGGCTTACCTCCGAAGCGGGAGATTGACTTCCGAATATATTTGGTGGATAATGCTAAACCGGTATCTTTACCAGTGCGCCACATGGCTCCTCGTGAGAGGAGGGAACTCCATAAGCAAGTAGGGGAGTTGCTTGAGAAGGGGTTCATAAGACGAAGTATATCGGAGTGGGGTGCTCCAGTAGTTTTTGCTACGAAGGCGGATGGGTCCCTCAGACTTTGTGTAGACTATAGAGAACTCAATAAGCTCACAAAGAAGAATAGACACCCATTGCCGAGGATTGATGATCTTTTCGATCAGTTGGTTGGCGCTTCAGTATTTTCTCAATTGGACTTGGCCACGGGGTTTCATCAGTTGAGGGTGGCTGAGGACAGCATAGACAAGACTGCCTTTAGGACTCCGGATGGCTTTTATGAGTGGCTGGTGATGCCATTTGGGTTGACGAACGCCCCTGCATACTTTGTTGATTTGATGAGTAGGGTGTTCAGGGAGTTCCTTAATAAATTCGTGGTGGTCTTTGTGGATGATATCTTAGTATTTTCTAAGAGTGAAGAAGAGCATGCCCTACATCTTGGGGAAGTGTTGAAGACTCTTCGAGCTCATAGCCTTAAGGCTAAATTCTCTAAATGTCACTTCTGGAGGAAAGAAGTGCGGTTCTTGGGGCACGTGGTCTCCAAGGAGGGGATAGCTGTGGATCCCGCTAAGGTAGTATCAGTCCAGGATTGGAAGGTTCCAAGGAATGCTACCGAAGTAAGAAGTTTCTTGGGGTTGGCGGGTTATTATAGGAAGTTTATCAAAGACTTCGCGAAGATATCAGCCCCATTAACCCGCTTAACAAAGAAGAATCTTGTTTTCGCATGGGACGTGGATTGTGATGATGCGTTCCGACGGTTAAAGAGAGCTTTAACCACGGCTCCAGTTTTAGTGTTGCCAGATGGGAGTAAGCCATTTGTTGTCTATACTGATGCCTGTGGGACAGGACTTGGCGCAGTCTTAATGCAAGAGGGAAGGGTGATAGCCTATGGTGGAAGGCAGTTGAGAGTGCATGAGAAAAATTACCCTACCCATGATCTAGAGTTGGCCGCTATTGTTTTTGCTCTTAAGATTTGGCGCCATTATCTTCTTGGTGAGAGATTCGAGTTGTTCACTGACCATAAATCTTTGAAGTACTTATTCTCTCAGAAAGATTTAAACTTGAGACAGCAAAGGTGGATGGAGTTTTTAGCATCCTATGATTTCGAGATAGCATATACCCCTGGCAAGGGTAACGTGGTGGCGGACGCCTTGAGCAGGAAGAGGTTGTCCTTGAGTCCATTGTTCGTGGAACGACAAAGCTTGGAATTTATCTCGATGTTTGATTTCAGACCTTCTATTGATTATGTACCCGGTTTGCTAGCTTCCTTGGAAGTTAGGCCTACTCTTTTGGGACGGATTGGGGAAGCCCAGAGGGACGACCCACAGTTGGTTGAGTTGATAGAGAAGCTCATAAGGGGGGAGTCGTCCAGCCATTTGAGTAGGTATACCCTAGATGATAGGGGGTACTTGCGTAGAGACGGTAGACTTTGTGTACCGCAAGACGAGGGTTTGAGGAAGGCTATTCTTGATGATGCACACCGTTCTAGGATGACCATTCATCCCGGTGGGGACAAGATGTACCAAGACATGAAGAGGGTTTTCTTCTGGGCCGGTATGAAGAAAGATGTGGCCGAATATGTCGCTCGATGCTTGGTATGCCAGCAAGTGAAGGCGGAGCAAAAGAAACCAGGTGGGTTGCTTCACCCATTGGAGGTTCCGCAATGGAAGTGGGATAGCGTCTCGATGGATTTTATTGACGGGTTACCCAGATCGAGGAAGGGTAATACAGGAATTTGGGTGGTGGTAGACAGACTTACTAAGAGCGCCCATTTCATACCTGTGAAGAGTAAGAGGACCGCTCCATGGTTAGCTTCTGTATATCTTCGAGAGATAGTTCGATTGCATGGGGTACCCTCTAGCATAGTGAGTGATCGAGATCCTATCTTCACTAGTGAGTTCTGGAGAAGTTTGCAAGAAGCAGTGGGGACTCAATTGTGTCTGAGTACCGCATATCATCCTCAGACAGACGGCCAGACTGAGAGGGTGAATCGTGTTCTAGAAGACCTTTTGAGGCTTTGTATCTTAGATTTTGGAGGTACATGGGAAGAGCATCTTCCATTGGTGGAGTTCGCATATAATAACAGCTTTCAGTCCAGTATTGGTATGGCTCCTTTCGAAGCTCTCTATGGAAGGCCTTGTCGATCACCTACATGTTGGTGGGAATCTACGGATAAGATCTTGCTTGGGCCTGATATGGTTAGGGAGACTTCCGAGAAGATTGACTTGATTCGAAGAAGGATGAAAGCAGCGCAGGATAGGCAAAAATCTTATGCGGACAAAAGAAGGACGGATCTTGAGTTTGAGGTTGGGGATATGGTTTTTGTCAAGGTATCTCCGTTAAGAAATGTTGTTCGCTTTGGATCCATTGGGAATTTAGCACCGAGGTTTGTTGGGCCATTTCCTATTAAGGAAAGGATTGGACGGATGGCTTATAGAGTAGAGTTGCCCGACAGACTTAGTGGTGTTCATGATGTATTCCATGTATCACATCTGAGGAAATGTTTACATGAGGCCGCAGAGGTGGTAGAGCCGAGCTCGCTTAGAGATATAGAGATAGAGCGTGATGCAACTATTCGACGAGCCCCTACTCGCATCCTTGGGTCAGAGACTAGGAAATTGAGGAATCGAGAGGTTCAGCTAGTCAAAGTGCAATGGGGAGAAGATGAGGGCAACGCGACTTGGGAGACGGAAGCGAAGATGCGTTCATTGTACCCATTTCTTTTTGAGGGTATGTCTTTTAACTTCTCCTTTATCGTTTGTCTAGTACTTATCTTGTCTTAGTATGTCCTCTCATTAGTACCTTTGACCTTTAGATAGGGTAAACCTATGGTTGAAACATGTGTTTGAGACATGTTATGGTTGATGGATGCAAGTGGATGCAAGTGTTTGCTAGTGGTTGCTCGTGGATGCATATACACACACTCTAGGCACTAGATCGGCTCAGTCACTTCATATTGCATATTGCATAAAATTGTGTGTAGGAAAATATTTATGGATGTATAATGGTTGTGTTATCACATGGATGATGCATTTTGGTGAATGATTGTGCACTCATGTAGATATTGTATGTGTCGATAGGGTGTTCTCGCATACATAATGGATGCATGGCACTATCATGGTTTGCATACGTTCATACATTAGATAGGGAACATATACACACACCGTTTGCATATGCTCATACATCATTAGAAATTGTTTTAAGGACAATGGATGCCAGTGGTTGATGGTTTGAGTAGATGGTTGTTGGGATGGTAGGTTATGCATTCTCCTTAGCTTAGAGATTTCGGGACGAAATCCTTTAAGGAGGGGAGAATGTAACACCCCGAATTTTAGTTAATACTAAAATTCACTAATTATAAGATAAATAATCTCAGATGTGGGAATTAGGGGAAACGGGCTGCGTCATTACGTTCGTCTCGGAAAAATACGCGAAATAGAGTCCGAGTTTTCGAAAATCGGAGTCCGTATGGCCCAGTTATGGCCCGATGAAGTTTGCAGAAAATTTAAAACTAAAACAGATTTAAAAATTTAAAATATTCAAGTTTGGGATGGGCCAGGCGGGGTCAGGCGGGAAGCTTCCCGCCCAGCCCATGTCGACAGGGCTGTCGACAGGCCTGTCGACAGGGGTGTCGACATGCCTGTCGACTTGCCTGTCGACAGGGTGGCACCGTCCAGTGAACCTGGGTGCACCAGGTTGCACCAGGTTGAGTTTCAGGCTGGCTAGGAGGGCTGGTTCTAGAGATTTCCTAAATCTAAGGGTCCTAACCTAATCTAGGGTTAATCTAAGGGCTTAAAACACTCACCTAATCCTATAAATAAGACCCTAACCCTACACTAATTCACTCATAATTAAATCTAGTAGCTAAACTATGGCAAATTGAAATTTGAGCATGGCCTCCACTAGTTCATGAAGGAGTTGCAAGCAAATCTCTCTCAAATCATTCTCTAATCCATTCTAAGTATCTTAATCTTCTTCATTAGCTTGCTAATTGTGTTTTGGTGAGTTTCTATCACTTTAACATCAATGGTTAAAGTAAGTAGTTTGGGTGTAATGAGACTTATGGTCTTAAATGCGGATTTGTGAGTTTAAATCATGTATAATGATATGTTGCTCTATGTTGTTCTATGTTTATGCATATTTGATAAGTTGGTTTATGCATGCTTAATAAGTTGATTATGCATGTTTAACAAGTTGATATATGCATGCTTAATAAATGGATTTATGCATATGTAATGAGTGGAATCATGCATGTAGAACAAAGTGAGTAATGCAAGTTTAATGTGATATGCAAGTTATGCATGCTTATGTGAGAATATGAATGCTTATGCAAGATATGTATATGCTTAAGTGACATGATATGCAAGTTATGCATGTTTATGCAAGTTATGTATGCTTATGCAAGTTATGTGTATGCTTAAATGCATGTTTAACATGTTATGCAAGTTAAGAGAATGCCTATATGCAAGTTCAACATGTTATGCAAGATATGTGTATGATAATATGCAAGCTCATATGCAACATGTTATGCAAATCATGTGTATGATAATATGCAAGTTTGGGTTATATGTAGTTGGGTTAATAAATGCTCATATATGCAAGTTGACATCCTCTTAACCCATGACAAAGTTGTATGCAAAACCCATGATATTTGTGATGATCTTTCCCTTATTTATGTCATGAAATGAGAACGATTTACGTGGGGAACGATGGGGTTGGTAAATATGTTAATAAATGAATGATTGGGTATGATTAAGCATACCATAAAAATAAATTACCATAAGTGGGAATTTACCTATTAAGTTAGGTCTACCCCATGGGAATTTACCTATTGAGTTAGGTCTACCCATGTTATGGAAAATTTGATATTAATTAGGGATAATTAATATGGGGGTGATTAATTAGGTGTAATTAATCGACTAAGACACGAGGTTGGACTCATTTGTAGTGTAAAACTGCCCGGACCCGACCGGCTTAACCAGTTGCTACAAATGTTAGCCCAATGTGAGAGGTCTTAGGCACAAACTAAATACGTGATTAATGTAAAGACACGAGGTTAGACTCGGTTATGACATAAGGCTGCCCGGACCCAACCGGCTTAACCAGCGGTCATAAAAGATAGTCTAATGTGAGAGGTCTTTATGAGGATCACGTTCTTAATTAATTAAGAAACACTTAACCAGATAAGCATGTAGTAGAGCATGAGGGGTTAAGTGGGTGCCTTGGGTGGCATGTGAAAATCTAGTGGGTTGCCTTGGGTGGCAATAGAAAATACGATTAGAATACTTAACCAAGTGGAAACATGTAATTAAACATGATTAAAGGGTTAAGTGGGATACACTAGATAAGTAACAAGCTTAGGTGGGTAGCTTGTGGGGGCCCATTTCAACCAATATCCCAAACGTATCTTTGTGGGCTCGACTCTAGTCGGGTGACGGGGCACGCATATTGGGCTTGACTATAAGAGGCCAAAACGGGTTAGCGGTGGCAACGCGAGTCCAACGGGTTTCATATGCGTGTGTGGACCCGGGCTGGTAGATAAGCCGTTGTTGCATCGTGTAGGTATAAGCCGTGCACCGTGGATAATATTGGGTTGCCACTTTAGAGGGAGTGATACACCCCACTGTGGGTCCAGCACGGGTATCTACGTTAGGGAGCCGATCGCTTGGGGTAGTGGGGTACACCTAGTGGAGATAGGGGCAGACGGCACCTATGTGGTCAGCTAGGAGTACATGGAACTACTAGTTATATCTTTCTTTAAGTCCTTGGGTGGGATCAACCTTTAAGTAGGAATGACTGGTGTGGTGCAGTTAGTAATTATCCTTGGGTGGGTAGATGCGTCCTGACGGTTATCTTAGTTTATCCTAAATCTATCAAGCTGCTTAGTGTAGCCATTCATCCCCAGATATTACCGTAGGTCAAGTTTATGTCTTCTCTGGTTACCTTAATGATTGTATTGTTAAAGTTATAGGACTCACTCAGACTTATGTCTGACCCCGTTGTTTTTATCTTTTTCCCAACCTCAGGTCCTACGGTGGATCCTAGCGGTAGTAGAGCTTGATCGGATTGCTGTTCCAGTGTTTGAGGAGCTTGGGTAGATGTAAAGCTCCAGTTATCCAGTTATCTTTTCTTTTGTTATGGCTATTGTATGAGCGAGTGGGATTATGTACTTCTTTATTTTGACGGATATTGTACTTGACTTTTATCATGGTTTTATGATGTAACCAGACATGTCTATTTCCGCTGTTATGAGATGATGTTTTAAATTTTCAAGTACTATTTATATCTGTCTTGGTGTAATTTTTCTGTTCTATATTCACTCAAATACTCCACCGATGCTATGGCATTCCCTTAGTGAGTGACCATAGCGGGCGTGGGGTGTTACAGTAGTGCATCTTCTACTTTAGCTTTCTTTTGCTTTAGAAACAGTTTAAAGTTGTAATAATGATGTTGGATCATAAGCTGTATTTGGATTTCCGCTGCTATGTTGGTTTAGTTTTCTGCTTATGCACTGTCTCACCTGTTTTATGTCAAGATTATGTTATTATTATATTTTGTTCCATGCGCTGTGAGACATTCTACAGGTTTCTTGCTAGTTCATTCTCTTCTTTCTTTTCTTCTGACGACTGTCCCGTGCTAGCTGGGCATGTGTACAGCGCACTTTCGGAGGAAATGCCGACTGGTCCGAGGCGGGCCGTCACAGAATCTCCAATGAAAGTGAAGGTCGGTTTCTCCTCTTTTCTACTTTCATCATCGCCTTACTCACATTTCAGGTATTTTCATCTTCTACAATCTCTGGTATTTAATTTCAGATGGTTATTAGATATTTTTTCGATTGAGTGAGTGATTTAGATATTATCTTAGTGATCATTTTGTGATTATTATATCATATACCCCTGTAACGATGGAAAAATATTGTTGCAAGGGTGATTCTTTTAACTCCTCAAAGTTTATATATTTATATCCGCATTTTGGTTACCTGTTGCCGACTGTAAGGAGACTTCTTTATTGTTTGTTCAAATTTTTTACGTAGCTTAGCAATGATCTGTAAGTGAAACAATCGACATCCTTGCTTGAAATAGGTTATGCTTTAGAATTTGTATCTACTGAGTTAATTTATGTTGTCTGTCATGTTAGGATTGATTAATGATGAAATTTAGTTTTAGAAAAGTGCCAGCTGAAATGATTAGATTTGTCTGGAAAACATATGAAACATGAAGTAATTGTGAAACAACAACATGAACGATAATTGTAGGCATGTAGTTGAAATGAAGTGAAGTACAAATATAATGTGGATATGAAGTTTGACAACAAGAAGCTTACAACAGTGGTAGCCTAATATAATGTCGCGTAAGGATTTACATATACAATGGATAACAATAACATTGGCCTGATCGATGAACTATCAATGAGAATTATTACAACATCACTTGTTACTTTCTTTGTTATATGTACATTATCTAACTTATTATGTTCTTTGTTATATTTATGTTAAAGCCAACTTATTATTTTCATGGTATATACTTCTTGCATGATTGTTTTCTTTGATATATATTTAGAACTCATTATTTTGTTTTAATTGAAACATAATGCATCTAATAACACCAGAGAGTGCATGTCTAAGTAATGTTTCTGTATTTCATGATATAAACATGTGAAAGTATTTTGACTGCAGTGGACTTTATTTTCTTTATCTTTGAAGTTTTTCATCTAAAGATATAGCTATCATTTGAAGAGTATTAAATGTAGATATAAGCGGTTAGAATTATACATAGAAATCTTATGCATATATCTATACCTTGCATGTTGACGTTTATGAATGGTTATATCATTATTGGTAAAAAAAATAAAGCATTGGAGGTGGGAAGGTTATCAAGGTTAAGGCACACTAGACTCTAAACCATCGCTGGTAATGCAGGTATTCCTGACAATCAATTGATACAAAATGCAATTTATCCATTAGCTTCTTGATATTTAAATGCAGCATCCATTTATGACATGACATATTTCACATTATATATGTTTCATAGATGAAAGCCATTCTTGATTCTAATGATATGATAGATCATAAATAACAAGCCTTAGACTATGAGTCTATGACTTCAAGGTTTTAACATTACATGAATTTCAATAATCTCCAAATTACTCATTTGTATTATGTTTATTCTATTATATGTTCATTGATTCATTGGCCTCAGTTTTCATCCTATTCTAGATACTTCGCCTGAAATTGAATTTTATTAGCTTATTTTGCCAGAATTCAGAAACTTACTGTAATAACCCGGAAATCTGGGCCAGTTTAAAATTTTTATTTCGGCAATTTTAGCGAATTTTGAGTATTTAAAATGAATTATTTTAAATAAAAACGACCAGAAATTTATTTTGAATATAATTCGAACGTATATATTATACGCATCGTCGTTAGAATATAAATATTTATATATAATTATAAATAGAGTTGAAAATGGCGCGGTAGTTCGATAATTCGATTTCAAACTTCAATTGAATGTACCGGGTGCAAAACAATCCGGATTTTAGTGAAACTAGAAACATTAGGATCTAATTGATAATATCTTTCCAACGAATCCGAAAAATCGAAATTTCATAGCGGGAATAAAAAGATATGTCCAGTTGAAAATTCTGAATAGTCGCTATGGAATTCAGGCCCTTAAAAATGGAAATTTTGCAAACGACCTCGGATTTTGACGAAACCACTTTTGCTGGATCCGTGATGTAAAATTATTGCTAGGTTCCAAATTTCATAATTTTTCGAATCAATATGTGAGCGTGGCGAAGGAAAACGCGTTTGACCAGTTTTAGTTGATTTTAATCGACTGGAAAATGGTCATTTTTCTAACGGTCTCAGAATTCGATGAAACTAGTTTTGTTAGGACCGTATCGTCAATACGAAGCTAGAAAATATTTTTCTGGAATTTTTCTAGTTAGTATGTGACCCCGGTAATTTGAAATATACGTTTAAAATTCAATATAGTGATTTAAATGTAAATTTAACGGAAACTGATTCAAACGATCGAATCAGCCTGCGATACATACCCCATTGTGTCCGGAATGGGGGTAATTAGCTATGGATGACAGGCGGTGGGCCTCGTTTAGAGGTCGTACGTAAAAGTCAACATTTTGAAATTAAAACTAAAAAAAAATAAAAGAAAAAATTTCTCTTTCCTCCCTTAACTTCATCTCGGGCCCTCCCCCCCCCCTTATTCGTTCACACCGAAAAGGAAAGAAAAAAAAAACCCAGATCTCGAACTCGACGCGCCGCCCTATCGTCGATCGCCAACCGCCCCCCTGCGCCAGTCGCGACCACCACAGACCCCCTCCTCCCTCTCTCTCCTCCGCAGCAGCCAAAGACCGAAACCCTCCTGCCTGAAATTGAAGACACGAGCTCCAACGTCGAACCCCCCCCCCCCCCCCTTTGCCTGACCGCCGGAACCACCTCCCCGCCACCTCTGACGCTTGCAAACCATCTCCCCCCCCCCCCTCGATTTCTACATGACTACGGGCAACGAAGATGGCGAAGATGCGATAACGATGAAGATTTCTATCAAAGAAGAGTCAAGATGATTGGATAGCTATTTGTGAGAACTTCTCACTCTTCAACTTATTTTTCTAGTTATATATATATACTAGGATGCAGACGGTGCTTAGTAGCACCCGACACAATCGTCCACAGACCATGGACTTGTTTGTTTGATTGCAAAAATTAGTTAGATTATTTGGTTTGAATTGAATGGTTTGGTGAAATGAAATTGATTTGATTGATGTGTGAATGGCGTGGGCCTTCATTAGACCGGGGATAAGGCTAGGCCTCGTCCCGTTTCTAGTATCGTGTCGTTATGCCGCCGAAATTTTCTAAAATATGTTAGAAAAATAGAAATATCATTTTTATTGAGTAAATGAACTGAATAGAAATTCATGTGTTGAAATAAAATATTTTATCGTTAAAAATATAATTTTTAACGTGGAAGTGAATAAAATAAAATATTCATTTACAAACCGGACGGTTTGTTTATGTACACCTATTTGAAGGACATTGATTGGGACAATAAATTTTACACATCGCCCAACTGCACAACTAAAAATCTGTGTTTGATTGTTCGAAACCCCACACGGGTGTTGGGATGAAATTTGGAAGTTCACTCATCCTGATTGATTAAATATGTCGATCGATTGATTGAAAGGCTGTTATAAGCGTAAGATATCTATATTTGATGCTCATACAGTGTAGTGCACTTTGGTTGATGGTTGATTATTTTTCAATGTTATTATATACATGTGTTGTATGGAATCCATATAATTAACATTATATGGTGATTGATTGGGCCTCATTCCAATCGGGAAAATAAGGAATATTATAAAAGAAAATTCATGTGTTGAATATAAAAATAGTCATGTGTTGACGATGTTCATGTGTTGACGATGTTCATGTGTTGAGTGAAATATTTTATACAATGAAATTTACATCTTTATCATATTTAAAATTAGAACTACTTTACGGTTGAAGTCTAATTGAAAATCAAACGATAGATACCATAGTTTTATAAAATATTTTACATAACAAAAATAGTGATGTGTTGACAGTACTCACGTGTTGAGATTAGTCGTGTGTTGAAAGAAATATAGATTCATGTGTTGAATGGGATAAATATTCATTTGTTGAATAGAATAAAGAAGTTGTGAAAAATATAAAGCCATGTTGATTAGTTTTGCGCCATTTTGACGTGAACGATATTTATATCGATTTTATTCAAATTGAAACGAATATTATAGCAAATTCGAATTGAAAAGAAAACGAATTTGAATTGAATATAAAAGAAATTCGAATGGAATTGAATATAAAACAAATTCAAGTTGAATTGAAAACGAACTGAAATTTAATTGAATTCGAATCGAAATTAAATTGAAATCAATTTGAATTGAAACGAATTTGAATTTGAATTGAATTGAAACGAATTTGAATTCGAATTAAATAAAATGGAAATGAATTCGAGTTGAATTGAAATCAAATCGATTTGAAATTGAATATAGAAGTTGAATTGTTTTAGAAATGAATTTAAAACGATTTATAAAATTCGTTTTAAATAGAAATCGACGAAATATATATTATATATATAGAATATATAATGGCCTGAATAGAACGCGCCGCGCCGCGGCAGTTCGTGAATTTCGACCATTTATTTCAAACGGACATTGCGGGAGATCCGACCATCGGATTCTCCTAAAACCGGAACCGTTGGGTTCGTATCGAAAACAGCTTTCCAATGAATATTAGAAATTTGAAATCTAACGGTTGGATTTGAAATTATCTCCAAATCAAATTTGAAAAAGGTCGCTGTAAGTGCAGTTCGATAGCCGTTGATGGAAATCGACTGTACGGGCCTTGATAAAATTATTAAAAATATCTATAATTTGTGTAAAATCATACTATATGAATTGGAAAGAACTAGGATGAGAAATTCCACATTTGAAAAGATAAAAATAGATTTTTATCGAAATGAACTAGTTTTGAACTAGAATTAAAATCAATTTATTTTTGAAATAAATAAATTGAATTTGAAAGTGATTTTAAAAATAATCAATATTCCCAATATGTGAATTGGACTGGAGCTGAATCGAAATTGTCTTCGGGATATTTCGATGTTGGATTTCGTGACTATACAGATATTGTTATGGGAATTTGAAAGATATATTTTATATCGTTATTTCCAATACGATATTTATTGGTTTCAGAATTTGATATTGAATATAAGCCGATATATTTTCTATTCAGAGCCTTGTATTTAATATCAAATGTGATTTGGGTTTATCGTGAATCGTGTTTTAGAAGACATTGGTTCTTTAACCCAGTTAAAGGATAGGTATCGATTTGTGAGAAGATTAAAACTAAGTGGAGTTTTAATGAATCTTTAATTAGATTAAAAATGTGAATTGATAATTTAAATTATCAAATCTGAAAAGTGATCGAGAGTGGAGTATCACCAGTTTTGCTCCAAAGCGATAGTTAAATCTTTAATTAGATTTGAACGTGAAATGGTAATTAATTTTACCGATAACACCGTGGTGTTAGATGTGGAGTATTACCAGTTTTCTCCATGGGATATATAGGTTGGGATTGGAAAATAAAATAAATAATTACTTCGGTGTGGTTCGTTAATCCCGACTAGTTTGGAAAACCATAAAATGGTTTGAAATGATATCCAAAGGAAGATTATAGGATAAATTTAGAAGAATTTATCTTGGATAAAATTAATGGGAACATTTCCCTAAGAATATGATTTTGTGAATAAAAGAATATTCTGAATTGGAATGAGGCATTCGTTGTGTTTGTGTAACACTCGTTTATTATATACGTGGGTTATTCAGAAAGACCGGGTTATACCCATTCTGAATAACCGATTCGACGAGATGTCGAAGATGAAGACGGTGGTTGAAGACCGGAAGTCTTCACGTCGTTTGGGGGATTACTGATGATCTTGATTGGGCTGTACACCCAAGAAGATGGAAACAGTTGGTGATCGTCCAGACGTACTTGGAGATCGATGGATATGCGGGGTACTAGGTGCCTCCGGTTTCGTTCAGACCCAGAACGGACTTGTAAATGGACTGTGTGTCTGACATTGGATTTTAGTCCGTGTGATTGATCTCTATTAAATATATATCTTTTTGGCGGCGGAGAATTTATTCTCTTGCTTAACGCCCTTCTCTGAGACATACGAGCTCAGGGGTTATATATTGATGGATATCAATCGCATGGAGTGAATTGCCTGTGTCGCATACCTAAGTGGCAAATGATCAAGGCTTTTATTGAAAAGCAAAGTCTTGTGGTTGATGATCGAAGCACGGCCTTTGTGGCGTAGCTTTGTGTAACGTTTACTTCGCGAGTATCACACCCGGTATGAACCAAAAACGGGAGACGGACATCAGGGAGGACATGCGTTTCTTTCTAGTTAGGAGTGGCGTCAGTGCTTGAACTGGCTGACGAGTTTGACTCATGTGGATGTTGCTTATTATTACTTGCTGAAAAGCGAGGCGCCTCGTGATATCGGTTTCGGCCGATGCTTCTGGTCGGCTGACGGGCCAGGCTTACGCCCCAAAGGGCGGGGAAACGCAGTGTTCAGGCATTTTAATCCACATCGGTGGACCGGCCCTGACGATCCAAAGGCTTGACAGAGTACTTGCCTGAGGCTCGGACTAGACAGTCTCGAATCGGTGAGGATCTTGCCCCTAGCCTCGGTTCATACCATAAATGATAACCCAACTTCCAATACGACGTCTTGCGGTTTTGATTGTAAACTTATATATGGCGACATAGTGTTATGGGGCATTCATGCCGCCTATGATTGATACTTATGATTTGAAGTTGTTTTATACACTATGCACTTATAGTAGTATCAAATGATTTGTTTTAAAACGTACTAAGCATGTTTGGCTATTATAAGGGAAAACCCTATCCTCGGCTGCGTTGCATTGTGTGATGGGACCTGGGTCTTATAATAGCTTCATTTTTCGAATAGCATTGCGCTGTTTACTTATATGCATTGGTATTCTTGGGAGGAAACCCGTTCCGTGTTATTCGGCGTGGTCCCTTGATTTACCTACCTTTTAAAATAAAGAATAACAACCGTTTTAATTCTCACACCAGTCACATGACTGACCTGGAGTTTATTGTTTTAACCTAAACTCTGGTTGCCCTTATTTTGACACGGGCAGCTAGTAGTTTTGGTTTTGCAGATTTATATTCACAGGATCCTGGTTTACAGCTGGAACGATATCCGGAAAGCTTTGTATCCGTATATCTCATTCTAGTTGTGTATTGTATTATTTTTCCGCTGCTATGTATTTAAATGTAATTTAAATCTCTGATATTTCTGTGTAATATTATTTTATACTCTGTATATTCTTGTAATCTGATGCATTGTTGTAATATACAGTGAAATGTTCTTTTGTATGCGTTCTGTTGTGGCTTGTTCTCGAACTATCCGACACTTTCCTTTACGGGGAAGTTACGGGTTTTTACAGTTGGTATCAGAGCTTTGGTTTACAAAGCTCGAGAACAAGACACATTAGAACCATACGAAAGAATTCATCAGATATTGGATTAGTAATATCCAGTTAGAATGACTCGTTAGAGATAGGATCAGTAGTATCCTAGAACGGGTGTGAAGAGTATATTTTTCAAATGAAAACAATTTTTGTTTTGAAAATTTAAATCATTTTATACGTATTTGATTATTTATTTATTTTGAATATGGACAATCTAGTATATAAAGGTTTTGCATATACGCGTCATGAACGTATATTCGAAGTTTTAATATATTAGATAGATATAGAATCACACTCTAGTCGCCCGGACCTGATTCTGATGATTGACGCGTCATCATTAGTAATTAGTTTCGTGTTTCAAAGGTGTGCTTTCTATATATTTCCATTAGACTGGTGTGAGAACCAAAACTTATATAGCTAGAACACATTGTTGTGTATTGGCATCAAAAACATGATTTTCTTTATATGTAGTAAAATTTATGAATTTGAAACGTTAATCCACCAATTGATTGATGTTTGTGTTGTTTGTTCATTTGTTTGATAATTTTGAACCATTTAGCCTAAATTGTATCAAATATTGAACTGTATTGAAAATTGGTCGCATTTGCTTGCATATACTTGCACTAACATTGAACAGGTCATAGCAAGGAGGATAGAGCAGAGAATAAAATTTGTTTGCCTGACAAATAGGTACATGTTTACTATATAATTTACTGTTTTGTTTGGGTGATGATGATTTTGTGAGCCTATTGGCTAGCCGCTTGGCTTTTTCTTTTTCTTTTTGAGATTAGAAGGACCGGGGAAGCTATTTGAAATTCCCCGATGCTCCCGGTGCAGGGGAGGTTATGGCGAAATTTTTCGAAAATTTAGGGTGTTAGCCAAATTTTTGAAAATTTGAAAATTCTCAGAAACTGAAAGGTTGGAGAATGGAAGCCAGATCGAATGTAGAGTAGATTAATCAAACCACTTTCGACTTTGTTCCTTTTCGGGGACGAAAAGTTTTAAGTGGGGGAGATTGTAATAACCCGGAAATCTGGGCCAGTTTAAAATTTTTATTTCGGCAATTTTAGCGAATTTTGAGTATTTAAAATGAATTATTTTAAATAAAAACGACCAGAAATTTATTTTGAATATAATTCGAACGTATATATTATACGCGTCGTCGTTAGAATATAAATATTTATATATAATTATAAATAGAGTTGAAAATTGCGCGGTAGTTCGATAATTCGATTTCAAACTTCAATTGGATGTACCGGGTGCAAAACAATCCGGATTTTAGTGAAACCAGAAACAATAGGATCTAATTGATAATATCTTTCCAACGAATCCGAAAAATCGAAATTTCATAGCGGGAATAAAAAGATATGTCCAGTTGAAAATTCTGAATAGTCGCTATGGAATTCAGGCCCTTAAAAATGGAAATTTTGCAAACGACCTCGGATTTCAACGAAACCACTTTTGTTGGATCCGTGATGTCAAATTATTGCTACGTTCCAAATTTCATAATTTTTCGAATCAATATGTGAGTGTGGCGAAGGAAAACGCATTTGACCAGTTTCAGTTGATTTTAATCGACTGGAAAATGGTCATTTTTCTAACGGTCTCAGAATTCGACGAAACTAGTTTTGTTAGGACCGTATCGTCAATACGAAGCTAGAAAATATTTTTCTGGAATTTTTCTAGTTAGTATGTAACCCCGGTAATTTGAAATGTACGTTTAAAATTCAATATAGTGATTTAAATGTAAACTTAACGGAAACTGATTCAAACGATCGAATCAGCCTGCGATACATACCCCATTGTGTCCGGAATGGGGGTAATTAGCTATGGATGACAGGCGGTGGGCCTCGTTTAGAGGTCGTACGTAAAAGTCAACATTTTGAAATTAAAATAAAAAAATAAAAAAAAAGAAAAAAAAATCTCTTTCCTCCCTTTACTTCATCTCGGGCCCTCCCACCCTTATTCGTTCACACCGAAAAGGAAAGAAAAAAAAACCCACATCTCGAACTCGATGCGCCGCCCTATCGTCGATCGCCAACCGCCCCCCTGCGCCAGTCGCGACCACCACAGACCCCCTCCTCCCTCTCTCTCCTCCGCAGCAGCCAAAGATCGAAACCCTCCTGCCTGAAATTGAAGACACGAGCTCCAACGTCGAACCCCCCCCTTTGCCTGACCGCCGGAACCACCTCCCCGCCACCTCTGACGTTTGCGAACCATCTCCCCCCCCCCCTCGATTTCTACATGACTACGGGCAACGAAGATGGCGAAGATGCGATAACGATGAAGATTCCTATCAAAGAAGAGTCAAGATGATTGGATAGCTATTTGTGAGAACTTCTCACTCTTCAACTTATTTTTCTAGTTATATATATATATACTAGGATGCAGACGGTGCTTAGTAGCACCCGACACAATCGTCCACAGACCATGGACTTGTTTGTTTGATTGCAAAAATTAGTTAGATTATTTGGTTTGAATTGAATGGTTTGGTGAAATGAAATTGATTTGATTGATGTGTGAATGGCGTGGGCCTTCACTAGACCGGGGATAAGGCTAGGCCTCGTCCCGTTTCTAGTATCGTGCCGTTATGCCGCCGAAATTTTCTAAAATATGTTAGAAAAATAGAAATATCATTTTTATTGAGTAAATGAACTGAATAGAAATTCATGTGTTGAAATAAAATATTTTATCGTTAAAAATATAATTTTTAACGTGGAAGTGAATAAAATAAAATATTCATTTACAAACCGGACGGTTTGTTTATGTACACCTATTTGAAGGACATTGATTGGGACAATAAATTTTACACATCGCCCAACTGCACAACTAAAAATCTGTGTTTGATTGTTCGAAACCCCACACGGGTGTTGGGATGAAATTTGGAAGTTCACTCATCCTGATTGATTAAATATGTCGATCGATTGATTGACAGGCTGTTATAAGCGTAAGATCTCTATATTTGATGCTCATACAGTGTAGTGCACTTTGGTTGATGGTTGATTATTTTTCAATGCTATTATATACATGTGTTGTATGGAATCCATATAATTAACATTATATGGTTATTGATTGGGCCTCATTCCAATCGGGAAAATAAGGAATATTATAAAAGAAAATTCATGTGTTGAATATAAAAATAGTCATGTGTTGACGATGTTCATGTGTTGAGTAAAATATTTTATACAATGAAATTTACATCTTTATCATATTTAAAATTAGAACTACTTTACGGTTGAAGTCTAATTGAAAATCAAACGATAGATACCATAGTTTTATAAAATATTTTACATAACAAAAATAGTGATGTGTTGACAGTACTCATGTGTTGAGATTAGTCGTGTGTTGAAAGAAATATAGATTCATGTGTTGAATGGGATAAATATTCATTTGTTGAATAGAATAAAGAAGTTGTGAAAAATATAAAGCCGTGTTGATTAGTTTTGCGCCATTTTGACGTGAACGATATTTATATCGATTTTATTCAAATTGAAATGAATATTATAGCAAATTCAAATTGAAAAGAAAACGAATTTGAATTGAATATAAAAGGACTTCGAATGGAATTGAATATAAAACAAATTCAAGTTGAATTGAAAACGAACTGAAATTTAATTGAATTCGAATCGAAATTAAATTGAAATCAATTTGAATTGAAACGAATTTGAATTTGAATTGAATTGAAACGAATTTGAATTCGAATTAAATAAAATGGAAATGAATTCGAGTTGAATTGAAATCAAATCGATTTGAAATTGAATATAGAAGTTGAATTGTTTTAGAAACGAATTTAAAACGATTTATAAAATTCGTTTTAAATAGAAATCGATGAAATATATATTATATATATATAATATAATGGCCTGAATAGAACGCGCCGCGCCGCGGCAGTTCGTGAATTTCGACCATTTATTTCAAACGGACATTGCGGGAGATCCGACTGTCGGATTCTCCTAAAACCGGAACCGTTGGGTTCGTATCGAAAAGAGCTTTCCAATGAATATTAGAAATTTGAAATCTAATGGTTGGATTTGGAATTATCTCCAAATAAAATTTGAAAAAGGTCGCTGTAAGTGCAGTTCGATAGCCGTTGATGGAAATCGACTGTACGGGCCTTGATAAAATTATTAAAAATATCTATAATTTGTGTAAAATCATAATATATGAATTGGAAAGAACTAGGATGAGAAATTCCACATTTGAAAAGATAAAAATAGATTTTTATCGAAATGAACTAGTTTTGAACTAGAATTAAAATCAATTTATTTTTGAAATAAATAAATTGAATTTGAAAGTGATTTTAAAAATAATCAATATTCCCAATATGTGAATTGGACTGGAGCTGAATCGAAATTATCTTCGGGATATTTCGATGTTGGATTTCGTGACTATACAGATATTGTTATGGGTATTTGAAAGATATATTTTATATCGTTATTTCCAATACGATATTTGTTGGTTTCAGAATTTGATATTGAATATAAGCCAATATATTTTCTATTCAGAGCCTTGTATTTAATATCAAATGTGATTTGGGTTTATCGTGAATCGTGTTTTAGAAGACATTGGTTCTTTAACCCAGTTAAAGGCAAGGTATCGATTTGTGAGAAGATTTAAACTAAGTGGAGTTTTAATGAATCTTTAATTAGATTTAAAATGTGAATTGATAATTTAAATTATCAAATCTGAAAAGTGATCGAGAGTGGAGTATCACCAGTTTTGCTCCAAAGCGATAGTTAAATCTTTAATTAGATTTGAACGTGAAATGGTAATTAATTTTACCGATAACACCGTGGTGTTAGATGTGGAGTATTACCAGTTTTCTCCATGGGATATATAGGTTGGGATTGGGAAATAAAATAAATAATTACTTCGGTGTGCTTCGTTAATCCCGACTAGTTTGGAAAACCATAAAATGGTTTGAAATGATATCCAAAGGAAGATTATAGGATAAATTTAGAAGAATTTATCTTGGATAAAATTAATGGGAACATTTCCCTAAGAATATGATTTTGTGAATAAAAGAATATTCTGAATTGGAATGAGGCGTTCGCTGTGTTTGTGTAACACTCGTTTATTATATACGTGGATTATTCAGAAAGACCGGGTTATACCCATTCTGAATAACCGATTCGACGAGATGTCGAAGATGAAGACGGTGGTTGAAGACCGGAAGTCTTCACGTCGTTTGGGGGATTACTGATGATCTTGATTGGGCTGTACACCCAAGAAGATGGAAACAGTTGGTGATCGTCCAGACGTACTTGGAGATCGATGGATATGCGGGGTACTAGGTGCCTCCGGTTTCGTTCAGACCCAGAACGGACTTGTAAATGGACTGTGTGTCTGACATTGGATTTTAGTCCGTGTGATTGATCTCTATTAAATATATATCTGTTTGGCGGCGGAGAATTTATTCTCTTGCTTAACGCCCTTCTCTGAGACATACGAGCTCAGGGGTTATATATTGATGGATATCAATCGCATGGAGTGAATTGCCTGTGTGGCATACCTAAGTGGCAAATGATCAAGGCTTCTATTGAAAAGCAAAGTCTTGTGGTTGATGATCGAAGCACGGCCTTTGTGGCGTAGCTTTGTGTAACGTTTACTTCGCGAGTATCACACCCGGTATGAACCAAAAACGGGAGACGGACATCAGGGAGGACATGCGTTTCTTTCTAGTTAGGAGTGGCGTCAGTGCTTGAACTGACTGACGAGTTTGACTCATGTGGATGTTGCTTATTATTTCTTGCTGAAAAGCGAGGCGCCTCGTGATATCGGTTTCAGCCGATGCTTCTGGTCGGCTGACGGGCCAGGCTTACGCCCCAAAGGGCGGGGAAACGCAGTGTTCAGGCATTTTAATCCACATCGGTGGACCGGCCCTGACGATCCAAAGGCTTGACAGAGTACTTGCCCGAGGCTCGGACTAGACAGTCTCGAATCGGTGAGGATCTTGCCCCTAGCCTCGGTTCATACCATAAATGATAACCCAACTTCCAATATGACGTCTTGCGGTTTTGATTGTAAACTTATATATGGCGACATAGTGTTATGGGGCATTCATGCCGCCTATGATTGATACTTATGATTTGAAGTTGTTTTATACACTATGCACTTATAGTAGTATCAAATGATTTGTTTTAAAACGTACTAAGCATGTTTGGCTATTATAAGGGAAAACCCTATCCTCGGCTGCGTTGCATTGTGTGATGGGACTTGGGTCTTATAATAGCTTCATTTTTAGAAAATCATTGCGCTGTTTACTTATATGCACTGGTATTCTTGGGAGGAAACCCGTTCCGTGTTATTCGGCGTGGTCCCTTGATTTACCTACCTTTTAAAATAAAGAATAACAACTGTTTTAGTTCTCACACCAGTCACATGACTGACCTGGAGTTTATTGTTTTAACCTAAACTCTGGGTGCCCTTATTTTGACACGGGCAGCTAGTAGTTTTGGTTTTGCAGATTTATATTCACAGGATCCTGGTTTACAGCTGGAACGATATCCGGAAAGCTTTGTATCCGTATATCTCATTCTAGTTGTGTATTGTATTATTTTTCCGCTGCTATGTATTTAAATGTAATTTAAATCTCTGATATTTCTGTGTAATATTCGTTTATACTCTGTATATTCTTGTAATCT
The DNA here is from genome assembly GCA_030737875.1 of Allium sativum. NCBI lineage: Eukaryota > Viridiplantae > Streptophyta > Magnoliopsida > Asparagales > Amaryllidaceae > Allium > Allium sativum. The sequence continues at coordinate 633,104,492 of CM060919.1, forward strand.
GATGCATTGTTGTAATATACAGTGAAATGGAAGTTACGGGTTTTTACACTTACCATAAAGTCGACGAGTTTTTCTCTAATTAAAACACATTATGATATACGTATATAATATGTTCCTTTGTTTTTCATAGTTATTCCAATTGGTATGTTGACAGAGATGCTTTAATTTACTTAATTTTAGCTAATGACATGCTTCATGAACTTCATCCAAATATTATAACAATCGCCGAAGGTGCATATAGCTTTAACTTTAATATTATAACAATCGTCATATGTAATCTGTCTTGCTTTTTTGGAACAACTAGCGCAGGATTGTTGTTTCGGAAGCAAGCCTGAGAGCTTGCTGTTCGGAACAACAACCCTGAGAGCTTGCTGTCCATAACAGCAAGCTCGCGGGCTTGCTGTCTGGAACAGCAAGCCGTCCCGCTTGCTGTTCCGAACAGCAAGCACGCGCTTGCTGTTCCAAAACAGCAAGCGCTTTGAAACTCGTGTTGTATCATGTGCTTGTTGTTCGAAAAAAACACTCTGAAACTCATACAGTATCATAATTTTTTGTTCGAAACTTTGTAGTAGTTTATTAGTAGAGTTTGCAACAAAAACACAACATATTCGGCTAACTCATACAATCGAAATTATGAGAAATAAAATCATAATTGTCTCGGTTTCATTATGTTTCTTTTCAGTTCTGTGCAGGTTGCTCCTCCAGCATCTATTTATGTACATGTATTTTTGTTGAACATGAATACATTATAGACTTCAGGTTTGCTCATTTTGTACACAACTAATTGAATCAATTTAGTTGTAGAAAGCATCTGCTATTGCATTTCTCATTTGTTTCAATTTTTTTTGTACAGTGTCAATGAATAGTGAATGCAGCCGTTCGCTTCGTTCACAAAACTCGAGGCACGTACAAGTTCGATTTGATTAGAGAAAACCACTTCGATCAATCAAACTGAAGCAGTTCTTTGTCTGTCACTTATTGGTAACATCGTTATTTATTTGAAGGTATTTAATTTTCATTCTTCTTTCCATTTCGCACTTATTTATTTTTCTGACACGTCATGGATGAAGATTCAGACTTTAATTACCCTTTGGCACAAAGGAAATCTAAATGATATTAATGAGGCAGAGTTGAATAGCATAAAAATTGGAACATTCCTAAATTTTATGATGTTCAACTCCTACCTTATCAATATTAGGTAATTTGAAGATTATGGACTTTGGTTAAGCATCTTTACTGGGCTAGATGTGTTGCTTCACACTACGTATGGGACTCCGGCTCATGCTGTGATGGCGCAAAGGTAACCTAAATTCTCATCACGTATATATGTTCCGAATTTGTTCGATATCATGAAATCACACTAAACTCTGCAATAATAATAACACTCTGAAAAGTATAGCAAGCCTGCATATGGTAATTGATTACCACTCTGCAATAATAATAACACTCTGGGTGATTAAAAATGTTGTGTTTGGTGAAGAGACTAGAAATGGTTGTTAAAGGCGATCTGGTTGCTTATTGTATATGGTGTTGTATGGTGAGGAGATGGCAGTGCATTCAGGTGATTGCTTATATCGATGAATATGCTTTTATGTTCTAAATTTCCTTGCCCCGTGCACTTATACTATGCCGAGAATATAATATCACATGTACAATCTTCATAGTAATTAGATTAAAAGATACATCAATCTTTGAAGTGTCCTTTGCATTGCAGAAATCATTTTGCTGTCCTCTCACGCTAATATTCCCCTTTTTCTAAACTATCGGGTAAAAGATTGTCTAATGCCTGCATGCTATGATGAGAGTAAAAAAATTGCCCTTATTAACTTTGTTTGTGATTAAATGATTTTTAGTCACAACATATTGTTCATAAAAGATGACGAAGACCTTTCCACGGAAACGGAGAACAAGGAAGAATGAATTAATGGTGATTCACATACGAAAATAGACAGTGATAGCTCTGAACATACAAATAGATTGCAATTAGGAACAAAGGATGACACGACGGTCGCACTAAAGAAGAAGAAGCCTCTCTTGCATAAATTTGGTAGCATGCTCAAGAAGAAGAGTCCACTGAAGTCACAACTTGGTGCAGGTAACATTTCATCTTTTAAGTGTGTGCTATGTTATTGCTTATTGGAAAAAGTAGCTGGCATGGTAGCTATACTTAAACTTTAGAAAAGTTGAATTTCCAATTTCAATGTTTGTTACTAGTAAAGGCGTAGTGATCAGTGATTATGCTTATAAACGAACCAAAAAATGCAGAATATCTCTGTGAGCCGAGACATATGAAACCTTTTAGTTACACAATTCAAGTATACCTACAAATAATAAACTCGATGTTCAAGGGGAAAAAGCCCTGATTCATTTAATGTTCTTGTGCCAGAATCTTAATAGACTGAGTGGTCAAGGGTACCCACAAGTAAGGATCCCAGCAATCTTCTTGCTTGCAAGAACTTCTAAACTGTAGTAATAGTGTCCTTTACAAAGTGCACTAAAATTTGGAACATTGGTCCAATTTTATGAACTTAGATTATCCTTGTGGTCCCTGGTCACAGTCTCTTTTAGATTCATATTATTTTAAATCCAATTCAATAGCCATTGTTCAATGGATTATAGCTATATGAATACTCCCTAGCTTCTGTTTTCTAGCTATGTGCCACTGATTTGAGAGAGCCTGCAAAACCAATCTGCAATATGAGCAAATGACCATTTCTTTTTATGAAGTAAAATTATCATAAATTCCTCCCAATCTTTCGCCAGGTGGTTAAGAACATAAACACTATTTCCAAGTCAAACATTAACTAAATTTTTCAGTGTTGGTCTACTATGAGCAATAAGAGCAGCGTGATCTGCAATACCATTACCATATATTTCTTTATGGCTAAGCCACTTTGATATTTATATATTTATACTTTAAGGTCCAATTCAGCTGCATATTCTGGAAAAAAAATGAGAAATTTTGTTTGGATGAAAGAGTCCATTAATCATATACAAGTGTTACTTTATAGCATTGACATTGGCCATTCATTTCGGTATAATACAAACTCTTTGTGATGCACAGGCAAACCATTATGCTTTGTAAAGGAGCTAGATGTGCATGTCTTAGTTGATGGTAATGTATTTTTCTTGTCATTTACTATTGATCTTCTCTCACAGATTGCTCTATTATTATCTACTGCACATTAAAGAGAGAAATATAATGTGCAAATTACCATCAAATAAATTGTTAATATTCAAAATATGGTATCTGTGTAGAAGAAATATCATGTGAATCGTACTTCTAGTTTGACAGAGATTTTATATTAATCATTGGGACTTGGGTTATTCTCGGTTTTGTTTTTACTAAGCTCACATGGTTTAAAAGCATTCAGATAGTCTTAGGTGGTAAGTAACCCTTTCGATTATCAGTTCATAGAGAAACTTAAAAATAGTTCTGAACCAATTTATATGAAAAGATCATATAATAAGGATCAACAGCCAAAATCATTTTTTTGTGAAATTACAATGGCAATAAGCATGGATGCATATGAAAATATTATGGAAATAATATCAAAACAAATTGCTTTAATTTGAACCCTTCCAGAAGTTCTCTTATATCCAAGAATAATTGTGTAACATTTTCCGTGGAAAGTCTAAAAGAGTTATCATGAACAATGAGTGTTTTATTGATTTCTTAATATAAAACTGTTTTGTAACTTGACAATTTTTTTACCTGAACGAGTGCAAGATATGTAACTTTTTGTTTGTGCGGAGTTGATTATGTCATAATCCCTCTAATCACTTTCCTCCCCTAAACTTTCAGGTATGAACAAGCAGAATTTATAGAGAGCGAGCTACAAAAGATGGGAGAGCAAATTAAAACGATCATTGAAACTGTGACACAAGTAAAATTATTTCATAGAAAGTTGTATATGATTTTTCATTGGCTGTCAATCTTACAAATGTCATTGTCAGGGTGGTGACTTTAATGCAGCTGATAGCATGAACCCAATTAATGCAGTTATCTGTATCCTAAATAATCAGCTTAGTTCTTTAATGTGGACTGATGAAAAGGTAAGAAATAAATGTTTTATCCCCTTTAATGTCGTGTTTCTTTGGTGTATCTTTATTTTGACAGGCTTCAGTATTTGATACCAACAGTATAAATAAAGTGGAAATTGACCAAAAATATGGGTAGAGAAGATTAAAATGTTTTAGGTTTATTTGACATATGGAGCATAACAGAGGAGATGGTGAATGGATTGTTTTATGTAATTTTGTTATTTTCTAAAACAAGAAAAACAAAATCAATTTCTATTTCGTTTTGTACGTTAACTTCAATTTGAAAATTGATTATTTGTTATTTTAATACTGGTTTGCTTTTTTCCCCAATAGAAGACAGTAATTATATTCTATCAGCAAAGATATCATCTTCTATGTTGCATAGCAAAGATATCTTCTTCTTTTAACAAGTGAGTTGAGCAATTAAGTCACTAGATTGGGGATAATCAACCATGTAAGCGCTTTTAGCTTTGACATTAAATCATTTTTCTTTGCTTTGCATTTTGCGAGAAAGCATGTTTCTTGTTACTACTTAGTTATTTTCTTCTACGTGGGTTTGATTGGGCTGATTGCTGTTGTATGGACTTAAGGTTATAGCTAATATTTGTTGCTAAATTGTTGATTCCTCAGGATGTTGTTCCCCATTATTTTCTGACTCTTCTTAAGCACTGGACTTGAAGCATTAAAGAGACAAACAATGGAGCAATCTGCAATGTGGACTAAAAGGAAGAAATAAACGACATGCTTAAGCGATATGTGCCAGAACCAAAGGTTGAAGGGATAAATATGTATGTATTTAATATGCATCATAAATAGGTTTGTTTTCAAAATTTTGTCTAATGTTGTATGATGTCTGTTTATGAATTTATGTAAATTTTGCATATAATTATATAATAAATTTCTGAGAATTTTATGTAAATTATTAATATAATTATATATAATTATAATGATTATAAATTATAATTATAAATAATTATAATATAATTAGTTATTGTGGTTATTAAATTTAAATAATAAATTATTATATAATTATATAATGTAAACTTTTTGAATAAATTTTTATTTTTATATAATAAATTTGTATTATTATAAAATATTATAATAATTATATATTTATATAATTATATAAATTCATATTAATATGTAAATTTTAAATGAATTCTATAATTATATGAATTGGTGAAATTTATTTGTGACTTGAAAAATAAGCCTAGAGGGTGAATTAGATTATATGTATGAACGTGGGAATGTTGGGGTGTATATATATATATATATATATATATATATATATATTGGGAAAATATTGATTATATGAAATTGGGTATAATTGGATATTGGAAATTGGCATGTTTGGGTATGAATAACATGGAATTGGTGAATTTGGCTATAATTGGATAATTTGGGTAATATGAAATTTGGCTAACTATTATGTAATTGGTGTAGTTAATGACAAATTGGAAATAGACATAAAAAAATGAATTGTAATTAAGTTGAATTTGGAACACATGACATGAATTTGGGGTTTGGGTGAAAGACGATTGTTAATGAACACCTATGACACGAGGTTAGGCGCGTTTGTGGTGTAAGACTGCCCGGAACTGCGCGGCAAATCCAGCAACCACAAGCGGACGTCTAATGTGAGAGGTCAATGGCAAGAACTAGAGGCGTAATGGTTTATGACACGAGGTTAAGCGCGTTGTGGTATAAGTCTGTCCGGAACCGCCCGGCAAATCCAGCAGCCATGAACAGACGTCTAATGTGAGAGGTCATACATCGTTACGGCATAATAAATAAATTAAGAAATACTAACCATAATAAGACATGTGGGTAACATGGGTATGGTTAGAGGGTTAAGTGGGTGATATAAATGACATGTAAAGCATGACTAAGGTAGACTTAACCGTTGTAAGACATGTGATGTAAAACATGACTAAGGTAGACTTAACCATAGTAAGACACGTGTAAGACATGGCAACTATAATAAAGGGGGTTAAGTGGGACACGGGTGACATGTGAAACAAAAATTTAGATATGCTTAACCAAATGGGACCCGCAACGGTATCATAAATTAATTGAATTGGGTAAAGTTTAAGTAACGGGTTAAGTAAATGGAAGGGTTAAGTCAAATCTAAAATTAGTGACAAGAAATGGGGAATGATAAATAACCTATTATGAATAAACTTGAATAAGGCAAGAAAGGATAATAGGTGGAAATTATAACTTATGGGACAAGATAAGTTATAGGAAATGATAAGGAAGATGAGATAACTTATATGTAAAGATATACTTAAATTAAGTGGTTTGGGAAGGAGAAATGTGAAATTAAAAATGATATAAGTTATATGAATGGAAAAGAAGTAAATTAGAATCATATATGTTGGTTGGGTTGAGTAATTCTCTGGATGTCAGTCTGATATTGATTTCGGTCTTCGGGGCTGGTGTTTAGGGGGTTATTCTCCTAATTGGTATATATGTGGGATAAGGCATACTTAACTATGAATTAAGTATAACATGTTGTTGTAACCCTAAAAGGGAATAATTTAGGAAATTGGAAAATAACATGTTGTGGGCTTATTAATGGACTTAAGTGGGTTAAGTATAAACTGAATTAATAAGCAAGGGTAACTTGGTAAATACGAAAAAGGAAGCTAATGTGAATAGCCAAGTTAAATGAGAAAGTTGACGAGGTGGCACAAGCGCGAAATAAATGGTTAGACTTAGGGTCTAATGACATATAAAACTAAGGCGCTTGAAGCAGTCCGTACGCTGTAGGATGAATAACCCAACGAGGTAGATCATCACGGTGTCATAAGGCACGAGGAGAGCGCACGTTCGTTATTCTGGTGGCTCCAACGGACTGGAAGGGGAGGTAGGCGACTTCCTGAGACGTTAAAGGTGCTCCTCGTAGTCCTCTGTGGTGGTTTAGCTTCGAGCTAGAATTACAGAGGTTGGGTCTGCGCGGAACTACCAGGTGGGTGGGCCTTGACTGCACAAGAAAGGGGCAGTCAGAATGCTGTACGCGGTGGCATTAAGGGTGGTTCGGCGGTTGCCTCAGGCGGAGGTAGAGAGTCAAGACCAAACGATAGCAAGATCGTCGGACGCCTGTCACCGACAGCCTAAGGAATGCGAAAAGACAAGAGCTAACCCCTAGAGATCGTTAACCTTTGCTATCAAGGGACAGGTGCGGGGAGACCCCACATGGATGTTTAGATTGTTTGCTTGTTAGGAGTGGTCGCTTAGCTCATGTGGTCTTTACTAGTTGAGGGAGGGCTGAGGTGGAGCCATAGCCACCGTAGAAAAACCAGATCCGATGGATATCTGTACATTGGACACTTAGAGGCGGGCCGGTACAGATATAGAAAAGCTCCCGATCGAGTTCTGTGTTTCTTGGTGTAGCCCTGCCACAGAACTCGGGTGCACAAGTAGAGGTTATGTGCAGTAGAGACATCGAGTACGATTGATGAAACGTACGTGGGAAAGTCTAGGTACATCCATGTCTGCTCTGGGTGGTGTATCGTAGACTGGAGGGCATTATTCGGTGATGGAACCAAACTCGATCGAATAGTTCGAGGATAGCAGTAAGTACGCTTACGTAGCACAACGATAGTGGTTCTATGCTGATGTAGCGTTGTACGTTACTATGGCATAGGATGAGGGACTGTGTATATCACTGCGATGATACGGTGGAGACCGTACGAGTGGGGTACCATGGGGTGTACCTCAGTTTGGGAGTAGCTACATATACATTATATAGGTTAATCTATTAGGGAGTAGATGGGTGCGACGTGTGTGTAAGCTTTGAGTGCTAATAACACGTATAACCTAATAAATAAGAAAATGTAAATGAACGGTATATGTAGGATTATTCAAGTAGTGTAGTTTAAATTCATTCACACAGAACGTATGTTCTGACCCCCTCCTTATAACATTCGCAGGTTAGACAGAGACTTATAGCTTTGGGAATACTGATTTAGCAGTATTATGATTAAGGTAAAGCTATGTTTTAAATATATTATATTTTACTCCTTCCGCTGTGAGGTGTTTTCCGAACTCTGACATATCTTTTTTCTCTGTCTTTTTCTGCAGGATACCAGAGCAACCAACTCGGGTTTCGGCGGATTGGATTTTTGAAAAAAAATCGGTCCGTCAGAATCTGGGTTGTTGCAATTAACCTTAAAAGAACGGTCAACATCCAGATTTAGGCAGATTTAGGCATACATCATAACATGTCATAAGAATCCAAAAAATGTTATTCATGGCTTCCATATAATGAAAAATCGTAAAAGCGCTTAAAAGGGTTCAATACACCCAATTTTGACTGAAAAGTGTTAGATTCACCAAAACCGCTAATTGGGAATTGGTCTTGTATGGTTGAAGAAAAAAGGGGGAAAAGATATAACTAGTAAGGCTGTCAACGAATGTTTTCGGATGCGGGTGTGCCATATCCTATTTGCATTCAGGATCATTTTCGGATATCGGATATTCGCATCCGCGGATACGGACGGATATCGGATGATTATCCACTCCGAATTTTAACATCACAATTTATGCAGAAACCACTAGACACATTGAAAAGCCGCAAAAAGAATTTTATGATATCAAAATGGTACATTGAACTATTACTAATCAAAGCTAGCAAAAATTTCAACATCAATGGGTTTATTGATGTTGATTGGGCATTAGATCTGGATAAAAAAGACAACTACAAGCTATTGTGTATATGTTACAAATAATTCAATGTCGTGATGCTCAAAGAAACAGCTTACAATATCAAAATTGACATCAAACACCGCGGCTGAGCGTCGTAGTGTAGCAGATGCAACAACATAGGCAGTGTGGCTATAATCTCTACAATCAGAGCTAAACATCAAAATAGAGAGCAAACAATACTACGGTGTGACAACCAAAGCACATGTATATATGTCTGTGAACCCCATACTTCATGCAAGCACTAAGCAAATCTATATTTTGTAAGAGAACAAGAAGGTGGGAATGTACCAACAACATATCAGTGCGCTACTTTACTTGTACATATACTCAAGCAGTGATCTGTAAATAACATTATGAAATTTATTTTACAACACATCTTTCATTTCCTTAACTCCGTATTAGATTTAGCCTTACAGCAATACACAAATTTATCATTTCTTATCATCGAACTGATCAAATTCTGGTAATAAGAAACTTATCATAATAGTTGATAAAAATTACTTAAAAAATTACAGCGTGCAGTTTTTCGCAGATTCTACCTTCTGCTCTGTGCCATTCAAACGACTTTGGAGCAAAATCAAAGCAAAGAAGAAAAGGACAGCACCGACTTTCATCTACATAACAATGGAAGCGCATGCGGCAGTAAACACAAAAAAATGGAAAGACAAAGGACAGGGCACAGATACATCTTATTTATAGCTCTATTTGACAAACTCTTTATGAGCAGGGAATATCCGTACTATACTTCCCTGTAATCTACATTATTAATCAACACAGAGATGCTTGCATTATATAATTGATAATGCTAAAGAAATCTTCAGTACCTACACTTTGGTTTTTATGTCTCTCGTGGACCATGTTTCATTGAACTGTATATTTACATGCTACTGCAAGTGGCTACGCTCATCCTTACATTGGAACTTGTTACAGTTTCGTTACAAAACTCAATGGAGACGAGAATCCTAATGATGACCTTGTTGAGGAATTAAAGAAAACATATGATGCAGCTGAGATTTGAGAATTACACACAACATACAGGTATCCAGATCAACCACAGGCGTGCTTGCTCTTGTAGTCTCTCCGCCTTTTTATGTGTCAATTTGAATGACTTTTACAACAAATAGAAAATTTCGCATTTCCAGCTGCTTGACTGAAAAGAATGAACGGAAGATAACCTGGCTTTGCAAGCTGAGTAGAACCAATAGTAACCATTGTATCTCTTCCTCTTCTTAACTCAAGTACACAGCCCATCCAAATATTTTAAAAGTAGAAATAACAGCAAAACCATATCCAGAATCAACTATTGAACAACTGCAATAATAGTAGGCTGAATTCTATTATTGAACAACCAAGATTTTCTCTTTAATATCAATGTAATACAAAATATACCGAAACAAATCAATTATTCCTGGAAGAAAAATAAATGAAATTGTTTGCATGGATATAACATGAGAGCAATGGCAACAAATCATTTGGGATATGGCCAACAAGGTAACAACATTAACATAAAAATTTATTATGACTGATGTGCAAGAAATTTAACTTTTAAGCACTTAGATGTCCACCTTGGAGTAAACGTCAGATAGTGAAAGCATAATTAAGTATATTTCACGGTTACTTATGTTCCTTTTCAAAATTTCTGCAGTCACTCGACTTTTCAAAAAAAAAAAAAAAAGATTACTTCACAAAATATTATTTGTAACATTTCCAAAAATCTTTACATTTGCAAATGAATGTGCAGACATTTATCCAGGGGGTAATAGGCTACACATTAATTACCTAGCAAGTGGTATTATCCCTACATTGAAAAGCTTGTGTTCTACATGGACTATAAATATCCTATAAACTTCTTATAGCAATCACTCTATAAAAGTCATGTTTATCATGTGTTTGTATGAAGGACATATGCTTTTAACGATAACCCAAGCTTACTGGTTGTATGATGCAATAAACTATAGAGCCGAAAAACAAATTTTGCTATCTTGTCTAAGCTTTTTGTACTTGGCAGTGGCATGATTTCCTAAATAAATAGCATATGTCATATATAAACATTCGAACTGTGTTGGCTGTAAAGGTCATTTAGCACAAACTTGGAACAATGCTTTTATTTAATTATATGCAACTAAAAACTTGGAACAATACTTTTCAAAGGATGGGTTTACCAACAAGCAAGCGCTGCATGCAACCAAGCATTAAGTTTAGATGATGTGGGCAACTAAAAACCTTTTAACTGCCATTTATTATAGGAATTTACCACAGAATAACTGATACGCAATGCCACTGAGATCACCCATGCTTTGTACTTTGTCCAAGATGAACCAGCTCTTGAAAATTTGACTGGAACTGAACCTGCGCGCATGTAATAATGCAGGGGTGTTAACTAGAAAATTACTTTGTCTTTCAGCACGATGTCTGCAATTAAACAGATACATATGCTCAGGGTCGACACTCGAGTTCGATATGAACCAACTATTAGTGTTTTTCTTAACAATATATTTTCTTGTATCAATATGATTTACCAACAGTATCAATATGCTAATGGTTTTCTGTATCAATAAGGTTTTCTTGAAAAGGTAACAGTTACTAACGATCTTAAGCGCAATTTCAACAACAATTCACGGTTTAATCTTTAAGGAAACCGAGTTTGCAATTCAGAAATCTGAGTGGGAGATGGACGTCCATTTAATGGATTCTCAATCCTAAGCACTCACTTAGTGGATGTTAGAGCATCTGTCCATCAAATGGATGCCTAGCTTCAGCCTGTTCTAGCGGATATAATTCAAAACAGTAGTCAAGCGCAAATTAAATGGGCCGTGTAGCATTAGAAGCACATCTAACTGTTGGGCTTTCCCCACATTCAGCACTAAATATTCAACGTCCTTAATATTCAGGACTGAATCCATTACAGATACCCTACCTTTACTATGAACATAAGTTTTCTCATGAAACACGTCAGAGTATTTCGCAGTGACCTTTAACTAGAGGCCAAAGTCCAACTTAAAAGAAAAACACTGCAAAGGTTGATTTGGAGCTTTTTATAGTCTTCTCTAAAGCTTACCAATTATGATACGTGAATGCAAGCCGTATTATAATTAGGCGACGCATTATTGTTTGCAGTCTATTATTCAAAGTTTCCTAATTTTGTTTTATAATCAAAATGCCTCATACATTCACAAACATTTTAAGGCCAATAATTTATTTCTACAAATCAGAGTTCAAACTCACGTACCTCCTGGAACCGTTTTACCACCAAATCCACTGTTTTGCCAAGTCATACACCAACCGTAACTGGAATTCTGGAATTTAACAGATCAAGTATCCAATATATTTCCAAGTAATGTCAGTTTGAAACATCAAATCTGGTATTACCATAATGAGAAACTAAATCATTTGAAAGAGTAATTAAAAAAAAACTTACATCAGCATTAAGCAGCGTAGCGTAATTTCTGGGGTACAAAATCATGATACCACCACCAACAAAAAGTAATTTGATGGTAGGAAATGCATCACCGATGCTACAACATAAACAAATTTGAAGATAATAAAATTAAAACTGTGTATGAACATTTACAGAGTAAAAATTATGTATCAAACAAGTAGAGAATATAACCTGCTCTCCGTCCAAAAGCATGCCAATTTCATATGGTTGAACAATTTCCGGTTTAGTAAATGAACTTACCTGTGAAGTATTAATGATCTAAGAATCAATATAATGTACATTCCAAGGATGCAGAAAAAATATATTAATGTTACGGTACATGCTAAAATAAATAAAATGCGCCACGTAATGATAATGTAATATACGACTAATATAAAGGTCAAATCAAGCACACAAAAAAGTTCAGTTTGCATCATTTTTTTCGTGGGTTACATTACACCACAATTCAAAGTTGATCTGTTACAAAACTCTCACACATTGGGAGCGCAAGGTCATAAAACAACAAGATCATATGCTAGAAAAGGTAAATCTGGATTTTGCTAGAGGTTACACGAGGATAGGCATGGTTGACATTCATGTAGTGAATTGCTTACCTCTTACAGAGTGAACAATCAGTTTTTCTATCTCCTAGACATTTTGTTTCTCAAGTAATGTTTTTAATATTTTGCGCAACCGATATAGCATGTATGCGAGGTTGGTTGTTTTAAAGGCCACAGAGACTGAACTGAGACTATTTTGGCCAACACTAACAAAAATAAAATCATGTCTGTTCGAAAGAAAGATATCCACACGCGCATGCCGGTACTAGAATCTCTTATTAAGAGGAAGTTTTGGTCGGTAATTTTGTACTGTAAGAGCACTGCTTAAAACTTAAATTCAAATATGCTTTCACACACACATACACAATTATGTCCAACACTCACACATACACACATGTATGTACATGCATATATGCATCCATAGGTATGCATGCATGCATGCATATATGCATCCATATGTATCCGTATGTACGGACAGCAGATGAGAAGCTACTAAAATAAGTTTACTATCTAATAATACTAACATTATTGTAGGGGTTGAAAACATACTTGTAATTTACCAAAGCTACATTAAATAAAAATAGTACAATACAATCATACAAATCTGTACAAATGCTTACTGAGTTGACGAACTGAAGGTAAGCCTTATGGGGAAGGTACGCCAACGTCGTTACAGAATCTGCAACTACTCCAGGCATAGTCTGTGTTCTGAACAAAGAGGGATCTATATTCAGACCCGTGTCGTTTACATATATGCTTTGAAGGCTGAGACAATGATGGGATCTGTAAATTAATGACAAATTAAATATCATGAAAACACTCCTAAAAGTACTTTAGGACTTTTTTTTCAGCCTTTCATACCGAAGTTGTTGGGTACGTTAATTTTAGTATTTAATCCAGAAAGCTGAAATTAATTTACCAAAAAGGATTATTTTCTTATTGGCACTTCTAGGATAAGAGGAATTAAACATTTTTTTTTCTGACGGTTTGTTTGCCTTTGGAAGTCCTCTAATCCAATCTATTAAATCGGAATTTATGTCTGAAAATAAATAGGGAATGGGCGAAAAGTGCAAACTAGGGGTTGGTTTGCGGACTAGCATAACACACATATACTAATATTCGTATTGCTGCATAAAATTTCATCGAACCATTATACTTACTCCGAGGGAATAAGAGGAGTATAGGCAATATCAGATTGCTTGATTTCTCCAAAATATAAATAACTTGCGTTCTTCTTAGACCCATCTAAGCAAACAGTGAACATCTTAGGAACGACTCCTGCATATGAGAGTTACGATAGAATCGATCCATGACTTCCCAGTCCAATGAAACAATCGAACATTATTAGCGGATCTGTATAAGCACCTGTTTGTAACATGCTACACCTATTTGAAATAAATTACATGTTACCGAATAGAAATGAAAATGCATGATAAGAAATTTTAATTTAAAAAAAGTACGAACAAAATTATACCCAATGATAACAGAAGAGTTTCTCATCTCTGAATAATGCATACTATCTAATACAAAGTATCCTTGCATAGTATTGTTTGGAGGATCATGTACCAGATAGGTGCAAGAGCTAGAATGAGATGTTGAACAAGTCCAATTTCTTGTGTGAAAAGCATGATACTTCCGGTCTGAGCATCGAATCGGTGAAGCCGTAGATGAACTTAATGGATTGTAAAAATTCATTTTAATCTATATGAATATCACAATCATAGTTAGAATATTGTTAATGTCCAATGACATTTTAATTACTAAATAACCTAAATGTTTAGTGTTTTATATAAAACTATCATGTCAAATTGTTTGTCTACATATATCAACCTGTATCAATTACAATCAACCCATATTTCTAATCAAAATAAGATAGGAAATTGCTTGTTTATACAGTGCTTGCTTCTTTATTTTCTATCAATAGTTGAATATGTGTCTATAAATTTTTTTTATCTACAAACACACACATACGTACGTACATATAAACATGTGTTCAAAATTAAGACATAAATAGATGCTTACGCCAGGAGTTAAACTATAGGTGGGACACCCTCTGCAATTAATGCAAGCTATCCATGACATATTTGATCCAGTGTCTATTCGAACAGTGAATTCTTGTATCGGGTTTCCCAACTTCATTGTAGTAACATAAACCTATAGAAAACAGAAGACTAAGGTTAAACAAAATATACTATTCAATTCACTCAAAGAATCATATGTTATGAATGTATAAATTGAATGCGTTCATGTGTGCACGCATATGCATGTATACACATAAGTTTAATAAGAATATTGGCAGTGAAGGTATTATCTGACTAAATGTGTGAGCAGATTGATCCATTTGTGATATGGATCACAAATTAGTTTTTATATTATAAAACATTTCAAATGTTAATTATAAGAACGTTTAATTATAGTTACCAAAATCAAAACCCATATAAACATTCAGAAAAAAATTAAAGATACACACGATTAATTAAACCCAAAAGACTGGAGTCTTACCGAAGTAACTTTCATATGCTTGAAC
The DNA here is from genome assembly GCA_030737875.1 of Allium sativum. Taxonomy (NCBI): domain Eukaryota; kingdom Viridiplantae; phylum Streptophyta; class Magnoliopsida; order Asparagales; family Amaryllidaceae; genus Allium; species Allium sativum. The sequence continues at coordinate 633,119,751 of CM060919.1, forward strand.
TATTTCCGGTTTAGTAAATGAAGTTACCTGTGAAGTATTAACGATCCTAAGAATCAATATAATGTACATTCCAAGGATGCAGGAAAAAAATAATAAAGTTACAGTACATGGTAAATAAATAAAATGTGCCACATAATGATAATGTATATACGACTAATATAAAGGTCAAATCAAGCACACAAAAAGGTTCAGTTTGCATCATTTTTTTTTTTTGTGGGTAACATTACAACACAATTCAAATTGGATTTGTTACAAAACTCTTAAGACACAAGAAGCGCAAGGTCATAAGATAACAAGATCACATGCTAGAAAAGTTAAAACTGGATTTTGCAAGAGGTTATACGAGGATAGGCATGGATGACATTGATATAGTAAATTGCTTACCTCTATTGAACAATCAGTTTTTTTATCCCCTAGGCATTTTGTTTCTTGAGTCAATCTATCAAGTAGTTTTGCTTTAGTCCCCGTTTTGCTATAGATCCAAAAGCTGTTGAGAACGTGCTCCCGTATGACGCAACTGAACGCTCTGTCAACGCACTGTTTGCAAGACTTGGTCACTTATAAATAGTATTAAATACATGAAAGCATGAAAGCAACAGGTTTCATGAAAAGGTTTGATGAAAACATTTCCTGCATTACACCCATAACCTACAAACGATCATACACACAGCCTAACAGGTTCAAAATTCACTAACATATGATTTCTTCTTGGAAAGAATAAACATGTCGTCCACAACCAAGCAACAAATCACAAGATTCATAACATAGCATGATGGCATTACTTAATCCCTTCCGCATACTCACTAGCAGTAAAATCACTTCACAAACAGCACAACATCACTTGAACAAAATACCAAACTCAAAACTTGACATACTCAAACCTAACGAAAAAACCCAGAGAAAATAGGAGTATCACCCAAAAAACACAGCAACAAACTACACCTATACAATATCTACAACAACCACAACATTTGCATCATCGACAATGAATTCAAAACTCAAGCTGATACACTTGCCAACAAAAACGAACACCGAAGCACAACTGAAAATCACCACAACTCAACCAAAACCAACGACACAAACCCATAAAAGAACTCACTAGAAAAGGATCCATAAACCCATACCAGCACGTTGACGAGTTGATCCATAGCCAAAGAAGACACCTTTCGGTAGGGTACGTATAACTGAGCTAATGGGTTTAGATAGAGCCGGTCCTGGGGTTTATAGTGCCCAGTGCCATTTATTAGCTGATGCCCAATTCTAAAATTTTGAGCAATATACCAAATAAAATTCTTATTTAGAAGTCATGATTGATTTTTCAAGGCTAAATTCTGCTATTGTGAACTAACCTTACAAACATGACAAAATAAGTATGCGTTTACAGTAAGCGAAAGCAGGATATTTTAGCAAAGAATTTTAGCGGGCCATTTACATTTAGTTAAGCGAAGAATGCGTTTGCAGGTTTAAACAAACCATTTTATTTTTATTTTTTAATTTAATTAATTTATATTTAAAGTCAACGACCAGATTGGAAGGAGAAGCTAAATTTTGGCCGTTGGGACAACGGAGGCACCTGCCTAGTTATCGTTACGAACGTGTCCGCTATGATAACGAGACATTTTTGCACCCCCAAACACACCCTAAATATAACATATCTAAAATGCAAATTTTTTTATAAATAAATAAGTCAAAATATGAACAGATTTCACATACAAGATTTGAAACTTTTAACCACTGGAAATCACCACTGCTTAGAAAACAAATGAAATGGTGCTATGATTCCTTTACACGGACTTATTGTGAAATATTTCATAGAGTCAGTTTCCGTGTGTACTATAGCAACTATAATATGAAAACTGAATAAATTTAATACCTATGCTCTAAACTTGAGGAAATAAACAGGCAAAATAAATATTTTCTTTTTAGGAACTAATAAAACATTGTAAACTAGGTTTCAGCAAATAATCACAAATTTTATTATGGTGAAATATATGCACAGTTATAGACAAGCTAACCCATAAGGCATGACATATTCTAGAAATTAGAACTAATCTGTATGAAACTTACCTTCGTGAAATTAATAATAATATGAGTACTAATTTATCCAACTAAAAGGAACGATCTGCAACACCCCGTGAGTTTTAGGGTTTAATGTTTACGCCTTACCTGCTTTTTCCTTGCGCACCTTATTCTTTTTCTTCTTGCGCGATGCTTCAGCAATTTCATTTTTGGGGTACGCGACTTTTTCTGGCAGGGGCTTCGTAATTTTTGTGATGCCCTCATCGTTTTGATGCCCTGTGCAGTGGCCCAGTTCGGCTATGGGTTTAGATTGAGGGAACGAAGAAGGATAAGCTGCGATAGGTAGTGAATAGAAGCATCGAGAGTAGAGAGGCAGCCTTTTTGAGCGCAGATCTGGGGGTAGCGAAGTAGATCTGGTGGTTTAGATCTGGGAAGGAGAAAGGATTAGAGAGGCACAGCGACGAAAGCTGGTTTGAGACCAAAGTGCGCAGCTTTTTGCCAGCCTTTTGCCCACGTCTCTGTCTGCTTTTTTTAGTTTGGTATCAAAGTACGCTGAAATTGAAGTTTGGTGAAATACAGCTAACAGTAGGACCATAAAACGGTGCTGAAACACAGCACCACACAATTCGTGATTTTATCTCTCCCTTAACAAAACTCTTCTTCTCAGCTAACAGTAGGATTAGTCTCTCCCTTGAACAAAACTCTTCTTCTCAGCCAAGATATGAGCCCCACTTGTATCTAAGTCCATTAATGCATCAATTACGCGATGCTTCGTCATTGAGCAAGACTGAAACTTTCAAGATCGGAGCCTTGTTGCAGTTTTTTCAAACTCTACAATTATTAGCTTTCTGTGTGACTAAGATGATGTAACAGGCAGGGGCAGATCGCGAGGTAGGGCAGTGGCCCTACCTGGAAAATGTGAATCTTGTTCTGAAACAAGAAACTTTTATGGTAGACACCATCTTATTTTTTGTTTTGACCATACCTGAAAGCAACTTTAAACTCAACTTAGTTGCATTTTCCTAAAATACTATCGGCTCGTATACCAAAGTTTTTACTTTTTCTTTTAACTGCTTTATGTTGCTGACTTGTCTTTTATCTACAACCCTATTTTCAATTGTCAGAGTGCAGAAATTAAGTTTTGATGTGTGTTATGCAAAATTTTACATAGTTTTTCAGTAGCTATACATTTTGGACGGCAAAATTTTGCCCTAGCTGAAATATTAAGCTAGATTGCCACCGGTAATAGGAAGATTATAGACTTCGTAATTTTTGTGATGCCCTCGTCGTTTTGATGCCATATGCAGTGGCTCGGTTCGGCTATGGGCTTAGATTGAGGGAAAGAAGAAGGATAAGCTGCAATAGGTAGTGAATAGAAGCATCGAGAGTATAAAGGCAACCTTTTTCGCGTATATCTGAGGGTAGCGAAGTAGATCTAGGGGTTTAGATCTGGGATGGAGAATCCATATTGATATATATATATACACACACACACACATACATACATACATACATATAACCGATAGGTAGATCTGAACGAAGTAGGGTACCTATCGATTATATTAATAAAATAAAACCATCTGGGGGTATCGATTATATATATCAATATAGATGGTCATGGATGACTATCCATATTGATATATATAACGTCCACTCATCAAATAATTGTTTGTTGAGCATCGACTCTCAAGATGGTTGTATTTTATTTGAATACTTCCTCGAAATCAAACCATGCAATACATATTTTAACTTTTACGTTACAGCTAGCGTACATTCTGTACTGTTAGTTAATGAATCCATGTGGCAAATTATGAATGTACTGTTAGTTAATGAATCCATCTGGCAAATTATGCAAAATTAAATCAAAAGTGGATTTTGGAAAGTGGAATTTTGATATAACACACATAGAATTTCAAAACCGTGCCATTATATATGCCTAAACAAACCACTGATATTTGGTTTATTAATTACATTATACAATCAGTAAAGTTTCAAATGACAGCACATAAAGATCAATACATCAAAATTGGGACTATGGTGAAATTGTGTCACACAATTTTTAATCAACGGCAGCTTGTAATGCTTGTATCTTCAAGAACTTCATGTCATTTCATGGAGCCGACGCCCAAACCCAACGGCGGATTTAGGGGGGGTCAGGTAAGGTCACTGGATCCCACTACACTTTTTACATTTTACCTTTTATAGTTCTTTTGCACCCCTTTGCTATTAAACTGGAATAAAGTGCATCTTTTAGTGGGCACGGCGGAAACATAGTTCAAACCGATCTTCTTGACATGTACGCCAATAATTGTTAATTGGATACATGACCACACATAAATAATTATATCCATAACTTGTTTGCTTAATTCATGTAATTTAATTTAACTAATAATTATATATTGAAATTTACATAATATAATAAATAATAATTTATAATTTATAATTAATAATTATAATAATTTATATAATGTAAACTTAATTAGATACATTTATATTAAATATATTAATGATTATTATATTTATAGTATTAATAAATATAAGTCAAAATTATATATAATTAAACTATTAATATGAAATATATAAATAATTAGTAATTGTCATCAACACTCAATTTATATATTTAAACAATTTAAATGAAAATTTAAATTTATTTGTTCGAATTAAGCAATGATTTTGTTTTCGTAGTGTGTTCAGACATACAACCCAATTTTATGTTTTCAAAGTGTATTCAGCCAACTATCCCCTACTAAGTATTATGTATATTCGAAAACAATTAATATATTATAATTATATATAATTATATATTCATAGTATTTATAAATTATAACTATAATTATAATTATGTAAATATTTATATTAAATTTTACATAAATTATAATTATATAATAATTTATTATATTAATATGAATTTATATATTAATATGTGTTCTTAAAATTTGTAACTAGCATAATTAAAATAAGATGTCCGCGTCAAAGGTGGAAGGCAAGGGAAAGATAGTATTGAAATTAACTTCTGGAAAGGAACTAAAATTGAATGACGTTCTCCACGTTCCAGAAATCCGCAAAAACCTAATTTCAGGATCGTTGCTCAGCAAGCATGGTTTCAAACTAACATTTATTGCTGATAAATTTGTATTATCAAAAAATGGGGTGTATGTGGGAAGGGGCTACGTTAGTGATGGCTTATTTAAAGCTAATGTAACTACCATTGTACCAAAAGACGATATGAATAAAGTTGAATCTTCTGTTTATATCGTAGACTCTTCCAATATTTGACATTCTAGATTAGGGCATGTTAACTTTGAAACATTGCGAAAATTGATTAATCTAGACTTTATACCAAAATGTAACATAAACTCCAACTATAAATGTCAAATCTGTGCAGAAGCAAAAATGACTAGAACCTCGTTTCATCGCATTGAATGAGAGACTGAACCTTTAGAATTAATACATACTGATGTATGCGATTTGAAAATGTGTCAAACTAGAGGAGGAAAGAGGTACTTTATCACATTCATTGATGATTGTACCAGATATTGTCATGTATATCTCCTTAGAAGCAAGGACGAAGCAATCGACATGTTTAAACAGTATAAGGCAGAAGTTGAGAATCAACTCAATAAGAAAATAAAATCTTTAAGAAGTGATAGAGGAGGAGAATACGAGTCTCCGTTTGAGGAATTTTGTGCTGAGCATGGAATTATACATCAAACTACAGCCCCGTGTTCACCTCAATCCAACGGTATAGCCGAACGGAAAAATAGAAATCTTAAAGAAATGATGAATGCCTTACTAATTAGTTCTGGATTGCCAGATAACTTTTGGGGAGAAGCTATTCTTTCGGGAAATCGCATCTTGAATAAAATACCGCAAAAGAAAACATCAAAAACTCCACATGAACTTTGGAAAAATAGACCACCATCCTACAAATACTTGAAAGTGTGGGGGTGTCTTGCCAAAGTAGAAATACCAAAACCGAAAAAGGTCAAAATTGGACCAAAGACTATAGATTGCATATTCATTAGATATGCTCATAATAGTAGTGCATATCGATTTTCGGTGTACAAATCTGAAATTGATGACATTCATGAAAACACCATTATCGAGTCGTGAAATGCTAGATTCTTTGAACACATTTATCCTCTAAAATCCTCTATTGAAACAATTGTTCAAAAGAAATCAAGAGATACAGATACTCCTGAGGATAATGTTAATCAAAACTCGAATGAGAGAAATGTTGAAACTGAGGAACCCAGAAGGAGCAAACGTCAAAGGACTTCGAAAACCTTTGGACCTGATTTCTATGCATATATGATAGAAAATGAACCTCTAACTTACCAACAAGCAATGTCATCTCCCGATGCTACTTATTGGAAAGAAGCCGTCAATAGCGAAATAGAATCCATTCTACAAAACCATACGTGGGAACTAGTGGATCTCCCTAAAGGATCGAAACCACTAGGATATAAATGGATATTTAAGAAAAAACTAAAGGCTGGCGGCTCAATAGACAAGTATAAAGCAAGACTTGAGATAAAAGGATTCAGACAGAAGGAAGATCTAGATTACTTTGATACGTATTCACCAGTAACTAGAATAACATCGATTAGGATGCTTATTGCAATCGCATCCATATTAAATTTGGAAATACACCAAATGGATGTGAAAACTGCGTTTTTAAATGGTGAACTAGAAGAAGAAATTTATATGCAGCAACCTGAAGGGTTTCTAAGCCCAGGAAATGAAAATAAGGTGTGCAAGTTAGTAAAATCACTTTATGGCCTTAAACAAGCTCTGAGAAATTTGATGAAATTATGTTATCAATTGGATTCAAAATAAATGAATCAGATAAATGCATGTATGTAAGATATACGGATGCTGGATATGTCATTGTATGTCTTTATGTTGATGATTTGTTAATCCTAGGGAATAATAAGGTCATAATAAAATCTACGAAGGATGTGTTGTCCTCTAGATTCGATATGAAAGACCTAGGAGTGGCTGATGTAATCTTGGATGTGAAAATTATAAAAAATCCACAAGGATATGCGTTATCTCAGTCACATTACATTGCCAAATTACTTGAAAGGTTCAAGCAATATAATATAATCATTGCAAAATCACCAGTGGATATGAACCAAAATTGGGTAAAGAACACCGGTGATGGAATATATCAGCTTGAATACTCTCGTATACTAGGAAGTATTATGTATGTCACGAATTGCACTAGGCCTGATATTGCATACGCTATAAGCAAGTTGAGTGGATATACCAGTAATCTTGGTAAACATCACTGGAAAGCAATAATCAGGGTCTTAGGATATCTAAAATACACACAAAACTATGTGTTGCAATATGAGAAGTATCCTTCAGTAGTAGAAGGATACAGTGATGCCAATTGGATAACTGGCTCAAATGACACAAAATCCACAATTGGATATGTGCTTACATTAGGAAATGGAGCAATCTCGTGGAAATCATCCAAACAAACTTGCATAGCAAGACCAACAATGGAATCAGAGTTCATTGCTCTAGATAAAGCCGCAGAAGAAGCAGATTGGCTTAGGAGTTTCTTGGAAGACATTCCCAATTGGGAAAAACCTTTACCTCCAATATGTATACATTGTGATAGTCAATCTGCTATAGGAAGGGCAAATAGTACATTATATAATGGTAAGTATCGACATATTCGTCGTAGACATAAAACCATAAGACAACTTCTCTCTAATGGAGTTATCACTATAGACTATGTAAGGTCAAAGGATAACATAGCGGATTCACTAACAAAAGGCTTGCCAAGAGAGAAAGTTCAAACCTTATCAATGGGAATGGGCTTAAGACCTATAAACTAAGAGTTTTCTAAAACGGAAACCCCACCTAGTTGACTGGAGATCCCAAGATCTAGGTTCAAAGGGACAACTAAGTTTAAGATAAACTTGACGGCACTATTAAATACAAACCATTCCTATGATAAGTCAATGCACAACCCGTCAGAGAATAGGATAAGCTTGGCTTTTAATGATGTCTATACTGTGGTGTTATAAAGAACCAAGTGGGGTATTACGGGATACTCTTTGTGGAATCACCTATGTGAGTGCGAAAGCGTCGCTTCAAGAAGAATTTAAAGGTCGAATTCTTCAAGCACTCATGAAACCAAGGCGGTGTTCATGGCAAAAACGAACACAAACAGAGAACCAAGGAGTTAAAGAGCATTTATCATGTGTTATCTTTATAGACTTACACAAACGGCTTACAGTTCAAAGACAGTCTAGTCTACTGATTCGCCAGTTAGTTATAACGATAAAACACTATTAAATGTTCAAGGCCTCTATGCTTGTGACGGCCCGCCCCGCACCAACCGACATTTACTCCAAAAGTGCGTTGTACACAGGTCCAGTTAGCACGGAATGGGTCGTCAGAAGGAAAAGGAAGAAGGAAATGAACATACAAAGAACTGTAGATTGTCTCACAGCGCATAGAATAAAATATAATAATAACATACTTGACATAAAACAGGAGAGACAGTGCATAAGCTGAAAACCAGAACTAAACATCATAGCAGAGGAAATCCAAAATACAGCTTATTACAACTTTTCAAACTGTCTCAAAACAAAAGTAAGATAAAGGAGGTACGCTACTAATGCCCAAGTAGCGACCACCAACAACACAGGGAGAATGTGTATATATATATCATACGTGGAAGCCTCCTGCCCGCCTCCGAATCGGCTACTCGCGCATCACCAGCTAACCTGTCTCTAGTCTGCTCGTGTGAGCACCCAGAGTAATAAGAGGAGACATAAAACTCTGGGTCAGACATAAAGCCTGGTATGAGTGATAAGCATCTAAAGTGAACAATAACAGGTAGACTAAAACATACCTGAACCTGGACCTGCAACCAAAGAGTTAGCACTACATACTATAAAACATTCTAAGGTGCCATATAAAATGGTGTAAAGATACGGAGGTGGGGGAGGTGTGCATGTCATAGTGATTTCAAACAATCAAACATAGCATCCATCCTCAAAACTCTCACTCAATGCATAAAGCGTACGATATTCACCACTTCGATCACCCACCCTTACTACGATCACTTTCCCCCATGAAGTCATAAATGGCTTCACTGCACTGATAACGTAGCCACTAATCCTTTGCTATGTCCACTTGCCCCATGGAGTTACTCACCCCATCTGCGCTGGCTCATAGCCTTACCAATCCTTTCTATGTCCACTTGCCCCATGGAGTTATTCACCCCATCTGTGCTGGCTCATAGTCTTACTACGCATCACCTTGCCCCTCAAGTCATAATGACTCTACTGCGCTGATAACATAGTCTTGCTACCATCACCTTGCCCCTCGAGTCGCAATGACTCTACTGCACTGATAAGTAGCCCATCATCCATTTTTAGTGGTGAATCGAAGTTATGAATGTCGACAACTCCTTAGCACACGTCCCGCAGCAAAGCTCAACCATGAAGTGAACTCATCGGTTCCCAACTGGATCCTGAGCTCTAACTTCCCATATTGGACTACCTTTGCATCTCGGGTTATTGGTTAATACTGGGTCAGTTCGGATCAGAATGCTCCTTCTTCACTGGATCGGGTCGGGTCGTCATCACCCCTGGCGGATCGGGTTGAGGTCTCCAGCTTGCCACGGTTCGGGTCGGGTGCTCTCTTCAGATCGGTTCATGGTGCCTTCGACTCGTGGGTAGGCATTCAGGTCGGAGCATTCAAGTACAATTGAGATCGTGGATACTGCCTCCCTCTGTCGGATCGGGGTACAAAACACGAGCGGATCGGGTATGAGAGGCAGTTCACGGTTGATGTTCGTGGACCTTGCGCAGGTGGTTCAGCTCGGAGGAGATGACTTGACTCGTGGTGATGTCCCACGATCCCATAGGGCGATCCGATCGACCCTCAATCCCCATCCGATCCGAATTCCTGCACCTTGTCCAGCGAGTTGTTTACGCCCCTCGGCGGCGTTTTCGACTATTCCAACTATTCTAAGCAATCACAAAGCATACCATACAGTCATAGAAACATATATAATCAACCAAAAGCATCAAAACAACAATATGATAGGTTAAAATGGATCAAACATAGCCAAAACCCATATTTTCCCTTAAGCATGTTTAGGTGAAACTTATGATATGATTAGCAAAACTTAACCAAATTAACCCAAATTCATATCAGAGGTCTAAAACATCATTTAGGAATTTATGAACATTTTTCCCGAATTTACTAGTGTATAAATTCGCTAATTAACACTAATTACCCTTAACTAGCCATAATTAGTGTAAAACTATGCAAATCACTCACCTTAGCCACAAATAAACTAAGATATGAAATAAATCTCTGATTTGATGTGAATCTCAATGCTAAACAGCAGCTTCAATGTTGGTTTGGTGTAGATCTTCCTTGATTAGAGATTGCTAAGCTAAATCCTTGACCAAAAGATGATTTGGAGGTGATTTAGAGGTTGGAGGCCATTTTTAGGGTTCCTTGGTGATAAGCGGAGGCTAGAAAACTGAAATGGAATGATTCTCTATCTCATTTCAGCCTCCCTATAACCCTAATCCCGAAATGGATTATGGGTCTACTCACTAATCACCCTATTTGGCCCGGTTAAGCAGTTTTTCGCCCTCCAAACCTTATTTCAGCCATATCTCCCAAACGGTAAGTCCGTTTGGCTATTATGACCACTCTACGGAAAGGTAAACCATCAAACGAATCTAATGGAAGTGATTTCAGGTCAAAATTCCTTTCCAATCAAAAGTTATGGCCAAAACAGTACCAACTAGGGGCAAAATGGTCATTTAAAAATCGACAAAAATCATGAACATGGGAAATGACTCTAATGGATGTTTCCCAAAGTTATATGACCATACGACTTTATACAAGAAAGAAATAAATATTCTACGATCCCCCGATGCGTAGAATGCGGGTAATTACACTCTCCCCCCCTTAAGAAATTTCGCCCCCGAAATTCCCTAATCAAAACACACACAAAGGTCCCGCATGCCTATCCATCATAAAACAACAATCAAACATGCAACCAAGCAAAACAAATCTATCCTAGCATGCGGAAAACTAAATTATGAAGTAAGTCTTACCAGGCAAAGAGTTCTGGATACGCCTTCCTAATGCTCTCCTCTGTCTCCCAAGTACAATCATTCTTGTTCTCGCCCCACTGAACCTTGACTAGCCTCACTGCCTTCCTTCGAAGTTGCTTCGTATCGTGCCCCACAATACGAATTGGCTTGCGGTTCCTAACCGCCTCGGGTACTACTTCGAAGTCCTCTCACTGATCAGGTGAAATAGTCATATCTGAGTCGTGAACGAACTTCCTTAGTTGGGAAACATGAAATACATTGTGAACTCCCGCCATCTTCTCTGGTAAGCCAGCTCTATATGCCAAATTCCAGACTAGTTCAAGAACAGGGAATGGGCCAACAAATCTTGGTGCCAATTTGCCTCTCCTGCCAAATCAAATCACGCTCTTCAACGGAGAAATCTTGACAAACACCAAGTCACCGACGGAGAATTTCAAGTCTTTTCTCCTCTTATCAGCATAACTCTTCTGCCTATCTTGGGCAGCCTTCATTCGTTGTTGAATGGTCTTAATCTTATCCGAAGTTTCTCTCACCACATCTGGTCCAAGCATAAACTTCTCGCCAGTCTCTATCCAACATGATGGTGAGTTGCATGGTCTTCCGTACAAAGCTTCATATGGAGCCATACCGATACTGGATTGGTAACTATTATTATATGCAAACTCTACTAAATGCAAATGGTCATCCCATGATCCACCAAAATCCAATATACATGCTCTCAAGAGATCTTCCAATATACGATTCACCCTCTCCGTCTGACCGTCGGTCTTAGGATGATATGCGGTACTGAGATGTAATCTTGACCCTAGAGCCTCTTGTAAGCTCTTCCAAAACCCACTAGTGAACAACGGGTCTCGGTCACTCACAATGCTTTTGGGTACTCCATAAAATCTCACTACCCACTTCATATACAATTCTGACAACTTGGCTGCCGTTCTGGTCGATTTGACTGGTATAAATCTTGCACTCTTAGTCAATCAATCCACAATTACCCAAATGCTATCATATCCCGATCTAGTCCTTGGTAAACCATCGATGAAATCCATCGAGACTTGCTCCCATTTCCATTCGGGAATTTCTAGTGGTTGCAACAACCCACTAGGCTTCTTTTGCTCGGCTTTAACTAGCTGGCAATTCATGCATTTGGATATAAACTTCCCAACGTCTCTTTTCATCCCTTCCCAGTAGTAAGTCTGCTTCATGTCTCGATACATCTTATTACCACCAGGATGTATGGTTAGTTTTGAGTGATGATATTCTCTAAGCACTTCATCTCTCAAACCATTCACGTTGGGCACAACTAGTCTTCCATTCTTCCGAAGCCATCCATCTCGATCAAGCCCATACACACTCATCTCCTCACCGTCGATGTTCATCTCTAACTTGGAGATGATTTCCAATAGATTAGGATCGTCCCTCTGGCTGGAACCAATCCGCTCTATCAAAGTGGGTCTGATCGTCAAACTAGCTAGCATGACTGGATCCAATTCGCACTTTGGTCTGAAATCAAACCCCGCGATATACTCCAGTTGCTTCCACTCAAGAAACATTGCCCCTAAGCTGGCATGTATCCTACTCAAGGCATCGGCTACCGCATTACCTTTCCCAGGTGTATATGCGATATCAAAATCATACGAAGCCAATAACTCTAACCATCTCTGCTGACGGAGATTCAGATCTTTATAGGAGAAGAGATACTTTAACTATTTATGATCGGTAAACAGCTCGAATCTTTCTCCCAAGAGATAATGTCTCCACATCTTCAGCACAAACACGATCGCTACTAATTCCAAATCATGGGTTGGATACTTCTTCTCATGCGGCTTTAGCTGTCGACTAGCATAAGCTACAACCCTACCTCCTTGCATCAATACAGCACCCAGTCCGGTACCACAAGCATCCGTGTATACCGTCATCTCTTCATTCCCTTTAGGAATGACTAACACTGGCGCACACGTCAACTTCTCCTTTAGACTCTTGAAGGCATCCTCACACACTCCGTCCCAGACGAAGGACTGATTCTTCTTAGTCAATTGAGTCAACGGTGCTGCTATCTTGGAGAAGTCCTGGATAAACTTACGATAATATCCAGCTAACCCCAAGAAACTTCTTACATCTGTTGCATTCTTGGGCATAGGCCAATCCTGTACCGTAGCCACCTTCGCAGGGTCCACGGCAATACCACTCTCTGAAACAACATGACCCAAGAATCTCACTTCCCTTCTCCAAAAGTGACACTTAGAAAACTTCGCTTTCAATTGGTGTTTCCTCAACACCTCCATCACTATCCTCAAGTGTCCCTTGTGTTCCTCCTCTGTCCTTGAATAAACAAGGATATCATCTACGAACACAAGAACAAACTTATTCAACTGATCTCTGAATACTCGATTCATAAGATCCACAAAATAGGTTGGTGCATTGGTCAACCCAAATGGCATGACCAACCACTCATAAAATCCAGACGGCGTCCTAAATGCCGTTTTCGGAACACTCTCATCCGCTACTCGTAGCTGATGAAATCCTGTCGCGAGGTCCAACTGGGAGAACACTCTAGCTCCTTCCAGTTGATCAAACAAATCATATATCCGTGGTAGAGGATACTTATTCTTCCTCGTTACCTTATTCAACTCGCGATAGTCCACACACAAACGAAGGGAACCATCTGCCTTAGTGGCAAACACAACTGGTGCTCCCCACTCGGAGACACTCCTCCTAATAAATCCCTTCTTCAAAAGATTGCTAACTTGCACCCCGAGCTCTCTCTGCTCCCTTGGTGCCATACGACGAAGTGGCATCACTATAGGTCTGACATCTTTCACTAAATCAATACGGAACTCAATCTCTCGGTGTGGTGGAAGCCCGGTCACCTCCTCGAAGACGTCCGGATACTGGCCAACCACGGGCACATCTGACAACTCATCCTGCGGGATGTCGAGGGAATTTACAAAACTAGCCATAACCCCATCATTAGGTAGGCTACCAAACACTACCCTCCGTCCATCATCCGCCCTCACTGTCACCAAAAAGCCCTCACAGTCTACCACCACCCCGTATCTTTGGAGCCAATCGACTCCCAATATAATGCCATACCCAGTAAAGCCCAAAACAAAGCAATCATAAACAAACATACATTCATGACTCGATAAGACCAAATTTCTGCAAATCATACTAAGGCTAGTCGAACCACCAATCGGGTTCGTCACAACCAATGGTCTATCGACTATCTCGGGTTCCAGTCCCAACCTATCTACCAGGTCACTAGATATGAAGGAATGGGAAGCCCCAGTATCAAACAAAACTCGAACTGGTATATCATAAATACAAAGCATACCTTGAATAACAACATTCTTTCCTTTCTCCGCCGCAGTTGGGGCATTCGACGAAGAAGGAACAGCATCAATAGCATATGCTTTCACAATCTGCTTCTCCTTAAGAGGTTGCGGACACTTATCCTTATGATGTCCCACTTTACCACAGTTGTAGCACTTCCTTTCCGCTGGCTTGGCCCGACATTCTTTAGCATAATGGCCCTTCTTACCACAGCTGAAGCACTCAACATCCTTCTTGCTCTTTTTCTGGCCACCTTTAGATTGGTCCTGCTTTCTCTTATTCTGAGAGTTATTCTTTCCTCCACCGCCTGCTTGCGGCTTTGGCCCTTCTGTAGATGCAGCCTCAGTCTTTGACTTAGGGTAAAGACTCTCTGATCTCAAAGCCTTCCCCATAATCGATTCAAAAGTCTCATCGATGTGGTTGATAAGCCTTTCCCCCAAGTATCCATCCAAGCCAGTAATGAACTTCTCGTTCTTCTTCTCAGGAGTATCGATAAGAGATAGTCCATATTTCGACAAAGTGTTGAACTCAGCAATATAATCAGAAACTGCCCTCCCATTCTGCTTGAGTTCCAAGAACCTCTTGAACAACACCGACTTCTGGGCAGTTGGAATAAACTTCTTGCTAAAGCGAGCCTTGAACTGAACCCAAGTAACCTGATCCTCTGGAGTAGCTATTCTAATGGCATTCCACCAATTCATCGCTCGCCCTTGCAGCTGACGAGACGCTAGCCTTCTCTTCATCGCATCCTCAAGACCCAAGTCATCGAAGATACGATCACAGCTATCCATCCAATCTTGAACATCTGTGGCCGACTCCGTTCCGTGGAACGGCTTCCCACCCAGATTAGTGTAATCCTTGCACAACTTGGCGAAATCGACCCTAAGCGCCTGCACTACTGGGCCAACACCAACTCCGGGATTGGGAACTGCCCCTTGCACTTCTCTAAGCATATCTCTCATGATGTTAGTAAACATCGCCCTCATGTCAGCGGCATTCCCCTGGTTGGTCCCTCTACCAACACCCCTTGTGTCTCGGCTCATCGTCAATCTGAAAAAGGGAAACGATTAACGACCCCATAGTGGTGCTAGTGCAGTGTGACTTCATTCTTATACTACTAATAGTATATACATATATAGCTTTTGAAAACCAAAGTGATCACAAATACGCACTCTCATATACGTGCTATCTCTCCCTGGTGTCTTTCGCTAGGTTAAGTACGCAACCTAGAGCTCTGATACCAAGTGTGACGGCCCGCCCCGCACCAACCGACATTTACTCCAAAAGTGCGTTGTACACATGTCCAGTTAGCACGGAACGGGTCGTCAGAAGGAAAAGGAAGAAGGAAATGAACATACAAAGAACCTGTAGAATGTCTCACAGCGCATAGAATAAAATATAATAATAACATACTTGACATAAAACAGGAGAGACAGTGCATAAGCTGAAAACCAGAACCAAACATCATAGCAGCGGAAATCCAAAATACAGCTTATTACAACTTTTCAAACTGTCTCAAAACAAAAGTAAGATAAAGGAGGTACGCTACTAATGCCCAAGTAGCGACCACCAACGACACAGGGAGAATGTGTGTATATATATATATATATATCATACGTGGAAGCCTCCTGCCCGCCTCCGAATCGGCTACTCGCGCATCACCAGCTAACCTGTCTCTAGTCTGCTCGTGTGAGCACCTAGAGTAATAAGAGGAGACATAAAACTCTGGGTCAGACATAAAGCCTGGTATGAGCGATAAGCATCTAAAGTGAACAATAACAGGTAGACTAAAACATACCTGAACCTGGACTTGCAACCAAAGAGTTAGCACTACATACTGTACAACACTCTAAGGTGCCATATCAAATGGTGTAAAGATACGAAGGTGGGGGAGGTGTGCATGTCATAGTGATGGCAAACAATCAAACATAGCATCCATCCTCTATCTCTCACTCAATGCATAAAGCGTACGATATTCACCACTTCGATCACCCACCCTTGCTACGATCACTTTGCCCCATGAAGTCATAAATGGCTTCACTGCACTGATAACGTAGCCACTAATCCTTTGCTATGTCCACTTGCCCCATGGAGTTACTCACCCCATCTGCGCTGGCTCATAGCCTTACCAATCCTTTCTATGTCCACTTGCCCCATGGAGTTATTCACCCCATCTGCGCTGGCTCATAGTCTTACTACGCATCACCTTGCCCCTCAAGTCATAATGACTCTACTGCGCTGATAACGTAGTCTTGCTACCATCACCTTGCCCTCGAGTCGCAATGACTCTACTGCACTGGTAAGTAGCCCATCATCCATTTTTAGTGGTGAATCAAAGTTATGAATGTCGACAACTCCTTAGCACATGTCCCGCAGCAAAGCCCAACCATGAAGTGAACTCATCGGTTCCCAACTGGATCCTGAGCTCTAACTTCCCATATTGGACTACCTTTGCATCTCGGGTTATTGGTTAATACTGGGTCGGTTCGGATCAGAATGCTCCTTCTTCACTGGATCGGGTTAGGTCATCATCACCCCTGGCGGATCGGGTTGAGGTCTCCAGCTTGCCACGGTTCGGGTCGGGTGCTCTCTTCAGATCGGTTCATGGCGCCTTCGACTCGTGGGTAGGCATTCGGGTCGGAGCGTTCAAGTACAATTGGGATCGTGGATACTGCCTCCCTCTGTCGGATCGGGGTACGAAACACGAGCGGATCGGGTACGAGAGACAGTTCACGGTTGATGTTCGTGGACCTTGCACAGGTGGTTCGGCTCGGAGGAGATGACTTGACTCGTGGTGATGTCCCACGATCCCATAGGGCGATCCGATCGACCCTCAATCCCCATCCGATCCGAAGTCCTGCACCTTGTCCAGCGAGTTGTTTACGCCCCTCGGCGGCGTTTTCGACCATTCCAACTATTCTAAGCAATCACAAAGCATACCATACAGTCATAGAAACATATATAATCAACCACAAGCATCAAAACAACAATATGATAGGTTAAAATGGATCAAACATAGCCAAAACCCATATTTTCCCTTAAGCATGTTTAGGTGAAACTTATGATATGATTAGCAAAACTTAACCAAATTAAACCAAATTCATATCAGAGGTCTAAAACATCATTTAGGAATTTATGAACATTTTTCCCGAATTTACTAGTGTATAAATTCGCTAATTAACACTAATTACCCTTAACTAGCCATAATTAGTGTAAAACTATGCAAATCACTCACCTTAGCCACAAATAAACTAAGATCTGAAATAAATCTCTGATTCGATGTGAATCTCAATGCTAAACAGCAGCTCCAATGTTGGTTTGGTGTAGATCTTTCTTGATTAGAGGTTGCTAAGCTAAATCCTTGACCAAAAGATGATTTGGAGGTGATTTAGAGGTTGGAGGCCATTTTTAGGGTTCCTTGGTGATAAGTGGAGGCTAGAAAACTGAAATGGAATGATTCTCTATCTCATTTCAGCCTCCCCATAACCTTAATCCCGAAACGGGTTATGGGCCTACTCACTAATCACCCTATTTGGCCCGGTTAAGCAGTTTTTCGCCCTCCAAACCTTATTTCAGCCATATCTCCCAAACGGTAAGTCCGTTTGGCTATTATGACCACTCTACGGAAAGGTAAACCATCAAACGAATCTAATGGAAGTGGTTTCAGGTCAAAATTCCTTTCCAATCAAAAATTATGGCCAAAACAGTAACAACTAGGGGCAAAATGGTCATTTAAAAATCGACAAAAATCATGAACATGGGAAATGACTCTAATGGATGTTTCCCAAAGTTATATGACCATACGACTTTATACAGAAAAGAAATAAATATTCTACGATCCCCCGATGCGTAGAATGCGGGTCATTACAGTGCTACTTTTACCGATATGATAAATGTTATACAAAGTTTCAGAACAGATTATACAACCACTCATTCATGTGGAGGATTGTTGGAAGATTAAATAAAGTGGTTGAGGCAAACTAAGTCCCACATCGGGGAAATTTTTGCCTTAAGCCACTACTTATACTAAGGCTTGATGCATTATATCAATAGAAAAAGGAGATGGAAGAGGGAGAGGCAATGTCATGATAATACATTCATGTTAATATTTAAAGGTCAAAGATAACGGGCCTTGGGGATCTTGGGGTCTGGTGATCAATTGGGCCTCCGATGGGCTCGCTGCGCTGCGGAACCACTATTTTTTGAATTTGACCGTGCAACTGCCAATGGAGATATCTGTTGGTAAAGGGTCGCAACCTTTCCAACAGTCGTTGCCGTTGCAATTCAAACAGACCTATTCATGAAAAATGCCTCTTCCATCCTATATATAGGCCTGCAGAATTCGAATCAGAACGTGGTTTTAAATTCTGCTTTCTCTTCCTCGCTCCTCTGTTCTGCATAAAACAATTACAGAAACTCTCTTGCGTTCGTCGTCTATTTATGCTTGTAGCGCAACATCACGAATAAGGTCTGTTACGTCCTTGGAAGACGATTGCTCATCGCCCTTACGCGCCATAGAGGGAGCAATTTCGTTTCAAGGAAACAACGCTCACTGGACTCGGACATTAATCTGTACTCCTTCTTTCTTTTTCTTTTTCAATTGGTTCCCTTGCAGAATTATCGTTGAACTTTGTTGTAATGGCCCGAATTTCCGTACCCTTTGAGTCGACTAATAATACCACACGTCCAACCCAAATTGTACAGAAATACGAATCATTATTAGAAAGAAGTTAGAGGATGAGAAATAGAAAGAAAGAAATATTAGAATAGAAGAAAACGAAGATCACAAACTCACAGCGGAACGAATAAAATATATTGGATAACATAAACTTTGAAATACAAATCGGTAACTTTATATACATACCATCATCAGAGCACAACAGTTACCTCTGGAACAGTTATAAACACCTGTTTCCAGATACAACATAGTACACAGCGGAAAATATGATAATCTATAGCTAACTGGTGAAGCCTCGTGCTTCAACTCCTCCGAGTGAATCTGTAAAATCCCAACTACTTGACTGCCCGTACAAATTTGGGCACCCAAGAGTTTAGGGAAAACAAACAAAATAAACTCTGGGTCAGTCATGGGACTGGTGTAAGTAAACTCCAACCATTTGTTTAACTTTCAAAATCCTTTCGAAAGAAATGATAATCGTAAGACCGATCCACACATAAACACGGATGATTTATACCTTACGATAACCAAAAAAAATATTTTGATATCAAATCTGGTGATATTATAATAATGTCTACATCAAATAAATAGAAATCTAGCGGAACGCTTGCATCTCACGCTCCATATATAATATTAAATCAAAAACTGCAAGGCGCTTATTGGATATTGGATTTCCAACATGACAAGGTATGGGACCACCTTCCGATAGTGTATCTCTAGAGGCGAATACACTGGGTTCAACAAGAACGTCTTGCAACCCGGCCCACACATAACCAACCACTCATTTCGCTTGAGTGTATCGAATGTATATCACCAACGGTTGGGATCAGCAACCATTTCCCGAAAGGGACAGCATCGATAGATTAAAGAAACAAATGGAATATCTATAGATAGGTGATTATACATCCTAATGGGTGCGACCCACATAGCCATGCTGCCTGCCAGATTTTTGTCAAATTCCGGGTTGTGAGGCTTGAGGCTTGAATTATCTTCCAGAACATCTGGCCACCGTTCACTTTGAATGCCACATCGTCAGATCCATCAGAAATCACTAATTGATTCCCACAAAAATACTTAGATTGTTAGGCTAAAGAAGTTTCCCTTCTATGCCACCAACTTCGTACGTTTGAAGGAATCAACGTATGTAATCCATTTGGAAATACTCTGTCAGACACTCGTCCATACAAGTTGTCCTGGGTCTGGACAAACCGAAGGCACTGTTCTATAAATCCATCTTGGCCAATTTCTACCTATGATTAACAGAACAACCCTTGCATTTACTCCTTCTTCAATTATCTTCAGCATAAGTTGATTCATAACGCTTATACCAATACAGAGTGGTTTTCAGATATTAAATCTGATTCCGGTCTCTCCATATTGGTAACGGAGGTATAAAATAAATCAAAACTTTGATAGTCGGTGATTTAACTATCGAAGCAACATCCATACAATCAACGGTTCTATTTCCAAATGGAAATCCTATCGATCAAGCATCAAACAACACTGGGGCCCTTTTTATTTAATTTCTTATTAAATTATTGTTTCCAATTCCTGTTTCCCTACCTTTCGTATCCTTTTGAAGCTCGATTTTCCCTCTCGATTCTTTGAAAAACATTTCCAGTATCTAATTTCTTTATTTGAGAAAATATCTCTTATTCCAACTAGAAAACATTTCTATATATATTAACGAATCCTTATTTTCTATATTCAGAAAATATACTGCATTAATATTGAAAAATATTTCCAAATTCCCTTTCTAAATTCCTCGTTGACCAATTCATTTCATTCTCTATACGTAGAAAATATCTCTCATTTTATTGGGAAAAACATTTCCAAATTCATTTAAATTAACGCGATGTTATAAACATCGTTATTATAACTTAAAACATTAACCAATTATTAACTAACCAGAATGTTAACCAATCTTCACTATCAAACCTTAACCATTTCTCCATCAATCATGAAGTCAATCAAGTTGGGGTATAATTACCTCTCAGACCTTAATTGAACAACATTTTCAACTTTGAAATAGTCAAAGCTCATAACTTTAAACCAAAAATCGCTTACGCGACTTCGGATCCAATCTAAGACATACTTCTTTCATGGAAAAACTCTGATTATAACAGTAGCGTTATAATCCAAAATATTTGATTTATAAAACATTGCTTTTAACAACAGCGTTATGATCGTTGTCTAGAATTATAGAATATTTATTATAGCAATAACGTTAAGATCGCTGTTAAGATTTACAAAACAATTATTATAACGGCAGCGTCAAAATTTCTATTTAGATTTACCAAAACATTTATTACAACGACAACGTTTGAGTTTCACTATTTACAAATACTTGGTTTATAAAAATGCAACTTGTATTTATTTATTTCAATAAATAAATAAATAAGTAAATAGATAATTAAATTATTAAATTTGATTCAAATGGAAAGTAAAATAATTACATCCCTAAATTCGATATAATCGAATTCTAATAAACAACTCCTATTCGAATACTCTATATTCGACAAATATTCCGAACTTCGGAATTTATCTACCTTTTCGGGTTGATTCAAATTTCAAATTCACTTTTGAATTTATCCTTTCCAAATCATTACCAAATTCCTTTATAAGCATTTCAGTCTACAACACGTTATCACACTTTATTTTATATTCCAAATTTGGAAATAAAACTCGTCGTTCTCTTTAAAAACAATTATTCGTTTCCCTTTCTCATTCACGTTCTAGTTTGGATTTATGTTTCAAATCTAAATTCCTTTATAGATATTTTATTTACAAATTATTTGTTTAAACTATTATTCGCTTTAACCGTGAATGTATTTCCTTTATATATAATCAAATCAGTTTGATTTCATACTTATAAATAACATCTAAAATCCCATTTCTATTTATAACGTCTATTTAAAAATTATTCGTATAAAATCTCATTTTTATATTCTATTCATTTATAATCTCCTTCACAATTTCATTTGTAACTAATACGTTCAAATCCAATTACAATTTTTGGTTTCAAATCCGATTCCGACTTTTCTTTATAAATTCAACTTGAATTGTGCAATGCCAAATATTCTATTAGATTTATAAACATCATTTATAATCAACAAATTTCTAATTTCAAGTCCATTCAAAATTTCCACTTTTGGAAATAAATTCCCTTTTTAAATCTCAAATTATTTTTCTATATTCGAAAATATTTTACGGTATTTAAAATACCAAATTTCTAGTGTCAGGGTGATTCAGCATAGCATAATCAATCATAGTATACACATTACAATAAATAACGAATGGTAATATAAATGTTGAGGAATCCAGTTGGATTCCTCCAACCTGTTTCCCTGCATCCACAGATGTTAATCAGCATCAATTATTTCACATCAGTATGGAATATCAGAACGATGTAATCCTATCAACCATTTTTATCAACTATTCAACCAAGCAACCATCACACAGTATGAAATAAATATAAAACTCATTTATATAAAAATATAAACGAGTCAGAGTTTAGTGAGGTTACTCACCTTGTTTTGCAGTTGACGATTCTGCTTCTGTTCTGTTTTAAAATCAACATGCGGTTGTTTTTTCTACACAGTTCCAACAGCTCCGTTTCAACAAGATTAGTTTTGCAACATAGATTCCATTGTTACGGTTTCAACGGATTCAGTCGCATCTAGTTCCTGATAATCACCATTTAAAATGCCCTTCCCCGGTAGATTTCAACGCACAACAGTCTATAGCTGTGATCCTTTCTCCAACCTTCACACTTTGTTTTCCCACTAAAACCAAGACCGTCGACATGCACCCCTGAGTCATTCTTCATGATTACATCACCGCGACAGTACATCCGAGCTTGCCAACGCAATCCCGTCCTCCTTTCAGTGAAACACCCAACTTCATAGTCATGCCTTTATTCTCCTTTTTCCACTTTAAACAGATACTTGTTTTTTTTTCTTGGACAACTCACCCTTGTTTTCATAACCGCAACCCAAGACTAGCCCTTACCAGTATATAAAATGATAAACCCTATACGTTAATTACCATTTTAAAGGAAAATTACCCCTTTAAACGTTTAATCCTTCTTCCCTTGTATAAAGCTTTTCCAATAGTAGCCCGCTCCATTCCCATTTCTTCCACCCATCCTTCCTCCCTTTCCCACCAACCAATCCGACCACCAAGTCCGCCACTGTCCCCCTCTCTCCCAGCTCTCCGGCTCCATCACTTCCCTTTCAAATTCGCACCTCCCCACCAATGGTCACGATGCAAATAGTAACAGCCACCTCCATAGTACTTGCTACCAATACCAACCGGATCCCTTCGAACTCTGACAACACACGCCCCTCCACCTCACAACCCCCACGTTCCAGAACCTTTGCCGGCTACATTGAGAAAGTAACGACATAAATTTACACCCAAAACTTTGCAATGATTTGCTATTATCTTCCCTAAATCCTTACTGTCCTATTTTGTATGACAGTAATATGACCATCGCACACAATTAAGAGGATACAGGATCGAAGAGCACAGGTTTCCAAACCCAAAGAAATTTCCTTTCAATTTTTTTTCCATTGAATAAAACAATTTATTTTGTTTAGAACGTGTGTGATGCTCCCAGTATTTAAAGAAGAAGCTCCTTGCGGGGCACGGGATGTAGTACCTTGGAACCCACGGTAAACATCAGCTTGGCACTCACGGCACTCGTATGCTGAGATTTCAAAAGATACATAGAGATTTGTATAAGAATTGCACAAATATTTTGATCGGATTCTGTACAGATTGTATACAAAACTTAACAATGGAGCGTATAGATTGCGCCGAGATTTCTAGAAAACAACGTTGAGAATTTTGTTTGGCTTCAGTGGATTCCCCGATTAGTCAAGATCATATATAGATTTTGCAAAGATTTTATACGGTGCCAAACCTCTTGATTAGATTATTTTGATGTTTTTTAAATTGATATGCAAGGATTTCCTGAAAGCGACTCATATTGTATTATTTAACGTGATTGACGTTCGAAGTATACAGCTCGAGCTTAGGTAACATGAAAGAGAGAAAAGGTTGGTTAACACAAGTATTCTCATATGTTTAAAGTTATAAAGCATATCCGGTTATATAAAATTTTGTTGACGTACGATCTGCTACGGACAGAAATAAGAGTACGGTCGTGTCCAGCGAGGTACCACGATCCCAAAAATATAATAATATCGGTAGTTTAACTTATATTTTGAAACCCCAAAATATTGATATAGGGTGCAAAATACTCCAAATAAAAAGTTGTGTATTTAATTAATTAAAAATTACAGTAAAATTCTAAAAATTAAATTATAACTACACCTCAAAAGAACTAGGGCTGTCAATTTCGTATACGACCCGAAACACGACTCGTAACCCGCACGAAAAAAACCCGACCCGACCCGACCCATTTATAAACGGGTCATTTTCGGGTCAACCCGCTCTGACCCGTTTAATAAACGGGTGGGTTACGGGTTGACCCGCAAACCCATGGGTTGACACGTCCTAACCCGTTTAACATAAAACCATTTTTAATGTTTCATGCCCAGCCCAGCCCAGCCCGTTAATACTTAATTCTTCAAGGCTAAATAATTAATGGACCCAGCCGCATTCCCCAGGAATAGGATACCACGGTCCACAGATTTCATAATACAATTTCACAATACACGGTCCATTGAATTTGCCCTAGGAGATACCGTCGTACCGAGATACCAAGCCGCCACTTTTCCAGATTAGGGTTCTTCTTTCTGAAAGCCGCTCCTTCCATTTCTTCGATCCTTCAATTTCTGAAAGTCGCACTCTCGAATCGATTCGACACTCACACTCTCACAGGCAGCAGTCGCCGCAGCAGGACTCTCGAGTCTCGACTACACTCACAGGCTCACAGTCACAGACAGCGAAGGTAATTTCATATTTTCATTTTGTGTAATTGTTTAAACTATACAGCGGATATGTGTGTATCATCGTCACAGTCTTCAAGTCTTCAGTATGTTTGTCTTTAGTTATATTTGAAAACAGAGAGCTCAAGCTTGAGTTAGTCGATTCCTTTGTGAAAACAATGGTACAATATTCAAAATCATGTGTTAAAGTTAAACTGATGGTTAATATTTTGAGTGGTTTGCATTGAGATATAGTTTCGAACTAAGATAAATCAGTTGTTTTGTTTTCAGATCATGTAGTAATATTGGTTCAAGGACATTATAATTTAGTGTAATAAATTTCACTTAAAGAACCATATAATTTAGTGTAATAAATTTCTGAAACAACACTTCAATAGTTAATTCAAGGACATTAATCATGTTACATGTATATGATTTTCTTATCCTTTATCATTTATCATATACCATTTCCTTTTTGAAAACTAAAATAGTAATTTAAATTTTGTGTTTAAAATTAATGTTATTTCTATACAATTGGGAAAACCGGCATTCAAATCTCCTAATTTTCACTCATAATTTCTATACTCATAATTTCCTTTTTGAAAACTAAAGGAGCCTAAGTATATTTATACTTGTAAACTTGTAAAAATTTATACAATCAAAAATTCACGGTATTACAACATTACAATCACAATATTTATACTTGTAAACTGTTTATACAATATTTATACAATGTTTGATTCTTGTTGTAAATTGTTGTAAAAATACAGTGTTTATACTTGCCTAAAAGAGGTGTATGTTTATCTTTTTTTCTTCTTATGTTTTGTTTTTTCATTATGTAGTAATGTATATCTTTTTTCTTCTTATGTTTTGCAGAAAAGAGATGAGTGTTTTTACCCCAAGTAGTGGTGATCGAGTTGAAGATGTCAATATGGAAGAAGTGGAAACAGAGAACACAGAAATAGAAGGTGAAAAAACGATCAGTAAGAGACGTAGAAAGCTTACTTCTGAGGTATGGACTAAGTTTGAAATTATTCCATTGCAAGATGACGGAAAGGAAAGAGCTAAGTGTATGAAATGTGGTGCTACTTATTTATGTGATAGTATGTATGGCACTGGAAACTTAAGACGACATATTAAATCTTGTACCAAAAATCAGGATCTAGGTCAATTGCTAATTAGTCAAACCGAGGGCTCTCTTATTACAAGGTCGTCTAAATTTGATCCGGATAAATTTAGAGAATTGTTGGTAATGTCAATATTGATGCATGATATACCATTTCAATTTGTGGAGTACGCTGGAATTAGACAATTATTTTCTTATGTCTGTGCGGATATTAAATTGATTTCTAGAAATACTGCTAGAGCTGATGTGAATAAAATGTATGAAAGGGAAAAATTGAAACTTAGACACACATTAGTTTCAATTCCGGGGAGAATTTGTTTGACTTCTGATTTATGGACTTCTATTGCAAGCGATGGGTACATTTGTCTAACCGCTCATTTTGTTGATGCTAATTGGGTCCTCCAAAAGAGAGTTTTAAATTTTAGTTTTATGCCTCCTCCACGTACCGGAGTTGCTTTGTCCGAAAAAAATTATAATTTGTTGACTGATTGGGGAATTGAAAGAAAGATATTTTCCATTACCTTAGACAATGCTAGTGCAAATGATGTATTTGCTAATTTGTTAAAGGAACAACTTTTATTGAGGGAGTCTTTGTTGATGGATGGTGATTTTTTTCACATTAGATGTTGTGCTCATATTCTTAATCTTATAGTGCAAGATGGGTTAAAAGAAGTTGATATATGTGTGTCTAAAATTAGGGAGAGCATTAAATATGTAAGAGGTTCACAATCAAGGAAGCAAAAATTTCTAGAGTGCATATCTCATGTTTCTTTGGATTGTAGGAAAGGTTTACGACAGGATGTTCCTACTAGATGGAATTCCACGTTTCTCATGCTTGAGAGTGCTATTTATTATCAGCGTGCTTTCCGTCATTTATAGTTGAGTGATTCCAACTATAAGCACGCTATTTCTCAATCTGAATGGGTTAAGGTGGAACAAATTTGTAAGTTTTTGAAGATCTTCTATGATGTTACTTGTCTCTTTTCTGGCTCCAAATATCCTACTGCAAATTTGTATTTTCGTCAAGTATTTGTTGTTCAAGAAACTTTGCAAAAAGCGTTAATTGATGGTGATAGTTTTATGAGTAGCATTGCACGTGGTATGATGGGAAAATTTGAGAAGTATTGGAAGAGATATAGTCTTATTCTCTCGATTGCTGTTATTCTGGATCCTAGATATAAGATTCAGTTTGTGGAGTTTTCGTATAAGAGACTTTATGGTGGTGGTTCTGTAGAAATGATTAAAGTTCGTGATACATTGTATTCTCTTTTTGATATTTACATGCAAATGTATGGTAAAATAGCAGACACCGCTTCTAATAGCCAGAATCAATCTTCTGCAGGGGATAGCTTAGTTTCTAGAGAATGCTTGGATGTTATGAAGGTGAATTTTATATCACACAATTAAAGTTCGTGATACATTGTATTCTCTTTTTTCTATCACACAATTTACTAGTATTTAGTATTTACTGTATCTTACCGTCTTACGTATATGTATGTAGGATTTCGACAATTTTGAGAGTGAAGAATTTACATTTTCGGCACAAAAAACTCAATTAGAATTGTACTTGGATGAACCAAAGTTGGATAGAAAGACAATTTTGGATATTCTTGATTATTGGAAAGCTAATCAGTTTAGATTTCCAGAATTGTCTATTATGGCTCGTGATGTGCTATCCATTCCTATATCTACTGTTGCATCGGAAGCATCATTTAGTGTAGGTGGTCGAGTTCTTGATCAATATCGAAGTGCACTTAAGCCCGAAGTTGTAGAGGCAATCGTATGCACACGAGATTGGATATTTGGGGATGGAGGTTAAATTTCTTACTTTGTTGTTCATTATATAAAATTTGATGTTCTAAAATTATAGTAACTTGACAGGTGCTACTATACCTATTAATCTTGAAGAATTAACGGAGGACATTAGCAACTTAGAAATCGACGGCGTCCACTCTCAAACCGCTGAGTGTTCTTCTAACAATCAGTTTCACCGCAACTAACCGGTATGTTTAATAACTTCATTATTTATTAAGTGAATGTATATATTTTTAGAACTTGCAATCCTCAGATGTTTATACTGGAATTGGTTTGTTTAATAACACGTTATTCACACAACTTAAAATCCTCGGAGCTAAGATGCCGAATTGATAATTAACATACTTTGGTTTAAATCCAATGCTGTTTTAATTCGTCATCAAATACATAATTATTAAATCTAATGAATGTATGTTATTGCCATAATTTACCCAATTTGATATATGGTAATATTCCACCACATACATGATACATTGATGGTTTCTGTGTGTTAATAAGATGCATTTTTTAGATGTAGTAATTGTGTTCAATTAACCTGGTCATGTAACATTTGTTGAACCGTGTGTTAGTTAAGAAGCAGCAGCTCCTTAGCTGCTGCAAAGGAGCAGCAGCTCCTTAGCTGCTGCATCTTTGCAGCAGCTCGGAGCTGCCGCTTCTTTGCAGCAGCAAAGAAGCTGCTGCAAAGAAGCAGCAGCTCGGAGCTGCTGCAAAGAAGCAGCAGCTTCTTAGCTGCTGCATCTTTGCAGCAGCTCGGAGCTGCCGCTGCTTTGCTGCTGCAAAGAAGCGGCAGCTCCGACTCCGACGATTTAGATGTTACGAAGTGCATGTAAATTAGATGTTACCATTGTTTTTAATGCATTGTTTTTAATGCATGCAGGATTTAGATGTTGCGAAGGGCCAATGCTTCAGGGAATCTTCTATCAAACTGCTTGCAAGTTGTCTTTTATGTGTATTGTATTTGTAATTTGTATGATCCACTTGATGATTATCTAGTTATTTACTTCATTTCTAGTTTGTAATTGGTGATTGCATATTTGCATTGTATGTTGCTTTAGAGTTAAGAATTGTACTGTTTCGGATCATTGATGCTTGAAGATTAGGTATTTGTTTGTTGCTACTTGCTTTGCTAGAGCCTAGGGCTGTGTTCTCACTTGCCTATGTTTTAAGTTTTTACTTATAAATTAAACAGGTTAACGGGTCAAACGGGTTGACCCGACCCGATTAGACAAACGGGTTAGGTGGGTCGGGTCGGGTCAACCCGTTTATAAACGGGTCGGGTTCGGGTTGGCAATATCTGACCCATTTGTTAAACGGGTTGACCCGACCCATTTAAAATTTGACCCGAACCCGACTTGAACCAACCCGAACCCGACCCATTGATAGCCCTAAAAAGAACCTTGTCCAAATTCAAGACCGATATTTAAATATATTTAAATAACTGTTATGGCATATATACGATTCTATATCGACTTTCTGAAAATTTGATTTGGACATAACTTTTTATTCCCGCTATGGAATCTGGGTTTTTCACATTCGTTGGAAAGATATTGTCGAACATATTCAAATATTTCTTGTTTCGTTAAAATCCGATTTATTTTGAATCCTGTACATTCATTTGAAATTTGAAATCGAATTTTCATACTACCGCGCCATTTTGAACTTGTTTTAATTATATTATAAATTATACATTTAAATATGGTTTTATTAAATAAATTCCTATATATAATTCAAATAAAATATTTAAAACAAATTTAAATATTCAGAATTCAACGGCTGAAAATCCGGGTCGTTACATTTGTTGTTCCAATTTGCAATATCATTGAATTAATATTACTAACGCTTAAAAGCGTTGCTTTTCATAGAAACGGTTTTCGGACGTTTCTAGTGATTGGTTTCTAACATTCTTGAAACGAAATTGATATTCATTGTTGCATCAACTTGCAGACGACGATGTCGCAAAGTAGCAACAACAAATCTGTGCCGACACAGACTGTGCCACCGGCTCCGCCTCTGGTTCCACCACCCGTACCATATTCGCATGGCGAGAAACCAGAGAAGTTTAATGGCCAGGATTTCAAACGCTGGCAACAGAAAATGCTTTTCTACCTAACAACCTTGGGTTTGGCCAAATACATTACGGAGGATCCGCCGTTTGTTGAAGAATTGGAGCCAGACGCCACCAAAGTCGAGGCGTTTACAGCATGGAAGAATTCTGACTTCATCTGTAAGAATTACATTCTCAATGGTTTAGAAAATAGTTTATATAATGTATACTGTACCGTTGAGACTGTAAAGGTTCTCTGGTTATCACTTGAAAAGAAGTACAAGACTGAAGATGCCGGAATGAAGAAATTCATTGTCGGAAAATTTCTTGACTTCAAGATGGTCGATTCCAAAACAGTCGTCAGTCAGATTCAAGAACTCCAAGTTATCATTCATGAAATTCACGACGAATAGATGGAGTTAAGTGAGTCATTCCAGGTGGCTGCTGCTATAGAAAAGTTGCCTCCGTTGTGGAAGGATTTCAAAAACTATTTGAAGCATAAGCGCAAGGAAATGACCATGGAGGATCTGGTTGTTCGTCTACGAATCGAAGAAAACAACAGAAAATCAGAGAAAAAGGCTACCAGTTCATTACAAGCAAAGGCCAATGTGGTTGAGGATGAAAAGACAAACAAAAGAAAGCGCGAGCAGAATGCTAAAGCAAAGAAACAAAAGAAGTTTCAAGGATCTTGCCACAACTGTGGAAAGAAAGACCACAAAGCAGCCGTGTGTCGTGCCCCCAAAAAGAAGAAACCTGAAGCAAATATGGTAGATAATTCAGATGATGTTGCAGATATGGATATATGTGCGGTTGTTTCTGAATGAAAACTTGTTGGCAACAACAAGGAGTGGTTTCTAGAAACAGGAGCCACTCGTCATATATGTGCCAACAAGTGGATGTTTACAACCTACAAACCTGCCACTGGTAACGAGCAACTATTCATGGGTAACTCGTCCGCATCAAAGGTGGAAGGCAAGGGAAAGATAGTATTGAAGTTAACTTCTGGAAAGGAACTAAAATTGAATGACGTTCTCCATTTTCCAGAAATCCGCAAGAACCTGATTTCAGGATCGTTGCTCAGCAATCATGATTACAAACTAACATTTGTTGCTGATAAATTTGTATTATCAAAAAATGGGGTCTATGTGGGAAGGGGCTATGTTAGTGATGGCTTATTTAAAGCTAATGTAACTACCATTGTACTAAAAGATGATATGAATAAAGTTGAATCTTCTGTTTATATCGTAGACTCTTCCAATATTTGACATTCTAGATTAGGGCATGTTAACTTTGAAACGTTGCGAAAATTGATTAATCTAGACTTTATACCAAAATGTAACATAGACTCCAACTATAAATGTCAAATCCTTGCAGAAGCAAAAATGATTAGAACCTCATTTCATCACGTTGAACGAGAGACCGAACCTCTAGAATTAATACATACAGATGTATGCAATTTGAAAATGTATCAAACTAGAGGAGGAAAGAGGTACTTTATCACATTCATTGATGATTGTACCAGATATTGTCATGTATATCTCCTTAGAAGAAAGGACGAAGCAATCGACATGTTTAAACAGTATAAGGCAGAAGTTGAGAATCAACTCAATAAGAAAATAAATTCTTTAAGAAGTGATAGAGGAGGAGAATACGAGTCTCCGTTTGAGGAATTTTGTGTTGAGCATGGAATTATACATCAAACTACAGCCCCGTATTCACCTCAATCCAACGGTATAGCCGAATGGAAAAATAGAACTCTTAAATAAATGATGAAGGCCTTACTAATTAGTTCTGGATTGCCAGATAACTTTTGGGGAAAAGCAATTCTTTCGGCAAATCACATCTTGAATAAAATACCGCAAAAGAAAACATCAAAAACTCCACATGAACTTTGGAAAAATAGAATACCATCCTACAAATACTTGAAAGTTTGGTGGTGTCTTGCCAAAGTAGAAATACCAAAACCGAAAAAGGTCAAAATTGGACCAAAGACTATAGATTACATATTCATTGGATATGCTCATAATAGTAGTACATATCGATTTTTGGTGTACAAATCTGAAATTGATGACATTCATGAAAACACCATTATCGAGTCGCGAAATGCTAGATTCTTTGAACACATTTATCCTCTAAAATCCTCTATTGAAACAATTGTTCAAAAGAGATCAAGAGATACAGATACTCCTGAGGATAATGTTAATCAAAACTCAAATGAGAGAAATGTTGAAACTGAGGAACCTAGAAGGAGCAAATGTCAAAGGACTTCGAAAACCTTTGGACCTGATTTCTATGCATATATGATAGAAAATGAACCTCTAACTTACCAACAAGCAATGTCATCTCCCGATGCTCCTTATTGGAAAGAAGCCGTCAATAGTGAAATAGAATCCATTCTACAAAACCATACGTGGGAACTAGTGGATCTCCCTAAAGGATCGAAACCACTAGGATATAAATGGATATTTAAGAAAAAACTAAAGGCTGGCGGCTCAATAGACAAGTATGAAGCAAGACTTGTGATAAAAGGATTCAGACAGAAGGAAGATCTAGATTACTTTGGTACGTATTCACCAGTAACTAGAATAACATCGATTAGGATGCTTATTGCAATCGCATCCATATTAAATTTGGAAATACACCAAATGGATGTGAAAACTGCGTTTTTAAATGGTGAACTAGAAGAAGAAATTTATATGCAGCAACCTAAAGGGTTTCTAAGCCCAGGAAATGAAAATAAGGTATGCAAGTTAGTAAAATCACTTTATGGCCTTAAACAAGCTCCGAAACAATGGCGTGAGAAATTTGATGAAACTATGTTATCAAATGGATTCAAAATAAATGAATCAGATAAATGCGTGTATGTAAGATATACGGATGCTGGATATGTCATTGTATGTCTTTATGTTGATGATTTGTTAATCCTAGGGAATAATAAGGTCATAATAAAATCTACGAAGGATATGTTGTCCTCTAGATTCGATATGAAAGTCCTAGGAGTGGCTGATGCAATCTTGGGTGTGAAAAATATAAAAACTCCACAAGGATATGCGTTATCTCAGTCACATTACATTGCCAAATTATTTGAAAGGTTCAAGCAATATAATATAACCATTGCAAAATCACCAGTGGATATGAACCAAAATTTGGTAAAGAACACCGGTAATGGAATATATCAGCTTGAATACTCTCGTATACTAGGAAGTATTATGTATGTCTTGAATTGCACTAGGCCTGATATTGCATACGCTATAAGCAAGTTGAGTAGATATACCAGTAATCCAGGTAAACATCACTGGAAAGCAATAATCAGGGTCTTAGGATATCTAAAATACACACAAAACTATGTGTTGCAATATGAGAAGTATCCTTCAGTAGTAGAAGGATACAGTGATGCCAATTGGATAACTGGCTCAAATGACACAAAATCCACAAGTGGATATGTGTTTACATTAGGAAATGGAGCAATCTCGTGGAAATCATCCAAACAAACTTGCATAGCAAGATCAACAATGGAATCAAAGTTCATTGCTCTAGATAAAGCCGCAGAAGAAGAAGATTGGCTTAGGAGTTTCTTAGAAGACATTCCAAATTAGGAAAAACCTTTACCTCCAATATGTATACATTGTGATAGTCAATCTGCTATAGGAAGGGCAAATAGTACATTATATAATGGTAAGTCTCGACATATTCGTCGTACACATAAAACCATAAGACAACTTCTCTCTAATGGAGTTATCACTATAGATTATGTAAGGTCAAAGGATAACATAGCGGATCCACTAACAAAAGGCTTGCCAAGAGAGAAAATTCAAACCTTATCGATGAGAATGGGCTTAAGACCTATGAACTAAAAGTTTTCTAAAATGGAAACCCCACCTAGTTGACTGGAGATCCAAAGATCTAGGTTCAAAGGGACAACTAAGTTTAAGATAAACTTGATGGCACTATTAAATACAAACCATTCCTATGATAAGTCAGTGCACAACCCGTCGGAGAATAGGATAAGCTTGGCTTTTAATGATGTCTATACCGTGGTGTTATAAAGAACCAAGTGGGGTATTACGGGATACTCTTTATGGAATCACCTATGTGAGTGCGAAGGCGTCGCTTCAAGAAGAATTTAAAGGTCGAATTCTTCAAGCACTCATGAAACCAAGGCGGTGTTCATGGAAAAAACGAACACAAACAGAGAATCAAGGAGTTAAAGAGCATTTATCATGTGTTATCTTTATAGACTTACACAAACGACTTACAGTTTAAAGACAGTCTAGTCTCCTGATTCGCCAGTTAGTTATAACGATAAAACACCAGGAAAAGTTCAAGGCCTCTATGCTACTTTTACCGATATGATAAATGTTACACAAAGTTTCACAACAGATTATACAACCACTCATTCATGTGGGGGGTTGTTGGAAGAATGAATAAAGTGGTTGAGGCAAACTAAGTCCCACATCGGGGAAATTTGTGCCTTAAGCCACTACTTATACTAAGGCTTGATGCA
Organism: Allium sativum; assembly: GCA_030737875.1. NCBI lineage: Eukaryota > Viridiplantae > Streptophyta > Magnoliopsida > Asparagales > Amaryllidaceae > Allium > Allium sativum. Next base: position 633,154,274 of record CM060919.1, read on the forward strand.
TTATATCAATAGAAAAAGGAGATGGAAGAGGGAGAGGCAATGTCATGATAATACATTCATGTTAATATTTAAAGGTCAAAGATAACGGGCCTTGGGGATCTTGGGGTCTGGTGATCAATTGGGCCTCCGATGGGCTCGCTGCGCTGTGGAACCGCTATTTTTTGAATTTGACCGTGCAACTGCCAACGGAGATGTCTGTTGGTAAAGGGTCGCAACCTTTCCAACAGTCGTAGTCATTGCAATTCAAACAGAAACACCTGTTCATGAAAAAATGCCTCTTCCATCCTATATATAGGCCTGTAGAATTCGAATCAGAACACGGTTTTAAATTCTGCTTTCTCTTCCTCGCTCCTCTGTTCTGCATAAAACAATTACAGAAACTCTTTTGCGTTCATCGTCTATTTATGCTTGTAGCGCAACATCACGAATAAGGTCCGTTTCATCCTTTGGAGACGATTGCTCATCGCCCTTATGCACCATAGAGGGAGCAATTTCGTTTCAAGGAAACAACGCTCACTGGACTCGGACATTAATCGGTACTCCTTCTTTCTTTTTCTGTTTCAAGTGGTTCCCTTGCAGAATTATCGTTAAACTTTGTTGTTCCAATTTGCAATATCATTGAATCAATATTACTAACGCTTAAAAGCGTTGCTTTTCATAGAAACGGTTTTCGGACGTTTGTAGTGATTGGTTTCTAGCATTTAGTACCAAAAGAATCATAATTTGAATAAACAGTTAAAACCATGATTGCTAACAATTAGTCGATAAGTTTAAAAGAAAAGATGCATGAATACGGTGTTTTTTGTCTTATTTTAAGTGATATTTAACTAACTAAAAGATGGTAAGCCTATCCAGAATGAAGATGTTCTGTTCAGTAATAAAAAATATTTTGAAACATGCTCATTAGTTTAGTGTATTTTATTTCCATAACTCCTAGTTATATCGAAAGACTACTGGTTTAATGTACATAGGCTACAAATTTGATGAACATCAATAGGTCTTACCAGGTACAGAAAAAAATAAATGAATAACTTTTTATTACTATGCATGGGTTCAAATATTGAACACCCTGGGAGTCAAATTGCATTTTCTATAATTAAAAAATAGGTATTCCATTTTTGTATACAAGTCAATATATCAACCTTAACCAATTAGTAATTCTAGGTTCGTACTTGATTATGTTTATACTAACATCAAAAAATAATTGTAGAAAAGTGTAAATTTCGCTTTAGCGTTACAATTTAGTTAAGTAAAAATAAAACACCGCCTAGTATACAAAAACCGACCAATCAAAACCAATAAATATGTTGATAGAAAGCTAAAGAGGGCAAATGACTATTATTATTGAACCAAATAGTCACTTCATAAATTACAACCCTATGTCCCACAGATGTACATATAAATTATGGAAATCCAAAGTTTTTATTAACTCATGAAAAATTGTGTGTGGCAATGGATATATATGAATATACAATAACTGCGTTTGAATTCCACATTCCAAGAAGCATGTAAAAGCATTGGTGGTGATGAAGCTTAAGTTGTCTTTAATCCATCTTAGCATCCATAATATTAGCAATATCATTAATTATCCCCTCAGCAACATAAACGTTCTTATAAATGGTTGCATTTGTGATCGTTGGAAATAAATTAGTGGAACGTTTTGCAGGAAAAAGAAAATCGTTGAGTGTAACATTGCAATATATCGAAAATCAAGCCAACATTTGTGAAATTATATATAGCATGTAATATATCTAAATTAGAATGAAAGGAATGTAGTCGTAACAGCAGACACGTTGAAACGACCCGAACTTCCCCGAGAAGGAAAGTCCGGATTGCTTTGAGAACAACACACATCGGAACATAAACAGAAGAACATTTCATTGTTAATTACAACAATTCCATCAGAATACAAGAATATACAGAGTATGAATCAATATTACACATCATAAAATATCAGAGATTACAATTCATTACATAGCAGCGGAAAATAATACAAAACACAACTGAAGGAGATATACGGATACAAAGCTTTCCGGATATCATTCCAGTTGTAAACAAGGATCCTGTGAATATAAATCTGCAAAACCCAAACTACTAGCTGCCCGTATCGAAAATAAGGGCACCCCGAGTTTAGGTTAAAATAATAAACTCCAGGTCAGTCATGTGACTGGTGTGAGAACTAAAACAGTTATTTAAAACTTTACTTTGAATCAGATATATCAAGGGACCACGCCGTATAACACGGAATGAGTTTTCTCCCAAGAATACCAGTGCATATAACAAAACAGCGCAATGCTTTTTGGAAAAATGAAGCTATTATAAGATCGAGGTCCTATCACACAATGCAACGCAAGCCGGGGGATAGGGTTTTCCCTTATAATAGCCAAACATGCTTGGTACGTTTAAAACAAATCATTTGATACTATTATAAGTGCATAGTGTATAAAACAACTTCAAATATAAATGTATCAATTCTAGACGGCATGGGTACCATATATCATGTCGCCAATACTAGGCTCTACAATCAAAACTGCAAATGTCACGTATTGGAAGTTGGATTTCCATCTGTGAACCGAGGCAAGGGATCGTCCTTACCGCTTCGAGACACTCTAGCCCGCCCCTCAGGTCAGAGCTCGAGTGACCTTTGGATCGTCAGGGCCGGTCCACCGGTGTGGATTAAAATGCCTGAACACTGCGTTTCCCCGCCCTTTGGGGCGTAAATGAGTCCTATGACTCCATCGGCTCCACATAGAGTCAACGATATATCCGAGGCGCCTCGCAATCCAACAATCACACAAGTGAAAATAATATAAATGTCAGGGCTGGTAGGTCACTGACACCACCCTAGCTAGAAGGAAACGCATGCCCTCCCTGATGTCCTCTCCCGTTTCTAGTTCACAACCGGGGTGTGAGGCTCGCGAATTAACGTTATACACAAAGCTACGCCACAAAGGCCGTGCATTGATCATCAACCACAAGACTCTGCTTTTCAACAGAAGCCTTGATCATTTGCATCTCATCATGCCACATAGGTAATTCACGCTATGCAACCGATATCAATCACACAGAATGAAATCCGATGTCAGACACACATCCATTTACAAGTCCGTTCTGGGTCTGAACGAAACCAGTGGAACCTTATTCCTCGCATATCCATCGATCTCCAAGTACGTCTGGACAATCACAAACTGAATCCCTCCTCTTGGGTGTACAACCCAATCAAGATCATCAGTAATTATCCAAACGATGTGAAGACCTCCGGTCTTCAACCACCGTCTTCATCCTCGACACATCGTCGATTCAATTATTCAGAATGGGATAAACTCGGCCTTTCCGAATAACTCGCATATATAATAAACAAGTATTACACAAACACAACATACGCCTCATTCCAATTTAGAATATTCTTTTATTCAAATATTCTTATACTTTGGGAAAGGTTCCCATTAATTTTATCAAAGATAAATTCTTTAAATTTATCCTTTAATCTTCTTTTGAATATCAATTCAAACCAAATTATGGTTTATCCAAACTAGTCGGGATTAACGAACCTTACCGAAGTAATCACTTGTTAAATTTCCCAACCACAACCTATTCATCCCATGAAGTAAAACTGGTCATACTTCATATCTAACACCACGTTGTTATCAGTAAATTCAATTACCATTTCACGTTCAAATCTAATTAAAAATTTAACTATCGTTTGGAGCAAAACTGGTGATACTCCATTTTCGATCATTTCAATCTAATTAAAGATTCATTAAAACTCCACTTGGTTTTAATCTTCCCAAAAATCAATATTAATGATTGTTTAACTTGGGAAATCATATCCTGTCTTTAACTAGGTTAAAGAACCAATGTCATTTAATACACGGTTCACTATAAACCCAAAATCACATTCCATTCCATCAGCCTTTAACCGTAAATTAGCAAGTGAACAATTCCCTAAGTATTAACCCCGAAGGCCGAAACCAACATCAGATCAATACCCAAGAAACCATTCAACTTAACTAATCTCCAGTTAGTTTCTGATTTTCTTAACTCCGTTGGGTCTAAGAACAGTATTATTAAAGATACCATTCACGACAACCCAAAATCACATTCCATTAACGATGGAATCTTCATGGAAAACAAATCGATATAAACTTCCATATCCGACTAATAATATAAATGGAATAACGGCAACACCTTTTAAATTCCAGATATATTAGCAGTCTTCCTCCACAGAAATTCACTTCGATTATTACCAAATCGAATTCCATTCCATTCCATTCCAATTTATTTTATTAAATTGGAAAATTTTACTTCGGAAAATCTCCTTTAAATCTTATCAAAAAGATTTATAAATTCCAAATCCCATTTCACTGTAAATCGAGTTAAAGAACGAATGTCGTTAAAACACAGTTCACTACAAACCCAATTCACATTCCACTAATAATCGGGTTAAAGAACAAGTGTTATTTAAAACACCATTCACGATAAACCCAAAAATCAATCCCAATTCAAATCCAATTAAATATTATCTAATTGGTATACTTCATTAAATCTAAATAAAAAGATTTAATCTTTTTCTCAATTGGGTTTAAGAACAGTGTAAATGAAGACACCATTCACGACAAACCCAAATCCCATTTGATATTAAATACAAGGCTCTGAATAGAAAATATATCGGCTTATATTCAATATCAAATTCTACGACCAACAAACATTGTATTGGAAATAACGATATAAATATATCTTTCAAATTTCCATAACAATATCTGTATACTCACAAAATTCAACATCGAAATATTCCAAAGACAATTTCGATTCAAATCCATTCCAATTTATATATTGGAAATTCTGCTTATTTTTAAAACCATTTCAAATCCAATTTATTTAATTTAAAAATAAATGGATTATAATTCTAGTTCAAAACTAGTTCATTTCGATAAAAATATATTTTTATCTTTTCAAATATGGAATTTTTCATCCCAATTCATTCCAAATCATTTCTTATGATTTTACACTAATTACTGATATGTTTAATAATTTTATCAAGGCCCATACAGTCGATTTCCATAAACGGCCATCGAACTGCACTTACAACGACCTTTTCCAAATTTGATTTGGACATAATTCCAAATCCAACCGTTAGATTTCAAATCTCTAATATTCGTTAGAAAGCACTTTTCGATACGAACCCAACGGTTCCAGTTTTAGTAGAATCCGACGGTCGGATCTCCCGTAATATCCATTCGAAGTCAATGGTCGAAATTCGCGAACTGCCGCAGCGCGGCGCGTTCTATTCAGGCCATTATATTATATATATATAAAATATATATTTCGTCGATTTCCATTCAAAATGTATTTTATAAATCGTTTTAAATTCGTTTCCAAAACGATTTCAACTTCATATTCAATTTCTAATCAAAATTGAATATTCCATATCATCGATATATAAATGATAATATTTTCAAAATATTAGATTTTGAAATCAATTCCTTTTCGTTATTCATTATAAAAACGAATAAAATCGATATAAATATCGTTCACGTCAAAATGGCGTTAATCTAATCAACACGGCTTTATATATTAAAATATATTCGTGTCCATCCCAAATCGGACATCAAAATCAAATTTTGATCTTTTACTGAATATTATTTGAAAATATTCGTTATTTTAAAATATTCATTCTTTCTAAACTGGAATCAGACACAGTCAATTAACATATAATTTGATTATATGGATTTCACACAACAAATGTGTATAACAACAATGAAGACAACAATCCATCATCCAGAGTGCATTCTACACTGTATAAGCATTAAATATAAATATTCGACGCTTATACAGCCTGTCAACCAATTGATTGACATACAACTAATTATTGAGATTAGTTTATGTCCAATATCATCCCAATACCCGTGTGGGGTTTCAATCAACAAATAATGAATTTTATTTGTGTAGTTGGGCGATGTGTAAAATTTATCGTCCTAATCAATATCAGTCAAATGTGTGTACATAAACAAATCGTCTGATTTGTTTATAAATGTTTATTTTATATACACGCTAAAAATTATATTTTTAACTATAAAATATTTATTTCCATTCCACATCACACAATCAATTTTTCACAACACATCAACCAAACAAACAAGTCATCCATGGTCTGTGGACGACGGGTGTCGGGTGCTGCTAAGCACCGTCTGCATCCTAGTATATATTTCAACTAGAAAATAAATTAAAAGTGAGAAGTTCTCACCTTGGGGTTCCACTCCGCCATTCTTTAGCGGACGATGGTTTGGATTTACTTTTGATTACCATCGGTTCCATCGCAATCTATGTCACTCTGTTCACAGTAAAAATCACATTTTTATTATTCAGTTATATATATATAAATCATATTTTTTACATCTCTACTTAGTTATAAAAAATTATATTTTTATAACGCTACTTTCTATATAAAAATATATTTTTATATCACTACTTCTATAAAGATCACCTCTTTATCTCGCCTTCATTTATGTAAAAATCATATTCTTAATTCTAATCTGTATATATAAAAATCGAATTTTTCATTATCATACATACATAAAAATCATATTTTTATGTTGATGTTTATATTATAAAGATCATATTTTTACTTCGCTACACATATAAAAATCATATTTTTATATCTCTACATATATAAAAATCATATTTGTAATACTCTACTAATATAAAAACCATATTTTTATTATAGTAAAAAGCTAATCTTTTTACTTCAATGTTCTCTTTTCTTTCTCATGTTTAAAAATCTGAAAATGAATCATATTATTCTAACTAAAAATCATATTATTCTATGCTATATTAAATATAAAAATCATATTTTTATGTTCATTCCATACGTATAAAAATCCAATCTTTATCTATAATAAAAATCTAATCTTTATAAATAAAAATCATATCTAATCTTTATCATATTTTTAAAACTGAATTTAAACAATGACTTCATATTTAAATTAGCTAAACGAAAATAAATAAAATAAACAAACAAAAACACTCATTGTAAATCGGAGGAGGGGACTCCCTGTGACGATCCCAAAACCCCGTGACACGGTGTTAAGGATAATCATTGGAATATAACACATTAATCGTCATTAGCAGATCACAGATAATAGCATAAACAGAAAATAGAATAATTTACACACATATGACAGCGGAATCATATAGATATCATCACATCAGAGAAGCACAGTACAGGATACAACTTAGTGCATAATGATACATAATCAGTCATCATCGCCAGAGGCGGAATCATACATAAAGAGTACACAAAAGGATATCAGTCTACATCGCCAGTGGCAGGATCATAATATAGATACAATAATGGCGGAGAAAATCCAAGTCAGCACAGTGTAGTCAAGCCTCGCCATGAGCCAAAAGGTGCGTCAGAAACCTGTAACTAGGCTGCCCGTGTGAAAATGAGGGCACCCGAGTTTGCAAGGTGAAACAAACTACGAGTCAGTCATGGGACTGGTATGAGAAATCTATTCAACTTATTAACAATAATAATAAGGCAAATCAAAGGACCACGCCACTTTCGCGGAACGGGTTTACTCCAATGAGTGCTAGTGCATGAAATAAAGTAAATGATTAAATCAACGCAATGCTTTTTATAAAATGAAGCCATCATAAGACTCAGGTCCCATCACACAATGCAACGCAAGCCGGAGGATAGAGTTTTTACCTTATAATGGCCAAAGATGCTTCATACGAATAAAACAAAGGTGTTTGATATTATTACTAGTGCATATATGTTTCAAAAGCAAATTCAATCATAAATATCAATCCTAGGCGGCATAGCTACCATCTACTATGTCGCCGTACTAGTAATACAATCACATCCGCAAATTTCGTATTGGAAATTGGATTCCTTCATGAGTCGAGGCAAGGGGCAAGCTCCTCTCCGTTCGAGACACTCTAGCAAATGTCCCAGGACCCCACTATGATCCTTGGAATCGGCTGGGCCGGTCCTCTCTTACTTTTGAGGATTGGCAATTCCTGAACACACGTTTCCCGGTCCTTACAGACCTAAAATCGAGGCGCCTCGCATTCCAACAACCACACAGGTGAAAAGTATATATAATGTCAGGACTGGTAGGTCACTGACACCACCATAGCTAGAAAGAAACGTCGTGCACTCCCAGCGGTCCGTCTCCCGTTTTTGACTCATACCGAGGTGTGAGGCTCGCGAATTCACGTTATACACAAAGCTACGTCACACAGACCATGCTTTGATCATCAACCACAAGACTTTGCTTTGCAACAGAAGCCTTGATCATATGCCACTTAGGCGTGCCACACAGGCAATCCACTCCATGCGACTGATTTCTTTCAATACATAACCTCTGAGCTCGTACGTCTCAGAGAAGGGCGTTAAGCAAGAGAATAAATTCTCTGCCGCCAAACAGATATATATTTAACAGAGTTCAATCAACACAGAACAAAATCCAATGTCAGACACACAGTCCATTTACAAGTCCGTTCTGGGTCTGAACGAAACCGGAGGCACCAATTCCTCGCATATCCGTACAATCAACAATATGTTTGGACGACTACTACTTCAATTCCTTCATGGTAGCTACTCCAATCACGAGCATCAGTAGCGCCCATCCATCCAATGTGGAGATCGTCGGTCTTCAGTCGTCTTCGACTCTTCGACTTCTCAACGTCGATCGATTATTTGAAATGAGATAAACTCGGCCTTTTCAAATAACCCACGTATATTTAGATTTTCAAATCAATTATTCACATGGTTGGACTATTCAACATTCACATTTCAGTTCTTTAGTTATAATTTTCATGTCAAATACATTCAACCATCACATATCAAACAAACACAACAAAATTGGTTTATTTTCCCTCTATATCGTCTATAGCACCTTATAACGATATATCGCCATTTTTATTTAATTTAAAACGGCCATATTTAATTAAACGACGTTTCAGGTCGTGTCGATGCACTGGCGCTGCTTTCCACTAATTTTGTTTTACACATATAGGAAAATCTAACCGTTGGATCTTCACAAATTTTTCATCATTAGGAAGGTCTTTTCAAAACGAATCCAACGGTTTCAGTTTTGGGAAAATCCGACGGTCGGATCTTCCACACTAACCATTTGAAGTTACGATTTCAATTTACGAACTGCAGCGTCGTTATTCGATTTAATTTAATTATATTTATATATATATATAAATATAATCGTTTCTGGCGCTGTTTTTCCTTAATTTTGAATTAAACATTCCAGACAATCCAACCGTCGGATCTTCCCAAAATTGGTGCCGTTGGAAAGATATCTCCAAGGCGAGCCCAACGGTTGAGGTTTCGGGAAAATCCAATGGTCGGATCTTCCGCACTAATCATTTGAAATCACGGTTTCAAAATATGAACTGCACGGCCACGTTTCGTTTTAATTCTATTTATATTTATATATTTATATAAATATAGCTCATTCAAAAATTCCTATATCGTTTCCACTTCAATTATTTCACTAACGCCTTTAAATTTTGGAAAATTTCGCCATAACCTCCTTTGTACGGGAGGGTCTGGGAAAATTCCCAAATAGCCACACGGGCGTCCCATATCAAAAAGAAAAAGAAAAAGCCAAGCGGCTAGCCAACAGGCTCATAAAATCATCACCCAAACAAAGCGATAAATGTGTACCTATTTGTCGGGCACAAAATTCTATTTCTCTTCTCTAGCCCCTTTTGTTTTAACCTGTTCAATAGACATGCATGTACATATATACAATTTCTAACATTTATCATTTTCCATTCAATTTCATATTTGATTTGCTTTGGTTTAAAAACACAATTTATTCTAATGTTGCATGCATAGGTTAAAATCATATCATTAGCTAGTTAATGTATATTTCAACTCATGCACGTTTATTTGAACAAGTGGCTATTTTTAACACTTCACATTTCAAAGATGATGATTTTTGGCGAACTAAAATAGTTTTCAACACATGACTATTTTATCTAGTTCCTATGCATGTTAAAAGTAATATTTCTATCATAAATATTTATTTCAACGTCCGCATATCTTTAGCATATCACACATATGATAAAAATGATATTTTTATCATTTAAAATATTTATTCAACCAATGGATGGTTTCAACACTTCATAGTTTCGATAAAAATGTAATTTTTATTGTTCGATCTTTTTATTCAACACATGAACATTTCCACACATGGATATAGTTTCAATATATGGCTTTAATTTCTATGCATGCAAATAATTTCAACATATGAAAGTAATTCTAACACATAAAGATTATTCAAAATTTCGGCAGCATAACGGCAGGGTAGTTAAAACCGGCACCGTCCCTAGTACGGCTCCTCGCTCTACCTTAAAACCTCGTGGTTTTTGACAATGGGGATTCATGCATCTAATTCGCACGCAGGCGGCATGTTTATTTTTATTCCCCAAATATTTCCAATTCATTTCAATCACCAATGGGTATTTTTCAACCACAACCAAACAATATCAACCACAAACAATTATTCAACCATTCGTATTTTTCATCCAATATTTCACACCAATTCACCACAATAAATATCGTCCATGGTTTGTGGACGGGGGGGGGGGAGTATATATATATATATAATATATTTTATTTGTTATATTTCACTTGCATTTCAACACATATATCAATTATTCTATACATGTAAAGATTCATACTTCGCTTATATAGCTTACACTACGCATGTACATGAGGTATACAACACGTATGTAATTTATATTTCGCTTATATGAATTATACACGACATTTTCCATTCAATTTCACGTTAATTTAGATTTCTCACCTTAATTTTCTGAGCGTTAAAAATCGATACGATGTCAGAAAAATCCGCAGCTTCTTCTATTGGGTAGAGAGCTTCCTTGCGGTCTCGATGTTTCCTGTTTCATCGAATTTTGTCAACATACCAAAAAGATATGATTTTTCAAAGTGTACAGATCAAAGAAAGACGCACTTTCAGAAAGCTTCAAAACTAGGTCAGTGATTTTTGGTCAAACCGTGTAGCGGTTGGATGATCGGCCAGTGCAGGGTTGTAGGCGAAGGAGAGGCGCACGTGCGGGCCCCACGGCGTTGAACTCGGCGGCCTCTGGGCGGCGAAATCGACCTCCGAACGGTCGAACTTTGGAGGAGCGGATCCGGCGAAATACTCGACGATGCTGGACGAGGTTGGTATGGATTTGAAGAGGGGAGGGAGAACTACAAAAAGTTGAACTGGAGGAGGGGCTAATTCTGGCCGTGGCGATCGGAAATCGCCTGGGAAGGTGACGAAGGCTTTCCGCCGTCGAAGTCGGGGTCGGGGGGGGGGGTTTCTGTTATTTTATTTTATTTTATTATGAATGGAAAAATATGATTGGCCGAGACTATATTAAAATTTTTAAATAGTGTTTTCTCAAACGAACTCCTTCTTAAACCCAACGACTGTCGCCCCTAGCTAAATACCCCCATTCCGGACACAATGGGATATGTTTCGTAGGCCAATTCGACTGTTACAATCAGTTATTTTTCAAATTAAAGTTTAAAACATTTAATTTTTAACTCTGAACGCACATTTCAATTTGCCAGGGCCACAAACTGATTCAAAAAAAAAATCCAGAAAAATAAATCTAGCTATGTTTTGACGCTACGGTCCCAACAAAACTAGTTTCGTTGAATTCTGAGGTCATTTGAAAAATGGCCATTTTCTGGTCGATCCATTTTAATAGAAATCGACCAAACACATTTTCTTTTGCCACACTCACATACTAGCTTCAAAAATTATGAAATTTGAAACTTAGCAATAGTTTGACATCCCGGACCCAACAAAAGTGGTTTCGTCGAATTCCGAGGTCGTATGCAAAATATCAATTTTCCAGGCCTATATATCCTATATACCGACTCTTCTGAAAATTCATTCGGCCATAACTTTTGATTCCCGTTATGAAACTTCGATTTTTCAGATTCGTTAGAAAGGTATTGACTAACAGATTTAAATATTTTTGGTTTCGCTAAAATCCGTTATATTTTCCACCCTGCACAGTCAGTCAAAGTTTGAATTCAAATTTTCAAACTGACTCACTATTTCTAATTCACTATTTCATTGAAATTTTCTATTTCAATTGTTCAAATTCCTTTGAAATAATAAATTTAAAAATTTTAAATTGGCTCGTATTTTCCGGGTTATTACAATCTCCCCTACTTAAAACTTTTCGTCCTCGAAAAGGAAACAACAGTAAAGTAGGAAATAAAATGTAAATGCAAAGTATGGTAAAGGTACCTTGCACCGGAGTTAGTCAGAGATATCCACTCTGCATTTGGGGTAAGCTTGCTTAATGCTTTCCTCAGTTTCCCAAGTACAGTCTCTAGGATCACTGCTCCACTGCACTTTAACTAAATGAACCTTTTTGCTCCTGAGTTCCCTGGTTTCTTTGCCAACAATTTTTAATGGCTCTCTTCTGAGTGCTAATTCTGGAGTTATCTCCACATCCCGTTGCGCTGCTTCTTCCACAACAAGATCCGGATCATGCACATGTCTCCTAAGTTGAGATACGTGAAAAACATTGTGCACTCCAGGCAACCAATCTGGCAATTGAACCCTATAAGCAAGAGTTCCAATTCGCTCAAGTATAGGAAAGGGACCAATAAATCTCGGTGCCAACTTCCCAGTCTTTCCAAATCTGATTACTCCTCTCATCGGAGAAACCTTTAAATAAACATGATCACCAACAGCAAATGTCAAATCTCTCCTTCTAGAGTCTGCATAACTTTTCTGTCGGCTTTGGGCGGTTTTCAATCGCTTCTTGATGAAGTCCACTTTATCCGATGCTTCCCTAAACATATCGGGTCCTAGTACAAGTCTGTTGCCAGGTTCTACCCAACATGCTGGAGATCTGCAGGGTCTGCCATATAATGCTTCAAACGGTGACATTCTCAAACTTGCTTGATAGCTATTGTTATATGAGAACTCTGCCAGATGCAAATGATCTTCCCATGACCCACCAAAATCGATTATACAAGCCCGCAATAAATCTTCTAGAATTCTATTCACCCGCTCAGTTTGGCCATCTGTTTGGGGTGATAAGCGGTGCTCATATTCAGTTTTGTCCCCAATTCTGTCTGGAAAGCCTCCCAGAATTTGCTAGTAAATAGGGGATCTTTATCACTGACTATGCTGATGGGAATTCCATGCAGCTTAACAATTTCTTTGAAATATATCTGTGCTAGACTTTGGGCAGTTCTATTGGACCTGACAGGTATAAAATGGGCAGTCTTCGTGAAGCGATCTACGATTACCCAAATGCTGTCATTACCTTTCTTGGTTCGCGGCAAACCATCTATAAAATCCATGGAAATCTGTTCCCATTTCCAACCTGGGACTTCCAACGGTTGCAACAGTCCAGCTAGCTTCTGTTGGTCACTCTTGACCAATTGACAAGTAGGGCATCTGCTAACATACAAAGAAATATCTCTTTTCATTGCCTTCCACCAAAAAGTGCGTTTGATATCGTTGTACATTTTACTCACCCCAGGATGGATGCAAAATTTGGATTTATGGCATTCGTCTAGCACTTCTCTTCGAAGGCCTGGAATATTTGGGATGCAAATCCTGTTATTTAACCTGAGAACCCCCTTATTGTCAATACGGAAACTCGTGGTTTCACCTTCCTTGACTCTCTTACTGATTCTCTGAATGAATTCATCGTCTTTCTGAAGGGCTGAAATCCTATGAATCAATCCAGGTGTAATTATAAGATGGGCAACGATTGCGGTCTTTCTACTAAGCGCATCCGCTACTACGTTAGCTTTCCCCGGCGTATACAGGATATCAAGATCATACGCTGCAAGAAATTCTAGCCAACGCTGTTGTCTCAGATTCAGATCTTTCTGGGTATATAAATACTTCAATGATTGGTGATCTGTGTACAATATAAATTTCTCGCCCAATAAGTAATGCCTCCAGATTTTCAAGGCAAATACGATGGCTAGCAACTCAAGATCATAAGTCACATAATTCTTCTCATGTGGTTTCAATTGGCGGCTTGCATAAGCGACTACTTGGCCTCTCTGCATTAATACTGCACCAAGACCTCTAATAGAAGCATCTGTCCAAACCGTTAAATCCCGATTGCCATCAATAATTGTTAACACTGGAGCGGTGGTCAGCTTCGATTTCAATTCCTGGAAAGCTTCTTCACAGTCGGAAGTCCACTTAAACTTCTCATGTTTCTTTGTGAGCTTCGTTAACGGACCGGATATCTTCGAAAAATCCTTAACGAACTTTCGATAATAACTAGCCAACCCCATAAAACTTTTAACTTCTGTGGGAGTAGTGGGTTGTTTCCAGTCTTGAATCGCTATTATTTTGCTTGGGTCAACAGAAATTCCTTTCTCGGACACGACATGGCCAAGAAATTTGACTTCTTCTTGCCAGAAGACACATTTAGAGAATTTGGCTTTGAAGACGTTCTTCCTTAGAATCTCCAATACTTGTTCTAAGTGTTTTTCATGCTCGGGTTTTGATTTGGAGTAGATTAAAATATCATCGATGAATACGAGGACAAATTTATTCAGAACTCCCCTGAACACTCTATTCATTAGATCGACAAAGTATGCTGGAGCGTTACATAGGCCAAACGACATTACTAACCATTCATAAAATATGTTTGGACCTCTGAAAGCGGTTAAAGGAACACACTCTTCTGCTATTCTCAATTGATGAAAACCTGTAGCTAGGTCCATTCGGGAAAATACTTTCGCCCCATTCAATTGGTCTAGCAAATCATCAATGCGGGGTAATGGATATTTATTTTTAAGCGTCTGTTTGTTGAGGTCTCGGTAATCAACACATAATCTAAGAGTACCGTCTGATTTTGGAACAAACACAACAGCTGCACCCCAATTAGAAAAACTAGGTCTGATTAGACCCTTCCACAACAGTTGACGAGTTTGATCGCCTAATTCTTCTTTTTCTTTCGGAGTCATTCTACGAATTGGATGCACCACGGGTCTGGCATTAGGAATTAGATCGATTCGAAATTCTATTTCTCTTTGCGGAGGTAAGTTTTCAACTTCTTCAAACACATCCGCATAGTTGCTAACAATCAGAATCTTTTCCATGGAAGTGGGGATAAGTTCTAATGCTGACCAAAATTCTTCTCTATTCGGATTCGAACCATGACAGGGAACCGTAATATATCCAAGCTTCGTTCGAATTTTAACGATTCTTTCTGCACAATTCACTTCAACTTCATATTTCGTTAACCAATCCAGCCCGAGAATAATATCAAATTCGGGAAAATCCATAACGATTAAATCAAAAGGAAACTTGTATCGAGAAAAAGAAATAGGAACTTTACAATATGAACCGAGAGTAATAGGACCCCCTATCGGGTTATGAACTTCAACCGATTCTTTAAGCTTTCGCTGTTTTAACTTTAGTTTGTGCACTGTGTTTCTAGCAATAAAACTACGCGATGCACCTGTGTCAAACAATACAGAAACAGGAATATTTTTAATTGTAAGGGTACCTCCCAAAACATCGGGTTTACCTGCTCCGTCGGAAGCAGCTGGCGGGCTAGACCCGTCATAGACATGAGCTACAGTAGCTTTCTTTAGCAAAGGACAGTCTTTGACTAAATGATCGGTCTTGCGACAGTTGAAGCACGAGCGAGGGTTCTGAGAGCCTTGGCTCGAGCCTTGAGAGTTTGTTTTCTGTTTCTTTGGAGCTGTGCAGACGTTTGAGTAGTGCCCCGGCTTACCACAGTTAAAGCAATTTCCTCTTGGCGGCTTGCCAGTCTGAGGCTTTGAAGATGCTGCTTGGCTTGACTCACCTTGATTTATAGCAGGCTTGCGCTTGTTTCCGGCTTGGCTTCTAGCGCGATCCTGATCCAGATGCCTTTGATCAAGGTCTTCATAGTTGCATGTCATTTCCACTAGCTCGTTGAAATCCAGCTTGACATGGGCCATGGCTCTATCATGATATTGTCGTCTTAGTCCAAAGATGAACCTCTTATTTTTGGATTTCGCAGTAGCAACGAGTTCTGGAGCATAGGGCGACAACATTGTGAACTTGTTCAGATAATCTTGCACGGAAAGATCCCCTTGTTGGAGATTGGCGAAGTCATCGTGCATTATTTCTAGAGCTTGTTCTGGGACATATTTCTCCTTGAAGAGTTCTTTAAATCCATCCCATGTTCTTCCAGCTTCTCTATTCCCGGCGGTAAGAGATTCCCACCATAATTCGGCTTGTTCCTGCATAAGCCAGGCGCCCATAACAGCTTTGTCTTTGTCTTCGTCTCCCAGCCTTAGGCCTTCAAGAATTTTCTCGCATGTTTTGAGCCATGCAAGGGCCTCTATTACGGTGCCAGTCCCCGAGAAGGTCTTGCCTCCTAAGTTCTTATATCTCTTAGCTACACGGTCGAGCTCGAAGTATTGAGCTGCCGGAGGTTGTATCAAAGGTCCTTCTTGAGCTGGGATTTCTCCCCTTCCTCGGCCTCGGCCTCCTCTAGCGGCGGCTGCTCTGGTAGCCATTTGTCAAATTCTGTATAAGCAACAAAAAGGTCAGTTAACAGAAATGATAGTCTATTGCATAGTTAAGCAGAAATTCCTACGGAAAGATAACGATGGACTGATCAATTGTTTTTGCTATTCTGCTCAGCTCATTCTAGGACCTTACTAGTCCTATCTCTAATGAGCGACTCGCCTTAGAATACTACTGATTCTATTTTGACGAAGTGTTTAATGTGTTAGACTCCAGAACTAAGGTTAACCAAAGCTCTGATACCAGCTGTGACGATCCCAAAACCCCGTGACACGGTGTTAAGGATAATCATTGGAATATAACACATTAATCATCATTAGCAGATCACAGATAATAGCATAAACAGAAAATAGAATAATTTACACACATATGACAGCGGAATCATATAGATATCATCACATCAGAGAAGCACAGTATAGGATACAACTTAGTGCATAATGATACATAATCAGTCACCATCGCCAGAGGCGGAATCATACATAAAGAGTACACAAAAGGATATCAGTCAACATCGCCAGTGGCGGGATCATAATATAGATACAATAATGGCGGAGAAAATCCAAGTCAGCACAGTGTAGTCAAGCCTCGCCATGAGCCAAAAGGTGCGTCAGAAACCTGTAACTAGGCTGCCCGTGTGAAAATGAGGGCACCCGAGTTTGCAAGGTGAAACAAACTACGAGTCAGTCATGGGACTGGTATGAGAAATCTATTCAACTTATTAACAATAATAATAAGGCAAATCAAAGGACCACGCCACTTTCGCGGAACGGGTTTACTCCAATGAGTGCTAGTGCATGAAATAAAGTAAATGATTAAATCAACGCAATGCTTTTTATAAAATGAAGCCATCATAAGACTCAGGTCCCATCACACAATGCAACGCAAGCCGGAGGATAGAGTTTTTACCTTATAATGGCCAAAGATGCTTCATACGAATAAAACAAAGGTGTTTGATATTATTACTAGTGCATATATGTTTCAAAAGCAAATTCAATCATAAATATCAATCCTAGGCGGCATAGCTACCATCTACTATGTCGCCGTACTAGTAATACAATCACATCCGCAAATTTCGTATTGGAAATTGGATTCCTTCATGAGTCGAGGCAAGGGGCAAGCTCCTCTCCGTTCGAGACACTCTAGCAAATGTCCCAGGACCCCACTATGATCCTTGGAATCGGCTGGGCCGGTCCTCTCTTACTTTTGAGGATTGGCAATTCCTGAACACACGTTTCCCGGTCCTTACATACCTAAAATCGAGGCGCCTCGCATTCCAACAACCACACAGGTGAAAAGTATATATAATGTCAGGGCTGGTAGGTCACTGACACCACCATAGCTAGAAAGAAACGTCATGCACTCCCAGCGGTCCGTCTCCCGTTTTTGACTCATACCGAGGTGTGAGGCTCGCGAATTCACGTTATACACAAAGCTACGTCACACAGACCATGCTTTGATCATCAACCACAAGACTTTGCTTTGCAACAGAAGCCTTGATCATATGCCACTTAGGCGTGCCACACATGCAATCCACTCCATGCGACTGATTTCTGTCAATACATAACCTCTGAGCTCGTACGTCTCAGAGAAGGGCGTTAAGCAAGAGAATAAATTCTCTGCCGCCAAACAGATATATATTTAACAGAGATCAATCAACACAGAACAAAATCCAATGTCAGACACACAGTCCATTTACAAGTCCGTTCTGGGTCTGAACGAAACCGGAGGCACCAATTCCTCGCATATCCGTACAATCAACAATATGTTTGGACGGCTACTACTTCAATTCCTTCATGGTAGCTACTCCAATCACGAGCATCAGTAGCGCCCATCCATCCAATGTGGAGATCGTCGGTCTTCAGTCGTCTTCGACTCTTCGACTTCTCAACGTCGATCGATTATTTGAAATGAGATAAACTCGGCCTTTTCAAATAACCCACGTATATTTAGATTTTCAAATCAATTATTCACATGGTTGGACTATTCAACATTCACATTTCAGTTCTTTAGTTATAATTTTCATGTCAAATACATTCAACCATCACATATCAAACAAACACAACAAAATTGGTTTATTTTCCCTCTATATCGTCTATAGCACCTTATAACGATATATCGCCATTTTTATTTAATTTAAAACGGCCATATTTAATTAAACGACGTTTCAGGTCGTGTCGATGCACTGACGCTGCTTTCCACTAATTTTATTTTACACATATAGGAAAATCTAACCGTTGGATCTTCACAAATTTTTCATCATTAGGAAGGTCTTTTCAAAACGAATCCAACGGTTTCAGTTTTGGGAAAATCCGACGGTCGGATCTTCCACACTAACCATTTGAAGTTACGATTTCAATTTACGAACTGCAGCGTCGTTATTCGATTTAATTTAATTATATATATATATATATATATAAATATAATCGTTTCTGGCGCTGTTTTTCCTTAATTTTGAATTAAACATTCCAGACAATCCAACCGTCGGATCTTCCCAAAATTGGTGCCGTTGGAAAGATATCTCCAAGGCGAGCCCAACGGTTGAGGTTTCGGGAAAATCCAATGGTCGGATCTTCCGCACTAATCATTTGAAATCACGGTTTCAAAATATGAACTGCACGGCCACGTTTCGTTTTAATTCTATTTATATTTATATATTTATATAAATATAGCTCATTCAAAAATTCCTATATCGTTTCCACTTCAATTATTTCACTAACGCCTTTAAATTTTGGAAAATTTCGCCATAACCTCCTTTGTACGGGAGGGTCTGGGAAAATTCCCAAATAGCCACACGGGCGTCCCATATCAAAAAGAAAAAGAAAAAGCCAAGCGGCTAGCCAACAGGCTCATAAAATCATCACCCAAACAAAGCGGTAAATGTGTACCTATTTGTCGGGCACAAAATTCTATTTCTCTTCTCTAGCCCCTTTTGTTTTAACCTGTTCAATAGACATGCATGTACATATATACAATTTCTAACATTTATCATTTTCCATTCAATTTCATATTTGATTTGCTTTGGTTTAAAAACACCATTCATTCTAATGTTGCATGCATAGGTTAAAATCATATCATTAGCTAGTTAATGTATATTTCAACTCATGCACGTTTATTTGAACAAGTGGCTATTTTTAACACTTCACATTTCAAAGATGATGATTTTTGGCGAACTAAAATAGATTTCAACACATGACTATTTTATCTAGTTCCTATGCATGTTAAAAGTAATATTTCTATCACAAATATTTATTTCAACGTCCGCATATCTTTAGCATATCACACATATGATAAAAATGATATTTTTATCATTTAAAATATTTATTCAACCAATGGATGGTTTCAACACTTCATAGTTTCGATAAAAATGTAATTTTTATTGTTCGATCTTTTTATTCAACACATGAACATTTCCACACATGGATATAGTTTCAATATATGGCTTTAATTTCTATGCATGCAAATAATTTCAACATATGAAAGTAATTCTAACACACAAAGATTATTCAAAATTTCGGCAGCATAACGGCAGGGTAGTTAAAACCGGCACCGTCCCTAGTACGGCTCCTCGCTCTACCTTAAAACCTCGCGGTTTTTGACAATGGGGATTCATGCATCTAATTCGCACGCAGGCGGCATGTTTATTTTTATTTCCACAAATATTTCCAATTCATTTCAATCACCAATGGGTATATTTCAACCACAACCAAACAATATCAACCACAAACAATTATTCAACCATTCGTATGTTTCATCCAATATTTCACACCAATTCACCACAATAAATATCGTCCATGGTTTGTGGACGGGGGGGAGTATATATATATATATATAATATTTTATTTGCTATATTTCACTTGCATTTCAACACATATATCAATTATTCTATGCATGTAAAAATTCATACTTCGCTTATATAGCTTACACTACGCATGTACATGAGGTATACAACACGTATGTAATTTATATTTCGCTTATATGAATTATACACGACATTTTCCATTCAATTTCACGTTAATTTAGATTTCTCACCTTAATTTTCTGAGCGCTAAAAATCGATACGATGTCAGAAAAATCCGCAGCTTCTTCTATTGGGTAGAGAGCTTCCTTGCGGTCTCGATGTTTCCTGTTTCATCGAATTTCGTCAACATACCAAAAAGATATGATTTTTCAAAGTGTACAGATCAAAGAAAGACGCACTTTCAGAAAGCTTCAAAACTAGGTCAGCGATTTTTGGTCAAACCGTGTAGCGGTTGGATGATCGGCCAGTGCAGGGTTGTAGGCGGAGGAGAGGCGCACGTGCGGGCCCCACGGCGTTGAACTCGGCGGCCTCTGGGCGGCGAAATTGACCTCCGAACGGTCGAACTTTGGAGGAGCGGATCCGGCGAAATACTCGACGATGCTGGACGAGGTTGGCATGGATTTGAAGAGGGGAGGGAGAACTACAAAAAGTTGAACTGGAGGAGGGGCTAATTCTGGCCGTGGCGATCGGAAATCGCCTGGGAAGGTGATGAAGGCTTTCCGCCGTCGAAGTCGGGGTCGAGGGGGGGGGGGGTTTCTGTTATTTTTATTTTATTTTATTATGAATGGAAAAATATGATTGGCCGATACTATATTAAAATTTTTAAATAGTGTTTTCTCAAACGAACTCCTTCTTAAACCCAACGACTATCGCCCCTTGCCAAATACCCCCATTCCGGACACAATGGGATATGTTTCGTAGGCCAATTCGACTGTTACAATCAGTTATTTTTCAAATTAAAGTTTAAAACATTTAATTTTTAACTCTGAACGCACATTTCAATTTGCCAGGGCCACAAACTGATTCGAAAAAAAATCCAGAAAAATAAATCTAGCTATGTTTTGACGCTACGGTCCCAACAAAACTAGTTTCGTTGAATTCTGAGGTCATTTGAAAAATGGCCATTTTCTGGTCGATCCATTTTAATAGAAATCGACCAAACACATTTTCTTTTGCCACACTCACATACTAGCTTCAAAAATTATTAAATTTGAAACTTAGCAATAGTTTGACATCCCGGACCCAACAAAAGTGGTTTCGTCGAATTCCGAGGTCGTATGCAAAATATCAATTTTCCAGGCCTATATATCCTATATACCGACTCTTCTGAAAATTCATTCGGCCATAACTTTTGATTCCCGTTATGAAACTTCGATTTTTCAGATTCGTTAGAAAGGTATTGACTAACAAATTTAAATATTTTTTGTTTCGCTAAAATCCGTTATATTTTCCACCCTGCACAGTCAGTCAAAGTTTGAATTCAAAATTTCAAACTGACTCACTATTTCTAATTCACTATTTCATTGAAATTTTCTATTTCAATTGTTCAAATTCCTTTGAAATAATCAATTTAAAATTTTTAAATTGGCTCGTATTTTCCGGGTTATTACACTCCCCGTCGCTGGAGGGGGGAATGGCGGCTAGGTATGGTCGGAGGCGGTCAGCAGGCGGCGACACGGTGGGTCAGTGGCCGGAGGCGTGGGTTTTGGCTCGATTTCTGTTTAGGTTCTGGGTTTAGAGGATATGGGGGCGGAGGACGGAGGCTGGTGGTCAGCGGCGTCGGGGGCCGGGCTGTGGCAGCGCGCGGCGGTGGCTGGCGTGGCCTGGAGGTGGCGCTGCTAGGTTTTTTTTTCTTTTCTGATTTGTAAATCGACGGGTAGAGGAGGGAAAATAGATGGAGGGTTGACCGATATAGGGAGAGAGAGTGTTGGGTGAGGATATTATATATTTTATTTAATTTTGAATCCTATAAAGTACCCTTTTCATTCGAAATCGAACCCACCGACTGTCGTCCATAACTAATTACCCCCATTCCGAACACAATGGGATATGTTTCGTAACCCAATTCGGTTGTTACGATCAGTTTCCGTCAGATTTAAAATATAAATCCTTACATTTTAAATTCAAACGCACATTTCAAATTACCGGGGCCACATACTAACTCTAAAAATTCTCGAAAAATTATTTCTAGCTTCGTATTGACGATACGGTCCTAACAAAACTAATTTCGTCAAATTATGAGATCGTTTGAAAAATGGCTATTTTCTGGTCGATCCAAATTGACTGAAACTGTTCAAACACGTTTTCCTTTGCCACGCTCACACATTGATTCAGAAAATTATGAATTTTGGAATCTAGCAAGAACTTGACATTTCGGTTCCAACAAAAGTGGTTTCGTCGAAAACAGAGATCATTTGCAAAATGACTATTTTTAAGGGCCTTTATTTTCCATAGCGACTATTCTGAATTTTCATCTGGGCATACTTTTTATCCCTGCTATGAAATTTTGATTTTTCGGATTCGTTGGAAAGATATTTTCAAATAGATTCTAATATTTTTGGTTTTGCTAAAATCCGGTTTATTTTGAATCCTGTGCATTCATTTGAAATTTGAAATCGAATTTTCGAACTACCGCGCCATTTTCAATTCCTTTTATAATTAAAATAAAATATTTATATTCTAAAGTCGATTCAAATAAATATATTCATTCTAATTCTATTCAAAATAAATTTCTGGTCGTTATTATTTTAAATAATCCATTTTATATATTGAAAATTCATCAAAATTGCCAAAATAAAAAATTTTAAATTGGTTCGGATTTCCGGGTTATTACACACGTAAACAAAATATAAGGTGGATGCTCAATGTGAATTAGGGATTATCTGTAGCGAAATACTGTGCTTATATATAATAATTGGATTACTGTAGTAAAAAGTGAATAAGTCAATGTCCCAAAGTTGAAAATGTTTAACAGCTTCATGTCATAATAGATATACAATAATGTGAAAATGTGGTTACTGCAGGTTATTTGCTCCATCAAATATTTAGAAGCACATGTTTTACACACTACCAAAAATTGAAAGCATAACATCTAACCAACCAAAAAATTAATAAGAGAGTAATCATTATATATAATTTCAAAATTTGCAAAATTAATAAGAGAGTAATCATTACCACCGAAAAATTTAATTAATATTGTGAAATAATAGAAAATCATAATTAAAATAGTTGGTAAAAATGGATTGATACTCAGAAGTACATTAGAAGAATATTTTTCTTAAATTTATGTAGAAAGAAAAATAAATTAATCTTAAACGGGCAAAACTTTGAACGAGTAAGTTATTAAATACTACTAATTTTTTGAACATTAAAAAAGACTGAATTTTGTTTTGGGGAAATAACATTGGACAATTGAATTGGTGACTAAAATTGAATGACTCATTTATTATATGAATTTAACTAATTATTTATGTGTTCACTTACATGAAACTTAAAATAACATTTCAATAATCAACATGTATTATATGAAAATTTAAATGTTTTTGTTTAAATATAATTACTAATTTATGTATCCCCCCAACGTTACATAATATGATTGAAATCTTCGGATTTGCAAGGACTATTCGCTACTGATCCATGGGGTGACTCCTATATTCGATGCAGTAAGAGAGTACTTCGGTTCATTCTGTTCTTGGATGACTTGTATGGACGAATGTATAACAAAGTATTTCCTAAAAACCACATACGTTGATTTTTACAAATATACCGAGTTGGTGGCAAAGAAGGATTCTTCTTTTACACACAATGTAGCAACCCGAATTCCGATAGACCGGTTTTTTTCTTCAAAATTCTAGTCCATCGAAACCCGTGTTGATTGCTCTGGTATCCTGCAGAAATGACAGAGATATAAAATATACCAGAGCTCAGAAAATATCTCACAACGAAATGGATAAAGTATAATATAATCAAAGTATAGCCTTACCGTAGTAATAATACTGCCTAACCAGTATTTAAAGCTATCATATCTCTGCCACAAATCTAACCTGCGAGTATGTTATGAGGAGGGGGTCAGAACACAAGTTCTGGTGACTGGATTCAAACTATACACTTTGGATAATCCTACATATAACGTTCAATCACATTTTCTTATTTATTAGGTTACTTGGGTTAACAACACTCAAGGCTTACACACACGTCATACCCATTTACTTCCCAGTGGATTAACCTAATACGTATATATGTAGCTACCCCCCCAATATTGAGGTACACCACATGGTACCCCACTCACACGGTCTCCACTGTAATGCCACAGAAATGAACTCAATCCCTCATCCTACGCCGGAGTGACGTACGAATCTCTACATAACAATGTTACGTTCAGCATATATCTTTCATTACTATGCTACGTAAGTGTACGGACTGCCACCGTTCATCGAATCAGATTCCATACCATAGTAATGCCCTCAGGTCTACGATAGACCACCTAGAGCAGACATGCATGTTTCTAGACCTTCCCACGTACGTATTATCTATCGTATTCGATGCCTTAACCGCACATTACCTCTAATGTGCATTGAGTTCCATGGCCGGGTTATACAAGAAGCACAGAACTCAGTCGAGAGCTTTTCCATATTTGTACAGGCCCGCCTTTAAGAACCTCAAAATACAGATATCCCTCAGGTCTGTTTTTCATGGTGGCTATGGCCCCACCTTGGACCCTCCCTCAACTAGTAAAGACTACAAGAGCTAATAGACTTGCCCCTAACAAACAATCTAAACATCCAGTTGGCATCTCCCCTCAACCACCGTACCTCAATAGTGAAAGGTGAATGGTCTATTGGGTTTAGCTCTAGTCTTTTCGCATCCCACTGGCCGCCGATGATGGGTACCCGACGATATACTATTCTTGTTGGTGCTGGGCTTGTCTCCCATTGAGGCGATCGCCGAATCACCCTAGTGTCATCTCGTCATAGCATTCTGACTGCAAATCTACTTTTGTAGTCAAGGCTCACGCACCTGGTAGTAACGCGCAGACCCTACCTCTGCGAGCACAGCCTAAACATCTGCCACCGCACATAGCACTACCAGGAGCACCTTACTTATCTCAGGAAGCCGCGTGCTTTCCCTTCCAGTCCTTCGGAGCCGACAGAATAACCAGATGAACGTGCTCTCCCCTCGTGCCTTCTGATACCATGATGATCTACACCATTAGGTTATTCACCCTCAAACGTGCAGACTGGTCCGAGCGCCTCGCTTTAATATGTTATTGGACCATATGTCTAAACATTCCTTTATGCGCTTTATTACCTCATCAAGTTTCTATTGAACTTGGTTATTCCCATTCACATTGACTTTTTATTCAAGTTACCAAGTTCCTCTTGCTTATCAATTTCAGTCATATAACTTAACCCATTTAAGTTTATTTATAAGCCCATAACATGTTATTCTGTAGATTATGATCTAAGTTCTATAATCCACAATCCTTTATATTCTTGTTTAATTTCATAGTTACAACAACATGTTTTACTTAATATGTAATTAAGTATATCTCAATTCACATATTTTCTGTTTAACATGTCAGTTGTTATTTATGATTAAATATAACTTATTTCATTTCATAAGTTTACCTCATTATTTCCTATTTAATCATAATTCCCTCTTACATTGTAACTACAACTTATCGTTGCTTACTTATTAACTTAGTTCTCTTAACTAAGGTTCACTAATAAGTCTCATTTCCATTTATCATAACCAATGTTATAATTTCCTCTTGTCCCTATGGCAAGGCTTAATATGTTATTATTATTCGCAGATTTCAGATTTCCAAGTTTACATATTACTTAATTTATAATTAAGTACAACTTCTTATCTTTCATAAATTTTCCCCTTTTCTTTACTCATTACAAACAACTGGTTTCAGTTTTCCCCATTTACTGATTACTTAATTTACAATTAAGTACCACTCATCTCATTACATAAGTTATCTCTTTTCCTTACTAGTTTATTATAACCTAAGTTATAATTTTCACTTGTTCCTAGGACAAATCTACCTATTATACAACATTCTCATTAACGTAATTTATTTACGATAGGTTATTATCATTCCCTGTTCATTCTATTTCTTTTACTGTTGTCACTTTCATTCAATTCCATTCATTTCCATTAATTACCATTAATGTCATTTATTTATATTCTTTTTTATATTCGTATATTTATATATACTTATGTACTAGATCTCTCACATTAAGCCTACCACTTGTGGATGCTGGATTTGTTGGGCGGTTCCGGGCAGACTTCTTCCACAAGTTAACTTAACCTCGTGTCTTAGCACTATTACATGTTTTATTCACGCACTAGACCCCTCACATTAAATTAACAATATGTGGATGTTGGATTTGTCGGGCGGTTCCAGGCAAACTTCTACCACAAGTTGAATTTAACCTCGTGTCTAAGTGCGTTACAGTTTTCTATTTAATGTAAATTTAGGCATATTATTTTTTCCACATTTTCACTGCAACCTATTTTACATGTCATCATATTAAGCCCATTTTATGTCATAGGTTCTTCCTAACATATAATTAATTTCATCTCAAAGTAACATGTGATCATCAAATCATATAATCATTCTAATTTAACATGTAATTATTCCCGTTTCTACAGTTAAGGGTTCAAGTACCTAAGTGTCACAAGCTAACATGTAACTATGACAACAGTAATCGCTACACGTATTTCTAACCAGTTTACGTTTCAATGGGTGAACATTTCAGCACATTAAGTGTTTCAACATGTGAATTTTCCAACATATTCATATTAATATTTCAACATGTCATAATAGCATTTAAGTACTTTAATTATTCTAGCAAATTCACATTATACAATAACGGGGAATGTTAAACGATAATATATCATTGTCAAAAATGATATAACTTAAACCCACTCGCCTAAATTGCTTTCCAATTCCTGGATGTGGTCCAGATCTAGCATTCCATGGTTTCCCCCTAACTGGATTTAGAACCTAACAACCATGGATCCACAATTTTTACTAAAAGAAAAAGGGAAGAAAGAGGAAGAAAATTGAATAGACCAGATATAAGAATTTACCTTACTTCGCATATGATTCTGTACATCTTCTTATTAAGATTCATTCTTTTCCTCCAGATCTTGATTCAGAATTTTCCTAAACTAATTATCTTATTTTTCTGAAGAGATTTGAGGAGGAGGAAGAATGATAGAGCTTAGTTGTTGTCTCAGAGAATGTGAGATTTAGGCTAGGCTCTGCTAGCCTATTTATAGGTGTTCAGGATCTTATGTACACGCAGCGCTGAGTCAGCATTGAACGTTGTTAAGAAAACAATCCAGATTCATCGATGAATTTGGCTGGATCTGGGGGGTGTCGACCCACGTACAGGGGTGTCGACCCCGGTGTCGACCCTTCGGGTCCCAAGAGCTATTTTGGCACAGAAATTTAATTTTCGAATGTTTGAATTTTTTGGAATTTATTTAACTGTTATATTCACATGAAATTTTCTTATACGTATACAAATTTTCTAATGACCGCTTTACGCGTATATATACACATAACTTTTATTTCGTTTTCAAAATTCAAACGGTGTTGCACTGTTATTTGATTCTTGCCATATTTCTTTAATTGCAGTCCTATCTTTAACTATATCTATTATATGTATATATTTTTGCACATATATACATATATATTCTCATATATATATATACAAATATTTTCTTTACTTCCTTATATGTATATTTTTCCTTATATGGGCGTTTATACCTATTTCCTATCATGAACATGTGTTATTTCAGTCGTTCCCTTGAAGCAAAAATATGACGGCGGCGGGGATCGAACTCTGTACCTCTTGTATGCAAGTCACATGTTCTAACCAACTTTATTAACAAAGCTTAGAACAATGGTATTTATTGTTCTCTTCTTGCTTCTCTTTTTCATGTTTGTTACAATATTTTATTTAACCCATTGCATGAATCTTTTTCTTTTATTTCTCCTTTATTATTAATGCATAATCAGTGCATGCAACATATTTACATCGCATGCAACCAATCCTTTCTTTTTTTAATGCATGCATTACATTTTTATTTGCATTATATTTATTTTATTCTTCATATATACATTTATGTTTGGGCATATATATATATATATATGCATTATTTAATTATTAAATTGTTGTAAAATGCGGGGTGTTACATTCTCCCACCCTTAGGAAATTTTGTCCTCGAAATTTGATAAGGGTATAAATCAACTAACCCCTCGCATAATATATATCCATCATGTGTGTATCCAATTTTTGCAAACATTGTGCGCTTGTGCAAAGTGTAATACAACGTAATAATACATGTATGCCTAAGCGGTACCTCATGTGTGTATGCAAATTTTTCAAAAATCCTTTTTAAAAACATGGTGCTCACATCCTAAATATACTGGCAGTTCTACATGAATGCAATATTTTGAAAATCAAAATACATTTTCATCCAAATTTTCCTACACTTTTACTGAGTAAGAGCGCGGTTCATCCAATTTTTGCATCCAAAATCCTACCAACCAACTTTATTTTTCGAATTTCAGAAAAATCTAATTTTCTAAATTCGATTTCTTATGTTACAAAAAGGTGGAAAACCGAAAATTTCACATCTTCCGTTTTTCTTTTATGTACCTTTTTCCAACCGTACTTGGATTTTATGTAATTATTTATGAAGATTCCCTATTTTCCTATCCAAGCACATCCCACATAAGGAAATTTCTCTTTTGTAGACTTTTCTTTTTCGTCTTATCTTGGAAATTTTTACTCTTATTCATCTTTTCTCATAATTTGTCAAGTTTGTCGCTTTACTGAATTTGTTATTTCCTTTTTAGTTATGCCTTTACTTTTTTCTTAGCTTATTTAATCATCTGGTCTAAGTTTAGTTTTCAAATAGGCCTTCTAGTCTTTCAACTAAAACAGGAAAACAAACACTCTACATAGCTACTACTAACAGCCAAGAATCTCGGGACCATGTCCCCCTCAAACAACAAGCTTGAACCACATGATCAATGGCAGGTTTAGGTGTTACCCTAACTAACCAACAGGAGCAAAATAACAGAACGATCCTAACAGAAATGCAATGACGGGTGGTACCCATAACATGAAAATTAGTAACATGATCTAATACTTACTTTCCTTTTACTGTCTAGTAGTCACTACTAGTGCTAGCTGTGTACCAACAATTATTTCAAGCAACACCCTAGGCTTTTCAATGCTTACGCATTCTACGGGAACTTACTATTATTCCAAGATAATCCTCGCTAGTTTCTTCATAGCCTCAAAACTTTTCCCGTCTTCCCTAGGCACTAATCCTTACCTACTACATACTTTTAAAACACGGTTTGGCCCTTTTTCATTTAAATTTTCTTTCAAAAATTAGAGGTGTCAACATTTTATTATCCTCATGAAAACTTACTTTTGCCAAACCAAAAAAAAACATGTCATCTTAAAAAAGAGGATTGTTAAAGGGACTCCATATTTGGTTAAGGGGAGGATCAATTTTAATTTAGTATATAATTGTTATGGGGAGTACAAAATAAGTTAGCCTCACGTTAAACATATAAATAAAATTCTGATATTAACCCCCAATAATCCTCATTAATCGAAATCTAAATCTTAATTAATACTTACAACTCAACGCTATACGTAAAACTAAAAAATGGAGATAATTAAAGTAATGGAGACACAAGAATGTTTCATGGGAGATCGAAAGGCATCAAATCAGGTAATTAATTGTAATTCCATATTGGAATTGATATGTTCTATTTAAATTAAATGCAGAAAAGAAAATTTTGATCTAACATGTTGTGTATTTTATATTGTTGTTTATTTCATCAACATTTTTTTTTCAATTGTTTTTTTATTATTGAAAGCATGTGTTTGTATTTGGCGCTGAATTTAGTATGTTAAGTCTTAACACAAGTGACGAGCCAGGGGCATTATGTCTCGTTTTCTTTTTCTTTTAAAATTTTCTAGACCCAGTTAACAAATTTTTTTTAAGCTGGAGTCCCCTTAAAATTATTCCCCCCTTAACCAAATTTGGAGTCTCTTTAACAATCCCCTTAAAAAAAATGTAAATCATTTTTTTTAAATCACAAAAACTAGAGTAGATAAGGTCAACTATTTCTCAATCGGGTTTATAACTTGTTCTTACCTATAAGGTCGGTTTAGTCTCTTACTACAAGGTGCACCGTTCACTCTATTCTTAATTTCTACAACTTATTTTGTCCACCTAACAAAATTTTCTCTTTTAAACAAAATTATCAAAAATGATTGTCAAAAGAATAGAGATTTCAAAACTATCTTTATTAAAAAAAATTGTATAAAATATAACAAGAAAACCAGCGAGCTATACATGCTCTATAATATGCACCTTTTACTGAGAGAATTGTACTTTAGACAAAGTTTTCGCAAGAAATCGCTATTTACAAAATACACCCCATTTTACTTTAAAACTTAATATGCGTACTTTACATATTAAAACTATAACTTTTAGGATTAAAACTTGAAAACACCATAAACCATCTTCCCAAAACTTTTACAAGTTCTTAAAAGTTAACAATGGGGTTAAACTCAAAGCGGGTTTCAAATTTTTCTAGGCTTTCCTAGACACTCCCACAAAGTCAATTCTCTCAACTATGTATATTCCTAACCCTTTTTTTTGGATCTAGATTAACCTTAGAAGGGGGTGAATAGGGTTTATTACAATTTTTCACTGGGTTCAAATCTTATGGGATATTAAAATAATAAACACAACAGGTAGCAGCAGAGAAGATAAGTGCAGAAAATAAATGACACAAGATATACCCAGCTTCGGCAAAATCCTGCCTACTACTACATTCCTAAGGTTTCTACTAGGTAATAAAACAGATCCCGCTTACAAGACCATGTAAGATCGCTAACCCCTCACTCCTATTCTAATCCTACACTTAAAACCCTTGACAAATCTATATCCCCTAGATCATATTTCTTCAGATTACAAATTTGTAACCTGTAAACCCTATATTTTACAAACTCTAGTAAACTTCTAGTCAAAACCCTAATTGGATTCCCTAGAATTTACAGACTCTAAAAACTGTTAGAATACAAATTGAATTCAAAAACAAAAATGAAATAAAAACAATAAAACCCCAGCCCTTTTAAAACCAATTCTAGCCCAAATTAAAATAGACCGGCCCACTCCTTTTTATTTATGAATTCCTTTGTCTTCAGAAACATGGCAACAGATGGAAGAATAGCTTGGGTTCTCCACAAACCCAAATTGCGATCAATTAATCGTGAAAAATGAATATATGATGACTTCGAATATTTGGTGGCTTCAATCTCTAGCGGCTTGCATCTTCGATTGTATGTTTTCTGATTTGGGAATTTGTGGCGATCGAAAACAATAAAAAATGTGAGTTTATCTGAATTTGATTTTTCAATTATTGCTCTGGTTTTCGATACTTAAGGCCTGTGATGTATTGGTGTATTTATAGGGTCATAGAAAATGCTAAGGTCTCTGATTTCCACGTATGATGTGGCCTGATTTGTGTTAAGTTTCTTCTTTGTTTCCTTGGCATTGACTGGAAAATTGCGTGATTGATTTGTGATGTATCAAGACATGATTTTACTCCCTTCAATGCATTTGGTCGACTTATTTGTGGATGAATTTTGAAAATTGCTGAATTAAATATCTTCCCCCAATTGATTGATATCTTCTGGAAACAGTTGAAAAACTTGCCAAGTATTTGTTTGCTGATTTGCTTGATTTATCCCATAAAACATTCACTTGATTTCTTGCCAAAAATGCCTTTTCTGGAAACAGTCAAATTTTATTCTTGCTTATTAAACTTTTGCCAAGATTGTAAATCTCATGCATAATTTGTGGAAATAACCTTTGAGTGATGGTTGCTACGTACTCCTTTTGTTGTGAGCATTGATTTCCCACGACATTAAACTTGAATAAAACTAGGATGCCCCCTTGCGTGATTTATGAATGTCCATGAATGTTGCACCATTTATTTTTGGTATACTTTGAAAAGAAAACACTTGCCCAAAAATTATGTCTTTGATTTCCCTGTAGCTTGCCAAACTTGTTATCACTAGTGGGTGTGCACGCCCCTTAATTTGTGCTCTTTCACCATGCACACAAGATGTAGATACACACATATGAATGCATGCTGTTTGTCTTTACATGTATACACTATTTTGAACCTGTTATCATACTGTGTATCTGAAAATAGGCAACATGAACCTGGAATGTCTAAAACCAATTTAAATTTCTTGCTTGCACTGAACCTTGTATGCATCACCACTTTAAAGCTGCCTTTTGCTCATCTGTCTACTTCATGGTTGCACCATCTTCATGTCTGTGTTGTGATGAACTGCTGTACCACAAGTAAAATCTTGTATCCACTACATCTTTGCTCACTCACACACACACACACATATCCTTGGTTATATGCATGATGTTCATTTATCATATGAAAGCTTTTCCAAATATATAACATATTGAATATGTCACCACTTTGTTTCGTATCTTGAAACTGTCACCATATTGGCTTGATACTATGTGCATTTGTCCATGTTGCTGAGTAGTTGTGCTAAGTTTGATGCTCCACAATGCTATTGAGCTGCCTTGATTACCCATTCATGTTGACTTGTGCGTTATTGTGCGCATTGCTGTTATCACTTTGTATTTGTGCATGCAGTAGGTTTCCACCTGCACCATGTAACTCACTTTATTTCAGCTGCACCTGAATTGTACACTTGACTATGCTGATGCTTACTTGATCACACTTGTGCATTCTGTTTGCTTTGGCCATGTTCATTGTTTATGTATTCTTAGTAGTTGCTATGTCCATGCTTATGTACTGCATACTTCTTTGAACGTGCTAAACCATGTTGTTCGCTGACCTTGTTGGCTTGCGCACTTGCACATTCTTGTATATGTTGCTCCACCTGAAATGTAAAAAGCTCCATGCTGACTGGCCATTGTTGTTAGGCTGCTCCTCAGTTGCACTTTGATTGGCGAGGCAGTGCATGCGTGTATACTTATACACATGTGTTTATGCAGCCATTCAGAATAGTTTTCCTGTCCCTGCACTATAATATTATATACGTATTGTCTGCCCTATGGTATTTACAGTGTATCGCTGTGAATATCACTAGTTGTCTAGACACAGTTGGATGGATATATAAATTAGATCAAGTCATGAAAAATGATGAGAAACACACCGAAATTTTGAGGAATATAAAATTTAAAAATAAATTTGTATTTGCATGTATTCAGTTTTTATTTCTATTGCAGTATACTGTGTGTGTTTCTGTTTCATGTGACAGGCAAGGCTGACTGGACTGACTGTGAGCTGTGAAGACATAGGACAAGTATGGTATCAGTGAAATGTATGGGTATCAATGAATGCATTGAGTGATGAGTGATATAGTGAGGAACAAATGTATTGAAGTTGATATGATATGAAATGTAATACAGGGATGTACAAAGAGTGAAGTAATAAAATTTGTACTGTTTAAATGTTGAAATAAAATATTATATTTAAATAAAATACTGTGTGAATATTTAAATTCTTGTACAGCCGTATTTTACTTGAATATAAATATTATATTCTTGTATGTGATGTAATATAACAGTACAGTAACAAACACATTTATAATAAATATATACATGGTTGTTATCACCAGACAAAAATCATATAATTGTTATATACAACAATCTCCCCCTTTTGATGATGACAAACAAATACTAAGATTTTGATTATAATAAATGTGTTTGACAGTGAATTATTGAACTCCCCCTATATGAATGCTCCCCCTACAACAGAAACTCCCCCTATAATTGTGCATGAGTGAAAAGAATGAAAAATGAATGGAATTTTCAGTATTAATTTTTTTATAAAATATTCACTCATAAATCAAAATCTCAACCCATTCTCCCTTTTTTGTTATCATCAAAAGGATACATAATTTAAAATATAGATGAAAAATGACTGAAAATATAATTTCAGCTTAGGAGGAAGAACGGTCATCATAAATCTCAACTAGTCAAACAAAAATCATAATGTTCTAAGAACTAGTGGTATATTTCAAATTGTAGAATGATGATTTTATGATGAATTTTATAAAAATAGAGAGAGTTAAAAACAAATTCCAATTATTTCCCAAAAGAATTTTATAAAAATGAGGCACAAAAACAGTGATGGATTTGGACTATAATTATAATTTCAACTTAAGTGACCAAATCGAATAATCTCAAATCCCAATAGCTATCAATGGACAAATCAAAATATTTCGTAAAATATTAACACATTTCAGAAATTAGAACATGGATTGATAGGCTGGTTTTTACACACCAAGGAGAATTTCATATAAAAAATATATTTATATCAATTTATTCATTTTTCTTTTTATTTTTTATTTAAGAGCACACTGACCACGCATAACCAGATCTTGGATTTTTAAATGAGCTCAGTTGCAGCTTAAATATAATTAATCTCATAACCATACATAACCAGAGCTTAGATTTTTAAATGAGGTTAGAGAAACACTTATGAATATTATATTTTTATCATTTGTTTTCAAAAGAAAAACTGCTCAGTATATTAAACCAATATGGATGATAGAAATGTGGTAGGTACGGAAATGGTTTGTGAAATAAATTTCCAAATTAATCATATTATGAAATATGCTCAACTGTACTGGGATTTTTGAAATTTTTTAATTATCACTAATTCTGAATAATAACACAGTCACATTTCCATCACAAATATTTCCACTGTTTATTCAAGATGATTTCTAAAAATATTAAACTCTCCACATTAATATAAAATCATTATGGATGGCAGAATAATGGTAGACAAGGGAGATGTTCGTGAAATAATTGCCAATTCAAAGATATTATAGTAAATGTTCAATCATCATGGAAATCTAAATAAATTCTCCTCTTGTTGTGAAATATACTGCAGTCACAATTCATCACAATTTCAAAATCTGATAATAATTTTGATGAATTATAAATACAGTTCAATTTGGATATTGGTTTCAATTTCTGGATAAATAATCTATAAATAACATTAAAATTGAAAATAAATTAAAAGAGGGATATGAAAAACTATACATGCCAAGAGGGATTAAGAAAAATATATAAATGAAAAAAAAAACACTTCTAAACTGATACCACTTGATGTCTCTATTAACAAGGATTTTAAAAGGACACTGGAGACGAACAAGGGTATCTCAGATAGCAAAAATCATACATTAAGCCCAAGCAGTCAAGATAACAAATTAGGCACATTTATTAGAGTGGTAGACAAAAAATTAGCAGTTATTTGAAAAACAGTATCAGAGCAGCAAACAGATTAAAAACAAGCAATTTCCAAAATATTTTCAAATCAATATCAGAGCAGCACAAGAAATAGTTTCAAAGCAGACTTGCCAAGATGATGGTCGCAACAAATGGTTCATGATCCAAGATTAAAAATACCATTTATTTGAAATCATCTGAAGGAATATGAAAAACATAAGATTCAAAGAATCAATCACACCAGAGTATAAATTTCAAATTCGAGATGTGTGTGACATTCAAGAAATCAATAATTTCACATGATTTTAAACAAATAAATATTTAAATCAAATAATCATGAAATGATAGTAAGTTTCAAGGACTAGATTTTCTTTCAATGAATTTTTCACAAATTTTTCTGATAAGAACAAGAAAGATTTCAAATTATTTACATCAAGTTGAAGACATATTCATGATCCAAAAAGAAAACGGTTTATTCGAAATCACTTGAACAAATGTAAATTTTGAGATAAACTGAATCAATCACACAGGATTAATAATCTCAAATCTAAGAAGTGTGTGAGACTCAAAATATCAAATAATTTCGAATTATTTCGAACAAACAAATTCCAAATAAAATGATCACAAATAAAGATGAATTTCAAGATGTAACACTGTGATTCATGACAATTCAGAATATCCAAGCCAATCTAAAATCAATGAAATTATCACAGCTGAAAAATAATAGTGTGCTATAATGAGTATAATATTTCAAGCCTTTCCAAAGTGAATTAGATGAAACTCAAAACAGCAGAGGTGTGTGAAATTTCATTAAATATTCAGATCTTCAAAAATTTAGAATTTAAATTAACAGAGTTCAAAATATGACAAGAATACATCAATACTGTTAGGAATTCAGGAATCAGTAAACAAAATAAATTTTAAAATAATGCAGATATTTACAAGTTTATATTCAAGATCTGGAAATGATAAAAACATGAGAGTTTTATTCAAATGAAGCGAATTTCCAGAAAATCATGAATTCTGCAATCTGAAGTTAAGAAAACCCAGAATAAAAGAAAATAATATGGCAGTGTCGAATCAAAACATAATACTCAAAAGAAAATAAATAGAAAGAGTAAAAAGAGAAAAAAGACAGGAAGAGGAAAAACGAGTACACAAAATAAATTATGAGTCTAGAGATCAACCAGAAATCGATGTAAGCATAAGAATCTCTAACTCGACAAACTTGGCCAAGGAACGCTGAAGGATACAGAAATATAACACAGCTTGAATACAAATCTCTTTTGCACAGCAGTTCCTCAGCCTCCTCCGGTACCTAACAGTTTCAGGGATTGAGTGGTGTAACAAAATTAGTAAAACCACTCGCAGTTTTGCTAACATATTTCGGTACCCAAACTTGTTTGTATAACAATCCATTTGAATCTACCTTTGTGCCCTTAGGAACCCAAATCTGTTTGAATTTAGTCCATGTTGTTTTATTACTTTTTGGATCCAAGAATGTTTAAATGGATTGATACAAAACAAATTTTCATCTCGATTACGATTTAAAAATCCTTTGAAATTATCAAAATTTAAATTTTTTAATCGATTCTTTTCAAAGCAGTTTGAAGGATTTTTAAAATCATTTGAGTTCCGATTTTCAAGATCATTAATTTTCCCAAAGCCAATACCACATTTATTTCCAACAGAAACTTGATTTTGTAACAGCATATTCAACATTGTTTCCCCATTAGAGAATTTATCTAAAGTTGATTCTAATCTTTGAATTTTGGATTTAAGATTGCTATTCTCTTTTGAGCAATGATTTATAGAAATCTTCTATTCAGCATTGGACCATTTCAAAACCAAATTCTCATTTTTGAGTAATTTAATTTTGGCCTGGGTCTCAGAGATTTCAGATTCAAAATGTTTTTTGCTTTTCAAACTCAAGTTTTTTCAGAATCTTTGAATTTTGCAATTTCATTTTCAAGCTCTTTTAAAATCAAATCACTTTTCAACAAATTTTCCTTTTCAGCAATTTCATATTTGGAATTTACAGTCATCTTAAAAAATTTAAATTCTTTTTGCAAAAAATTGTTTGTACTTTCAAGCTCATTCTCGTTTTCTTTTAAAATCGGAATTTCTTCTTCAAGCTTTTGAATATTTCTATTGAAATTAACGAGATCGGTTTTTAATTTCACACAATTTCTACAATCAGAATTTTCAAATTTCTTGATGTTTTCAAGCTTTAATTCCAAACAATGATTTTTGATGGTCAACTCACGATTTTCAGATTTTATAAATTTGTTTCTATGTTGGAATTTATCAAGAGATTTAGTTAAATCAACACACATATAAACTAAATCTTCGTATGAGAAATTTCCTGTCTCATCGTTCGATTAATCTCCATTGTTCGATTTATCAGAAATTTGATCCGTAAGACCTATTAAGCATAGATCAGAATCTGAGTTGACATTTGAGGGTTTTGAGCAGTTGTCAGATTTTCCGTACAACACGTCGAGAGTTCTCCAGATATCCTGTGCAGTTAAACAATGAGAGATAAATCTTAACTGATCATTACCAAGATAGGAATAAATAATATGAATATCATGAGCATTTAAAACCCTATTCCTTTTATCTAACATATCTCCCAAATTTTCAATAATATTCCAATATTCAAAATTAACAGATTTTAAATATAAATCGATTTTTGATTTACAAAATAAAAAATATGTTCCGTTGAAAATTATTGGAATATCACTGGACTGACTCTCGCTATACTGACAACTAGAAGACACCATTACTATAGAGTTAATGAAAAATACCAGGCTCTGATACTTATTGTTGGATCTAGATTAACCCTGGAGGGGGTGAATAGGGTTTATTACAATTTTTCGTTGAGTTCAAATCTTACAGGATATCAAAATAATAAACACAATAGATAACAACAGAGAAGATAAGTGCAGAAAATAAATGACACAAGATATACCCAGCTTCGGCAGAATCCTGCCTACTGCTGCATTCCTAAGGTTTCTACTAGGTAATAGAATAGATCCCACTTACAAGACCATGTAAGCTTGCGAACCCCTCGCTTCTATTCTAATCCTATGCTCAAAACCCTAGACTGATCTATATCTCCTAGATCAGATTTCCCCATACAAAACCGTAACCTGTAAACACTAGATTTTACAGACTCCAGTAAACTGCCAGTTAAAACCCTAACTGGATTCTCAAGATTTTACAAACTCTAGAAACTGCTGGAATACAAATTGAATTCAAAAACAAAAACAATAAAACCCTAGCCCTTTTAAAACCAATTCTAGCCCAATTTAAAATAGACCGGCCCACTCCCTTTTTTTCATGAATTCCTTTGTCTTCAGAAACATGGCGGCCGATGGAAGAATAACTAGGATTTTCCACAAACCCAAATCGTGATCGATTAATCATGAAAAATGAATATCTGTTGACTTCGAATATTTGGTGGCTTCAATCTCTGGCGTCTTGCATCTTCGATTGTATGTTCTCTGATTTGGGAATTTGTGGGAATCGAAAACGATAAAAAAATGTGAGCTTATCTGAATTTGATTTTTCAATTATTGCTCGGGTTTTCGATACTTAAGGCCTGTGATGTATTGGTGTATTTATAGGGTCATAGAAAACCCTAAGCTCTCTGATTTCCGTGTATGATTTGGCCTGATTTGTGATATGTTTCTTCTTTATTTCCTTGGCATTGACTGGCAAATTGCGTGATTGATTTGTGATGTATCAAGACATGATTTTACTCCATGCATCTGGTCGACTTATTTGTGCATGAATTTTGGAAATTGCCGAATTAAATTCCTTTCACAAATTGATTGATATCTTCTGGAAACAGTTGAAAAACTTGCCAAGTATTTGTTTGCTTGATTTATCCCATAAAACATTCACTTGATTTCTTGCCAAAAATGCCTTTTCTGGAAACAGTCAAATTTTATTCTTGCTTATTAAACTTTTGCCAAGATTGTAAATCTCATGCATAATTTCTGGAAATAACCTTTGAGTGCTTGTTGCTACGTACTCCTTTTGCTATGAGCATTGATTTCCCACGGCACTAAACTTGAATAAAATTGGGATGCCCCCTTGCGAGATTTATGAATGTCCATGAATGTTTCACCATTTATTTTTGGTATACTTTGAAAAGAAAAAACTTGCCCAAAAATTATGTCTTTGATTTCCCTATAACTTGCCAAACTTGTTATCACTGGTGGGTGTGCACGCCCCTTAATTTGTGCTCTTTCACCATGCACACAAGATGTAGATACACACATATGAATGCATGTTGTTTGTCTTCACATGTATACACTATTTTGAACTTGTTATCATATTGTGTATCTGAAAATAGGCAACATGAACCTGGAATGTCTAAAACCAATTTAAATTTCTTGCTTGCACTGAACCATGTATGCACACCACTTTAAAGCTGCCTTTTGCTCATCTGTCTACTCCATGGTTGCACCATCTTCATGACTGTGTTGTGATGAACTGCTGTACCATAAGTAAAATCTTGTATCCACTACATCTTTGCTCACACACACACAAAAATATCCTTGGTTGCATGCATGATGTTCATTTATCATGTGAAAGCTTTTCCAAATATATAACATATTGAATATGTCACCACTTTGTTTCCTATCTTGAAACTGTCACCATGTTGGCTTGAAACTGTGTGCATTTGTCCATGTTGCTGAGTAGTTGTTGCTAAGTTAGATGCTCCACCATGCTATTGAGCTGCCTTGATTACCCATTCATGTTGACTTGTGCATTGTTGTGCACATTGCTGTTAACACTTTGTATTTGTGCATGCAATAGGTTTCCACCTGCACCATGTAACTCACTTTATTTCAGCTGCACTTGAATTGTACACTTTACCATGTTGAAGCTTACTTGATCACACTTATGTGTTCGTTTTGCTTTGGCCATGTTCATTGTTTATGTATTCTTTGTAGTTGCTATGTCCATGCTTATGTATTGCATACTTCTTTGAACTGGCCGAACCGTGTTGTTTACTGACCTTGTTGGCTTGCGCATTTGCAAATTCATGTATATGCTGCTCCACCTGAAATGTAAAAAGCTCCATGCTGACTGGCCATTGTTGTTAGGCTGCTCCTCAGTTGCACTTTGATTGGAGAGGCAGTGCATGCGTGTGTATTTATACACGTGTATTCATGTAGCCATTTAGAATAGTTTTCCTGTCCCTGCACTGTAATATTATATACATATTGTCTGCCTTGTGGTATTTACAGTGTATCACTGTGAATATCACAAGCTGTCTAGACACAG
This sequence comes from Allium sativum, assembly GCA_030737875.1. NCBI lineage: Eukaryota > Viridiplantae > Streptophyta > Magnoliopsida > Asparagales > Amaryllidaceae > Allium > Allium sativum. The sequence continues at coordinate 633,195,290 of CM060919.1, forward strand.
TTGGATGGATATATAAATCAGATCAAGTCATGAAAAATGATGGGAAACACACCGAAATTCTGAGGCATATAAAATTTAAAAATAAATTTATATTTGCATGTATTCAGTTTTTATATCTATTGCAGTATACTATGTGTGTTTCTGTTTCATGTAACAGGTAATGTGACGGCCCGCAAATCCGTACTATCTGAGTTGACTAAACAACACATGTCCAACCCAAATAATACAGAAATACGAGTCTATAGGGTTAAACAGAATAGAAACAGATAGAAAAAGAACAGAAATAACAAAACAGAATCTCACAGCGGAACGAATAAAATATATTATATAACATATCTTTTAAAATACAAAATTTTGTATTTTATGTACATACCATCATCAGAGTTCAATACAACATTTGATACAATGGAAATTAACTTTAAAATAACTAACAGTGAAGCCTTCTGCTTCAAGCTCTCCCATGTGTATCTGTAAAAGCCTAAACACTTGACTGCCCGTACAATTTTGGGCACCCAAGAGTTTAGGAAAAACAAACAAAATAAACTCTAGGTCAGTCATGGGACTTGTGTGAGTAAACTCCAACCATATTGTTTAACTTTGAAAATCCTTTTGAAAAAAAGGATAATAGTAAGACCAGCCTACACATAAACATGGACGGTTTTTACCTTACTATAACCCAAAACATTTTGATAAGAAAATCCAGTGATATTATAATAATGTCTAATCAAATAAATAACCAAATAGTAGAACGCTTGCATATCACGCTCTACATATATTTAATAAAATCAAAAACCGCAGGGCGCTTATTAGAGATTGGATTCCAACTATGACAGTATGGGACCACCTCCCGATCAGTGTACTCTAGAGGGGATACACTGGGGTTCAACAAGAATGTCTTGCAACCCGGCCATACATGACTGCCCACTCATTTAGATTGAGTGTAGCGAATATATTGCCACCCACGGTTGTTGGCCATCCAACCGTAATCCGTAAGATACAGAATCGAAAGAAGAACAAATAATGAATTTTCTCTTGATCGGTGACAAATATACCCTGCTTGGGTATGACCTAACTAGCCATGCTGCCTGCCCGATTTTTGTCTTTTCCCGGTTGTGAGGCTTGAGGCTACGTTTATCTTTCAGAACATCCGGTCACCATTCACTTTGAATGTCACATCGTCAAACCCGTCAAATCACTAGTTGATGTTCCCAAAATATTACGGGTATAAAAGCTAAGAGAAATTAATTCCTCCGCCACCAGATGTAATACCTTAAAAAGATCGTCTTTTGTGATCCGTTAGGAATACTCTGTTAGAAATTCGTCCATACAAGTTGTTCCGGTTCTGGACAAACAAAACAGCCCTTGCATTTAACTCCGTCTTCCATTATCTTCAGCATAATCTAATTCGCAACGCCTATGCCTATACGGAGTGGTTTTCAGATATTAAATCCAACCGGTCTCTCCGTATTGACAACGATGGACAAAAATCTTTGATGGCTGGTGATTTAACTATCAAAGGAAAAAAACATCCATCCTAATTTCTAGCAGCAAACAAATCACTGGCCCTTTTAATTAATATTCTACTTGCCAAATTTCTTATCAAATTCTATATATATATATATATATATATCGAAATATCGATTTTTGGTTATAGAAACTTCTTAAAAAATTTCTAACTCCTTAAATTTTCGAAAATTTTTGCCAGTGCCTCCTTTGTACCGGTCAATAGCTCAAACCCCAACTCGCCTCTCTAGGTCCTTTCCATTCAAAAAGAAAATCAAAAAGCCAAGCGGCTTGACCAATAGGCTCATAAAATCACATATAGAAATTGAATCGTGTACCTTTTTGTTAGGCACTTAAATTATAATCTTCATACTCTCTTCATACTCTTTATCCCATACCTATTTACATATGTATGTCCATTTCCAACTCGTTTCAATCAACCCATTCAATTTTTAACAAAATCCGCTATCCGCCTCTTTAATTCGCTTTTTTGCCTGATGCACTTTCGATTTGAACATATCTTATTCGAATATATTTTAATTCGCTTATACACAAGTCGAATTCCATTTCTAACTCGAGTTTCATATTCGATTTTCCAATTTCAATTAACAAATTCAAATTTCTTAAACAAAACTAAGTTCGATCCAGAAACACTATTAACTAATTTACTTGAAATTAGTTTACGTCATTTGATAATTAAAAATATGATCTTTATTCCAAAAATCAATACTTTTACTCGACTTGAGTTTATATTTAGTTCATAACTCAAATCTGGATTTTTCTAATGGGAAATTAGATTTTATTTACTTAAAATCCTTTTAATTTATTAAATAAACCGTTATGGTTTAAAAATGATTATGGCGCTGTTTTCCTGAAAAATGATTTTGACATAACTCAAAATCTATACGACGAAATCAAGATTTCTTTTCTTCCATTAGAAAACTATCATTTAATAGGTCTGGGCGTTTCTTGTTTCATCGAATTCCGACTTATATTTAGTTCTATATACTCATTTGAAGTTCGAAATAGCAAACTACGAACTACAGCGCTGCGGCGAGTTCATTTTAATTAAATTAAATATAAACTTTTAAAAACGTCATTATAAAAATAATTCCGACTCCATTTTCAATAAATTGAATCCGTTATCCAAACTTAGCAATTCAAATTATTCAAACTCGTCGATTATTTTATTCCACATTCACAACTCAGTTATGAATTAATTTAAGACTTAGTTTTCTATATTTAATTCCGATCCCCTTGGAGTTAAATTCGATATAATCAAATTCCAATAAATTAATTCAACATCCTTTGCCATTACAAACTAATATCATCCCTTGATAATAGTGGAGTCATTCAAATTGGGGTAATTTATTTACCTCTCAGACATTGATCGGCAACATTATTATCTTGAGACTGATAAAAGCTTGTAATATACAAACTCAATTTAAATCTCGCCTTTTATTCCACTTCAATACTAATATCAGGTTAACTAATTTTATAAATCTAGCTTTAAATTTTAGAGTATCCAACATCGTCTATTACTTCGTTCAAAATTTATAATTTAGTCATAAATTCATTTTCAACTCGATTCTCTATATTAATTTCTAATCTCTTTGGAACTAAATTATTTTATAAATTCGAAAAAATCGAATTATACTTTTAATCCCATGGATTTATACTAATTCAATACATATATATTCCGGGTTTCAGAATAAACTCTAACGTTCCCCTTTTGAAACGATTTTTAATTCCTCTTTTTAAATTCATACTTGGATTAAAAAACTAATATTATCAAATGATAATTTTCCTTTCCATTTTTAAATATCGTTTATAAATTTCAATCACTTGTTTTATTATTAAAACAAGTTATAATTTTCTTAGCCTATTCTAAATTCAAATTTTATTTCAAAAAATAAAATTTCCTTTTCAAATCTAAAAATCCTTTTTATGATATTTTTAAATATAATTATCTAGAGCCAGTGACATTCGCACAAATCATCCATTCAATTCACACATCACACACATATATAAATATGTAAACAATAATTAAATAAATTTGAGGAATCTAGATGGATTCCTCTAACCTGTTTTCCTGCATTTACAGATGTCACACAACATAAATAATACCAATCCTACTTCAAAGCAGGATATCGCGGTATAAAAGGTCATCCACTCATATATCGTGGGGCGATAGGCTTATCCGCTAATGATACTGCGGGAAATCTAATATATATAATAATAGCTACAATCACCAAGCCTAATATACTGATAAAATATTTTTATATGTGCAATCAAGCAGCCAACAATTTATATTTAATGATAAAAATAAATTTTTAAGTGAGATTTACTCACCTTGATTTTATTTGTGCTGAATATCCCGTTAAATGCCGTAACTTCGCGGCTATGGATGAACTCAAATTATTTTGAATGAATTTATTTTCACCTACGAGCATTTAAATTTCAATTAATGGTTAAATGGTTATTTATTTAAATTAACTAATAAGATAATTAAACAAACTCTTCTATGTATTATTAAATTTTGAAATAATGTATACCTTATTGCCCTACTGTTGTCTCGACCCTTCAGCATCTCCATCGAATCAACATTCTTAAATCCGCTCATCACGACAATGTCACTAACCGCTGTACTGCTTCAACTCCGCTGTCTAGACTCTCCTACAAGGACAAACAGCCCACGCCCTCCACATCCCCAAAAATCGTAATCTGACCTTTCCGCATTCACACACCCCTACGCCTAAGCACCCCATTTATCGTACTGCATTCAGACTCCACCAAAACAAAATTCTACCTCAACATATTCCTTTAACAAGATCAGTATTGTAATCAGTATTTACCACCAAACCCAATTAGCATCTGGGCATTGAACTCCCCCATGATGCTGTGTAAAACAAATGTACTTTTCAATTTAAAACTCAGCCAAGCCCATAAATCTGATTTCACAAATTAGCACCAATTTGCGTAGGCTTTCCCTTACACCCCATGGTATTCAACTTGCAACCCTCACAAGTCCAAAATCACAAATCTGCAAACCTCTAATCCCATTGCTATTGAGCATCTCCATCTCCAAATAACAGGCCACCACCCCAAAAAACGCAGACCCAAACTCCCCTATTCCCTCCAAAACTCACGAACAAATAGCATCCCCCTTCTATATCTTCCATTACCATAGCAGTACCCTCATCCTAAAAAAAATGATGCGAATTTATCATAAGTCCACCAAACTCATCCAAAACCTAACCAACGTCATTTTCGCCCTCAACAACGCATTCTATTCCAATTGCCAACAAAATCAGCATCGGCCTCTTACTGATATTGCAGTGCCCCTCATCACATCGCACACTACATCGAATACATCTACAATCTTCGAAGACCCCATCATCGGATACTACTTCAAATCAGTCACCGCTTCTTTTTCCTCACTTGCGAGAGTTCCATCATTAAGTCGAGCTTCAAGATCCGATCGCGATTTCATTATGGCGATTTCGATTCCAAATTTCTTTTTTTAACAAAGGAATAATTTTCGATTTGAAGAAAAAAAGACGAAGAGAAAATTAGAATGAAATGGTTTTATGGTTTGTGAATGGTAGAAAACTCAGCCAAGCTATAGGGACACGAAGGGAAACCATTCGTACCACCATTTAATTTCCTGATTGCTTAATGACGAAGGAGGCAAACATTATTTTTGGCTCGAGAAAAATATAGGGCTGCACGATTGAAATTCTAGGGTGGCTGCATTTTAGGATGGTTGTTGTTTGATTTTGTTTTAATAAAAAAATTAAAATATCTCACGGTCCCTTCATTGAAAGTCCCAATCCTCTATTTTAACGCAACGACCGCCGTTACTAAATTATAACGCTATTCTAGATTCATGGAACTGATTCCAAAATTTAATTTAGTCGTAAATACGGAATAACACTATTAAATTAAGTCGATAGAAATACAAAATGATTTAAAACAATTAAATTCACCGAAAATAAATAATTATTATCATTCTAACTCAAATAGAATATTTATTAATCGACATAATTGTTTTGGTTCAGTTTTAACTCTAAGTTCTATTATTTGTTGTTTCCATATACAGTAATTTGATATATTCGATATTAAATCGTATATCGATTATTAAATCGATAAATTCCATATAAAAATCAACTTATTATCCTAATTAAGTATTTAAAATAAATTCAAATATTCAATATTAACTGGCTAAAAATCTAGGACGTTACAAGTAAGGATGACTAGACTGACTGTGAGCTGTGAAGACAGAAAACAGAAGACAAGTATAGTGTCAGTGAAATGTATGGGTGTCAATGGATGTATTGAGTGATGAGTGATGTAGTGAGGAACAAATTTACTGAAGTTGATATGATATGAAATGTATACAAAGATGTACAAATAGTGGAGCTATAAAATTTGTACTGTTTAAATGTTGAAATAAAATATTATTTTTAAATAAAATACAGTATGTGATGTAATATAACAGTACAGTAACAAACACATTTATAATAAATATATATTTGGTTGTTATCATCAAACAAAAATCATATAATTGTTATATACAACGTTATATACAACATTTTTCTCTTTTTAACATTTTCCAATTTATAAGGTTTTACTGCCAAGCCCACTAATCCGAAATACTAACATATGAGATCCTCCTTTCTCTATTTCAAAATATATTGTACACTTCTCACCCAAATTTCCTAAGGGTCTCATATTTCCATATTCATTCCTTTAGTCTACAAAACGGATATCCCAATTCTTACCATATTATACTCTTTCTATTTAGTGGGTTCCTCTATGGATCTAGGTATATATATATAATGTTTATATTTTTAAAAATACAAATACGTTAACTCCCTATCTATACAGGAATCCTAAACCTAAGCTCTGATACCAAAAGTAAAAACCCGAATTTCAACAGACCCATTTTTTTCTTCAAAATTCTAATCCATCGAAACCCGTCACTACACCATATCAGCGAATTTGGCACACGGGGATGCAGATATACAATTCGGCTATAAGCTGTATCAAATTTGATAGTGCTCAAAGCCGTATCAAACTACATTTTGCGATTTGCATCACCCCAAAAACCCTTATCTGACCGTCCATCGACGAAGCCCTGGGTCAGTTCATTTGATACAACTTTGGACCGTGTGAAATGCGTATCCAATTTTTCCCTCAATACGTCCATTCTTGCACAATCGAGTTTTGCCACGTCAAAACTTTCGGCCGAATTATCCCTCTTTTTATTTTTCAATGGCGACCACCGAATACCCAAATTAGGGTTTTGGTACTCGGCCGACTTCCTTTGTCAATAAGCCATCCACCGCAGTCCATGAGTTATCATCAGCTCGCGCTGCCTTCAGCTGACCGACGAAGCCTCAGTCCACCGCTGTCCATCCTTCTCGTCGCCACTCGAGGTGAGTACTAGATCACATTTAAATTTAAATATGATTTGGGTTTAATTTGGGTTTAATTTGAAGTCAAATTGGGTTTAAATTGGGTTTAATTTGAATTTCCACGCCTTAGTTCAAAAATATGAATGATAGATAGTTGCATGTGCTTGTCAACCTAGAATTCATGCGGCTATTATGTTTAAATTGGGTATTATCCCTAGTTTTATAGTGCGGTAGTGTATTTTCTATCATTTACTTGTGTTGTATTTGTCTACCTTGAATTCAGACACTTTTACTTGTGTTGCCCTGCTCATTTGTGTGTTTTATTGCACCATGTACACTAATCCTTACCGATCTGAAGTTGAAGCTTTGACTAAAGGAGAGATTCCTAATGGAAAAGGATTGAATCAAGAAACAAGTTTACAATGACCTGGTGACATTTGATGGGGATCACACTATGGTACACTTATTAGACTTATTACTATGTTCACTTCTGTGCGTGAGGTGTTAGAAATTATTGTGGATGACGGTATTAGGTCAGAACAAAAGGTCAATGCACAAGTTTTGCTAGACATAATGCACTCATATGACTTTGTGTTTACCATGCACTTGATGAAAAATATCTTAGGAATAACTAATGACTTGTCATTGACGTTGCAAAAAAAAAAAGATCAAGAGATTGAAAATGCGTTGAATTTAGCAAAAATATCAAAAATGCGCCTACAAGACATGAGATGTAATGATGTGAAGTGGGAATCTTTGTTAGAGGAAGTGCCATTATTTTGTTCTTTGAGTGGAATTGTTGTACCTAACATGGATGATGAGTATGTAGCTCATAAACGTTCAAGACGGAGAGTTGAAAAAATTACAAATTTACATCACATACGAGTCGACGTTTGCAACACCGTTATAGATTTGCAACTTTCGGAACTAAACAATCGGTTTACAGAGCAAAATAGTGAGTTGCTTTTGTGTATGAGAAGTCTTAATCCAATCGATTCATTTTATGCTTTCAACATTGCAAAGTTGCTTAGATTTGCTCGATTTTATTCGGAAGATTTTTCTATGTATGATATTGTGGTACTTGAGAATCAACTTGAAACTTATATTATGGATATGCGTTCAGATGATGAGTTTTTGGCAATTAAAGACATATCTACTCTTGCAAAGAAAATGGTTGAAATAAAAAGACATATAATTTACCCATTTGTGTACAAAATCATTGTCTTAGCAATGACTTTACCTGTAGCAACTGCAACTGTTGAAAGAGCTTTCTCTGCTATGAAATTTATCAAGAATCGATTGCATAGTTGTATTGAAGATGATTGGCTTACCACTTGTTTGGTTACATATATTAAGAAAGATATTTTCAAAGAAATTGACAATGAAGCCATTATGCAAAGATTTCAATCTATGAAATCTCGACGGGAACAATTGTAAATGAAAAATTATATGAAGTAACTTTTTGGTTTTTGGTATGAAAAAATGAAACAAAATTTTGTATATCAATATATAACTTTTTTATGGATGATTGTTGTTTCCCCTTCTCATATATATTCCTATATTCGCCTCTGACTATTATAACATGTGTGTGTAGCCGCCTCCTTCATTTGGATGAAGCTAATAAGCATGGATTTAGTTGTCGGTTTTCTCTGCTTTGAGTTTTAGTTGCTGGCTTTTGGATGAAGCTAATAAGTTTGGTTCTGCCAATGGTTCTGATTTGGTTTGAGATTACCTTGATCGCTGAAGTTTACCTTCTTTATTGTAATATAATTATGAAATGGTACGTATCTTCTTTATTGTAATGTAACATTATGTATCTTCTTTAATGTAATGAAATAGCGTGTATCTTATTTATTGTAATGTAATCAAATAGCATGTATCATTATATTTTGTAACATAATGAAATATTTCATACAATTGTTTTGTTTACTGTTACAATTGTGAATTAGTGTATCCTGTGTTATGTATGCTTTTTCTTACAAATAATATGTGCTACAGTTTCTGCTTATATACACACACACACACGTATAAGATACGGTTTATAGCCGTATCTACTTATGCTTTAGATACGGCCAATAGCCGTATGTTATCACATTGGGATAAGGTTTTGAGCCATATCTAAAAATTTAACACGCCATTTTTTGATATGGCTTTTTACCATGCCAAAATGCTTTAGATACGGCTAAAAACACAGCCTAATTAGCATATATGGTGTAGTGCGTGTTAAGTTGCTCTGGTATCCTGCAGAAATGACAGAGATATAAAGTATATCAGAGCTTAGAAAATATCTCATAGCGGAATGGATAAAGTATAATATAATCAAAGTATAGCCTTACCATAGTAATAATACTGCCTAACCAGTATCCAAAGCTATCATATATCTGCCACAAATCTAACCTGCGAGTATGTTATGAGGAGGAGGCCAGAACACAAATTCTGGTGACTGGATTTAAACTATACACTTTGAATAATCCTACATATATTGTTCAATCACATTTTCTTATTTGTTAGGTTACTTGGGTTAACAACACTCAAGGTTTACACACACATCGTACCTATTTACTTCCCAGTGGATTAACCTAATACAGTACATATGTAGCTGCCCCCTGTAACGACACGGATTTCGCCCGGACCTAATCGATCGTTAAACCGACCAAGACCGTTCGAATCCCGCATACGCTAACTTTGGGTATACAACACATCAGAACAAATAACAGAAGACTTCAATAAACATCATAATAATGTTACATCAGAGTACAGAATATCAGAGTATATCGAAATATAATACACAGCGGAAGATAAATTTACATAAATGTAAAACAGTGCACAGCGGAAATATAAACTACACAGCGGAAGACTGTAAATGCCTGGACACAGCTTAAAGCTTCAATCCAGAATCCTGCTCAATACATCTGCAAAATAAAACTACTCGACTGCCCGTGTGGAAAATAGGGGCACCCGAGTTCGCAAGGGAAAAGCAAACTACAGGTCAGTCATGGGACTGGTGTGAGAACTCAAAAACAGTTGTTAAACTTGTTTAAAAATAAGGCAAATCACGGGACCACGCCACTTTCGCGGAACGGGTTTACCCCCATGAAAGCCAGTGTATAAGCAACAATCAATATAGATATATGGATCTACTATGCATCACACAACATGCAATATCCCAATCTACCCACTTAGATTAATCACAACACTTAGATTTTCCGAATCCAATTCAATTTACAGAAATTATTCCTTTGGATTTTATTCCCGATTTCTTATTTCAAATCATTTGAAATACATATCTAACTTTCTATATCAAAGTAGATTTCACTTCGGGATCTCAAATCAAATCATTTAGAAATGTGAATTCCAAAACATAACAATGCATACAAACAAGTATGCAACCAAATATCGTGCTCCCCATCGACAAGGCAAAGGGTACGCACCTCGCAACTCGATATATATATGTGCACCTACCCCACATAGGAGTAGGCTACACCGACGATGCACCTCCCACTCAGGAGAGCATACACCGCCCTCTCACCCATACTTTTAGTCTCAGGGTTACCCGAATCTTTAGTCACATACTAAATCATTTCATATCCCGAAGTAGGGAAAATCATTTCACAACATAATAATCACAATGTAACATATAATACATTTCTAAATCACTTTAGAAATCATCGGGTTTTGGGCCTCGAAATCCTTTCTGTTTTATAAAACATTTTTATAAAACATTCCCTGTCCAAAATCGGGAATACATTTCTTTTCACTTAAGGAAAATATCATTTCACAATCATTCGTTAAATTTGAAATGAACACAACATCGCTAAACACCTTATCGTCAAATCGTGAAGTGTTTCACAAGGCGTTAGCACACAGATATTTTCAACCCAACCCAATGCTAAATGTAAAAGCATATTCTGCTCATAAACTGGTCGAGCACAATCCAAACCATCCATCAATCAAATTTGACATTAAATATAAGGTTTTAAATAGAGAGAGTATTGACTTATATTTAACATCAAATCCTGAAACCAACAGATATCATATCGGGAATAACGATATCGATATCTTCCAAATTCCCATCACAATATCTGTAATCACGGAATCCAATATCGAAAATATCCATTGATAATTTCAATTCAAATCTAATCCAATTTATTTATTTATAACCATTGGATTATTTTTCTAGTTAATAACTAGTTCATTTCGATAAAAATCTATTTTTATCTTTTCAAATATGGAGTTTTTCATCCCAATTCTTCCCAAATCATTTCTTATGATTTTACACAAATTATTACTATTTTTAATAATTTTATCAAGGCCTGTACGGTCGATTTCCATCAATGGCCATCGAACTGCACTTACAGCGACCTTTTTCGAATTTGATTTGGACGTATCTCCAAATCCAACCGTTAGATTTCAAATTTCTAATATTCCTTAGAAAGCTCTTTTCGATACGAACCCAACGGTTCTGATTTCAGGAGAATCCGACGGTCGGATCTCCCGTAATGTCCGTTCGAAGTCAATGGTCGAAATTCGCGAACTGCCGCAGCGCGGCGCGTTCTATTCAGGCCATTTATTATATATATAATATATATAATATATATTTCGTCGATTTCCTTTTAAAACGAATTTTATTAATCATTTCAAATTTGTTTCAAAAACAATTTCAACCTTTATTTCAATTTCAAATCAAAATTGAATCTTCCTTTATAAATTCTTTTAACATTCACTTCGATTTGATTTCAATTCAAATCGATTTCAATTTTATTTCAATTCGAATTCGTTTTCTATTCAGTTCAATTCGAATTCATTTTCTATGTTATTCAATTCGAATTCGTTTTCTATTCAATTCATTTCGAATTCGTTTTCTATTCAATTCATTTCGAATTCGTTTTCTATTCAAATTCAATTCGAATTCGTTTTCTATTCAATTCATTTCGAATTCGTTTTCTATTCAATTCATTTCGAATTCGTTTTCTATTCAATTCAATTCGAATTCGTTTTCTATTCAATTCAATTCGAATTCGTTTTCTATTCAATTCAATTCGAATTCGTTTTCTATTCAATTCAATTCGAATTCGTTTTCTATTCAATTCAATTCGAATTCGTTTTCTATTCAATTCAATTCGAATTCGTTTTCTATTCAATTCAATTCGAATTCGTTTTCTATTCGATTCATTTCGAATTCGTTTTCTATTCAATTCATTTCGAATTCGTTTTCTATTCAATTCAATTCGAATTCGTTTTCTATTCAATTCAATTCGAATTCGTTTTCTATTCAATTCAATTCGAATTCGTTTTCTATTCAATTCAATTCGAATTCGTTTTCTATTCAATTCAATTCGAATTCGTTTTCTATTCAATTCAATTCGAATTCGTTTTCTATTCAATTCAATTCGAATTCGTTTTCTATTCAATTCAATTCGAATTCGTTTTCTATTCGATTCAATTCGAATTCGTTCTCAATTCAATTCATTTCGAATTCATTTTCTATTCAATTCAATTCGAATTCGTTTTCTATTCAGTTCAATTCGAATATTTCATATACATCGTTTTCAATTCGAATATTTCATATACATCGTTTTCAATTCATATATATATTTCATATACATCGTTTTCAATTCATATATATATATATATATATATTCACCTTTCACTATATACGATATTTTCATTTTCAATACATACGATATATTCATTTTCAATATATACGATATATTCATTTTCAATATATTCGATACTTTCACTTTCGATATATTCGATATTTTCACTTTCAATATATTCGATATTTTCACTTTCAATATATTCAATATTTTCACTTTCAATATATTCAATATTTTCACTTTCAATATATATATCGTTTTCAATTCGAATATTTCATATACATTGTTTTCATTTCATACATATATGTATATCGTTTTCAATTCGAATATTTCATATACATTGTTTTCAATTCGAATATTTTCACTTTCAATATATTCGATATTTTCACTTTCAATATATTCGATATTTTCACTTTCAATATATTCGATATTCACTTTCAATATATTCGATATTCACTTCGCTATATATATATAAATTTCACTCTTCATATATATGTTATTTCACTTCGCTATATATCAATTTTCACAACAATTTCAACCAATAAATATCGTCCATGGTTTGTGGACGAGGGGCGTATATATATATATATAGATATTTATATATAGCAATTCACTTCCACTTTCAACACATATATATAAAATTATAAAAAGAAATTGAAGAGTGAGAAATCCTCACCAATAGCTATCCACTCACACGATTCTTCCTTAATAGAAATCTTCGCCTTTTGTCGCTTTCACCCGTATTCTCTACATATGTAAAAATCGAATTTTTACTTCGTTATTCAATATATAAAAATATGATTTTTCCTTTTGCTTTCAACATATAAAAATATGATTTTTATTTTTGCTCTCACATATAAAAATATGATTTTTTTTATTTTTGCTTTCACATATAAAAATATGATTTTTACCTTTTGAAAGAAATCAGTTTTCAACCTTTCAAGAAAACCAGTTTTTATATTTTTATAAATCACATTTATTCTTTCATAAAAATGCAGTTTTGCCTTTTTCAAAATGCAGTTTTTCTTCTTTTAAAAATGCAGTTTTTACCTTATTTAAAAATGCAGTTTTTACCTTATTTAAAAATGCAGTTTTTATTTTCTTAAAAAAAAAAATGCAGTTTTTAAATAATTCTTCAAAACAGTTTTTAAAACTCTTTTATAAATTTCTGTTTTAACTTCTTTTTAAAAATTTCTGTTTTAACTTCTTTTAAAAACATGCAGTTTTTAAAACCTTTTTAAGAATTTCTGTTTTAAAATCTTTTTTAAAAATTCTGTTTTTATTTACTTTAAAAATTCTGTTTTTATTTCCCTTTTAAAACAAACAGTTTTCAATTTTAAAATTTAGTTTTACTTTCTTTTAAAAACAGTTTTTTTAAAACTTAAAACAAACAAAAAAAATCAGAAATTAGCTTATAAATTCGAAAATAAAAATCAAAATAAAAATGAAATAGCTCACCGAGATTTCGAATGGGAGGAGTCGGCGGCAGGGTTGGTGGTCGGTGGTGTCGGCGAGGCTTCGGGGTGTTGCTTTGATTCGCGTCGCGAGTTGCGTCGCCTGGAGGGAGGAGGTCGCGATGTCTGGTGGGAGGAGGAGGTTGGTCGGCGGCTCGAGCGTCGGCGGTCTGGTGGTGGGCTTCCAGGTCAGGGGGCGGCGGCGATTTAGGTTAGGGTTTTCTCCTTTTTTTTTTTTTTTTATTTGTTTCTGATAAATGATCGGGGGGGGGGGGGGGGCCAAGGCAGAAGAAAAGGGGGATTCTTTTTTTTTATTATTATTTAATTATTTAAATTTGCATTAGGGTTGACTTTTACATATGACCTCGAAACGAGGTCCACCGCCTGTCGTCCATAGCGTTTAACCCCCATTCCGAACACAATGGGATATGTATCGCAAGCTGGTTTGATCGTTACAATCGGTTTCCTTTTGAATTTTCATTTAAATCACTATATTGAATTTTAAACGTACTTTTCAAATTACCGGGGCCACATACTGACTAGAAAAATTCCAGAAAAATATTTTCTAGCTTCGTATCGACGATACGGTCCTAACAAAACTAGTTTCGTCGAATTCTGAGACCGTTTGAAAAATGGCCAATTTCCAGTCGATTAAAATCAACTGAAATGGTCAAAACACGTTTACCTTTACCACGCTCACATATTGATTCGAAAAATTATGAAATTTGAAATCTAGCAATAACTTTACACTGCGGACCCAACAAAAGTGGTTTCGTCGAAATCCGAGGTCATTTGCAAAATGTCCATTTTTAAGGGCCTGAATTCCATAGCGACTATTCAGAATTTACAACTGGACATATCTTTTGATTCCCGCTATCAAATTTCGATTGGTCGGATTCGTTAGAAAGATATTATCAATTAGATTCCATTATTTTTGGTTTCACTAAAATCTGGATTGTTTTGCTCCCGGTACATTCAATTGAAGTTTGAAATCGAATTATCGAACTACCGCGCCATTTTCAATTCTATTTATAATTATATATAAATATTTATATTCTAACGACGACGCGTATAATATATACGTTCTAATTCTATTCAAAATGAATTTCACGTCGATATTATTTAAAATAATTCATTTTAAATAATCAAAATTCGCTGAAATTGCCGAAATAAAAATTTCAAACTGGCTCGCATTTTACGGGTTGTTACAATCTCCCCCACTTAAAACTTTTCGTCCCCGAAAAGGAACAAAGTCGAAAGTGGTTTGATTATTCAACTCTACGTTCGATCTGGCTTCCATTCTCCAACTCTTTAGTTTCTGAGAATTTTCAAAATTTCAAAAATTTGGCTAACACCCTAAATTTTTGAAAAATTTCGCCATAACCTCCCCTGCACCGGGAGCATCGGGGAATTTCAAATAGCTTCCCCGGTCCTTCAGATCTCAAAAAGAAAAAAGAAAAAGCCAAGCGGCTAGCCAATAGGCTCACAAAATCATCATCACCCAAACAAAACAGGAAATTATGTAGTAAACATGTACCTATTTGTCGGGCAAACAAATTTTATTCTCTGCTCTAGCCTCCTTGCTATGACCTGTTCAAAGTAAGTATATGTATATGCAAGCAAATGCGACCAATTTTCAATACAGTTTACTATTTGGTTCAATTGGCTAAATGGTTAAAAATTATCAAACAAATAAACCAACAACACAAACATCAATCAATTAATTGATTATATTTTCAAATATATAATTTTATATATTTAAAATCATATTTTCTAAAATCAAATTATATATATAATCACAAATACGTTATTTATAAACAAATAACTCTCGACTCATTCTAGGGCATTTCTAACCCCATCTCTAACGAGTCACTCATTCTAGAATGCTACTGATTCTATCTCTAATGAGGATTCTTTTATAGGACATTACTAATCCTACCTCTGATGAGTCTTTTGTTCAGTTCTAACGAGTTGTACCCCAAAGATTTGAGTTTAACCAAAGCTCTGATACCACGTTGTAACGACACGGATTTCGCCCGGACCTAATCGATCGTTAAACCGACCAAGACCGTTCGAATCCCGCATACGCTAACTTTGGGTATACAACACATCAGAACAAATAACAGAAGACTTCAATAAACATCATAATAATGTTACATCAGAGTACAGAATATCAGAGTATATCGAAATATAATACACAGCGGAAGATAAATTTACATAAATGTAAAACAGTGCACAGCGGAAATATAAACTACACAGCGGAAGACTGTAAATGCCTGGACACAGCTTAAAGCTTCAATCCAGAATCCTGCTCAATACATCTGCAAAATAAAACTACTCGACTGCCCGTGTGGAAAATAGGGGCACCCGAGTTCGCAAGGGAAAAGCAAACTACAGGTCAGTCATGGGACTGGTGTGAGAACTCAAAAACAGTTGTTAAACTTGTTTAAAAATAAGGCAAATCACGGGACCACGCCACTTTCGCGGAACGGGTTTACCCCCATGAAAGCCAGTGTATAAGCAACAATCAATATAGATATATGGATCTACTATGCATCACACAACATGCAATATCCCAATCTACCCACTTAGATTAATCACAACACTTAGATTTTCCGAATCCAATTCAATTTACAGAAATTATTCCTTTGGATTTTATTCCCGATTTCTTATTTCAAATCATTTGAAATACATATCTAACTTTCTATATCAAAGTAGATTTCACTTCGGGATCTCAAATCAAATCATTTAGAAATGTGAATTCCAAAACATAACAATGCATACAAACAAGTATGCAACCAAATATCGTGCTCCCCATCGACAAGGCAAAGGGTACGCACCTCGCAACTCGATATATATATGTGCACCTACCCCACATAGGAGTAGGCTACACCGACGATGCACCTCCCACTCAGGAGAGCATACACCGCCCTCTCACCCATACTTTTAGTCTCAGGGTTACCCGAATCTTTAGTCACATACTAAATCATTTCATATCCCGAAGTAGGGAAAATCATTTCACAACATAATAATCACAATGTAACATATAATACATTTCTAAATCACTTTAGAAATCATCGGGTTTTGGGCCTCGAAATCCTTTCTGTTTTATAAAACATTTTTATAAAACATTCCCTGTCCAAAATCGGGAATACATTTCTTTTCACTTAAGGAAAATATCATTTCACAATCATTCGTTAAATTTGAAATGAACACAACATCGCTAAACACCTTATCGTCAAATCGTGAAGTGTTTCACAAGGCGTTAGCACACAGATATTTTCAACCCAACCCAATGCTAAATGTAAAAGCATATTCTGCTCATAAACTGGTCGAGCACAATCCAAACCATCCATCAATCAAATTTGACATTAAATATAAGGTTTTAAATAGAGAGAGTATTGACTTATATTTAACATCAAATCCTGAAACCAACAGATATCATATCGGGAATAACGATATCGATATCTTCCAAATTCCCATCACAATATCTGTAATCACGGAATCCAATATCGAAAATATCCATTGATAATTTCAATTCAAATCTAATCCAATTTATTTATTTATAACCATTGGATTATTTTTCTAGTTAATAACTAGTTCATTTCGATAAAAATCTATTTTTATCTTTTCAAATATGGAGTTTTTCATCCCAATTCTTCCCAAATCATTTCTTATGATTTTACACAAATTATTACTATTTTTAATAATTTTATCAAGGCCTGTACGGTCGATTTCCATCAATGGCCATCGAACTGCACTTACAGCGACCTTTTTCGAATTTGATTTGGACGTATCTCCAAATCCAACCGTTAGATTTCAAATTTCTAATATTCCTTAGAAAGCTCTTTTCGATACGAACCCAACGGTTCTGATTTCAGGAGAATCCGACGGTCGGATCTCCCGTAATGTCCGTTCGAAGTCAATGGTCGAAATTCGCGAACTGCCGCAGCGCGGCGCGTTCTATTCAGGCCATTTATTATATATATAATATATATAATATATATTTCGTCGATTTCCTTTTAAAACGAATTTTATTAATCATTTCAAATTTGTTTCAAAAACAATTTCAACCTTTATTTCAATTTCAAATCAAAATTGAATCTTCCTTTATAAATTCTTTTAACATTCACTTCGATTTGATTTCAATTCAAATCGATTTCAATTTTATTTCAATTCGAATTCGTTTTCTATTCAGTTCAATTCGAATTCATTTTCTATGTTATTCAATTCGAATTCGTTTTCTATTCAATTCATTTCGAATTCGTTTTCTATTCAATTCATTTCGAATTCGTTTTCTATTCAAATTCAATTCGAATTCGTTTTCTATTCAATTCATTTCGAATTCGTTTTCTATTCAATTCATTTCGAATTCGTTTTCTATTCAATTCAATTCGAATTCGTTTTCTATTCAATTCAATTCGAATTCGTTTTCTATTCAATTCAATTCGAATTCGTTTTCTATTCAATTCAATTCGAATTCGTTTTCTATTCAATTCAATTCGAATTCGTTTTCTATTCAATTCAATTCGAATTCGTTTTCTATTCAATTCAATTCGAATTCGTTTTCTATTCGATTCATTTCGAATTCGTTTTCTATTCAATTCATTTCGAATTCGTTTTCTATTCAATTCAATTCGAATTCGTTTTCTATTCAATTCAATTCGAATTCGTTTTCTATTCAATTCAATTCGAATTCGTTTTCTATTCAATTCAATTCGAATTCGTTTTCTATTCAATTCAATTCGAATTCGTTTTCTATTCAATTCAATTCGAATTCGTTTTCTATTCAATTCAATTCGAATTCGTTTTCTATTCAATTCAATTCGAATTCGTTTTCTATTCGATTCAATTCGAATTCGTTCTCAATTCAATTCATTTCGAATTCATTTTCTATTCAATTCAATTCGAATTCGTTTTCTATTCAGTTCAATTCGAATATTTCATATACATCGTTTTCAATTCGAATATTTCATATACATCGTTTTCAATTCATATATATATTTCATATACATCGTTTTCAATTCATATATATATATATATATATATTCACCTTTCACTATATACGATATTTTCATTTTCAATACATACGATATATTCATTTTCAATATATACGATATATTCATTTTCAATATATTCGATACTTTCACTTTCGATATATTCGATATTTTCACTTTCAATATATTCGATATTTTCACTTTCAATATATTCAATATTTTCACTTTCAATATATTCAATATTTTCACTTTCAATATATATATCGTTTTCAATTCGAATATTTCATATACATTGTTTTCATTTCATACATATATGTATATCGTTTTCAATTCGAATATTTCATATACATTGTTTTCAATTCGAATATTTTCACTTTCAATATATTCGATATTTTCACTTTCAATATATTCGATATTTTCACTTTCAATATATTCGATATTCACTTTCAATATATTCGATATTCACTTCGCTATATATATATAAATTTCACTCTTCATATATATGTTATTTCACTTCGCTATATATCAATTTTCACAACAATTTCAACCAATAAATATCGTCCATGGTTTGTGGACGAGGGGCGTATATATATATATATAGATATTTATATATAGCAATTCACTTCCACTTTCAACACATATATATAAAATTATAAAAAGAAATTGAAGAGTGAGAAATCCTCACCAATAGCTATCCACTCACACGATTCTTCCTTAATAGAAATCTTCGCCTTTTGTCGCTTTCACCCGTATTCTCTACATATGTAAAAATCGAATTTTTACTTCGTTATTCAATATATAAAAATATGATTTTTCCTTTTGCTTTCAACATATAAAAATATGATTTTTATTTTTGCTCTCACATATAAAAATATGATTTTTTTTATTTTTGCTTTCACATATAAAAATATGATTTTTACCTTTTGAAAGAAATCAGTTTTCAACCTTTCAAGAAAACCAGTTTTTATATTTTTATAAATCACATTTATTCTTTCATAAAAATGCAGTTTTGCCTTTTTCAAAATGCAGTTTTTCTTCTTTTAAAAATGCAGTTTTTACCTTATTTAAAAATGCAGTTTTTACCTTATTTAAAAATGCAGTTTTTATTTTCTTAAAAAAAAAAATGCAGTTTTTAAATAATTCTTCAAAACAGTTTTTAAAACTCTTTTATAAATTTCTGTTTTAACTTCTTTTTAAAAATTTCTGTTTTAACTTCTTTTAAAAACATGCAGTTTTTAAAACCTTTTTAAGAATTTCTGTTTTAAAATCTTTTTTAAAAATTCTGTTTTTATTTACTTTAAAAATTCTGTTTTTATTTCCCTTTTAAAACAAACAGTTTTCAATTTTAAAATTTAGTTTTACTTTCTTTTAAAAACAGTTTTTTTAAAACTTAAAACAAACAAAAAAAATCAGAAATTAGCTTATAAATTCGAAAATAAAAATCAAAATAAAAATGAAATAGCTCACCGAGATTTCGAATGGGAGGAGTCGGCGGCAGGGTTGGTGGTCGGTGGTGTCGGCGAGGCTTCGGGGTGTTGCTTTGATTCGCGTCGCGAGTTGCGTCGCCTGGAGGGAGGAGGTCGCGATGTCTGGTGGGAGGAGGAGGTTGGTCGGCGGCTCGAGCGTCGGCGGTCTGGTGGTGGGCTTCCAGGTCAGGGGGCGGCGGCGATTTAGGTTAGGGTTTTCTCCTTTTTTTTTTTTTTTTATTTGTTTCTGATAAATGATCGGGGGGGGGGGGGGGCCAAGGCAGAAGAAAAGGGGGATTCTTTTTTTTTATTATTATTTAATTATTTAAATTTGCATTAGGGTTGACTTTTACATATGACCTCGAAACGAGGTCCACCGCCTGTCGTCCATAGCGTTTAACCCCCATTCCGAACACAATGGGATATGTATCGCAAGCTGGTTTGATCGTTACAATCGGTTTCCTTTTGAATTTTCATTTAAATCACTATATTGAATTTTAAACGTACTTTTCAAATTACCGGGGCCACATACTGACTAGAAAAATTCCAGAAAAATATTTTCTAGCTTCGTATCGACGATACGGTCCTAACAAAACTAGTTTCGTCGAATTCTGAGACCGTTTGAAAAATGGCCAATTTCCAGTCGATTAAAATCAACTGAAATGGTCAAAACACGTTTACCTTTACCACGCTCACATATTGATTCGAAAAATTATGAAATTTGAAATCTAGCAATAACTTTACACTGCGGACCCAACAAAAGTGGTTTCGTCGAAATCCGAGGTCATTTGCAAAATGTCCATTTTTAAGGGCCTGAATTCCATAGCGACTATTCAGAATTTACAACTGGACATATCTTTTGATTCCCGCTATCAAATTTCGATTGGTCGGATTCGTTAGAAAGATATTATCAATTAGATTCCATTATTTTTGGTTTCACTAAAATCTGGATTGTTTTGCTCCCGGTACATTCAATTGAAGTTTGAAATCGAATTATCGAACTACCGCGCCATTTTCAATTCTATTTATAATTATATATAAATATTTATATTCTAACGACGACGCGTATAATATATACGTTCTAATTCTATTCAAAATGAATTTCACGTCGATATTATTTAAAATAATTCATTTTAAATAATCAAAATTCGCTGAAATTGCCGAAATAAAAATTTCAAACTGGCTCGCATTTTACGGGTTGTTACACCCCCTCCCCGATATTGAGGTACACCCTATGGTACCCCACTCACACGGTCTCCATCGTAATGCCACAGAAATGAACGTAGTCCCTCATCTTACGTCGGATTGACGTACGGATCTCTACATAACAATGTTACGTTCCGCATATATCTGTCATTACTACGCTATGTAAGTGTACGGGCTGCCACCGTCAATCGAATCAAATTCCATACTAGAGTAATGCCCTCAAGTCTATGATACACCACCCAGAGCAGACTTGCATATATATAGACTTTCCCACATACGTATCATCAATCGTATTCGATGCTTTAACCGCACATAACCTCTAATGTGCACCGAGTTCCGTAGCAGGGCTATACAAGAAACACAAAACTCGGTCGGGAGCTTTTCCATATTTGTACAGGCCCGCCTTTAAGATCCTCAAAATCCAGATATCCCTGGGGTCTGTTTTTCATGGTGGCTATGGCCCCACCTCGGCCCCTCCCTCAACTAGTAAAGACTACAAGAGCTAAGCGACTAGCCCTAACAAACAATCTAAACATCCAGTTGGCGTCTCCCATCAACCACCGTACCTCGATAGTGAAAGGTGAACGATCTATTGGGTTTGGCTCTAGTCTTTTTGCATCCACTGGCTGCCGATGACGGGTACCCGAGAATCTACTATTCTTATTGGTCCTGACCTCGCCTCCCGTTGAGGAGATCGCCGAATCACCCTCGTTTCACCTCGTCATAGCATTCTGTCTGCAAAGCTAATTTTGCAGTCAAGGCCCACCCACCTGGTGGTAACACGTAGACCCAACCTCTGCGAGTACGCCCTAAACATCTACCACCACATAGAGGACTACCAGGAGCACCTTACGTATCTCAGGAAGTCGCGTGCTTCCCCTTCCAGTCCTTCGGATCCGACAGAATAAGCAGATGAACGTGCTCTCCCTTCGTGCCTCATGACACCATGATGATCTACTCCGTTGGGTTATTCACCCTCAAACGTATAGACTGGTCCAAGCACCTCACTTTAATATGTTATTAGACCTTATGCCTAAACATTCCTTTATGCGCTTGCATACCTCATCAGGTTTCCATTTAACTTGGTTATTCCGATTTACATTGACTACTTATTCAATTTACCAAGTTCCTCTTGCTTATTAATTTCAATCATATAACTTAACCCATTTAAGTTTATTAATAAGCCCATAACATGTTTTTCTCTAGATTGTGATCCAAGGTCTGTAATAAACAATCCCTTTACATTCTTGTTTGATTTCATAGTTACAATAACATGTTCTACTTAATATGTAATTAAGTATGTCTCAATTCACATGTTTTCTGTTTAACATGTCAGTCATTATTTATGATTAAATATAACTTATTTCATTGTATAAGTTTGCCTCATTCTTTCCTATTTAATCATAATTCCCTCTTACATTGTCATTACAACTTGTCGTTGTTAATTTATTAACTTAGTTCTCTTAACAAAGGTTCACTAATAAGTCTCCTTTCCATTTATTATAACCTATGTTATAATTTCCTATTGTCTTTAGGACAAGCCTTAATATGTTATTCTGATCAGCAGATTTCAGATTTTCAAGTTTACAGATTACTTAATTTACAATTAAGTATAACTTCTTACATTTCATATATTTCCTCTTTTCTTTACTTATTACAAACAACTGGTTTCACTACAAGAAAACGTGGCATATATAGCATCATATGATAGCATTATAATTTAAGTGCTAAATGAAAACCATTAGAATAAAAAAATAACCATAAATTGTGCTATATAAAATGTGTAAAGAGAAGAATCCGCTATATTTAACCCATTCCATTAAAAACGCGGGAGTCCAAAACTAAGGCGGTATTCATTTTAGCAAAGTAGAAACGTGGCCGCCTAAACAAAAAATTCCATCTTCTTAACTTTCGTGTACCCTCGCTTTACCTAAATTATGCTTGGCTCCAAATTTGTTCTTTTCACTCCAAAAAGCAAATCAATCGATGTTCAATTCACTCCATAGACGATCTCAGTCGTAACTTGACACCATTTCAGATTTACTCCAAACCAACATCAAAGTTATTTGGCGATAGGTACTCAAACCCTTCAGCAATTCGTTTATTCAAACTTAACCTTTTGGTTTTTGTAAGCTCACTAGCTGTTTTTTCATTGATTGATTTTGGATAATTTGTAAACTAAAGTATATATTGTTAGTAATTTTTGGTCATTTAGGTGTCCTAGATTATATGTATTCTAATTTGAATTTTTTCAAACTATTTATTTTTCTTTAGATTTGTTAAATGACAAACAGTCGGCTTTATGTTAAGTGAAGTGATATCGAGGGCTTTCATGCTTTTACTTAGAAAAAGCCATGGTTAAACTGATTTATGCATAAGGGCTTTATTTAGGAATACCGAACATGTTGGCTTTAAAGAAGGAAAACTAAAGATTTGTGCACTGAGAATTATACGGTATTTTGTTGATTTGAATGTTTGCTTCAAGGTTTTTACATTTTACGGCATCTTATATGCATGTAAGGAAACTATGGAAATTTAGTTGCAAAATGTATTCTTTGCTACAAGTGTAGTCGTAACATGTGAGTAAGCATAACCTACCAACATGTTGTATTGTACAGGCATAAATATATTTATGCCAAGCAATTTTTGTAACATAGATCTAGAAAATTTTAGGTCACAAAAGTTTGTTGATTTCCTAGTTGAAGCTACACACAATAAGTTTGAAAGTGTTGATATCCAAAATCTCTTTAAATTTCCTTGTGCTTTTGTACCTGTTTCTGGCCATGGCCATGCTCATAGAAGATCCTCAAACACATATTGTTAAATCATATATATGTCATATAATGCACAACAAGTCATAGTTACCCATGTTTTTTTGATCTATTAATGTAGACCATGGTTGACTTCACCATTACATATTACCCACCATGCACAACAAATACCCAGATGTTTTGCTCCTTAAGTCTGGTGTTGATGCATAATTTGTAAGTCTAACTCTTCCTTGTAGCAAAACAATATTTCTTGCTTCCCATTTTTACTCCTTTTGAATATATCCAATTTTCACTCTCTTATGTGCATATTTGCTCATTACAGTAAAAAAACTGTTTCGTAGAATTATGATAACAAGAAGAAGAAATGTTATGGAATAAAAAGAGATGTATTGTTTTTTTGAATTATGACTTTGGTACTTTGAGAATTACTTGAGTTATCTAAAGTGATTCCCTAATAATGCCAATCATTTTCTTCTCCTTGATTAAAAAAATATATTATTAACTCTTTGTTTAAATATTTTTTACTCTTTGTTTTTCTCTAGTTTAAAATGTTTAACATCAAAAGCCGGTTTTCTCGTCTTTGTTTGCAACATTGGATTTTCGACGAATTATGAATTGGTAGGACAACTAATTAAACATGGTTGACTCTGTTATTTACAATTTGTAAGTACTTTAATTTTGTTTTGTTTTTGCAGGATGTAGCCTACCTCTAAATTGTTTAGGGATGGTAATTTTTGTTGTTGAATTTGCTGGTGGTCACAGGCCAGAGTTGGAATATAGGATTCAACAGCTCATGTAAGGTTTAAAGTCTCTTTTATTAGTAAGCTATCAGGAATCTTGCTTTGACATATTTAGACATTAATGTAGTTAGTCTCATGATTATGTTTTTCCATGTAAGCTAGTAATGATTGAGAGATCAATTAAAATTTTCATAATGTCTTGAATGATTATTACGGATATGAACCTGACAGCCTCGCATAAAGTCAATAGGTTATCATTTATAGATTGTAATTTTTTTATAATATGTTGGTGTTCGTATAATTAGCGGAATGCATGCACATAATAAATGCTTTTCCATTGGAAACATTACAACTAAATACAAAACTTGTTGTCATGTTAACTAAGTTATAAGAAAGTTAATGTGATCTGAAGTAAAATATTTCACGGACATACGTAAAATATAACTAAACTACAAGTAAACATAGTCTACTGAAATCATTATTTCATTATCCTTATGTAATAGGATGAAAATTATGAACTATTCGCATGCGCATCGCAAGTGGCAATAAAGTAAGTTATGTAGAAAATCCTACCTGATATGAGTAAACCACTCGATATTTTCTTTGCATTATTAAGACTGACGATAAGTTGGCTCGTAGAGAACTTGATTTCACATACCAGTTCACTAGCTGTCTTACAGCTATCTTTACATTGATTCATTTTTTCGATGTTGTTTTCTATTGTAATGTTTGCAATACTTCAAATATTTCACTGCCGACCAACAATTCAACACTGAGTGCTCAGTTCTGAAATATTGAAGAAAACATTTGAATCCTTCACTGAATATAGAGAACATGTAACTTCCAGATATTTTAAATAATTATATATCATTTTTTTAATATTAATATTTTAAGTTATGTATTTATTACTAAAGTATTTGGATGCACCTAGTTATCTTTACTTAGTTATGTAATCGGAAAATCGTAAATAAATGGCAAATAGAACCAGAAATATAGTTTCATCAGTACTTGAGTACTTTAAAAGTTATATACATACATACGTACATACATACGTACGTACATACGTACGTACGTACATATATACATACATACATACATATATATATATATATATATATATATATATATATGTGTGTGTGTGTGTGTGTGCGCGCGCGCGTGTGTGTGCGTGTTATTTAAAAAAAAATCTATATGTGTGTGTATGAGTATATATATATGCATGCGTTATTACAAGCATGATCCGCCATTTTTATACAACACAGAGGATAATGATTGTCTTATTTTTCCATGATATTTAAAACAAATTAAGAAATTTGGCCTTAAAAATTCTTGTGTAACAAATGCCATACTAAATTCATACCTTTTAAAAATGATTTTGTATGTCAAACGCCATCTTATATTAAAACCCCTAGGAATAGGATACAACATTTCCGAGTTGTAGCATACTGCCATCTCTAACTGCAAAACGAGAAGTTACATGGATGCTACATAACACAACATCGGTCATGCTAGATGTTTTAACTGGTATCCATTGCTGTGGCGGAAATTTACCGTTACCTTTCAAAATGGCTCTTAGTAAAATTAGTACTAGTTGATGTCAGTGCTAATTACTACCTATGTATTGACTATTGAACCAAAATCGGTACATAAATAGGCTAAAATGTAATACAGCTAAAATGTATCATGGAGCTTCTACTGGTAATGTAGACATATTTATGCCTGAGCCTAAGGTCTTTTAAAGTATGAGTCATTATTTTGTAAGAATTATTGCTGTCTGGTGAAGTGAAATTGCATTTCACCTTGGATTAGTTGTTGAGATCGAAGCACCTTCTCTTCAATTTTGTGATGCACTTTCTCATCACCTTCAATTGTTGAAGCACTTTCTCTTCAACTCTACTGAAATCCTGAGCTCCGATACCAATTGTTGAAGCATTTTCAACACACCCCCTTGCTTCAAAGTTGAGAGATAACCGAAGCACTTTCTCTTCGATTTGTGATGCACTTTCTCATCACCTTCAATTTGTTGAAGCACTTTCTAACGTTGGTATCGGAGCTCAGGATTTCAGTAGAGTTGAAGAGAAAGTGCTTCAACAATTGAAGGTGATGAGAAAGTGCATCACAAAATCGAAGAGAAGGTGCTTCGATCTCAATAACTTTGAAGCAAGGGGGTGTGTTAAAATGGTGCTTCAAAGTTGTTCCACATCAGGAAATACTGAACTAAGATCCTGGATATAAACTAAGATGTTCCCCATCACATTGCCAATTGGTTTTGTGATAATAAGGGGATTAATAATATTCTAACAGGGTTAGCTAATTTGCTAAAAACAATTACTGATACAATTTTTTGTGTATAACCCTCACTCTTCCTCCTATTAGTTTTAGCAATCAAGGTTTTTTTGAAACATATACTATTTATGTAGGCTCTTTGTTATCTTCCTCTTGACAATTCGCTTGAAGTGATCATATGCTTTTCCAAGCTCTAAAATACGTGCTCTAATGATTTTCATGTCTTCACTGTTTTGCAGCTGATCTGAGTTCTCACGCTGATTGGGTTTATCATCCTAGGTGGGGATGGTGCAATAGTAGGATACAAGTATGTGATTTTTATTTGTTACATAGTTTCTGGTGCTGTTGGAATTTATGCTGCCTTCAATTTTCAAAATAAAAGCGAAATAGCTACATTCATGGCTTGGTACTGGTACCGGTGCTGTTGGAATTTGTTTTGAACTGACTCTTTGTTCATGTCTTAGAAATGTTGCAGTGAAATCAAAAGTTTACTACTGCATTTCATTTATCCATCTAGAAAACGTGAGGTCTTTTCTTGTGTACTAGATGTTCCAAAAAGAATACCAAGGATATGCTGTTATTTCTTATTTTCTTCAATATTAAATGAAATCATTAATTACTAAACTATTTTAGCAACTAAGTGCTTATGTCAACTTGTATTTCAACTATACAATTATATACAATAATCCAATTAGTATTTTTTTAAACTTGCAGTAATAGTTTGGAGGAAATTACTATTAGAATGATAATATTCCAAAAACCATCTCTATTATTAGGGAAAAAAGATCACCTGTGGTCAGTCTAGAAAGAGATATTAAACTATACCAGTTATAAGTTCTACTTTCTATTTTGTCACCAACATAAAATCTTTGATCTTTTAAAAGCTCAATTAAAGGGAAAAAATATCTGAAAATCTTCATACCTTAATAGCAATTGACTTTAATTAGCAAGAAAAGATCACGTGAGAAGCAAATTTGTATCCTTCGATTTTGCTATATTAAATTACCATTAATGGAATTTCTTTAGTACTAAGGTATTCACGTATTAATAGTATGAAATGATGGGTGCAAAGTATGAAAAACTCAATTTGTGCACCTTTGCAGGAAATTAATTTTGAAGATGAAAAGTGATGATAAATGTTTCTTTTTTTAATTAAGTAACTTCTCATGTAAGCATATGGGATGGTACTTTGTGGATGATTCACTCCATGCAGGTTGAACTTTTCACTTGTGTGATGCATAGACCTATAATATAACACAAGAAAAGCCTATTCTTTACCATTTAAGAAAAATAATAATTAAATAACATGACAAATTTGGATAATAGTTTCATTTATCAATTTTGAAAGTATTATTAAAGGCAACCAACAAAGAAAGAAGTAATGATATTTTATATAGGACTTTAAGGCGAAAATATTAGGATACAAACACTGAATGACACAAACTAATACAGATAAGATCATTATTATAGATAAATGGGATGGATAATTGTAAATTGATTCTTCAAATTAAAGAGAAATGAGTATTTGGCATCAGTCTAAACGAGGACTGAGTATATAAACTATCATGCATTGCATTTTATAGGTAAATATATAAATTAAGGAATTGATGTGAATACACGAAATTTTGTTGGCTTGAAATTTAGCATCCCCTTCGAAAACAGCATAGAGAGAAACATCCAGAATATTTTGTAATTATATTAAAATATAGCTAAGTTAGAAATGAAATTACTCCTTGATATCACAACTAGGTCAGGTAATAATTATTTCCTCATCTAGAATTTTCTACTTGCAATCTAACAGATCCAATGTTCTAAATGAAATTGCTATGATTTTGATATCAAGCATAAATAATTATATTTGTGAAAATAGCTAACTGACAGGAAGTTTACCCTAGAGATGACAATTTACAAATAAAAGTGTTAAAATCTTTCAGTTCAAAATTTTGTCACATGCTGACATTTCCCTTCCTAAAATACTATAATTCTAATTTTTTTATGATGACTATTACATTCGAATTTCATTTTTAGGTTTATCCAATTTCTTTATCTGCAAAACATATGTGGATTGCTATTATTTGTAAGATGATATATACTTTCTTATACGTGACTTAATAATGCTTATGAGATTGAAAACCGCTCTTTTATAAAGGTTGGGGATGGAACATTGTGCTTATAGTCAAGGAACTTTTCACTCATGTACCAACCCTTATTTTCGGTGCTGATACAGTTGTAAATATATATAAGAAGAGAATACATGTTAGCAAGGTACTTTATTATGTGGCATCAAACATCTGCTGTCAATTATTGTTCTTCTTTAACTTTAATGATTAAGGTACCTCATTCATGTATTCCAATTTTTTTTTTCTTTTTTTTTTCTACGGATCTATATGTCAATAACAATCATAGTTAAATACTTATATGATGTGTGTGTGGGGGGGATCAGATTTGAATTTCCTTTTCATTTTATGTCAATATATCCAAAATTCAAGTCATATTCAGGCAGCCTATTAGCCCTCAAGTTAAAGTATGGGCTTATTGGGTCGGATACTTTACTTCCCCGCTTATCCTCTTTTCTTTTCTATTTTCTATTTGGGCTTGGCCCATCATTTTGTATCGGCTATTATATAAAGCCTAATGTTGTGTACAGTCATATTACATTCTTGTATCAAAAGACAAATTACATTTTCCGTTGCAATAACAAAAACTTTTGATTCTCTTCTAAAATCTAACTTGGTATCAGAGCAATTTCATGTGCTTAACAGCATCAATTGCTTGATCCTGAACGACTGTTTTTAAGAGATTATTGTCCATCAGCAATATATCATCCTTTGGACCCTCACATTCAAGGTTTTAACCTCTTCATTTGAGAGTTGTTGGCATCAATCAAGGAACTGTGCCTCGCCTAAAGTTTTTCAGACTGCAACAGTTCTTCCATTGATGCTTTGTGGTGAAAATTACCTGATTCATTCAAGAAACCGATCAAGAAATCAAAGAAACTGGTCCAGTTGGTTTAAGAGCCATCCAGCAAGACTTGTCAGTTTAACAATTCATCAAGATTGTTCATCATTCAAGTCTTAAAGGTATCTACTTAAATCAAAACATAGAAGTTCCTTTAAATTCTCAATCAAGGCTTCAGAAATCAGAGTATTTCTACCTTTCTTGTTTGATTTGCGACTGTATTCTCTATCATGGCTGGACCTGGTGATGAAACCAGTGCCAATGTATCCAGTGCAAGAACATCAACTTCTCAGAATCTACCTCCTTCTGATCCCATTCAAGATTTGATGAAAGCAGTCATCAAACCACAAAGTCAGCTTATTTCAATCCAACTTGATGAGTCTAACTATCTGTTATGGAAATTGCAGATAGAAACAGCAGTTAGAGGGTATGGCCTTGATGATTACATATATGGAACAAAAATCATTCCTCCAAAATTTGTTAGAGATAATGAGGATAAACTTGTTCAAAATCCAGAATTTCAATCTTACCAAAGACAAGATAGTCTCATTTGTGCATGGATGATGTCATCCATTGGTGCAAGCATTTTACCTCAGTTAATTGGTGTTAGAACTGCTAATGAAGTATGGTCTACAATTGAGAGGAATTTTTCTGCACAGTCTCTGCAATTATCTTGTCTATGGATCCTACACCAAGTCTACAATATGTGTATTCAACCTTATTAGCTCATGAAGGCAGAACTGATCATAAAAGAAATATGATTTCAGACATGTCTGTTAATTACACAACCTATGGAAGGGGTAAAAATCAAAGCAATGCTTCAAAAAATCAGAATCAGCCTAATTTTCAGAGAGGTGGTCAGTCAAATCGTGGCAGAGGCAGAGGTAGAAATAACAACAACAGACCTAGATGCCAAATTTGTGAAAAATTTGGTCACACTGCCAATAAATGCTATTTTAGGTATAATTCCAGTGTGAATCCAGGGCAGTCAAGCAATAATTCTAGTGTAAACTTGGTAAATGTGCAGAAGGATACCAACAAAAATCAATATGAAAATTCAAATATAGATTCTATTTCTACTGATGATGCTACAGATGATTGCTGGTACCCGGATTCAGGAGCTACTAATCATATTACCAACAACTTAAACAATCTCAATTTGGGGAACAAAGAATACAAAGGTATGCAAAATCTTGTAGTTGGTAATGGCAAGATTGCACATATAACACATACTGGAAATGCAAGTTTAAAAGGACCTAAGGAACTTATTTTAAAAAATTTGTTAAGGGTTCCTTCTATTAAAAAGAATCTATTGAGTGTTTCCCAATTTGCTAAGGATAACAATGTATTTTTTGAATTTTATCCTAATTCTTGCATTGTCAAAGACATTCTGACACAAGAAGTTATTTTGCAGGGTAATGAGATTAAAGGGTTATACAGATTCGATGTCACTAATTCTAGAAATCCTAAATGCTTAAATAAAGTGTGCTTATCTACTTCTGTAAATGATTCTGAATGTAACAAGCAGTTTGAATCGTGGCATTGCAAGTTAGGACATCCAAGTGTTAATTGTGAAACAAATTATGAAATGCAATAACTTGAATGTCAACAATATTTCTAATTCATATGTTTGTTCTTCTTGTCAATTGGGAAAATCTCATAAACTTGCATTTCCAAACTCACACACAATTTATTCTAATCCACTTGAATTAGTGGCAACTGATTTATGGGGACCAGCATCCACTAGTTCAGTATATGGATACAAGTATTATATTTCCTTTATTGATGCTTATTCCAGATTCACCTGGATTTACATGCTAAAATCTAAAACTGAAGCGAGTAATGTGGTAATGCAGTATATTAATAAAGTTGAAAATATAACTGGGCATCATGTTAAAACCTTTCAAACTGATGGTGGAAGAGAGTTCTTACCACTGAAATTATTTTTTGAAAAGAAAGGTATTAATCATAGGATTACTTGTCCATATACTTCAGAACAAAATGGTTTAATAGAAAGGAAACACAGGCATATTGTTGAAACAGGTTTGACTCTACTTTCTCAAGCTTCAATGCCCTTAAAATATTGGCCTGAAGCCTTTGAGACAAGTGTACATTTAATAAATTTATTACCCACTAAGGTACTAAATTTTAATTGTCCTCAGGAGATTTTATTTAAAGTTAAACCAGATTATCATCACTTGAAAATATTTGGATGTCAGTGTTTTCCTTGTCTAAGGCCATATAATGCTCATAAATTAGATTTCAGATCTAAATCCTGTACCTTTCTAGGTTATTGCAATAGACAAAAGGGATTTAAGTGTCTAGATAATGATGGTAGAATATACATTTCCAGACATGTAAAATTTAATGAGGAGAAATTCCCATTTAGTAATATTAATTGTAAGACAACTGAAAAAGTTGTTGAGCAAAGAGTGGTTATTCCTGATATACTTGAGGATGTTCAAGTGATGGTACCATCTACATTAGCTGCTAGAGACACCACCAGCAGCTCTCAACTCACAGTGCCTTTAGAGAGGCCAGGTCAAGAGCATGTCACTAATGACAACATTGAAGTTCAAGATCAGTCATTTCAAGAAACTACTGAAAGCAGCAGTCAATCATCTGCTAGAGAACAAGCTGAAAAAATCAGTCATGACAGAGGGAATAGAGATAATCTCAATCAGCATCCAAT
Organism: Allium sativum; assembly: GCA_030737875.1. Taxonomy (NCBI): domain Eukaryota; kingdom Viridiplantae; phylum Streptophyta; class Magnoliopsida; order Asparagales; family Amaryllidaceae; genus Allium; species Allium sativum. Next base: position 633,228,380 of record CM060919.1, read on the forward strand.
GTTAACTAGAGCAAAGTGTGGTATTTTTAAACCCAAAAATATTAATACTATTGTGTTTCAAGATGAACCAGTTTCCTTTCATGAAGCTAATCAATATGACAATTGGAAACAAGCTATGGCAGAAGAATATAATGCCTTAATTAGCAAAGGAACCTGGTCTCTGGTTGAAAAACCATAGAATAAAAATATAATTGGATGCAGATGGGTATATAAATTAAAGAAAAATTCTGATGGTTCAATTTCTAAATACAAGGCTAGGTTAGTTGCTAAAGGTTATTCACAACAGTGTGGTTTTGATTTTACTGAAACCTTTTCACCTGTTGTGAAACCCACATCAATTAGAATAATATTGTCAATAGCCTTGTTTAGGAATTGGAACATCAGACAACTTGATGTTAATAATGCCTTTCTTAATGGTGATTTACAGGAAGAGGTGTTCATGCAACAACCAGAAGGATTCTGTCAAGGCAATAATACAAATTTGGTGTGCAAGCTCAACAAAGCAATTTATGGGTTAAAGCAGGCACCTAGGGTGTGGTTTGACAAGCTGAAATCTACACTTGTCAACTATGGATACACATCTACCAAATCTGACAATTCTATTTTTACAAAATTTTCTGAAACTGATACAACATATATTCTAATTTATGTTGATGACTTTATTATTACAGGAAGCAATAAATCTGAGATTGACAATGTCACTAAAAGGTTGAATACAGAATTTTCTATCAAAGACCTTGGTGACTTAAGCTACTTCCTAGGTGTTGAAGTCAAAAGATCCAGTTCAGAAATCCATCTTGACCAAAGAAAATATATTGCTGAAATCCTTCAAAGAGCTAAAATGGACAATGCAAACCCTTTACCAACTCCTATGATCACTAACAGTCAACTTTCTAAAAACAAAGGAGAGGCATTTTCAGATGCAAGGTTCTATAGGAGTATAATTGGTGCATTACAATATGCTACCATTACAAGGCCTGATATTGCTTATTGTGTAAATAAAGCAAGTCAATTTATGCAAAATCCTTTAGATACTCATTGGGTTGCAGTTAAGAGAATTCTTAGATATCTGAAAGGAACACTGGATCATGGACTAGTTTTTAAAGCCAGCAATACTCTAAATATAAATGCATATGCAGATGCAGACTGGGGTGCAGACATTGATGACAGAAAATCAACTTCTGGTTATTGCATCTTTTTAGGCAAAAATCCAGTTTCATGGAGTGCTAGAAAGCAGAGTACTGTTTCTAGATCTAGTACAGAAGCTGAGTTCAGATGTGTTGCTAGTGCAGCAGCAGAAGTGTTGTGGATCGAATCCTTATTGAGTGAGCTTAAGGTTAAATCAGAAAAAAGAGCTGTAATATGGTGTGATAATGTGAGTGCTATCTCATTAACTTCTAATCCAGTTCTTCATTCAAAGACAAAGCATATAGAGATCGATTTATATTTTATCAGAGAGCAAGTGTTACAAGGAAAATTAAGGGTTGGATATATACCGTCACAGCATCAAAAAGCTGATGTACTTACTAAACCACTTTCCAGACCCAATTTCACGAGACTGAAGGAAGAACTATGCGTAGATGCTGCAGATTTGAGCAAGAGATCAACAAGGATGATTTATATTCCAGATTGAGGTTGTTTTCAGCTAAAGCTTTATCAGAATTGAAGATGTAATCTGCTCAAAATCATAAAATTCCTTTATCAATTCCTGATGTTCAAAGACTTAATTGACAGATAAAGTTTCAAGTTTTACCTGGTGTTCTGAGAGAGATGATGAAGAAAATTAGCTGATAATCTTCGCTCTCGAGCAATTTGAAGCCATCGTTATGTGTTTTCTCTGAGCCGCCGCCATTTTCTTATGTTTGGAAACCTAATTGGTATAATAACCGATTAGGGTTTCGGGGGGAGTTAAAGTATGGGCTTATTGGGCCGGATACTTTACTTCCCTGCTTATCCTCTTTTCTTTTCTATTTTCTGTTTGGGCTTGGCCCATCATTTTGTATCGGCTATTATATAAAGCCTAATGTTCTGTACAGTCATATTACATTCTTGTATCAAAAGACAAATTACATTTTCCGTTGCAATAACAAAAACTTTTGATTCTCTTCTAAAATCTAACTAAAGTAATATTCATTCAATAAAATAACTTGCATGCCAAAAGCAAGGGAATGTAAACAAGTATATTCAATCACTCTTAAGTCTTAATCCGCAGGACAAATCTCGACAAGTAGATTGTTTTCTTGCTATGATAGTACGGTTGATGATAGACAAACGTACCATTAAATTGGTATAATAGTAAATATAGTACCGTGATTGGAAACAAACGATCCCACATGTTAGATGGGCCGGCGTCGCCAAGAAAAAAACATGTTAATTGGTATTTTTAGGTACACCTACACAGTAACACATGCTTGCAAACAAACGACGAAGAAGTGGCAGCTGTAGCACTTCTAGGCTGGTAGTTATAATTGCTTGCTGAGGTCCCTGCTGATGTGATTTAAAGTTAAAACTAGTTTGTTGTTTCAATAACGAGTCTTAAAAATTTCCTGCTTTGGTAATGTTTTACAGGTTACTAGGTCACCTTCCCAGTACAGGTAGTGTGTGAATATAAGTTATGCAAGTGACCATTATGCAAATATTTAGGCATCTACAAATTCAGTCCACAACAAGACAAACTAAACTTTTGAGTAAGAGATTCATGTTGTTTGTAAAGAGCCTTACACAAAAGAGATACTGAGGTTTTACTTTCTGAATTATTCATGTTGTATGTAAACGAAACAGCATGTTCAGAATGATTAATAAATTGGTATTGGATAAACTATCATGATTTACTTTTTGAAATTACTGGTGATAATTCAAACGGTTTGATAAGAAGCTGTCAAATATTATCTCACGCTAATTTCATATCTGCTATTCGATGTCATTTGCACTAAAATTATGATTTAGAATAGTAGATTTGGAATCTGGTTTGAGACGATTTACAGTGTTTTTCATTAGTCGTTTGAAGCTATTGGTAGTGGTAACACTCATACCTGTGTTTAGAGATAGGATTGAGGATTGAAGAGAAAGACCCTATCAGTTATGTTAATAAATTACGGCATTAAAGATCTCTCGCTATACTCAAATGGAAATAACTCAAACGAGGAACTGCTCATGTACGAAAACCTTTAAGCAACAGAGAACACGAGTGTTAACCGCTTTTCAACCTTACAGTGAAACAGAGAAAGTGGGTGTTTAGCGTGCAAAAACCATGGAGCAACTTGATTACATGAGTTAAAATGCAAGATGGATCACGCTTGTAGGCTTAGGAATAGACAACCTCATCATGAGTCCAACTTTAGTTTATTTCCAATTTTTAATTTTAGTCCTATGTACTTTATGTTTATTTTAGTTGTATTAGGATTAGTATGCTAACTTTGTTATGTACTATTCTGAATGTTAATAAAAACGTACACACACACACACAAATATATATATATATATACACACACACACACATATATACATACACACACACATACACGTGCACATACAAGGGGATAGTTGGCTGAATACATTTTGAAAACATAAAATTGGGTTGTATGTGTGAACACACTTTGAAAACAAAATCATTGCTTAATTCGACGCATCAATACTTGTTAATAACATTCACCGGTGGTTGTTTCTAATCATTTGTATAGTAATACCATTCATATATTATGTACATACAAGGGGATAGTTGGCTGAATACACTTTGAAAACATAAAATTGGGTTGTATGTCTGAACACACTTCGAAAACAAAATCATTGCTTAATTCGAACAAATAAATTTAAATTTTCATTTAAATTATTTATATAAATACTATGACTAAAATGTCAAATATATTAATAGACCATATTAAATTTTTGTTTTCTTTGCATCATTCTAATGTTTTTAGGAATATTGAAATCATGTAGTTTCTTCTACCACAAATAAGAAGACCAATCTCATACGCCTTGGGTAATATTAATGAAACATATATGAGCCCAAAATTAATTCAGTTAATTGACCTTGAATAATAAATTGGAGTAGAGTTCTTATATTTCTACGGCTATAAGGTTTATGTTGGTGGAGTCAATAATAAATCTTGGATGAATGACTTTGAAATGTGCAATATAAATAAGTGACAATTTAAATTAAACTTGGTATGTTGCATATCTTTATTAATAATTTGAGTAGAGTTCCAATGAGTCGATCAGTCGATCGGTTAGTCGTAGTTTAACAAGTCAGATTCCAACTTTGTCTCATTGTGGTATTTAGTGTAAAATTGTGTTTATTATGATGTCAATTCTTATATATATATATATATATATATATATATATGTTGTGGCTTGTGTATAGAATGCTAGTTATGTTTGATGCTGTTAAGATTTGGTGTTGTTGGCTTAAAAAAACACTTTTTGTTCTTTTTTCTAACAGTAGACATGTTCGTATGCAACAGATTTCAGATCACTGCAGTGAACTTGCACCAAAAAGATAAATGTCATAAAGATTTCGTTGTCTTCGACTGGTGTACTCCCGTAGGATATGCAATTTTTGGTGGATAACTTGTGCTTGTACCAAGTTGCTTTGTAACGGTCAAGTATGTATTAATGCGCGAAATGTTTTCTAAAACTTATTATTTGTAATACTGAAAATTTGAGTATTTTAGTAAATTAGTTTGCAAATAACTGTTATATCTAATTTGTTTATGGAGTATTGCTATAATTAGTGTATTGTTCATTTCAGTTGCAAAAGATGTCTATTTTTTTTTCAAAACGCAAGTGTCAATCACAATGGTGCATAACAGTTGTAGTAGATATTATTACAACGGTGCATAACTGTTGTAATAAAGTTTTTTACAACGATGGAAAACAGTTGTAAAATTTACATATTACAACAGTGTCGCAACGGTGCAGAAAAGTTGTAAAATATTTTAGTCTATTACAACTTCTTAATATACGACGGTTGCTCCACCGTTGTAAAATGTATTTTACAACGGTTTTCCACCGTTGTAATATGGTGTTTTTGTTGTAATGTAAGTATTTTTGTTTGAGCCCATATATAACAAAGCTTGATCACTTATGTAACAAAATATCAATTTATGGTATTTTTCAGCTATTTCCTATTGCGTTTATATATTGTTAAGAAAATGAGTTATCCATTCTTTTGCTATCTTCTTTATTCCTGTAACAAATAATGTACATGAGTTAAATTTTGTTTTAATTTATGCTAAATACTTAATGTTAGGAGCACAAAATAACAATCATTTCGTCAATGCGAAACTTATGGGGTTGTTTTTACCTTAAAAAAAACTTACGGGATCTAAATAGCATGCTTAGAACAGATTTGCTATAAATAATCAAATATGTATATTTTGAACAACACTTAATAATATAGTAGTCAACTTCAAGTAAGCGATGAAACCATATGTTAATTGTCATATACTTCATTACCCCCGGATGATGTTTGCTAAACTGAAAAACAGACTAAATAATGGGCATGATTTATTATGAGGAAATTTCAAAAAATAGTTTTTTGTATGAGATTACATGTTAGAGTGAATATGTTCTATTATTTATTGGTCATGTGATCTTATAATAATGTAACATCCCGTATTTTTACGGTTAAATAATTAATTTATTTAGTTATTTAAATAATGGTTTAGAAATTTAGATGGTTGTTCAATTAAATAATATTGAATATTTAATTAAATAATAGAATAATATAATTATTTCTGAAATAGTGAAATTCGCAATATTGTGTGAATTGGATTATTTATAAGATATAATTCAGTTTAGAATTGAATTATAATAACGAATATATTTAAATAACGACGGTTGAACATATAAATTATATTATAATTATAATCAAGCTTGAAATGACGCGGCAGTTCGTAATTTGCACTACTACAAAACTGACCTGTTGCTTCTGTTGTCCAACCCCTGTTGCTTCTGTTCAACAACCGAAGCAACTGCAGCCGAAGCAATAAACCAAAAGTTGTTGCTTCGGCTGGGTAACAGAAGCAAAAAAAAACCTTTTTTGCTTCGGTTTCTTACCCCCTGTTGCTTCGGTTCAACATCAGAAGCAAATGAAGAAGACACAAATAGATCCTAATTTGTTGCTTCTGGTACACAACCAAAGCAAAAAAAAATGCCCTTTTTGCTTCCGTTCCTAGCCGTCGAAGCAAAAAAGGGGTAATAGAACCTTATTTGTTGTCTCTGTTGTACTTACATCAGAAGCAAAAAACTACATTTAACAAAAATAAATATAGCCTCTTGCAAATCACAATAATTCTCAAACAAGCAATTGATATATATTACAAATAATTATCTCTTGCAATTATGTAATCGAACTATATAACAACATAAATTAGACAACTGAATGTTTTAGTTTCCTTGATATTATAATCCATACACTTAAGAGCATCAACATAACAAAAAACAAAATATTTAGTAATACTGTTGATAATCTGATCTTAACACAAGAAAACGCCAAGTACAAATTTAGAACTACAACTTACTAATTATAAAATCATAGTTTTAAGATGGAGTGCGGTATTTACGAAATGCAGCTCTTACTAAAATGCGAACTTTCAAAAACAAACTAAGCTTCAGTGAATATATTTTCTCGTCGGTTTCTTCAAACATGCTTCTATCTGATTGTTGGCTACAATTTGACATAGTGCAGTACCTGGACAGCAAAGCAAAATAAATTTTTAGTGCTGATTTAATGCCACTCTAAAAAAAATCACTTCAGACAAACTGCGTCTAAACCGAAACCCTCTCAACCTGTAACGTCACTGCAATCAAATACCTTTTTAACTCATCATCCATATCACTAAAAAAAAAAAAAAAAAAAAAAACAGCGATTGGGGATGAGGATAAGTAGGAAAAGTTCCATTTCCATTTGTTGATAGTAAATGCCGTATTAAACAGAGAAGTTCAAGCTATCTGCAACATCAAACTCTTGCTGTATGAATTCATTCTTTGTCTTTAAATTAAGATGTGAAAATTTAAAGTAATCTAAAACAGGAACAAGGCTTACCCCATCCACATGAGCTTCAGCAGAGAATGAGTGATAGTAAAAGTGCAGACATAATTCCTAGTGCATACTACAACCATTGCAGCTTTCACAGTTAGATTGATCAATACTATTATGCATGAACGTGGATTTATAAGCCCTTATACTGGTTAATGCATGATTCTGATCACATAAGGTTTGAGTTCTATTAAAAACTCTAGAATTCCTTCCTTGCCAAATACACCTAACAGTGGTAATTAATCTAGAAATATCTTAAATCCAAAGTATTACTCACAAGGGACTTGATTGATGGTTTGTTTTGAAATATGTAATTGGTATGTCACTAAAAATAGTATCGGTGGCTTGTTTCGAAATTTGAAGCACTTGCTATGTTAAGCATTTAGCACTGCTTCCATATAAAACAGCTAACCATAGATACTTGATTTTAGTCTTTTCTACTGACATCTTACAAAATATTTGATTCATGATAGTAATCTAGATCGGTGTATTGTAATCAGTGCTAAACTAATATTCACATAAATTTGTCACCATCAAAGCAATGGTTATGGTATCCAGCTTGAGATAATATAAATATAATAACCGTAAGTAGATAGAAACTTAATGTTTAAATGATTTACCATATAGTTCATAGAAAATAGAACTAAACTAGGGATGGTTTCATTTAAGAAAAATAGATACCATTAGACCTCAAAGTCAAACATCTGGCAGGAAACCTTTATGAGTATAATTAGTTCAAATCATTGTCAACTATGTTTGTATACTCATAATTTGTGTAGGGAGTAAGACAAAAATTAAGATTGGGTTAGGTCGATAAGAAACCATAAGGAAAAAAAAAAGTGAGAAACCTTTTGTTGGCAACCACTAAGAAGACACGTTTCAGTCTGAAAGCAATTAAAAAATATATGAAAATTTACCTTCTTGGCCAAAGTGCATGCCCTCTCTGGTGAGTTAAGAATCTCATATTAAAAGACAGAAGTTGAGTGCCAATCTTAAACTGGGCACACTATTCACAATGCAATAACTGCATGTTACTAAATGCATGGATATTACATTTGTCTCAAAGAAATTCACTATGTACTAATTTTGTTTATTACTCGTAATGACCATTCAGTAGCATCGACTATATTTCTAATTTATAATACAGTTAATCAACACAGCATGCCAGTTATTAAAAAAGAAAGAAAGGAGGAGACGAAGAAAGAAATCTTCAAAACCTGGCAGGTGTGGCAATATTCATCAGAGCTTGGATGACTTGACATCAACGGAAACATGAGTCTTCAGAACCTGTCTTGGCTCCACCAGTTCCAGATAGTGAGACTTCTGCCCAAACAAGGCATGCGAATTAATATCATTTATTACGGTTATTATATTAAAGAATTTTTTTGTCGAAAATTAAAAAAATTGGAATTTGCCTGAATTTCACACTTGTTAATAATCATAAATCATGGACTGAAGTGCTACAAACATTCAGAATTTTATAAATTGTTGTCCATAGGTGCATGGGCTTCTTTCAACATTTTTTTATAACAGACCCATATTCAGTGAACCAGAAGTTGCTCCAGCTAACGTACCGTCTATTTCCCAAGGAATGAGAATGTAATTGCACGCATAATTTCTGTAAATGTATGGTTAAGCATGTTAGGTAATGTGCAACATATGTGTGATTTGAAAATAGCCCCACAGCCGCAGCGTACGAAAACTATGTTAAAAAAAATGATTGTCAGCATCCATGCAGATGGAGTAATATAATTGGAAAAATAACATTTGTGTAACGAAACCCAGCAGCTTTCGAATGTATAATTTGGAAAGAAGAGCAGTAAAAAAATGGTGCAGCCATGCATCCCTTTATGTTTAATGCACCTGACACATTTTATTTAGTTTGTACATGTTCATGAAATACACAATTCCAGATCCATGTTATGTAGAACTGAATAATATGAGATGTCACTAATCATGGGCGGTGAGTTAAATGTTTAGGCATCAATACTTTTGCAAGTGTAAACAAAACTAAATATGGAATAGAGAAAATAATGTTGTTTCCATAAATCAGGAAGAAGAAGAAAAACCATAAAATAAGGGAATACTTATTTATTATGGCAACAAATAAAGATAAGACATCAAACTCCCTTGCATTAGGTCAATTTATGGTATAATAACCAAGCACAAGATCCATCATAGGTGGTAAAAACTGTTTGCCTATATGTGGTTCTATAGTCTAGTGCTTAGTTGGATGGGATGCTTGTGTTGGTCAATTCTAACCTCTCATATAGTTTCATATATTATAAAACTGATCAATGTATAAGCAGGAGGGAAAAACAGATCCTACATATTCTGTACTATTTTGGCATTGTTTTATGCCTACAGTAGGAAAGACACCAAGGTCAAAATATAATGGGATAGATCAACGGACGTAGACATATAGCAGATCGGAACATGTCATATGCAACCTAGCATGATATCTTCTGTCATATAGAATTTTATGAATCGATGTAAAAATGGACATGTCACATGGATTTACGATTTAGGTAGAAGGATGACATTTTAAAACTACCAACTTCTAGGAATCCCATGCTGAACAGGTAACAATAATAAACATTATATTAATGGTTAATCCTATATTTTATCGATATTTATGTGTGTAGAGTAAACATTAGAAATGGCTAACAGGAAACATCTATTTAATTTAAGCAATACCTCAAATGGAACCAAAAAAGTTGCACGTCTTAAGATACGATCTTCTTCAGTCTAAGATTCTCTGATAGAGATTATAAAGATATTCGCAAAATTAAGACTCAAGGAGAGAAACTATTGTCATCAGTAAAAAAATTAACTGAAAACAATATGCAATTATTGAATCAATCAAAAATTTGAAAGGTAACGAAATCACCTCTAGGCTCCAACTGAGGGTAAACATTAGAACTGGTAAGGAAAAAAATCTCATATGCATAATTTGTGATATGAATAATCATATGTCTTTGAGCATATTAAAAGGTCCTCTTAAATATGAGAACGATAAATATAGTAATTCAGTCTCAGGAGAGAATTAAACTAAAACTCCAAGAGCATGTAAGATTGTGTCCACATAAAAATATCGCGGTTACGAATTATACTCTTAATTAAAAAATAAAAATAAAAATTAATATATGTGGCAATACCCAAATTCTATGCTGGAATTCGGACATTTGCAGTTGCACGTAAATCTAAGAAATCCATTATCATTATATAGGTACATTTAATTTTGACAAGGAACATAAAATATGCAGGGGAGAGATATGCACCTGCATCCTTTGAGAACCTTCATTTGTCATGTATCCAAAAAGTGAAGAGAAAATATGCAGGGGAGAGATATGCACCTGCATCCATTGAGAACCTCCATTATCATATCTCTCATGAATGATCATATCTAACCCATATTTTATTGTGCATATGTATTTATACAAATAATTAATTAAAGTAATGAGATTTGTATTCAAAATAACATAAAAACATAATATGTTGAGCTAAAGGTTGTCCTGGAATTACCATATGAAGTTGTAAAGCATTACAAGCATGTTATATTGGGTGCAAAATTAAACGGCTAGCAAGGTAGAATTCCGAGTAGGCATAAGAAAGAGTGCAGGTATGAGTAGAACTACATAAATTTGGCCATATCCTACTAGAAGATCAATCTAAGATGATACGCGGAAGGTGGATGCCCAATGTTGACTGTACACTGAGTGGGACACAAATAAGCATGGTAAAGCATGACATGTATGTTAAAGGAGATGTGTTGCATGAGAGGAGGAGTTGCATACTGGTTAGGTTACACCATGGTGATGTTGAGGTACAACAGCTGCTATTGCAGTGTCATGAGGCAAACTTGAGACTGAATTGCAACCTGATCAAGACGAGGTGGGAATATGATGCAAAAGAGCCACAGACTAAGAATGCCTGTGTATGTTGAGACAAATATGGAGGCGAGCTTGCTGTAGATTAATAATCTCAATTTGGTAGACTCGGAGATATGATGCAAAGGAGCTACACGGAGGAGTGCTTGACAAGAGTGAGGGTATGCATGGTGAATATAAGGAGACATGCTTATGTTGCTGCTATGAATACCGCAAATCCAATAATATAAGGAGACATGCTTATGTTGCTGCTGTAAACACCGCAAAAATATTGCAGTTACAAATTATACTTTTAATTAAAAAATAAAAATCTAAATTAATATAGGTGGCAATACCCAAATTCTATGCTGGAATTCGGACATTTGCAGTTGCACGTAAATCCAAGAAATCCATTATCATTATACAGGTACATTTAATTTAGACAAGGAACAAAAAATATGCAGGGGAGAGATATGCACCTACGTCCTTTGAGAACCTCCATTTGTCATGTATCCAAAAATAAAGAGAAAATATGCATATGTATTTAATGAAAATATGCAGGGGAGAGATACGATCATTCATGAGTATAACAAATCATACAATGGGCAATACCATCAAGTTTGGGGGTATGACACAATGTGTTTAATGCCCAACAAAAGTGAAGTACCATTTAAAAAGCTAAAAAGCTCACCATCTACAGAATTACGGTCAGTATTATTTTACCTTCTGGTGCACTCTTGGCAGCCACAGACAAGCGTTTAGCACAGGTAGGTGAAGAAGCTTTTGCCTTAGGTTCTGATGGCCCATCTCCCAATCCTTTAACCTACCAATTTCGAGAATAACTAATAAAGTTGCAAAAAATAAGGAATAATCATAACTCTGTTTTGTATGGTGGAAGCTTGAGAAAACATATCAAATACTTTTTATATACTGACAAATCATACTGTTATGAGTTATTAATGAAATAGTTCTCGCTTTTTCCAAAATGTAATCTAGAATGACTTGACATTCAAAGCTGAATTTCTACTATCGTCTGTTATGCAATAATATTGAGGACCATTTTAGAAAAGTCAACCCAAAAAAGGGAAGGGAAGTAACCCCAACGTAGGTGCAGTAACTTTTTATTGGCCATGTATCTAAAGATTTTCAATTATACTTATTGGATATGTATAGTATCCAAGCTAAAAAGATTAATGGTACAAAAAAGGTAAGGGAACAAACTAAGCAATAGTTCTATATCTACACCTAATTGGCATATGTTTAAAACATTCATTGCACTCTTCTAAGACTTAAACATCGATACAGTTGGGATATGAATCTGCAAAAAAATTAAGAGCAAATAAACCTTAATTAACTTATGTAAAGTTAACTGATATAACGGTCACTGTTTCAGAAATACAGTAATTACTATATGAAGTAAGAGGATATATAGTAACTAAAGAAACAACGGCGTAAAGGACTTTATCAAATCCATTTTGAACCCCGCTAACAATTCAAAATTAGGTGGTCAGAGGTAGGAGTAAGTTATGATAAGACGATTACAATAATAACTAATAATTGTTCATTATTAACAAAGGTAATATCTGAAGTGTTTAATTTGTAATATAGAGAAAGATTAGAAAGATGACCAGGGAGATGATGCAGTCATGAAGACCACCGCTTCCAACTTCAGCGTCTGACAGTATGATGGTAAAATACAACATTTATTCAGTTGAGAAAACATATCAAACTCAGTTGCAAACTTTTACAACTAAAGAAAACTAAAGAAAAGATGGGCAAATACAGCATTTATTCAACTATTCGAACTTTTACAACTTTTGGAGAATAGAGTTATAAATAATAATAGAGATAGGTTTAGTTGGTAGATATAATACCGTTAAAATTTTGAGACTTGAAAATTAAAATTTTAATACTGTTAAATAATTATAGCATTTATTCAGCTATTATCAAACTGTCAAAATTTTATATACTGTTAAAAATTACAATATACTGTTAAAATACTGTTAGTATTTTATTATAAAATAATGTTAATGTACTGTAAAATATCGTTAGTATATTATAAATACAGTTAATATACCTTTTCATTTAACAGTACATTATAAAAAAATTAACAGTATGTTATGTCATAAATTTTTAACAGTATTCTATAAATTTTATAATATATTGTTAATATACTCAAAAATTTTAGTGTTAAACTCTACACATGAAAACCATGCTTAGGTTTAAGACTTGAAAGCTATTGTTTTAAACTCTACATACAAAAACTATGCTTAGGCTTAATGCACAAAAAATCAGTAAACATGGATGGTTCGAATAGCTGAATAAAGTTGCAAAACTGAGTTTGCAAAATAAAGAAAAGGCAATTCAGCATGCAACCTTATGCCAACTCAACATAGCATTGGCAGTATGACCTAGTTGCAAACTGAGTTTGCTACTATACTTTAAATTAGATCAAATAACTTTTCGTGTAGATCCCATGCATTGAAACAGAACCCATGTATGACCCAGATTGTAATTGCAACTGAGTTTGCAACCGAGTATAACACATATTGTAATTGCAGATCCCATGTATTGATACATATTTATAAATGGATCAACATCTATGAATCCTAGTTTCCATAACAGTAAGGTATTCATTAATAAATTAGTCAATTAGTGCCTTTTGTGTAGATTGCAGTCCCAAAAGCATTAAATTAAAAACCAGAGGCAACGCCATAAAAGAAAACACTCCATATATTATGCATTCAAGATGCTGAAACACAGCTGTAACTGTACATTCAAAATGGCCGTTGTTGTAATAGATTAGGATCAAAAATTGTCAATGATATGAAAAACTTTAAGGAAAACTTCTGGAATCTGAGATTTGTTGTGATTCAAATATAAACTTGAAACCGTCTCATGATTCTCGGAAATTTTGTCATGTCAATTTGATTCGTTGTGATTAAAAAATAAAAACTTCGCTGTCAAATTCAAGCCAATAATATGAGATTTGTTCATGCAAAATTTTAAGGATTTGCTGTGAAATTCCAGGAGCCTGAACAATTGGGATATCCCATATTCTGACATCAACGTTGGTTTCAAATCCGTATATATTTTCTTCAAATGGTACCATGAAATCCATGTACCAAGTAGCAGTGTAAAAACACAGGAACTAGACGATGACTATGTTGTGCCTCCCATAATCACACTCGCCCAGAAGTATAGACAACCAAAATGTGTAGGCTATAAACAAATTCACCAACTTAAATTTAAAATTAGATCTAGGAAATCTCACCCAAATTAGTTTGTAGTACCAAGCAAATTATCTCCATTGCAAAACTAATTCCAAATCTGGAGTGCTTCATCATCTATTTTTGTGTAGATCCTAACATGGAATATTGGTGGTCTTAGATTCGAAATAACGGTTTTTTTAAATTTATCAGAAGAGTCGGGAAAACAGGTTCAAAATGTAGAACGTAAATACATTGGTTAATACCTGAAGCAATCCAAACTAGCGAAGCAGTATATCAGACATATCCATATGAGCGCATAAGAAGATGTCGATTAAATTAGCAAAAATTCCCATGATTAAAGCCAGGCAATCCAATTTAGGGAAGATGTCGATTGGAAAATTCAGCCGATGTCGATGAAGAGTGGATGTCGATTTCATCTCTATGAATTTCACTTTTTCTTGGTTTCGTTTCTGCGAATTTATTCTTTTTTCTCTCTCTTCATCGTTTTGGTTTCCGTGAATCTTGGCAAAGGTAGCGAGATGCTGGTTTGGTCGGGGTAATTGGGCATATGCGATCCAATATCATTTGCTCCTCGTAGTCAGCCAACTCGTACAAATAAAATGTATTAGCTTCCGTTGTTCAGTGATCCGGAGCAAAAAATGAATTGGCTTCCTATTTGTTGCTTCCGTTTCTACAATAACAGAAGCAAATTTCTATATGGAGATTTTTTACTGTCTTCCCTGTACTAATTGCTTCTGTTGTAATGATAGATCAGAAGCAAATAATATTATTTGCTTCTGTTGCAAGCACAACAGAAGCAAATGAGGCGAAGCAAAAAACGTTTTTTTTACTAGTGCTGGCGATTCGAACTTTAAACGAATATACAGAATCCGTTTTAAGTCGGATTTCTGTGAAATAAGAAACGTTCGAATCTGTTGAATGATATTTTTCTAATGGAAGAGAAAAATCGAGATTTCGTCAAGCAGATTGTGAGTTATGACCAAATCAAATTTTCAAATAGTCGCTATGAAATCATTTATAAGCCGTAACGGTTATTTAATTTTAATTAAATATCGGTTTCAAATTTGGACAAGATATTTGAGACGTAGTTATAATTTAATTTTTTAGAATTTTATTGTAATTTTTAATTTGGAAAATAAACAATTTTATTTGAAGTGTTATACACCCTATATCGGCATTTTGGGGTTTCACAGAATAAGCCAGCTTGTCTATATTGTTATATTTTTGGGATCGTGGCACATCACTGAGGATGATCGTATTTTTGTTTTTGTCCGTAACTGTTGGGTTAATTTTCTTTTATTTGAGCACATATGTTAAATATACATTACTATTATAATTAGGTATAAACTAAATGATATTTACAATTTAATGAGGGGCTAAATTGTAAATATAAAATAACTGATTTTATCGGTTAATAATAAAAAGGCGTTGGGTCCCCGAGAATACGTATGCTTCTCATTTTCTTTCCTTCCCGTCAGAAAGAAACATCAGAAAACAGAACAAATGATATTCTTGGAAGATCTCAACTTCATTCAAATTGGAACAATGGATTCCGGTACGCTTCCGCAATCTTCGTTTATTTGTAATTTTAATTTCTCTTGAATTGATTAGGGTTAGGACTGAATTGAAATTCTTCTACAATTGGTATCAGAGCAACCCTAAATTAATTCACGAGGATTTGCCGGTTGATCATATAAACCTGTGTTTACAAATCGATGTGATTTTGGGACTTGAAAATGAAGTTTAACGTCCTACATCTTCCAATAGATGTAAAGACCATGGACTAAATATGGTCGTCTGGTTATAGATGTAAAGACCATGGACTAAACTATGGATACCTGAAACTGAAATGGACTGAATTGAATAATCCTAGATAAGTAAGCTTTGTTTGCCAGTTTTGTAACAACCCGGAAAATCTGAACCAATTAAAATTTTTTATTTTGGCAATTTTAATGAATTTTTAATATTTAAAATGAATTATTTTAAATAATAACGGCGAGAATTTTTTTGAATAGAATTAGAACGTATATATTTATTTGAATCGTCGTTAGAATATAAATAATGATTTTTAAATATAAAAAGAATTGAAATTGGCGCGGTAGTTTAAAAATTCGATTTCAAATTTCAAATGAATGTACAGGATTCAAAATAAACCTGATTTTAGCGAAACCAAAAATATTAGAATCTATTTGAAAATATCTTTCCAATGAATCCGAAAAATCAAAATTTCATAGCGGGGATAAAAAGTTATTCCCAGTTGAAAAATCAGAATAGTCGCTATGGAATTTTGGCCCTTAAAAATAGCCATTTTGCAAACGACCTCCGTTTTCGATGAAACCACTTTTGTTGGATCCGGGATGTCAAATTATTGCTAGATTCCAAAATTCATAATTTTTCGAATCAATACTTGAGCGCGGCGAAGTAAAACGTGTTTTGACAGTTTTAGTCAATTTGGATCGACCAGAAAATGGTCATTTTTCAAATGGTCTCCAAATTTGACGAAACTAGTTTTTTAGAACCATATCGTCGATACGAATCTAGAAAATATTTTTTGGGAATTTTTAGAGTTCATATGTGACCCCAGTAAATTGAAATGTACGTTTAAAATTCAATATAAGGATTTAAATGAAAATTGATCGAAACGATGGAATTGGCTTACAAAACATATCCCATTGTGTTCGGAATGGGGGTAATTAGTTAGAGGCGATAGTCGTTGGGTTCGATTTGCGATTCGAACCAAAAAGTTACTTTTAGGAAATATATTAAATAAAATATATATTATATTATATAAAGTCAACTCTATTCTCTCCTTCCCCTTTTCAGTTCAAATCAGATCGAGGTTTAGAAAATAAATAAAAAAAGGGGAAAAGGGGGGAGACGATGTCGCGCCCCACCTCCAGGCGGAGCACCGCCGTCGCGCCCCCGGCGAAGCCTCCGCCCCTATATTTAAACAAAAACATTTAAATTTTCATATAAATTTAAATTTTCATATTAATTTATGTATCCGTAGGGAATAACTGGTGAGAACATTTATTTAAATTTATTTTAAAATTGCTAGTAATTGATTAGTTAATGTTTATCAAATTCATATTGATAGTTGCTATAGTTGTGATGATTTGAATGGAAGTTTGTGTAAGTTTAAAACACTAAGCATTATTTAACGTAACGCTCACGCACAAATTTGATGGTTGTTTAAATTTTGCAATGTTGATGGATGCTCTAGTGTTCATATGGATTGATTGTGTTGTATCACACATCATAGTTGTGGAGTTATATGGGTAGTCGATGTTAAATCTCATTCTTATGTGAATAACAAAAAAAGGAAAATATAAAATTTTGAAGTTAATCTTTCATTTAGATTTTGAAATAAGTTTAAATTCTAAGCCATGAATAATTAAATGATTTCTTGAAAGACGAAATGATTTTGAAGTTTGGTTTTGGATGATTTTCCAAATTTAAGTTTTGATTTCGAGTTCCATTAGTTCCATTATTATTTTTATGACCATTTATAAGCTTGAAATCAATTAAACAAGTTTTGAAACTTATATAAAGGAAAATTTGATTTTGATTGCCAATTGGTTTATATAAACATTTGTTCCATAAGCTTTGAAATTAAATTAGGAAAAGACTTGAGTCGCATAACTAAACTTGGTACCATTATTTAAAAAGAAAGATCATTTGTGAGTTGTAAACAATAAAACAAATTTGGTAATATTATATTAAGGTTCCAATAAAATTGAAATTACGATTGTTAATCAACATATGGAACTTTAATTATGAATCTAGAAGGGAATGGGCAATTTATGCTCTTGGATGACAGAGAGGATAGTGTCTAAAGCTTGGGTTTAGATAATACAGTTTCCTGCTCTCCCTGGCTATCCCTAACTAATCCGACGAACGGGATGGTTATTTCAAAGTTGAATTTGGAATTTAATTAAAACCCTTTTGAATTTAGAACAATTTTAGAATATTAACAAGCGTTATTCAAATGATTTGAGCAAAGGATTTGAACTTTGAATAAATTTGAACCTATTTGGTTTAAATGGCTATTTATAGCATTTTTGTAACGCTTTGACATTTTCTTGAAATGACTTGGTTTGAAATTTCCAAATCTGGAATTTTATTTACACCTTAAAAAGGATTTCTAAAAATATTGTGGAAGGTTTTAAAGTGATAAATATTTGTATAAAACTTTATATCCAAATTTAGATTTGGTAACAATGAATGAAGAAATTTGAATATAGGATTTGTAAAGAAAAGTAAGGCGGTGATGAGTTTTGTGAAATCCGAAATGAATCCAACTTTATCCTAAGATGAATTGACAAACATTAGGAAGGAGATTTGAATTGAAACCGGTATAGTCCATAGCTTTGTTTTTAAGTACACTTATTATTTGGAAAGTCCGGGATTAGATTTAAGTCCGAAAACCATTCCAAGTAATAATACGACGCTATAAAGCAAATTCAAAACTTGGAAATAACAAATGAAGACCGAGGATCTTTGGATTATTTAGATTGATTTCTGATGTCTCATATCGGGTTGTACACCTAATACGAGGTTATAAGTGGCATGAGGTCTGAATATATTTGATGATTTTCGGATTTTGTTCCATTCGGACCCTGAATGAACTTGTATGGATTATGTGTCTAACATTGTAATTGACCGCGTAGAACTAATTTTCGTTAATATATATTCGAATTTGTGGCAATTAATTATTCTCGTCACTAAGTTTTACGTGCTTAGAGGTTATGTATGGATTGAAATCAGTGATATGTTGTGAATTGACAATGTGGCATACTCAAGTTATATAATGAGCTAGTGACGATGTAATAACCCGGAAAATCTGGGCCAGTTTAAAATTTTTATTTTTGCAATTTTAGCGAATTTTGAATATTTAAAATAGATTATTTTAAATAATATCGACGAGAAAATTTATTTTGAATATAATTCGAACGTATATATTATATACGTCGTCGTTAGAATATAAATATTTATATATAATTATAAATAGAATGGAAAATGGCGCGGTAGTTCGATAATTCGATTTCAAATTTCAATTGAATGTACCGGGTGCAAAACAATCCGGAGTTTAGTGAAACCAAAAATAATGGGATCTAATTGATGATATCTTTCCAACGAATCCGAGAAATCAAGATTTCATAGCGGGGATCAAAAGATATGTCCAGTTGAAAATTCTGAATAGTCGCTATGGAATTCAGGCCCTTAAAAATAGACATTTTGCAAATGACCTCGGATTTCGACGAAACCACTTTTGTTGGGTCCGTGATGTCGAATTATTGCTAGATTTCAAATTTCATAATTTTTCGAATCAATATGTGAGCGTGGCAAAGGAAAACGCGTTTGACCAGTTTCAGTTGGTTTTAATCGACTGGAAATTGGCCATTTTTCATACGGTCTCAGAATTCGACGAAACTAGTTTTGTTAGGACCGTGTCGTCAATACGAAGCTAGAAAATATTTTTCTGGAATTTTTAGAGTTAGTATGTGACCCCGGTAATTCGAAATGTACGTTTAAAATTCAGTATAGTGATTTAAATGTAAATTCAACGGAAACTGATCGAGACGAACAAATCAGCTTGCGATACATATCCCATTGTGTTCGGAATGGGGGTAAAACGCTATGGACGACAGGCGGTGGGCCTCGTTTCGAGGTCGTATGTGAAAGTCAACTTTTTGCCAAATTAAATAATTAAATAAAAAATAAATATCTCACCCCTTTAATGATTCTGGCCCCCCCTATAAACCTAATCGACATCAGAAGAAAAAGAAAAAAAAACCGCTCAAAACACCCCGTCGCCCCCAATCGTGGAACGCGCCGCCACGCCAGGAGTACCCCACCGCCGCTCGACCTCCACTTCCCATCCCTCACCTCCTCCTTCCCTTCCGCTTCCTTCTCCCCCTCTTCTGAAAAACCCGTGAACCTCCAAACCCGTCACCCCCCTCGTTAAAACCGCGCCGCCGCTGAGACCCAGAGCCGCCACCCACCTCCACCTCGCGTCAGCCCCCCCTCCGAACCTTCCAAGCCACCGTGACAGCTCCCCCCCCTGATGACCGACGTAGCCCCCCTGTAAGTCGTTTTTTTTAATTTATTTGTTTTATTTTTATTTTATATAAATAGAAAATTAAAACTGATTTTTTAGGAATTTTAAAACTGATTTAAAAAGAATTTTAAAACTGTTTTTAAAAAAAGAATTTGAAATAGAAAAGGTTTGAATTTTAAATGGAAAAAGATTAGAACTTTAAAAGGTGAAAAGATAGGATTTTTATTTGGTAAAAGATACGATCTTTATATTTTTAAAGTGATAAAAATATAGTTTTTATATTTTTAAAGAATTAAAAATATAGTCTTTACTATATAGCGATTATAAAAATATGATTTTTATATTTTTAAAGTATTAAAATTATGATTTTTATATTTTTAAAGTATTAAAAATATAATCTTTACCATATAGATGATGTAAAAATATGATTTTTGGTTAGGTAGAGAATTAAAAATATAATTTTTACATGATAGGAAGATTAAAAATATCATCTTTATATGTGTAGAAAAATAAAAATGAGATTTTTTATAAAGGTGAAATCTTTAAATTAGAAAAGGCGAAATCTTTAAATTAGAAAAGGTGAAATCTTTAAATTAGAAAAGGCGAACTATTTGAAAAGGGCGAAATCTTTATATAGAGAATAGCGTTATAAAAGTATAATCTTTATCTATATAACATCGTCGTAAAAATTCGATTTTTATATATTGAACATCATAGTAAAAATTCGATTTTTAAATATATGAAGTGATTATAAAAATATGACTTTTAAATGGAAAGTAAATAAATAAAAATGTGATTTTTATTTTAAAAACATCAAAATATAAAAATGTGATTTTTATATATATAGTGACTACGGGCAACGAAGATGACGAAGATGGGGTAACGAAGAAGATTTCTATAAAAGAAGAGTCAAGATGATTGGATGGCTATATGTGAGAATTTCTCACCTTTCAATTTCTTTTCTAATTATATATATATTAGGATGCAGACGGTGCTTAGTAGCACCCGACACAATCGTCCACAAACCATGGACTTGTTTGTTTGATTGCAAAAATTAGTTAGATTATTTGATTGAATTGAATTGTTTGGTGAATTGAAATGGATTTGATTGATGTGTGAATGGCGTGGGCCTTCACTAGACCGGGGATAAGGCTAGGCCTCGTCCCGTTTCTAGTATCGTGCCGTTATGCCGCCGAAATTTTCTAAAATATGTTAGAAAAAAATAAAACTATAATTTTTATTGAACAAATGAACTGAATAGAAATTCATATGTTGAAATAAAATATTTTATCGTTAAAAATATAGTTTTTAACGTGAATGAAAATAAAATAAAATATTCATTTACAAACCGGACGGTTTGTTTATGTACACCTATTTGAAGGACATTGATTGGGTCGATAAATTTTACACATCGCCCAACTGCACAAATAAAATATGTGTTTGATTGTTTGAAACCCCACACGGGTGTTGGGATGAAATATGAAGTTCACTCATCCTGATTGATTAAATATGTCGATCGATTGATTGACAGGTTGTTATAAGCGTTGGATATCTATATTTGACGCTTATACAGTGTAGTGTACTTTGGTTGATGGTTGATTATTTTTCTATGCTATTATATACATATGATGTATGAAAATCCATATAATTAATATTATATGGTAATTGATTGGGCCTCATTCCAATTTGAAAAATAAAGAATAATATAAAATAAAGGTTCATGTGTTGACTATACTCATCCGTTGATATTAGTCATGTGTTGAACGAAACATTTTTATAATAAAATTTATATCTTTATCAATATAAAATAAAGGTTCATGTGTTGACTATACTCATCCGTTGATATTAGTCATGTGTTGAACGAAACATTTTTATAATAAAATTTATATCTTTATCAATATAAAATAAAGGTTCATGTGTTGACTATACTCATCCGTTGATATTAGTCATGTGTTGAACGAAACATTTTTATAATAAAATTTATATCTTTATCAATATAAAATAAAGGTTCATGTGTTGACTATACTCATCCGTTGATATTAGTCATGTGTTGAACGAAACATTTTTATAATAAAATTTATATCTTTATCAATATAAAATAAAGGTTCATGTGTTGACTATACTCATCCGTTGATATTAGTCATGTGTTGAACGAAACATTTTTATAATAAAATTTATATCTTTATCAATATAAAATAAAGGTTCATGTGTTGACTATACTCATCCGTTGATATTAGTCATGTGTTGAACGAAATATTTTTATAATAGAATTTACATCTTTATCAATATAAAATAAAGGTTCATGTGTTGACAGTACTCATCCATTGAGATTGGTCATGTGTTGAACGAAATATTTTTATAATAGAATTTACATCTCTATCATATATAGAATTAGAAATCAACTGGAAAATAGATGAGATGAGTGGTCTCCTGGATATCAATCTGATGTTGGTTTCGGCCTTCGGGGTTAATATTCAGGAAATCGTTCTCTCACTAAATTACGGTTGAAGTCTGATTCAATATCAAACGATAGATACCCTAATTTTTATAAAATATATTAAATAGCAAAAATAGTCGCACGTGGACAGTACTCATTCGTTGAGATTAGTCGTGTGTTGTCAAAAATAAATATTCATTTGTTGAATGGAATATTTGAAAATAGAAATATATGAAGCCGTGTTGATTAGTTTGACGCCATTTTGGACGTGAACGATATTTATATCGATTTTACACATTTCGAAATGAATTGAATATATAACGATTTCGAAATGAATTGAATATATAACGATCTCGAAATGAATTGAATATATAACGATTTCGAATTGAATGGAATAGAAAACCAATTTGAATGGAATCGAATAAAAAACCAATTTGAATTGAATCGAATAGAAAACGACTTTGAAATTGGATTGAATTGAAAACGAATTCAAATTGAATCGAAAGCGAATTGAAATGAATTCAAATTGAATTGAAATTTGAATTGAATAGAGATGAATTTTAAAACGAATTTATAAAAGAAGAATTCAATTTTGATTTGAATTGAAAGGGAAGTTGAAATTGCTTTTGAAACGAATTCAAAACTATTTATATAATTTGTCTTAAATAGAAATCGACGAAATATATATTATATATATTATATATATAATATAATGGCCTGAATAGAACGCGCCGCGCCGCGGTAGTTCGTAAATTTCGACCATTTATTTCAAACGGACATTACGGGAGATCCGACCGTCGGATTCTCCTAAAACCGGAACCGTTGGGTTCGTATCGAAAAGAGCTTTCTAACGAATATTAGAAATTCAAAATCTAATGGTTGGATTTGGAGATACGTCCAAATCAAATTTGAAAAAGGTCGCTATAAGTGCAGTTCGATGGCCATTGTTGGAAATCGACTGTACGGGCCTTGATAAAATTATTAAAAATAGTAATTATTAGTGTAAAATCATAAGAAATGATTTGGGAAAAATTTGGGATGAAAACTCCATATTTGAAAAGATAAAAATGGGTTTTTATCGAAATGAACTAGTTTTGAACTAAATTTAAAACCCAATTATTTTTAAATAGATGAATTAGATTTAAAAAGGGATTTTAAATAATCGAATTTCTAATATATTTGATTGAATTTGAAATGGGTTTATCGTGAACGGTGTTTTAAATAACACTAGTTCTTTAACCCGATAACAAATAGAATGTGATTTGGGTTTGTCGTGAACTGTGTTTTAAATAACGCCTAGTTCTTTAACCCAGAAAAAGGAGTTCTAACGAATCTGCAATTAGATTGAAATGTGAATCTATAATCTAAATTATCAAATTTAGAAATGAGCGGGAATGGAGTATTACCAGTTTTGCTCCAAAGCGATAGTTAAATCTTTAATTAGATTTGAACGTGAAATGGTAATTAATTTTACCGATAACACCACGGTGTTAGATATGGAGTATTACCAGTTTTGCTTCATGGGATGAATAGGTTGGGATTGGGAAATAAAATAAATAACTACTTCGTTACGGTTCGCTAATCTCGACTAGTTGGAAAAACCATAATTTGGTTTTAAATGACATCCAAAGGAAGATACAGGATAAATTTTAAAGAATTTATCTTGGATAAAATTAATGGGAACCTTTCCCTAAGAATGTGGAATTTAGAAACTAGCTGTAGGTTGGCTAAGAAGAATGGTTTCCTGGGTGTTGATCTGATGTTGGTTTCGGCCTTCGGGGTTAATGTTTAGGAAATTGTTCTCTTGCTAATTTGCGGTTAGTGACTAATGAATTGGAATGAGGCGTATGTTGTGTTTGTGTAACATTTGTTTTTAATATACGCGGGTTGTTCGGAAAGTCCGGGTTTACACCCATTCTGAATAACCGATTCGACGATAAGTCGAAGATGAAGACGGTGGTCAAAGACCGGAAGTCTTCACATCGTTTGGGTAATTACTGACGATCCTGATTGGGCTGTACACCCAAGAGGATGGAAATAGTTGGTGGTCGTCCAGACGTACTTGGAGATGGATGGATATGCGAGGAAAGTGCCTCCGGTTTCGTTCAGACCCAGAACGGACTTGTAAATGGATTGTGTGTCTGACATTGGATTTTATTCTGTGTTGATTGATTTCTATTAAATATACATCTGTTTGGCGGCGGAGAATTTATTCTTTTGCTTAACGCCCTTCTCTGAGACGTACGAGCTCAGAGGTTGTATATCGATGGGCATCAGTCGCATGGCATGAATTGCCTGTGTGGCACGCTAAGATGCAATGATCAAGGCTTCTGTTGAAAAGCAAAGTCTTGTGGTTGATGATCAAAGCATGGCCTTTGTGGCGTAGCTTTGTGTATAGCGTGAATTCGCGAGCCTCACACCTCGGTATGAGTTAAAAACGGGATACGGACTGCAGGGAGAGCACGACGTTTCTTTCTAGCTTTGGTGGTGTCAGTGACTTACCAGCCCTGACATATATATACTTTTCACCTTTGTGGTTGTTGGATGAGGCGCCTCGATTATAGGTCTGTAAGGACCGGGAAACGTGTGTTCAGGCATAATTAATCCTCTAACGTAAGTGAGGACCGGCCCTGAAGCATCCAGGGGTTGCCCAGTGTGCGTAACCCTGAGGCATTTGCTAGAGTGTCTCGAACGCGGAGAGGAGCTTGCCCCTTGCCTCGACTCATGACGGAAATCCAATTTCCAATACGTGTATTGCGGTTTTAATTGTAGAACTAGTATGGCGACATGATAGATGGTACCCATGCCGCCTATGATTTATATTTATGATTGAAATTGTTTTGACACTATACACTTACTATAGTATCAAATAATTTGTTTTAAACGTACCAAGCATGTTTGGCTATTATAAGGTAAAACCCTATCCCCCGGCTTGCGTTGCATTGTATGATAGGACCTGGGTCTTATAATAGCTTCATTTTTCGAAAAAGCATTGCGTTGTTTATTCTATGCACTGGTATTCTTGGGAGGAAACCCGTTCCGTGTTATACGGCGTGGTCCCTTGAATTACTCTCTTTTAAAATAAAGTTTTAATAACTGTTTTAGTTCTCACACCAGTCACATGACTGACCTGGAGTTTATTGTTTTAACCTAAACTCTGGGTGCCCCTATTTTCCGCACGGGCAGCTAGTAGTTTTGGTTTTGCAGATTTATATTCACAGGATCCTGGTTTACAGCTGGAATGATATCCGGAAAGCTCTGTATCCGTATATCACCTTCAGTTGTGCTTTGTATTATTTTCCGCTGCTATGTAATTTACTGTAATCTCTGATATTTATCGAATGTAATTTATTCATTTATACTCTGTATATTCTTGTATCTGATGGAATTGTTGTAATAGCAATGAAATGTTCTTCTGTTTGTGTTCTGATTTGTCCTGTTCTCAACGATCAGGGGTTTCGAACGGTCTAAATCGGTTTAACGACTGATTCGGATCGAGCGAAATTCCAGGCCGTCACAGACGATCAAAGCATGACTTATTTAAGCGTAGCTTGCTTGTTAGAGGTAGCGCGAACATGATAGGGGGTTCTCGCCATGGTGTTTGGTGGCGAGCAGTGGACTCTTACTCCTACGGATCCCTGAGGGGTTGGCTGTGAACTTGAGAGGCCGTCCGTAAAAGCAAGTACGCGGTACCAATGTATTGCCACTAGTTTAGCCGCTGGATGAGGGTTGCAAAGCCTAGTCCCGTTACATTAGTGGTATCAGAGCTTTGGTTATACAAAGCTATAGGGTATGACATATTTTGAACAAAGGGTAGAACTCATCAGAGTTATACTATCTCATTAGATATAGGGTTAGGAATGCCCTATAATGGGATTTTGGAATATTTTGTTGAGAGAGCGTAAATTGGAAATACAGCTTTTTAATAGGAATTTTCGAGTATTTTATTCGATGTCGCGATTGGACTACTGGTATATGAAGATTTCAAATATATGGCCAGCGTACATACGAAGTCTTGTATGTACTAGATAGATATAGAATCACACTCTAGCCGCTCGAGGATGATTCTGCTGATGACAGCAACATCATCGGTATTTATTTTCGAGTTTCGAAAGTGGGATGATTATATAATTCCTATTTAAACGTCGAGGAATACTTGATAAATTAATGATATTTTAAATGGGCAACATCCTCATTATTTTTAAATATAGAAATACAAATGGTAATTTAGTTGAACCAGGAGTTTTGAAATAAAAAGGAGTGAAATAGCTTAAAATACTTTAGAATCTGAAAGACTTTAAACCCATAAACCTTGAATATGGTAAATAATAAGTACTTGAAATAAATAGTATAATGTTGATAAACGAGAAAAACAGTGTAACCATTTTTAAATTTTAGGTTGTCACTTAAAGCACAATGGAATTCGGGATACCAAGGAATGAGTTTTGGATGATGCCAAAGCAAGCAAAAAGAACACTGGCTCAAAAGGAAGAAGAAGAGACTAAGGAGTTTAGAAACTTAAGGATATTTAGTGTTATGGATTTTAAGAAATGGTCATTATGCAGTCTGCTGCCCAGATAAATCTAAAAAGAAGAAGAAAATCAATTGAAAGGATATACGTTGTTTCAAGTGTAAGAGAATTGGACATTTTATGAATAAATGCCCTAAGAGAAAGAAAGAAATCGAGGATCCTGTAATGGAAAGGAAGTGTCATCGATGCAGGATGGAAGGGCATGTAGTTTGGGACTGCCCAGTGAAGAAGGGAGAAAAGCCATTAGGAGAAATAACGTCTACGTCGAAAGTGGTGCCAGAAAGAAAATATTTCAATCCATAGGATTTACTCTAAGAGAAGTACAAGGTTAAGAAGCGAATGTATTAAGATCAAGAATCAATGTATATAGGGTTAAAAAAATTGAATGTATGAATGCTTGTGTCGATCGAAACCTTGGTTGTTGATTTATTTCTCTAAATTTAATTTGTCAAATTATAAATTAAAAGTTTGGACTCTAATTCAAAGGGATTGAAACACATATACGCTAAATCGATGTCGTGAAGTGGAAGCGTGATGGAAAATTAAAAGAAAATGTTTCAAGAGACTTTCGTTCGACTGGTTGAATTAGGTAACTTTTACCAAGATTAGATATTTGAAACAAGAACAAAAAAACATATATTTCAAATGGAATTGATTGTAGGAACCTGACTTCTAAGATATGAATTAAACTCTACAAAAATATTATGAGAATATAGAAATTATTTGAAACAATTTGAAATTTGATCTATAGGAAGTTAAAATGATTATGAAATATAACAATTTTATGAAACTATAGAATGTTGGAAGGCTTGAATTTGCACGGTTCAAATTTTGTAAGGTTATTAGGGAATCATATTAATCTACTTGGATTTCCAACTATGGAAAGGAAAATTCTAAAGCATTATGAATCAATAAAGATCAACTTATGTACAGTTGTTGGAAGAACGTTTGAAATAAGTTGAAATTCATAAAGTTTGAAACTTGAAATGTAGAATTCAAGGATCTGGAAACATAAGTTGCATTAATTTTTATTTGATTTCCAATTAGTGAACGGTATTTGTTTCCAACTATTTTGGGATATAGTAAATGATCTATAAAGGTAGTTTATAAAATTTTAACGACTTGAATCCTGATACTTTGAAATATTTGGAAACAACAAAATTATAGTATTTGTAAATTATGGATTGCGAAATGATTTACAACTTTGGGATATGAAATGATTCTAGTTTATTCGAGTAACTTGTTATTAAACTGAGGGTAATTGGATTACATACGATGGGTGGTGCTCAGTAGCCCGTCATGTGGGAAAACTTCTCGAACTAATGTACAAATGATTTGAATTCATTATAGAATGTTTGAAATTTTGAAAACAAGTTTTGAAAATCCCGAAGTGAAGTATGATTCTCTATATGAATGTAATATTTCAATGGTTTGCAGTGAAACAGGATTCTAAGTCAGAGAAATCACTTAGAGATTTCCAAAAAGTTTGAAATATAGTAATTTAAATAACACTTTAATTTAAGTTATCAAGTTTATCCATCATCTCACTAACCACTATATTTTGCAATTATACTTACGATTTAACTATTTTAAGTACTTTTACATATATTAGTCTACTATTGTGTACTATCTATTTTCTACCAAGTTGCTAAATTGCTTATATTTAACCATTTTATTTGTAACTTTTAAGGCTATCCTATATTAAACTCTTTGAATTTTGTTAAACCCACTTTTAATCAAGACAATGTATTTCAAGATAACTTTATCGCTTTAAACTACTTAGGTTCTCTTATATTTTGAATATAGCTTTCTTTTACATTATATAGCAAATTTCCTTATTTAGTTTTATGCAATAATTTAAGTTTTTCTAAAATGTTGTTTTGATATAATAAGTTTTATCAATTCAGTTGTATGATAAATTTTGTGTTTAATCTAATCAAGAACTTTCGGATAAATTTTCAAGCTTATTATAAAAGTAGTTTGGTTCAATAAACTTTACTTATACGTTGGTATTAATAAATTTTATAATAAGATTTATTTTACTTAAGCTTGATTTTACAGCTTTCTTTTTCGAGTATGAAAATTTCTAAGTGGAGGAGATTGTAATGACCTAGAAATATTAGCGTTTAAAAAATAAAATAAAATAAGTTTTGATGTGAAATAAATATTTATATTTGGGATTTTGTCTATTTTGAACAATATGTGTGAACCATTTCATGAATTTATAAACCAACGTGATTTACATTACTAATCGATTTGCATATTTAGCATTAATATTCCTTAGTTGTTTAAAAATGAACATTATGGAAAGAGTTGTGTCGTTACTAATTCAGTTTGCAATTTAATAAATGAATTTAATATTTATCATTTAATTCGGTTAAGAAGAAAATGCATGCTTATATTTAAATATGAACTTGAACCTTTGTCTTGAATGTAGAATTCACTTTTAAAATGAAATGGTGTTTGTAAATATAAGCTTAAACATTTTTCCAGGATTTAACGGTATTACAAGTTTTGAACCATAATGATGAAAATAGAACTAACTTTAAATAAATCTTGAATGCAATTAAGAAACAATTTATTGATTTGAACAAAGGATTAATAGTAAAATATCGTTAAGACTAATTTATTTCAAATCAAGCCATTAAGTATATATAGCATGATAAGACGTTAAATTAATTTCAAATATAAGTTTGAAGTTTAATAGTGATTAATTTTGTGAACCGCTAAGTTTAAATTTATTACGGTATTATTTATAGTACAATTAATGTAATTAAAAATGAAGAATGAAACTTGGACAATACATGCGGTGTAATCAAACCGGAAAGCTAACCCATATTTATATAAGGAATGCGCAATAAAAAGAAAGCAATAAATTGTAAAATAAATTCGTATGTTTGCGTTACCATTTGAATTTATTTTACGGTCTATAACGGTCAAATTTATAACGTTTTGAAATAACGTAAAACAACGTTGTTTATTAGTTCACATTTTTGCATAGCATACCATTCATAGGAAACAAATAAAGCTTTCCTCCTTTGAAAAAATATGGCAGGCAACAATATCTGACCAAATCTAGTCTAAATCTTGCCATATCAGTACAAAGATTTGTGAACAGCACACCAAGGATTTTGAACAGTCTGTGTACAGGGAATCTAATGTTGTGCACAAATAAATTATTTTGAACGGCAGGAATAAATAAAGCTCCTCTATTTTTGCATACCACGTATTACCTTCTTCCTGCAGCTGGTTTCTCTTCATTGCATTATAAATTCATATGTCCTCTTCGTCTGCTCACAAGGTCCCTCTTCATTTTCCTTCACTGCTGAAAATACTTCTTCCCTACATGCTAAATTTAAACTCTTAATTCTTATAAAGATAGCTACACCATCATCCCTCCCAATTTTCTACAGCTAAAATGTGTGTATCCCAAATTTAACCCATTCTTCCCCGAAACACAGTCATATAGACAACATGGTGGAGCAGGTGTATAGTGTTCTGGCTAAGCAAATCATGGTTCAGCATCAAAGTGTATTGTTACACAAGTGCAACTCAAACAAGTTCAATCATGACATGTCAGGCAAGATGTCAGGTGGATGTATATACATGCATAGGTGGTGTAACAGCAAGAACACAACAAACTCAAAGTACACCAATAAAGTTAAATGGTCGAGCATACTGTGGAGTAGCTCAATGGTCATGGTGTAAACAACATAGATCTGGTGCCAGTGCATGCATATATATGTTAATGAACAAGGTGCACTACAGTATGCACACAGTGTTGCATGAACACGAATCAGTTCATCAAACATGGCAACAACAAAAGCAGTATGGTTCAGACAAAACAGGGTGACATATACAAAGTATGATGAAAAAACAAGCATGGTGATCAAATATACAATGCAGGCATTTTTTCAAGGTGGTGATGCACACAGGATTCAATATACAATGGTGCAACAGTATGGTCATATACAAGATGCACACAGGATTCAATATACTAGTGCAACAAATTCATATTTCAAGTCAGTTTTCACAACAGCATGGAGCTTTTTACAAATCATGTAAAAACTTCATGAGGAAACATACACAATACAAATGGCAATGAGGAACTACACACAACTTTGCATGGAGCAGCATAGCGTAATAAGGAAGAAGTTACACACAGCAAAGTCAAAGCAAGGTGGATCAAGTTTTTTTAATTTGGTTCCAGAAATCATTGCATGCTCAAGAAATCGTGTTCTAATTTTTGGACAAACATCAAGTGTTCTGTCATTTGTTTACAAAATAATCAATGTGGCAAGTTTTTAATGAGCAAGATGTCCTCCAGAAAATCCCACATGTTTTTGAATATGTTTCCAGATTTGATCATTCCTTTCAAATGGTTTCTCAGTATTTCAGTATGGAGAATTACAGCAAGGAATCTTTTTGGAGCAATCACTGTGAATGGTTTTTTGGCAAGTTATTTTTTCTTAGAAAAGGTTTTAATCTGTCAAGAACTTTTGCCAAACTTTCAAATAATCATTTATGGTATATCTCGATTCCAGAAATCATTTCCTGGGAATATTTTTCTTTTAACACATTTCCAGGAATCAATCTTTCAAGGGACCACAAATATTCTCCTGGTTTTGGCATGTTTTAATGAGATGATCACACAAATAAGATTCAGTCAAGAGGGATCAAAATTGTTCATAAAGCCATCCAAGTTCACAAGCTATACACGTTTTAAATCATGGAAACTAAAAGGAGGAAATAAAGCAATTCAGGGAAAAATCAGATCGAGACATTTATAGAAATCAGAGTGATTATAGGCTTTCCAAATCCTATTTAACAACCATTCATCACTGGCAACAATACAGAGATCGAAACAGAAAAACAAGCAACTACAATCCAAAAAACAAATCACGAAGAATCAAAACAAAATTACTCACAGTTTGTTTCGACCAATCCCAAATCGAAGAGTCACATAGCAACAAAGATCCGAGCACTAGAGAATCATATTTCATCAACCAGCAATATAAGATTTAGGGATATCAGAGAGAAACTCTAATTTTATAAGAGCCGCCACCATTTTTTTAAGGGAAAACGAGATCGGGTTAATGAAGTCATGGTGCAAACTCAATTGAAGGGAGGCCGGCCAAGTCTTGGTTGAAGTGTAAAAAGGGGTTTTAAATTCTCTTTTAAAAACTAGGGTTTTTTTAGTTTACTTTTGTGTTTGTTTTAATTTGAGTTATAATTCATCGATCTGTTTCTAGTGTCTGTAAAATACTAGGGGATCCAGTTACGAGATTAACTGGCAGTTTCTAGAGTCTGTAAACTCTAGGTGGTTTTCTAGTTTCTTCTGTAAAACTAGATAGTTTACTAGGGTCTGTAAAACTAAGGGAAATCTGATCTAGGGGTTTAGATCTGTCTAGGGTTTTAAGCGTAGGGTTAGGACAGGAGCGAGGAGTTTGTGAGTTTATAGGGTTTGTAAGCGGGATCTGTGTTTAACACCTAGCAGAAACCTTAGGAATGCAGCAGTAGGCAGGATTTTGCCGAAGCTGGGTATATCTTGTGTCATTTACTTTCTGCATTTCTATTTCTGCTATTTTATGTGATCTGTGAATATATTAATATATCACGAAAATTTTAATAAACCCTATTCACCCCCCCTTTTAGGGTTAATCTAGATCCAACAATTGGTATCAGAGCAGGTATTTTCATTAACTCTAGAGTCATGGGTAACCCTTGTTATTAGTCCACCGAGAGTCAGTCGAGTAATATTCCACCTATTTTCAATGGAACGAATTTTTTAAATTGGAAATTAAAAATGAAAATTTATTTAAAATCCATTCATATTAAATATTGGAATATTATTATTAATGGAGGAGATCTGTTAGATAAAAAGTGTAAAGCTATCAATACTCGTGCTATGAACATTATTTTTTCTTGCCTTAGTATTGATCAATATAAACTTGTCTCCTATTGTTTAACTGCACAGGAAATATGGAGAACTCTCGATGAAAAATACGGACGAAATGACAAAAATTGCTCAAAACCCCGCAAGGACAACTCAAGTTCAGAATTTTGCCTGACTGGATTTACCAAGGATGAATCTGAAGATGGAGACTCAACAGACAATGAGACAAGAGATTACTCATATGAAGATTAGGTTCATTTTTGTACTGAATTAACAAAAGCTGTTGATAGTCTCAAATCTAAAAATAAAACTCTGAAATTTGAAAAACTTGAGTTTATCACCAAAAATAACATTTTGGAATTAAGACCTAAAAATGTCAGAAATTTAGAAAAACCCGACTGCAAAAATAGTTTCAAATTCAAAAATGACTTAGTTTATCAAAATGAAGATCTCAAAAGACTTGAAAATGAAATCATGATTCTAAAAGAAAACGAGAATGAACTAATGTGTAAAAACAATTTTTTGCAAAAGGAATTGGATAATTTCAAGACATCTAAAAATTCCAAACTTGAAATTTTTGAAAAAGAAAATTTGCTGAAAACTGAATATATTTTGAAAGAACTTGAAAAAGATATTGAAAATTTCAAGAGTTTTGAGGAATTTCATTTTGAAAAGCAAAAACAATTTGAATCTGAAATCTCGGAATCCCAAGCCAGAATTAAATTTCTTAAAGATGAAAACTTGGTTTTAAAAACTGATTTTGAAAAGAATAAGATGACAAAAAACCGTTGTTCAGATTTAATGAAAGAAAATGGTGATCTTAAATTTAAAATTCAACAACTTGAAACAACTTTGGCTAATTTTTCTAATGGTGAAAATTCTTTGAATATGTTGTTGAAAAACCAATTTTCTTCTAAAAACAAATATGGTCTTGGCTTTAGGAGGAATAATGTTTTTGAAAGATGGAATTCAAATGAGTTTTAAAATCCTTCAAATTGCTTTGAAAAGGGTCGTTATGAAAATCTAAACTCTGAAAAATTAAAAGGATTTTTGAATCAAAATCATGATGTGACATTGTGTTATAATAATTCATCTAAACAATCCTGGAACCCAAAAAGAAATAAAACAAACTTCGTTAAATTCAAACAGATTTGGGTTCCAAAGGGTATAAAGGTAAATTCAGACGGCTTGTTATAGAAATAGATATAGGTACCAAAAGATGTGAACAAAACTGTGAGTGGTTTTACAAATTTTGTTAGGTCACTCAATCCCCTAAACAGTTAGGTATCGGAGGAGGCTGAGGAACTGATGTGTAGAAAGAGAAACTGGATTCAAACTGCTTCATATCATTAATCACTTTCAGTTCCTTAGCCAAACCTGTTGAGTCAGAGATTCTGGTTTACATCGATTTCAGGTATGATCTCTAGACTCACTCTTTGTATATTCTTTGTTTGTACTCTTTTATCTGTTTTTCCTCCTTCTACCTCTTATGTCTATTTTTTTGTTTATCACTGTCATATTATTTTTCTTCTTTGAGCCTTCTTAACTTCCAATTGCAGAATTCATTTTTTTCTGGAAACTTGCTTCACTTGAATGAAAATCTGATGTTTTAATCTTATCCAGATCTCGAATCTAAACTTGTATATATCTACAATTGTTTTGAAGTTCATTTTCTGTTTTCTGAATTCCTTGCAGTGTTGACGTATTCTTGTTATATCTTGAACACTGTTGATTCGAATTCTAAATTTTTGAAGATCTGAAAGTTTTGTGGAATTTCACACATCTTTGCTGTTTTGAGTTTCTTCTAATTCATTTTAGAAAGGCTTGAAATTTTATACTCATTACAGCAGTCTGTTATTTATCAGTTGTGATAATTTCAGAAATCTTCAGATTGGCTTGAATATTTTAAATTGTCTTGAATTACAATGATACATCTAGAAATTCATCTTATATTCATGATCATTTTATGGTTGAAATCTGTTTGTTTGAAATCATCTGAAATACTTGATATTCTGAATCTCATATACATCTTAAATTTGAAATTATCAATCTTGTGTGACTGATTCATTATATCTCAAAACTTGACATTGATTCAAGTGATTTCAAATAAATTATTTTTTAAATTTCTGGATCATGAATATCTCTTAAGTTTGATGTAAATGATCTGAAATTACTCATGTGCTTGTCAATTTTTTTTTTGAATTTTTTTTGAAAATTTTGGTTCTTGAAATTTATTGGTATTTCATGGTTATTTGATTTGAATATCAGTTTGTTTAAAATCATATGAAATTATTGATTTATTGAATCCCACACATATCCTGAATCTGAAAATTTATAAACCGTGTGATTGATTCGTTGAATCCTGATATCTTCACAATTCGTTCAAATGATTTAAAATAAACTATATTCTATAATCTTGGATCATGGAATATCTTTTGTGACCATCATCTTGACTTGTCTACTTTGAACTGAGTTCTTGTGTTGCTCTGATATTGTTTTGAAAATATTTTGGAAATTGCTTGTTTATGATCTTTTTGCTGCTCTGATACTGTTTTTCTAATAACTGCTTGTTCATGTCTGCAGCTCTGATAAATGTGCCAAATTTGTTAATTTTGTCTGTTTGAGCTTTGTGATTAAAATTTGTTAATAAGGACACCCATTGGTATTAGATTAGGAAGTGCTAAAATTTTTTATTGATCTTATTCTCATTCTGTATATATATTCTTTTGTCTTGTATATATCTGTAACAACCCGGAATTTTTGGGCCAATTTAAAATTTTATTTTTTTGTTAAGAAAATGAGTCAGAAATTAAAAATTATATTTTTAATAAATTATTTTATTAATAATGGCTGAAATATTAAGTTTATAATATTAATTCTATTCTGAACTTAAAAGTCTAAACATAGAGATGGCAATATTACCTTCAGTCTAAATTAGCATGAGATAATGCAAATGTTTTTGAAATATATAACGAATGTTTTCCAACAAAAGTGCAATTAATTATTGCATTTATGGTAATTTGAAAATAAATTCCAATTCAACAAAAATATATGTAGGTGAATGAAAATGATGATGATGTATAAAACATTTTTGCATAGTAATATGAAGAATTTATGTTTGATTTCAAGTTGTGAAAAAAATTGGTCTTGTATATAAGAAGTTTGAATAACACAATATTTTGTTGGTTTTCATGAGAGCATTATGGAAAAAAAAGAAGGAAAGAAAGTAAAGGTAAATTTGAAGTTAAAAGAGGAATTTAGTTTTAATTCTAAAAGTAAATAATAATAAATTTTAAAAGATATTTTGTATGAATTCTCTAGAACCATACATGTGTGTGTGTGTATATATATATCTAACATAGATATCTGTATAAAAGACAAAACAACATTATTATGTTATAAAGAAAAGAAGGGAAGAAATAATTCACAAGATGTATTAATTCAAATAGGATAATAAATGAAAAGAGAGAAATATATGTTTTGGTTCAATTAGGATAATAAATGTATTCAAAGGTTTTAATGAGAGAAATATAGTTTTATGATTTTACGAACAGAAATATATATATATATATATATATATATATATGTGTGTGTGTGTGTGTGTGTGTGTGTGTGTGTATAAAAATATCAAGACAAACAATATGCATGTATGTACTCTTGTTTATATGAAAAGAAGAAAAAAAAAAACAAAAGAAAAACAATATTAATATATATATATACACTAATGGTGTACATTTTGAAAATTACTTACAAAAAAAAATAGAGAATTAATTATTACTTTTAAAACCCCGTTAACATATGAATAATTATATTATAATTTTCTATACGTAAATAAGGTACTGTTATTATAAATTAGGTAAGTGCAAAATTATAGATTTGGATTTGAATGTACTCTATTAATGGTAGGTATATGTTAAGGTTTTCCATAATAAATGGGGAATAAATGGCTGTGATTTTTGAATTGTTAG
Organism: Allium sativum; assembly: GCA_030737875.1. Taxonomy (NCBI): domain Eukaryota; kingdom Viridiplantae; phylum Streptophyta; class Magnoliopsida; order Asparagales; family Amaryllidaceae; genus Allium; species Allium sativum. Next base: position 633,265,414 of record CM060919.1, read on the forward strand.
CAGTAAATTGGAATTAATTGCAGTAATTGTAAAGGTTACAACTGACTTAAATAAGAATTAAGATTGTAACCACGTATTTTATAGGCAAATTAATAGGACAATAAATGTCAAAAGTTTATATATAAAGTAAGTAAATTTATAATAAAAAGGAAGAAATCGAACATAACATACGGGAAACAGAAATTCAATCTTGTACAATTCTCTTTAATAAATTACCTACCTATTTCCTAACCTTGGACCCACTCTAAACCAAAATCTACGTTCTTTCTTCTTCCTCTCAACAATGGCTGCCACTTCTCTCCACTCCTTTCTTCCTCCAAATTAAAATCAAAATAAAGACTCTCTTCTATGAAAGAAAAAATTAATTAAAGAAGGGAATTGGGGAATCAACACCAAATTAGAATTGTGCATTGAAACGGATCTACAACAACGACGTCTACCTTTCTAAATCAAATTATTCTTTCTAAGCTTCGCAAGGTGAGAATTCTATTATTTTTCTTATATAATTAAAATTTATAAATTATTATTGTTGTTGCTGCTGAACTCTATGTGTTGTTATTCATGATTTGTTTTGCATTGATGAATTCTGTTAAGCTGATATGTTGATGGAATAAATTATTCTAGATCAAACTAAATTATCACGTTTAGTTGAATTGAAATAGATCCAACTAAATTATCATGTTTAGTTGAATTGAAACATATCAAACAATTTACATTTTTGTTGATTAGAAATAGTGGAAACAAATTGAATCATTTTGGTTGAAATAAAAGGAATTATCAGATATGATTATTTTTGGTCAAATGTAAAAGAAATAAACAAAATTGTACCTTTTGTTCATTTATAATGGTGTAATAAGAATATACCTTTTTGTGTTAAAATTTGTTAATGAAGAAAAACAATATTTTGAGTGTAAAACATGTTATGATAATAAAAACAACATTTCTATTTGAAATATATTTTGCATATAAAAATGACATTTTTGATTAGAAATTTGTTATATAAATTAAAACCACATTTTTATTAGAAATGTGTTTTGTGAATAAGAATATCATTTTTGTTAAAACTTGATTTAAGAAACAAAATCAACATTTTTGTGGAAACTTGATTTGAGAAACAAAATTAACATTTTGTGTTAAAACTTGATTTAAGAAACAAAATGGACATTTTTGGGGAATATTTGATTTGTGAAATATAAAAATCACATTTCTGTTTACTTGAAAGGATTAAACAAAAATTCACATTTTTGTTAGAGAATAAACTTGAAACAAAATTCACCTTTTTGTTATTAAATAGAAAAGAACAAAAGTTACATTTTTTTTTGTTAAAATGTAAATAAAGAACAAAGGTTACATTTTTGTTTAAATGTAATAAAATGACAAAGATTAACACTCTTGTTAATGAGATTATAAAGAGCAAGATTAACCTTGTGTTTATTTGATTATAAAGGATATAATTAACCTTTTTGTTAATTAGATTATAAAGAAAATTCTCATTTTTGTTTACATTAGAAGTTTACAAACAAAACTCATAGTTGTGTAAATTTATTTGAAATGGCACAAAACCCATCGTTGTGTTAATTTAGTTGTGATGACACAAAATAACCTTGTTGTGTTAATTTAGTTGTGATGACACAAAATAACATTGTTGTGTTAATTTAGTTGTGATGACACAAAAATAGCATTGTTGTGTTGATTTAATTGTAATGACAAAATTCATCGTAGTGTTAGTTTAGTTGGAATGACATTAAATTCCATCGTCATGTTATATAATTGAAATGAATCAAATATTGGCATTAGAAAATATAGTTGTTTTAGGAATGTTGACACTAGAAAAGACATTTACATTAGAAATAAGTTCACCTTTTCATTTGCATTCTAAAATGCAAATATGACTTAGAAATAGAAGACAACATTTATTTCAATGTAAATCAAAATAAAACATAAACATCATTTTTCTATGTAAAGAAAAATAAATAGAAACGTCATTTTTCTATGTAAAGAGAAGAGAATAGAAAACCTTATTCCTTTTTTCAATGTAAAAGAAAAGAAATTGAAACTTACATTTTCTATGTAAAAGATGAAAAAAAAAAGAAAAAAAAACATTTATTCCATTTTCTTTTAGTATGAATTAGTATGCTTAACCCGAGGTTGGATTGAGTTGTGATGTAAACCTGCCCGGACAAGCCCGGCTGTCCAGTAATCATAACAAATCCAATGTGGAAGGTTGAAGCATATCCAAATTTTCTAAACTTACATTTTATATATGTGAATTACTTCAAAAATTTAGTAAAAATAAAACATAGAAAAAAGAAAGACATTTATTTACATTAGATAAATAAAAGATTAAATAAAATTACATACCTATGTAATTAAGATTATAAGAATAAGATTTCATTTTTCATTTGTATTTTGAGATGCAAATGAAATTAGAATAAAGATTTTGTTTTATTTGTATTTTTAGTGCAAATAAAATATGAAATAAAAATAACACCTTTATTTACATTTTCCTATGTAAATAAAAAGAATAAAAGAACAAAATTTAGTGATAAGCTTTATTTACAATTTTTTTTTATGTAAATAAAAGAAAAAAAATTCACATTTTGTTAATGCAAAGAGAAAGAACAGAATTTTCACATTTTCTTAATTTAAAAAGGGATTAAACAAAATATACATTTTGTCAAATGGAAAAGAGTGAAAAACAAAGTGCACATTTTGTTAAAAGAAAGGTTAGAAAAGATTTAACATAAAACATTCTTTTATGTTAAAATAAAAGGGTATGAAAGATTAAACATAAATTATTCTATTTATGTTAGGATAAAATGTTAGCAAGGATTCAACGTAAAATATGTGAATAAGGATTATTTACATTTTCTTGTGTAAATAATAAGAACCAATTTTGTGAATAGAATTTGTTTACATTTCCTTATGTAAATAAAAAGACTAAATTAAAATACCATTTTAGTGATAAAGTGTTAAGATAAATTAAAATTACAGTTTAGTGATAAATGTTAAGATAAATAAGAAAAAGAATTTAAAAACATTTATTTACAAATAGTGTAAATAAATAAGAAAAAGTAATTGAAGCCATTTATTTCCAAGTAGTATAAATAAATAAGAAAAGAAGTAGAGAAATATTTATTTACGTTTAGGTAAATAAATTAGGAAGAGAATAGAAAAACATTTATTTACATTTAGGTAAATAAATAGGGAAAAGAATGCAATTTATTCACACATAGTGTAAATAAAATAAAAGAATAGATAAAGTATAATTTATTTACAGTTAGTGTAAATAAAACAGAAAAGATAGAAAAATAAAACGAGTGATATTTTTATCGTCATTTTAGATGCGATAATAGTTGAAATCGCCAAACGATTTATATTTATTATATATGTATATATATATATATATATAAATTATAAATTAAACAAAACGCGCGTGGTAGTTCGCGTATCGGCAATCGTAACTTTAAACAGTTATACCGAAAGATCCGACCATCGGATTTTCCCAAAACTGGAACCGTTAGGACCGCTTTGGGAAGATCTTTCCAACGATATAGACTTCGTCAAAATCCAACGGTTAGATTTCAAGATATGTGTAAATCAAATTTGGTTGAAAACAGCGCCAGGGTCGCCCATTAACCCGAAGCGTCGTTAAATTAATTTAAGCTATTTTTATATAAATAAAAGTAGCGATAGGTCGTTATTAAATACCAATAATGATACGAAAGGATTTCAAATTATATATATATGCAAGAATCATTTGAAAAGACCGAGTTCAATCTCATTTCAAATGATTATACGACGTTCTAAGTCGAAGATTTAAAGATGGTGATTGAAGACCGGCGATCTTCACATCGAATGGATGTGTTGCTACTGAGACCCATGAGAGGAGTAGCTACCTTGAAAGGGCTTCAGTGGTGGCCGTTCAGACGTAGCGTTGATTTGTACGGATTTGACTTTCGCTCAGACCCAGGGCATAAGTTTATAAATGGAATGTATGTCTGACATTGTATTCCTTTATACTACATTCGTTGATCTCTCTTAATATATACCTGTTTGGTGGTTAACACCCTTCTCTGAGACGTACGAGCTTAGAGGTTATATATTGGTAGAAATCAATGGTATAGTATGGACTGACAATGTGCCATACTAAGATGCATTGATCAAGGCTTTTGTTGAAAAGCAGGCCTTGTGGTTGATGATCAAAGCACGACCTGTTTTGGCGTAGCTTTGTGTATAGCGTGACTTCGCGAGCCTCACACCCTAGTATGAGTCAAAAACGGGATTTGGACCGTAGGGAGTGCACACGTTTCTTTCTAGCTAGAGGGATGTCAGCGACCTACCAGTCCTGACATTTTACTTATGTGGATGATGGATTTTGAGGCGCCTCGGATTTTTATAGGCCGATAGTGGTCATATTATAGGTTCAAAGGAACCGGGAAACGTGTCTTCAGGCATAACCAACCCACTGCCGATAGGCGGGGACCGGCCCTACCGCATCCAAGGGTTCACTGCGGGGGATCCTGAGGCATTTGCTAGAGTGTCTCGAATCGGAGAGGAGCTTGCCCCTAGCCTCGACTCATGATGGAAGTCCAATTTCCAATACGACCTTGCAGTTTTGATTGTAGAACTAGTATGGTGACATAGTAGGATGGGGTACTATGCCGTCTATGATTGATACATTATGATTGAATTGTTTATATACATATACCCATATAGATATATACACACTAGTACTAAATCCGCTTTATCGTATCAGGCATCTTTTGACCATTATAAGGTAAAACTCTATCCTCCGGTTTGCGTTGCATTGTGTGATGGGACTTGAGTCTTATAATGGTTTCATTTTTCCAAAAATCATTGCGCTGTTTGACGATTTCCTTTATTATTATGCACAGCAATCCATTGGAGTAAACCCGTTCCGCGTTAGCGGCGTGGTCCTTGGATTTGCCTTATTACTATTAGTTAAACTAGTTAAGAACTCTCACACCAGTCCCTTGACTGACCCGTAGTTTGTTTCACCTTGCGAACTCGGGTGCCCTCTTTCCACACCGGCAGTCGAGTAGTTTTCTGCAGATATCTTTATCTCTTTAGCAGGATCTTGGATCGAAGCTTAAAGCTGTGACCTGAGCATTGAAGTCTTCCGCTGTGTATTGTATTAATTTCTTGTAATATAATCTTCCGCTGTAATATATTTATTCGATGTACTCTGATATTCTGTACTCTGATGTAAAGTTATTATAATGTTATAAAAGTCTTTTGTTATTTGTTCTGATGTTGTAGTATGCCCAGAGTTAATGCATTTGAGAATTTCTAACTTTTGGGTCAGACCTATGTGGTTTATGGTTGATCCAATGGGAAGGAATTGTCGGGTCAATACATATGGTATCAGAGCTCTGGTTAGTTCAAATCTTTGGGGTACAACTCGTTAGAACTGAACAAAAGACTCATCAGAGGTAGGATTAGTAATATCCTATAAGAATAACTCATTAGAGATAGGGTTAGCAATACCCTAGAATGAGTTGGGAGTGACACTCTTACAATTAAAGTATTTGTGATTATATATACAATCTAATATTTTATAAAACTAAATCGAAAGTTTAGTTGGTTTGTATAACAACTTTTAGCTCCGTTCCTTTTCGAGGACGAAAAGTTCTTAAGTGAGGGTGATTGTAACAACCCGGAATTTTTGGGCCAATTTAAAATTTTATTTTTTTGTTAAGAAAATGAGTCAGAAATTAAAAATTATATTTTTAATAAATTATTTTATTAATAATGGCTAAAATATTAAGTTTATAATATTAATTCTATTCTGAACTTAAAAGTCTAAACATAGAGATGGCAATATTACCTTCAGTCTAAATTAGCATGAGATAATGCAAACGTTTTTGAAATATATAACGAATGTTTTCCAATAGAAGTGCAATTAATTATTGCATTTATAGTAATTTGAAAATAAATTCCAATTCAATAAAAAGATATGTAGGTGAATGAAAATGATGATGATGTATAAAACATTTGTGCATAGTAATATGAAGAATTTATGTTTGATTTCAAGTTGTGAAAAAAATTGGTCTTGTATATAAGAAGTTTGAATAACACAACATTTTGTTGGTTTTCATGAGAGCATTATGGAAAAAAAAGGAAAGAAAGTAAAGGTAAATTTGAAGTTAAAAGAGGAATTTAGTTTTAATTCTAAAAGTAAATAATAATAAATTTTAAAAGATATTTTGTATGAATTCTCTAGAACCATATGTGTGTGTGTGTGTATATATATATATATCTAACATAAATATCTGTATAAAAGACAAAACAACATTATTATGTTATAAAGAAAAGAAGGGAAGAAATAATTCACAAGATGTATTAATTCAAATAGGATAATAAATGAAAAGAGAGAAATATATGTTTTGGTTCAATTAGGATAATAAATGTATTCAAAGGTTTTAATGAGAGAAATATAGTTTTATGATTTTACGGACAGAAATATATATATATATATATATATATATATATATATATATATATATATGTGTGTGTGTGTGTGTGTGTATGTATAAAAATATCAAGACAAACAATATGCATGTATGTACTCTTGTTTATATGAAAAGAAGAAAAAAAACAAAAGAAAAACAATATTAAAATATATATATATATATATACACTAATGGTGTACATTTTGAAAATTGCTTACAAAAAAAAAGAATTAGAGAATTAATTATTACTTTTAAAACCCCATTAACATATGAATAATTATATTATAATTTTCTATACGTAAATAAGGTACTGTTATTATAAATTAGGTAAGTGCAAAATTATAGATTTGGATTTGAATGTACTCTATTAATGATAGGTATATGTTAAGGTTTTCCATAATAAATGGGGAATAAATGGCTGTGATTTTTGAATTGTTAGCAGTAAATTGGAATTAATTGCAGTAATTGTAAAGGTTATAACTGACTTAAATAAGAATTAAGATTGTAACCATGTATTTTATAGGCAAATTAATAGGACAATAAATGTCAAAAGTTTATATATAAAGTAAGTAAATTTGTAATAAAAAGGAAGAAATCGAACATAACATACGGGAAACAGAAATTCAATCTTGTACAATTCTCTTTAATAAATTACCTACCTATTTCCTAACCTTAGACCCACTCTAAACCAAAATCTACGTTCTTTCTTCTTCCTCTCAACAATGGTTGCCTCTTCTCTCCACTCCTTTCTTCCTCCAAATTAAAATCAAAATAAAGACTCTCTTCTATGAAAAAAAAAATTAATTAAAGAAGGGAATTGGGGAATCAACACCAAATTAGAATTGTGCATTGAAACGGATCTACAACAACGATGTCTACCTTTCTAAATCAAATTATTCTTTCTAAGCTTCGCAAGGTGAGAATTCTATTATTTTTCTTATATAATTAAAATTTATAAATTATTATTGTTGTTGCTTTTGAACTCTATGTGTTGCTATTCATGATTTGTTTTGCATTGATGAATTCTGTTAAGCTGATATGTTGATGGAATAAATTATTCTAGATCAAACTAAATTATCACGTTTAGTTGAATTGAAATAGATCCAACTAAATTATCATGTTTAGTTGAATTGAAACAGATCAAACAATTTACATTTTTGTTGATTAGAAATAGTGGAAACAAATTGAATCATTTTGGTTGAAATAAAAGGAATTATCAGATATGATTATTTTTGGTCAAATGTAAAAGAATTAAACAAAATTGTACCTTTTGTTCATTTATAAAGGTGTAATAAGAATATACCTTTTTGTGTTAAAATTTGTTAATGAAGAAAAACAATATTTTGAGTGTAAAACATGTTATGATAATAAAAACAACATTTCTATTTGAAATATATTTTGCATATAAAAATGACATTTTTGATTAGAAATTTGTTATATAAATTAAAACCACATTTTTATTAGAAATGTGTTTTGTGAATAAGAATATCATTTTTGTTAAAACTTGATTTAAGAAACAAAATCAACATTTTTGTGGAAACTTGATTTGAGAAACAAAATTAACATTTTGTGTTAAAACTTGATTTAAGAAACAAAATGGACATTTTTGGGGAATACTTGATTTGTGAAATATAAAAATCACATTTCTGTTTACTTGAAAGGATTAAACAAAAATTCACATTTTTGTTAGAGAATAAATTTGAAACAAAATTCACCTTTTTGTTATTAAATAGAAAAGAACAAAAGTTACATTTTTTTTTGTTAAAATGTAAATAAAGAACAAAGGTTACGTTTTTGTTTAAATGTAATAAAATGACAAAGATTAACACTCTTGTTAATGAGATTATAAAGAGCAAGATTAACCTTGTGTTTATTTGATTATAAAGGATATAATTAACCTTTTTGTTAATTAGATTATAGAGAAAATTCTCATTTTTGTTTACATTAGAAGTTTACAAACAAAACTCATAGTTGTGTAAATTTATTTGAAATGACACAAAACCCATCGTTGTGTTAATTTAGTTGTGATGACACAAAATAACCTTGTTGTGTTAATTTAGTTGTGATGACACAAAATAACATTGTTGTGTTAATTTAGTTGTGATGACACAAAAATAGCATTGTTGTGTTGAATTAGTTGTGATGACACAAAAATAGCATTGTTGTGTTGATTTAGTTGTAATGACAAAATTCATCGTAGTGTTAGTTTAGTTGGAATGACATTAAATTCCATCGTCATGTTATATAATTGAAATGAATCAAATATTGGCATTAGAAAATATAGTTGTTTTAGGAATGTTGACACTAGAAAAGACATTTACATTAGAAATAAGTTCACCTTTTCATTTGCATTCTAAAATGCAAATATGACTTAGAAATAGAAAGACAACATTTATTTCATTGTAAATCAAAATAAAACATAAACATCATTTTTCTATGTAAAGAAAAATAAATAGAAACGTCATTTTTCTATGTAAAGAGAAGAGAATAGAAAACCTTATTCCTTTTTTCAGTGTAAAAGAAAAGAAATTGAAACTTACATTTTTCTATGTAAAAGATGAATAAAAAAAAAGAAAAGAAAAAAAACATTTATTCCATTTTCTTTTAGTATGAATTAGTATGTTTAACCCGAGATTAGATTGAGTTGTGATGTAAACCTGCCCGGACCCGCCCGGCTATCCAGTAATCATAACAATAACTATCCAATGTGGGAGGTTGAAGCATACCCAAATTTTCTAAACTTACATTTTATATATGTAAATTACTTCAAAAATTTAGTAAAAATAAAACATAGAAAAAAGAAAGACATTTATTTACATTAGATAAATAAAAGATTAAATAAAATTACATACCTATGTAATTGAGATTATAAGAATAAGATTTCATTTTTCATTTGTATTTTGAGATGCAAATGAAATTAGAATAAAGATTTTGTTTTATTTGTATTTTTAGTGCAAATAAAATATGGAATAAAAATAACACCTTTATTTACATTTTCCAATGTAAATAAAAAGAATAAAAGAACAAAATTTAGTGATAAGCTTTATTTACAATTTTTTTATGTAAATAAAAGAACAAAATTTTCACATTTTGTTAATGTAAAGAGAAAGAACAGAATTTTCACATTTTGTTAATTTAAAAAGGGATTAAACAAAATATACATTTTGTCAAATAGAAAAGAGTGAAAAACAAAGTGCACATTTTGTTAAAAGAAAGGTTAGAAAAGATTTAACATAAAACATTCTTTTATGTTAAAATAAAAGGGTATGAAAGATTAAACATAAATTATTCTATTTATGTTAGGATAAAATGTTAGCAAGCATTCAACGTAAAATATGTGAATAAGGATTATTTACATTTTCTTGTGTAAATAATAAGAACCAATTTTGTGAATAGAATTTGTTTACATTTCCTTACGTAAATAAAAAGACTAAATTAAAATACCATTTTAGTGATAAAGTGTTAAGATAAATTAAAATTACAGTTTAGTGATAAATGTTAAGATAAATAAGAAAAAGAATTTAAAAACATTTATTTACAAATAGTGTAAATAAATAAGAAAAAGTAATTGAAGCCATTTATTTCCAAGTAGTATAAATAAATAAGAAAAGAAGTAGAGAAATATTTATTTACGTTTAGGTAAATAAATTAGGAAGAGAATAGAAAAACATTTATTTACATTTAGGTAAATAAATAGGGAAATGAATGCAATTTATTCACACATAGTGTAAATAAAATAAAAGAATAGATAAAGTATAATTTATTTACAGTTAGTGTAAATAAAACAGAAAAGATAGAAAAATAAAACGAGTGATAATAAAAGTGATATTTTTATCGTCATTTTAGATGCGATAATAGTTGAAATCGCTAAACGATTTATATTTATTATATATGTATGTATATATATATATATATAAATTATAAATTAAACAAAACGCGCGTGGTAGTTCGCGTATCGGCAATCGTAACTTTAAACAGTTATACCGAAAGATCCGACCATCGGATTTTCCCAAAACTGGAACCGTTAGGACCGCTTTGGGAAGATCTTTCCAACGATATAGACTTCGTCAAAATCCAACGGTTAGATTTCAAGATATGTGTAAATCAAATTTGGTTGAAAACAGCGCCAGGGTCGCCCATTAACCCGAAGCGTCGTTAAATTAATTTAAGCTATTTTTATATAAATAAAAGTAGCGATAGGTCGTTATTAAATACCAATAACGATACGAAAGGATTTCAAATTATATATATATGCGAGAATCATTTGAAAAGACCGAGTTCAATCTCATTCAAATGATTATACGACGTTCTAAGTCGAAGATTTAAAGACGGTGATTGAAGACCGGCGATCTTCACATCGAATGGATGTGTTGCTACTGAGACCCATGAGAGGAGTAGCTACCTTGAAAGGGATGTGGTGGCCGTTCGGACGTAGCGTTGATTTGTACGGATTTGACTTTCGCTCAGACCCAGGGCATAAGTTTATAAATGGAATGTATGTCTGACATTGTAGTCCTTTAAACTACATTCGTTGATCTCTCTTAATATATATCTGTTTGGTGGTTAACACCCTTCTCTGAGACGTACGAGCTTAGAGGTTATATATTGGTAGAAATCAATGGTATAGTATGGACTGACAATGTGGCATACTAAGATGCATTGATCAAGGCTTTTGTTGAAAAGCAGGCCTTGTGGTTGATGATCAAAGCACGGCCTGTTTAGGCGTAGCTTTGTGTATAGCGTGACTTCGCGAGCCTCACACCCCGGTATGAGTCAAAAACGGGATTTGGACCGTAGGGAGTGCACACGTTTCTTTCTAGCTAGAGGGATGTCAGCGACCTACCAGCCCTGACATTTTACTTATGTGGATGATGGATTTTGAGGCGCCTCTGATTTTTATAGGCCGATAGTGGTCATATTATAGGTTCAAAGGAACCGGGAAACGTGTGTTCAGGCATAACCAATCCACTGCCGATAGGCGGGGACCGGCCCTACCGCATCCAAGGGTTCACTGCGGGGGTCCTGAGGCATTTGCTAGAGTGTCTCGAATCGGAGAGGAGCTTGCCCCTAGCCTCGACTCATGATGGAAGTCCAATTTCCAATACGACCTTGCGGTTTTGATTGTAGAACTAGTATGGCGACATAGTAGGATAGGGTACTATGCCGTCTATGATTGATACATTATGATTGAAATGTTTATATTCATATACCCATATAGATATATACACACTAGTACTAAATCCGCTTTATCGTATCAGGCATCTTTTGACCATTATAAGGTAAAACTCTATCCTCTGGTTTGCGTTGTATTGTGTGATGGGACTTGAGTCTTATAATGGTTTCATTTTTCCAAAAATCGTTGCGCTGTTTGACGATTTCCTTTATTATTATGCACGGCAATCCATTAGAGTAAACCCGTTCCGCATTAGCGGGGTGGTCCTTGAATTTGCCTTATTACTATTAGTTAAACTAGTTAAGAATTCTCACACCAGTCCCATGACTGACCCGTAGTTTGTTTCACCTTGCGAACTCGGGTGCCCTCTTTCCACACGGGCAGTCGAGTAGCTTTTTGCAGATATTTTTATCTCTTTAGCAGGATCTTGGATCGAAGCTTAAAGCTGTGTCCTGAGCATTGAAGTCTTCCGCTGTGTATTGTATTAATTTCTTGTAATATAATCTTCCGCTGTATTATATTTATTCGATGTACTCTGATATTCTGTACTCTGATGTAACGTTATTATAATGTTATAAAAGTCTTTTGTTATTTGTTCTGATGTTGTAGTATGCCCAGAGTTAATGCATTCGAGAATTTCTAACTTTTGGGTCAGACCTGTGTGGTTTATGGTCGATCCAACGGGAAGGAATTGTCGGGTCATTACAATATCTCTCTAAATTCCTCTTATAATTGATTTTCAATTTTAAAATTATTTATTGATTATTCATTCAGAAATTGAAATCAATATCCAAATTGAACTGTATTTATAATTCATCAAAATCATTATCAGATTTTGAAATTGTGATGAATTGTGACTACAGTATATTTCACAACAAGAGGAGATTTTATTTAATTTTTTCATGATGGTTGAACATTTATTATAATATCTTTGAATTGGCAATTATTTCACAACCATCTCTTTTATCTATCATCATTCTGTCATCCATGATAATTTTATATTAATGTGAGAGTTAATATGTTTTAAATTCTTTTTGAATAAACAGTGGAAATATTTGTGATAGAAATGGGACTATGTTATTTTTTCAGAATTAATGACAATTGAAATTTTTCAATAATCCCGATCCAGTCGAGCATATTTCATAATATAATTAATTTAGAAATTTATTTCACAGTCCATTTCTGTACCTACCACATTTCTATCATTCATATTGGTTTTATATACCGATGAGTTTTTCCTTTAGAATTGAAAATGATAAATAAAATTAATATATAAGTGTGTCTCTAACCTCATTTAAAAATCCAAGCTCTGGTCATGCATTGTTATGAGACAACTTATAATTTAAGCTGCGACTGACCTCATTTAAAAATTCAAGATCTGGTTATGCGTGGTCAGTGTGCTCTCTTAAATAAAAAATAAAAGAAAAGGAAATAATGTGCTATAAACTAAAATTAATTTGAAATTCTCCTTTGTGTATAAAAACCAGCCTATCAATCCATATTCTAACTTCTGAAATGTGTTGAAATCTTATGATGTATTATGATTTGTTGATTGATAGCTATTGGGATTTGAGATTATTTGATTTTGTCACTTAAATTGAATTATTAACTATAATCCAAATCCATCACTGTTTTTGTACTTCAATTCTTTTGAAAAAAATGGAAATCATGTTTTTAACGCTCTCCATTTATATAAATTTCATCGTAAATCCGTCATTCTCTACAGTGTGAAATATGCCCCCTGTTCTCAGAATATTATAATTTTTGTTTGACTGATTGCGATTTATGATGACCGTCCTTTCTCTTAAGCTGAAATTATATTTTTTTAGTCATTTTTCATCTATATTTTAAATTTCTGTATCCTTTTGATGATAAAAAAAGGGAGAGAAGGGATAGAGATTTTGATTTTTGAGTGAATATTTTATAAATAATTTTAATTTTGAAAATTTCATTTTTCATTCTTTTCACTCATGCACAGTTATAGGGGAGTTTTTGTTGTAGGGGAAGCTTTCAAATAGGGGGAGTTCTGTTCTTCACTGTCAAACACATTTATTGGATTCAAAATCTTAATATTTGTTTGTCATCATCAAAAGGGGGAGAGTGTTGTATATAATGTTGTTGTACCCACAATTATATGATTTTTGTTTGATGATAACAACCAAATATTTATTATTTTAAATGTGTTTGCTATTGTACTGTTTAATATATACATTGTAAAGACCCGGGGAATTTACGATCCTGGATATCGGCATACAACCCTATGTTGACTATTCAAGCATCGGAAACACCGGATAGTCCATGAAAGAAATTAGAGGGTGATGATAGATAAGATAGAAACTTAAGAATAGAGGAAGAAGAAGAACATATAACATCAGAGTAACTCGAATCTCACAGCGGAACGAACAACATATAATAGATAACATATCTTTGAAATAAAATCAGTATGTGTATACAGTAACATTATCATAGTACAACACTTACAACACAGTGAAAATAACAATAGCTATAAAATCCTGAAGCCTCCTGCTCCAAGCTCTCCAAATATATCTGTAAAATCCTGACTACTTGATTGCCCGCACAAAATTGGGCACCCAAGAGTTTAGGGAAAACAAAACAAAATAAACTCTGGGTCGGTCATGGGACTGGTGTGAGTAACACAATTTAAAACAGTTTGAATAATTAAACGATATCTCATAAGACCACGCCGTATAACGGAACGGGTTTTTCCTTTATGAGAATCCAAATCAATTTGATTTAACTTTCAAATCATTTTAAAAGAAACAATGATCATTTGTATCAAAACTCTTTTGATATTATAATAGTGTCTATCAACCACAATATAATAATCATCTTGCAGAACGCTTTCATCTCACGTTCCACATATATAGTGTACAATCAAAACCACGAGCACTTATTGGGTAATGGATTTCCAACTATGACAAGGTATGAAACCACCTTCCGATAGTGTACCTTTAGAGAGTAATCCACTGGGTTCAACAAGAACATCTTGCAACCCGGCCACACATGACCGGCCACTCATTTCGCTTGAATGTATCGAATGTATATCACCAACGGTTGGGATCAATAACCGTTTCCTGAATGGGACAACATCGACAATAGATTAAAGAAGTAAATGACACTCTAGATAGGTGATGATACACCCTACTTGGCAGCCAACCACTTAGCCATGATGCCTGCCCAATTTTTGTCATTTCCCGGTTGTGAGGCTAGAGGCCACGCTTATCTCTGATAGATCACACATTTATTCACTTTAAATGTCACATTGTCATACCCGCCAAATTACAAATTGATTTCCCCAAAAATACAACGGGTATACAGCTAAGAGAAACGAATTCCTCTGCCACCAAACGTAAATACGTTTGAAGAGATCAACTTACGCGATCCATTAAATATACTCTGTCAGACATTCTTCCATACGGGTCGTCCGGGGACGGGACAAACCGAAGGCACTATTCTGTAAACACGACAGCCCTTGCATAACTCCGTCTTCAATTATCTTCATCATATTTGATCGCAACGCTAACGCCCATACAGAGTGGTTTTCAGATAATGAATCTGATCCCGGTCTCTCCGTATTGACGATGGAAAAATGGTCAGAAACTTCGATAGTCGGTGAGTTAACTATCAAAGAAAAACTAGTGTGCAAACAACGGTATTATTTCCAGATGGGAATTTTACCGATCAATCATCATTTAACATTTTCTCTTTAGTTCATTAATTTTTCATTTCCTGTTTCTGTATATTCAACATTTCTTATTTTCTAAATTTAGAAAATATCTGTTATTAATCATTGGAAAACATTTCCATCTCTTTTCACGTATCACTGTCATTCCGGTATTCTTTATGATCAAACATTTCATTTTCTATGATTAGAAAATATCTCTGATTATATTTAGAAGATGTTTCCAAACTCATTCATTTGATTTAAACAGATGTTTAAATAAAACATCGTTATGCTAACTCAAACATTACACTGATTAACTAATTTCACTTAACCAACCTTCACAATTGAACCTTAACCATTCCATAGTTAAAAACGAAGTCAATCAAGTTGGGGTATAACTACCTCTCAGACCTTAACTGAACAACATTTCTAATTTCGAAAATAGACAAAGTTCACCTTCTAAATCTTTAACAAACTTCCTTATGTAACTCTCGGATTCTATTCACGAATCCACTTCTTTTACAGAAATCATTAGATTATAACAATAGTGTTATAATCCCATGCTTCCGAAATATAATAACTTAAGTATAACTTTTATTTATTAATTTGGATAAATAAACAAACAACTAATTTATTTAGAAATAAATAAATCTTGATTAAAAACGGAAAGTGAATAATACTTTCCCGAAATCGATATAATCGAATTTCTACGTATAACTCTCTTTCGAATATTCTCTATTCGATAACTCCTTTTCGAATAAACTATATTCGATTAACTCTCTTCGTATAACTTATATTCGATTAACTCATTTTTTTCGAATAACTATTATTCGATAACCTCACTTCGAATAACTAATATTCGATTAACTTACTTCGAATAACTAATACTCGATAACCTCACTTCGAATAACTAATATTCAATTAACTTTCTTCGAATAACTAATATTCGACTAACTTCTTTGGATTAACTCATTTGGATTAACTCGGTTTGATTAACTCAATTCGATTAACTCAACTTGATTAACTTACTTGATTAACTCAACTTGACTAACTTAACTTATTTAACTCCTATCGAATAACTAATATTCGATTAACTTATATTCGAATAACTATGTCTGTTTTAACTTTATTTCGAATGGCTAGTATTCGATTTAACTCCATTCGCTTGACTCTAGATCGCAGCGATCACAATGGTTACGCCCGATTCCCTCAGGAAACATCCGACCGCCGTAGGCTATCTGCAGCCTTGCGAATTGCGCTAGCAGTCGTACGAAATGGCAACTCATCCTGAATAACTATGTTTGACTAACTTTATCTCAAATAACTATATTCGATCAACTCTAATTGAATAACTAATATTTAGTTAATCCTAATTCGGTTAACTATGTTCAATTAACTCTATCTGGTTAACTCTTACTGGTTAACTCTAATCGACTAACTCTTATTCAAATAAATTATATTTGATAACTCTATTCGATTACAAATACTTCCTTTTCTATTTGTCTATATTTATTTCATATAAATATTTCCTTTATATAATTCTATTTATTTCATAAATATTTCCTTTAATAACTTTATTTATTTCCTAAATAAATATTTCCTTTTATAACTTTATTTATTTACCAGATAAATATTTCCTTTTATAACTTCATCTATTTATCAAATAATTCTTTTTTATCTTTATTTATTTTCTAAACAAATAATTCTTTTTCAATTCTATTTGTAAATTTTTCCTTTTATATTTATTATATTTATTTTCTAAATAAATAATCCTTTTATACTTCTATTTATTTCTTAAATAAATATCCCATTTCAATTCTATTTATTTAACAAATAAATATTCCTTTTACATTTGTTTTACAAATATTTTCTTTTATATTTGTTTTACAAATAATTTCTTTATATTTGTTTTACAAATAATTTCCTTTATATTTGTTTTTACAAATATTTTCCTTTATATCTCTTTGATTTTATAATTATTTCCTTTTATAAAATCCTTTTCCTTTTATATATAAAATCCATTGATTTTATATAAATAATTTATTTTCAAAATATACTTTGAAAATCCCCTTTTTACATCCCTGTATTTCTTACGGTATTTAAAATACAAAATAACAGTGATCGATATCATTCAAACACACATAATCCACAACAGATTATATATCACATCATATATTACAATATATGAACATAATAGTATTATAAATATTGAGGAATTCAGTTGGATCCCTCCAACCAGTTTCCCTACATCACAGATGTTAAACAATATAATTAACATTGATTTCATTTCAATATGAAACATTCCGCTAATCAGAATCAATATTTGATTAACGATATATATATATATATCGTTATCTATAATTTCAACCAATACACAAGCAATTCAACCAAACAGTTAACACACAGCAATCAACAGATAATTATTAGTTCTAAGATTACGTTATAAAAATATAACTGTTCGGAGTTGGTGAGTTTTACTCACATTGGACAATCCTCGTTAATAACGATAACCATCGCTTGATTCAGACAGACAATTTATTTTGCTATAAATTGTAACGGACTCCAATTCACTCCTAGACAGTTCCATTGCGTAGCCGCCGTCTATACGATCCCAACGGATCATGTTTCGTCGATTTCTGATAACGAACGAACAAGTTGTGAATACTTCAAATTAATAGACTAATTTAAATTGAATTAAACTTGGATTATTCTATTGGGCTCTCACTTTTTTCCCTTGGCCCATCTAAACTTCATAATAACCCGGATCCGCTTTAACCTTCTTCCCAAAAATACTTGAACCCGTTGCTCTTCTTTCCAGCGTCCGTTTCTTCGATCAAAACCCCTTCTCTTCTTCACGAACTTTGAATCTAAACACACCGAGAGTTCCCTCTTTCCATCCCCTTTCTTCCCAAACTCGTGAGCATCACCTCCACTTAATAACAGTGAACTCGCAGTCACCATTCTCACGCAACCCCCAGACCGCCAACTACACTCCATGCTCCGTGAATTCAAGCAAGACCACCAGCAAACTCGTTCTCATCACGAGCTCAAAAATCTCCAACCAAACACCAAAAACTCGCCATCAACTACAAACTCGACACACTACATCTCATCGTGGTTCTCTGTAATGACCCGGAATTTTAGCAACATAATAATGAAGTTATTTAACTATTTAAATAACGAATATATTTAATATATGACGTCAGAACGTATAATTTATAATTTTAATTATAATCGAGCTCGGAATGGCGCAGCAGTTCGCTGTTTGGCGATTTGAACTTCAACTGAATATACAGAGTTCGTTTTAAATCGGATTTCTGTGAAACAAGAAACGTGTGGAGCTGGTGGAGTATATCTTTCTAGCGGAAGAGAAGAATCAGGATTTCGTCTTGTAGATTTTGAGATATGTCCAAATCAAATTTTGAAATAGTCGCTATAGAATCGTTTATCGACCGTATCGGTTTATTCGATATAACTAGAGATCGGGTTTGAATTTAGACAAGGTTCTTTTGGGAAATAGTGATAATTTAATTTTTTATTTAAATATATTTGTATATTTAAATGGGTTATCCAGAGCATCAAAAATAGCCGGTTTTGCAAACGAAGTCGGAATTCGACGAAACCAGTTTTGTTGGATCCGCAATATCAAATAGTTGCTAGATGTCAAGTTTCGTGATTTTTAGAGTCACTGTGTGTCCGTACGGATTTTTAGAGTGAAGAACAGTCAGTATTTTGACGATTAAAAATACGCTGTGTGAGCATACGGAGTCGGAATTCGACGAAACCAGTTTCATTGGGATCGAAATGTCTAACTCTAGCTACATGTCCAGTTTGGTGATTTTCGGGTATCGTGTGTGATCACACAAATTTTTAGAAGACGATAACGAATATAAAATGAATATTAAACTAAAATATCTCAACACAAATAAATATCTAGATATTTTTACAACATTAGAAATACCCCCTTACCAACCTAAAACCTAATTCCTAAGTCAACCACAAATTTTGCGCCGCTGTATTTTGACCTTTCAGGAAAAAGAAATCGATCAAATTAAATTCAAAGAAATCTCCTTAAATCACCACAGCATTGTTTCTGGATTACTACAGACTTGCTCTTCATCGCAGTATACCTTTTTATGGGCTCGACGTTCAACTTGGTGGCTCGACAGTGGACTTGAAAAATTAGGGTTAATGATTTAGCAAAGTATGCTGGATCGGTGGGTGTTTAAGTGGGAGTTTAGGGCTCAGGAAGTGAATCTGCACCCTGGTGCGCTGTTTTCAGGAGGTTCGATGCTTGTTTGTGCCGCCGTATATACGTGATGGCCCGAAGTCACGACCTGATTTTGAAGTACGAGATGAACTAAAGGGGGATGGTCGGGAAGAGGAAGGAAAGGGGAGTGTATCGGTGTGCTCAAAAGTGGTTTTTGTGTGGAGTATGAATTGCGGAGGGGGATCGAACGTATGAAAATGGTGGAGGGAGTTGGATGTTTATTGGAGCAAAAGTATTCGGTGAAGAAGGAGACACTTGCGGGTATGGCTTTGTGAAGTGGTGTTGGGCTTGAAAAGGTTAAGGCCCAATAACCTTTACTTAAAGTTTTATTTAATTTTAAATTAGTGTACTTAGTTTAAAAATACTTAACTCTCTCGTACGACATCAGAATCACGAACCGTCAGTCACGTTGGGACCGTATGGATGGGAGCAACACAGTGGAGCTGACGGGAAGCGAATCAAAGCTCATTTGAATTTATGGCGAAATAAATTGTTTGATTCAAATCAAATAACAGTTTGTCGTTCTTTAACGATGAACTGCAAATGTGAGTAAAACTCACCAACTCTGAACAGTTTATATTTTCATGTTGTATTTTTAGAACTGTTAAAATTGTCTGTTTGACGGTGTATTGATTGTTTGATTGAACTGCTAGTCAGTTAGTTAAATTTCTATGTTGATTCTGTTTAACAGAATATATCATATGGAACTGAAAGTGATGTTATCTATATTGTCTAACATCTGTGATGCAGGGAAACAGGTTGGAGGAATCCGACTGGATTCCTCAACAGTTATTTTATTGTTTTTCATATATTTTGATATATGATGTGAATTATAACCTGTTGTTGATTGTGTGTGTATGGACGATATTTAACATCGTGATTTGATATGATTGAATACCATGACATACCGGAATGTAGATAAAGGAGATTTTTCAAAGTGATATTGAAAAAGAGATATTTATAAAGTGGAATATTTATAAATAAGGAATATTTATAAATTGGGATATTCATAAATAG
Organism: Allium sativum; assembly: GCA_030737875.1. Taxonomy (NCBI): domain Eukaryota; kingdom Viridiplantae; phylum Streptophyta; class Magnoliopsida; order Asparagales; family Amaryllidaceae; genus Allium; species Allium sativum. The sequence continues at coordinate 633,286,035 of CM060919.1, forward strand.
GTGATATTTGAAAAGAAAATAACTGCAAATCATTTTCTTTTTGACTGGAAAGGGCTTGTGTAGCGGTTTGGGGATTTTCCCGATGCTCCCGATACAAAGGAGGTTATGGCAAATTTTTCAGGGAATTTAAGGAGTTAGAATATTTCAAGAATAAATTTGAAAAGGGAATATTTGTAAACCATTTACAAGTAGAATTGAAAAGAAAACGTTATAAAAGGGAAATCATTTTTAAAGTGTAGAACCGTTATTTAAAAGTAAATCTTTTCAAATGAATAAAACGTTGTTAAAAATGAAATCTTTATAAAGTGAATAAAGTAAATCGAATATGGTAATCGAAAGGAGTATCGATGTTAGTTTCAATCGAAGGGAGTTAGTCGATTAGAGTTAAATCAAAGGAGTTAATCGAATATAGTTTATTCGAATAGAGTTAGAGGAGTTATCGAATATAGTTTATTCGACAGGAGTTAAGTGAATAGTTAGGTTAAACTAAGTGAATTGGTTAAGTTAACCAAAGTGAATTAGTCGAGTTAATCAAAGTGATTAGTTCAGTTAATCGAGATAAGTAAATCAAGTTAGGGTAATCGAGTTGAATTAGTCAGTCGAGTAAATAAATTGAGTTAGTCAAACCAAGTAAAAACAGTTAGAGTTAACCAGTTAGAGTTAAACAGTTAGAGTTAACCAGTTAGAGTTAAACAGTTAGAGTTAAACAGTTAGAGTTAAAACAAACACAGTTATTCAGGATGAGTTGCCATTTAGCACGACTGCTAGCGTAATTCGCAGGGCTGTAAATAGCCTACGGCGGTCGGATGTTTCCTGAGGGAATCAGGCGTAACCATTGTGATCGCTGCGATCTAGAGTTGAGCGAATGGAGTTAAAGGATATAGAGTTAAGCAAAGTTAGAATCTGACTAGAGATTAATAGGTTGAATGGTTTCCTGAGTATCGATCTGATGTTGGTTTCGGCCTTCGGGGTTTATGCTTAGGGAGTTGTTCTCTTATTAGTTTATAGTTAGAGTCTGATAGTTGTGGAAGGATAGTGATACGTAAATAAACAATGGAAATGTTTTCCAACGTTGATAACAAATATTTTCTAAATATAGAAAATAAGGAAAACATGTATAGATATACATGATGATTGATCGATTGACATTCCATTTGGAAATAAGATCGTTGTTTGCACACGGACATTTTTATTTGATAGTTAACTCACCGACTATCGAAGTTTTGACCATTTTAACGTTGTTAATATGGAGAGACCGGTTGGATTATTATCCAAAGAACCACTCTGTATTGGCATAAGCGTCGCGAATCATATATGCCAAAGAAAATTGAAGACGGAGTAAAATGCAAGGGCTATCCTGTTTACAGAATAGTGCCTTCGGTTTGTCCAGTCCCAGGACAACTTGTATGGACGAAGGTCTGACGGAGTATATCCAATGGATCGCGTAAGTTGATCTGTTCAAACGTATTCACGTTTGGTGGCGGAGGAATTCGTTTCTCTTTGTTATATACCCGTGTTATTTTTGGATAAGTCAATTTGTGATTTGGCGGGTATGACGATGTGACATTTCTAAGTGAATGAAGATGGATGTATGACAGAGTATTTCCAGACGGTCACGTACATTGATTTCTTCAACTATACCAAGAGTGGAAGCGGAGAAGGAAACTTCTTTTAGCTGACACGTAATGTATGGTTGTAGACGTAAATTAGTGATTTCGATGGATTTGACAATGTGGCATTCGAAGTGAATCTGATGTGATGATAAAGCGTAGCTTCTAGCCTCATCAACCGGTAAATGACAGAAATCGGGCAGGCAGCATGGCTAAGTCGGTCGCACCGAAGTAGGGTGTATAATCACCTATCTAGTGAATATTCATTTGTTTCTTAAATCTATCAATGCTGTCCCATATATATACGGGAACGGTTGCTGATCCCAACCGTTGGTGATGTACATTCGATACACTCAAGCGAAATGAGTGATCGGTCATGTGTGGCTGAGTTACAAGATGTTCTTGTTGAACTCCAGTGTATCGTTCCTAGAGTACACTGATCGGAAGGTGGTTCCATACCTTGTCATAGTTGAAAATCCATTATCCAATATGTGCTTGCGATTTTGATTGTATACTATATATGTAGAACGTGAGATGAAAGCGTTTCTGCTAGTTGATATCTATTTGTACATAGACATTATTATAATATCAAAAGGTTTTTGATATAAAGATATTTTGGATTCTCATAAGGGAAAAACCCGTTCCGTTCTGCGGCGTGGTCTTATGAGATATCGTTTACTTGTTCATATGCCTGTTTAAACTGTTTTACTCATACCAGTCCCATGACTGACCCGGAGTTTACTTTGTTGTTTTCCCTAAACTCTTGGGTGCCTAAATTTGTACGGGCAGTCGAGTAGTCGGGTTTTACAGATATATTTGAAGAGCTGGAGCAGGAGGCTTGTGGATAAAATAGCTATAGTTTTATTTCCGCTGTGTTGTAAGTGCTGTACTCTGATAAGTGCTATTGTATACATAACTGTTATATTTCAAAGTTATGTTATCTATTATATGTTATTCGTTCCGCTGTGAGGTTCGTGTTACTCTGATGTTGTGTTCTTCTTCTTCTTCTTCTATTCTAAGTTTCTATCTTATCTATTCTCACCTTCTAATTTCTTTCACTAATTACCAGGATTTTTCGATGGTTTGGTTATCGACGTCGAGCTTACGTCGATAACCAAAGCCGCTCAAAATCCGGGTCGTTACATTCTCAGACCTTCACGCTCGCACCACCAGTAAACATTGCGACACTTATTTCCACGCACTACCCCAAAATTCAACCAACACTTGCCACTTTTCATTTCAAATCCGAATACAACTACCCACTCGCGAATTAAAGCTCCAATTCCTCGCACTGAAGAACCCTAACGTCTGCTGTTTCCATTCACGAAATAGAAAGTTGCGTCGAACTCAGCAATATTCACATGAGATCGAAGAGTAGCCTTAGATGAATCCAGATATATATGTATTTCGATTTCTTGAATTTTATTTGAATTCTTTTTTATTTTAGAAGTGGATGATTTGCATTTTCTTTTGTCTACTGGAGGCGTGGATATTCCTTGACCATTGAACGAATAGAATTAGGTTTTAGGTTAAGGGAGGGTATTTATAGAGTAGTTATATTATTTTTTTATTGATTATTATATTCAGTTTAAATCAACCGCTATATGTTTTTATAGTTTAAAAATTCCTATGATCAGACATGGTATCCAAAAATCATGAAAATGGGCATACACGTAGAGTTCGAAATTACGGACCCAAAGAAACCGGTTTCGTCGAATTCCCACTCCGTTTGCTCACACAACGTATTTTTAACCGTCAAAATAATGAATGTTTTTTACAATAAAATCCCCCACGGCCACATATTGACTTCAGAAATCACGAAAATTGAAATCTAGCAATAATTTAATATTGCAGATCCAACAAAATTAGTTTCATCGAAAACGGAGGTCGTTTGCAAAACTGGCTATTTTTAAAGCTCTAAATAACCCATTTAAATATATAAATATATTTAAAAATAATTAAATTAAATATTTAAAAATAAATATTATCGTATATATTCACAATAGAATATCATACAGCTCCAATTGGATTTATAACTCGATATTTCAAAATTCCCAATTTTATCGATATTCGTTTTATATTTAAAATCCATTTAAAATATAAAAAAATTGATATAAATTATAAAGGAATTCCATAACGACTATTTTAAAATTTGATTTGGACCTACATCAAAATCTACACAATGAAATCCCGATTTTTCTCTTCCATTAGAAAAACATACTTCACCAACTCCGAACGTTTCTTGTTTCACAGAAATCCGATTTAAAACGGATTATGTATATTCATTTGAAGTTCGAATCACCAAATAGCAAACTGCCACGCCATTTCGAGCTCGATTATAATTATAATATAAATTATACATTCAACTGTCGTTCAAATAATATATTCGTTATCGTAATTAAAGTTTAAACTGAAATATATACTTTGATTTGCCCAATTAACACCATATTGCCATTTCAGCTAATTCTGATTATTTCAGAATTAAATATATTATTTAATTATATTAATTAAATATTCACTATTATTTAATTCAACGACCATTTAAAAATCTAAATCATATTTTAAATAATTAAATAAATTTGTTATTACACCGTAAATATACAGGACATTACATTCTTCACCCCTTAAAATAATTTCATCCTCGAAATTGCTAAGGTAGAAAACAAACTCTATTAACTGGGTTAAAAATTATTTTTACTTCTTTAAATCCAATTTCACTAAACCAATTAATTTTAATTAAAATATTAATTCATCCCTACTAACGAAAATTTTCAAAAGTCCTGAAAATTTTCTAACACCCGAAATTTTCGAAAAATTTCGCCAGCACCTCCTTTGTATTGGTCAATAGCTCAAACTCCAACTCGCCTCTCTAGGCCTTCTTCAACCCAAAATAAAATCAAACAGCCAAGCGGCTTGCCAATTTGGCTCTTCAAAATCTCAAACCCATATATAATATAAACTGGTACCTTTATGTCGGGCATATCAATATATCCTTTCCATGTGTTACCAATTCTGCATATACCAATGTCATCCCAATCATTCGGTTATACCCAAGCCAAATCCTGTTCTCAGCTTGGATTCCATTATTAATTTCCACTCTTAACTTACAAGTCCAACTCCATTTCGGATTATCTCTAATCCAATCTAATTCGATATTCTCTATCTCAATTCATCTTCCACTCAACTGGTTTCAATTCAATTTCTATTTCTATTTGTTTTTACAAATTCTACTTTAATTTATTTTAATTCAAATAATATGTTTCTGGGAGTTTTTTATAAACAGCTTAGCCTTTTCCAAAAATCAAACAATCCCTTTCGAAATTCAAACAACTTGTTTTCGCAAAACATTTTCAGAAACAAAACCTTTGGTAGTAATCCGTCACTTAAAACTCGAAAATGAACACCGATGATGCTGCGCAGTCATCTTCGGAATCTATTTTCCAGCGATCGAAGTGAGTTCAATACTATATCACTTTTAAAACCATTTGTAAACACTTCCATTTTGAAATCTATTTCAAAATACCCTTCACAATGCTTGTAAACAATTTAAAATCTCCCAGGATTTTAAAATTCACATATATTTAACCCAGATTCATTTACAACACTTTTATAACCTTCCAGGGTTTTAATTTCAATTTTGATTTAAATTCAGATTTACTTCATCTAATTCCATATACTACACTAATATGAATTCTGATTGGTTATTTACATAACCATTTAGTTTATAATCTTACTCGATTAAAATAACAACCAATATATCCAATATATATATTTTCTCTATATCAAAATATACTTTGGGTAAAATTATTTTCATTTACCCTCTTTTCAAAACATACCATGTCAGTTCATCGTATTCGAGTGTTCAGAAACTCGTACCGATACAGTGGATCAAACTGATCGACCAGAACCCATAATCAACTCAACCAATAAATCTCCACAATATAAAACAATTCTTTATATCAAATAACAAATACGTTCACTCGTATATATACACTCAACTCAATCTAGAGCATTACTAATCCCATCTCTACTGAGTCACGCCACAGAGCCAAGGTAATAACTTAACCTTAAGCTCTGATACCACTGTAACGACCCGGGGAAATTGCGATCTCGGATATCGGCATACAACCCTATGTCGACTATTCAAGCATCGGAAACACCGGATAGTCCATGAAAGAAATTAGAGGGTGAGGATAGATAAGATAGAAACTTAGAATAGAAGAAGAAGAAGAACATACAACATCAGAGTAACACGAATCTCACAGCGGAACAAACAACATATAATAGATAACATATCTTTGAAATAAAATCAGTATATGTATACAGTAACATTATCAGAGTACAATACTTACAACACAGCGAAAATAACAATAGCTATAAAATCCTGAAGCCTCCTGCTCCAAGCTCTCCAAGTATATTTGTAAAATCCTGACTTCTTGACTGCCCAAACAAAATTTGGCACCCAAGAGTTTAGGAAAAAACAAAATAAACTCTGGATCAGTCATGGGACAAGTGTGAGTAACATAGTTTAAAACAGTTTGAGTAGTTAAACGATATCTCATAAGACCGCGCCGTATAACGGAATGGGTTTTTCCCTTACGAGAATCAAAATCAATTTGATTTTACTTTCAAATCATTTTGAAAGAAACAATGATCTTTTATGTCAAAACTCTTTTGATATTATAATAGTGTCTATCAACCACAATATAATAATCATCTTGCAGAACGCTTTCATCTCACGTTCCACATATATAGTCTACAATCAAAACCGCGAGCACTTATTGGGTAACGGATTTCCAACTATGACAAGGTATGCAACCACCTTCCGATAGTGTACCTCTAGAGAGGAATACATTGGGTTCAACAAGAACATCTTGCAACCCGAACACACATGACCGACCACTCATTTCGCTTGAGTGTATCGAATGTATATCACCAACGGTTGGGATCAGCAACCATTTCCCGAATGGGACAGCATCGACAATAGATTAAATAAGTAAATGAAACTCTTGATAGGTGATAATACACCCTACTTGGCAGCCAACCACTTAGCCATGCTGCCTGCCCGATTTTTGTCATTTCCCGGTTGTGAGGCTAGAGGCCACGCTTATCTCTGACAGATCACATATTTATTCACTTTGAATGTCACATCATCATACCCGCCAAATAACAAATTGATTTCCCCAAAAATACAACGGGTATACAGCTAAGAGAAACGAATTCCTCCGCCACCAAACGTAAATACGTTTGAAGAGATCAACTTACGCGATCCATTAAATATACTCTGTCAGACATTCTTCCATACGGGTCGTCTTGGGACTGGACAAACCGAAGGCACTATTCTGTAAACAAGACAACCCTTGCATAACTCCGTCTTCAATTATCTTCATCATATTTGATCGCAATGCTAACATCCATACAAAGTGGTTTTCAGATAATGAATTTGATCCCGGTCTCTCCGTATTGACGACGGAAAAATGGTCAAAAACTTCGATAGTTGGTGAGTTAACTATCAAAGAAAAATACGTGTGCAAACAACGATATTATTTCCAGATGGGAATTTTACCGATTAATCATCATTTAACATTTTCTCTTTAGTTCATTAATTTTTCATTTCCTGTTTCCGTATATTCAACATTTCTTATTTTCTAAATTTAGAAAATATCTATTATTAATCATTGGAAAACATTTCCATCTCTTTTCACGTATCACTGTCATTCCAGTATTCTTTATCATCAAACATTTCGTTTTCTATGATTAGAAAATACCTTTGATTATATTTGGAAGATGTTTCCAAACTCATTCATTTGTAAATAGATGTTTAAATAAAACATCGTTATGCTAACTCAAACATTACACTGATTAACTAATTTCACTTAACCAACCTTCACTATTGAACCTTAACCATTGCTTAGTTAAAAACGAAGTCAATCAAGTTGGGGTATAACTACCTCTCAAACCTTAACTGAACAACATTTCTAATTTCGAAAATAGACAAAGTTCACCTTATAAATCTTTAACAAACTTCCTTACGTAACTCTCGGATTCTATTCACGAATCCACTTCTTTTACAAAAATCATTTGATTATAACAATAGTGTTATAATCCCATGCTTCCGAAATATAATAACTTAAGTATAACTTTTATTTATTAATTTGGATAAATAAATAAACAACTAAGTTATTTATAGATAAATAAATCTTGATTAAAAATGAAAAGTGAATAATGCTTTCCCAAATTCGATATAATCGAATTTCTACGTATAACTCTCTTACTAATATTCTCTATTCGATAACTCCTTTTCGAATAAACTATATTCGATTAACTCTCTTTGAATAACTTATATTCGATTAACTCATTTTTTTCGAATAACTATTATTCGATAACCTCACTTTGAATAATTAATATTCAAACTTACTTCGAATAACTATTATTCGATAACCTCACTTCGAATAACTAATATTCGATTAACTTACTTCGAATAACTAATATTCGACTAACTTCTTTGGATTAACTCATTTGGATTAACTCGGTTTGATTAACTCAACTCGATTAACTCAACTTGATTAACTTACTTGATTAACTCAACTTGACTAACTTAACTTATTTAACTCCTATCGAATAACTAATATTCAATTAACTTATATTCGAATAACTATGTCTGTTTTAACTTTATTTCGAATGGCTAGTATTCGATATAACTCCATTTGCTTGACTCTATATCGCAGCGATCACAATGGTTACGCCTGATTCCCTCAGGAAACATCCGACCGCCGTAGGCTATCTGCAGCCCTGCGAATTACGCTAGCAGTCATACGAAATGACAACTCATCCTGATTAACTATGTTTGGCTAACTCTATCTCAAATAACTATATTCGATCAACTCTAGTTGAATAACTAATATTCAATTAATCCTAATCTGATTAACTATGTTCAATTAACTCTATCTGGTTAACTCTTACTAGTTAGCTCTAATCGACTAACTCTTATTCAAATAAATTATATTTGATAACTCTATTCGATTACAAATACTTCCTTTTCTATTTGTCTATATTTATTTCATATAAATATTTCCTTTATATAATTCTATTTATTTCATAAATATTTCCTTTTATAACTTTATTTATTTCCTAAATAAATATTTCCTTTTATAACTTTATTTATTTACTAAATAAATATTTCCTTTTATAACTTCATCTATTTATCAAATAATTCTTTTTTATCTTTATTTATTTTCTAAATAAATAATTCTTTTTCAATTCTATTTGTAAAAATTTTCCTTTTATATTTATTCTATTTATTTTCTAAATAAATAATTCTTTTATACTTCTATTTATTTCTTAAATAAATATCCCATTTCAATTCTATTTACTTAAAAAATAATATTCCTTTTACATTTGTTTTACAAATATTTTCTTTTATATTTGTTTTACAAATAATTTCTTTTATATTTGTTTTACAAATAATTCCTTTATATTTATTCTTACAAATATTTTCTTTTATATCTCTTTGATTTTATAATTATTTCCTTTTATAAAATCCTTTTCCTTTTATACATAAAATCCATTGATTTTATATAAATAATTTATTTTCAAAATATACTCTGAAAATCCTCTTTTTACATCCCAGTATTTCCTATGGTATTTAAAATACCAAATAACAGTGATCAATATCATTCAAACACACATAATCCACAACAGATTATATATCACATCATATATTACAATATATGAACAGAACAGTATTATAAATATTGAGGAATCCAGTTGGATCCCTCCAACCTGTTTCCCTGCATCACAGATGTTAAACAATATAATTAACATCGATTTCATTTCAATATGAAACATTCTGCTAAACAGAATCAATATTTGATTAACGATATATATATATATATCGTTATCTATACTTTCAACCAATACACAAGCAATTCAACCAAATAGTTAACACCCAGCAATCAACAGATAATTATCAGTTCTAAGAATACGTTATAAGAATATAACTGTTCCGAGCTGGTGAGTTTTACTCACATTGGACAATCATTGTTAATAACGATAACCATCGCTTGATTCAGACGGACAATTTATTTTGCTATAAATTGTAACAAACTCCAATTCACTTCCAGTCAGTTCCATTGCGTAGCCGCCATCCATACGATCCCAACTGATCTTGTTTCGTCAATTTCTGATAACGAACGAACAAGTTGTGAATACTACAAATTAATAGACTAATTTAAATTGAATTAAACTTGGATTATTCTATTGGGCGGCTCTCACTTTTTTCCCTTGGCCCATCTAAACTTCATAATAACCCAGATCCGCTTTATCCTTCTTCCCAAAAATACTTGAACCCGTTGCTCTTCTTTCCAGTGTCTGTTTCTTCGATCAAAACCCCTTCTCTTCTTCACGAACTTCGAATCTAAACACACCGAAAGTTCCCTCTTCCCATCCCCTTTCTTCTCAAACTCGTGAGCATCACCTCCACTTAACAACAGTGAACTCACAGTCACCATTCTCATGCAACTCCCAGACCGCCAACCACACTCCATGCTCCGAGAATTCAAGCAAGACCACCAGCGAACTCGTTCTCATCACGAGCTCAAAAATCTCTAACCAAACACCAAAAACTCGCCATCAACTTCAAACTCGACGCACTATATCTCATCGTGGTTCTCAGACCTTTACGCTCGCACCACTAGTAAACATTGCGACACTTATTTCCAAGCACTACCCCAAAATTCAACCAACACTTGCCACTTTTCATTTCAAATCCGAATACAACTACCCACTAGCGAATTAAAGCTCCAATTCCTCGCACTGAAGAACCCTAACGTCTTCTGTTTCCATTCACGAAATAGAAAGTTGCGTCGAACTCAGCAATATTCACATGAGATCGAAGAGTAGCCTTAAATGAATCCAGATATATATGTATTTCGATTTCTTGAATTTTATTTGAATTCTTTTTTATTTTAGAAGTGGATGATCTGCGTTTTCTTTTGTCTACTAGAGGCGTGGATTTTCCTTGACCAATAAACGAATACAATTGGGTTTTAGGTCAAGGGAGGGTATTTATAGAGTAGTTATATTATTTTTTTATTGATTATTATATTCAGTTTAAATCAACCGCTATATGTTATTACGGTTTAAAAATTTCTATGATCACACATGATATCCAAAAATCACGAAAATGGGCATACATGTAGAGTTCGACATTACGGACCCAATGGTTTCGTCGAATTCTGACTCCGTTTGCTCACACAACGTATTTTTAACCACCAAAATATTGACTGTTTTCACATTAAAATCCCCCACGGCCACATATTGACTTCAAAAATCACGAAAATTGAAATCTAGCAATAATTTAATATTGCGGATCCAACAAAATTAGTTTCGTCGGAAACGGAGGTCATTTGCAAAACTGGCTATTTTTAAAGCTCTAAATAACTCATTTAAATATATAAATATATTTAAAAATAATTAAATTAAATATTTAAAAATAAATATTATCGTATATATTCACAATAGAATACCATACAGCTCCAATTGAATTTATAACTCGATATTTCAAGATTCCCAGTTATATCGATATTCGTTTTATATTTAAAATCCATTTAAAATGTAAATAAATCGATATAAATTATAAAGGAATTCCGTAGCGACTATTTTAAAATTTGATTTGGACCTAAATCAAAATCTACACAATGAAATCCCGATTTTTCTCTTCCATTAGAAAAATATACTTCACCGGCTCCGAACGTTTCTTATTTCACAAAAATCCGATTTAAAACAGATTCTGTATATTCATTTGAAGTTCGAATCGCCAAATAGCGAACTGCCGCGCCATTTCGAGCTTGATTATAAATATAATATAAATTATACGTTCAACTGTCGTTCAAATAATATATTCATTATCGTAATTAAATTTTAAACTGAAATATATATTTTGAATTGCCCAATTAACACCATATTGCCATTTCAGCTAATTCTGATTATTTCATAATTAAATATATTATTTAATTATATTAATTAAATATTCACTATTATTTAATTCAACGACCATTTAAAACTCTAAATCATATTTTAAATAATTAAATAAATTTATTATTACACCGTAAATATACAGGACATTACATACATCACATACAGGAATATAATATTTGTATTTAAATAAAATACGACTATATAGAAATTCAAATATTCACCGTATTTTATTTAGATATAATATTTTATTTCAAACATTCAAAAAGTACAACTTTTTTTAACTTCACTATTTGAATACATCACTGATATACATTTCAATTTATATTCATTTTCATATTCAATTCAACACTCATACATTTCTCATTCACTCATATACAATTCCATTTATACATTCACTCATATACACATTTACACACTATCACCGTCTTCTGTCTTCAGTCTTTTGTCTTCACAACTTTTAGTCAGTCCAGTCTTCATACCTGTCACATACAGAAACACAAACAGTATCTGGAACAGAAATAATATTTTAAAGTCTAGCGAATATAATTTTTAATTTAAAAATTTATTTGCCTTAGAATTTCGGTGTGTTTCTCATCATTTTTCTGACTTGATCTGATTTATTAATCAATCCGACTATGTCTAGGCAGCTTGTGATATTCACAGTGATACGCTGTAAATACCACAAGGCAGACAATGTGTATATACGATGCAGGGACAGGAAAACTTGGCTGATGGCTGCATATACACGTGTGCACTGCCTCGCCAATCAGCGAGCAACTGAGGAGTAGCCACGTGGACCTTCTCGACTCAGTGCACATGTCAGCATAGTCAACACATATCAAAATGGTCGAGCCAAGCCCAAGACTGCTCAACAAATAATAAAGCCATTCTCTAACATGCAAGTATCAAATGCCACATGGACCAAGCTCGACACAGTGAAATGGTCAAGCACATGAATTTCATGTCTAAATGATGCAGCAAATTAATAGGCAGCTTAATCAACATGTAGACAGCATGGTGGAGTAGGTGTATAGTGTTCTGGCTAAGCAAATCATGGTTCAACATCAAAGTGTATTGTTATACAAGTGCAACTCAAACAAGTTCAATCATGACAAGTTAGGCAATATGTCAGGTGGATGTATATACATACATAGGTGGTGTAACAGCAAGGACACAGCAAACTCAAAGTACACCAAGAAAGTTAAATGGTCGAGCATATTGTGGAGCAGCTCAATGGTCATGGTCATGGTGTAAACAACTTAGATCTGGTGCAAGTGCATGCATATATATGTTAATGAACAAGGTGCACTACAGTATGTACACAGTGTTGCATGAACACAAATCAATTCAACAAATATGGCAAATAGCAAAAGCAGTATGGTTCAGACAAAACAGGGTGACATATACAAAGTATGATGAAAAAACAAGCATGGTTATCAAATGTACAATGCAGGCATTTTTCCAAGGTGGTGATGCACACAGGATTCAATATACAATGGTGCAACAGTATGGTCATATACAAGATGCACACAGGATTCAATATACTGGTGCAACAAATTCGTGTTTCAAGTCAGTTTTCACAACAGCATGGAGCTTTTTACAAATCATGTAAAAACTGCATGAGGAAACATACACAATTCAAATGGCAATGAGGAACTACACACAACTTTGCATGGAGCAGCATAGCATAATAAGGAAGAAGTTACACACAGCAAAGTCAAAGCAAGGTGGATCAAGATTTTTTTATTTGGTTTCAGAAATTACATTGCATGCTTAAGAAATCGTTTTCTAGTTTTTGGACAAACAGCAAGTGTTCTGTCATTTGTTTACAAAATAATCAATGTGGCAAGTGTTTAATGAGCAAGATATCTTCCAGAAAATCCCACATGTTTTTGAATATGTTTCCAGATTTGATCATTCCTTTCAAATGGTTTCTCAGTATTTCAGTATGGAGAATTACAGCAAGAAATCTTTTTGGAGCAATCACTGTGAATGGTTTTTTGGCAAGTTATTTTTTCTTAGAAAAGGTTTTAATATGTCAAGAACTTTTGCCAAACTTTCAAATGATCATTTATGGTATATCTCGATTCCAGAAATCATTTCCTGGGAATATTTTTCTTTTAACACATTTCCATAAATCAATCTTTCAAGGGACCACAAATATTCTCCTGGTTTTGGCATGTTTTAATGAGACGATCACACAAATAAGATTCAGTCAAGAGTGAGCGTTCAAAATTGTTCAAAAAGCAATCCAAATTCACAAGCTATACATGTTTTAAATCATGGAAATTAAAAGGAGGAAATCAAGCAATTCGGGGAAAAATCAGATCGAGACATTTATAGAAATCAGAGTGATTATAGGCTTTCCAAATACTATTTAACAACCATTCATCACTGGCAACGATGTAGAGATCGAAACAGAAAAACAAGCAACTACAATTCGAAAAACAAATCACGAAGAATCAAAACAAAATTACTCACAGTTTGTTTCGATCAATCCCAAATCGAAGAGTCACATAGCAACAAAGATTCGAGCACTAGAGAATCATATTTCATCAACCAGTAATATAACGATTTGGGAATATTAGAGAGAAACCCTAATTTTATAAGAGCCGCCGCCATTTTTTTAAGGGAAAACGAGATCAAGTTAATGAAGCACCTCCTCCTTAAAAACCCGTACCTCCCTTCCCCTATCACTTCACTTGTCTCGACCTCGCCTTTAAAAAAACCTCTCCGTCACTCACCACTGTCCGCAGCGTAGCCACCATCACGCCTCAAGACACCACCGTTAGTCCGCCACCGGTCCACCTGACCTCGCCGACACCTAGCTTCATCACCCGGATCCGCTCCCCTCCCCACGCGTGTCACTACTCTCTCCCCCATTCGAAAGGACCGATGTTGTTTCCTCCTTGGCCTTCCAGTAATTTCATCACCTTGCTACAAGTCCAGCACCTGACTCCTCCGCTAACTGCTGCACCAACGCCGGAAGCCACCCACCAAGCCCATCTAACCTTAGCCATGACTCATCCTACCTTTCTCCGCCCAAAAATGTTACTACCTTCCTTCTAAACCACACACTAAACCATCCCCACCACCTTTCCTCTCTCTCCAGTAAACCACCGCGAGTCCCAATCAAGATCTAGCATGTCCCGAGCACTCCACCGCTCAGCTTCCTTACAGCTACTGTGTGCATGAGTGTCTTGTGCATGCGCACATAAATCCCGAACGCATTAAAAAAAGGAGAGGGAAGGATGATGAAACTTTTGGTGTGAGGGTGCATGGCCTGCACATGCGTTTGTTGAAGAACGACAAGCATCAGTGTTAGTTTTGTTAGCTCATATTCTGCACAGTTCCACATACTCGCCGTCGAAGTCGTGAGTGTCGATCCGATTCATTTTGGTTCGAAGTTGTGTTGATCCATAGCGTCGTCCGTAGAGTTGCACAGGTTCATTATTCAATTATTGGCAGTCGATGCGGAAGCAGTTTGACGGTGAACAATTTGGAAAGCAATAACCGGTGAGAACATTTATTTAAATTTATTTCAAAATTGCTAGTAATTGATTAGTTAATTATTATCAAGTTCATATTGATGATTGTTATGCTTGTGAAGATTTGAATGGACGTTTGTGTAAGTTTAAAACACTAAGCGTTATTTAACGTAATGCTTGCGCACAAATTTGATGGTTGTTTAAATTTTGCAATGTTGATGGATGCTCCAGTGTTCATATGGATTGATTGTGTTGTATCACACATTATAGTTGTGGAGTTATATTGGTAGTCGATATTAAATCTCGTTCTTATGTGAATAACAAAAAAAGGAAAATATAAAATTTTGAAGTTAATCTTTGATTTAGATTTTGAAATAAGTTTAAAATCTAAGCCATGAATAATTAAACGATTTCTTGAAAGACGAAATGATTTTGAAGTTTGGTTTTGGATGAGTTTCCAAATTTAATTTTTGATTTCGAGTTCCATTAGTTCCATTATTATTTTTATGACCATTTATAAGCTTGAAATCAATTAAACAAGTTTTGAAACTTATATAAAGGGAAATTTAATTTTGATTGCCAATTGGTTTATATAAACGTTTGTTCCATAAGCTTTGAAATTAAATTGGGAAAAGATTTGAGTCGCATAATTAAACATTGATTTTATTAATTACACTTGGTACCATTATTTAAAAAGAAAGAACATTTGTGAGTTGTAAACAATAAAACAAATTTGGTAATATTATATTAAGGTTCTAACGAAATTGAAATTATGATTGTTAATCAAAATATGGAACTTTAATTATGAATCTAGAAGGGAATGGGCAATTTATGTTTTGGACCGTTATTGAATGCATATATATATTGACGTTTCAATAATACGTATATACCACAACGCTCTTGGATGATAGAGAGGATAGTGTCTAAGGCATGGGTTTGGAAAATACAGTTTCCTGCTCTCCCTGGCTATCCCTAAATGATCCGACGAACGGGATGGTTATTTCAAAGTCTGGAATTTAATTAAAACCCTTTTGAATTTAGAACAATTTTAGAATTTTAACAAGCGTTATTCAAATGATTTAAGTAAAGGATTTGAGCTTTGAATAAATTTGAACCTATTCGGTTTAAATGGTTATTTATAGCATTTTTGTAATGCTTTAACATTTTCTTGAAATGACTTGGTTTGAGATTTCCAAATCTGGAATTTTTATTTACACCTTAAAAAGGATTTCTAAAAATATTGTAGAAGGTTTTAAAGTGATAAATATTTGTATGAAACTTTATATCCAAATTTAGATTTGGTAACAATGAATGAAGAAATTTGAATATGGGATTTGTAAAGAAAAGTAAGGCGGTGATGAGTTTTGTGAAATCCGAAATGAATCCTACGTTATCCTAAAATGAATTGACAAACATTGGGAAGGAGATTTGAATTGAAACCGGTATAGTCCATAGCTTTGTTTTTAAGTACCCTTATTATTTGGGAAGACCAGGATTGAATCACTACACCAAACAACCTATTTTGTAACATTTTCGCGGACCCTATTAGTAACGGTTATTATTGTTACTATTTTATAACGTTTATTACCATTATATTTAGTTATAATAGTAATAACCGTTACAATAGGCCAGATTTTTGCACGCATGGGCTGATATGGTAATTTCCCTTCCCCACGTGTTTCTAAACCTTTCCGTTCCTTTTCGTATCTGCCACAACACTTTTGGATCCCCAAATTTTGCAAACCCGCCGCCTAGGTTTTCTTATCAGTTTCTTTATCTCCATCGCCACAACGCCGATCCGTTCTCCGCCTGACCGCGTTTGGAGCTCGATCCTTTCTCCGCTGAAGCCGCAGGTATCTTTTCTGACCGATATTTTTTCTCCCCGATGCCACTAGTCTGGTGCTTAATGTAGATTGGTATCTTTTATCTGTGGAAGGTCAGATTGGAAAGAATTGAAGCTTGATGGGTCTATTTTCAACATATAATATACATGTACTAGTATTTATTCGTATATTTGCCTTTAATCTGTCCAGTATATTCTTAGTCCTAATTAACAAAGTTATTTACCCAGACATGTTTTCGGTATATGTTTTATAAGGTGGATGAATAAAGTTTGAACTGATATTGTTCGTCTGTAGGATGATACACTTAATTGAAAGGTGAAAACAATGTAATAAGAAAGGAGTATCATAGTTTTAACAGCTGCGGCATCAGCTGATGACTTGTTTGTTGCTTCAAGGGTTCGGATTGCTACAATTGTATCCATGTTCACAGACGAAAAATCACCAGTATCATCATGTTACATTTTCCAAGAAATCCATTATTAAAATATTTAGAAATTTTTTCAACACATGAGTGTATTTAACAGATAGTTTAGTTCCCATTTTCATATGCCACCCTGTTTCTTTTCCAATCACTGGCTGGTCTCCTGATCATTACAAAGAGTTTTTGCCACAAATATCTCTGTGAACAACTAAAATTTTCAGCAGATGTTCCAATGGCATCTAATAGAAATAGTGAAGAGGAAACATGTGATCTTTTTGACATTTACACCAAGGTTCAGTGCCCTTTGGATTGTCTCTGCACTGTCATGCCTTGGAGGGTCAAAAAGAGACATCAGTCTGATAAACTACGTTCTTTAAAATTAGGACAAAGAACTTGTGCTCATGTTAAAACTGCATTCTAATCTGGGCAACAAATATGAACTAATAACAACTCTTTGTCATGCATGATGCCTTATATAGGCGATGTTTGCTACAGCATTTGCCTAGGATGACTATCGCAAAGTTGCTGTAACTGCTGCATGTGTCTCCAAGTACGTTCTCATAATTTTAAACATGCATGTACTTCTCCCATTTTGTTTCCTAAAATGAATTCAATACTTTGAAAATAGGTTTAATTAAATGGTAAAATTAATTCCAACTTTAAATTTACAGAAATTTAACTAAGTTTTTATATACAATTTACTCATGGATGCTTAAGGGCCACCTAGTAAATAGCGTACTCTCGTACAAGGCACGTTATATACGTACAGTTTTTGGCTAACTTTAAATTTGAGGAGTGACTGAAGCCCATTCTCCATTGTCAATGTTTGAATATGAAAATCTCATCTAAACCTCCAATCCCTAATAAACTAAAGCTAATATTTTTGTGCCATTGCTATTGGATGTGCATGATGAACCATCATAGGTGGGTACGCTAATTCTTCCCTGGACCATGTAGTTTAGTTGCTTTTGAGCTTATTTATGAACTACCGAAACATGGAACTAGATAATTATTGCACAATTTAGATATATTATGTTTATCTCCAATTAATTGATTTAGAGTTCAGGTTGTTAACATTGTTTTCACCTTTCATATATTGTCACCTGCCTTCAAATTGAACTCCTATCTATGTTGCAGTCAGTTAGAAGTCCTACAGATGAACAATATCAGTTCTTATATTGTCCAGTATATTCTTATATTTTATAAGACTGCACATATTAATTTAAGAAAATGTAATAAGAAAGTAAGGAATACTCAAACTGAAAGAGGGAAAATTTTGAATTTTGGTGAAGTACACTGTTATTTTAATGTAAATGTGAAAAAACAAATTATCAATCCAAGATATTCATCACAGTTCAGAACTAGAAACTCATAGTTTTACTTTTTTTTTGTAAATGACAGCTAATTATGTTAACTGCAAAGATATTTTTAGGGTCAACGGACAAGCATCATGACAGTCACATGATACGTGTCGATTAAGCGCTTATGAGTAATGTGATCAAAAGGCAGGCTGCTGCTTCTGTGTATTCTTGTAATGAGCAAGACCCTTATGAATAAACTACGTTTAAAAAAACTGCATTTGTTAAAATAAACTTCGGGTTTTTGCTCTTCAAGGTCGTATACGACTGCGCATGTTTTGATGTCGCACAGAGTTCTGCTGCTTTTTTCATGAGATTTTGTTTTCTTTTTCTCAGTGTTGATCTTCGCTTTGCATTGTTGGAAATATATGCTAGATTTAGTTTTCTTCTCGCCATTTTTGAAGTAATTATCTTTTGTTTACTGAAGATTTAAAGGATGTTATGTGTATATATACACATATCAGGGAAGGAAGGAGGTGGTTATTTATGGAATTTTGTTAATTATTTTGCACAATATTACCTTATTATTCCATATGTTTATTTTTGGTTTATAATCAGGTAAATATTCTGATTTTTCTAAATAGGAATATTTGATTATCTAAGGAAAGCAAATCGTATATAAACTTGAATATTAGAAGTTACCATGTTA
This sequence comes from Allium sativum, assembly GCA_030737875.1. Classification (NCBI taxonomy): domain Eukaryota; kingdom Viridiplantae; phylum Streptophyta; class Magnoliopsida; order Asparagales; family Amaryllidaceae; genus Allium; species Allium sativum. The sequence continues at coordinate 633,305,383 of CM060919.1, forward strand.
ACGTTTGAGTGAAGTGCTTAAAAAATTGTTGGATTTATGAACAAATTACAATAAGACTGTTGTTTAAGAAAAGTAAGTTGCCAAATATAACTTCAATTTGGTTTGATAGAATTAGTTAAGTGTTATTTTATTGCTTTATTTATTATCCTAACTCAAGTAGTTGGGGGCTTTCAAGATTTTATGCGTGTGATAATTTACTTGAATTGAAGTAAGAGTTCAATCAGGTCGTGTGTATGAATAAAAGACAAACAAAAATGTAAGAGTTCAATCATTTTATGAGAAATAATTTAGTTGAATAGAAGTAAAATAAAAGACAAACGAAAATTCAAATACATGAAACATATGCTATTTTTTGAAACAAATGCAGTATCTCTTAACAATTGCAGTTTTTTTTTTTTAAATCAGTGCAGTTTTTTAAGTATTTCTATCATTTGTAGACTTGAATTGTGGACCAAAAATCAGTGCAGTTTTTTTAAATCAGTGCAGTTTTTTTTAACAAATGCAGTTTATTTTAACTGTTTCTATCATTTGTAGACTTGAATTGTGGACCAATTTGCGGATATGATTAATTAGCATTCACAACCAACCTGCAAAATTTATTAGATCCTGGTGTAATCAATGTTTTACTTGTTGCAAATTGACATCTTGGAGTGAGAACACTTTACAGCATTAAATAACCAAAAATAATCATGTGACATAATTAGTATTTGAAAATAGTATCAAATTGATTAGGTAGTGAACTATAGTTCTGAATAAAAATGAATTTTGTTTGCTAGACTTCAGTTACATGCAGAATTATCCTTGTTGTGTCATGGACATTATCATTTTTGTGTGTTAGCATATTCTGTGTTGTGTAATGTGCATGAGGTTTTGCATTTGCGTGTTTTGTTTTCAAAAGTGTTTAAGTTTATTTATTAATTTATTAATGATATTAGATGTTTATTTATAAATTTATTAATTTATCTAATTGCATTATTTTTTCGTTTATAAAAATATAACAGGCACGAGTAAAGTTCTTGCTAATGTCGAATCCTACTTCAAGAGAATGGATTAGAATTCGACATAGGAATACCAATGAATATATACAAGGAGTTCGATATTTTATGGACTTCGTGAAGTGTCATTCACCACCCGACTTTGAAATGTGTAGCTGTCCTTGTATAAAGTGTAGAAATTCGAAGAAGTTGTCTTTTGAAATGGTTGAGAAGCACTTAATCATTAATGGTATGGATCCAACTTACGATGAGTGGTTTCTTCATGGGGAGAGAAGCAACGTTGACGTTAGGGTCACTAATACACCAAATGTTACATATGATGCTTACAACTCCAATCAATCTCGTGAGGAAAACCTCATAGAAGATACTCTTGGAAACTTTATTGATGATGCATATGGAGTTTATGATAGCGTAGAAGGAATGCATGATGGTAGTCAGTGGAAAAAGTATCATGATTACAAGGGAAAAGCAAGCGAAAAATTATACCCCTCTTACGAAGATGGTATTACAACATTAAGTGTCATTGTAGAGCTACATAATTTGAAAAAAGACTTTAATTGGTCAGGAAACAGTATGACCGAGTTGTTGAAGCGATTGAAACGGTGGCTTCCAAAGAAGAATACAATACCTGAGAAGTACTCCACAATGAAACAAATGTTAAAAGATTTGGGAATGAAAGTAGAATGTACACACGCTTGTGAAAATGATTGCATATTATTTTGGAAGGATTATAAAGATGCAATGGAATGTCCTCGATGCCATACTTCGAGATTTAAAATGAAAAAACAAGGAGAAGTGGAAAAAAATCACAAAACAACCACGAAAAGTATTAAAACACTTTCCACTTATTCCGAGATTAACAAGGTTGTACACCGTGCCATGGATAGCTCGAAAAATGTTGTGGCATAGTGAAGCAAAACCTTCTTGGAATTCGATGCGTCATCCCATTGACTCGGCTGAATGGAGATCACTTAAAAAAAAATGGCCCGAGTTTGCTAGAAATGGACGAAATGTTTGGCTTGGCATTGCTATTGACGGGTTCAATCCTAGTACAAACCTATCAGGTAGCTATAGTTGTTGGCCTGTGTATATGGTTCCTTATAACTTACCCCCTTCGTTGTGCATGAAACCAGAATTTCAAATGTTGTGTTTGTTAATTCCTGGACCAAGGGCACCAAGTCAAGATATCGATGTCTATTTGGAACCTCTTGTGGATGAGTTAAAACAACTTTGGATAGGAGTGCTTGCACATGACATGGACAAGAGAGAACATTTCACTTTGAGAGCAATGCTACTATGGTTAATTCATGATCTACCTGCATTGGGAAATTTATCTGGTTGTGTAACACATGGTTACAAAGCATGTCCTGTTTGTGCAACAGAAACAGAATCAGAACACATCGGCAATAAGATTGCTTATATGAAGTACATAAGGTTTTTGAAGAGTGATCATCCATATAGAGCACTCAAACATGGATGGTTTAAAGATACAGAGGATAAGAAATGTAACATCCCATAATTTCAGTGTAATTAAATTTCAATTTAAAATAAATAAAATGGAATATATTAGAGAAAAATCAAATTTTGTTGATTATAATGATGCTGATTATTTGAATGGAGTATAATATAAATTTGAAATTTAGTTTATATTTAGAATTGTTGAAATTTGAGAATTTATAATTTTATTTATTTAATAAATTTGAGTTGTATAGTTTATATTGGAAACTCAAATTTAAATTGAAATGGCAAAATTCTAAGTTGGGAAATAATAACTGATAGTCAAAAACTTGAATTCAAATAATCAAATTGAGATTTAAATTGTGTGAAATTAAATTATAAATTGGTTAAGTCATTTTTGGATTTAATGGGAAGTTTAAATATTCAAAATTGGATTAAAACAGTTATTCAAATTTTTGAATATTTTATTTATTTAATTTACCGTGCAATTTAACTGTTTTGGCGACTGTCTCGGAATTCGACGAAACTGACGCCATTGGAACCGGAACAGTGAATTTGGCTAGGATTCCAATTTGTGTTACAATCCGACTTACCGTTTGATTGTGCGAGAGAAAATGTGAACGAGAGCAATGTAAAGAAATAATTGGGTATTTCTCATATTTGGGCCTTATAATTATATAAATAAAACCCACCTTTACCCTATCAGGCCATTTTAACATTGTACGTTCATTTCCACCTCCATAGCTTTCTCTAATGGCAGAAATAAATTCTAAACCCTAGTTTTAAAACCAAATTTCACCTCAAAATAAAATCTCTCAAAACCCTATCGAATTATATGTCAAATCGAAGCTCTCGACGATACGAAGCTGCTGGTACCATTTGTTTCGACATGCAGTGAGTAGATTTACCATAAATCGCGGTCAAAGCTGCTGTTTTGAAAACCCTAGACTTCGATTTCGGTATTTTTGATTTGCAAGCTAATTGAGGAATTGGTCTTCTGGGTATGGTAGAGATTTGTCATACGAATTCGATGATGGTATTCATTCGATTTATAGTGTAATGGGTAGCGGGAATTTCAGCGTAGAAGGGCAAATGCCCTTTTCGTTCAGACCGCCGGCGGTGGAGGAAGAAGCCACCGAAGGTGGCGGCTCTGATGCCGTGGATGCGGGATTCGAGGGGGAAGGCAATGGAGGCGGCCGCCGGGTCTAATTTGGTCGGAGGAAGGAGAAATCTTCGGTCAAAATCGGGACTGGAATGGGTTATTTTATTCGATCCTGTAGCAGCACGAAGAAGAAAAGGGGCGGGAGAGAGTTTGATGACGTGGCAGGATCCCATTGGTAAGGGGATTAACTTTAATTTTTATTTATTTAAGTTTCAAAATGGTAAAAATACTGATAACTTCTCCATATTAACTCGGATTTGGACGCGGTTTGTTGCGTTGGGATCGTGGCGAAATTGCGGACGTTTTGGCACTGACCTGGCTGCGTTTGGTGACTGTCAGATTTTGGCCCTTAGTTGGACGTTCGATCAACTATGGACGCGAAGGTGAGTGATTCTTCGCTCACGAAATACTGAATTCTTCCCGTATTTATTGAATTAAATTGAGAAATATATTTGGTTGCATGGTTGTGATTGGTTGCTTGAATAAAAATTTACATGCAAGTGTGTTACCGGCAAATAAGTCGATCATTAGTTATTTAAATTAAAGTTAAATTTCTAGTTGACAGCTGTTACTTGTTAACTGATCAAAAGATTTAAATATTCACTGTTGGGATAAATTGGTGTGATGAATGCCTTGGTTGGTTGGTTACTGGAGTGGTATTTATATTGCATGTTCTATTACTCAGTATATGGATGTTGTATTTTATTGCAATGATTTATCCCATTTAACCCTTGATGTTGCGGGCATCTAATAATCCGGGATTTATCGATAAAATAAATTAAGAACACGGAGTGAAATGATAAATCTCTGTGACCCTGATTTGGATTGAAATGATAGATCCATCCCTGAAATATCGAGAAATTAAATTTAAAATCACTTGGCCATTGGATAGATAATTATATAAAGACATCGGTTGGTTAAATGATTTTAAATATTCAAATTTTATTGATGGAAATTTCATTTAAAGAATATCGATTTTTTTTCGATAAATATTTTTCTTTTTTGAAGATCTGAATCTTGAATGTTATTTCAAGTGGTTAAGGAAATTTCCCGAACAAAGTTAAAAGTTTAAAATTTGAATTTTATATGATTTGGAATTTATTTCAAATAATCGGGTGGACTCGAGTTTAATAAAATTCTTATTGAATTCGATGTGGAATGAATATAATCGGGGATACCTGAAGTTGTTTAAACTTATCATGAATGTGGTTTATATTTCCTTAAATTGGAAGATTTGGGTTGAATGGCAATTGAAACAAGATATTGATCTAGGGACTCCATTGAGGCTGGGGTATAGATTTAAGCATTTGAAATTTGGAAGGAAGATTATGGTTAAAGAAAATTTTCACATATATCTATATATATTTTATTTATTTACACATTTGATTTTTAATAAATTATTCTTGCCTTAAAATTTTATTATTAACCTTTACCTATAAACTATTTTATTTTAAATAACCTTTCCCTTATAAATTATTTTTCAAACTATTTAGTAAACTTTCAATTTATGTGTATACGTAATATTTTAATTCTTTATTTATTGTAATTTTTATATTTTATCTATATATCTATTATATAAGGGTTTCTTATATACATTTTTTTTTTCAAGTTTTTTTTTTTTTTTTTAATTGTAAATTTCCTTCCGAATGGAGAATGTTGGATTTGAACCGCTGGTTCAAATGGAGTTGAGATAATAATTCATCCTATTTGAATAAATGAACCGATTTAAAATGACTCTATATGGAAGTATGAATTATATTCTTCTCGAATATAAATGGATCTCCTAAAGATTTAAAAGGGCAATTATGAAATATATATATTCTAATTGGATATGAATGGATTTCGAACATAAATCGATTGAGATAACTATAATCTTTGATGTGGAATACTCTACTTGAATATGAGTCGATTTTGGAATATTATGGTTATGATATAAGGATATGGAAAAAAACATTCTAATTTAGAATAAAATCGGTTTAGTATGATTTATGATATTTTGATATGAAATTTTATTCTATTGAATATAGATGTGGTTCGAAACAAAATATGATATTTTGAGATGAAAGCGAACCTTTCAAATGTAAAAGAACCAACCGATGTGAAAGGATGTAAGCGTTGGTTGTTAAAGAGACCGGAGTCGACATAAGGCATACTCTCTATCAGTGTCGATACCACTTTGACAACTGTGAACGTTATGACGTATCCAGAACGAGTATGATGACTTGGAGGCGATTATTGAATCGAAGAACATGATCGATGACGAAATAGCCCTGACCTTCGGGTCAGAATTGAAATGACTAAAACAGGAGCTATACCGTGACTAATTGAGGTAGCACCTTTGATCGGACTCACTCCTTCGATACTATTTCTATGACTATGATGAAAATGATGATTTGGGCCCATTTATGACTTTGGGAGTGTGTTCCGAGGTGGGCGGTAGTGGCTGCTATGCGTTACCACCGGTCCGGGAGTGCAATTGGTAGAATCCTACCCTGGGCATTGCCTCGAGTGCCTTGTCATATATATCCGTATCGAGCCCCATACGATTTTGATTTGTATCGTACCTATGGAGTGTCCTCTGATGCCATCGTTTACGGTGGTTTTACGGTACTGTATAGACTGCGGTATTATAAACGGCGTAAGGGTAAAAATGTAATCCCGCTTACGCTATTTTCAGTATTTATACTTTACTGAATAGACATTATAATAATAGCGTATTATTATATAGATATTAGTTTAACGGATCCTCAAGAAATGGAAAAAAAATCCTGTAACATCTCTTGAGTTAATGCACTCATGATACTGATGTTATTTCGTATTTTGATTTGACTAATATGAGATGATTTAGTGCTGATCCGAGTGTTTGTTGTGTTTTCTTTTATGCAATACGCTCGGGTCAGCAGACATTGCAGTTACTGAAGATGACTGTGCCTTGGAGATCGAAGACGAAGATTTGTATATACATTTATCATATATAGGTATTTTCCGCTGCTTATTATGTACATCTGTATGTATATGTAACTCTGATATTCATTTGAATGTTATAACCAATGTATACATTTCAACTGCTTTAACTGCTATTTATTTATTATATGTTGTCCTTCCGCTGTAAGATTCTGTGATTGGTTTTTCTCTTCTTCTTTCTTTTCTTCTTTATCAAATAACTGCCTGTGTTGGCGATTTGTTGGGTCGACATGTGCGGTTTATTGTCGATTTAAACGGTCAAAAATATGGGTCGTTACAAGAAACCTCCAACACGATTGATAGGATCAACACTGTTGCAAAAGCTTGCTCATATAAGATATGTACCAGGTAAATTAACGAAAACCCAAAAACGCGTGCTAAATGAGACCGATCGTGATGATGAATATTTTGAAAATGAGAACGAAGACAGTGAAATACCAGCATGGTACAAGAAGTCTATTCTTTTTTCCTTAGAGTATTGGAGTGGTCATAAGGTGCGACATACTATTGATGTGATGCACACCGAAAAGAATGTAGCAGAGCATTTTATTAGCATATTGTTTGATAAATACAAACAATCTTCTAAATTTGCATTCGACAAAAATCACAAGACGCAGTGCTGTCAAGTTCTTAAGGATGCAAAACTTCCATCATGCTTCCAGACTAAATTTAGCAACTTGGTAAATATATAGCCACCTAGTTTGAATATTAGAAAGTCACATGACTATCATGTTATAATTCAATATTTTCTACCTGTGATGGTTCAATATGCGTATCCAAAGAACCGTGATTTAAGACGTGCAATATTACAAGTATGCTTGTACTTCAATATTATTTGTTCGAAGGTTTTAAATCGAGAGCATGTCCAAGCTTCCAAAGATATGATTGCCGAGGCATTATGTGTGCTGGCTCATTATTTCCCTCGTTATTTCTTTGACATCAGCATACATCTCATGGTGCATTTAGCTGATCAAGCATTATTATGTGGACCGGTTAATTATACATGGATGTATCCATTTGAAAGGTAGACATTTCATTTACATGATTGTTAACTGATTTATGTTTTATTAGTTACATTAAATGTTGTTTTTTTAGAGCTATGAAGGAGTGTAAGAACATACCAAGCAATAAAAGATTTGTCGAGGGATTAATTTCTAAAGCGTATCTTGTTTCAGAGTCCGTTAGATATGCAATGGAATATATGCCAAATCCGCGTGATGGTAATCATAGCTCTAAACAAACACCGTTTTTGGATGAGAACTATGGTGATACTTATGAGCGTTCCATTATTGAGGGTAAAATAAAAAAATTATCCGGTGTACAACGTGTACAAATTCGTAGATGGATACTTTTCAGAATAGACATTCCAGATCGAGACGATTATTATAGGTTTGTCTTTTTTACACATTAAAATTTATAAATACTAGTCCAAAATTTACTTTTTTTTTGTTTGTAGCGAATACCAATTATCATTAGAAGAGACTCAACGTAGTAAAAAGCGGCTCCAATCAAAGGCAGAAGTAGTAATTCAGTCTGAATTTATTGACTGGTTGCATAAAAAGGTTTGTTGGATTACAATGAACTCACAATTTGATAATAAATAACATTTTTGAACATATTTTACTTTTTTCAGTTAATGGAAAAAAAAACGCATGGACTTCCTATTATGGTATTATGTTAGTGGACAAACATGGGAAGCCAAAACTCACCTTAAATATAGAATCAATGGTTATCTATTCTCTCCTCAGCACTACGACGACACTCTTTCAACACAAGGTAATGGCATTTGTATGGATGCAATTACAACATTTGTTGCAAGTGCAAAAGATTTAAATCCTACGGATGATGATACTACTTGGTATGGTATTATCCAGGAGATCATTGAAGTTGATTATTATGAATTTCAACATGTTGTGTTTTATTGCAAATAGGTCAATATTGCTGATAAAACACATGGTTATAAAGTTTGTCCTGACTCCAAATTACTGATGGTGAATTTGAAAAGGCTCAAAAGCAATGATGGAGAGTATGATGAACCAGTCATTCTTCCATCGGAAGCTAGCCAAGTTTTTTACATAAAGAACACACAGAAGAATTCTGATTGGTCCATTGTACGACGCTCTCCTAAACGCATGACGGATAACGTGGATTATTATGAGATGCCAACGAACTTTCAATCCGTTTTAGAAGAGCAACCCAACTTAACAACATTGTTAAATTGTATTGAATCCAAATAGACAAATTGGTTGAAGTTGTTGGCGTTGTTTTATTCATTTTGCTACCTTTTCTTGTTTTGAACATTCGTAAATGTTATCTATCAATTGATTGGTTGTGGATGTATCATCTTATGTAAGTATCTTCAGTTAAATTTTTTATGTTATCGGGTTATGCTTGCAAGAGTGTTTTTGTGTTTTGCCTCTACTTTGTTAATTGTTTTTTTTGGAACATGAGTTTCTATTTTTATTTTGTGCTGCAAAACGAATGTGCTGAATTTTGTCATGAGTTTCTATTTTTATTTCTGGTTGAAGGGGCATCCACCATTTCTACTTATCTTTCAGAAATGTAAGCTACATCGTCTTTTTGCATGTCTTTCTTTTATTTGCAAGTCAAAAAATTGTAATTGTGCTAATGCAATAAAATTAACAGAATGTCAGGTAGTTCACCGAGACAAACAGAAGACATAGAAGATGTCCCTCCGCCTCCTCCAAATAAAAAGTACTTTATAAATGTTGAAATGGATGGTGCTAAAGGGAAAGATTTATCGAAGTGGAGTTCCCGATGTGGTGTTTTGATCTGTGCATACATTCCGATCAGTTATGATGATTGGAGGAATGTAGATATCTTTTATAAAGATGCTTTATGGATAGCAATACTGGTATCTTACTTCTCATTTGAATTTAATAAATCATGAATAGTTATGGTGTTACTTTTTTTTTGCATAATAGAAGAATTTCTATTGGTTGATTCAGTTTCATTGCCAACTATTGTGATCCTGGTTCTTGTTTAAAAGTTAGATATGTAAGGAGACGGTTCACTTAAATTGGACCATCAGCGTGTCCTACACAATGGAATATAGTCAACACATTTGATATGCTTGTGGAAGGTAGAGTAGAAATTATAAAATGCAATTGTATAATTGATATGCATACAACCTAGAATAACACAAGTCAGACTTATAGGGTTTGTTTTGTTTGTTCTAATCAGACATTGGTTGTTTTTTCTTTTGATTCCACAGAAAGAATTTGATATGGATATAGATCCCGATAAAGCAAGACCTATATTAGAAAAAGGGTTCTCACAAAAATTCAGAAGTGCAAAATCGAAACTACGTAACAAATACCTTAAGAAGGATGATGAGCTTAAACCTAGACGTATTGCAATGGAAAATCGTCCTGATGATATTGATAAAGTTCAATGGGAGGGTTTTGTTAACATGGAGTATGGTGATAGAAAGAGAAAACAATGTAAGCAGAATACTACAAACAAATCAAAGGTTACTATAAATCATACATTGGGCAGAAAATCGTACCGTACACTCTATGATGAATTGGTATGTAGTTCAGATATCTTAAATAAACTTTATGATATATTATATTATATATATTTATTTGTATGCTTCATTAGAAAAAAGAAAATCCGGATAGTAAGCCTATGCGATCTCATGTTTGGAAAATAGCACATACAAGCAAAAAAACCGGGGAAGTGCTTCCGTGTGCCGCTGAAAAATATGTAAGTAATCCGAGCCTTTTTTAATTCATTATTAATAAAATGGTATCAAGTTTATAGCTGTTTGCACTCATGTCTTTAAATAATCTTTAGCTGTTTGCTTAATGTCTTTCTTTAGCTGTTTCCTTAATCTTTAAATAATCTAATGTCATGCAATACATTTGTTTATAAGATTGTTTATAGTTGTTTGCTTCATGTCTTTCTTTAGCTGTAGGTATCAAGTTTCGCTAATATGTTTTTTTTTTTAAAATATTTTGGTTAATACTAAGAGTCCAGGGTAGAATCTTTTTGCACTCATTACCATTACCTTATTTTCGTTACTATTTATTCTGATGTAAACAAAAATGTTCATCTCACACATATCCATCATTAAAAATTACTTGATTTTAAAAAGAAAACAACTGAAACAAATAAAAATACGATACATTCACTGTTGTTGAATTTCACAGCACAAAAAGGCACCCTCTTTTTGTTGAAATACTACCGTTCATGCTCCTTTCTGAATATCCTTTGATGTTTGTCTACATTATGAAATACAAACCTTACTATTACTATTACATATAAAAATTATTTTTATAAAATAGAAATGTAACAACAGTGCGGTGATTCGTCTCACCGCCGGCAGTTGAATAAATCATTAATGCCTGCAGCGGCTTCACTATTACAAGTATGTAACTGGCCAAGTCAAGATGTACAATTGCGGTGGCTGTTCCCTAGCCAACATTTGAAACTTCGTAACCTTTTTTATTTATTTGAATAAACGGTCGCTATAAGACAATCGTAGTCACGAATACCTGTATTTTGTTTATTTGTGTCACATATCATTTTTCGCAATCGATATGTCCTTTATCATGTTACTATGATTGAAGTCATGGGCAAATGCATTGAATATTTATACAAAGTAACTAGAATGATTCGTATGTTCATACAAATTTGTTGCTTTAATTCATGTCTTAAATAAAATCGGACAATCACAAATGGACATTTGCTGGTTATATGCTCTAACGGACACAAACAATATTCACTTAGTCATTAAGCAATTCGGGAAATTAAAAGTCGTTTAGTCAATAAGCCGCTGCTTTTCGTAAGCAATATGGGACAATCCTTGATTCGTACATACATTCATTGTTGCTGCTTATTTTTAAAGTAATCCAAATGGAGCAGATAATTCATAAATGCGACAAAGAAGCACAAGTCAAATTTTATCCCATTTATTCATAATAACATATTATAATATTTATTTTAAATGGATATCCTAAATGTAACAGAGTCAACCACGTTGACTGTTATTAATTTTTTTTTCTCATTTTCATCAATTTTTAATAAACACAACTCTCATATTAATGCATACTATCTTTGGTCGCCCGTAAGTTGGAGGAAGAAAAATTTCTCACCTTATGGGTTTTCAAAACCATAGCTTCCATATTCGATATCTGTTTTTATGCGTTTCCTTACATAGTTTTTACAGATAATACAAATATATGAAATACTAAATTATAATAAGGAGAACAAAAAGATGAGGAGTATATAACATTTGTAATTACTGCTACTTTAAGAAGATTCTATGAATCTAAATACGAGGTTTAGTTAATTGTTTGTTTAATGCATGCATTCTTAGCATGAATGCTTGGATATTCCTTAAAGTTCACCTTGGCATATAAAGCAATTGCATTTAGCCGTAGTCATAAAGCATTTCTGAGTGGGGAAGCAATAATATAGCTTTCTGAAATGACTGCTAGAGTAATCCATGTGTAGATAGTTTATGTAGGTATAAAAACTTGACCAGTTTGATGTCCCAGCCAAAATGACGTACAACAATGGATATTTTTTTTATTAAACATGACGTAAAAAGATTCATATGTCTAGGATAGCTCATTTTCGATCTAAAACGTATCTATTAATATTCTATATAACTATAAAAATTCTTACAAAATGACTGATTTGTCTCCTTTTTAAAATAAATCCAAAGAAAAAAAAATCAATAACTTTGTACAATAAATTCAATCAAAAAAAAAATCAATAACTTTGTATAATAAATTCAATCATAAAAAATCAATAACTTTGTACAATAATTTCAATCAATAACTTTCCAACGATATTTATTAAATATATTTGATCGCTTAGCTTTTAAATGGCAATAAGCTGAAAATGCACTAATATGACAAGAAATTACTTTTTACAGCTTTATATTATAGCTTTTTATTTTATTTTATTTTACATCATATATTTTTCTTGAAAAACAATTATCATAGCATTAACAAGTTCATCATTACTGTTATATTATTCCATATCTCCACTTTTGATTTTAAATGGAACAAACTTTAATTAGTGTAAGTTTGAAAACAGTTTTGATAGAGGCTTCAAATATAGTAAAATGCATTTATGAGCTAAATACTACATTAGGTATGCAGCCGAGCTCATGAATTTACCTCTAGTGGTTTACCTTAGATTTGGGTTGAAGCTTATCAATTTATTCACACTAGTTGGTCAGAAATACCTAATTACCTCCCTGCTCGGAACCCGCCTTTTACTTGAATGCATATGTACGTCTTGAAATCTATTTGTGCTAGACGATTACTGGCCAAACCTAGTGTGTGAACCCAAGCAGCAATGCATGAAATTGTCTTGACCTTGGACTTTACTACGCACGTACATTATGATATCCATGCCAGTTGAAACTCACGATATTGGCATTTGTGTTCATCTTGCGTTTGCAAGGGCTCTTACCAAACTGGATATTGATAAAGTTCATTTATATTTGCTTTCAGTTTGGGAACCCTGAACCTCACTATTTATGTATTCCCTTATTCGGCCGTGCACTGTTTCCTACACCTATTGTTATGAGTTTACCCCATTAAGGTACTGGCCCCCAGAAGATTAAAATTTAGAAAGGAAAAAAAGGTATAGAGTACTGATGTCAAACACTAACTGTATTTTGAATGCCCTATTTCTAGAAAACTGAAAGCATGCGTTAACAACTGAAAGCAATATTCAACTGAAGATGGAATTCTATGTAGAAAAGTTCATGTTTAATTACAGATGACAGTCATGCACATTAAGGTACTGTATGAGCCTTTAATTTGAAAGATCAACGCAGGTTAACAGAATTTTAAGTTAGAATGTTTGTGATTTGAAGGTTTAAACAAAGATTTCTCTAACATATAATCTATTTACTTTTTAACCTATGGTATATACGGTAGTATAACACGTGCACGATGTTATGGAAATTGGTTTGAAAAACTCCTCTTATACTCCACTCCCATGAATTATGCAAATTTATGATACACTTACCATGCAGCATTTGATCCAGTAACTTGTATTAATTGTAAACATTGACCAAGTTTTTATTTTCATATAGTTGTTATATATTCACTAGCATAATATTTATCTACAATCCTAACAGCAATTACAGCAGAAAAATGCAACTTTAAACTACATGAAGTATGTTTGGCTGTTATTTTGTTTGAAATGTTGATATTTAGTTTATTTATTTTTGGGTTTAATGTTGTAGCGTACTTCATGTAGTGCATTTTGAATGGGAAGTCATCATTTTGTATGTCTTTTATGTTAAGCTTATCTTTAATATTTTTTTAAAAGAAAAACATGTTCAACAAGTTTCTACATACTTTTACATGTTTGCAGCCGGTGGTAAATACATGAAGTCAATGTGGAACTGCAGTATGTGAAGTCAATGTAAAAAATATTGTTTCTTGATCTGACTTTTAGGCTCAGTTACACTGAGCCTTGTAGGCTCAGTAAACCTGAGCCGAGCGGCTCAGGTTTATCGAGCCATAGGCTCAGTTACATCGAGCCATAGGCTCGGTAAACCTGAGCCGAGTGGCTCAGGTTTACCGAGCCTATTGGCTCAGGTTTACCGAAGCTGAATAATCCCAAACGGAGTTGACTGAGATCCCACTTCGACTTGGCCACGCGATTCCATTTCCCCCATGTAAGTGATGAAGGAATCAAACAATGGTTTTTTTAATTTGTTTTTTAAGCCGCTTATTATTTTTTTAGTTTCAATTTCTTTTCTTTTTCTGTGTGCTTGGACTGTAGTTTTTTTTCGTGGAAGAAAAGGTGTTGGATTGGAATTCTGATGAAATTAGCAGTCTAGTCCAGATCAGACAATAAGCTGAGAACTCTTGAAAGCCTTCGGTTCTACTTTGTTGCTCCAGTACTGGTTATTTAATTTTGCTTGGACTGTAGTTTTACCAAGCCTGCAGGCTCGGTAAACCTGAGCCAATCGGCTCAGGTTTACCGAGCCATAGGCTCAGTTACACTGAGCCTGCAGGCTCGGTAAACCGAGCCACTCGGCTCAGGTTTACTGAGCCATAGGCTCAGTAAACTTGAGTCGAGTGGCTCAGTTACGCTGAGCCTTGTAGGCTCGGTAAACCTGAGCCTATTGTCTGTACTTTTACCGAGCCATAGGTCTTACTGTTTCTGATGTTATCAATGATTCAATGTCATCTTTGTAAACTCCATTATTATTTGTCTGTACTTTTATTAAATTAGCAAAAAAAAATCAAACGAAAAAGAAAAGAAGCAGCATGAAGCAGTAATCGTGATTGTTTCAGTTATTTTGAAATTGAAGAAAATTTTACTGTCGTCCTTTCAGCAAAATTTTATGTTCAGAATTATGTTCAGAACTATGTAAACCTACAAGTCTAGATAATTGTATTTGTTGAACAGGCTTATATGCAATGTATTTGTTGAACATAGGCTCATATCATTGTATTTGTTGAACAGGCTTTGGTAGAAGCAGCGGAAGCAAGACAAAGATTAGAAGGTGGCGATTATGCTCTAAGTCTAGATAATTTTGATAAAGATCCCATTGCTGAAGTTTTTGGAGATGGTAAAAGAAGAAGTTATTGTCGTGCTATCAACTCTACATGCAATGTAAAGCAAGTAACAATAACACAAGCTTCACAAGCAATAACCGCGGCAAAAGAGAATGCAACTAAGCAACAGTTAGCTTAATTGGAGAACAACAAAAATCAAATGCATGAAGACATCAAATCAATGAACTCAGCATTGGCGTACTTGCAACAATCTACGAAGCTTCTTATCAATCAACAAGGAGGGAATACGACACCACGTAAAGAAGTTGCTTCCGATGGAGGTAATAACAATCTACATGCTACTTCTATTGATGCCATTGGATCATCCACGAGAGATAAACAGTTGGTAGTGTTATTGTCGTCAACATTAAAGGAGGTAGCGAAGGGACATGTAGGAGTGCAAAAAGTTTGTCATTATAGAACTGTACTAAAAGGAGAAAAAGCCATTTGGGTGGAGGAAGTTCTGGATCCGGATGCGTTAATTTTTGACGCACCCCAAAATGGTATGTATACAATATCTGATCTTGTCGATAGTGGATTTGTAATTTGGTCCGTTAATCGTTTGCGTTTTGTGTAATGGTTGTATGCAAAATTATGATACTTAGATGTTATTTTGGTATTTGTTATGGACGATGAATGATATTATGATTGTATGTTAAATTGGGATGTTGGTCGAAATGGAATTTGCTTAAGGATATAAATTGTGATATGCTGTATTTGCTTTAATTTATGTTATATTATATGTTGTATATTATTATTGGTGTATGTTGTATGAAATTGTCTATTGTAGGGTTGGTATAATATTCACGTTTGTAACAGTTAAATGTTAGCAAATCATTGTATGAAATAGTCAGTTTTATATGCTAACAGTAATAACTGTTACATATTTCATATTTGTAACAATTATTACTGTTATAAAAATAATGTTTATAACGGTTATAAATGTTATAAAATTTTCAGTCCTAACGGTATTAAGTGTTACAAAGCACATATCTTATAACGGTAATAACCGTTATAATATGAAACCTTTATAACGGTTTTATCCGTTACAATATCCGTGACAACAGTTTGTCACGTATGCTGTTGTAACGGTTTTAACTGTTATAAAGATCATTAGTAACAGTAATAACTGTTATAAAAGGCCTTTTCTGTTGTTGTGAATTTAAGCCCGAAAACCATTCCAAGTAATAATACGATGCTATGAAGCAAATTCAAGACTTGGAAATGGCAAATGAAGACCGAGGATCTTTGGATTATTTAGATTGATTGCTGATGTCTCGAATCGGGCCGTACACCTGATACGAGATTATAAGTGGCATGAGGTCTGAATATATTTGAGGATTTTCGGATTTTGTTCCGTTCAGACCCAGAACGGACTTGTATGGATTGTGTGTCTGACATTGTAATTGACTACATAACACTAATTTCCATTAATATTTATTCGAATTTGTGGCAATTAATTATTCCCGTCTCTAAGTTTTACGTGCTTAGAGGTTATGTATGGATTGAAATCAGTGATATGTTGTGAATTAACAATGTGGCATACTCAAGTTATGTAATGAGCTAGTGATGATCAAAGCATGGCTTATTTAAGCGTAGCTTTGTGTATACCGCGACATCGACAACCCTCACACTCCGGATGATGAGAAACTGGCGGTCACGTTGTTGACATATACATGATTTTGTGATTAATAACTACAACGTTGGTACCACTTTTGAACTTAGGGAATAGGGTATGTTCGAGGGTCCGGGTCTGGACGAAAACCGTTGATCTACCTCGCGATTTGTAGTTGGTGTCCATGTCTGGATTAAAAAGCCGTGTTACAATTCGCTTGTGTTCCTGATTGATCTTTCGTGTCTGGAATCATTAAGTTGGAAACCCAAATCTCCAATACGCGACCATACAGTTTTATTTGTATACATATGGCAACATATTAGGATGGGGTATTATGCCGTCTAAGATTAATACATTTATTTTTGCAATTGTTTTCTACACTATGCACTAATGATAATATAAAAGAGGATTTTCACGTATGAAAGCATGTTTGGTTATCATAAGGCAAAACTCGCCCATCTGGTGTGTGCTTGCATTGTGTGATATGGGACAAGCTTATGATAGCTTAATTTTCCAAAGGTCATTGCGAATTTATATGCACGGGTATTTACATGGAGTAAACCCGTTCCGCATTAGCGGTGTGGTCCTTTGAATTCCCCAACTTTAAAATAAATCATAAAAATAACCGTTTTATATTCTCACACCAGTCTCATGACTGACCTGGAGTTTATTGTTCCATCCTAAACTCTGTGTGCCCACTAGTTTCCACACGGATAGCTAGTGGTTTAGTTTTACAGTTATAGATTCTTGGTGCAAGATTCATAGCGCTTTATAAGTTAGAGTTGGAGTTTCCGCCATTCTTCCGCTGAGATTATGTTTCTCTCCGCTGTGTATTTTATTGTAACTCTAATATTCCTTGTAACTCTGATGTAATATTTGTATTATGGAATGAAAAGTTCTGTTATTTTGTTCAATATATGTTAGTACCCATAACAATCCGCATTTATGAACGGTTTAAGTTGGTTTAATTACCGGCGAAAACCGGACAAAAAAAGGGTCGTTACAACGAACGAGACATACAAGAAGATTATGTGTATAAGGGTTCTCCAACACCACTGGATGTTTGAAGCAACGATATAACTGAAAGCGCAGTAGAACTCGAGATTCATGTAAAGAGCGAATTGTCTAACCATAACGTACAACTCCATCGAAGATTCAGAAATGATCTAATAGATCAACTATGGAATTTTCCTAGCACTCAATGAAACATTATTATTGTTGTTAACTTTGGTATTGTTAAGTATAATGTTGTTACCTATTATTATTGACATTTTAAACTAACCGATCGATGTGAAAAATGAAAAACAAATAATTTAAGATCCGACTTTCACCAAATATATAATTTTATTATAGATTAAAAATAAATAATTGAAACTTATATGGTTCAAATTTTGATTTCTTAAAACTATTTGAAAATTCCATCAAACTCCAATTTTGATACATTCTATCATTTCAAATCGATCTATAAAATTTATTCTAAAATTTAACTAAGTTTATTGAAAAATATATTTTAAGTAACAATGATAAAATTCATTACATTGTTCATGATCATTATTTCATAAACAATCCTACTTGATAATGTCGATATTGAAATTGAAAAGTAAAAAAAATGCTAATGTTAATTTTTTTTAATTTTTGTCTTTTTTATTTTTATTAAATAATTAAAGTTTAATGACTTTTATCAGTGTCAATATCTGCAACTAAAGATAAAAAGATTTTTAAGTCATATGTCTCAGCTGTTTGAGGAGTGCGAGATGTACGTTTTATACACTTTATATGCCTCAACTTGTTGAGGCGTAAGCTTCAGAAAGCTTTTTGCAATAAACCTCAAGGCTTTTTATCTTTTATTTTCTCAAGCCTCTCCTTGAGGTGGGTTTTTTAAAACAATGGTTGAGAGTGAGCACCAAATGTAACAAAGATCACAGTCTTACATAGCAGTCCAACTTCTGTGAATTATTGTTCCGTCAATCGAAGTCGAAACGTTTTTGTAAATCAAATTCGTCAAAGTTGCACCTTGCAGGATCAACGTTGAAGTTGAAATACATTATTGAGATGAGGTAAGTGGGAGCAGAAAGTTTGGAATTGAGGTAGAAAGGTGGTTGTGAATGGAGAAGATGAGGAGGATGTGTATATGAAGAGGTAAAAGGAGCTGTTGGGTAGCCGTTGAAGAGAATTTGTTGAAGCGTTTGTTCAATAGACGCCCAAAACAATACTGTTTTTCAACACTTTGGCTACGTAAATCCACACTATTCAGATATACACTCCGTTGGCATGCGCTTTGAGTGCATATATCACAATTTGTGATATTGTAGCGTCCATTGGAGATGCTCTTAGGCAAGGTGACCTTGCCTTATACTTAATTTTTGAGAGATCAAGAAACATAAACGGTCAAGAAGAGTTTTGAGTTAATCCTGATCTATCACGTATTCAGGGACGGAGCTATGCTGGAGACTCCCTGGGCTATAGCCCAGGTAGGGTTTTAAACTTGTATTATGTAAATGATGATATCTCATATAATAATCTTGACTCAGTTATACTTTTGGTATTCATTCTCCACTGAAATCAAGATTTCTCTTTGATTCTTGGATAATGTCCATCATTGGACTAATATTTAAATCATTCAGTCTCTATTATCAAATATTAAATCTGCTTGCACTTTCACATTCATATGAAGTCATTTTACTAGTTATATCTTTTGACATCTTTACATTTAATGTCGTTTCATAAAACTACAATCCTAGCCCAGTGCAATAACAAATCCTGGCTCCGTCCCATTTTTATTGAAAGCACAAGGAAACACCACCCATTAGTCTTCACATTTTCAGGTAAAGTGGACTGCAAGACAAAAAGCTGCAGCTGGAGATTTATATTAGTACATAGATATATCACTTAGGCTTTTTTTTACCCCTTTGACAATGGAATGATGTATACTTAACGCACGTAGGTATGTATGTAATTTGCCTTGTTTTAACAGTCACAAGCCTTAAATGTACTGTTAATTCGAACTGTTTTTTTTGTCCTGCCAAAAGATAAGTACAGAACAAATCAAACATGACACCCACTACTATTCACTAGGAAGTTCTTTGTAACTATCAATAGATATTTTACTATGTTGCAAACTGTTCAAATTTTCGGCATTTCCTCGCATCTTCATCATGCGCGCACTTCATTCAGCGTAGATGAAGCAAAACCTCTTCGTGTCAATGTTATCATTGGATATCTCTATACCCCTAAAGCACACATATGTTCATGACGACACTTAATTGTAACAAAAAGAATCCGTTGTTGTTATATGCCGTCAATCTCATATATATAATCTTCTTTTAACATATCTTGCGATATGAAATTAATTACGAATTCAATCTACGCACCCACTTTAATACAATGCGGGTCATTCTTAAACTAACAGCCATAATCCTATATGTACAATCTGCTTAAATACGCATACACATAGGAATTGTTATATTTATCCTTTTTAGCTTTAAAATCAACACATGAATCTAATATAACCTAATAACTAGATGAGTATTATTTGGAAAAATAACAAGCAATTATATATGTACATACTCATTATAATTTGTTTCCTTAGCTAGCTAAATGTGTGTGGCCTGATGTATGTTAAGAATAATATGGTGTGAAATTTTAACACATTTTTGATGTATAGTTGCTGCTCTCTACTCTTAATTATTGATTTATTTGATTCTTTTTTTGGGACAGTGCCAATGTTGCATTTGTCTCATTCATTTTGAACAAACCCACGCTTTCAGCATCCAATGATTATATAAGAAGATAAGCAAGGTGTATCGTAGGTAATAGTACCATAATGATTTATTAATCTATGGATTCTTCCACTTGAAAGTGTGGAGCTTCATATAATAGCTATATACCTTACTGCAAACATGAATCACTAGAATGGGAAAATAATTCATACTACTGGTAACGTCATGCAATTAACCAAATATAAAAGTACATTTTGCTTAACTGACTAAGAATGATACACTGTTTTGTTTTCAGTGTCTCATGCAGGAACATGGGTATTAGTTTTTACTCTTCTGTTGATAGAAGAAAACACTAGTAAATCATTCTTTTCAGTGTATTTTATCCATGTAACTTACATCTCTTATGTGCAAAGTAATATATCAACCTATTCCAACGTGTCTGCTAATACTGTACCGACTTAGCGACTTTAGTTGCAATCGGAAACTACAATTTACTAATACAGGTAAAAAATCTTAATTATTCATAAATATAATAATAATACTATATCATACTCAGTTCCTTCATGTTAGATATTTTCAGCACATTCCCATTCCTTCTTGCTCACGTTAGCTCAAACAAATGTCTAGGTACGACTTAAAGATTAGGCAAGCACTAGCAATCATAGGTGGTTAATGAAAGTGATGGCTTAAGCATTAACCTATATAATACATAAATTGTCTTCTAGACATTTTCGTGACTCTACAGCTTGGAGAACTAAATAACATATTGACATAAGCCTTGAAGGAATGATCTTGTGTTTAAGCATCACACTAAAATGTAAGGGATGGAGAGTTTGAATTTATCTTTTACAAACGACAACTTATATGTCATGTCATTTCATGCTTGGTTTGGCAATGTCAATTACCTCTTTGTACAGTAGAAGTCCTGGTGCACTATGTTTTTTATCTACGTATCGTTAACATAGAGTCGTGTGCACCAAGTTCTGACATATGTACCATTAAGACTTCGGACACATAGTAAGAGTAATGGATTTAGTAAGCAACCATCATTAGAATTTCAAAACAAAGCAACTCACATAAGGAATCAAAGGAACTTTAGAAAGCAACTAGACAGAAATTAAAGAAAGAAGAGGAAAAAAAAGAGGTGGGGCATGACATAAAAACAAAAGAAGGATGATAAATTAACTACATGTCATAAGCTTATCTTGCTTGTTTTTCTGAAAGATAGCTGTAACAAAAACATCATAGCAGCATACCAATCAAATTCAGAAAAACATATACATCTTGTAAACGAGTCCGATTTTGTTCACACTTTTTTTTAAGTGTGAACAAAACACTCGAACCCTATTGGAGGATTCGGGGGGTCCATAAATGACCCACCAAATTCCTCTAATAGGAGGAAAGTGTTTTGTTCACACTTAAAAAAAAGTATGAACAAAATCCTATTCCTTGTAAACTGTCTGCAAATTAAATTAGAAAAGTCGTCTGTCTATCTTGTCATCTCCGAAAATTTTGATGGAAAATCTGATGAAATTGCTGTATATCTAGCTCAAGACCCATAACAGTTAAATAAAATGATGGCATTTTACAAAATCCTATGAAATTGATGTAAATTCAAGGGCCCACCCTGACCACCATGTTGGCATATCAACCAATTTTTAGAAGAAAAAAAAAAAAAAAAAGGCATGTTTCACAAAATATGTTTCGGACAATGCACAATATTTATAATACTGTCATTTTCGGCAATATGTATACAAATCACTCTAGCTCATTGGCGTAGAATAAAAAGCAATACCAATAACACACCTGATAATTGTTTTCAATTCGCAACTTTATCATATGGCGAAACTTTAGCTAAGTGCCCAGCTTAGTGAAGCCTTGAATTTTAATTATGCCTTTCTTCATAAGCATGCAAGTTAACTTCTTTTCTTTTTTCTACATACGATTGCAAACCATTTTGAGAGGACTAAAATTCACAATTTACTAACCATTGGTTAAGGTTTGATGGAAAAGATGGTAAAGAAGGCAGCTTACTATTTATTTTTGTATTAGGAGAGCTTACTTCTCAATTATTTGATTTGAATCCTTTCTTCTCAAATACCCTAATAATCAGATAATGAAACCTCAAAAGGAAGAGATGGCGAAGAAGGGCTTCTTTCTGTGTTTTGGTAGTAAATTAGAACTGTTTTTATACATATTTATCAAAGTGAAAAAGAAAATTTAAACAAGTAATCAAATTCATAGTCCGTTCTAGCACCAAGCTGCGCATCATTTATTACACACAGTTGGACACAATAAAAATATAGAAATGGTTATCTGACAAATCTGGACAACGGTTGCAGGCTTGCAGCCTTGCAGGGGAAATTGTGAAACAACAGCTCACTTAAATTAGTAGTAGACCTTGGCTTCAACAAGAGAGTATCCTTTAAGAGCAGCCAATAACTTAAATGAACTAACAACCAATTATGATACTATTACGCGTCAGTTCAAATTTCAAGATAAACACTAAAACTAACTATAAAATAAAAAATAAATAACTTACTCCTTCCCGCTCATAATATAAATCGTTTTGTGAAGTTCTTTGTTTTTCAAAATATAAAACGTTTTCATTTATTGTAATAAATTGTATCATGAATTAATTTTATTGGCTCATGTGAGCAGGTTAGCTCAAATGAATAGATGGCTCTTTAGAAAATTCCAACAACCACTTTTTTGTATTTGAAAAGAAAGTAAGTAACTTAATTTTGTATGAAAAAAGGAGTCAGTTCATCAAAAAGAAGCATTTGAATTTTTTTCTAATTCTCATGCAAATCTCTAAAACGATTTATATTATGAAGCGGAGGGAGTATGTTTTTTCCTTTTCCAGCTAGTATTCACCATCGCTCAAGCTCAAAATTCTAGTTGACAATCTGAATAGCAAAAAAGAAATCCAAAGGGGAGGGGATCCATTTATATGTGGGATCTCAGAATCAATTTGCATATGGAATCTTGGATTCGAAGGTTCGGTTACTTTTTTCAGAATGAAAATGTAAGAATTTGGGAAATCAAACGGATTATCTTTCAGACAACCATTATCTCCACTCGATCAACCACCAGCAACTCATAAGCGAACTTCTAAACCACAACACCCCACAGCTACAGCAATGTTCAGCTGCAGCTGCATAACCATCATTACCAAAAACTGCTATATACACCTTCTGAATTCAGGCTCTGTTTTAACAGTTGGAAATTCTGTAACTGAGCTCAATTACGTTGAAATTAAATTCCGTTGGTAAATACTATAAATGAGCTCAGGCTCTGTTTTACAACTGAGCTCAAGCTTAGTTAACCGACTGAGCTTCAGTTTAAACTAGTTTTGGCTCAGCATGTTCCTTTTTCATCAACTCTTGTTTTTTCTCTCATTCGATTAGGACGCATAAGCTCCCTATCATCTTTCTATATGATTATTTAAAGTAATATAGTTGAGTCCGTCTAGTTTCAGTGCTAGATATAAAAACAAATAGTAATACGATAAGAGGGAGGATAGAAATATATAAGCCAGAAAACCAAGTCAGTGGACATGTCACTTATTCAAACAGGAGATTCTGAATCGTGAGAAAAGCAACAGAGTTACAGTTTTGTGTGTGGCTTGGATGTATATGCTAAGAATAACATGGTGTGAAATTTTAACACATTTTTGATGTATAGTTGCCGCTCTCCACTCTTAATTATTGATTTATTTGATTTTTTTTTTTTTTTTTAGGACACTGCGAATTCTGGATATGTCTCATTCACTTTGAACAAACCCACACATCCAGCATCCAATAATTAAATAAGAGAATAAGCAACGTGTATATCGTAGGTAATAGAACCATTATGATTTATTGATCTATGGATTCTTCCACTTGAAAGTGTGGAGCATCATATAATAAGTATATACCTTACTGCAGACATGAATCACTAGAATGGGAAAATAATGCATACTACCGGTAACGTCATACAAATAACCAAATATAAAATTACATTTTGCTTAACTGACGGTAAAATAAGACCCGGTTTCGCTTTCAGTTTTTGTCCAAGTTGGGCACAACATGTATCATGCAGGGACATAGATGCCTAATTGCCTATCCTTTTAAATAAACACTGAGATGATTTATGTGTTATTTATCTGCAAGTTATGCAATGGAATTTACCCCAGTATAAAGGAAAGGATACAGTCTATAAATTTACACATTTTACCACTCTTGATAAGAATTTAACTATTTTTTTTAATTAGTTTTTTACTCTTCTGTTGATATAAGAAAACACCAGTAAATCATTCTTTTCAGTGTATCTTATCCATATAACTTACATCTCTCATGTGCAAAGTAATATATCAATCTATTCCAGCGTGTTTGCTTATAATGTACTGACTTGGTGATTTTGTTGCAAGCAGAAACTACAATTTACCAATACAGGTAAAAATCTTAATTAACCAGAAACTACAATTTACTAATACAGGTAAAAATCTTAATTATTCATAAATATAATAATAAAACTACATCATACTCAGTTCCTTTACATTAGATCGCGTTCGCAGAAAAGAGTTTGTTGGGGCATTTAGCGGCAGTAAATTTTTACGTCCAACTTGTTGATTTGCGTTGGACTTAAAAAGTATGTCAGCGGTCCTTTCTCAGCATTTTGCCAGGGCAGTATTTTCCATACTTGATATGCAATGTCGGACGTAATTCAATTAAGTCGGACTCTAAATATTAAGGCTGGAAAATTCCCTTTATAAATCTTCCTATCTGACTATTTCAGCACATTCCCATTCCTTCTTGCACACGTTAGTTCCAACAATGTCTAGGTACGACTTAAAGATTGGGGCAAGCACTAGGAATCATAGGTGACTAATGAAAGTGATGGCTTAAACATTAACCTATATAATACACAAATTGTCTTCTAGACATTTTCATGACTCTACAGGAGAACTAAATAACATATTGACAAAAACAATGAAGGAGTGATGTTAAGCATCAAACTAAAATGTAAGGGATGGTGAGTCTGAATTTATATTTTACAAATGACAACTTGTATGTCATGTCATTTCATGCATAGTTTGGCAATGCAAAGGACAACACCTTCAAAGCTGCACCTTGCAACATCAACGTTGAAGTCGGAATACGTTATTGAGATGAAGTAAGTGGGAACAGAAAGTTTGGAATTGAGCTATAAAGGTGGTGTTTGTGAATGGAGAAGATGAGGAGGATGTGCATATGAAGAGGTGAAAGGAGCCATTAAAGAGAATTTTTTGGGATGTTTGTTCAATAATCGCCCAAACCAGTACTGCTTTTCCACACTTTGGCTCCGCAAATCCGCACTATTCAGATATACACACACTCTGTTGGCATGCGCTTTTAGTGCATATATCACAATTTGTGATACTGTAGCATCCGTTGGAGACGCTTATACTTTGTTTATGAGAGATCAAGAAACATAAAACAGTCAGACGGTTTTGAATTAGAATCCTGATTTGTCACTTTGGTCATTTTTATTGCAAGCACAGGGAAACACCACCCATCAGTTTTCGCATTTTCAGGTAAAGTAGTTGTTGGAAAATAACGGCTGAGTCGCGGACTAGGTCGCTCTCTTGAAGACGATTCGGCGATCTGGTCGGTGGTGCAAAACCAGTTTGTACTTCCGCCGCCGCCTGTAGGATAAAACAGCCTATCTAAAATGAGTAACTGATTTGCTTTGCACAATAAATCAGCGTAGATTTGCACTTTTGAATTTAACAGCTCGAAAATTTCCTAAAGATTTTTTTTTTTTTTTTTTTTTTTTTTTTTAATGGCGGAGGAAGAGGGAACAGATTTTTTTTTTTGTGTAGTAATCTCGTCTACAACTGAAGATAATATATAGACGAAAAATAGGATTTGCTGAAAATACTGAGTTAAGAGTTTACCGCTTCATAAATAAAAGTTGGCTCAGAAATATTTTCTGTATTTAAAAATAGTTCGAAAAACGCAGTGTTTTCTGGATCAAAAATATAAGTGTCTACACCATATAACAAGCATGCATTGGGAGCCCAAGGCCCCAACATGACTTCTTAGAAACAAGTATAAATGCTTGCATCTTTCTTATAATCCTATGACGTCTGACTATTCACAAATAGGGGTCATCATAAACTTATTTCATATTTTAAATAATTCATAAAATTTCCAACAGTAGTCTGCTTCTATTTGTCAAAGACACAAAACGCTGTAGCTGGAGATTTATATTAGTATATAGGTATATCCTTAGGCTTTTTTTTTCCCCTTGTACAATTGAATGCTGTATGCTTAACACACATAAGCATGTATGTAATTTGCTTGCTTTAACAGACACAAGGATTAAATATACTGTTAATTTGAACTGTTTTATTTTTGTCCTGCCAAAAAGAAAAGTACAGAACAAATCAAAGATAACACCCACTATTATTCACTAGAAAGTTCTTTGTAACTATCAATGGATTATTTACTATGTTTCAAACTGTTCAAATTTTCGGCATCCCCTCGCATCTTCATCATACGCACACTTCATTCAACGTAGAGGGAGCAAACCCTCTTGGTGTCAATGTTATCACTGGATATCTCTATATCCTTAAAGCTCACATACGTTCATGATAACATTTAATTGCAAAAAAAAAAAAAAAAAAAAAACAAACAAACAAACAAACTTACTTTTGATGTTATATGCTGTCACTCTAATATATATATATATAATCATCTTATTTTAACATATCTTGCAATATGAAATTAATTACGAATTCAGTTACACACCCACTTTAACACAATGCGAGTCATATTTAAACAAATAGCCATAATCCTATTAGTACAATTTGCTTAAATATGCACACATATGAATTGTTATATTTATCCTTTTTAGCTTTAAAATCAACACGTAAATCTAGTATAACTTAATAAATGTTATTCCGAAAAATAATAAGCTATTACATATGTACATACTCATTATAATGTGTTTCCTTGGCTAGCTAAATACGTGTGGCTTGGATGTAGTGTGTGAAGAATAATACGGTGTGAAATTTTAACACATTTTTGATTTATAGTTGCTGCTCTCTACTCTTAATTATTGATGTATTTGATTCTTTTTTTTAGGACAGTGCCAATGTTGCATTTGTCTCATTCCTTTTGAACAAACCCACACTTACAGCATCCTATGATTAAAGAAGAGGATAAGCAAGGTGTATCGTAGGTAATAGTACCATTATGATTTATGGATTCTTCCACATGAAAGCGTGGAGCTTCATATAATAATTATATACCTTACTACAGGCATGAATCACTAGAATGATAAAATAAGTCATATTACTGGTAACGTCGTACAATTAGCCAAATATAAAAGTACATTTTCGTTTTCAGTTTTTGTCAAGTTGGACACAACATGTATCATACAGGGACATGGATGTCTATCCTTTCAAATAAACACTGAGACAACTTATTCGTTGTTTATGTGCACAAGTTATGCAATGGAATTTAATTACCCCAGTGTAAAGGAAAGGATACGGTCTATAAATTTACACATTTTAATTACCACTCTTGCTAAGAATTTAACTTTTTTTTAAATTAGTTTTTACTCTTCTGTTGATATAAGAAAACACCAGTAAAACATTCTTTTCAGTGTATTTTATCCATATAACATACATCTCTCGTGTGCAAAGTAATATATCAATCTATTCCAACGTGTTTGCTAATAATGTGCTAACTTGGTGACTTAGTTGCAATCGGAAACTACAATTTACTAATACAGGTAATATCTTAATTATTCATAAATACAATAGTACAAATATATCATACGCCAGTGAATTTTCAGAAATACTTGAAGGTGATCTGAAAATAAAACCAAAATTTTATGCAGCAGCAATGTGGAAGGCATCTCGTGGAATGTGTATCTCAACATCCCGTGAATTATGTATCTCAATCCAAGCTCTCTTTTCATTTCCGCGCAAACCCGCACATATTTTGTCCGGGTCTTCTAGTACTGTCCGTAAAGTTTTACGTCCAACTTGTTTATTTACGTTGGATGTAAAAAACACATCAGCATTTTGCTGCTTCAACGAGGACAGTATTTTCCATACTTGATATTTACGTCAGATGTAAATCCATTAAGTCGGACTCCTAATATTAAGGCTAGAAAATCCCTTTTATAAATCTTCCTATCCGACTATTTCAGCACATTCCCATTCCTTCTTGCTCACGTTAGTTCCAACATTGTCTAGGTACCACTTAAAGATTGGGCAAGCACTAGGAATCATAGGTGGCCAATGAAAGTGATGGCTTAAGCATTAATCTATATATAATACATAAATTGTCTTCTAGTTCTAGACGTGTTCATGACTCTACAGTTTGGAGAACTAAATGACATATTGACATAAGCCTTGAAGGAATGATCTTGTTTTTAAGCACCAAACCAAAATGTAAGGGATGGAGAGTTTGAGGATGCGTTCGCAGTCAAAATTTGGCGCGTTCATTTTTTTTCGTGCCCGACGCGTCGGACGCAAGCTACTTTTTCCCCTACCAGATAGCGCGACGCCAACGGTTGATTTTCCAACGTACCCTTCCACAGTCTATAAAACCGCGCCCCCCCATTTCTTCTCCATCTCAACCCGATTTCTCTCCTCTTTACCCACGAATTTCAATTTTTTGGTGCAATTTTGAGCTGTAAAAACGGTAAATTTTTATATTGTTGTGTTTCTTTTTCAATTCTCTACAACATATATTTTTTTCGAATTTTTCTGAAAGTTTTTTTTTGATTACGCAGATGACATCCTCTTCCACCTCTGCTACCTCGCAGCCATTTGCGAACTGGACGGACGACCGGGAGTCAGCTTTTATAGATATTTGTGTTGAGTTTATAGACGCTCGCGATACAGGCGTCAGTGGGTTCTACTCAACGGTCGCGACAATAATGAATGACCGTTATAATCTGGAGTTCACAGAACTCAGATCAAAAATAAATGGGACAACATGAAGCGCTCTTTTCGCGATTGGGATAGACTGCTACGAACACCCGGCGGTGTATGGAATGCAGAGTTCGATTATCTGGACAGTCCAGATGATTTTTGGAGTACCGGCGGTGGCAGACCTTACAGACGGTTCAGGAGGAACTGACCTTTGAAGTTCCGAGAGCAGGACATTATGTTCGAGGGTTGTTTGCGGAAAGATACTTGTGCGTATCTGATACCTGCGGCACCTCCTACTGCACCAGCACCTCCACCAGCGCCTGTGCCAGCTGCTTCTTTCTCCCCTATCGACGCGGGTTTCTATACTAGTTGGATGGCTTCAGACGATCCCCCTTCTGGTCAGCCATCTAGGCGCAGACAGGTAGCGCGTGTCATCTCGTTTATGACCGACGATACGAGACAGCTTGCCCGGCGGTGCTTGGAGCTTCTTCAGAGCTCGGGTACGCGTGTGGACCTTTGGGAGATTCTGACGATTTTCCGCAATGACGAACGGAATGTGGATATTGTTCGGGAGCTTACCGATAAGGGCATATGTGAGTTTATTTCAGCTGAGTTGAGTCAGTTACCTCATCGTCGTTTATTTTAGATTTTCATGTACTTGTTTTAATTCCAGTACCGTTGTGTTCTTTATATTTTATGAAAAACGTTGTCGTTTATTTTATGAAATATGTTGTCGTTTTGTTTGATGCAATTAGAATTTAATTAAATCAAAACCATTAATTTAACAATTAAATACCACGCTCAAATGGCACGCTTAAATACCCCGTTCGCAGCTAAAAACACATTTCTCGTTCGTTACAGTACCACGCTCAAATGTCACGCTCAAATACCCCGCTCGCATTGGTTAAGAACGCACCCTGAATTTATATTTTACAAAGGACAATATGTCATGTCATTTGATCATGCATAGTTTGGCAATGCCAAGGACAACACCTTTGTACAGAAGAAGTCCTGGTGCACTATGTTTTTTATCTACGTATCGTTAACATAGAGCCATGTGCACCAAGTTCTGACATATGTACCATTAAGACTTCGGACACATTGTAAGAGTAATGGATTTAGTAAGTAACCATCATTGACATATCGAAACAAAGCAACTCACATAAAGAATCAAGGAACTTTAGACGTCTCTTGAAGCATCTACACAGAAACTAAAGAAGGAAGAAAAAAAAAAAAAAAAAAAAGGTGGAGCATGGCGTAAAACAAAAGATGGATGATAAATTAACTTCATGTCATAAGCTTATCTTACTTGTTTTTCTGAAAGAAAGATACTAAGCAAGCTATGTCTTTTAACATAGCATGCAGTAAGCCTGTATATACAGTAACTCAATAGTAAAAAATAAAATAAAAAATCTTGCATGATTTCTCATATTCTTTATGAATGTGGAATAGTTATCATCAACCCTTGTGTACACAGTAACCAGTTCAACAAATTTCACTATAGCCTGAACTTGTGTAATTAAAAGTTAGTTAAAAAATTGTTACCAAGTGAAAATGTGTTGAATAAGGAATTGATATCTCAATCTGGCTCTAAGCACAAACATTTTGTAAAATAGAAAATGCAATGCAAATCTGAGCATACGCAACAAAATCAAATCGGTGATTTGTAGGTTATAACTACAGCAAACTTCATTCGTCATCCCTAATGTCCAAGAATGCTACAAATTAAACATGCCATGATGTCAACTGTCAGTTGCCAAGCCAAAATTTAGTACCTTTCTAACAAGTCAACAATCGATTTTTTGTCTGACTGTCTGGCAGTGATTAGTCGGAGTCACCGTGACCGCCTGATTTGGAGTGCTGTCGAGTTGTGTGTTGCGATGTGCTGAAATAACTTAGTATGGTGCACCTATTCACACTCAATTATTTGCTCTTCAACCAAAACCCCCATCCCCCGGTGAAAGTTTGTTCACACTGCACTAATTATACTGCAGTGTTTCAGCCATTGATTTCAATGGGATCCACATAGACCTCTCTGAAATCAATGGCTCACACACTGCAGTATACTCACTGCGGTGTGAACAAACTCATGCCCCCCTCCAAATTTAAATTTTAAACTATTTTTTCCGCTTATACCTTTTAATAATAAAATAGATGTCTTGCCCAATGTTATACGATGATTAAAAATGATAAAATCAGTCATGCATGATTTTTGAGGTTAAATTATAAACAATAATTAAAAAACAAAATCAGAGATATATGTAATTAAAAAATTTAAAGATATGAATTACAAGTAATGATTAAAATTTACTAATAATGATTAAAATTTAGAAAAATGTAAAGTAAACGGTGTATATAACTATGTATTTTGACACCAAATAAATTGGTAGTGTACAAAAATTGCAAATGTCTGAATATCAAATAATTAAATCATCACTGTAGAAGGTGTTAATTTAAATAAATCAACGCTCAGATTGGAGTATTAATTAGCATAACCAACGGTAGACAATCAACGACGTTGTCTACAAACGTTAATTAATTCGATCAAGATGTTAAAGAGAGAGTTGCACAAGAAAACTGCAATTTTAAAATAAGAAAAATAAATATAGTAAGGGCATTTTTGGAATAAGCGAGGTACGAAGAGAAAAAATTGGGTGGTTTGTTTTATTTTCTATTTGCTGGAGGATGAAGAGCAAATAACGGGGTGCGAATAGACGGACCCAACTTAATAAATCCATTCATGATATATTTAAATGGAAACTCTGTTTGAACCTAAAATGATATAAAATTAAGTATAACAAATCTCAACCACTAGATTCTTTCAAGAATTTCACTTTTCATATAAAGACATACAAATCCAACGGTTCAAGAATTCGATTTTAATATATATGTATTCTCAAATCAAACCAACATCGAATTAAATGAAAACAGGTGATTATCTAACTATATTTAATAGAATGAAGTGTAAAATTAATTTAAATCCAATGGAAATTTATGTAATCACTTAAATGCAGGCATGGAAAGAAAAGGAATCTAAATAAAAAACAAGGTTAATTGAATTAAATTAAATCTGTGTCCCAAAATTATTTCAATCAGATGTAAGTTCATTTTCTTTCTTGTTTGTTCGAGAATCCACCTCTATCCTCAATAATCTGATACACATATCTTTTTCAGCCTATAACCTAGTCCTAATTCCCAAATGCTCAATTGTGACTTTTAAAAAAGCACTGTAGCACAATGCCTACTGTTAGAAAACAAGGGTGCAACACACCATAGTTTAATACACTGTAACTACATAATAAAGATAGTAAAATAGGTATTACTTAATTAAATGTTCAAATTAAGCAAAACAGACATTATCATTGTGTTCGTCTTGGAATTCTGGTTCAGATATACCTCAAGTTGGCATAAAACGGACAATGAATGAAGAAGTAATGGACATAAGAAGATTGTATATATAAGGAGGTTTTTTTTTTGAGTAGGACGGATGTGTAGCGCAAGACTACACAGCCGATTAAGCATATATATTAATTACATAATAATAATCCAGTTGACAAGCCCCACTGGTGGCCCAAAGTCTGCAAAATAGTGGTTCAACAGCAGCAAAAATACCCGAAGGTAGGCATCAGTACAGCAAAACAACAACAAAACAACAATATATATAAGGAGGTTATACATAAATATATTCAAAATAATTCAAACTGAAACAACACATAAATTAACGCTGGGATAACGGGTGTGGGACGACCCATAACAGGCCTGGGTCGACGCAAGTCATGTGGGGTCGACCAATTGGTCGACACAGTATGTCGGTGGGTCAACCCACCAACATGTTGAGCAGATTCTGAGTTCTAAACCTGGATTGTTTTCAATAATGGGTTCGTTCGCTGACTCAGCATTACATGCATGGCTAAGATTGAAACCCTAATATCTGATGGTGGTGGATTGTCCTAAGTAGTCTTTATAAAGGCATGCAACCTCATATGTTCTACACACAAATTATTCTTCCTCCTTCCTCTAAACCTTTTCTGAAATTAATATATATGCATAAAACTACTGAGGTGCTGCCCAAATATATAATAGCAAGGACAATTCGGGTTGCTCTACAACAATAAAAGATTAAAGTGGACCTTTTCTACAACGACATATTCATATATAAAGAGATATCATCTTCTTCACCAAGTATCGCTGTAAGTTTCATGTCATTTTTA
This sequence comes from Allium sativum, assembly GCA_030737875.1. Lineage (NCBI taxonomy): Eukaryota > Viridiplantae > Streptophyta > Magnoliopsida > Asparagales > Amaryllidaceae > Allium > Allium sativum. Next base: position 633,338,988 of record CM060919.1, read on the forward strand.
GATTTGATTATTTAAAAAGGTTTTGCACCGTAATTGATGTTGGATCTGAGATAAACAGTGCCTAAAGTAATCCCTATATGCGTTTATAAATGTTCTTTTATTCAGATCTACAGTTAAACTATGTGCTTTCATCTTCCTTAGCCCTATTATGCCTTTCATTTATTTACAGTCTTTCTAAATGCCTTTTTATTCAGTCTGAGATTTGTTTTCTTCATTTTTCCTTCTTATTTACGCTAAACCTAGACTATTGAAAGCTTAGGCTATTACTGTTGATTGCGTATAAAGAACATAAATTGGAATAATGACATTAAATGGAGAAAACCGGGCATATTGTATATTGGAACCTTTAACTGTAAAATTTGGGTTAATTACATTAAAGGAAGTAAAAGTGGGTTAATTACATGTTAATCTATTAGATTGGGTTAATTACATGTTAAATATATTAGATTGGGTTAGTTACATGTTAATCTATTAAATTGGGTTAATCACATGTTAGGAAGAGCATGCAACATGTTAATCGACTAGATTGGACTTAATGTAAGATTAAGTATGACACGTAAGAGCATATGAGTACCAGATGTAAAAACTAAGTAAAATGAATTTCTGTAAGTCTAATTATACATTTAGCCAGGTGCGTGTTAGGAAGGGGTGTACACCAATAACATTTAGATAAATGTATTTTACAACCGAGCTTATTAATGAGCTTAAACCTGCTAAGTTTTACATGTTAATTAATGAGCTAAGAGGTCCCAAGTCTAGTAGTTTGTATCAGGTTTTCGGGACTCTTGAATCCTAGGTACACGAGGACACAACCCTAGGGGGTGGCTTGTGTCATGTTGCATGGAACCCATATCAGCCAGTATCCCAGATGATATCTCGGTAGGGGTCTCGCACTAGGTAGGGACCAGGACATGCTTTACTATACTGGATTGTAAGAGGTTCAAGGTTTGGGGGTGGGTACGAGCGCGTTCTGGTGGAGTCATGAGTGTGCATGGGTCCGATTATGGGAAACAAAGACACTGTATCACCTACGAATTTGTATGTGTTCTATAAAGTTGTTGGATTAGGGACTGATACACCTTGTTGTCGGGGATAACACAAGATATTCGGGTAATAGGGAGCCGATCGCATGGGTAGTAATTAGGGTAACACCCAATCCTATTAATACTAGTAAGTTGGTGCAGTTAGCTCGATCCTTGGGATATCAATGAGAAGTTTAATTTACCTTTATCCTGTTTTGACATCTCGTCTACCTCGTACTTATATACATGTTTTACTGTACTTTATCATCTAATATTATTTTATCTATCTAGACACCCTTTCATATGCTTATGCTAAAAATTACTATAACTTTCCAGACTTTATGCCTGACCCTCTTTGTTTCCCTTCTCTCTCTTCCTTTCCCCCATCAGGTTCGTAGAATGGTAGTGGTCAGTAGTTAAAATCATGACTCTGCTTGGATTTGGATAGCTCTCCTTTTTCATGTACTTTCTTTTGTTTATTCATCTATGATATTTGTAATGACATTTGAGGGATATTGTTATGGTTTTTGTACTCTGATTATGAGATAGATTACTTTTGGCATATGGGAAAAATATGATGTTGTAATTTTAGGTTGAAATGATGCTTTCTTGATAGATAAAAGTTTTAAGTTTTCCGCCGCATTATTATGTCTATCTTGTAAATTTATTTGTTTTTACATGTTACGCTTCATGAAACTTAATGCATTCTCTTAAGAGTGATAGAAATTGTATTCAACCTGTTCGAGCTCGATGATAGGAGGAAAATCCAGTTGGCCTCTTGACAACTAAAGGATGAGGCATCGTACTGGTGGGAAATAGTTCAAGCCGGACCAGAAGTAGCTACTTCGGATAACTTTAAGGCTATCTTTGAGAAGAGATTCTTGTTGCAAGTAGAGAGATTTATGAATTTGAAACAAGGGAGCATGACTATAAAGGAGTATGTCAACACCTTTAATCAACTAGCAAGATTTGGATTGGAGTTGGTAAATATTCCTCATAAAAAGGCCTTGAGGTTCGCTAACGGATTGATCCAGCCGCTCCAAGACTTAGCACTGACGCATGTACCAATGGGAGCAACCTTCGAAAGACTAGTTAATATGGCCTTAATGCAAGAAGGTAGCAAAGAAGGGAAGAAAGAGGGTAAGACAGAGGAAGTGAAACCCAAGGAAAATAAAGAGAAATGGTGGCCCAAGAAAAACACTGCTAAGAAAGGGGGAAATCCCGAAAAAACTCAGATCAAAACAGAAGTGAAATGCCACGGGTGTGGTGCTTTAGGACACTTTGTGAAAGATTGCAGAAAGACAAAGAATGCTTGCTTTGTTTGTGGCCAAGTGGGGCATGTAACAACCCGAATTCCAACAGGCTTATTTTTTACAAAATTCTAATCTATCGAAACTCTTGTTGGTTTGGTGTAACAACCCGAATTCCGACAGATCGAATTTTTTTAAAATTCCAGTCTATCGAAACTCAGATTGGTTTGCTCTGGTATCTTGCAGAAAAGACAAAAACATAAAACATGTCAGAGCTCAGAAAATATCTCATAGCGGAATGGATAAAAAATAAAATAGTCAAAATATAGCCTAACCGTATTTATAATACTGCCTGACCACTATCCGAGGCTATCATGTCTCTGCCACAAATCTAACCTGCGAGTATGTTATGAGGTGGGGGTCAGAACCCAAGTTCTGGTGATTGGATCTAAATTATACACTTTGGATAACATTACATATACTGTTCAATCATATTTTCTTATTTATTAGGTTTCTTGGGTTAACAACACTCAAGGCTTACACACACGTCGTACCCATTTACTTCCCAGCAGATTAACCTAATACAGTATATATGTAGTGTAACAACCCGAATTTTAGTAACATGTTAAAACCATAAATCAAGGCAGAATTAATTTTTAAAATAAGAATCAAGGGAAACGGGTTACACCATTGCGTTCGTCTCAAAATTCTGGTTGAGATAGAGTCCGAGTTTGCGTAAAACGGATGTCGTATGAAGAAGATATGGACGAACGAAGTTAGGCAGAAAAACCAGAAACCGGCCAGAATGCATTGGCGCACTTGGGAAGTGCGCCAGAACAAAATTGCACTGGCGCACTTGGGAAGTGCGCCAATGCAAAGTTGCACTGGCGCACTTGGCAAGTGCGCCTAGGCCGAGCAGAAAACCTGCTTGGTCAGGCCCTGGCTAGCCTGGTCGGGTTCCGGTCGAATTTCTGAGCTCTGGTGTGTCACTAGGGCTGACTTGTCACTTTCTGGTTGGCTTCTCTTGAGATGGATGGCCTTGATTGACTCTAGCTTCATCGACGGCTCTAATTAGTTTGAAACCCTATATAAACAGCCCCCTAACCTCATTTTCTTTACACCATTCTTCTCTAACCTTATGCTGCTCAAACTCTTGATGATCATGGCTTCTTCTTCTTCCTCTAAATTAAATTAAATTAATTAAATTAAAACGCGAAGATTATTCCTTGAAAACTACGGCTAGGAATTGCATATTTTGGGATTTGCCTCTACAATCAAATCAAGATTCAACGATTCAACAATTCAACGACCAATTTCTAAATTCGACTTCTACATCTTTCTTAGACCACGATCTGTAAGTTTCAGTTACTTTTAGATAAAAACTATAAACTTAATAGGGGCATGTTATAAATTGGAATTAATCTATGTATGATTCATATCTATTCTTGTTCATCTTGGATCTTGACTTTTGGGAATATTGCCTATGAACATAAGACTATGCCTATGACTATGAACATAAGACTATGCCTATGCCTATGACGGTGAACATAAGACTACGCCTATGACTGTGAACATAAGACTATGCATATGCCTATGACTGTGAACATAAGACTATTGCCTATGACTATGACAAGGACAATTGTGGCTAATCACCTATGATTCATGACCATGAGGTTATTGCCTAGGATTATGACTATGAAATTGGATCTAAGCTTGATTTTCTATTCAGACCTATTTTCTTTCTTTATCCTTGGATCTTGATTTTGGGGATTTTTCTATTTAAGTTAGATCTATCTATGTTCTGAACCTAGATTATTATTCAAACTTTTTCATGTTCATAATATTATCAGATCTATATGCATGCGATGTTTTAGTCAATTTAGTTATGTCATACCTTGGAATTAAATTAATAATAGAACGATGTCTATTATGTTACATGTGGAATTGAATGATATTGATCTATGTCTGTGGTTCTATTTTATTATCATGTTGAATTGAGAATAAAGGAATAAGTCTATTCATATGTATATGAACTTGGAATATAACATGTTATGACAAGTTGTGTAGTTTATCATGTTATGCAATCTTTAGGTTGTAAAATCATATCACATATGTGACCAAATGTTAGATCTACATGTTTATGTGCATATGTTAAACGTATGTCATATTTCAAGTTCACACTTATTCATATGTTCGTGATTGATTTGCAAGTTCACATATATGTAAGTTGATTTAGTCTATGTTGCAAATTCACATATATGTATGTTGGTTTAGTCTACGTTGCAAGTTCACACCTATGATATTCATGTTGATTGTTCTGCAAGTACACACCTATGGTGTTCATATTGACTATGCCAAGAATGCCAAGTTTACACCTATGTCATGTTAATGAATTTCTTTATGCCAATTTTGTGTACGTTAAATTAGGCTAAGTTTTTAGCCTAATATTATGCCAAAAATCATGCGGACGGAAAATTAGGCTAAGATTGTTAGCCTAATATTTAGACGGGGTAACGTTGGGAAAAATTGGTAATTATAGGAAACTTGGTATGAAACTCGCCATGAAACTTGACATGAACATTGTTATAACTTGAATCTGGATGTGGGCATGAAACTTGCCTCGAAACTTGACACGAACATGACATGAAACTTGAACATGGGCATGACACTAGAATGAACTTGAAAATGGCTAACTCGAGGTTGGGTTGAGTTTGCAGTGTAATTCTGCCCGGAACCGCCCGGCAAATCCAGTTACTGCAAACAATAGGATCCAATGTGGGTAGTTGGTCATATCGCACTTGAAAACCCGAGGTCAGACTGAGTTGTGGTGTAATTCTGCCCGGAACCGCCCGGCATATCCAGTGACCACAACAACAGGTCTGATGTGAGAGGTTGGGGTGCATCAATGAATTAATGCCACATGATAGGGTTAAGTCATGAACATGAAAGACAACACTTAACCAACTTGATACATGATTCGTAGGCGGGTTAAGTCACGAACTTGAATGACAACACTTAACCAACTTGACATGCTAGACTGATAGAGGTTAAGTCACGAATTTAAATGACAACACTTAACCTATTGGACGGAAACCCTAGTTACGCGGTCCGTTTCAGCAGTAACCCTGTGACGACCGCCCATAACCCCCGCACTAAACAAGTGGAAAATGCGCTGAAAGGTGTGCCAGGCTGCTATGGACGATCATTAGAGTAGGTAAACACATCGAAACCTGTCGTAGAGCTCACAGCGCAAGGATAAAATATAATAGAACATATACAACAGGTAATAGCAATGAGGTATCATATAACAAACTTTTGAAACTTTCTCAACATCCAGAAAGATTATCCAACTGATATCAAAGTTTGTACATAAGGCCTCACTATAACTCTCAAGCAACTCAAACAGCGGAAACAGAAATACTAGATAGTAATAAAACTGGTACGCCAGCCTCCTGCTCATCATCGCTCAGCTTCCTCGTCGTCTCACTAAGCTCCATTACCTGTAACCTGCTACTTAGTCTGCCCATCCACAACCAGATGAACAGCCCAAGGTAATAAGAGGGAACATAAAACCTTGAGTCAGACAATAGTCTTAGTGAGCGATAAAACAGCTAACAAACTTCAACAAGAAAGTATATGAGAATGGATAAATGAACAACTTGTCTACCCACAACACCAGAGAAGAGCTCAACCTTATCTTCCCCACATCGGACAGTGATAGCCTTTACACCAAGCATTTCAACCATTAATCCATAGAAACCAGAACAACCATTTGTTCATAGCAAACAGAAACAATCAACAATAGCAATCATGGGATCAAGATTATATATCTCATGCAAAACATCCAGCATACATGACAGACTCTGGCTATCACCGCCAATCCTGCTTTGAAACCATCGTTAATCGTATGACGGCCAACCTTGCCATATGTCAAGGGCTAATGGTAACCCCAGTTCTAGCATGAACTCCATATGTCCAACCTTGACACTAGGCCTTTCCCCAAGACGCAGGGTACTCGACCAGCAACCTTCTAGTCTTTTGGGTGCCCCCATTGTACCCCTGCTTTGAGCCTGCTAGAACTTACGACAACGATGACCTCTCGGCTTTCGCATCTCTAGTCGTCCAACCTTAACGATGTTTCATAGCTCAAGCAACCTTCTCGAGCAGCCATTATCCATCAACTCACGACCTTTGAGTTGTCACCGAACACATCCATCACTTCGAGCCTTCCTACTTGAACCACCTCGAAGCTACACCATCACCGAGCCCTTTGGGAGGACCCCAAAACCGACCCCTCCTGGGAAGACCCAAAACCTGCTCTTCCTGGAGGACCCAAAACCTGCTCTTCCTGGGAAGACCCAAAACCTGCTCTTCCTGGGAAGACCCAAAACCTACTCTTCCTGGGAAGACCAAAACCTGCTCTTCCTGGGAAGACCCAAAACCAACCCTTCCTGGGAAGACCCAAAACCGACCCTTCCTGGGAAGACCCAAAACCTGCTCTTCCTGGGAAGACCCAAAACCTGCTCTTCCTGGGAAGACCCAAAACCGTCCCTTCCTGGGAAGACCCAAAACCGACCCTTCCTAGGAAGACCCAAAACCTTCTCTGCTCCTTCTGGACCAAACAGAATCTTTTCTGGTCCTTCTGGACCGACCAGAACCTTTTCTGGTCCTTCTGGACCAACCAGAAACCTGCACAGCTCCTTTTCGACTTCGATTTCGACCAAAACTTCGTCAAACGATGAATCCGACGAAACCGCTTATCTGATTCATCCAAACGCAACCACAAACATGTTATGCAACCAACAATATCATCAATCTAACAATTTCCATCAAAACACATAAATTTCCCAAAACATGATAAGTGAATCATATGAACATAAAAACGGATCTAACTTGCATACACTTGTGAAAAATCATGAAATTAACCATTTAAATTATCTAGATCAGATCCTAAGGTGATTCATATGTAAAATTGACTTAACATGGTGTAGATCTAAAGAAAATAACATGAAAATGATGAAATTAACATTCTATAACTCACATACTTTCATGAATCCGAATGAGAGATGTAAATCACTCACCGATTATCCAAAACAAAGCTAAAACGATGAAAAAGCAATCCGGACAGCGAACACTTCGAATCAAACTCTTCAATCCGATGAATTCGCCCTTGAAACGATGTTGATCTAGCCTTGAATGGTATAGATCTTCGATTTCCCTCCTTGGATTTGGAATTTTAATGGTGGAAAGGTGTTAGAGGAAGAAGGGGATCAAAGCCTCCCCATAAGAGAATGGAAAATTCCAACCTTTCTCCATATCCCTTACCCCCTATTTATAGCCTCCACCAACCCCTTAATGGGCCTTCTCCAAATCAGCCCATTAGCCTTCCAAAACCTGAACAGCCAACTGAAAAACCTTAAAACAGCGATTTCTCCCAAACCACTGAACCAAATCCTTAATGTAACCACTCTACGGAAAGGCAATCACCAATTCCTTTCCAATGGCACAGGTCTCACCCTCTGATTCGACCTAAGTCAAAAGTTATGCCCTGTACAAGACTGACAGGGGCAAAATGGTCACAAACAAAATCGGTAAAAATTATGGACATGTCACACATCCCCATAAGCAACATATTAAAAGATGAGAATGATCCAACCCTCAGAGAATAAAATAAAATTATTTTACGATCTTCCGATACGTAAAATGCGGGCTGTTACATTCTCCCCCCCTTAAGAATTTCGCCCCCGAAATTCCAAGCAAATACAAACAACCACAATAATTCCGCATGCCTATCATCCATGAGAAGCCAATCCTATCATCCAAACTAGCAACCATCAAGCCATGCATCCATAGCCTTATCCTAGCATGTGGAATTCTATCGAACAACAACAAGATACAACGATATAACGACGATACAATCTAAGGGTTCTACCAATGAAAAGTTCTGGATGAGTCGCCCTCATGCTCTCTTCCGTCTCCCATGTACAATCGTCGCCATCTTCACTCCATTGTACCTTGACTAGCTTAACCGTCTTCCTCCTAAGCTGTTTCGTGTCATTCCCCACAACACGAAGTGGCCTATGAGGTTTCGCAACTGCGGTCTCGACTTCTAAATCTTCATACTGTTCTGGAGATACCACCACATTCGAGTCGTGCACAAACTTCCGTAGAAACGACACATGGAAAACATTATGCACACTCGACATCTTCTCGGGTAACTCCAACCTATATGCGAGCTTTCCTATTCGCTCGACTATCGGAAATGGTCCAACAAACCTAGGAGCCAACTTCCCTTTACTTCCGAATCGAACCACATGCTTCAACGGTGAAATCTTCATGAAAACCATATCTCCTACGTCGAATTCCAAATCCTTACGACGCTTATCGGCGTAACTTTTCTGACGATCTTGGGCCACCATCATTCGTTGTCGAACAATCTCGATACAATCCGAGGTTTCTCTAATCATTTCAGGCCTAAGTACCAACTTATCTCTGGTTTCTAACCAACAAGCTGGAGAATTGCACAGCCTTCCATATAACGCCTCGTATGGTGCCATCCCAATACTCGACTGGTAGCTATTATTATATGTAAACTCAACTAGATGTAGATGGTCCTCCCATGATCCTCCGAAGTCTAACACACAAGCCCTCAGGAGATCTTCAAAAACTCGGTTGACTCTCTCGGTCTGACCATCAGTTTGGGGATGATATGCCGTACTTAAGCACAATTCGGTTCTCAAAGCTTCTTGCAAACTTTTCCAAAATCCACTCGTGAACAATGGATCCTGGTCACTTACTATACTCTTTGGGACACCATGGAATCGAACTATCCATTTCACACAAAGCTCAGCCAATTTTGATGCTGTCCTTGTCGTCTTGATAGGAATGAACCTTGCACTTTTGGTCAAACGATCCACAATGACCCAAATCCCTTCATTCCCTGCCCTGGTTTTAGGTAGTCCATCGATAAAATCCATCGATATTTGCTCCCACTTCCATGTAGGAACTTCTAATGGCTGAAGCAAACCACTTGGCTTTTTCTGTTCAGCTTTCACCAACTGATAGTTCATACACTTGGAAATGAACTTTCCAATATCTCTTTTCATCCCTTCCCAGTAGTAGGCTCGCTTCACGTCCTGATACATTTTATTACCACTGGGATGAATCGTTAGCTTCGAGTGATGACATTCTCTCAGAACCTCATCCCTCAATCCGTCGATATCAGGAACAACTAATCATCCTTGCTTTCGAAGCCAACCTTCTCGATCGACCTCGAACTCTTTATCCTCTGGTTCCAGTTTCTGAATGAACTCGACAAGCTTCGCATCTTTCTTTTGGCCCTCGCCAATCCTTTCGATAAGAGTAGGCCTTATCGACAAGCTTGCCAACATTTCAGGTTCCAACTCGCACCTTGGCCTGAAATCGAACCCTGCCAAGTACTCGAGGCTCTTCCATTCCGAAAACATCGCTCCCAAACTTGCGTGTCTTCGACTCAATGCATCTGCAACTGCCTTGCCTTTGCCAGGAGTATAGGCTATACCAAAATCATACGATGCCAGAAACTCTAACCATCGTTGCTGCCGAAGATTCAAATCCTTTTGGGAGAAAAGATACTTCAACGACTTGTGATCCGTAAACAACTCGAATCGTACCCCCAACAGGTAATGTCTCCACATCTTCAGAGCAAACACAATCGCTGCCAACTCCAAATCATGAGTTGGATATTTTCTCTCATGCGGCTTTAGCTGTCGACTTGCGTAAGCCACTACCTTATCCTTCTGCATTAGCACTGCTCCAAGTCCAGTACCACATGCATCAGTATACACCACCATCTCTTCATTCCCACTTGGAATGGTCAACACAGGTGCACTCATCAATCTCTCCTTCAAGATTTCGAATGCTTGTTCACACTTCGCATCCCATGCGAACACTTGGTTCTTCTTTTTCAATCCTGTTAATGGTGCAGCTATCTTGGAGAAATCCGTGAAAAACCTACGGTAATAACCAGCCAACCCAAGGAAACTCCGAACATCCGTCGCATTCTTAGGTCTATCCCAGTCCTGGATTGCTGCAACTTTAGCGGGGTCAACCGCTATACCTTTTCCAGAAACAACATGACCTAAGAACCTCACTTCATCCTTCCAGAAGTGACACTTTGAGTACTTAGCCTTAAGCTGATGCTTTCGCAAGATCTCTAACACAACTCTCAAGTGCGTCTTATGTTCTTCCATATTTCTGGAGTAAACCAGTATATCATCCACGAACACAAGCACGAACTTACTCAACTGATCTCTGAACACTCTATTCATAAGATCCACAAAATACGCTGGCGCGTTAGTCAACCCGAATGGCATCACCAACCACTCGAAAAACCCGAACGGTGTCCTAAAAGCAGTCTTTGGCACACTATCCTTAGCCACTCTCAACTGGTGAAATCCTGTTGCCAAATCCATCTGAGAAAACACTTTGGCTTCGTGAAGCTGATCGAACAAGTCATCAATCCGTGGCAACGGATACTTGTTCTTCTTAGTCACCTTGTTCAACTCACGATAGTCCACACACAATCTTAACGAGCCATCTGTCTTAGTTGCAAACACGACTGGTGCACCCCACTCGGAAACACTCCTCCGAATGAATCCTTTTCCCAAAAGGTCACGAACTTGCACCTCTAACTCTCACTGTTCCCTAGGCGCCATCCGCCTAAGTGGCATAACAATTGGTCTAGCACCTTCGACCAAATCGATCCTAAACTCGATCTCACGATGCGGCGGCAACCCTTTGACCTCGTCTAAGACATCTACATACTCATTAGCGATCAACACTGATGATAGGTCTTCCTATGGAATCCCAAGCGAATATAGATAACTCACGAAGACCCCGTCTTCGCGCTTACATCTAATCAACACCTTTCGCCCTTCCACATCCCCGACCCTCACCTCTAGCTTCTCGCAATTCACCCTTGCCGCATATCTCTTGAGCCAATCCATGCCCAAGATGATCCCATACCCAGCGAAGTTAAGAACAAAGCAATCACACATAAAAGAGCAACCATGACTCGATAACACTAGACCACGACAAATCATGCACAAACTAAACGAACCCCCAACTGGATTAGTCACGATCAATGGTCTATCACAAATCTCGGGTTCCAAACCCAAGCGACACACAAGCTCATTGCAGATGAATGAATGTGATGCTCCAGTATCAAACAAAACTCAAACTGAAACACCGTTAACAGAAAAAGTACCTTGCACCACGACACCTTTTCCCTTTTCCTCGGCAGTAGGAGCTCTTGAAGAAGATGGCATGGCTCTAAAGCATATGCCTTCACAATCTGTTTGCCCTTAGCTGATTCTGGACAATCTTTCTTCTCATGCCCAGGCTTTGCACACTTGAAGCACTTCTTCTCATCTTTGGGATTCTTGCACTCATTTGAATAATGACCCTTCTGTTGGCAGTTAAATCAAACCACCTCACTCTTGGGTTTCTTTTGGCCATCCTTTCCTTTCTGTTTTTGCTGCTTCCTCTTTTTATTATTACCACCCTGCTGTGGTTTCTGAGCTTCCTTGGTTGCAGCGACAACATTTGCTTCCTTGGGAAACAAGCTCTCATGGCGAATAGCTTTTTCCACAATCTTTTCAAATGAATCATCAAGATGGTCCACAAGCGGTTTTCCAATATGAGCATCCAAACCCAAGACAAACATCTCGTTCTTCTGATAGGGCGTATCAATGTATGAACGAGCATATCTAGACAAAGCCTCAAAATCAGAAATGTAGTCAAGAACTGTTCTGCCATTCTGCTTCAACTCTACGAACTTCTTGAAGAGAACGGACTTCTGAGCAGTGGAGATAAACTTTGCTTCAAACTTAGCTTGGAATTGCTCCCATGAAATCTCCTCTTCCAGAGTCTCAAGTATGACAGAATTCCACCATTCCATAGCCTTGCTCTGCAGCTGCCTTGATGCAAGCTTTCTCTTCATTGCATCCTCAATACCCAAGTCTCCAAAGATTCGAACACATGAATCCATCCACCTCTGAACCTCTTCAGCTGGTTCAGTTCTCTTGAATGGTTTCCCTCCTAGAGATGTAAAGTCCTTGCACATCTTTGCAAAATCTACTCTAGGAACTCGCACACCTACATCTACCGTAGCCGCCACTGGAGCGGGTACCCTTCGCATAATTGCTTCTGCCATGGCTTCAAACATGGCCGGGTAATCTGGTTCGTCGCCATTTCCCACTCCAGTATTAGCTCTCCTAGCAGCGTGTCTTGATGGTTGTCTACTCATTCTAAATCTGCAATCTAGAATAATTAGCCACTTCCAAGAAAACTGCAAAAGAGATACAACTGCTACTACTATATATGTTAATATACATATAGTAAACATCCAACAGAAATCTACAAATATGTCTCTCCTACGTAATTACGTCTTTGAACTTTGGCCAAAATCGTTGACCAGAGCTCTGATACCAAATGTGACGACCGCCCATAACCCCCGCACTAAACAAGTGGAAAATGCGCTGAAAGGTGTGCCAGACTGCTATGGACGATCATCAGAGTAGGTAAACACATCGAAACCTGTCGTAGAGCTCACAGCGCAAGGATAAAATATAATAGAACATATACAACAGGTAATAGCAATGAGGTATCATATAACAAACTTTTGAAACTTTCTCAACATCCAGAAAGATTATCCAACTGATATCAAAGTTTGTACATAAGGCCTCACTATAACTCTCAAGCAACTCAAACAGCGGAAATAGAAATACTAGATAGTAATAAAACTGGTATGCCAGCCTCCTGCTCGTCATCGCTCAGCTTTCTCGTCTCACTAAGCTCCATTACCTGTAACCTACTACTTAGTCTGCCCATCCACAACCGGATAAACAGCCCAAGGTAATAAGAGGGAACATAAAACCTTGAGTCAGACAATAGTCTTAGTGAGCGATAAAACAGCTAACAAACTTCAACAAGAAAGTATATGAGAATGGGTAAATGAACAACTTGTCTACCCACAACACCAGAGAAGAACTCAACCTTATCTTCCCCACATCGGACAGTGATAGCCTTTACACCAAGCATTTCAACCATTAATCCATAGAAACCAGAACAACCATTTGTTCATAGAAAACAGAAACAATCAACAATAGCAATCATGTGATCAAGATTATATATCTCATGCAAAACATCCAGCATACATGACAGACTCTGGCTATCACCACCAATCCTGCTTTGAAACCATCGTTAATCGTATGACGGCCAACCTTGCCATATGTCAAGGGCTAATGGTAACCCCAGTTCTAGCATGAACTCCATATGTCCAACCTTGACACTAGGCCTTTCCCCAAGACCCAGGGTACTCGACCAGCAACCTTCTAGTCTTTTGGGTGCCCCCATCGTACCTCTGCTTTGAGCCTGCTAGAACTTACGACAACGATGACCTCTCGGCCTTCGCATCTCTAGTCGTCCAACCTTGACGATGTTTCATAGCTCAAGCAACCTTCTCGAGCAGCCATTATCCATCAACTCACGACCTTTGAGTTGTCACCAAACACATTCATCTCTTCGAGCCTTCCTACTTGAACCACCTCGAAGCTACACCATCACCGAGCCCTCTGGAAGGACCCCAAAACCGACCCCTCCTGGGAAGACCCAAAACCTGCTCTTCCTGGGAAGACCCAAAACCTGCTCTTCCTGGGAAGACCCAAAACCGACCCTTCCCGGGAAGACCCAAAACCTTCTCTTCCTGGGAAGACCCAAAACCGACCCTTCCTGGGAAGACCCAAAACCGACCCTTCCTGGGAAGACCCAAAACCTGCTCTTCCTGGGAAGACCCAAAACCGACCCTTCCTGGGAAGACCCAAAACCGACCCTTCCTGGGAAGACCCAAAACCTGCTCTTCCTAGGAAGACCCAAAACCTGCTCTTCCTGGGAAGACCCAAAACCGACCCTTCCTGGGAAGACCCAAAACCTTCTCTGCTCCTTATGGACCGACCAGAACCTTTTCTGGTCCATCTGGACTGACCAGAATCATTTCTGGTCCTTCGGGACCGACCAGAAACCTGCACAGCTCCTTTTCGACTTCGATTTCGACCAAAACTTCGCCAAACGACGAATCCGACGAAACCAACTTATCCGATTCATCCAAACGCAACGACAAACATGTTATGCAACCAACAATATCATCAATCTAACAATTTCCATCAAAACACATAAATTTCCCAAAACATGATAAGTGAATCATATGAACATAAAAACGGATCTAACTTGCATACACTTGTGAAAAATCATGAAATTAACCATTTAAATTATCTAGATCAGATCCTAAGGTGATTCATATGTAAAATGGACTTAACATGGTGTAGATCTAAAGAAAATAACATGAAAATGATGAAATTAACATTCTATAACTCACATACTTTCATGAATCCGAATGAGAGATGTAAATCACTCACCGATTATCCAAAACAAAGCTAAAACGATGAAAAAGCAATCCAGACAGCGAACACTTCGAATCAAACTCTTCAATCCGATGAATTCGCCCTTGAAACGATGTTGATCTAGCCTCGAATGGTATAGATCTACGATTTCCCTCCTTGGATTTGGAATTTTAATGGTGGAAAGGTGTTAGAGGAAGAAGGGGATCAAAGCCTCCCCATAAGAGAATGGAAAATTCCAACCTTTATCCATATCCCTTACCCCCTATTTATAGCCTCCACCAACCCCTTAATGGGCCTTCTCCAAATCAGCCCATTAGCCTTCCAAAACCTGAACAGCCAACTAAAAAACCTTAAAACAGCGATTTCTCCCAAACCGCTGAACTAAATCCTTAATGTAACCACTCTACGAAAAGGCAATCACCAATTCCTTTCCAATGGCACAGGTCTCACCCTCTGATTCGATCTGAGTCAAAAGTTATGCCCTGTACAAGACTGACAGGAGCAAAAAGGTCACAAACAAAATCGGTAAAAATTATGGACATGTCACACATCCTCATAAGCAACTTATTAAAAGATGAGAATGATCCAACCCTCAGAGAATAAAATAAAATTATTTTACGATCTTCCGATACGTAAAATGCGGACTGTTACAAACCCACTAGATGTATCATGGTACCCTGGAACTAGGAAGGGTGGGGCATGATTACTGGGCTGATTGTAAGCAACCAGAACGACGACTGTGTTGGTGTGCCAGTATAGGTTCAAGCGGGCTATGGTCGTGCACGTGGTCCGGAGTTGAAAAAGCAGGCATTGGGCATTAGTAGGTTTATCTGTGAATGCTTGATTCGTGTCGGTGGTTAGCACCATAGGGCTTGATACACCCTATGGTGGACCTAGCACAGGTGACTACATTAGTGATAGGGCCGTATGACACAGACACATGACGAGCTAGAACTTGTAGGGAGCCGATCGACTAGTGGATCGTTTCGTTGGACCTAGAAATGGGTCATTTCATGATATTGGGCCAAGAGATTATTTCATGATTTATATAAGACGTGGGTTTGGGATTCTAGTACAGTTGATGCAGCGAACCTTGAATATGTGATGTTATACTTGATTTATCATGTTATCTTAGTCTATCTTGCCTATCTT
Source organism: Allium sativum (assembly GCA_030737875.1). Lineage (NCBI taxonomy): Eukaryota > Viridiplantae > Streptophyta > Magnoliopsida > Asparagales > Amaryllidaceae > Allium > Allium sativum. The sequence goes on from CM060919.1 coordinate 633,354,852, forward strand.
GATAGCATCCTTATGTTTACTTTCAGTCTATACATGTCATTTTACCTTTATCTGTTTTTATGCTGAAAGTCACTTGGACTTACAAGTCTTTATGACTGACCCATTTTCTTTCGCCTCTTTTTCTTCCGTTCCCCCCAGGTTCTCAGGGAGAAAACTCTAGCACTTAGCTTGGATTTCACTTGCTTTCGGTTCCGCTCGTGTACGGTTTGATCTTGAGCTATGCTATGGCTGCATTTCTGCTACCTTTGGGGAATTAAGCTCCTTTTGTTGTTTCAAGATTATGCTTCTTTATTTATGCAAGACAGAATTTATTGTAATGGAAAATAATGACCTTGGCTATTTGATGTAAAGGGTTTTGACTCTCTTTGAAAGTAATGAAATTTAGCTTTTGAATCTTCCGCTGTTTTATTTATGTTCTGTCTTGTAATAATTCTGTGATTGTTTATCTCGATAACGCTCCTCCAAAAATAGTGCGTTCCCTTTGTGAGTGACCCTAGTAGAGGTGGGTTGTTACATGTAGCTACCCCATATTAAGGTACACCCATGGTACCCCACTCGCATGGTCTCCACCGTAACACCATCGAAATATATGCAGTCCCTCATCCTACATCGTAGTGATGTATGAATAACAATATTACATTCCGTATATATCTGTCATTACTATGCTATGCAACGTACGGACTGCCACCTTTGTTCGAAACATAATTCATACCGGAGTAATGCCCTCAAGTCTACGATACACCACCCAGAGCCGACATGCATGTATCTAGACTGTAATAACCCGGAGATCCGAACCAGTTTAAAATTTTTATTTTGGCAATTTTAGCGAATTTTGAATATTTAAAATAGATTATTTTAAATAAAAACGACGAGAAATTTATTTCGAATATAATTCGACGTATATATTATATACGTCGTCGTTAGAATATAAATAATTTTATATAATTATAAATAGAATTGAAAATGGCGAGGTAGTTCGATAATTCGATTTCAAACTTCAATTGAATGTACCAGGTGCAAAACAATCCGGATTTTAGCGAAACCGAAAACATTAGGATCTATTTGATAATATCTTTCCAACGAACCCGGAAAATTGAAATTTCATAGCGGGAATCAAAAGATATGTCCAGTTGAAAATTCTGAATAGTCGCTATAGAATTCAGGCCCTTAAAAATGGAAATTTTGCAATCGACCTCGGATTTCGACGAAACCACTTTTGTTGGATCCGCGGTGTCAAATTATTGCTAGATCTAAATTTCATAATTTTTCGAATCAATATGTGAGCGTGGCAAAGGAAAACGCGTTTGACCAGTTTTAGTTGATTTTAATCGACTGGAAAATGGCCATTTTGCTAACGGTCTCAGAATTCGACGAAACTAGTTTTGTTAGGACCGTATCGTCAATACGAAGCTAGAAAATATTTTTCTGGAATTTTTCGAGTTAGTATGTGACCCCATTAAATTGAAATGCGCGTTGAAATTCAATATATAGAGTTATATGTTGATTTTGAAGAAAACAGATCGAAACGATCGAATCAGCTTACGATGCTTATCCCATTGTGTTCGGAATGGGGGTAAAACGCTATGGACGACGGGCGGTGGACCTCGTTTAGAGGTCGTATGTAAAAGTCAACTCTTTAGAAATTAAAATAATTAAATAAAAAAAAAAAAATCTTCCCTCCTCCTTAAATCACTCTGGCCCCCCTTTCTCGTTTTCAATCCGATCAGAAAAAAAGAGAAGAAAGGGGAGGAGCTGTCGCTCCTCCACCGGGGGGCCACCGCACCACGATGCCACGCCGCCGCCCCCTCTTCTTCCTCCCCTCTCTCCGATCTCGCCTAGCCTCCCTCCTCCTCTTCTCCGAACCCCTCTACCTCGCGCTCACCCTCCAGTCACGAGACCCCCACCTCTTCTCCGACCACACCTCCACCACTCGCGCCCCCATCCACCGCGAAGCCCAAAAACTTCCAACGTCGAACCCTTACTCCCCCTCCATCAGGGACAGCAGCGTCTCCAGAACCTCCAGGCTCCGCTGCGCAAGTGGATTGAGGAAGCGAGGCTTGGGTTCCTCCAGTCCAACGAAGAAGAAAGGTCCACTGCCAATTATTTTCAGTTTAATTACATATGTCTACGATGTTAAAATTAGTTTTAAAAATAAAAAAAAGCTATGACCTTCATTATTATAAAGTTGTGATTTTTAAATATGATTTTTATAAGGTAGAAAATATAAAAATACGATTTTATATAATATAGAGTAATAAAGATGTGATCTTTATAGAAGTTGCCATATAAAAATATGATCTTTATATAGGTAAGATAGTAAAAATATCATTTTTATATAAGTAGGGAAATAAAAATCTGATTTTTATTATATATACGTTGAAATAAAAATGTGATTTTTATAATGATAAATTTGAAAGGAGAAATCTTTATAGATGAAAAGGCGAGACCTTTATATATAGAATAGCGATATAAAAATATAATTTTTATTATATGAATACCGTTGTAAAAATAGAATTCTTATCTATATAGCTACGGTGTGAAAATAGAAAAGATATGATTTTTGAAAATAGAAAAGATATGATTTTTGAAAATAGAAAAGATATGTTTTTTGAAAATAGAAAAGATATGATTTTTGAAAATAGAAAAGATATGATTTTTATAATGTTGAAATAGAAAAGGCGAGATTTTTATATATTGAATAGCGAAGTAAAAATTCGATTTTTATATATTGAATAGCAAAGTAAAAATGTGATTTTTATATATGTAGTGAATACGGGCAACGAAGATGACAAAGATGCGATAACGATGAAGATTTCTATCAATGAAGAGTCGTGGTATTGGATAGCTTTATGTGAGAATTTCTCACTCTTCAATTTCTTTTCTAGTTATATATATATACTAGGATGCAGACGGTGCTTAGTAGCACCCGACACAATCGTCCACAGACCATGGACTTGTTTGTTTGATTGCAAAAATTAGTTAGATTATTTGATTGAAATTGAATTTTTTTTGGTGAAATGAATAGATTTGATTGATGTGTGAATGGCGTGGGCCTTCACTAGACCGGGGATAAGGCTAGGCCTTGTCCCGTTTCTAGTATCGTGCCGTTATGCCGCCGAAATTTTCTAAAATAAGTTAGAAAAATAAAAATGTCATTTTATTTAAAGAATGAACTGAATAGAAATTCATATGTTAAAATAAAATGTTTTATCGTTAAAAATATAATTTTTAACGTGAATATGAATATAGTGAATGTGAATAAATAAAATATTCATTTACAAACCGGACGGTTTGTTTATGTACACCTATTTGAAGGACATTGATTGGGACGATAAATTTTACACATCGCCCAACTACACAAATAAAATCTGTGTTTGATTGTTTGAAACCCCACACGGGTGTTGGGATGAAATTTGAAGTTCACTCATCCTGATTGATTAAATATGTCGATCGATTGATTGACAGGCTGTTATAAGCGTTAGATATCTATATTTGATGCTTATACAGTGTAGTGCACTTTGGTTGATGGTTGATTATTTTTCAATGCTATCTTATACGTGTGATGTATGAAAATCCATATAATTAATATTATATGGTGATTGATTGGGCCTCATTCCAATTTAGAAAATAAAGAATATTATAAAATAAAGGTTCATGTGTTGACTGTACTCATCCGTTGAGATTAGTCATGTGTTGAACGAAATATTTTAATAATAAAATTTACATCTTTATCAATATAAAATAAAGGTTCATGTGTTGACCGTACTCATCCGTCGAGATTAGTCATGTGTTGAACGAAATAATTTAACAAAAATAGTCACACGTGGACAGTACTCATTCGTTGAGATTAGTCGTGTGTTGACAAAAATAAATATTCATTTGTTGAATAGAATGAAGGAATATATGAAGCCGTGTTGATTAGATTAACGCCATTTTGACGTGAACGATATTTATATCGATCTTATTCATTTTGAAATGAATTGAATAGAAAACGATTTTGAAATAAATTGAATAGAAAACGATTTTGAAATGAATTGAATAGAAAACGATTTTGAAATGAATTGAATAGAAAACGATTTCAAAATGAATTGAATAGAAAATGATTTCGAAATGAATTGAATAGAAAACGATTTCGAAATGAATTGAATAGAAAACGATTTCGAAATGAATTGAATAGAAAACGATTTCGAAATGAATTGAATAGAAAACGATTTTGAAATGAATTGAATAGAAAACGATTTTGAAATAAATTGAATTGAAAACGATTTCGAAATAAATTGAATTGAAAACGATTTCGAAATGAATTGAATAGAAAACGAATTTGACTTCAATTGAATATATAACGAATTTGACTTCAATTGAATATATAACGAATTTGATTTCAATGGAATATATAACGAATTTGATTCGAATAGAAAACCAATTTGAATTGAATCGAATAGAGAACCAATTTGAATTGAATCAAATAGAAAACGACTTTGGAATTGAATTGAATTGAAAACAAATTCAAATTGAATTGAAAGCGAATTGAAATGAATTCAAATTGAATTGAAATTTGAATTGAATAGAAATGAATTTTAAAACGAATTTATAAAGAAGAATTCAATTTTGATTTGAATTGAAATGGAAGTTGAAATTGCTTTTGAAACGAATTTAAAACCATTTATATAATTCGTTTTAAATAGAAATCGATGAAATATATATTATATATATAATATAATGGCCTGAATAGAACGCGCCGCGCCGCGGCAGTTCGTGAATTTCGACCATTTATTTCAAACGGACATTACGGGAGATCCGACCGTCGGATTCTCCTAAAACCGGAACCGTTGGGTTCGTATCGAAAAGAGCTTTCTAATGAATATTAGAAATTCAAAATCTAACGGTTGGATTTGGAGATACGTCCAAATCAAATTTGAAAAAGGTCGCTATAAGTGTGGTTCGATGGCCGTTGTTGGAAATCGACTGTACGGGCCTTGATAAAATTATCAAAAATATCAATAATTTGGGTAAAATCATTAGAAATGATTTGGGAAAATTTAGGATGAAAAACTCCATATTTGAAAAGATAAAAATAGATTTTTATCGAAATGAACTAGATTGACCTAAATTTAAAACCCGATTTGTTTTAAATAAATAAATTAGATTAAAAAGGGGGTTTTAAATAATCAGAATTTCTAATATATTTAAATGTATTTGAAATGGGTTTATCGTGAATGGTGTTTTAAATAACACTAGTTCTTTAACCCGATAATAAATAGAATGTGATTTGGGTTTGTCGTGAACTGTGTTTTAAATAACACCTAGTTCTTTAACCCAGTAAAAGGAGTTTTAACGAATCTGCAATTAGGTTGAAATGTGAATCTATAATCTAAATTATCAAATTTAGAAATGAGCGAGAATGGAGTATCGCCAGTTTTGCTCCAAAGCGATAGTCAAATCTTTAATTAGATTTGAACGTGAAATGGTAATTAATTTTACCGATAACACCATAGTATTAGATATGGAGTATCACCAGTTTTGCTTCATGGGATGAATAGGTTGGGATTGGGAAATAAAATAAATAATTACTTCGGTGTGGTTCGCTAATCTCGACTAGTTTAGAAAAACCATAATTTGGTTTGAAACGACATCCAAAGGAAGATTACAGGATAAATTTTAAAGAATTTATCTTGGATAAAATTAATGGGAACCTTTCCCTAAGAATGTGGAATTTAGAAACTAGCTGTAGGTTGGCTAAGAAGAATGGTTTCCTGGGTATTGATCTGATGTTGGTTTCGGCCTTCGGGGTTAATGTTTGGGAAATTGTTCTCTTGCTAATTTGCGGTTAGTGACTAATGAATTGGAATGAGGCGTATGTTGTGTTTATGTAACATTTGTTTTAATATACGCGGGTTGTTCGGAAAGGCCGGGTTTATACCCATTCTGAATAACCGATTCGACGATATGTCGAAGATGAAGACGGTGGTCGAAGACCGGAAGTCTTCACATCGTTTGGGTAATTACTGACGATCCTGATTGGGCTGTACACCCAAGAGGATGGAAATAGTTGGTGGTCGTCCAGACGTACTTGGAGATGGATGGATATGCGAGGAAAGTGCCTCCGGTTTCGTTCAGACCCAGAACGGACTTGTAAATGGATTGTGTGTCTGACATTGGATTTTATTCTGTGTTGATTGATTTCTATTAAATATACATCTGTTTGGCGGCGGAGAATTTATTCTTTTGCTTAACGCCCTTCTCTGAGACGTACGAGCTCAGAGGTTGTATATCGATGGACATCAGTCGCATGGCATGAATTGCCTGTGTGGCACGCTAAGTTGCTTGGATCAAGGCTTCTGTTGAAAAGCAAAGTCTTGTGGTTGATGATCAAAGCACGCCTACGTGGCAGCTTTGTGTATAACGTGAATTCGCGAGCCTCACACCTCGGTATGAGTTGAAAACGGGATACGGGCCGTTGGGAGAACACGACGTTTCTTTCTAGCTTTGGTGGTGTCAGTGACTTACCAGCCCTGACATTTATATACTTTTCACCTTTGTGGTTGTTGGAATGAGGCGCCTCGATTATAGGTCTGTAAGGACCGGGAAACGTGTGTTCAGGAATAAATAATCCTCTAACGTAAGTGAGGACCGGCCCAACCGATCCAAGGATTGCCCAGAGTGTGTAGTCCTGAGGCATTTGCTAGAGTGTCTCGAGCGCGGAGAGGAGCTTGCCCCTTGCCTCGACTCATGACGGAAATCCAATTCCCAATATGTGTATTTCGGCTTCAGTTGTAGAGCCTAGTATGGCGACATAGTAGCATGGGATGCTATGCCGTCTATGATTTATATTTATGATTGAAATTGTTTTGACACTATACACTTACTATAGTATCAAATGATTTGTTTTAAACGTACCAAGCATGTTTGGCTATTATAAGGGAAAACCCTATCCTCCGGCTTGCGTTGCATTTTGTGATGGGACTTGGGTCTTATAATAGCTTCATTTTTCGAAAAAGCATTGCGCTGTTTATTCTATACACTGGTATTCTTGGGAGAAAACCCGTTCCGTGTTATACGGCGTGGTCCCTTGAATTACTCTCTTTTAAAATTGAATTAAATAACTGTTTTAGTTCTCACACCAGTCACATGACTGACCTGGAGTTTATTGTTTTAACCTAAACTCTGGGTGCCCCTATTTTCCGCACGGGCAGCTAGTAGTTTTGGTTTTGCAGATTTATATTCACAGGATCCGGGTTTACAGCTGGAATGATATCCGGAAAGCTCTGTATCCGTATATCACCTTCAGTTGTGCTTTGTATTATTTTCCGCTGCTATGTAATTTATTGTAATCTCTGATATTTATCGAATGTAATTTATTCATTTATACTCTGTATATTCTTGTATCTGATGGAATTGTTGTAATAACAATGAAATGTTCTTCCATCTGCGTTCTATTTTGTCTTGTCCTCACAGTAATTCGTTCTTTCTCATCTCTTCGGAGACCGGGGAAGAAACGGGTCGCTTCATTTGGTATCAGAGCTTTGGTTTACAGAGCTCGAGAACAAGACACATTAGAACCATACGAAAGAATTCATCAGATATTGGATTAGTAATATCCAATTAGAATGACTCGTTAGAGATAGGATCAGTAGTATCCTAGAACGAGTGTGAAGAGTATATTTTTCAAATGAAAACAATTTTGTTTTGAAATTTAAACCATTTAAAAAAACGTATTTGATTATTTATTTATTTATTTTGAATATGGACAATCTAGTATATAAAGGTTTTGCATATACACGTCATGAACGTATATTCGAAGTTTTAATATACTGGATAGATATAGAATCACATTCTAGTCGCCCGGAGATGGTACTGATAATAGCACGTGCATCATCAGTATTTATGTTCGAGTTTCGAAGGTGTGATATCTATATATTTCCATTAGACTGGTGTGAGAACCAAAACTTATATATAGTTAGAACACATTGTTGTGAATTGGCATCAAAAACAAGATTTTCTGTATATATATCAAAATTTATGAATTTGAAACTCTAATCCACTAATTGATTGATGTTTGTGTTGTTTGTCAATTTATTGATAATTTTGAACTATTTATGCCTAATTGCATCAAATATTGAATTGTATTGAAAATTGGTCGCATTTGCATGCATATACATATACTTACATTGAACAGGTCATAGCAAGGAGGCTAGAGCAGAGAATAAAATTTGTTTGCCCGACAAATAGGTACATGTTTACTACATAATTTACTGTTTTGTTTGGGTGATGATGATTTTATGAGCCTATTGGCTAGCCGCTTGGCTTTTTCTTTTTCTTTTTGAGATCAGAAGGCCTATATGGCAATTTCGGGATTTTCCCGTGGCTCCCGGTGCAGGGGAGGTTATGGCGAAATTTTTCGAAAATTCCGGGTGTTAGCCAAATTTTTAAAAATTTGAAAATTCTCAGAAACTGAAAAGTTGGAGAATGGAAGCCAGATCGAACGCAGAGTTGATTAATCAAACCACTTTCGACTTTGTTCCTTTTCGGGGACGAAAAGTTTTAAGTGGGGGAGATTGTAATAACCCGGAAATCCGAACCAGTTTAAAATTTTTATTTTGGCAATTTTAGCGAATTTGGAATATTTAAAATAGATTATTTTAAATAAAAACGACGAGAAATTTATTTCGAATATAATTCGACGTATATATTATATACGTCGTCGTTAGAATATAAATAATTTTATATAATTATAAATAGAATTGAAAATGGCGCGGTAGTTCGATAATTCGATTTCAAACTTCAATTGAATGTACCGGGTGCAAAACAATCCGGATTTTAGCGAAACCGAAAACATTAGGATCTATTTGATAATATCTTTCCAACGAACCCAGAAAATTGAAATTTCATAGCGGGAATCAAAAGATATGTCCAGTTGAAAATTCTGAATAGTCGCTATAGAATTCAGGCCCTTAAAAATGGAAATTTTGCAATCGACCTCGGATTTCGACGAAACCACTTTTGTTGGATCCGTGGTGTCAAATTATTGCTAGATTCCAAATTTCATAATTTTTCGAATCAATATGTGAGCGTGGCAAAGGAAAACACGTTTGACCAGTTTCAGTTGATTTTAATCGACTGGAAAATGGCCATTTTGCTAACGGTCTCAGAATTCGACGAAACTAGTTTTGTTAGGACCGTATCGTCAATACGAAGCTAGAAAATATTTTTCTGGAATTTTTCGAGTTAGTATGTGACCCCAGTAAATTGAAATGCGCGTTCAAATTCAATATATAGAGTTATATGTTGATTTTGAAGAAAACAGATCGAAACGATCGAATCAGCATACGATGCTTATCCCATTGTGTTCGGAATGGGGGTAAAACGCTATGGACGACGGGCGGTGGACCTTGTTTAGAGGTCGTATGTAAAAGTCAACTCTTTAGAAATTAAAATAATTAATTAAATAAAAAATAATCTTCCCTCCTCCTTAAATCACTCTGGCCCCCCCTTTCTCGTTTTCAATCCGATCAGAAAAAAAAGAGAAGAAAGGGGAGGAGCTGTCGCTCCTCCACCGGGGGGCCACCGCACCACGACGCCACGCCGCCGCCCCCTCTTCTTCCTCCCCTCTCTCCGATCTCGCCTAGCCTCCCTCCTCCTCTTCTCCGAACCCCTCTACCTCGCGCTCACCCTCCAGTCACGAGACCCCCACCTCTTCTCCGACCACACCTCCACCACTCGCGCCCCCATCCACCGCGAAGCCCAAAAACTTCCAACGTCGAACCCTTACTCCCCCTCCATCAGGGACAACAGCGTCTCCAGAACCTCCAGGCTCCGCTGCGCAAGTGGATTGAGGAAGCGAGGCTTGGGTTCCTCCAGTCCAACGAAGAAGAAAGGTCCACTGCCAATTATTTTCAGTTTAATTACATATGTCTACGATGTTAAAATTAGTTTTAAAAATAAAAAAAGCTATGACCTTCATTATTATAAAGTTGTGATTTTTAAATATGATTTTTATATGGTAGAAAATATAAAAATACGATTTTATATAATATAGAGTAATAAAGATGTGATCTTTATAGAAGTTGCCATATAAAAATATGATCTTTATATAGGTAAGATAGTAAAAAATCATCTTTATATAAGTAGGGAAATAAAAATCTGATTTTTATTATATATACGTTGAAATAAAAATGTGATTTTTATAATGATAAATTTGAAAGGAGAAATCTTTATAGATGAAAAGGCGAGACCTTTATATATAGAATAGCGATATAAAAAATATAATTTTTATTATATGAATACCGTTGTAAAAATAGAATTCTTATCTATATAGCTACGGTGTGAAAATAGAAAAGATATGATTTTTGAAAATAGAAAAGATATGATTTTTGAAAATAGAAAAGATATGATTTTTGAAAATAGAAAAGATATGATTTTTATAGTGTTGAAATAGAAAAGGCGAGATTTTTATATATTGAATAGCGAAGTAAAAATTCGATTTTTATATATTGAATAGCAAAGTAAAAATGTGATTTTTATATATGTAGTGAATACGAGCAACGAAGATGACAAAGATGCGATAACGATGAAGATTTCTATCAATGAAGAGTCGTGGTATTGGATAGCTTTATGTGAGAATTTCTCACTCTTCAATTTCTTTTCTAGTTATATATATATACTAGGATGCAGACGGTGCTTAGTAGCACCCGACACAATCGTCCACAGACCATGGACTTGTGTAACACCCCGCCTCCGCTAGGGTCACTCGCAAAGGAATGCACTAGCTTTAGAGGGGCATTATTGGTAAACATGCACAGAAATATCACAAGACAGAACATATAACATAGCGGAAGTAAAATCAAACTTTCATAAACATTAATAATTAAGGTCTAAAGCCTTTTACATCAGAGTACATCAAAACCTGTCTTGCAATAATAAAGTAGCATAAAGACTTTTTCATAAATTATTCCCCAAGTAAAAACAGTAAAGTAGCCATAGCCAAGGAAAGTCCAAAACATCCATGATGACCTTCAAGCAGAAGAAGTCCGAACTAAACAGCAGTATTTCCTCCCTGTAACCTGGGGGGGGGAACGGAAGAAAAGAGGCAAAACAAAACGGGTCAGTCAAAAAGACTGAGTAAGCCCTATCTACTATTAGCATAAAAACTAGTAAAGTTAACTGACATGAGAAACTGAGATGAACATAAGCATGATAACAAGATAGATAAGCTAAATCAAAATAACAGGATGAACTACTGAACTCAGATAAACTAAGGTGTCATGATAAATTACGATGTCAAGATAAAACAAGGTATCACATCGTCAGGTTTCTATCAAGTATAATATCCCCAAGATATCTATCACGTATAACGTCCCATGGTATCTATCCTGTACATCTGCTCTGCACCTACCGTACTAGTATCCCAACTGTATCATGTGTTATCCGTGAATGACCCTTACTCAAAAGTCGTATAATGGTCCATGTCAACCTAATATATCGCATATATAGGTTACTCAACTCGTATGTTTTATTCCATGAAAGTGTTCAGTCCCTTGCCGTAGACCATACGGGCTTTCCCATGAGGTTCTATACTACTTTAACATAGTTCCAGGATCCTTAAGATCGGTTTGGACTGTTACCCTAAACCTAGCTAGGGTCTTCCAGCATGAATTATCGTTTGTACAACTAGGACTTATGCTACCTAGGGTTACTAGGGATTACGCTTACCTATTGCACGTTTTCGTATCTCGGTTCTGGTTCAACCACCCAGGGCCACTGGGATTTACGCTAACCGTCAACCGCGCCCTTTTTCCCACGCATTCATCGTGAATCGTTTTCCATGACTGTATGCACATGTATCACATCGTGCCATCCGAGTCCTGTCACAGGGCAGACCAGGAAATACAGGACTCGGTCGGGAGCTTTCGATTTATCTGCCGATGCAGATGCTAAGGTCTGTTTTTCTATACGTGGCTATGGTCCCACGCAACCCCTCCCTCAACTAGTGAAAGACAAGACAGGATAAATCCTGTATGAGAACACAACACTGGCCAACCCACATCCAAGCCTTACCGCAACCATAATTAGATAGCAATTATGGTCTATTGGGTGTTCTCTGCCTTTCCGTACGTACACGCTTGACCAAAGATGGTAGGTAGCCTGACGAAAATGCTATCTAGGGTACGACCGTGTATCGTCGACTATCCCCTATCCATCCCCGTCTTTAGGTTGCTCGTATAGCAACCAAGGCATACTCTTGGTTCTTCTAACGCAGACCTTAACCTCTCATGAGCCTAGTATGATCACCTGGCAGCTCACAGAGGGATCCCAAGAATATCCTCACGTTCCCCCGAAGCCGCTGCTTCGCTACCCAGTTCGCTGGAGCCTTTATCTAAATCAGATACTTGCTCCTACTCGTATACTTAAACGACGACCTACCGTATCAGGTTACTCTTTTATCTATGAACTGGTCCAAATTTCCTTGACTAAGAATCATTACTTAGTTATTCTTCAACTAAGGTTTACCACTTAGCCTTATTCCCGTTATCCTTGTTAACTACGGTTACCCACCTAATCCTCCGAATTAGGGTTTATATAACAGATTAAGTGTCACTTAAGTTCATGACTTAATCCCGTCTACAAATCATGTCAAAATTGGCTAAGTATCCAAGTTCGAGACTTAACCCGTCTACAAATCATGTCAAAATTGGCTAAGTATCCAAGTTCAAGACTTAACCCTACAAACCATGCTCAAGTTGGTTAAGTATATATTAACTTGACCCTATCAAATTACTTAGTCAAACCGGTCAAGTGTATTCAAGCGATTCATGACTTAGCCTTATCATGTTTTCACGTTATATTGGTTAAGTATGGGTTAACTTAACCTCAATAAATTCACGAGTTAGATTGGTTAAGTATAGATCACTTAACCACATCAAATTAACGAGTTAGATTGGTTAAGTTTAGGTCACTTAACCACATCAAATTAACGGGTTAGATTGGTTAAGTATAGGTCACTTAACCACATCAAATTAACGAGTTAGATTAGTTAAGTGTTTAACTTAACCCCATTAAACTACCAAGTGGGATTAATTAAGTCTAGGCTAACTTAGCCCCATCCGATTATCATGTTTAGACTAATTGAGTCTAATCTTAACCCCATCCATTAACTGTATCTTTCGGTTAAGTGTCATTAAGAAAACTTACTTAACCTTACCAAATTATCGTGTTGGATTGATTAAGTGTTGGTTAACTTAACCCCGTCCACTAGTCGTATAAAAATGGTTAAGTGTCATTAGGCAAATCAAGTTACTTAACCTACCCAACCTTGTCATGTTTTGTTAAGTATCATTAGCCTAATCAATTTACTTAACCCCTTTGTCCATGTCATATTTGGTTAAGAGTCATTAATCAAATTAACTTAACCCTATCATGTGGCATTAATTACTTAATGCACCCCAACCTCTCACATTAGACTTTGTTGTGGTTACTAGTTAAGCCGGTCGGTTCCGGGTAGCTTTACACCACAACTTGGTCTAACCTCGGGTTCAAGCACAATATGACCAACTTCTCACATTGGGTCCTATTGTTTGCAACTACTAGTTAGGCCGGTCGGTTCCGGGTAGTTTTACGTTGCAAACTCAACCCAACCTCGAGTTGGCCCCACTTATATTATCTAAGTGTCATGTTTCCAAAACATGTTACAAGTTTTTCAAGCATTTGGGTAGACCTAACTTAATAGGTAAATTCCCAAAGGGTAGACCTAACTTAATAGGTAAATTCCCAAGCTTGTGTTTTTATGCATACTTACATGTCAACTTCCATGTTATATTTCAAGTCATGTTTTCAAGTATAAACACATGTCATATTTAACGTTACACGTTGTCATGGTTATACCCATTTACCCACATCATGTTCATGTCATTATGTTTTCCCATAATGTGACCCCAACGCTTTTAAACTCGCATATACGTTCGCAACAACGTAATGGATTAAAAGAAGAGACTTGACAAAGGCATGACAAAAATGGATATTAAGCCACAAGTTAATCATGGTGGAAAATGAGGCACAAATGTGTTCATTAGCTTGCATGTTACATTCTTAAGCCTCAAAAACATGCATAAACCCAAACTTGGCACATAAACGAATCATGGTGACAAAAGACATGGAATGATGACTAGTAACTCGCATATATCATCATATAAGGGTTATGACTTCATATGCAAGTTGACATAAAGATTATGAAGGTTCTCATGTTGCATAATGCAACATTTCAACATAAAGGTTGTAGCTTTTAGCTCATGAGATCAAGATAATGACTTCATAAACTTGCATGACATGATAGCATGTATCATTCTCAATGATCAAACCCAAACTTGCAACATGAACATTTAACTTCATAGTTAATATCTAAGAGTAGGGAAAGGGCTTACATTGCTATGAAGGCACAAATCGATTAGATGAAAGATTGAGACAAAGCCTATGCATGTCATCATCCTAAAACCCAAAAATGAAAGCTCCAAATCAATCAAAACCCCATCTTTATGAACAAAGATCAAAGCTTTAGCCTTGAAATCAACTTGAGAGGCTCTCATACTAACATAGAAACTCTCTAACACTCTCATGATCGTGAAACCTCTCATAGAAATGAAGTGGAGGCTAGGATTTTGAGTGGAGGCCATGAGAGGAGCAATTTTGCCATAGTTTAGTTGCATGAATGAATAATGAGGATTTAGGATAGGTTAGGGTCTTATTTATAGATTAGGCAAGTGTTTTAGGCCATAGGATTAAACCTAGATTCAATCCAAGCCATCAAAGCATGTCTTGGGGAAGAAGTCAAGTGTAGGAACCATCTAGGGCCTTTAGATTAAAGATGAACCATGAGAACCATCCAAATGCAAAATCTGCATTTGAGCGAATCGGCCCACGGGTTGACAGCCAAACACCCTGGATTAACCCCTAGTCGACCCAGCGGGCTTGGGTCGACCTCAAAAATCGGCCGGTTCGGTTATTCCCCTCTCCCAATTCGCTGTTTTGAACATTTTTGCATATTTATTTATTTAATTTTCAATTATATATATATATATATATCAATATATATATATTTCTCTGCGCAACCCATTTCACTTAATTAAGTATACTTTAATTTGGGAATTTTTCGTGAAACTTTGCGAGGCCATATCTTGGTCATACGGACTCCGATTTTCGAAAACTCGGACTCTATTTCGCGTATTTTTCCGAGACGAACGCAATGGCATAGCCCGTTTCCCTTGATTCAGATTTTACAGTTTAATTCTGCCTCCATTTATGTTATAACAGGTTATTGAAAATACGGGTTGTTACATTCTCCCCACCTTTTAGGATTTCGTCCCCGAAATCTCCAAGTTAGGAAGAACATATCCTACCATCCATCATCCATCTACTCAAATCATCATCCACAAGCAACCATTGTCCTTAGATGATTTCTAATGCTGTATGAATATATGCAAAACGTGTGTGTACATGTTCCTTAGCTAATGCTAATGATCAGGCCTGAATAATCTTTCTAATGCAAAATATGTATAGTGCCATGAATCCAACATGTATGCAAATAGTCCTAGCCATATAGATACTATATGCGTGCACAATCATTCATTCATATGCGACAACCGCATGATAATACATTCGATTTCATCCATAAACAAGTATAAATACTCGTGCATATGCAATATGAAATGTGACCGAGTCGAGCTAGTATCTAATGTGTATTCGCGCATCCACGAGCAACCACTTGCAACCATATCAATCATAACATGTTTCAAATACATGTTTACATCCATAGGGTTCTACCTAGGATTCCCTGAAACAGGGTCGAGAAGATAAACAGGACAAACTCCTTACAGGGTTTGTAACAGAAAATAGGACTGAGAGGATGTCCACAAAAGATAGCCTACAAGTAAGCTCTACAGAAAACAGGGATCAAGGATATACTCCCAAAAAGAGATATCATGCGCGTATCTAGTCTTTGACCATCAAAGTCGTCTTTTAACTTCGCGATTTTGTAGCTTCTTATTCCTGTTTCCATAACATGAGCTGGAACTCATTTCTTCGTCGCGTCTCTTTCCACTTGCACTTATCCTTTTCCTATAATACTTGACGCAAATATGACTGCGTACTCATGATCTCATGCAAGCTTTCCAAAATTCACTAGTGAATCTCGGACCTCGTACCACAGGGTATTTCTCGTAGAAGAACTTCCTCTTGAAAGTAAACAGATGCCAACCAGGTTATCAAGCGCACTTACTAGGGTGATCTCTATAACCCATGCATAAATGAAGTAAACCATCCGTCTTATCGGCGAACACCACTTGATCGGGCTTCAAATTTCCAATAAAGGCATCAAGGGATTCTAAGTAACTAGTCATGACAGAACCTCAAAAAGGTTACACGATACTTCGAGGGTATTACCAAGGCTAGTCAAATGGTCTAACTACCCTCCTATCAAAAACCGAGAGTGGCACCCCCTACTGGATAACCACTTCATCCCTAGAATCCATCCATAGCTTATAAACATAAGCATTATTTCCAAACTCAACACTTGGCATAGACATTCCCAAATCCAAGCAAGTCATGTATAAATGGACTGATTCTCCAATAGGACTTTGAGACAAAAATGGGATTCTCTATTACGCTAGTACTTAAGGTGCAGAGACTCAACTATCGAAGCAGACTTAAATGATACGAACAACGAAGTCCTAACGGGATGATAGAGAAGAAAAGCTAAACCTTTAACAAGATCGTTACCCTCCTTCCGAGGTACTCTAGAAATGAGAGCATACTACTGCCCTCCCGATGATCTTGTCCTTGTCCTATAATACTTAACTATCCACCCCGTTTTACCATGCCAAAGGTACTCTCTCGTCATGGGTTTCGTTGTTCATCTTTCTCCCTCCTTTGAGGACTAAGCCATACCAACAAGTTGCTCATCCATAAGCCCGTATCCTTTATCCTCTTTCTCACTATCCTTCCTTATAACGCGGCCACTGGTCTCCCGAGAACCACCTCCATCGCATGGAAAGCACTTTCGTAGATAGAAAAGACTAGTCGCAGTTAAAACCACTGTGACTACAGATGGAGGAAAGAAAGGAAAAGAGATTCAATTAAGGAAACGAGGATAGTGCTAATGGCCTTTGGGGAATAGCCTTTTTCTTTTAAAAGAAAATTTTCTTGAAAAATGCTTCTTTGTAAACGATTTTCAAATAGTTTTCAGAAGGTCTTTAAAAACTTTTGCCCAGTCTGGTAACCTTCTGCTCTGATACCAAATGTAACACCCCGCCTCCGCTAGGGTCACTCGCAAAGGAATGCACTAGCTTTAGAGGGGCATTATTGGTAAACATGCACAGAAATATCACAAGACAGAACATATAACATAGCGGAAGTAAAATCAAACTTTCATAAACATTAATAATTAAGGTCTAAAGCCTTTTACATCAGAGTACATCAAAACCTGTCTTGCAATAATAAAGAAGCATAAAGACTTTTTCATAAATTATTCCCCAAGTAAAAACAGTAAAGTAGCCATAGCCAAGGAAAGTCCAAGACATCCATGATGACCTTCAAGCAGAAGAAGTCCGAACTAAACAGCAGTATTTCCTCGCTGTAACCTGGGGGTGGGGGGGAAACGGAAGAAAAGAGGCAAAACAAAACGGGTCAGTCAAAAAGACTGAGTAAGCCCTATCTACTATTAGCATAAAAACTAGTAAAGTTAACTGACATGAGAAACTGAGATGAACATAAGCATGATAACAAGATAGATAAGCTAAATCAAAATAACAGGATGAACTACTGAACTCAGATAAACTAAGGTGTCATGATAAATTACGATGTCAAGATAAAACAAGGTATCACATCGTCAGGTTTCTATCAAGTATAATATCCCCAAGATATCTATCACGTATAACGTCCCATGGTATCTATCCTGTACATCTGCTCTGCACCTACCGTACTAGTATCCCAACTGTATCATGTGTTATCCGTGAATGACCCTTACTCAAAAGTCGTATAATGGTCCATGTCAACCTAATATATCGCATATATAGGTTACTCAACTCGTATGTTTTATTCCATGAAAGTGTTCAGTCCCTTGCCGTAGACCATACGGGCTTTCCCATGAGGTTCTATACTACTTTAACATAGTTCCAGGATCCTTAAGATCGGTTTGGACTGTTACCCTAAACCTAGCTAGGGTCTTCCAGCATGAATTATCGTTTGTACAACTAGGACTTATGCTACCTAGGGCTACTAGGGATTACGCTTACCTATTGCACGTTTTCGTATCTCGGTTCTGGTTCAACCACCCAGGGCCACTGGGATTTACGCTAACCGTCAACCGCGCCCTTTTTCCCACCCATTCATCGTGAATCGTTTTCCATGACTGTATGCACATGTATCACATCGTGCCATCCGAGTCCTGTCACAGGGCAGACCAGGAAATACAGGACTCGGTCGGGAGCTTTCGATTTATCTGCCGATGCAGATGCTAAGGTCTGTTTTTCTATACGTGGCTATGGTCCCACGCGACCCCTCCCTCAACTAGTGAAAGACAAGACAGGATAAATCCTGTATGAGAACACAACACTGGCCAACCCACATCCAAGCCTTACCGCAACCATAATTAGATAGCAATTATGGTCTATTGGGTGTTCTCTGCCTTTCCGTACGTACACGCTTGACCAAAGATGGTAGGTAGCCTGACGAAAATGCTATCTAGGGTACGACCGTGTATCGTCGACTATCCCCTATCCATCCCCGTCTTTAGGTTGCTCGTATAGCAACCAAGGCATACTCTTGGTTCTTCTAACGCAGACCTTAACCTCTCATGAGCCTAGTATGATCACCTGGCAGCTCACAGAGGGATCCCAAGAATATCCTCACGTTCCCCCGAAGCCGCTGCTTCGCTACCCAGTTCGCTGGAGCCTTTATCTAAATCAGATACTTGCTCCTACTCGTATACTTAAACGATGACCTACCATATCAGGTTACTCTTTTATCTATGAACTGGTCCAAATTTCCTTGACTAAGAATCATTACTTAGTTATTCTTCAACTAAGGTTTACCACTTAGCCTTATTCCCGTTATCCTTGTTAACTACGGTTACCCACCTAATCCTCCGAATTAGGGTTTATATAACAGATTAAGTGTCACTTAAGTTCATGACTTAATCCCGTCTACAAATCATGTCAAAATTGGCTAAGTATCCAAGTTCGAGACTTAACCCGTCTACAAATCATGTCAAAATTGGCTAAGTATCCAAGTTCAAGACTTAACCCTACAAACCATGCTCAAGTTGGTTAAGTATATATTAACTTGACCCTATCAAATTACTTAGTCAAACCGGTCAAGTGTATTAAAGCGATTCATGACTTAGCCTTATCATGTTTTCACGTTATATTGGTTAAGTATGGGTTAACTTAACCTCAATAAATTCACGAGTTAGATTGGTTAAGTATAGATCACTTAACCACATCAAATTAACGAGTTAGATTGGTTAAGTTTAGGTCACTTAACCACATCAAATTAACGGGTTAGATTGGTTAAGTATAGGTCACTTAACCACATCAAATTAACGAGTTAGATTAGTTAAGTGTTTAACTTAACCCCATTAAACTACCAAGTGGGATTAATTAAGTCTAGGCTAACTTAGCCCCATCCGATTATCATGTTTAGACTAATTGAGTCTAATCTTAACCCCATCCATTAACTGTATCTTTCGGTTAAGTGTCATTAAGAAAACTTACTTAACCTTACCAAATTATCGTGTTGGATTGATTAAGTGTTGGTTAACTTAACCCCGTCCACTAGTCGTATAAAAATGGTTAAGTGTCATTAGGCAAATCAAGTTACTTAACCTACCCAACCTTGTCATGTTTTGTTAAGTATCATTAGCCTAATCAATTTACTTAACCCCTTTGTCCATGTCATATTTGGTTAAGAGTCATTAATCAAATTAACTTAACCCTATCATGTGGCATTAATTACTTAATGCACCCCAACCTCTCACATTAGACTTTGTTGTGGTTACTAGTTAAGCCGGTCGGTTCCGGGTAGCTTTACACCACAACTTGGTCTAACCTCGGGTTCAAGCACAATATGACCAACTTCTCACATTGGGTCCTATTGTTTGCAACTACTAGTTAGGCCGGTCGGTTCCGGGTAGTTTTACGTTGCAAACTCAACCCAACCTCGAGTTGGCCCCACTTATATTATCTAAGTGTCATGTTCATCATGTTTCCAAAACATGTTACAAGTTTTTCAAGCATTTGGGTAGACCTAACTTAATAGGTAAATTCCCAAAGGGTAGACCTAACTTAATAGGTAAATTCCCAAGCTTGTGTTTTTATGCATACTTACATGTCAACTTCCATGTTATATTTCAAGTCATGTTTTCAAGTATAAACACATGTCATATTTAACGTTACACGTTGTCATGTTTATACCCATTTACCCACATCATGTTCATGTCATTATGTTTTCCCATAATGTGACCCCAACGCTTTTAAACTCGCATATACGTTCGCAACAACGTAATGGATTAAAAGAAGAGACTTGACAAAGGCATGACAAAAATGGATATTAAGCCACAAGTTAATCATGGTGGAAAATGAGGCACAAATGTGTTCATTAGCTTGCATGTTACATTCTTAAGCCTCAAAAACATGCATAAACCCAAACTTGGCACATAAACGAATCATGGTGACAAAAGACATGGAATGATGACTAGTAACTCGCATATATCATCATATAAGGGTTATGACTTCATATGCAAGTTGACATAAAGATTATGAAGGTTCTCATGTTGCATAATGCAACATTTCAACATAAAGGTTGTAGCTTTTAGCTCATGAGATCAAGATAATGACTTCATAAACTTGCATGACATGATAGCATGTATCATTCTCAATGATCAAACCCAAACTTGCAACATGAACATTTAACTTCATAGTTAATATCTAAGAGTAGGGAAAGGGCTTACATTGCTATGAAGGCACAAATCGATTAGATGAAAGATTGAGACAAAGCCTATGCATGTCATCATCCTAAAACCCAAAAATGAAAGCTCCAAATCAATCAAAACCCCATCTTTATGAACAAAGATCAAAGCTTTAGCCTTGAAATCAACTTGAGAGGCTCTCATACTAACATAGAAACTCTCTAACACTCTCATGATCATGAAACCTCTCATAGAAATGAAGTGGAGGCTAGGATTTTGAGTGGAGGCCATGAGAGGAGCAATTTTGCCATAGTTTAGTTGCATGAATGAATAATGAGGATTTAGGATAGGTTAGGGTCTTATTTATAGATTAGGCAAGTGTTTTAGGCCATAGGATTAAACCTAGATTCAATCCAAGCCATCAAAGCATTTCTTGGGGAAGAAGTCAAGTGTAGGAACCATCTAGGGCCTTTAGATTAAAGATGAACCATGAGAACCATCCAAATGCAAAATCTGCATTTGAGCGAATCGGCCCACGGGTTGACAGCCAAACACCCTGGATTAACCCCTAGTCGACCCAGCGGGCTTGGGTCGACCTCAAAAATCGGCCGGTTCGGTTATTTCCCTCTCCCAATTCGCTGTTTTGAACATTTTTGCATATTTATTTATTTAATTTTCAATTATATATATATATATATCAATATATATATATTTCTCTGCGCAACCCATTTCACTTAATTAAGTATACTTTAATTTGGGAATTTTTCGTGAAACTTTGCGAGGCCATATCTTGGTCATACGGACTCCGATTTTCGAAAACTCGGACTCTATTTCGCGTATTTTTCCGAGACGAACGCAATGGCATAGCCCGTTTCCCTTGATTCAGATTTTACAGTTTAATTCTGCCTCCATTTATGTTATAACAGGTTATTGAAAATACGGGTTGTTACAACTTGTTTGTTTGATTGCAAAAATTAGTTAGATTATTTGATTGAAATTGAATTTTTTTTGGTGAAATGAATAGATTTGATTGATGTGTGAATGGCGTGGGCCTTCACTAGACCGGGGATAAGGCTAGGCCTTGTCCGTTTCTAGTATCGTGCCGTTATGCCGCCGAAATTTTCTAAAATAAGTTAGAAAAATAAAAATGTCATTTTATTTAAAGAATGAACTGAATAGAAATTCATATGTTAAAATAAAATGTTTTATCGTTAAAAATATAATTTTTAACGTGAATATGAATATAGTGAATGTGAATAAATAAAATATTCATTTACAAACCGGACGGTTTGTTTATGTACACCTATTTGAAGGACATTGATTGGGACGATAAATTTTACACATCGCCCAACTGCACAAATAAAATCTGTGTTTGATTGTTTGAAACCCCACACGGGTGTTGGGATGAAATTTGAAGTTCACTCATCCTGATTGATTAAATATGTCGATCGATTGATTGACAGGCTGTTATAAGCGTTAGATATCTATATTTGATGCTTATACAGTGTAGTGCACTTTGGTTGATGGTTGATTATTTTTCAATGCTATCTTATACGTGTGATGTATGAAAATCCATATAATTAATATTATATGGTGATTGATTGGGCCTCATTCCAATTTAGAAAATAAATAATATTATAAAATAAAGGTTCATGTGTTGACTGTACTCATCCGTTGAGATTAGTCATGTGTTGAACGAAATATTTTAATAATAAAATTTACATCTTTATCAATATAAAATAAAGGTTCATGTGTTGACCGTACTCATCCGTTGAGATTAGTCATGTGTTGAACGAAATAATTTAACAAAAATAGTCACACGTGGACAGTACTCATTCGTTGAGATTAGTCGTGTGTTGACAAAAATAAATATTCATTTGTTGAATAGAATGAAGGAATATATGAAGCCGTGTTGATTAGATTAACGCCATTTTGACGTGAACGATATTTATATCGATCTTATTCATTTTGAAATGAATTGAATAGAAAATGATTTTGAAATAAATTGAATAGAAAACGATTTTGAAATGAATTGAATAGAAAACGATTTCGAAATGAATTGTATAGAAAACGATTTCGAAATGAATTGAATAGAAAACGATTTCGAAATGAATTGAATAGAAAACGATTTCGAAATGAATTGAATAGAAAACGATTTCAAAATGAATTGAATAGAAAACGATTTCGAAATGAATTGAATAGAAAACGATTTTGAAATGAATTGAATAGAAAACGATTTTGAAATAAATTGAATTGAAAACGATTTCGAAATGAATTGAATTGAAAACGATTTCGAAATGAATTGAATAGAAAACGAATTTGACTTCAATTGAATATATAACGAATTTGACTTCAATTGAATATATAACGAATTTGATTTCAATGGAATATATAACGAATTTGATTCGAATAGAAAACCAATTTGAATTGAATCGAATAGAAAACCAATTTGAATTGAATCGAATAGAAAACGACTTTGGAATTGAATTGAATTGAAAACAAATTCAAATTGAATTGAACGCGAATTGAAATGAATTCAAATTGAATTGAAATTTGAATTGAATAGAAATGAATTTTAAAACGAATTTATAAAGAAGAATTCAATTTTGATTTGAATTGAAATGGAAGTTGAAATTGCTTTTGAAACGAATTTAAAACCATTTATATAATTCGTTTTAAATAGAAATCGATGAAATATATATTATATATATTATATATATAATATAATGGCCTGAATAGAACGCGCTGCGCCGCGGTAGTTCGTGAATTTCGACCATTTATTTCAAACGGACATTACGGGAGATCCGACCGTCGGATTCTCCTAAAACCGAAACCGTTGGGTTCGTATCGAAAGAGCTTTCTAATGAATATTAGAAATTCAAAATCTAACGGTTGGATTTGGAGATACGTCCAAATCAAATTTGAAAAAGGTCGCTATAAGTGCGGTTCGATGGCCGTTGTTGGAAATCGACTGTACGGGCCTTGATAAAATTATCAAAAATATCAATAATTTGTGTAAAATCATTAGAAATGATTTGGGAAAATTTGGGATGAAAAACTCCATATTTGAAAAGATAAAAATAGATTTTTATCGAAATGAACTAGATTGACCTAAATTTAAAACCCGATTTGTTTTAAATAAATAAATTAGATTAAAAAGGGGGTTTTAAATAATCAGAATTTCTAATATATTTAAATGGATTTGAAATGGGTTTATCGTGAATGGTGTTTTAAATAACACTAGTTCTTTAACCCGATAATAAATAGAATGTGATTTGGGTTTGTCGTGAACTGTGTTTTAAATAACACCTAGTTCTTTAACCCAGTAAAAGGAGTTTTAACGAATCTGCAATTAGGTTGAAATGTGAATCTATAATCTAAATTATCAAATTTAGAAATGAGCGAGAATGGAGTATCGCCAGTTTTGCTCCAAAGCGATAGTCAAATCTTTAATTAGATTTGAACGTGAAATGGTAATTAATTTTACTGATAACACCATAGTATTAGATATGGAGTATCACCAGTTTTGCTTCATGGGATGAATAGGTTGGGATTGGGAAATAAAATAAATAATTACTTCGGTGTGGTTCGCTAATCTCGACTAGTTTAGAAAAACCATAATTTGGTTTGAAACGACATCCAAAGGAAGATTACAGGATAAATTTTAAAGAATTTATCTTGGATAAAATTAATGGGAACCTTTCCCTAAGAATGTGGAATTTAGAAACTAGCTGTAGGTTGGCTAAGAAGAATGGTTTCCTGGGTATTGATCTGATGTTGGTTTCGGCCTTCGGGGTTAATGTTTGGGAAATTGTTCTCTTGCTAATTTGCGGTTAGTGACTAATGAATTGGAATGAGGCGTATGTTGTGTTTATGTAACATTTGTTTTAATATACGCGGGTTGTTCGGAAAGGCCGGGTTTATACCCATTCTGAATAACCGATTCGACGATATGTCGAAGATGAAGACGATGGTCGAAGACCGAAAGTCTTCACATCGTTTGGGTAATTACTGACGATCCTGATTGGGATGTACACCCAAGAGGATGGAAATAGTTGGTGGTCATCCAGACGTACTTGGAGATGGATGGATATGCGAGGAAAGTGCCTCCGGTTTCGTTCAGACCTAGAACGGACTTGTAAATGGATTGTGTGTCTGACATTGGATTTAATTCTGTGTTGATTGATTTCTATTAAATATACATCTGTTTGGCAGCGGAGAATTTATTCTTTTGCTTAACGCCCTTCTCTGAGACGTACGAGCTCAGAGGTTGTATATCGATGGACATCAGTCGCATGGCATGAATTGCCTGTGTGGCACGCTAAGTTGCTTGGATCAAGGCTTCTGTTGAAAAGCAAAGTCTTGTGGTTGATGATCAAAGCACGCCTACATGGCAGCTTTGTGTATAACGTGAATTCGCGAGCCTCACACCTCTGTATGAGTTAAAAACGGGATACGGGCCGTTGGGAGAACACGACGTTTCTTTCTAGCTTTGGTGGTGTCAGTGACTTACAAGCCCTGACATTTATATACTTTTCAACTTTGTGGTTGTTGGAATGAGGCGCCTCGATTATAGGTCTGTAAGGACCGGGAAACGTGTGTTCAGGAATAAATAATCCTCTAACGTAAGTGAGGACCGGCGCAACCGATCCAAGGATTGCCCATAGTGTTTAGTCCTGAGGCATTTGCTAGAGTGTCTCGAGCGCGGAGAGGAGCTTGCCCCTTGCCTCGACTCATGACGGAAATCCAATTCCCAATATGTGTATTTCGGCTTCAGTTGTAGAGCCTAGTATGGCGACATAGTAGCATGGGATGCTATGCCGTCTATGATTTATATTTATGATTGAAATTGTTTTGACACTATACACTTACTATAGTATCAAATGATTTGTTTTAAACGTACCAAGCATGTTTGGCTATTATAAGGGAAAACCCTATCCTCCGGCTTGCGTTGCATTGTGTGATGGGACTTGGGTCTTATAATAGCTTCATTATTCGAAAAAGCATTGCGCTGTTTATTCTATACACTGGTATTCTTGGGAGAAAACCCGTTCCATGTTATACGGCGTGGTCCCTTGAATTACTCTCTTTTAAAATTGAATTAAATAACTGTTTTAGTTCTCACACCAGTCACATGACTGACCTGGAGTTTATTGTTTTAACCTAAACTCTGGGTACCCCTATTTTCCGCACGGGCAGCTAGTAGTTTTGGTTTTGCAGATTTATATTCACAGGATCCTGGTTTACAGCTGGAATGATATCCGGAAAGCTCTGTATCCGTATATCACCTTCAGTTGTGCTTTGTATTATTTTCCGCTGCTATGTAATTTATTGTAATCTCTGATATTTATCGAATGTAATTTATTCATTTATACTCTGTATATTCTTGTATCTGATGGAATTGTTGTAATAACAATGAAATGTTCTTCCGTCTGCGTTCTATTTTGTTTTGTCCTCACAGTAATTCGTTCTTTCTCATCTCTTCGGAGACCGGGGAAGAAACGGGTCGCTTCATAGACTGTCCACCATATGTATATTCAATTGTAGCTACATGCCTCAATCGCATGTCCTCTAATGTACATCGAGTTCCATGGCAGGGCGATGTAAGAAACACAGAACTCGGTCGGAAGCTTTTCCATATCTGTACAGGCCCTCCTTTAAGAGCCTCAAAATACATATATTCCTAGGGTCTGTTTTTCATGGTGGCTATGGCCCCACCTCAGCCCCTCCCTCAACTAGTAAAGACTACAAGAGCTAAACGACTGCCCCTAATAACAAATAATCTAAACATCCATTTGGCGTCTTCCTTCAACCACCCATACCCCGATAGTGAAAGGTGGAATGGTTTGTTGGTTTTAACTCTAGTCTTTTCGCATCCAACTGGTTGCCGATGACGGGTATTCGACGATCTTCTATCCTTATTGGTCGTGACCCTTCGCCTTCCCATTGAAGCAACCAACAAATCACCCTAGTTTCATCGCATCACAACATTCTGACTACAAAGCTACATTTGCAATCAAGGCCCATCCACCTAGTAGTTACGCGCAGGCCAACCTCTGCGAGCACAGCCTAAACATCTGTTATTGCATAGAGGGCTACTAGGAGCACCTCACGTATCTCAGGAAGCTGCGTGATTCCCCTTCCAGTCCTTCGGAGCCGGCAGAATACTCAGATGAACGTACGCTCCCCTCGTCCCTTATAACACCACAATGATCTAACCCATTGGGTTATTCATCCTCAAACGTGCGGACTGGTCCAAGCGCCTTACTTTAATATGTTGTCAGACCCTATGTCCAATCATCCTTTTACACGCTTGCCTTTCCTCATCGGGTTTCCATTTTACTTGGTTATTCTCTTTCACACTGAATTCTTAAATCAAATTACCAAGCTCCTCTTGCTTTCATTTATATAACTTAACCCATTTAAGTTTATTAATGAGCCCACAACATGTCATTCTCTAGATTGTGGCCCAAGGTCTATGATCCACAACCCTTTATATACTTGTTTGATTTCAAGGTTACAATAATATGTTCTACTTAATATGTTATTAAGTATATCTCAATTCACATGTTTTCTAATTAACATGTCACTTACCACTTATGATTAAATATAACTTATTTCGTTTCATAAGTTTTCCTCATTCTTCCTCATTTAATCATAAATTCAATTTACACCGTCACTATAACTTACTGTTGTTTACTTATTAACTTAGTTTTCTTGACTAAGGTCCATTAATGGGTTTCTCTACCTATTTATTATAACTTACGTTATAATTTCCTCTTGTCCCTAGGACAAGTCTAAACATGTCATTCTTATCAGCGGGTTTCAGACTTCCAAGTTTACAGATTACTTAATTTATAATTAAGTACAATTTCTTATATTTCATATATTTTCCCCATTTTCTCAACTGGTTTCAGGTTTTTCCCCATTTAATGATCACTTAATTTCAAATTAAGTGTCCCTTATCTCATTTCACCAGTTATCCCCTTTTCCTTACTAGTTTATTATAACCTAAGTTATAATTTTCACTTACCCCTAGGACAAGTCTACCTATTATACAACATTTTTATTAATGTTATTAAATTATAATAGGTCATTATCATTCACCTTTTAAACCATTTTCTTTCACTGTTGTATTCTAGTATTCTACATTCAATGTAATATATGTTTCTTATTTTAATTAAGGAAAACACTTCATGCACCTTATCAATTTGATAGAAGGAATTAGTGATTTATATTCATAACGTATCTAAATTCGTGGTAGCAAGTAATTTCTTTATTTTTCTTGCTTTATTCACCGTGGCTTACTTGCAACCACGTTCTCAGAAATAGGTCATTTAGGGAAATACATCACTTTTCCTTCGCTTCACACTAACTCAGTCCATTACATCCCTTCCTTTCTTATTTCCTGAGTTAGACATTCAATTACCATCATTGCCATTTATTCATATCTTGTTATATACATACATATATATATATATGCATATATATATATATATATATATATATATATGTAAGCACTAGTCCTCTCACATTAAGCCTACACTTGTGGACGCTGGATATGCCGGGCGGGTCCAGGCAGACTTCTACCACAAGTTGACATAACCTCATGTCTTAGCACCATTACATGTTTTTTATTTTTCCACTTAGACCCCTCACATTAGATTTACCACTTGTGAATGCTGGATATGCCGGGCGGTTCCGGGCAGACTTCTTTCATAAGTGCAATCTAACCTCGTGTCTAAGAGCGTTACAGTGTCAAATTACTGTGAATCTATGCATGTTCGTCCTTTACCAATTATTCCCATTTCATGAAAATTTTAGGCATATTATCCTTTTTACTATAATCTAGTTTATAGTAATCTAATTTACATGTCATCCAATTTTGCCTATATTTTGTTGCATGTCCTTTTCAGCATATGTTTAATTCTATTTTGACATGTAAACATTCAATCGGGTAATTATTTAAATCCAACAAGTTAGACATGTCGTTTATCCAATAATATGCCCCAAGTGAATCATATAATTATAACAACAGTAATCATTTCTCATATTCTAACAAGTTTATTCAACATGTAATCATCCTAATACTTTAACTGATTCAATGTATGAATTATTCAAATTAACATCTCAACTTGTTATAACAATAATTTATAATTAATCTGGCAATTTCACAATTTATAAAAAAAGGGGAATGCTAAACGGTAGTCATAATATTATCTAAAGGCTATAACTTAAACCCACTCACCTTTCATGCTTTCCCAAAATTTTGGACTTGATCCGTTCTATCATCTATGGTTTTCCTTTTCCCTGTAATTTGATTTGAAACCTAATAACCGTGGATTGACTATTTTCATTAAAAGAGAAGGGAAAGAAATAGGACGAATATGAATAGATTGGATCTAGAAGTTTACCTTGCTTTCATGATTCAATAATCTTTTTATTAATGTTGATTCTCTCTTCTAGATCTGGATTCATAATTTTCCTAGGCTAATATTTTAATTTTCAGAATAGATTTGAGAAGAGAGTGAGAGAGTAATAGTAGGGCTCCAGCATAGCCGCCAAATTATGATGTTTTAGGTTTAGGTCTTGTTTATAGGTGTATGGAGCAACCAGGACCCTTAGATTTGACCAAAAGCCATCAGAATCATCCAGAAACTCAAAAACCCTAATCTGCCAAAATCTGCTGTCGGGGGGTTGACCCCCCTGATGGGGTCGACCCCGAGGTCGACCCCCCTGAAGATAATTCAGGATCTTCATGCAGCGGATTATCATTGATTTGCCAACCCTAACTTTGAAATCGAATCCTAATTGAATCAAAAACATGTACCTTTTATTTGAATTGCAAAATCGATAAATCTGGTTTCAGTTAAATCGAATCGAACGCCTCAAGTGTAAGTGTCTCTATGGAAATCCACGAACGGTGTCCTCAAGATCATCAAACGGAGTCGAGAGAAAGCGAGCTCAGTACTAGCCAAGAGTTCTGGATTTCTAGGGTTTTTCTATCTGAATCTCGTTTAGGTTTTTAAAATGAGTAATTAAAAAGAGCCGGCCCCCTTTTCTTTTATAACATTATAACGCGAGATATTAGAAGAAACCTATTAACCCGTTCTACATTTAAAATAGTGGAAATATTCAACCTATTGATATCCTTTTATTTTAAATGATTCTCTCCCTATACAATGTTCATATGTGTGACCCTATAGGTTATCATAACGTTGGCAACAATTTAAACAATATTTAAACTGTAAACAGTGAGCGACATCTAGTAATACATCGCTGTTACCCAAGTTATAATAACATCAATGATTCGATACAACCTTTCTGTGATAAGTGTCTCAATGTAATTTAATCCTTTTAACCAATATATCCAAGATTAAATTAGAGGCATGGAATGTATTGTATCATCCTCTTAATTATTTAATCCTTTTTATCTTGACCGATGAGTAGACTATATAAAACAAATTTATATTTGAGCACGACCATGCATTTCATAATCTCACTCAATCAAGAAGCCCATGGATATCACTACATATATATGTTGCAGGGTTAAATTCCATCTAGATCATTCATATTTTTCATTCGATTCGAGATGTGTAACGTCCCGTAATTTTACGGTATAATAATTAATTAATTTAATTATTTAAATAGTGATTTAGAGATTTAAATGGTTGTTTAATTAAATAATATTAAATATTTAATTAATATAAATAATAGAATAATATATTTATTTCCGAAATAGTCGAAAATAGTGGAATCCACAATATTGTGTGAATTGGATCATTTATAAGATTAAATTTAGTTTAGAATTGAAATATAATAACGAATTTATTATTTAACCGAAGTTTGAACGTATAATTATAATATAATTTAAATTGAGCTCATAATGGCGTGGTAGTTCGTAATTTGGCGATTCAAACTTTAATTTAATATATAGAGTCCATTTTAAATCGAATTTCTATAAAATAAGAATCATTCGGAGCTGGTGAACTATATTTTTCTAATGAAAGAGAAAAATCAAGATTTCGTAGTGTAGATTTTGAGTTATGTCCAAATCAAATTTTTGAAAAGTCACTATGGAATTCCTTTTTAATTTATAACGATTTATTTATTAATAAAGGGATTTAAATATAAATCGAATATCGGTATAACTGGGAATTTTGAAATACCGAGTTTTAAATTCCGATATATTTATTTTGGATTTATATGATATTATATTTGAATATATATATACACGATAATATTAGTTTATTAATATTAAATTAAATTGTTTTAAATATATTAATTTTTAAATGGGTTTATTTAGAGCTTTAAAAATAATCATTTTTGCAAACGACCTCCGTTTTTTACGAAATTAATTTTGTTGGATCCGGAATATTAAATTATTATTAGATTTCAATTTTCATGATTTTTGGAGTCAGTATGTGGACGTACGGAATTTTAATGTGAAAACAGTCAATAATTTGACTTTGAAAATACGTTGTGTGAGCAAACAGACTCGGAATTTGACGAAACAAGTTTCGTTGGGTCCGTAATGTCGAATTGTAGTTGTATGTCCATTTTCATCGAAATTGGGTACCGTATGTGACCACAAGGATTTTTAAATGATGAGTTGAGTTAATGATTGAATAAAATTTAATATAAAAATATGAAGCTTTTAAGAGAAGTCAACCTACCTACCTTGTGTATACCACCATCTCATTCCCAAACCGTCATTTGTTATCTCCCCTGGTCAATGAAACTATAAGCCGCCAGTATTTTTTTCTAAAACAACAAAATGGGGAGACTTGAAATTCAAAATCATTTCCAGAAATCATGAAACAAATATAAATGGAATCTTTGATTGAAGAACTTCAAGATGGCACTAGATTTATGGCATGCAATCTATATTTTCTGGAACACATCGGCTACAACAAACACTAAGGTTTGAATTCGTAGGGTATTGAGGTAGCAATTCGAGGTTTAGATTGTGGGTTTGAGTTTGTGGGAAGGAGAGGCTTCGATTGATGGGGTTTTGTGGGAAAAAGGTTCGCGTCATTTTCTGTATAGTGAAGGAGCACCAAACGACGCATTTTGTGTGGTGATGTTCGAGTTCGTGGTAAATGGTATAGGATGATGGAGATTGAAATGGAGATTTCAATGGTTGCGGTGGCGTTGGATTTAGTTTGGAGATGGAGGAGTTTTGAGGGGTTGAATAATCGACTATGGCAATTTGGTGGAGCAGGCTACAGAGACGGGGAAGAAGGAGTTATATTGGAGCGGGTTAATCTTTTTAGGCCGGAGTTTTTAATTTGGTGAAGCCCAAATGTTAATATATATTATGTTTTAATTTAATTTATAATAATCATATAACTTATAATTATTGTATCTTGCACGTACGATATCAAAATTTCGAACGGTCAGATCCATTGGGATCGTATGGAAGGTGGCTACACAGTGGAACTGATTGGGACTGAATTGGAGCTCGTTACAATTTATAGTGGAATAAATTGTCTGTCTGAATCGACCGACAGTTATCGTTATTTAACGATGATCGTCCAATATGAGTAAATCTCACTAACTCTGCCCAGTTATATTTTTATAACGTACTTTTAGAATTGATAAATATTGCTTGATTACTGTGTGTTGTTTGTTTGAATTAATTGCTAATTGATTGGTTAAAAATATAAATATCGTTATATATATAAATCGTTAAATATATATTGATTCTGTTTATCAGAATATTTCATGTAGAAATGAAATTGATGTTAATTAGATTGTTTAACATCTGTGGACGCAGGAAAACAGGTTGGAGGGATCCAACTGGATTCCTCGATAATTATAATACTGTTTGTTTTCATATATTGTGATATATGATGTGATATATAATTTGTGATTGATTATGATGACACTGGTATTGTTATTTGTTATTTTAAATACCATAAGAAATACCGGAATGTGAAAAGGAAATTTTCAAAGTGTATATCAAAAATAATATATTTATAAAATCAAAGGATTTTATAAAAGAATATATTTATAAAACCAATGGATTTTATAAAAGGAAATATTTATAAAATTAAAGAATTTTATAAAAGGAATATTTATATAGAAAACAAATAGATTTATAAAAGGAAATAGTTAGAAAATAAATAGAATTATAAAAATGAATTATTTGGGAAATGAATAGAATTATAAATGGCGAGATATAAAAGAACTACAAGAAGAAAGATTTAATGTAGACTGTAAATAGGAATCTGTTTTAACAGATAAATTGAGAAG
Organism: Allium sativum; assembly: GCA_030737875.1. Taxonomy (NCBI): domain Eukaryota; kingdom Viridiplantae; phylum Streptophyta; class Magnoliopsida; order Asparagales; family Amaryllidaceae; genus Allium; species Allium sativum. The sequence goes on from CM060919.1 coordinate 633,388,060, forward strand.
ATTAATTTATAAATAATATTTTTATAAATTAAATAAAATATTTATCGTTTGATAAATGGAATATATATAATTCAAAATTTTAATAGAGAAATAGAAATCAGTTTTGACACCGATATTTTTAATAGAATGTGAACTCAACATTTATAAAAGGAATTATAAATGAGATTTAAGTGTTGGAAATAAAAAGGAGATTTTATATAAATAATTCTATAGATAGAAGTATAAATAGAATTCAGAAATGGGATATTATTTTAAAATAAAATCAAACTTAATGGATTATATAAAAGAAATATTTTTCACACTCGATGTGAATAAAGGATTAAAATGAATATTTTATAAGTTAAAACATTTGTAAGGAAAATTGGGTTTTGAAATAGGAATTCAAATGGGAATTTGAATAAGATAGGAAAAAGGATTAAAATAAAATTAGTTATTCGAAAAAGAGTTAATCGAATTAGAGTTGATCAAATATTAGTTATTTGAATAGTATTAACCAAATATTTGTTAATCGAATAGAGTTAGTCGAATATTAGTTATTCGAATAAGAGTTAATCGAATAGGGTTTATTCGAAGAAAAGAGTTATCGAATATAGTTATTCGAGGAGAGATTATCGAATAGATTTTATTCGAAGAAAACAGTTATCGAATATAGTTTATTCAAAAGTGAGATTATCGAATATAGTTTATTCGAAAGAGAGATTATCAAATATAGTTTATTCGAAAGGGAGTTATCGAATAGAGTTTATTCGGAAAAGAGTTACCGAATATAGTTTATTCGAAACAGAATTATTGAATAGAGATTATTCGAGAGAGAATTATACATTGGGATTCGATTATATCGAATGTAAGGAAGTACTATTTACTTTCCATTTTTTAAATCAATATTTATTTATTTAATAAATCGTTTATTTATTTATTTAAATTAAGGTATAAAAGTTTTATTTGAACTTAGATATTTCGGAAGTAGGGATTATAATGTTATCATATAACAAATGTTTTTCATAAAAGAATTAGATGAGTGAACTGAATCCAAGAGTTGCGTAAGCAATGATTTGATAAGAAAATAAGAAACGGAGTTAAGGAATTTAGAAACTGATTGGAGATTAGTTATGTTGAACAGCTTTCTGGGTATCGATCTGATGTCGGTTTCGGCCTTCGGGGTTGATATTCAGGGAATTGTTCTCTTACTGGTGTACAATTAGAGACTGATAGAAATAGGAGGATAGTGATGCGTAAACAAGGAGTGGAAATGTTTTCCAATGTTAATATCGTATATTTTCTAAATATAAAAAATAAGAATTTGATGAATATATGGAAATAGGGAAATGAATAAATTAATATAAAGGGAAAAATGTTGATTGATGATTGATCGATAAAATTTCCATTTGGAAATAGGATCAATGTGGGTATGGATGTTTTTCTTTGATCATTAAATAACCGACTACCAAAGTTTTGACCATTTTTCCGTCGTTAATATGGAGAGACCGGGATCAGACTTATTATCTGAAAACCACTCCACATGGGCATTAGCGTGGCAAATCAAATATGATGAAGATATTGAAGACAGAGTTTATGCAAGGGCTGTTCTAGCAATCCCAGGTAGAAATTGCCTAAGATGGATTTACATAATAGTGCCTTTAGTTTGTCCACTTCCAGGACAACCTGTATGGAAGAATATCTGATAGAGTATATTTAACAGATCGCGTAAGTTGATCTCTCCAAACGTATTTACGTTTGGTGGCAGAGGAATTAATTTCTCTTAGTTGTTTACCCATGGTATTTTAGGGAAATCAATTTGTGATTGGCGGGTATGACGATGTGACATTCAAAGTAAATAAAAGTGTGATCTACACGTTATGGCCTCTAGCCTCACAACCAGGAAATGGTATAAAATCGAGTAGGTCACATGGCTAAGTGGTTAGTTGCCAATTAAGGTGTATTGTCACCTGTTCTAGCGAAATTCTATTTACTTCTATAATCTATTTTGATGATGTCCCTTTCGGGAAACGGTTGCTGATCCCAACCATTGGCGATAATAAATTCGATACACTCAAGCAAAATGAGTGACCGATCATGTTTAGCCTGGGTTGCAAGATGTTCTTGTTGAACCCAGTGTATTCCTATCTACAGATACATTGTCAGAAGGTGGTCCCATACTTTGTCAGTTGGATTTCATTACATAATAAGCACCCATGATTTTTGATTGTATATTATGTATGTGGAACGTGAGATGAAAGCATTCTGCTAATGATTATTTAGTTGTGGTTGATAGACATTATCATAATATCAAAAGAGTTTTGATATAAAGATTATAGTTTCTTTCAAAAGGATTTTGAAAGTTAAATTAAGTGTTTTGGATTCTCTTAAGGGAAAATCTCGTTCCGTGTCATACGGCGTGGTCTTATGAGATATCATTTATTTTCTCAAATTATTTTAAATTGTTTACTCACACCAGTCCCATGACTGATCCAGAGTTTATTTTGTTTTGTTTTCCCTAAACTCATGGGTGCCCAATTTTGTACGGGCAGTCAAGTAGTCGGGATTTTATAGAAACCTGAAGAGATGGAGCAGGAGGCTTCAGGATTATATAGCTGTTGTTTATTTCCGCTGTGGTGTAAGTGTTATACTCAAATGACAGATTTGTATTTCCAAATTATGTTGTATATAATATTTTATTCGTTCCGCTGTAAGATTCATGTTACTCTGATTCTGTTGTTAAGTTCTTCTTGTATTCTAATTTTCTATCTTATCTATTTCTCATCCTCTAACTTCTTTCTATTAATGATATGGAATGATCGATGCCTGAATAATTTAGATGGGTTTTACATTGATTTTCTGGGTCGAAAATCCTGGTTTGTTACAGTAGTATCAAAGCTGAAGGTTAAGTGATTACTTCGGCTCTGTGGCGTGACTCAGTAGAGACGAGGTTAGTAATACCCTTGATTGAGTTTGAGTGTATATATATGAGTGCGTATTTGTTATTTAAAATAAAATTGTTTTACATTGTGGGGATTTATTGATCGAGTTGTTCATGAGTTCTGATCGATCAGTTTGATCCACCGTATCGGTAGGATTTTCTAAACACTCGAATACGATGAATCGACATAGTATGTTTTGAAAAGAGGGTAAGTGAAATAATTTTACCAAAAATTATATTTGATATAAAAGAATGATTTATATTTGAATTATTATCATATATAGGATGTGTTGGTTGTTATTACAATCGAATGAGATTAAATAAAGTGAAATGGTTATACATAACCAAATGAAATCGTATAAGTGTTATGAATTAAATTAAATCTGAATTTAAATCAGAATTGGAATTAAAATCCCTAACAGTTGGAAGGATGTTTATAAATGGATTTGGATTGAATATATAAGGAAAATTTAAAATCCTGGGAGATTTTAAATTGTTTTACAAACATGGTGAGGGGTATTTTGGGATAAATTCAAAATGGAATGTTATGAGTTTTGAAAAATGATATAGCATTGATCTCACTTCGGTAGTTGGGAAATAACTTTGATAATGCTGGCCACATCATCAGTGTTCATTTTCTAGTTGTAAGTGACGGATTACTACCAAAGAGATTGTTTTTGAATTGTTTTGAGAAAAGCAAGTTGGTTTGAATTCCAAAAAGAAATATTTGATATTTGATAAGGATAAGTTGTTTAAAACTCCCGAGAAGAGATTGTTCGAATTAAAAACAAATTAAGTAGAAATTTGTGGAAGCAAAATGGAATTGAAATTGAATTGAAGCCAGTTAAGTGGTAACTGAATTGAAATAGAACGATATCAAGAAAAATTGGATTCTTGAATAAAATTGGACCCATGTGAATTGAGTTGATTTTTGAAATAAAAATGAGATTTAAGTTATGAGATAAAGATAACTAATTAGAGGAATTAACCTGTTAATGAAATAGGTGGATGGAATTTAACTTGGTTAAGTATATTGGGTTGGTGAGTTAAGAATTTGAAACCGAAAATGGGATTTGAGATTGAGAATGAGATTCGGTATGGGATATAGAATGATTGGATTTAACGATGGATGATGGGAGATTAATTGGAACGACATTGGTATAAGTTGAATTGGTAGCAGATGGAAGGGATATAATGATATGCCCGACAAAAAGGTACAAGTTTATGTTTATATTAGGTATGAGATTTTTATGAACTGGACTAGCAAGCCACTTGGCGTTTTTATTTTCTTTGGATTGGAAGAGGCACAGAGAGGCGAGTTGTAGTTGTACTGATTAAGCCGTACAAAGGAGATGCTGGCGAAATTTTGCACAAATTTAAGGTGTTAGAAAATTTTCAGAATTTTAGAAAATTTTCGCTAATCAAGAATGAATTAATATTTTAACTGAAATAATCGGTTCAGTTGAAGCCGAAGTTAAAAAGGTAAACAAATGATATTTAACACAATTAATAGGGTTTGTTTTCTACCTTAGCAATTTCGAGGATGAAATTACTTTAAGGGGGAATAATGTAACGTCCGGTAATTTTACGGTATAATAATTAATTAATTAATTAATTTAAATAGTGATTTAGAGATTTAAATGGTTGTTTAATTAAATATTATTGATTATTTAATTAATATAAATAATAGAATAATATATTTATTTCTGAAATAGTCGAATACACAATATTGTGTGAATTGGATCATTTACAAGATTTAATTCCGTTTATAATTGAAATATAAAAACGAATTTATAATTTAAACGAAGTTCGAACGTATAATTATACTATAATTTGAATCGAGCTCATAATGGAGCGGCAGTTCGTAATTTGGCGATTCAAACATTAATTTAATATACAGAGTCCGTTTTAAATCGGATTTCTATGAAACAAGAAACGTTTGGAGTTGTTAACTATTTTTTTCTAATGAAAGAGAAAACTCAAGATTTCATCAAATAGATGTTGAGTTATGTCCAAATCAAATTTTCGAAAAGTCGCTATGGAATTACTTTATAATTTATAACGATTTATTTATATAATAAAGGGATTTAAATATAAATCAAATATCGATATAACTAGGAATTTTGAAATAGAGTTCTAAATTCCGATATATTTATTTTGGAGTTATATGATATTATATGTGAATATACATATATATACGATAATATTAATTTATTAACATTAAATTAAATTGTTTTAAATATATTAATATTTAAATGGGTTTATTTAGAGCTTTAAAAATAGTCATTTTTGCAAACGATCTCCGTTTTCGATGAAATTAATTTTGTTGGATCGGGAATATTAAATTATTATTAGATTTCAATTTTCGTGATTTTTGGAGTCAGCATGTGGCCGTACGGAATTTTAATGTGAAAAACAGTCAATAATTTGACTCTGAAAATATGCTATGTGAGCAAATGGACTTGGAATTCGATGAAATAAGTTTTGTTAGGACCGTAATGTCGAACTGTAGCTGTATGTCCATTTTCATCGAAATTTGGTATCATATGTGACCACAAGGATTTTTAAATGATGAATTGAGTTAATGATTGAATATAATTTAATATAAAAATATGAAGCTTCTAAGAGAAGTCAACCCACCTACCTTATATATACCACCATCTCATTCCCAAACCTTCATTTTTTATCTCCCCTGGTCAACGAAACTATAGGCCGCTAGTATTTTTTTTCTAAAACAACAAAATGAGGAGATTTAAAATTTAAAATCAAATGGAATAAATTCCCAGAAATCATGAAACAAATATAAATGGGATCGTTGAGTGAAGAGCTTCAAGTTGGCACTAGATGTATGGCATGCATTCTATATTTTCTGGAACATGTCGGCTACAATGGACACTAGGGTTCGAATTCGTAGGGTATTGAGGTAGCAATTCAAGGTTTAGATTGTGGGTTTGAGTTTGTAGGAAGGAGAGGCTTCGATTGTGAAAGTTTGATAGGGTTTTGTCACCTACCTTATATATACCACCATCTCATTCCCAAACCTTCATTTGTTATCTCCCCTGGTCAACGAAACTATAGGCCGCTAGTATTTTTTTCTAAAACAACAAAATGAGGAGATTTAAAATTTAAAATCAAATGGAATAAATTTCCAGAAATCATGAAACAAATATAAATGGGATCGTTGAGTGAAGAGCTTCAAGATGGCACTAGATGTATGGCATGCATTCTATATTTTCTGGAACATGGCGGCTACAATGGACACTAGGGTTCGAATTCGTAGGGTATTGAGGTAGAAATTCAAGGTTTAGATTGTGGGTTTGAGTTTGTAGGAAGGAGAGGCTTCGATTGTGAAAGTTTGATAGGGTTTTGTGGGAAAAGGGCCGCATAATTTTCTGTACAGTGGAGGAGCAACAAACGACCCATTTTGAGTGTTAATGTCGAGTTCGTGGTAAATGGTATAGGATGATGGAGATTGAAATGGAGATTTCAATGGTTGCGGTGACGTTGGATTTAGTTTGGAGATGGAGGAGCTGTAAGGGGTTGAATAATCGGCTATGGCTATTTGGTGGAGCAGACTATAGAGATGGGGAAGAAGGAATTATATTGGAGCGGGTTAATCTTTTTGGGTCGGAGTTTTTAATTTGGTAAAGCCCAAATGTGAATATATATATATATTATGTTTTGATTTAATTTATAATAATCGTATAAATTATAATTATTATATCTTGTACATACTATATTTGAATTTTGAACGGTCAGATTCGTTGGGATCGTATGGGATTGTCTGTCTGAATCAACCGACAATTATCGTTATTTAACAATGACCGTCCAATGTGAGTAAATCTCACTAGCTCTGCGGAGTTATATTTTTATATCGTACTTTTAGAATTGATAAATGTTGGTTGATTGCTGTGTGTTGTTTGTTTGGATTAAATGCTAATTGATTGTTTAAAAATATAAATATAGTTGTATATATATTTATAAATCGTTAAATATATATTTATTTTGTTTATCAGAATATTTCATATAGAAATGAAATTGATGTTAATTAGATTTTTTAAAATCCGTGGATGCAGGGAAACAGGTTGGAGTGATCCAACTGGATTCCTCAATATTTATAATACTGTTTGTTCTCATATATTGTGATATATGACGTGATATATAATCTGTGATTGATTATGATGACACTGGTATTGTTATTTGATATTTTAAATACCATAGGAAATATCAGAATGTGAAAAGGGAATTTTCAAAGTGTATATTGAAAATAAAATATTTATAAAATCAAAGGATTTTATAAAAGAATATATTTATAAAATCAAAGGATTTTATAAAAGAAAATATTTATAAAATCAATGAATTTTATAAAAGGAATATTTCTTTCGAAATAAATAGAATTATAAAAGGAAATAGTTAGAAAATAAATAATATTATAAAAAAGGAATTATTTGGGAAATAAATAGAATTATAAAAGGAAATTGGTGAGATGTAACACCCCGTATATTCTATAACCGTGAAAGTCATAAATTAAAGTATAATTAATTTGAAATCAAAGAACTAAGGGAAACGGGATACGCCATTGCGTTCGTCTCGGAAAAATACGCGAAATAGAGTCCGAGTTTTCGAAAAACGGAGTCCGTATGAAGAAGATATAGCCTCCGGAAGTTTCTGAATCAAGTCTAAAATTAAAAATCGGGCCCAATTGGCCAGGGCGGGAAAAGTCCCGCCTAAGACACCCAGGTCGACTGGGCTGTCGACCTGGTCTAGCCAGGTCGACAGGGCTGTCGACAGGGCTGTCGACCTGGTCCAGAGCCAGGTCGAACCCAGTCCAACCTGGCTGGCCTATTCTATGTTGGTCGATTTTCTGTGGTCTGCTTTGTCATTAGGGCTAGGTGGCAGGCTCTAATTGGTCTCTCCTTAGGATGAATGGCTACGATCAATCCAAGCAACATCAATGGCCCTAATCAGTTCATTACCCCTATAAAAACAACCCTAGACTCTACCTAGGTTTCTTACACAATTCTCTAGCCTCCATTGCTCTCTCTTCTTCTAATTAAAAATAAAAATGGCGTCTCTGCTCTGCTGGAATTAAAACTAGGAGATAATCAACATCAGCCTAAGCATCTCAATTCAAACTAGAAATTAAAGTTTCTGCAAAGATTCTACAACAAGTTAAAGTTCTTTCTTTAATCCAATCAAGGCAAGTACAGTTATTCTCCGCTATAAACGTTAATTATAATTTTGATATGCATTTAAAACTGAGTTTGAGGTTGTATGTATATTCTCTTCTGTTGGATCTGTTTTCTGTGACTGTTCTGTATTCCTTTCTTCTTTTCTGTTTCTATAGCCAGGCTACCACGAGCCTGTAATCTCATAAATAGATTAACGTATGAACGCAAAATTTGGGACAATTAATGAATGATGCGAAATTTGACTTTAAATCTGAAGCATAAAACATATTGGACATGTGACCTGGGATTGGATGCATAAATTTGGCTATGAACATGCAATTTATATATTGCATGCATAGAATATGTTGTAATTTAGATTTGTAACTAATTAGAACATATGTTATTTAGGTCGGTAATTAATTAGAAAAAAATAAGCATATGTTATAAACTAGTTTTAGACCTATGCATATTCTGTGATAAAAGAAGAAGAGGAACCACTGTAAGATTACATATGATTTGAAACTTTGGACAAAATGCATATAAAAGTCAAGATTTGATTTTTAGAAGATATGATTTAAAGATTTAGATTGTTGGGTATAGTTTGCATAATGATTCATGACTTAAAAAGAAGAAGATATGGAAGCTTAGGTGTAAAAGATTTGCATTAATTAGGATATCTATTATTGTGATTACACCTAAATAAGGATTTTTGGATATATGGCATGCATTGGAATTAATGGTTATATTTGGTATAATTTATATGTGAATCTGCTGTAAGATGCTAGTTTAACAAAAATTGGAACATATGTTATATGGCAAATTATGTCCATATTCTGTGCTATGTAACTTTATGCAAACATGGAGTATATGTTGTGAATCATGACAATTATGTAAGCATATGAATTTAGGCCAATTTATGATTGGGCAAGGCATGTAAATAGAACTTTTAGAAATATTAAATTTGCTAAATCTGCTAATTTGTCTAGTTGCCAAAACTACTAGTTTTGTTATATTGCCTAGACTGCTAATTAGATTGAAATGCCTAATCTGTTAAATTTGTCGGTTGAAATGCCTAACCTGTTATATGCCAAAATCTGCTAAGTTGCTAAATCTGTTAAATCCGTTATGTCATATAAAATCTGTTATCTGCTATGTTGATATAATCTGAATTGGCATATATATATTGGGCACGCGCATAAACGGTAAATTATTAATTAATTGGCCGCAAAGATAAACATGGCTAACTCGAGGTTAGAATGAGTTTGCGGCGTAAATCTGCCCGGAACCGCCCGGCACATCCAGTGGCCGCAAACAATAGGTTCTAATGTGAGAAGTTAGTCATAACATGCGTAAGACACGAGGTTAGGTCTGGCTTGTGGCAGAAGTCTGCCCGGAACCGCCCGGCATATCCAGCGGCCACAAGCTACCGACCTAATGTGAGAGGTCTGTGCATTAATAATTAATTAATGCAAATCTAAGATAAGAATGACGTCTAAAACGTATTGGGGAAAAATAGGGTTAAACCAAAGGGATTAATAAATGTAGTAAAACCCGTCCATGAATTTGTAGGCCCAATACAAAGTTAGACAAATCTGAAAAATCTGTACATCTGACCCGTTAGTCTGAAAACTTGTTAACTTAATTTGTGAATTAGTAAATCTGAATTCTGTATGTCTGAACTTGTAAACAAGTTAATCTGAAATCTGTTAGTCTAGGGACACAAGGTTAGGAGGGGAATTACTTGTGTCATCTGTTGTTTGGGACCCATATTAGTCAGTAACCCTTTCTGGTATCAAAACTTTGACCCAACAGTAAGTAGGGTCCGGGCACGCTTACTGAACTAATTATAAGAGGTTCATTCTGATAATGGCGAGGGGTGTTGATGGTGCGTTCCAACCGGGTCATGTGCGTGCATGGATCCCGGTCTGCCTCTGAGGATGTAAGACGCCGTGACATCTGTAAATAGGTCTGTGCCAATTGGTTGTCACTTTAGGGAGTGATACACCCTACTGTGGGGCCGACACAGGATATTTATGTATTAGGGAGCCGATCGCTTGGGTAGGGTTTTGGGGTACGCTTAGTTCTGTCTGTTTCTGTTGGTACCGTCTGTTTCTGTTGGGTGGTAACACCTGTCTGTTTCTGTGTGGTACCGTCTGTTCGGGTGGTAAAGGCCCATTACTAGTGTACACCTAATTCCACATTCTGTCTCCATAGGGATAAATCTGTTTCTTCTTCTGTCTGTTTCTGATCGGGTAGTAAAGGCCCATTATTAGCATTCTGTTTCTGTTAAAGTATTCTGTACCCGTTCCTGCTTCAATTTAGACATTAGGGTGACACCTAATTCTGATATACTTGTATTAGTGCAGAGAAGTGTAAAACAATAGTTTATATCATTCTGTTTTTCTGTTATTTCTGCTACACCTGTTATAGTTATCTCACATCCAGTTTTATGTTCATATCATATTATTATTATCTGTTCATATGCGGAAAGTCACTGGACTTGCCAGACTTTTGTCTGACCCTTGTTGTTTTCGCCTCCTTTCTTCCGTTTCCCCCCCAGGTTATCCAAGGAGGGAAATACTTTAGCTTGATCCGGATTTCTCTTTGCTTGAAGTGCTTAAAGTATGGCTTGGCTCTGTATAGCTTCCGTTCCATGGGGATTATGATTTTATACTATGCATTTTGAAGGCTTTTGTACAAGACTGATATATTGTACTTGAATTCTGAAATTGAAAGGATGTAACCATATAAATTTCTGTTTTCCGCTGTAATAAAGTTAAAATTTTTCAAGTACTGTTTTATCTGTCTTGTAAGTTTCTGTTCTGTTTACTAAAATGCTCCACCAAAGTTAAGGCATTCCCTTTGTGAGTGACCTTAACGGAGGTGGGGTGTTACACTTGGTATCAGAGCTAAAGGTTACCAGATTAGATAAAAGTTTTTGAAAACTATTTTCAAAGAGGTTTTAAAATGAAGTATTTTCAAAATTAAAGCTTATTTTGAAAAACATGATCCCCAAGAGCCATATATCTTTCTTTCAGTCCTTTTTGTATTGAACCTTTCCTTTTTCGTTTCAGCATGTCTGAAGCATCTGAGATACCAGAGGGTGTTCATGTACCCGGTTGGTTTCGTCAATATCTTGAGGCTAGGACCGCCGCTGCAGGTCCAGCAAATGATCCCCCTCCTCCACCCCCTCCTCGTGCTATTGCTTTCTCAAAAATCTGTAGAGATTTTAGGGCCATGGGTGGGAAGGATTTCAAAGGAACTGAATCATTCGTAGAAGCTAGGAATTGGCTCAAAGAAACTGAGGATCTATTCGTTATCTTCGAGGTGGACGATAGGCAGAAGGTACAGTTGGCAGTATGGCTGCTCAAAGACGAAGCTTCCTACTGGTGGGAAGTCACTAACGCCGAGAGGCCGGTTGAGACATGGATGGATTTCAGAACAAGGTTTGAGACAAAATTCCTCTCGCAAGCTGAACGAAGTTTACAATTGGAAAAGTTCTTGTCTCTTAAGCAAGGAAGTATGACGGTCAAGGAATACGTCAACCAGTTCAACCAACTAGCAAGATTCGGATTGGATTTAGTCAACACTCAGCATAAAAAGGCTCTCCGCTTTGTTAAAGGATTGAATGAGCCACTGCACATCCTAGCCATGACCCATGTACCCATGGGAGCAACTTACGAGAAATTGGTGGATATGGCACTACTGCACGAGGAAGACAAGGGCCCGAAAGAGACAAAGAAGGAAGAACCACAGAATAAGAAAGCGGGGCCCAAAAAGGAAACACAAAAGAAGGATGAGAAGTCTGAAGATAAGAAGGGGAAAAAGTGCTTTACTTGTGGGAGCTCAACTCATCTGAACAAGGATTGCAGAAAAAGGAAGGGCGCTTGCTTCAATTGTGGGGAGATGGGACACTTCACTAGAGACTGCCCGAAGAGACGAGGACAAGGAGGGCAGGCGAACACTCTTGAGGCTAGTGGCTTGGATAGAGATAGGAAATTTTCTATAGTAGGTTTAATTTATTTATCTGATTATGAAGTCAAGACTTTTTCTGATTCTGGTATTTTGATTTTGTAATCGATACTCTGCACTTTAATACTAGTATTATTTCTGAATTCCGCTGTAGACTCAGACCCATAAGGGTTATGGATCATCTGTTTGGGACTGGGGTTTGAGGGATATCTGTGTTAGGCGTCAAGTATGACGCATACATTCTGAGTTTTCGTGGGGTATCAATTTGATGTTGGTTCCGGTCTTTGGGGCCGATACTTAGGACCCATGTCTAATGGGAACCAAATTTTCGTTCTATCTATACTCGCTTCCATCATTCGACTGTATCCTATCGATCGAATATTTGAACTTTAGGTAGAAACTAATGGGTGTAAACATGTGTTTGAGACATGTTATGTTTGATGGTTGCAAGTGGATGCAAGTGGTTGCTAGTGGTTGCTCGTGGATGCATATACACACACTAGGCACTAGATCGGCTCGAAAGCACTCTCATACTGCATATAGATGTGTGAGCATTTTTAAATTTTTATGGATGCAAAATGGTCGAATCAGCATATGGATGTTGCATATGAATGAGCAGTTGTGCACTCATATAGAAATGATATGTCTCAAGTAGGAAAATTTGCATACATATTGGACTCATGGCACTAACATGGTTTGCATTTAGGAGGTCGACTGAATCAGTGGGCCGCCTGATTTTGCATTAGATACGGACATGAACACACACTGTGCATTTAAACATGAAAGCATTAGAAGTCTATAAGGACAATGGATGCCTGTGGTTGATGATTGAGTAGATGGATGATTGGATGGTAGGACACATTCTTCTTAACTTGAAGATTTCGGGGACGAAATCCTTTTAAGTGGGGGAGAATGTAACACCCCGTATATTCTATAACCGTGAAAGTCATAAATTAAAGTATAATTAATTTGAAATCAAAGAACTAAGGGAAACGGGATACGCCATTGCGTTCGTCTCGGAAAAATACGCGAAATAGAGTCCGAGTTTTCGAAAAACGGAGTCCGTATGAAGAAGATATAGCCTCCGGAAGTTTCTGAATCAAGTCTAAAATTAAAAATCGGGCCCAATTGGCCAGGGCGGGAAAAGTCCCGCCTAAGACACCCAGGTCGACTGGGCTGTCGACCTGGTCTAGCCAGGTCGACAGGGCTGTCGACAGGGTTGTCGACAGGGCTGTCGACCTGGTCCAGAGCCAGGTCGAACCCAGTCCAACCTGGCTGGCCTATTCTATGTTGGTCGATTTTCTGTGGTCTGCTTTGTCATTAGGGCTAGGTGGCAGGCTCTAATTGGTCTCTCCTTAGGATGAATGGCTACGATCAATCCAAGCAACATCAATGGCCCTAATCAGTTCATTACCCCTATAAAAACAACCCTAGACTCTACCTAGGTTTCTTACACAATTCTCTAGCCTCCATTGCTCTCTCTTCTTCTAATTAAAAATAAAAATGGCGTCTCTGCTCTGCTGGAATTAAAACTAGGAGATAATCAACATCAGCCTAAGCATCTCAATTCAAACTAGAAATTAAAGTTTCTGCAAAGATTCTACAACAAGTTAAAGTTCTTTCTTTAATCCAATCAAGGCAAGTACAGTTATTCTCCGCTATAAACGTTAATTATAATTTTGATATGCATTTAAAACTGAGTTTGAGGTTGTATGTATATTCTCTTCTGTTGGATCTGTTTTCTGTGACTGTTCTATATTCCTTTCTTCTTTTCTGTTTCTATAGCCAGGCTACCACGAGCCTGTGCCCAATCTCATAAAGAGATTAACGTATGAACGCAAAATTTGGGACAATTAATGAATGATGCGAAATTTGACTTTAAATCTGAAGCATAAAACATATTGGACATGTGACCTGGGATTGGATGCATAAATTTGGCTATGAACATGCAATTTATATATTGCATGCATAGAATATGTTGTAATTTAGATTTGTAACTAATTAGAACATATGTTATTTAGGTCGGTAATTAATTAGAAAAAAATAAGCATATGTTATAAACTAGTTTTAGACCTATGCATATTCTGTGATAAAAGAAGAAGAGGAACCACTGTAAGATTACATATGATTTGAAACTTTGGACAAAATGCATATAAAAGTCAAGATTTGATTTTTAGAAGATATGATTTAAAGATTTAGATTGTTGGGTATAGTTTGCATAATGATTCATGACTTAAAAAGAAGAAGATATGGAAGCTTAGGTGTAAAAGATTTGCATTAATTAGGATATCTATTATTGTGATTACACCTAAATAAGGATTTTTGGATATATGGCATGCATTGGAATTAATGGTTATATTTGGTATAATTTATATGTGAATCTGCTGTAAGATGCTAGTTTAACAAAAATTGGAACATATGTTATATGGCAAATTATGTCCATATTCTGTGCTATGTAACTTTATGCAAACATGGAGTATATGTTGTGAATCATGACAATTATGTAAGCATATGAATTTAGGCCAATTTATGATTGGGCAAGGCATGTAAATAGAACTTTTAGAAATATTAAATTTGCTAAATCTGCTAATTTGTCTAGTTGCCAAAACTACTAGTTTTGTTATATTGCCTAGACTGCTAATTAGATTGAAATGCCTAATCTGTTAAATTTGTCGGTTGAAATGCCTAACCTGTTATATGCCAAAATCTGCTAAGTTGCTAAATCTGTTAAATCCGTTATGTCATATAAAATCTGTTATCTGCTATGTTGATATAATCTGAATTGGCATATATATATTGGGCACGCGCATAAACGGTAAATTATTAATTAATTGGCCGCAAAGATAAACATGGCTAACTCGAGGTTAGAATGAGTTTGCGGCGTAAATCTTCCCGGAACCGCCCGGCACATCCAGTGGCCGCAAACAATAGGTTCTAATGTGAGAAGTTAGTCATAACATGCGTAAGACACGAGGTTAGGTCTGGCTTGTGGCAGAAGTCTGCCCGGAACCGCCCGGCATATCCAGCGGCCACAAGCTACCGACCTAATGTGAGAGGTCTGTGCATTAATAATTAATTAATGCAAATCTAAGATAAGAATGACGTCTAAAACGTATTGGGGAAAAATAGGGTTAAACCAAAGGGATTAATAAATGTAGTAAAACCCGTCCATGAATTTGTAGGCCCAATACAAAGTTAGACAAATCTGAAAAATCTGTACATCTGACCCGTTAGTCTGAAAACTTGTTAACTTAATTTGTGAATTAGTAAATCTGAATTCTGTATGTCTGAACTTGTAAACAAGTTAATCTGAAATCTGTTAGTCTGGGGACACAAGATTAGGAGGGGAATTACTTGTGTCATCTGTTGTTTGGGACCCATATTAGTCAGTAACCCTTTCTGGTATCAAAACTTTGACCCAACAGTAAGTAGGGTCCGGGCACGCTTACTGAACTAATTATAAGAGGTTCATTCTGATAATGGCGAGGGGTGTTGATGGTGCGTTCCAACCGGGTCATGTGCGTGCATGGATCCCGGTCTGCCTCTGAGGATGTAAGACGCCGTGACATCTGTAAATAGGTCTGTGCCAATTGGTTGTCACTTTAGGGAGTGATACACCCTACTGTGGGGCCGACACAGGATATTTATGTATTAGGGAGCCGATCGCTTGGGTAGGGTTTTGGGGTACGCTTAGTTCTGTCTGTTTCTGTTGGTACCGTCTGTTTCTGTTGGGTGGTAACACCTGTCTGTTTCTGTGTGGTACCGTCTGTTCGGGTGGTAAAGGCCCATTACTAGTGTACACCTAATTCCACATTCTGTCTCCATAGGGATAAATCTGTTTCTTCTTCTGTCTGTTTCTGATCGGGTAGTAAAGGCCCATTATTAGCATTCTGTTTCTGTTAAAGTATTCTGTACCCGTTCCTGCTTCAATTTAGACATTAGGGTGACACCTAATTCTGATATACTTGTATTAGTGCAGAGAAGTGTAAAACAATAGTTTATATCATTCTGTTTTTCTGTTATTTCTGCTACACCTGTTATAGTTATCTCACATCCAGTTTTATGTTCATATCATATTATTATTATCTGTTCATATGCTGAAAGTCACTGGACTTGCCAGACTTTTGTCTGACCCTTGTTGTTTTCGCCTCCTTTCTTCCGTTTCCCCCCCAGGTTATCCAAGGAGGGAAATACTTTAGCTTGATCCGGATTTCTCTTTGCTTGAAGTGCTTAAAGTATGGCTTGGCTCTGTATAGCTTCCGTTCCATGGGGATTATGATTTTAAACTATGCATTTTGAAGGCTTTTGTACAAGACTGATATATTGTACTTGAATTCTGAAATTGAAAGGATGTAACCATATAAATTTCTGTTTTCCGCTGTAATAAAGTTAAAATTTTTCAAGTACTGTTTTATCTGTCTTGTAAGTTTCTGTTCTGTTTACTAAAATGCTCCACCAAAGTTAAGGCATTCCCTTTGTGAGTGACCTTAACGGAGGTGGGGTGTTACATGAGATATAAAAGAACTACGAGAAGAAGGATTTAAAGTAGATTGTAAATAGGAATCTGTTTTAACAGATAAATTTAGAAGATTAATTTATAAATAATGTTTTTATAAATTAAATAAAATATTTATCGTTTGATAAATGGAATATATATAAGTCTGAACTTATATAGAGAAACATAAATCGGTTTTGACACCGATATTTTTAATAGAATGTGAACTCAACATTTATAAAGGGAATTATAAATGAGATTTAAGTGTTAGAAATAAAAAGGAGATTTTGTATAAATAATTATATAAATAGAAGTATAAATAGAATTTGTAAATCGGATATTATTTTAAAATACGAAATCAAACTTAATGGATTATATAAAAGAAATATTTTTAACATTGGATGTGAATAAAGGATTAAAATGAATATTTTATAAATTAAAACATTTATAAATAAAATTGGGTTTTGAAATAGGAATTCAAATGGGAATTTGAATAAGATAGGAAATAGGGTTAAAATAAAATTAGTTATTCGAAAAAGAGTTAACTGAATTAGAGTTAATCGAATATTAGTTATTCGAATAGAGTTAATCGAATAGAGTTAGTCAAATAAGAGTTAGTTTATTCGAAGAAAAGAGTTATCGAATATAGTTATTCGAAGAGAGATTATCGAATATAGTTTATTCGAAGAAAAGAGTTATTGAATATAGTTTATTCGAAAGAGAGATTATCGAATATAATTTATTCGAAAGAGAGATTATCGAATATAGTTTATTTGAATGGGAATTATCGGATATAGTTTAAAAGTTTTAAATCAAGATATCGAATATAAGTTATTCGAAAGAGAGATTATCGAATGTAGGGAAGTACTATTTACTTTACGGTTTTTAAATCAAGATTTATTTATTTAATAATTTATTTATTTAAATTAAGGTATAAAAGTTCATTTAAAGTTAGATATTTTCGAAGTAGGGATTATAATGTTATTGTATAACAATTGTTTTTCATAAAATAATTGGATGAGTGAACTGAATATAAGAGTTGCGTAAGCAATTATTTGATAAGAAGAAAAGAAACGGAGTTAAGGAATTTAGAAACTGATTGGAGATTAGTTATGTTGAACAACTTTCTGGATATCGATCTGATGTTGGTTTCGGCATTCGGGGTTGATATTCAAGGAATTGTTCTCTTACTTGTTTACAGTTACAGACTGATAGAAATGGGAGGATAGTGATGCATGAATAAGGAATGGAAATGTTTTCCAATGTTAATATCGTATATTTTCTAAATATAGTGTAATGACCCGCATTGGCAGTGGGATATAATTAATTTATTTAATTATATAAATAGTGATTTAGGGAAATTAAATCGTCGTTAATTAAATTATAGTGAATATTTAATTAAAATAATAAATTAAATAATATATTTAATTCTGAAATTATCAGAATTGGCGGAAATGGCGATATGGTGTGAACTGGGCAATTCAAAATATATATATTCAGTTTAGAATTTAATTTGAATAACGAATATATTTAATAATGGCAGTTTGAACGTATAATTATATTATAATTAAAAACGAGCTTGAAATGGCGCTGTAGTTCGTAAATTGGCGATTCGAACTTCAACTGAATGTACAAGATTCGTTTTAAGCCGGATTTCTGTGAAACAAGAAACGTGTGGAGTTGGTGGAGTATATCTTTCTAGTGGAAGAGAAAAATCGGGATTTCGTCGTATAGATTTTTATTTACGTCGAAATCAAATTTCAGAAAAGTCGCTGTGAATTTCCTTTATAATTTGCAACGCTTTATTTACGTTATAAAAGGATTTTCGATATAAAACTGAATATCGATAAATCTAAAATCTTAAATATCAAACTGTAAATACTGATATGATATTCTGGAGCTGTACGATATCATATGTGAAGATATACGATAATATAAATTTATTTATATTTAATTTAATTATATTTATATATTTAAATGGGTTATTCAGAGCTGTAAAAATAACCACTTTTGCAAACGAAGTCGGAATTCGACGAAACTAATTTTGTTGGATCCGCAATGTCAAATAGTTGTTAGATTTCCAGTTTCGTGATTTTTAGAGTCACTGTGTAGCCGTACGGATTTTTAGAGTGTAAAACAGTCAGTATTTTGACAGTTAAAAATACGCTGTGTGAGCGTACGGAGTCGGAATTCGACGAAACCAGTTTCGTTGGGACCATAAAGTCGAACTCTAGCTGCATGTCCAGTTTCCTGATTTTTAGGTAGCGTGTGTGAGCACACGGATTTTTAGAAGACGGATTAACAAAAGAATATTCCGAGAATATTCCTTACCTTAAAATATCTAAGATATTTATGTCCTCTATAAATACACCTAACTCCTTCCTTAACCTAAATTCAACTCCTCTCTGGTCAAACACTTTTCAAGCCGCCACTTTCTTCTGGAAATCAAAACGAGAGAGAGTAAAATCAAAGGAAATACAAAGAAAATTCCTTAAATCACTACATATATGTATTGGTAATCCTTATCAAACCCTCTTCAAACTGATGAGCATTTCAATGAGCTCGACACCTTCTTTGTCGCTGTATCCTAAGAACCGCCGTGACCTAGGGTTTGTAGTTCCAAGAATTTGAAGTATCGATACTTGAATTGGAGTTTGGTATTGTGTTTGTGGTAGTTTGTAGAGTGGGTTGTGAATTTCTGGAAGGGTTCGGTATCAGAAAAGTTCGCTGGTTCCTGTACAGTGCGGATTGGACACTGTTCGACGAGATGGTGGAAACTGTGTGCGAGCCCGTCAGTTTTGGGATGGTTAGAAAGAGGGAAGAAAGAGGAGTTCTTGGGTATGATCGGTTTTGAAATTAGTGGAGAGATGGAGGAGATTTGAATGGTGAAAGCTTGGAGGAAACGGGCATGAGCGTGACTGAAGCTTCTGTGTCGCGATGGGGAAGAAGCTTTACCGTGGTGGCCTTTTTAAATTGGTGACGGGCCGGGGATTTAAGAGGGGTGAGGCCCATTCAAAAATAAAGTGTTAAGTTTATTTAATTTTAAATATAGTGTAAGTTTTAAAATTGTATAACTTGATCATACGATATCAGATTGACGAACCGCAAGTTGCGTTGGATCGTATGGACGGTGACTACACCATGGAGCTGACTGGGAGTGAATCGAAGCTCGTTACAATTTATGGTGAAATAATTTGTCCGACTGAATCAAATAACGAAAACTTTAATTTAATGGCTAACGCGCAACTGTGAGTAAAACTCACCAACTCTGAACAGTTCTATTTTCACGTTGTATTGTTAGAACTGTTAAAATTGTCTGTTTGACTGTGTGTTGATTGTTTGATTGAACTGCTAGTCAGTTAGTGAAAATTATATATATATATATATGTAATTATATATATATATAAACCGTTAAATATTTATTTATTGATTCTGCTATCAGAATAATTTATATTGAACTGAAAGTGATGATAATCATATTGTGTAACATCTGTGGATGCAGGGAGACAGGTTGGAGGAATCCGACTAGATTCCTCAACAGTTATTTTATTGTTTTTCATATATTGTTATATGATGTGATATAAAATCTGTGGGTGATTATATGTACTTGGACGATATTGAACATCGTGATTTGATATGATTGAATACCATAACATACCGAAATGTTGATAAGGAGATTTTCAAAGTGATATTGAAAATAGAATATTTATAAATTGGAATATTTATAAATAAGAGATATTTATAAAGTGGAATATTTATGAATAAGAAATGTTTATAAATTGGAATATTTATAAATAGGAAATATTTAGAAAAGAAAATAATTTCAAACCATTTTCTTTTTGAATGGAAAGGCCTGTGTGGCGGGTTTGGGGATTTTCCCGATGCTCCCGTTACAAAGGAGGTTATGGCGATTTTTTCAGAGAATTTAAGGAGTTAGAATATTTCAAGAATAAATTTGAAAAGGAAATATTTGTAAACCATTTACAAATAGAATTGAAAAGGAAAACGTTATAAAAAGGAAATCATTTTTAAAGTGTAGAACCATTATTTAAAAGTAAATCTTTTCAAATGAATAAAACGTTGTTAAAAAGGAAATCTTTATAAAGTGAATAAAGTAAATCGAATATGGTATTCGAAAGGAGTTAAATCGAATATGGTATTCGAAGGGAGTAAATCGAATATGGTATTCGAAAGTTAGTAAAACGAATATGGTATTCGAAAGGAGTTAAATCGAATATGGTATTCGAAGGGAGTAAATCGAATATGGTATTCGAAGGGAGTAAATCGAATATGGTATTCGAAAGGAGTTAAATCGAATATGGTATTCGAAGGGAGTAAATCGAATATGGTATTCGAAAGTTAGTAAAACGAATATGCTATTCAAAAGGGGTTAGTCAAGTCGAGTTAGTTGAATAGAGTTAACCAGTTCAGTAGAGTTAACCAGTTCAGTAGAGTTAACTAGTTCAATAGAGTTAACCAGTGAGTTAAGTAAGTCAAGTTAACCAGTGAGTTAAGTAAGTCAAGTTAACCAGTGAGTTAAGTAAGTCAAGTTAATCAGTTGGACTTAATCGATTCGAGTTAAGATTTTCGAGTTGATAATCGAATTAAGTTATCGAATACCACTTATTCGAAGTAGAAGTTATCAAATATAGTTATTTGAGATAGAGTTAGTCAAACATAGTATTCAGGGTAAGTTGCCATCTCGTACGACTGCTAGCGTAATTCGCAGGGCTGTAAATAGCCTACGGCGGTCGGATGTTTCCTAAGGGAGTCAGGCGTAACCATTGTGATCGCTGCGATCTAGAGTCAAGCGAATGAAGTTAAATCGAATATTAGTTATTCGATAGGAGTTAAGTTCTTGAGTTAGATTATCGAGATAAGTGAGTCGAGTTAAGTTCGTCGAGTTAAATTAATCGATGTTAGTTTCATCGAAAGGGGTTAATCGATGTTAGTTTCATCGAAAGGAGTATCGATGTTAGTTTCATCGAAAGGAGTATCGATGTTAGTTTCATCGAAGGGAGTTATCGATTATAGTTTAATCGAAAGGAGTTATCGATTAGTCAAATCGAAGGAGTTATCGAATATAGTTATTCGATGGAGTTAATCGATTAGAGTTAAATCAAAGGAGTTAATCGAATATAGTTTATTCGAATAGAGTAAAGGAGTTAATCGAATATAGTTTATTCGAATAGAGTAAAGGAGTTAATCGAATATAGTTATTCGAATAGAGTTAGAGGAGTTGTCGAATATAGTTTATTCGACAGGAGTTAAGTGAATAGTTAGGTTAAACTAAGTGAAATAGTTAAGTGAATTGGTTAAGTTAACCAAAGTGAATTAGTCGAGTTAATCAAAGTGATTAGTTCAGTTAATCGAGATAAGTAAATCAAGTTAGGTTAATCGAGTTGAATTAGTCAGTCGAGTTAATAAATTGAGTTAGTCAAACCAAGTAAAACCAGTTAGAGTTGATCGATTAGAATTAACCAGTTAGAGTTAATCAATCAGAGTTAATCAAATAGAGTTAAGTAAAATTAGAACTGACTAGAGATTAGTAAATTGAATGGTTTCCTAAGTGCCTATCTGATGTTGGTTTCGGCCTTCGGGATTTATACTTAGGGGATTGTTCTCATACTAGTTTACAGTCATGGACTGATAGTTGGGGAAGAGTAGTGATTTGTAAATAAGCAGATGGAAACGTTTTCCAGTGTTAATAACATATATTTTCTGAACATAGAAAATAAGGCAATGTGAATATATATATACATATATATATGTTGATGATTGATCGATATAATTTCCATCTGGAAATAATATTGTTGTTTGCACACTTGTTTTTCTTTGATAGTTAAATCACAGACTATCGGAGTTTTGACCATTTTAACGTTGTTAATATGGAGAGACCGGTTGGATTATTATCCAAAGAACCACTCTGTATTGGCATAAGCGTTGCGAATCATATATGCCAAAGATAATTGAAGACGGAGTAAAGTGCAAGGGCTGTTGTATAAGTCTTAGATAACAGTGACTAAGATGGATATACTGAATAGTGCCTTCAGTTTGTCCAGTCCCAGGACAACTTGTATGGACGAAGGTCTGACAGAGTATATCCAATGGATCGCGTAAGTTGATCGGTTCAAACGTATTCACGTTTGGTGGCGGAGGAATTCATTTCTCTTAGCTGTATACCCGTGTTATTTTTGGATAAGTCAATTTGTGATTTGGCGGGTATGACGATGTGACATTTTAAGTAAATGAAGATGGATGTCTGACAGAGTATTTCCAGAAAGGTCACGTACATTGATTTCTTCAACCGTACCAAGAGTGGAAGCGGAGAAGGAAACTTCTTTTAGCTGACATGTAATGTACTATTGTAGACGTAAATTAGTGATTTTCGATGGATTTGACAATGTAACATTCGAAGTGAATCTGATGTAATGATAAAGCGTAGCTTCTAGCCTCATCAACCAGTAAATGACAGAAATCGGGCAGGCAGCATGGCTAAGTCGGTCGCACCGAAGTAGGGTGTATAATCACCTATCTAGAGAATATTCATTTGTTTCTTAAATCTATCAATGCTGTCCCATATATATACGGGAACGGTTGCTGATCCCAACCGTTGGTGATGTACATTCGATACACTCAAGCGAAATGAGTGGTTGGTCATGTGTGGCTGAGTTACAAGATGTTCTTGTTGAACTCCAGTGTATCGTTCCTAGAGTACACTGATCGGAAGGTGGTTCCACACCTTGTCATAGTTGGAAATCCATTATCCAATACGTGCTTGCGATTTTGATTGTATACTATATATGTAGAACGTGAGATGAAAGCGTTTCGGCTAGTTGATATCTATTTGTACATAGACATTATTATAATATCAAAAGGTTTTTGATATAAAGATATTTGGGATTCTCATAAGGGAAAAAACCCGTTCCGTTCTGCGGCGTGGTCTTATGAGATATCGTTTACTTGTTCATATACCTGTTTAAACTGTTTTACTCACACCATTCCCATGACTGACCCGGAGTTTACTTTGTTGTTTTCCCTAAACTCTTGGGTGCCTAAATTTGTACGGGCAGTCAAGTAGTTGGGATTTTACAGATATACTTGGAGAGCTTGGAGCAGGAGGCTTCAAGATCATATAGCTATAGTTATTTCCACTGTGTTGTAAGTGCTGTACTCTGATAAGTGCTATTGTATACATAACTGTTATATTTCAAAGTTATGTTATCTATTATATGTTATTCGTTCCGCTGTGAGGTTCGTGTCACTCTGATGTTGTGTTCTTCTTCTTCTATTCTAAGTTTCTATCTTATCTACTCTCGCCTTCTAATTTCTTTCATTAATTACCGGGATTTTTCGATGTTTTGGTTATCGACATCGAGCTTATGTCGATAACCAAAGTCGCTCAAAATCCGGGTCGTTACAGTTGGTATCAGAGCATAAGTTAAGAATTACCTTGGCTCTGTGGCGTGACTCGGTAGAGATAGGGTTAGTAATACCCTAGATTGAGTTTGAGTGTATATATACGAGTGAACGTATTTGTATTTGATATAAAAATTTGTTTTATATTGTGGAGATTCATTGGTTGAGTTGTTTATGAGTTCTGGTCGATCAGTTTGATCCACTGTATCGGTAAGAGTTACTAAACACTTGAATACGATGGGTCGTCACGATATGTTTTGAAAAGAGGGTAGATTAAAATAATTTTACCCAAGGTATATTTTGATATATAGTGGATATATTGGTTGTTGGTATAATCGAGTAAGATTATAAAGTGAAATGGTTATGTAAATAACCAATCAGAATTCATATAAGTGAAATATATGAAAGTAGATGAATTGAATCTGAAATTTAAACCAGAAATTGAATTAAAATTCTGGAAAAATTGGATAAGTGTTTGTAAATGGATTTGGATTAAAAATAAGAAAATTTTTAGATCCTGGAAGATTTTAAATTGTTTTACAAGCAGTGTGAATTATATTTTGAAATGAATTTCAAAGTGGAAATGTTTATTAATGGTTTTATAGTATTGAACTCACTTCGGTAGCTGGAAAATAGATTCCGATGTTGATCATGACATCATCGGTGTTCATTTTCGAGTATGTAAGTGACGGATTACTACCAAGGATTTTGTTTTGAATTTGTTTTGGGATAAACAAGTTGTGTTGAATTTCAAAAAGGAAAATTTGATTTTTGAAAGAGGTAAACTGTTTAAAAACTTCCAGGAAGAAAAGGTTGTTTGAATTTAAACAAATTAAAGTAAAATTTGTAAAATCCAATAGAATTGAGATTGAATTAAATGCCAGTTAAGTGAAAATCATATTGAAATAGATTGGTGTCGAGTAGAATTAGACTTGATTATAGATAATCTGAATTATATTGGACTGGTGAGTTAAGAATTTGAAATTGTAATAAAGCCAGTTCAGTGGGAATTGAACTGGATTGGTAGGTGATGGGTTTGGAATCGAGGATGGAACTCAAATTGGAAATGTTATTGTGGTTTGGATATAAGCGAATAATTGGTTGAGATGACATTGGTATATGTTGGGTTGATGACAGGTGTAAGTGATAGAGTTGATATGCCCAACAAAAAGGTACAAGTTTATATTTGATATAAGCATGAGATTTATGAGCCGAATTGGCAAGCCGCTTGGCTGTTTGATTTTCTTTTGGGTTGGAAAGGACCTAGAGAGGCGAGTTGTGGTTTTACTGATAGGGCTGTACAAAGGAGGTTATGGCGAAATTTTCCGGAAATTTAAAGTGTTAGAAAATTTTCAGAATTTTTGGAAATTTTAGTTAGTCGGAATGAATAAATATTTTAGTCGATATTAATTGGTTCAGTTGAAATCAGAAATAAGGGGTAAACAAATCTTAGGAATTCCAATAGATGGGGTCGTCCTCTAACTTAGCAATTTCGAGGACGAAATTATTTTAAGTGGGGAAGAATGTAATGACCCGCATTGGCAGAGGGATATAATTAATTTATTTAATTACATAAATAGTGATTTAGGGAAATTAAATCATCGTTAATTAAATTATAGTGAATATTTAATTAAAATAATAAATTAAATAATATATTTAATTCTGAAATAATCAGAATTGGCGGAAATGCCGATATGGTGTGAACTGGGCAATTCAAAATATATATATTCAGTTTAGAATTTAATTTGAATAACGAATATATTTAATAACGGCAGTTTGAACGTATAATTATATTATAATTAAAAACGAGCTTGAAATGGCGCTGCAGTTCGTAAATTGGCGATTCGAACTTCAACTGAATGTACAGGATTCGTTTTAAGCCGGATTTCTGTGAAACAAGAAACGTGTGGAGCTGGTGGAGTATATCTTTCTAGTGGAAGAGAAAAATCGGGATTTCGTCGTATAGATTTTTATTTACGTCCAAATCAAATTTCAGAAAAGTCGCTGTGAATTTCCTTTATAATTTGCAACGCTTTATTTACGTTATAAAAGGATTTTCGATATAAAACTGAATATCGATAAATCTAAAATCTAAAATATCAAACTGTAAATACTGATATGATATTCTGGAGCTATACGATATCATATGTGAAGATATACGATAATATAAATTTATTTATATTTAATTTAATTATATTTATATATTTAAATGGGTTATTCAGAGCTGTAAAAATAGCCACTTTTGCAAACGAAGTCGGAAATCGACGAAACTAATTTTGTTGGATCCGTAATGTCAAATAGTTGTTAGATTTCCAGTTTCGTGATTTTTAGAGTCACTGTGTGGCCGTACGGATTTTTAGAGTGTAAAACAGTCAGTATTTTGACAGTTAAAAATACGTTGTGTGAGCGTACGGAGTCGGAATTCAACGAAACCAGTTTCGTTGGGACCATAATGTCGAACTCTAGCTGCATGTCCAGTTTCGTGATTTTTAGGTAGCGTGTGTGAGCACACGGATTTTTAGAAGACGGATTAACAAAAGAATATTTCGAGAATATTCCTTACCTTAAAATATCTAAGATATTTATGTCCTCTATAAATACACCTAACTCCTTCCTTAACCTAAATTCAACTCCTCTCTGGTCAAACACTTTTCAAGCTGCCACTTTCTTCTGGAAATCAAAACGAGAGAGAGTAAAATCAAAGGAAATACAAAGAAAATTCCTTAAATCACTACATATATGTATTGGTAATCCTTATCAAACCCTCTTCAAACTGATGAGCATTTCAATGAGCTCGACACCTTCTTTGTCGCTGTATCCTAAGAGCCGCCGTGACCTAGGGTTTGTAGTTCCAAGAATTTGAAGTATCGATACTTGAATTGGAGTTTGGTATTGTGTTTGTGGTAGTTTGTAGAGTGGGTTGTGAATTTCTGGAAGGGTTCGGTATCAGAAAAGTTCACTGGCTCCTGTACAGTGCGGATTGGACACTGTTCGACGAGATGGTGGAAACTGTGTGCGAGCCCGTCAGTTTTGGGATGGTTAGAAAGAGGGAAGAAAGAGGAGTTCTTGGGTATGATCGGTTTTGAAATTAGTGGAGAGATGGAGGAGATTTGAATGGTGAAAGCTTGGAGGAAACGGGCATGAGCGTGACTGAAGCTTCTGTGTCGCGATGGGGAAGAAGCTTTACCGTGGTGGGCTTTTTAAATTGGTGATGGGCCGGGGATTTAAGAGGGGTGAGGCCCATTCAAAAATAAAGTGTTAAGTTTATTTAATTTTAAATATAGTGTAAGTTTTAAAATTGTATAACTTGATCATACGATATCAGATTGACGAACCGCAAGTTGCGTTGGGATCGTATGGACGGTGACTACACCATGGAGCTGACTGGGAGTGAATCGAAGCTCGTTACAATTTATGGTGAAATAAATTGTCCGACTGAATCAAATAACACAAACTGTTATTTAACGGCTA
Source organism: Allium sativum (assembly GCA_030737875.1). Classification (NCBI taxonomy): domain Eukaryota; kingdom Viridiplantae; phylum Streptophyta; class Magnoliopsida; order Asparagales; family Amaryllidaceae; genus Allium; species Allium sativum. Next base: position 633,415,505 of record CM060919.1, read on the forward strand.
ACGCGCAACTGTGAGTAAAACTCACCAAATCTGAACAGTTCTATTTTCACGTTGTATTGTTGGAACTGTTAAAATTGTCTGTTTGACTGTGTGTTGATTGTTTGATTGAACTGCTAGTCAGTTAGTGAAAATTATTTATATATATGTAATTATATATATATATAAACCATTAAATATTTATTTATTGATTCTGCTATCAGAATAATTTATATTGAACTGAAAGTGATGATAATCATATTGTGTAACATCTGTGGATGCAGGGAGACAGGTTGGAGGAATCCGACTGGATTCCTCAACAGTTATTTTATTGTTTTTCATATATTGTTATATGATGTGATATAAAATCTGTGGGTGATTATATGTACTTGGACGATATTGAACATCGTGATTTGATATGATTGAATACCATAACATACCGAAATGTTGATAAGGAGATTTTCAAAGTGATATTGAAAATAGAATATTTATAAATTGGAATATTTATAAATAAGAGATATTTATAAAGTGGAATATTTATGAATAAGAAATGTTTATAAATTGGAATATTTATAAATAGGAAATATTTAGAAAAGAAAATAATTTCAAACCATTTTCTTTTTGAATGGAAAGGCCTGTGTGGCGGGTTTGGGGATTTTCCCGATGCTCCCGTTACAAAGGAGGTTATGGCGATTTTTTCAGAGAATTTAAGGAGTTAGAATATTTCAAGAATAAATTTGAAAAGGAAATATTTGTAAACCATTTACAAATAGAATTGAAAAGGAAAACGTTATAAAAAGGAAATCATTTTTAAAGTGTAGAACCGTTATTTAAAAGTAAATCTTTTCAAATGAATAAAACGTTGTTAAAAAGGAAATCTTTATAAAGTGAATAAAGTAAATCGAATATGGTATTCGAAAGGAGTTAAATCGAATATGGTATTCGAAGGGAGTAAATCGAATATGGTATTCGAAAGTTAGTAAAACGAATATGGCATTCGAAAGGAGTTAAATCGAATATGGTATTCGAAGGGAGTAAATCGAATATGGTATTCGAAAGTTAGTAAAACGAATATGGTATTCGAAAGGAGTTAAATCGAATATGGTATTCGAAGGGAGTAAATCGAATATGGTATTCGAAAGTTAGTAAAACGAATATGCTATTCGAAAGGGGTTAGTCAAGTCGAGTTAGTTGAATAGAGTTAACCAGTTCAGTAGAGTTAACCAGTTCAGTAGAGTTAACCAGTTCAATAGAGTTAACCAGTGAGTTAAGTAAGTCAAGTTAACCAGTGAGTTAAGTAAGTCAAGTTAATCAGTTGGAGTTAATCGGTTCGAGTTAAGATTTTCGAGTTGATAATCGAGTTAAGTTATCGAATACCACTTATTCGAAGTAGAAGTTATCAAATATAGTTATTTGAGATAGAGTTAGTCAAACATAGTATTCAGGGTAAGTTGCCATCTCGTACGACTGCTAGCGTAATTCGCAGGGCTGTAAATAGCCTACGGTGGTCGGATGTTTCCTGAGGGAGTCAGGCGTAACCATTGTGATCGCTGCGATCTAGAGTCAAGCGAATGAAGTTAAATCGAATATTAGTTATTCGATAGGAGTTAAGTTCTTGAGTTAGATTATCGAGATAAGTGAGTCGAGTTAAGTTCGTCGAGTTAAATTAATCGATGTTAGTTTCATCGAAAGGAGTTAATCGATGTTAGTTTCATCGAAAGGAGTATCGATGTTAGTTTCATCGAAAGGAGTATCGATGTTAGTTTCATCGAAGGGAGTTATCGATTATAGTTTATCGAAAGGAGTTATCGATTAGTTAAATCGAAGGAGTTATCAAATATAGTTATTCGATGGAGTTAATCGATTAGAGTTAAATCAAAGGAGTTAATCGAATATAGTTTATTCGAATAGAGTAAAGGAGTTAATCGAATATAGTTTATTCGAATAGAGTAAAGGAGTTAATCGAATATAGTTTATTCGAATAGAGTTAGAGGAGTTATCGAATATAGTTTATTCGACAGGAGTTAAGTGAATAGTTAGGTTAAACTAAGTGAAATAGTTAAGTGAATTGGTTAAGTTAACCAAAGTGAATTAGTCGAGTTAATCAAAGTGATTAGTTCAGTTAATCGAGATAAGTAAATCAAGTTAGGTTAATCGAGTTAAATTAGTCAGTCGAGTTAATAAATTGAGTTAGTCAAACCAAGTAAAACCAGTTAGAGTTGATCGGTTAGAATTAACCAGTTAGAGTTAATCAATCAGAGTTAATCAAATAGAGTTAAGTAAAATTAGAACTGACTAGAGATTAGTAAATTGAATGGTTTCCTAAGTGCCTATCTGATGTTGGTTTCGGCCTTCGGGATTTATACTTAGGGGATTGTTCTCATACTAGTTTACAGTCAGGGACTGATAGTTGGGGAAGAGTAGTGATTTGTAAATAAGCAGATGGAAACGTTTTCCAGTGTTAATAACATATATTTTCTGAACATAGAAAATAAGGCAATGTGAATATATATATACATATATATATGTTGATGATTGATCGATATAATTTCCATTTGGAAATAATATTGTTGTTTGCACACTTGTTTTTCTTTGATAGTTAAATCACAGACTATCGGAGTTTTGACCATTTTAACGTTGTTAATATGGAGAGACCGGTTGGATTATTATCCAAAGAACCACTCTGTATTGGCATAAGCGTTGCGAATCATATATGCCAAAGATAATTGAAGATGGAGTAAAGTGCAAGGGCTGTTGTATAAGTCTTAGATAACAGTGACTAAGATGGATATACTGAATAGTGCCTTCGGTTTGTCCAGTCCCAGGACAACTTGTATGGACGAAGGTCTGACAGAGTATATCCAATGGATCGCGTAAGTTGATCTGTTCAAACGTATTCACGTTTGGTGGCGGAGGAATTCGTTTCTCTTAGCTGTATACCCGTGTTATTTTTGGATAAGTCAATTTGTGATTTGGCGGGTATGACGATGTGACATTTTAAGTGAATGAAGATGGATGTCTGACAGAGTATTTCCAGAAAGGTCACGTACATTGATTTCTTCAACCGTACCAAGAGTGGTAGCGGAGAAGGAAACTTTTTTTAGCTGACATGTAATGTACTATTGTAGACGTAAATTAGTGATTTTCGATGGATTTTATAATGTAACATTCGAAGTGAATCTGATGTAATGATAAAGCGTAGCTTCTAGCCTCATCAACCAGTAAATGACAGAAATCGGGCAGGCAGCATGGCTAAGTCGGTCGCACCGAAGTAGGGTGTATAATCACCTATCTAGAGAATATTCATTTGTTTCTTAAATCCATCAATGCTGTCCCATATATATACGGGAACGGTTGCTGATCCCAACCGTTGGTGATGTACATTCGATACACTCAAGCGAAATGAGTGGTCGGTCATGTGTGGCTGAGTTACAAGATGTTCTTGTTGAACTCCAGTGTATCGTTCCTAGAGTACACTGATCGGAAGGTGGTTCCATACCTTGTCATAGTTGGAAATCCATTATCCAATACGTGCTTGCGATTTTGATTGTATACTATATATGTAGAACGTGAGATGAAAGCGTTTTTGCTAGTTGATATCTATTTGTACATAGACATTATTATAATATCAAAAGGTTTTTGATATAAAGATATTTTGGATTCTCATAAGGGAAAAAACCCGTTCCGTTCTACGGCGTGGTCTTATGAGATATCGTTTACTTGTTCATATACCTGTTTAAACTGTTTTACTCACACCAGTCCCATGACTGACCCGGAGTTTACTTTGTTGTTTTCCCTAAAATCTTGGGTGCCTAAATTTGTACGGGCAGTCAAGTAGTCGGGATTTTACAGATATACTTGGAGAGCTTGGAGCAGGAGGCTTCAAGATCATATAGCTATAGTTATTTCCGCTGTGTTGTAAGTGCTGTACTCTGATAAGTGCTATTGTATACATAACTGTTATATTTCAAAGTTATGTTATCTATTATATGCTATTCGTTCCGCTGTGAGGTTCGTGTTACTCTGATGTTGTGTTCTTCTTCTTCTTCTATTCTAAGTTTCTATCTTATCTATTCTCACCTTCTAATTTCTTTCATTAATTACCGGGATTTTTCGATGTTTTGGTTATCGACATTGAGCTTATTTCGATAACCAAAGTCGCTCAAAATCCGGGTCGTTACATATAGAAAATAAGAATTTGATGAATATATGGAAATGGAGAAATGAATAAATTAATATAAAGGAAAAAATGTTGATTGATGACTGATCGATAAAATTTCCATTTGGAAATAGGATCGATGTGGGTATGGATGTTTTTCTTTGATAGTTAAATAACCGACTATCAATGTTTTGACCATTTTTCCGTTGTCAATACGGAGAGACCGAGATCCGATTTATTATATGAAAACCACTCCATAGCTCTGCGAATCAAATATGATGAAGATATTGAAGACGGAGTTTATGCAAGGTCTGTTTTGGCAATCCTAGGTAGAAATTGCCTAAGATGGATTTACAGAATAGTGCCTTCGGTTTGTCCAGTCCCAGGACAACCTGTATGGAAGAATGTCTGACATAGTATATTTAACGGATCGCGTACGTTGATCTCTCCAAACATATTTACATTTGGTGGCAGAGGAATTTGTTTCTCTTAGATGTATATCCGTGGTATTTTTTGGGAAATCAATTTGTTATTTGGCGGGTATGACGATTTGACATTCAAAGTAAATAAAAGTGTGATCTATACGTTATGGCCTCTAGCCTCACAACCAGGAAATGGTATAAAATCGGGTAGGTCGCATGGCTAAGTGGTTAGCTACCAATTAGGGTGTATTGCCACCTGATCTAGAGAAATTCCATTTTCTTCTATAATCTATTTCGATGCTGTCCCTTTCGGGAAACGGTTGCTGATCCCAATTGTTGGTGATAATACATTCAGTATACTCAAGCAAAATGAGTGACCGGTCATGTTTAGCCTGGGTTGCAAGATGTTCTTGTTGAACCCGGTGTATTCCTCTCTAGAGATGCACTGTCGGAAGGTGGTCCATACCTTGCCAATTTGAATTCATTACCCAATAAGATCCCACGGTTTTTGATTGTATATTATGTATGTGGAACACGAGATGAAAGTGTTCTGCTAATGATTATTTAGTTGTGGTTGATAGACATTATTATAATATCAAAGGAGTTTTGATATAAGATTATCATTTCTTTCAAAAGGATTTTGAAAGTTAAATCAAGTGTTTTGGATTCTCATAAGGGAAAAACCCGTTCTCTGTCGTACGGCATAGTCTTATGAGATATCGTTTATTTTCTCAAACTATTTTAAATTGTTTACTCACGCCAGTCCCATGACTGGCCCAGAGTTTATTTTGTTTTGTTTTCCCTAAACTCTTGGGTTCCCAATTTTGTACGAGCAGTCAAGTAGTCGGGATTTTACAGATACTTGGAGAGATGGAGCAGGAGGCTTCAGGATTATATAGCTATTGTTTATTTCCGTTGTGGTGTAAGTGTTATACTCAAATGACAGATTTGTATTTCCAAGTTATGTTGTATACTATATTTTATTTGTTCCAGCATGAGATTCGTGTTACTCTGATTCTGTTGTTAAGTTCTTCTTCTTCTATTCTATCTTATGTATTTCTCACCCTCTAACTTCTTTTTATTAATGATCTGGAATGATCGATGCCTGAATAATTTACATGGGTTTTATGTTGATTTTCTAGGACGAAAATCCTGGTTCGTTACAAGATGTATCCAATCATCACCTTTATCGTTAACTCAGTTACAAGAAACTTATGATGATATCAAAATGCAAATATCTTCGAATAAAATTATAATGATTTCAGGTCTGAGGACCATTACATCACTATCACTACGAGAATATATTATGATACTGTTAATTATATTCCATGTAGGTTTCTCATGTTGGATCAGCCCAATACGCTACTCTCCAATACGTATTTGTTTCTTGACATTAATATCACTATATTAATGATCAATGAGATGTGATCATCAGTCAATCAACATACTAGTCTCAATGTTTTATTGCTGTCCTATATAAACAATAGAACTCGACTAGGGACATTTAAGAATTATAATACTTAACATATCATATGATCTCAATTTCAGTCTTACTCGAACTATATATAATTCCGTATTATTATTTTAAGGACTTCTATTATGTTAATAATTATATTACACAGAAAATATAAAATAACAGAACATTTTATTCCAAATAAAACATAACATCAACAATGTTATTATTATTCACATCTAATAGATTGCCTCTAGGGCATAAACTCTAACAATCTCCCACTTGCATTAGAGCCAATCACTCTTGTATCAAATACCCAGAAACTAGTGTGGCTATCATTCTTCTGCTACGACAAGGCTTTAGTCAATGAGTTTGCAACATTATTATCCGTTGGGACCTTGCAGGTATATATGTCTCCTCTGTCAACAATTTCATGGATGAGATGGTAACGCCGAAGTATGTGTTTGGATCATTGATGTGATCTAGGTTCCTTAGCCTAAGCAATGTCCCCATTGTTGTCACAATAAAGATCCATTGGATGAACAATGGACAGAACAACAGAAAGTTCAGTGATGAATTCCTTAATACATACAGCCTCCTTAGCAGCTTCTGAAGCAGCAATGTATTCATCCTCCATAGTTGAATCAGCGACTGCTTCTTGCTTTGAACTTTTCAGCTAACAACAACACCATTCAGGAAAAACACAAAACCGGACTGTGACTTATAGTCATCTTTATCAGTCTGGAAACTAGCATCTGTGTAACCTTTTACCATTAATTCCTCTTCGCCTCTATACATCAAGATCGAGTCTTTAGTCCTTTTCAAGTACTTAAGAATGTTCTTGACTGTAGTCCAGTGACTTTCACCTGGATCTGATTGGAATCTACTTGTCATACTTAAAGCATAGGAGACATCTGGACGAGTACACAACATTGCATACATGATTGATCCAATTGCCGAAGCGTAAGGGATTATCTTCATGCATTCCTTATCATCTGATGATTTAGGACATTGGACCTAGAAAGTGACACACCATGTGATATGGGTACGTATCCTTTCTTTGCCTTTTGCATGCTAAATCTATTCAGAAATTTATCAATGTATGTACTCTGACTTTGGCCTATTAACTTTCTTGATCTATCTCTATAGATCTTAATACCTAAAATATAGGATGCCTCGCCTAAGTTTTTCATTGAGAAACTTTTCCTCAACCATGTCTTTACCGCTTGTAATGAATCAACATTATTCCCAATAAGTAATATGTCTTCCACATAATACTAGGAATATAATGTTACTCACACTAATTTTCTTGTATACAAAGGTTCATCTTCGTTTTTAATGAAGCAAAACTCTTTGACTGTTTCATCAAAACGAAGATTCCAAGTCTGAGATGCTTGCTTCAATCCATATATAGATCATTGTAGTTTACATACCTTTCCAGCATCCTTTGGATTGACAAAACCTTCAGGCTGTATCATGTAGACATCCTCGATAAGATTCCCCTTAAGGAATGCGGTTTTGACATCCATCTGCCAGATTTCGTAATCGTAAAAAGCTGCAATTGCAAGCATAATCCTAATGGATTTAAACATAGCCACTAGGGAAAAGGTTTCATCATAGTCAACTCCTTGAACTTGTTGGAAACCTTTTGCCACCAATCAGCCTTTATAGGTTTGTACTTTACCATTCATGTCAGTTTTCTTCTTGAAAACCCACTTACACCGGATTGGTTTTACCCCGTCAGGTGGATCAACCAAAGTCCACACTTGGTTGGTGTACATGGAATCCATTTCAGATTTCATAGCATCAAACCATTTCTCAGATTCTAGTCCATTCGTAGCCTCTTGGTAAGAGGTGGGCTCATCTTGATCTATGAGCATTACGTCTCCTGTTTGAGTTATTAGATATCCAAAATATCTATCGGACTCATGACGTATTCTATTCGATCTACGAATGTTTTGTGCAATTTGACAGGCTCGGTTTCCACAACAGTTTGTGGTCCTTGCTCAATTTCATGTTCAGGTTCAATGATATCTTGTGGTTCCCGAATTTCTTCAAGTTCTACTTTATTTCCATTGATATTGTTAGAGACTATATCCCTTTCAACAAAAAAAACCAGTTCGAGCAATAAACACTTTATGCTCTGAAGGTTTACAGAAATAATATCCTTTTGTTTCCTTTGGATATCCCACAAAATAACACTTTTCTGATTTGGGTCTGATCTTGTCAGAGGTAGGAAGCTTAACATAGGCCTCACATCCCCAAATCCTCATATAAGAGACACTGGGACATCTCCCTTTCCATATCTGATATGGTGTCTTCAAAAATGTTTTAGTGGGAACTCGATTAAGTATGAATGCAGCTGTTGTAAAGGAATAACCCCAAAAACTTATTGGAAGATATGTATGACTCATCATTGATCGTACCATATCTAATAAGGTGCGATTTCTCCTTTCGGATACACCATTCCATTGTGGTGTTCCCGGTGGAGTGAGTTGTGATACAATTCCACACTCTTTTAGATAGTCATTAAACTCTTGGCTTAAATATTCTCCTTCTCGATCTGTTCGAAGATTTTTTATATTCTTACCAAGTTGGTTTTGAACTTCGTTCTTGAATTCTTTGAACTTTTCAAAGGATTCTGATTTGTGTTTCATAAGATACACATATCCATATCTACTGAAATCATCAATAAATGTAATGAAGTAATAAAACCCACCTCTAGCTGATGTACTTATTGGTCCACATACATTATTATGTATAAGGGCCAATAAATCATTAGCCCGTTCATTGTGTCCAGTGAAAGGAGCTTTAGTCATCTTGCCTAATAAACAAGACTTGCATTCTTCATATGGTTCAAAATCAAATGATTTCAAAATTCTGTCTTTATGGAGTTTTGATATGCGTTTCTCGTTTATATGGTCTAAATGACAATGCCAAAGGTATGTTGGATTTAAATCATTAGATTTAATCCTTTTGGTATTAATGTTATAAACTGGCATATCCGAATTAAGAACATAGAGACCATTAACTAGTTGTGCACTTCCAGAAAATATCCCAGTTAAATAAAATAAATAGCATCTGTCTTTTATTATAAATGAAAATCCTAACTTGTCCAAACAAGATACAGAAATAACATTTATTTTAATGGAAGGAACAAAATAACAGTCTCCTAATTTTAAAACAAATCCAGTTGATAAGGACAAGTGGAAGCTTCCTGTGGCTAATGAGGCAACTTTTGCTCCATTTCCCACTCGTAAGTCCACTTCTCCTTCTGCCAAGTTCCTACTCCTTTGCATTTCCTGAAAATTGACACAAATATGTGATCCACATCCAGTATCCAATACCCAAGATGTAGAAGTAGATAAATTGACATATATAACATTCATAGCTGAATTGGGTGAAGTCACACTTTCCTTCTTCTTCTTTAGATCTTCTGAATAAGCATAACAGCTGCATTTCCAATGACCTGGCTTTCCACAGTAGTGACAATCACCCTCTTTGGGAACCCCTCCTTTAGGCTTTGATACCTTTTTGAAATTGGTCTTGTTAGCAGTCTTCTTAAGCTGCTTTTTCTTATTTTTTCCCTTGCCTTTAGCAGCTTCCTTTTGTACCATCATTATAGCATCCGGTTCTACTTTCTTCATGTTATTTTTAGCAGTTCTCAACATGCTTAATAACTCAGTCAAGGGTTTCTCAATTTCATTCATGAGATAATTCATGACGAATTGAGAATATTTATTATTTAATGATTGTAGCACAAGGTCAGTTTGAGCTTTTGGTGTCAATGGAAACCCTAACCTTTTGAGATACTCAATATATCCAATCATCTTCAGTACGTGTGGACCAACGGGTTCCTTTTTCCCCATTTTGCAATGATATAGAGCCTTGCTTGTGTTATACCTTTCTTGTCGAGCATGCCCTTTGAACAATTTCCTAAGGTGCTCGATCATCTCATAAACATCCATGAACTCATGTTGCTTCTGAAGCCTCGGAGTCATGGTTGCCAACATGAGACAGCTAGCATCAAGAGCATCATCTTGGTGCTTCTTATGCGCATTAATCTCTGCATGGGGTGCAGTACTTGGTGGTGCCTCTGGAATAGGCCCATTAAGTACATACAATTTCCTTTCCTGTTTGAGGACAATCCTAAAATTTCGGTGCCAGTCTAGGAAATTAATTCCATTCAGTTTTTCTTTTCCAAGAACAAATCTAAGTGATAAACTGTTATTGGTGTTGCTTGCCATTTAGTGTCTACAGGAGATAATAAATAATATTGATTAATAATTTTGACAATCAAAATGATAACAATCATTGCTATATAAATATAAATGTATAAGTATAATAAATATGCTCCCACTCATATCAACATCCCCATATATATATATATATATATATATATATATATATTGGCGTTCCAAAATCCATATCTAATCATGCCTTGACCTTGCTTTGGCTAAACCCAAAATATAACCTTTTAGGTAGACATCTTATGTCAATTATATCATCTATATAACTCTTGGATCGCATGTTGAACATATTGTTCAGTATTATTCATTTGCTTAAAATATAGAATAATTCATTCTTTTTGTCTCTGAGGCCATAATCCTAATATGCGGCCTAGTTAAGTCAGACCCAATAATAGGTTGGAGCACCACATTTACTCCATCGCATATAACGAAAATAAAAAGTGCACAACTCTTTAGTGTTAGTTACATCTAGTGATTTTGGACAGTGATGAGTATATTATTGGAAGATGTCACCATGACTTAATATAAACAATAGTTTTGAAAGGGATTTAAATTTGAATTTATAAACAATGTCATTTATACATTTTAAAATATTTTTTTATTTTTTTATTTTAATGTTAAAGTTAAATCAATAATTAATTAAAAGTGTATATTATTACATTAAAATAAAACAATATATAACGATGCTGAACATTTCAGACTTTTAAAGGACACAGCCCTTTCTGTTGTCAATTAATTAAAGTAAGTTTTTAAAGCCCAGTTGAATATTATGTATCAAGCTCACCTTTCATAAATATCAGTTTATTGTAACGTAGCAAAAATAAAACTCATGAAATATGAGAATACGAGTGCAATTTAAATATTATTAGCTGACACATAAGAATATTGTCTCACATACATCATACATGTAGTAATGACTTCCAAATTTATCATAACTGAAAATGCTATTATTGATCTTAAGTAATTCCAAATTTTTACAAACTGCAACTTAAAAGGGCATATACGAATGCAAAACATTCACACATTATAATCAAATTATACATGTAATACAGGGATAATTTTATTTCGGCTGACACAGGCATATATAAATTAACATTGGCATAATCACAAACAGATAGATGACATATTAAAATATAAGCATGTACATGCAGTATTGTAGAAAAGCTCAAGCTCCATACATCTAGAACTCATTAATCATCACTATAACATATTGTATATGCATACTTATAGAACACATTCGAATCCAGTTTGCAAATTCATTAAAACAGTTCTAGCTCAATCATAGAAACTAATAGAACAATTTGAAATGAGTCTAGATTACTTATATATATAATAGTATAATATCAAATAGTGACTGTTATAAAATGGGTGTAAAAATATACAGATAGATAATTTTCAGATATATATCACAATATTCCAGTAAACCAGATTTAATATGTTTTTGCTCAAAAACACTATACCCAGCAAAACAGATTTCATTGTTTAAGAAATAACCTATTACTTAAGAATGATCCATTTAAAAAGAGATCATTTAGTATAAGTTTAGAATCAATTAGTCTAGATGCATATCAATAAATTAGCATGTCATGATATCAAAATAGATCTTGGATAAAAATCTGTAATGTTTTATCTCAAACGTGCCAATTGCTAATAACTGGGTGATTATATATAGTAAGTCAAACAAATGTATATCATAAGATATATATATATATATATATATATATATATATATATGCAGCATATATCTAAGATGTATAGTTACAACTAGCCATTTAGTACATCAATAACAAAACAGTCTAGGCAGTTAATTAAACATACGTATGTATATTTTATAGCAACACTTTTCATTATATATACAAACATATGAGTAAATTTAAGTCCAGATTTGGTAACTGCATTTCAATCTATATTAATATAATAGCCGAGATGTTTTTTTTTGTATGCAAAGATTTTACAATAAGAAATCAGTATGCAAAGATTTTACAATAAGAAATCAACACTTAATATCTATATATTTATATTTTCACTGGGATAATTAAAATAGTTCCAGAATTATGGATACAAGGTTCTAACTAATTCGTTAGCTATCAGCCAAGACTCAAATCCAAACACATATAAAATATATGTTCAAATTACCATCTAAGTAAAACATGGAACAGAACACAGGTAATATATAAATACAGAGTTAATTCGAAACTAACAATGATTTTATATATATTTCAGAATCTCCATATCAAATACAGAATCCATTAATACAGATCCAACTCTTGATTCTATATTAATTTACAAATTTTACATATACTAACTGAAATTAATATTAGTGTTCTCAACACTTTAAATTTTTAGATGTATACTTTATCAAATACATGATTTTAGATTCAACAATTAAATTCGAAAGAAACCTGGCTCCGATACCATTGAAGGTAATTTAGTATCTTCACGCAGCGGATTATCATTGATTTGACAAACCTAAGTTTAAAATTGAATCCTAATTGAATCAAAAAAAATTATCTTTTCTTTGAATTGCAAAATCGATAAATCTAGTTTCAGTTGAATCAAACCAAATGCCTCAAGGGTAAGCGTCTCTACAGAAAACCACAAACGGTGTCCTGGAGATCGTCAAACGGAGTAGAGAGAAAGTTAGCTCGGTACTAGCCAAGAGATCGGGATTTCTATCTGAATCTCGTTTAGTTTTTTAAAATGAATAATTAAAAAGGAGTCGGTCCCCCTTTTCTTTTATAACATTATAACGTGAGATTTTAGAAGAAACCTATTAACCCGTTCTGTATTTAAAATACGGAAATATTCAACCTATTGATATCCTTTTATTTAAATGATTCTCACCCTATACAACGTTCATATGTGTGACCCTATAGGTTATCATAACGTTGGAAACCATTTAAACAATATCAAGCTGTAAACAATGAGCAATCTAGTAATACATCGTTCTTACCCAAGTTATAATAATATCAATGATTCGATGCAACCTTTCTGTGATAAGTGGCTCAACGTAATTTAATCCTTTTAACCAATATATCCAGGAATAAACTAGAGGCATGGAATGTATCATCCTCTTAATTATTTAATCCTTTTTATCTTGACCGATGAGTAGACTATATAAAACAAGTCAATATTTGAGCACGACCATGCATTTCATAGTCTCACTCAATCAAGAGGCCCATGGATATCATTATATATATATATATATAATGCAGGGTTAAATTCCATCTAGATCATTCATAATTTTCATTCGAATTGAGATGTATCCAATAATCACCTTTATCGTTAACTTAGTTACGAGTAATTTTTGATGATATCAAAATACAAAAATATCTTCGAATAAAATTATAATGATTTCAGGTCTGAGGACCATTACATCACTATCACTATGAGAATAATTTATGATATTGTTAATTATATTCCATGTAGTTTTCTCATGTCGGATCAGCCTAATATGCTATTCTCAAGTACGTATTTATGCCTTGACAGTAATATAACTATATTAATGATCAATGAGATGTGATCATTAGTCAATCAACATACTAGTCTCAATGTTTAATTGTTGTCCTATATAAACAATAGAACTCAACTAGGGACATTTAAGAATTATAATACATAACAAGTCATATAATCTCAAGTTCAATCTTATTCGACCTATATACAATTCCGTATTATTATTATAAGGACTTCTATTATGTTAATATTTATATTGCGCAGAAAATATAAAATAACAGAACATTTTATTCCAAATAAAACATAACATCAACAATGTTATTATTATTCACATCTAATAGATTACCTCTAAGGAATAAACTCTAACACCCCCTTCATGTGGGTCGACCCCCCTTGAAGGGGTCGACCCCCTAGGGTCCGAGGGTCCAGAATTGGTCTAGGCAGTTCCAGTTTTCTCTGACAGACTTGTGCCACCCATAACTTCTTCATACGATGTCCGTTTTACGCAAACTCGGACTCTATCTAAAGAAGAATTCCGAGACGAACGCATGGTACAATCCATTTTACTTAATTCTGAACATTTAATTAATTTATTCTTATTTTATTATCTTAAGTTAAAAATGTGGGGTGTTACATTCTCCCACCCTTAGGAAATTTCATCCCCGAAATTTGATAAGGGTAAAATCAGTTAACCCCTTGCACAAAATACATCCATCATGTGTGCATCCAATTTTTGCAAACATCATGCACTTGTGCAAAATGAAATACAACATAATAATGCATGTATGCCTAAGCAGTACCTCCTATGTGTATGCAAATTTCTCAAAAATACTTTTAAAATATGATGCTCACATCCTAAATATACTGGCAGTTCTACATAAATGCAATATTTTGAAAATCAAAATGCTTTTTCATCCAAATTTTCCCACACTCTTACTGAGTAAGAGTGTAGTTCATCTAATTGTTGCATCCATAATCCTACCAACCAACTTTATTTTCGAATTTCAGAAAAATCTAATTTTCTAAATTCGACTTCTTATGTTACAAAAAGGTGGAAAACAGAAAACTCCGCATCTTCCGTTTTTCTTTTTCAACCTCTTTCTAATTGTACTTGGATTTTATGTAACTATTTATAAAGATTCTCCTATTTTCCCATCCAAGCACAACCTATATAAGAAAATTTTCTTTTCTACTGGCTTTCTTTTCATCTTATCTTGGAAATTTTTCATTCTTATCCATTTTTTCTCATAATTTTCCATTTTTGTTGCTTTATTGAATTTTCTGTTTCCTTTTTAGTTGTACATTTTCTTTCCTTAGCTTATTTAATCATTTGATCTTAGTTTAAATTTAGATAAGCCTCTAGTCTTTCAACTAAAACAGGAGAACGGACACCCTACACTGCTATTACTAAGGGCCAAGAATCTCGGGACTATATCCCCTCAGTCAGGAAAGTCCAAACTGTGGGATCCACGACAGGCTTAGGTGTTACCCTAACTACCCAATAAGAACAAAATAACATAACGATCGCAACAAAAATGCAATAACGGGTTTTACACCTAACATGGATATTAGCAACAAGATCTAAACACTTACTTGCCCTTTTTCTATCTACTGGTCACTACTAACTCCGGCTGTGTACCAATAATTATTTCAGGCAACACCCTAGGCTTTTCAATGCTTATGCATTCTATGGGAACTCATTATTATTCCAAGATAATTCTCGCTATCTGCTTCATAGCCTCAAAACTTTCCCGCCTTCCCTGGGCACTGATCCTTACCTACTCCATACTTTTAAAACACGGTTTGGCCCTTTTTCATTTAATTTTCCTTCCAAAAATTAAAAGTGTCAAAACTTTATTTTCCTCATGAAAACTTTCTTTTGCCAAACCATAAAAACATGTCGTCTTAAAAAAGTGTAAATCATCATTTTTTTTTCAAATCACAAAACTAGAGTAGATACATACAACTATTTTCTCAATCGGGTTTATGACCTGCTCCTTTCTATAAGGTCGGTTTAGTCTCTTACTAAAAGATGCCAACATCCACTCTATTCTTATTTTCTATAACTTATTTTGTCCACCTAACAAAATTATCTTGATAAAATAATTTATCAAAAAGGTTTATCATAAGAATAGAGATTTCAAATCTTTCTTAATTAAAAAAAACTCTTATATAACAAGAAAACTAGTGAGCTATACATGCTCTATAATATGCAACTTTTTACTGAGAGAATTTTACTTTAGGCAAAATTTTGGCAAGAAATCACTATTTACAAAATATACCCTATTTTACTTTAAAACTCAATATGTATACTTTACATTTTTAAAACTATAACTTTAAAGATTAAAACTCAAAAACACAATAAACTATTTTCCCAAAACTTTTATAATTTCATGTTCATAAAAGTTAACAATAAGGTTAGACTCAAAGTGGGTTTCCAATTTTCTAGGCTTTCCTAGACACTCCCCAAGGTCAATTCTCTCAACTATACATATTCCTAATCCATTTTTCTCTTCTCAACCTTTTCCAATTTATAAGGTTTTCAAGCCTACTAAACCAAAATACTAATCATATGGGATTCACTTTCCTTCCATAAAAAGTACATTGTACACTCTCCACCCCAAATTACCTAAGGGTCTCAGATTTCCTTATTCATTCTTTTAGTGTACAAAACAAACATCCCATTTCTTACCATATTATACCCTTTCCATTTAGTGGGTTTCTCTATGGATCTAGGTATATATATATATATATAATATATATTTTTTAAATACAAATACGTTCACACACTATTTATATAGGAATCCTAAACCTAAGCTCTAATACCAGATGTAACAACTCGAATTTCGATAGACCGATTTTTTTCAAAATTCCAATCTATCGAAACTCGGATTGGTTTGCTCTGGTATCCTACAGAAAATACAGAGACATAAAACATGTTAGAGCTCAGAAAATATCTCACAGCTTAATGGATAAAATATAATATAATCAAAATATAGCCTAACCATATTTTTAATGTTGCCTAACCAGTATCCAAGGCTATCATGCCTCTGCCACAAATCTAACCTGCGAGTATGTTATGAGGAGGGGGTTAGAACACAAGTTCTGGTGACTGGATTTAAATTATACACTTTGGAAAACACTACATATACCGTTCAATCATATTTTCTTAATTATTAGGTTTCTTAGGTTAACAACACTCAAGGCTTACACACACGTCATACCCATTTACTTCCCAGTAGATTAACCTAACACAATATATATGTAGATACCCCCAATATTAAGGTACACCTCATGGTACCCCACTCGCACGGTCTCCACCGTAACACCATTGAAATATACGCAGTCCCTCATCCTACGCCGTAGTGACGTATGGATAACAATATTACGTTACACATATATCTTTCATTACTATGCTACACAACGTACAACCTGCTACCTTTGTTCAAAACAAAATTCACACCAGAGTAATGACCTCAAGTCTATGATACACCACCCAGAGCCGACATGCATGTATCTAGACTGTCCACCATACGTATCTTCAGTTGTAGCGAGATGCCTCAATCGCAGGTCCTCTAATGTGCACCGAGTTTCATGGCAGGGCGACGTAAGAAACACGGAACTCGGTCGGAAGCTTTTCCATATCTATATAGGCCCGCCTTTAAGAGCCTCAAAATACAGATATTCCTAGGGTTTGTTTTTCATGGTGGCTATGGCCCCACCTCAGCCCCTCCCTCGACTATTAAAGACCACAAGAGCTAAACGGCTGTCCCTAATAACAAACAATCTAAACATCCATTTGGCGTCTTCCCTTAACCACCCGTACCTCGATAGTGAAAGGTGAAATGGTCTGTTGGTTTTAGCTCTAGTCTTTTCGCATCCCACTGGTGGTCGATGACGGGTATCTGACGATCTACTATCCTTATAGGTCGTGACCCTTCGCCTCCCTATTGAGGCAACCGCCGGATCACCCTAGTGTCACCATGTCACAACATTCTAACTGAAAAGCTACATTTGTAGTCAAGGCCCACCCACCTAGTAGTTACGCGCAGGCCAACCTCTGCGAGGACAACCTAAACATCTCTCACTGCACAGAAGGCCACTAGGAGTACCTTATGTATCTCAGGAAGCTGCGTGTAACGCCCCGCCTCTATACCAACATTCGTCCAGTTCATTTCAGAGAAATGTCGTAGACCATAACGGAGAATGAGGTTTGTGAAGAGCGACCGATTGTATGATTGCTCCATGTGAGGAATGCACATCGAATTCTAATACCGATTAAAATTTCGACACGACCATTCAACGCATAGGGCAACTACACAACGGCTATATGCATTCCGTAAAGCAGTATAAAATAGACAACAACAATAATATAAATATGGTATATCTCAAAGCCAGACACAGAATAATCATATCATAAAGACGGAATAGATATGAATAAACCAAGAATGTGTACAACAAGCTAGTGGTCAAAAAAGACCCACTAATACATGTACCATGATCTAAATAAAAGAATATGTACACAACAATAGATAATGTCATAGGTACAATAGTACATAAAGCTGCGGAGACAGAGTAGCAAACTGAAAGCGGAAGATCAATCCTGCGGTGAGACCCAAAGGAGCACCTAAAATCACTCGGCCTGACCCGATTATTATTTATAAGAAAATAAATAATAAACTGATCAGTCTAGCCGTACTTATCAAATAAAATGAGATAATAAGAGATATAACAAAGGATGACATGAACATGGCATGTCGACACAACCAGGAAATGATAATGGAATGTTAGCATACAAATATCTCTAAATAATCTCCTAGCTAATATAGAATGCAACATTCAAATAATATCACACAATAGGAAATGACAGTGGAATGCCAACTAAACTAAACACATGAATGACAACGGAATGCCAAATAAACTAAAGACATAAATTACAATGGAATGCCAAATATAAATCAAATTGACGTGCATCGCATCAAAGTAATCATAAATCAAATTGACGCGCATCGCATCAAGCTAATCAAGAATCAGAAATCATTTATCAAATTGACGCGCATCGCGTCAAAGTAATCAAGAATAAAAAATCATTTATCAAATTGACGCGCATCGCATTAAAGTAATCAAGAGTCAGAAATCATTTATCAAATTGACGCGTAATGCATCAAAGTGGACAAATTGACGCGCAATGCATCAAAGTGGTGAGATACGATCTCTAGGTAGCGAACCCATTTGTTTGAGCCAAAGCTCCCCACGGAGCCGGGTCATGACCCCGGAAGAGAGAAAACACATAAATCGGGAAATCTCTAAAAAAACATCATAAATCATAGAAAGTTGGACCGAGGTCCCATAGGTGAAATCCAAGAATCGTAAATCCCATTCGGGCAATCGAGGACCACAAAACATAAGTCATAAAATGAACAGGAGGTATCAACAGATAGTGCGGAAACTATCTGACTGGAGTTCCCCTGATAGCGTGGAAACTATTACAGTGAACCACAGTCCCCCGAAGACATAGCCAGGAAGCTAAGTCCAAATCATAAAACGGATCACATCGATCTGGGTGAGTATAAATTACACTGAGATAGTTAATATAAGAAAATAGCTAAATATCCCATAACCACTCGCTATTCTCAAACATTTACGAACCTGTTGTTAGTTCATACTCAAAACAGTGAAAATCACTGCACATGTTCGAACGCACGATTTTAAGAGTTATTCGCCAAAGTAAACATAAAAGGGGTCATAGTCCTCAATTTTACTAAGGTAAATAAACTAAATTTCTCGTCTGATCGATAGGACAAGGAATCGTATATAAATCAATGGAATCAGAACTGGGTTTAGAAACCGTATTTATTTTAAAAGGATTTGAATTTAAAAACTGATTAAGCGTTGGTTCGATGCCCATTGGCAATATAAAACCCCATTATCCATTGTGGTTTAATTATTCATGAAAACCGTTGCCGTAGCGAATAGAACACAAACATCATGAAACATAAACTCACATTACAATAGCAACCATTAATCAAAGGGATAACAGTTGTAATTTCGATCAATGAACGATTCTGTAACACCCCGTATTTTCTATGAACGTATAAGTAACAAATCAGAGGATAATCAATTTTTAAAATAAGAATCAAGGGAGACGGGTTGTGCCATTGCGTTCGTCTCGGAATTTTGCTTGGAAACGAGTCCGAGTTTGTGAGAATCGGAGTCCGTATGACCAAGTTATGGCCCTCCAAAGTTTCAGAAAAATTCAGAGTTCAAAACAGCTCGAATTCGAATTCAAAATTCGAATTTCAAACACAGAACAGAATGGGCGGGAAATTTCCAGCCCAGACCCAGATCGACTGGGGAGTCGACTGGGCAGTCAACCCCCAAACCAGGTCGACTGGGCAGTCGACCTGGGTGTCGACCTGGTCCCCGAGCCCATTTTTGGGCCAGTGTTCATTCTGATGTATCTAGTCCGATTTCTGTCTAGATTCATCTGCCTAAACCTATTTAAACAGCCCCAAACCTAGCCTTCTCTACACACAATTCTATTCTGCTTTATTCTGCCTCTGTTCTAAATTAAAATAAAAATGGCGTCGCTACTCTGCTGAAATCAAAACTAAAAGCTAATCAACATCAACCTAAGCAACCCAATTCAAACTAGAGATTAGAGCTTCTGCAACGATTCTACAACAATTAAAGTTCTTTCTTTAATCCAACCAAGGCAAGTACAGTTACTTTCCGATATAAACGTTAATTCTGATTGTGACATGAATTGTAAATCTGAAGCTGAGATTATATCTGTTCTGTTCTGTTTAGATCTATCTTATTTTGTATCTCTTTCTTCTTTCTGTTCTATAGCCAGACTACCACGAGCCTGAGCCAATCTCATAAGAGATTAACATACGCTAAAATGTTTGGGACAGTAAAATGAATGATGCATAAATTGGGCATGACCAATTGGTGACTGATTTGAGGAAAGAACATGGACTGTAGCTAGAACATAAATCTGAGACATATGACTGGACATGTTATATATATAACACAAAGGGTATTGAACATATGATTTGAGGACACGACATAAAAAGGCATATAATTTGACATAAATATAGACTATATTGAACATATGATTTGAGATAAAGAGAATATGGCTTAGGTATAAATATTTACATGAAAGTAGGATATCTATTAATGTAAATAAACACCTAAGTAAGGGATCTTTGGGATATATGACATGCATAGTAATCGATGGCTATATTTGGTATAATTTATATGGATCTTCTGTACTATGCAAGTTTAATAAAAATTGAAACATATGATATATGGTAAATTATGACCATAATCTGTGCTATGTAAATATGGGGTATGTGATCATATTGTGAATCATGACTATTATTTATGTATGTGAACTCAGGCAAGATTTATAATTAGGCAAGATATGTTTGTGAAACTTTAAGGAATGATTAAATCTGTTATATTTGCCTAATTTGCTAGTTCTGCTATATTTGCCTAATCTGCTAGTTCTGTTATATTAATCTGCTAGTTCTGTTATATTGCTTAATCTGCTAGTTCTGCTCTACTGCCTAGTCTGCTAGATCTGTTCATCTGCCAAATCTGTCATCTGCTAAGTCTGTTGAAAATGCCAAATCTGCTAAACTAAATCTGTTGAGATGCCTAATCTGTTATCTGCTAAATCTGCTAGTTTGCTTAATCCGCTAAATCCGTTAAGTCGCCTAAATCTGTTATCTGCTATGTCTGTTAAGTTGATATATTCAGTCTGTTATTGACATAATCTGAATTAGCTATGAATAATTGACATGTATATTAGGCGTGGGCGTAAATGGTAAATTATTAATTAATTGGCCGCAAAGATAAACATGGCTAACTCGAGGTTAGAATGAGTTTGCGGCGTAATTTAGCCCGGAACCGCCCGGCACATCCAGTGGCCGCAAACAATAGGTTCTAATGTGAGAAGTTAGTCATAACGTGCTTGAAACCCAAGGTTAGACTCAGTTTGCGGCAGAAATCTGCCCGGAACCAACCGGCCTAACCATTAGCCACAAACTGTCAGTCTAATGTGAGAGGTCTGGGCATTAATATTTAATTAATGAAAATCTGAGATAAATATGAAGTCTAAAACGTGTTGGGCGGATAGGGTTAAAGCCACTAGACTGATGAATTTAATAAATCTGTTCCGTGAATCTGTAGGCCCAATTACAAAGTTAGACAAATCTGTAAGTCTGTTAATCTGTAACTGGTAAATCGGTAAGTCTGTTAAATCCGTATATCTGATCCGTTAGTCTGAAAACTTATCTGATCTGTGAACTAGTTGATCTGAATTCTGTATGTCTGAAACTTGTAAACAAGTTAATCTGAAATCTGTTAGTCTAGGGACACAAGGTTAGGAGGGGAATTACTTGTGTCATCTGTTGTTTGGGACCCATATTAGTTAGTAACCCTTTCTGGTATCAAAACTTTGACCCAACAGTAGGTAGGGTCCGGGCACGCTTACTGAACTAATTATAAGCGGTTCATTCTGATAAGGGCGAGGGGTGTTGATGGTGCGTTCCAACAAGGTCATGTGCGTGCATGGATCCCGGTCTGCCTCTGAGGATGTAAGACGCCGTGACATCTGTAAATAGGTCTGTGCCAATTGGTTGTCACTTTAGGAAGTGATACACCCTACTGTGGGGCCGACATAGGGTATTTATGTATTAGGGAGCCGATCGCTTGGGGTAGGGTTTTAGGGTACACTTAGTTCTGTCTGTTTCTGTTGGTACCGTTTGTTTCTGTTGGGTGGTAACACCTATCTGTTTCTGCGTGGTACCATCTGTTGGGGTGGTAAAGGCCCATTACTAGTGTACACCTAATTCTACATTCTGTTTCCGTAGGGATTAATCTGTTTCTGCTTCTGTCTGTCTCTGTTCGGGTGGTAAAGGCCCATTACTAGCACTCTCTTCTATGGAAATTATTCTGTACCCGTTTCTGTTTCAGTTTAGACATTAGGGTGACACCTAATTCTGTTATACTAGTATTAGTGCAGAGAAGTGTAAAGAAATAGCTTATGTCATTCTGTTCTTCTGTAATATCCGCCACACCTATTACTGTTATCTCTCATCCAGTTTTATTTTCATGTCATGTTATTATTATCTGTTCATAACTGAAAATCACTGGATTTGCCAGACTTTTTGTCTGACCCTTGTTGTTTCGCCTCCTTTCTTCCGTTTCCTCCCCAGGTTTTGTAGAAGGGAGTACTCTAGCTAGATCCATATTTCTTCCGCTTGAAGTGCTTAAAGTATGGCTTGTCTTCTTCTGAGGGGATTATGATTTTAAACTATGCATTCTGAAGGCTTTTGTACCAGACTGATATTTTGTACTTGAATTCTGATATTGTGATTTGAAAGGATGTAACCAAGCTTATTTCGGTTTCTGTTGTAATAAAGTTATAAATTTTTCAAGTATTGTTTTATCTATCTTATAAGTTTCTGTTCTGTTTAATAAAATGCTCCACCAAAGTTAAGGCATTCCCTTTGTGAGTGACCTTAACGGAGGTGGGGTGTTACATTTGGTATCAGAGCTTAAGGTTAACAGAACAGATAATTTTTTTAGAAAAACTATTTTTCTAAAGTATTTTTGGAAGAAGTATTTTCAAAAACATGTCTTAATGAGTGATTTTAAGAGGAAAGTTTTTATGAAAAACATAATCCCCAATAGCCATATATCTTTATCTTTCGAATTCTCCATTTTGAATCTTTCCTTTTTCGTTTCAGCATGGCTGAAGATCTTAACCTTCCGGATGGTGTAACGATACCAGGATGGTATAGGAGGTTATTAGAGGCTAGGGCCGCTGCAGGTCCAGCCAATGTTCCACCACCAGTTGCACCCGCTCCTCCTCCCCCTCCTCGCGTTGATACTTTTGCAAAGACGTGCAAGGAATTTAAGGCTATGGGTGGAAAACCTTTTCAGGGGTCAGAAACGTTTGTGGAAGCTAGAGATTGGCTTAAGGAGGTGGAAGAATTGCTAGAAATCTTTGAAGTAGAAGAAGGGAGGAAAGTCAAATTAGCAACTTGGTTAATGAAGGGAGAGGCCTCGTTTTGGTGGGAGGTCACTAATGGGGAGCGTCCTATTGATTCTTGGGCGGATTTCAGACGTAGGTTTGAGGCAAAGTTTCTCTCAAGGGCAGAAGAGAATCTATACACGGAAAGGTTCTTGACCTTGAAGCAGGGAAATCTATCAGTGAAAGAGTACGTCAACAAATTCAACCAATTGGCAAGGTTTGGCTTAGATTTGGTGAACACGCAGGAGAAGAAGGCTTTAAGGTTCGTTAATGGCTTGAATGAGCCATTGCAGGGGTTGGCTATGACCCACATCCCTATGGGGGCCACCTTTGAGAAGCTAGTAGACATGGCACTCATGCACGAGGAGAAAGATGCTAAAGCTGATAAGGCACCCGAGAGGAAAGAGGCAAAGAAGGAAGAGTCACCGAACAAGAAGGCATGGCCCAAAAAGGAAACCCAAAAGAAAGATAAGGAGTTTGAAGATAAGAAGGAGAAAAAGTGTTTTACTTGTGGGAGCTCGACTCATCTGAATAAGGATTGCCGAAAGAGGAAGGGCACTTGCTTCAACTGTGGTGAGATGGGACACTTCACCAGGGACTACCCGAAGAAACGAGGGCAAGGGCAGAGGGCAGGACCAACTTCTGGAGGGCAGGCGAACACTCTTGATGCTAGTGGCTAGGATAGAAATAGGAAAATTCCTATAGTAGGTTTAATTTCTTTATCTGATTATGGAGTCAAGACTCTTTCTGATTTTGGCATTCTGATTTTGTAATCGATACTCTGCACTTTAATACTAGTATTGTTTCTGATTCCGCTGTAGACCCAAATCCATAAGGGTTATGACTCATCTGTTTGTGATTGGGGTTTGAGAGATATTCGTGTTAGGCGTCAAGTATGACGCATACATTCTGGGATTTATCATGCTTAGTTTCCTAAGAATCATTCGGTAATCTGATCTGTACCAGTAGTCTGTAAATATCTGAATAATTCTGATTTCCAGTTTTGACATTGTCTAAAGAGGGTAATCCTCTGGGTGTCAATATGATGTTGATATCGGTCTTCGGGATTGATACTTAGGGGAATTATTTTCTCAACCTAATGGGAACTAAGTCTTTGTCTTATCTGTGCTCGCTTCCATCATTCGACTATATCCTATCGATCGAATCTTCGAACTTTAGGTAGAAACTAATGGGTGTAAACATGTGTTTGAGACATGTTATGTTTGATGGTTGCAAGTGGATGCAAGTGGTTGCTAGTGGTTGCTCGTGGATGCATATACACACACTAGGCACTAGATCGGCTCGAAAACACTCTCATACTGCATATGGATGTGTGAGCATTTTCAATTTTTGTGGATGCAAAATGATTGACTCAGCACATGGATGCTGCATATGACTGAATGGTTGTGCACTCATATAGAAATGATATGTATCGAGTTGGAAAATTGCATACATGTTGGACTCATGGCACTGGCATAATTCGCATTAAGGAGGTCAACTGAATCAGTGGACCGCCTGATCTTTGCATTAGATAAGGAACATATACACACACTTTTGCATATGTTCATACAACATTAGAAGTTTCTAAGGACAATGGACGCCAGTGATTGATGATTGAGTAGATGGATGTTGGATGGTAGGACACATTCTTCTTAACTTGAAGATTTCAGGGACGAAATCCTTTAAGGAGGGGAGAATGTAACACCCCGTATTTTCTATGAACGTATAAGTAACAAATCAGAGGATAATTAATTTTTAAAATAAGAATCAAGGGAAACGGGTTGCGCCATTGCGTTCGTCTCGGAATTTTTCTTGGAAACGAGTCCGAGTTTGTGAGAATTGGAGTCCGTATGACCAAGTTATGGCCCTCCAAAGTTTCAGAAATATTCAGAGTTCAAAACAGCTCGAATTCGAATTCAAAATTCGAATTTCAAACGCAGACCAGACTGGGCGGGAAATTTCCCGCCCAGACCCAGGTCGACTGGGCAGTCGACCCCCCAGACCAGGTCGACTGGGCAGTCGACCTGGGTGTCGACCTGGTTCCCGAGCCCATTTTTGGGCCAGTGTTCATTCTGATGTATCTAGTCCGATTTCTGTCCAGATTCATCTGCCTAAACCTATTTAAACAGCCCCAAACCTAGCCTTCTCTACACACAATTCTATTCTGCTTCTATTCTGCCTCTGTTCTAAATAAAAATAAAAATGGCGTTGCTACTCTGCTGGAATCAAAACTAGAAGCTAATCAACATCAACCTAAGCAACCCAATTCAAACTACGGATTAGAGCTTCTGCAACGATTCTACAACAATTAAAGTTCTTTCTTTAATCCAACCAAGGCAAGTACAGTTATTTTCCGATATAAACGTTAATTCTGATTGTGACATGAATTGTAAATCTGAATCTGATGTTATATCTGTTCTGTTCTGTTTAGATCTATCTTATTTTGTATCTCTTTCTTCTTTCTGTTCTATAGCCAGGCTACCACGAGCCTGAGCCAATCTCATAAGAGATTAACATACGCTAAAATGTTTGGGACAGTAAAATGAATGATGCATAAATTAGGCATGACCAATAGGTGACTGATTTGAGGAAAGAACATGGATTGTAGCTAGATCATAAATCTGAGACATATGACTGGACATGTTATATTTATAACATAAAGGGTATTGAACATATGATTTGAGGACACGACATACAAAGGCATATAATTGGACATAAATATAGACTGTATTGAACATATGATTTGAGATAAAGAGAATATGGCTTAGGTATAAATATTTACATGAAAGTAGGATATCTATTAATGTAAATAAACACCTAAGTAAGGGATCTTTGGGATATATGACATGCATAGTAATCGATGGCTATATTTGGTATAATTTATATGGATCTTCTATACTATGCAAGTTTAATAAAAATTGAAACATATGATATATGGTAAATTATGACCATAATCTGTGCTATGTAAATTTAATGCAAACATGGGGTATGTGATCATATTGTGAATCATGACTATTATTTTTGTATGTGAACTCAGGCAAGATTTATAATTAGGCAAGATATGTTTGTGAAACTTTAAGGAATGATTAAATCTGTTATATATGCCTAATTTGCTAGTTCTGCTATATTTGCCTAATCTGCTAGTTCTGTTATATTGCCTAATCTGCTAGTTCTGTTATATTGCTTAATCTGCTAGTTCTGCTCTACTGCCTAGTCTGCTAGATCTGTTCATCTGCCAAATCTGTCATTTGCTAAGTCTGTTGAAAATGCCAAATCTGCTAAACTAAATCTGTTGAGATGCCTAATCTGTTATCTACTAAATCTGCTAGTTTGCTTAATCTGCTGAATCCGTTAAGTCGCCTAAATCTGTTATCTGCTATGTCTGTTAAGTTGATATATTCAGTCTGTTATTGACATAATCTGAATTAGCTATGAATAATTGACATGTATATTAGGTGTGGGCGTAAATGGTAAATTATTAATTAATTGGCCGCAAAGATAAACATGGCTAACTCGAGGTTAGAATGAGTTTGCAGCGTAATTCTGCCCGGAACCGCCCGGCACATCCAGTGGCCGCAAACAATAGGTTCTAATGTGAGAAGTTAGTCATAACGTGCTTGAAACCCGAGGATAGACTCAGTTTGCGGCAGAAATCTGCCCGGAACCAACCGGCCTAACCAGTAGCCACAAACTGTCAGTCTAATGTGAGAGGTCTGGGCATTAATATTTAATTAATGAAAATCTGAGATAAATATGAAGTCTAAAACGTGTTGGGCGGATAGGGTTAAACCCACTAGACTAATGAATTTGATAAATCTGTTCCGTGAATCTGTAGGCCCAATTACAAAGTTAGACAAATCTGTAAGTCTGTTAATCTGTAACTGGTAAATTGGTAAGTCTGTTAAATCCGTATATCTGATCCGTTAGTCTGAAAACTTATCTGATCTGTGAACTAGTTGATCTGAATTCTGTATGTCTGAAACTTGTAAACAAGTTAATCTGAAATCTGTTAGTCTGGGGACACAAGGTTAGGAGGGGAATTACTTGTGTCATCTGTTGTTTGGGACCCATATTAGTCAGTAACCCTTTATGGTATCAAAACTTTGACCCAACAGTAGGTAGGGTCCGGGCACGCTTACTGAACTAATTATAAGCGGTTCATTCTGATAAGGGCGAGGGGTGTTGATGGTGCGTTCCAACCGGGTCATGTGCGTGCATGGATCTCGGTCTGCCTCTGAGGATGTAAGACGCCGTGACATCTGTAAATAGGTCTGTGCCAATTGGTTGTCACTTTAGGGAGTGATACACCCTACTGTGGGGCCGACACAGGGTATTTATGTATTAGGGAGCCGATCGCTTGGGGTAGGGTTTTAGGGTACACTTAGTTCTGTCTGTTTCTGTTGGTACCGTATGTTTCTGTTGGGTGGTAACACCTGTCTGTTTCTGCGTGGTACCATCTGTTGGAGTGGTAAAGGCCCATTACTAGTGTACACCTAATTCTACATTCTGTTTCCGTAGGGATTAATCTGTTTCTGCTTCTGTCTGTCTCTGTTCGGGTGGTAAAGGCCCATTACTAGCACTCTCTTCTGTGGAAATTATTCTGTACCCGTTTCTGTTTCAGTTTAGACATTAGGGTGACAATTTATTCTGTTATACTAGTATTAGTGCAGAGAAGTGTAAAGAAATAGCTTATGTCATTCTGTTCTTCTGTAATATCCACCACACCTGTTACTGTTATCTCTCATCCAGTTTTATTTTCATGTCATGTTATTATTATCTGTTCATAACTGAAAATCACTGGACTTGCCAGACTTTTTGTCTGACCCTTGTTGTTTCGCCTCCTTTCTTCCATTTCCCCCCAGGTTTTGTAGAAGGGAGTACTCTAGCTTGATCCAGATTTCTTCCGCTTGAAGTGCTTAAAGTATGGCTTGTCTTCTTCTGAGGGGATTATGATTTTAAACTATGCATTCTGAAGGCTTTTGTACAAGACTGATATTTTGTACTTGAATTCTGATATTGTGATTTGAAAGGATGTAACCAAGCTTATTTCGGTTTCTGTTGTAATAAAGTTATAAATTTTTCAAGTACTGTTTTATCTATCTTGTAAGTTTCTGTTCTGTTTACTAAAATGCTCCACCAAAGTTAAGGCATTCCCTTTGTGAGTGACCTTAACGGAGGTGGGGTGTTACAGAATCGAAATCCCAAACTAGCATCCGAAGGTTTTAAACTACATCGGAATAGACTCGAAGAATATAGAATCGATAATTCACGTTTTAGAGTCGTGAAAAAGGTTTATGAAATCATAAAATGTCCACAATTGATTTCAAATAGTGTAAATTACTCTAAAATTAGTTTAATTAGAAAGCTCTCGTCGAGACGATTCCAAAGCACCTGATTTCGTTGAATTCCAACAACGTATGTAAAAGTTATGATCGTTTTAAGAATTCAACTATTTTGCCCCTTAACAGACGTCTGTTGCGTCGGGTCAGACGTCTGAGTAGATGCAAAAAGTTACTGTAGTTACAGAGAGTTCTACAGACGTCCGTTGCGTCGGTCAGACGTCTGAAGCGGTGCAACAGACGTCTGAGCTGAAGCCAATAATTATGTTCGTTTCAGAGAGTTCTAAAGACGTCTGTAGCGTCGGTCAGACTTCTGAAGCGATGCAATAGATGTCTGAACTGGGCCAAATATTACATTTTGCCTAGGTAATGATATGCAATCGATTTTCGAACGAGCCCGGACATCCCCATTGATTCTAAATGTTTAGAGGGCTTGCATACGCTCTCTAAAGCACAAAAACAACATGCATATATACACATTTACATGCATAAACATATGTACATAAGGTTGCAATGATTTTGATTATATATTCAAATATGATCTGGATTCGAAACCAAAGCCTACAAAAGCGATTCAAACGACTTGTGAAGACTTAGAACTTTGTCGAGAGACAACGGAGCTTCACAACATCACAAATCAACTCAAAACATATGCATAAGATCGTGTAAACAATCCTACTTATCATTTCAACTCAATGGAACATAAACATATGGAATCGACTAAGTTACACTAACATAACCAATTCACTAGCACATGCAAACACATATGAACACTAAATTACACTTGTACAAGCCAATGGCTTATGGCATAGACGTGAGTTCAAAAAGAACTCACCTTTTCTTGCTAGAAGATAGAGATCAAGCCAAAGCTTTGCTAAATCAACCTCTCCTCAACAAGAACTCAAGAATCTTCAACCTAAACACATATACATGAATCTCCTACAAATTAGGTTATAGGAAATTTCATAAATTGAAGAGAGAATAGGTTGGAGAAGATGGAGAGGAGCTTACCTAAGCTTTTCTTTGGATTTACACTTGATTTCAACAAGAATTGGAGCTCCAAGATCTAGCTAGGGCTTAAGGAATTTCTATTTCCCATTCCCTCTCCCCATTTCTATTTCTTTGTTGAAATGAGAATGAGTGGAGGAGAGAGTTAGGAGAGGTTATATGATGAGCTAGGTTAGCTCAACCAAGCCCTAGCCAAGGTGCCCAAATTCCGAATCTCGGAACATATCGATGCTTATAGTCAAAAGGTCATAAATGATGATCCAGTCTCAATGGAAGTGGTCCCGAATCCTAATTTGATCGTTTGTGAAAAATGACATTTTGAGTGACACATAAGATACGGCGATATATTTAGATAAAGTATCTAAATCTAAAATCGTCGAATGAGCGGGTGGTTACAGACTTCCCCCTTAAAAGAGTTCCGTCCCCACAATTCCTTAAGAACGAAGTAGTACGTAACAACCAAAAACAATACCATGGAGTGGTACCACAAGAACTGACACGAAATGAAAGATCACACCAACGGCTAGGTGAGATCCCAATTTCGTCTCGCAAGATCATAAAAGCCAGAATTCAATCTCGAACTTAATTACCCATGAAGGTAGTCATCTCAAACGGGTAAAATAATTCCAGAAAAATTCATAAGCGCTATGAATTCAAATAGACTCGCATTTCTTCGTATGATTCTCAAGGGAATGAGAATCGATAGAATACACAAAAACCAAGAGAATCTAATTTGGAATTTCAAGAAGCAAAGGGACTTCATTCTACAAACGCAAGATATCAATAGTAGATATTTCTCTTAGGATATGATATAGGAAATTACGGTGGTTGACTAATCCATCCCCAAACTCAATCACGACGATGTAGCGAACACCGATCTTCAGCACTTTAGTCTTGCGACAAGGTGGCTGACACCAACAAAAGCACAACATAGAGATTCCAACGAATTTAGCTAAGGAAAACAATTCTCGAAGGAATAATCAATTTTTAATATCAATGATTCAAGGTTGGCAACGGAATACCAACGAGCTAGAAACCGATAAACAAATATTGGTAATGGAATACCAATGAACTACAAGTCAATAATCAAATATTGGTAATGGAATACCAATGAACTAGAAATCGATAACAAATTTGGTAACGGAATACCAATGAACTATTCGGGGAAATCGATTTCTAACCAGGTACTAAATCTCATTTAGTAACCATAAAGGCGAATCATTAGGAATTATACGAAATTCCAAATATTCAAAAACTTGTGTATCGATTTTAGAAAATCAGCAACATCGAGAAGATGACGGATAAGTAGTGCACAACTTACCACTTCGGAACAACATGATTTAAGATAATTTTCTGCCAAAAATCTCAAATCGCAAAAACATCAGCAATTAATCAAAGAAGCAATAGAAAATTTCTACAACAAGATGAGATTAAACCAAAGAGGTCTTAATCCCCAAAAATTTGATTGACAAGTGTTAACAAACGTGCGGAGACAATTGTCAATCCAAATGATTCAAGCAAACAAAGGAGGAATATCAAAAGAGCTCATCCTTTCGATATTCATTTCTAAGAACAACGCAAGGCTAAGTCCATAAGTGAGTTGACTATAGCACTTCCTGCTGATCGACTAGATCATAGATTCGAAGAAAGGAATTATTGAGTTTGCCATGGATCGCAAAAACTCAAATTTCACTCCACCCACGGGGTTCCCATTCTCTCGAGCGATTGTTCACTAAAGAAAATAAGGAGACTCATGGAATCACAAGAATAATAAAATCTCTTTAGAAAATCGAAACAAGGATTAAGAACTAAGCGAGATTCTCAATCACTAAGAATTTCCGAGAATCAAAAACTAAAATCCATAAATTTTAGATGTAAATAAATAATTTTGAACCACTCAAAAACAAGGATTAGGAATAATGCGAGGCTCCCAATCCTGGAGTTGTTTATTTACTCAAAGAAAAGACTCAAGATAATTTCTAATTAAAATTCTTGAACCACACGAATTCTTGGAATTACTTCAAGGAAGTCTAAGAGTAAATTATCTAGAAAAACAACAAACGATTATGAAAAATCGCAAAAAGTCCAAAATATCATTATTTTGATTAACTTATTAATGGTTAATTTTATTTTAGGGATCATTTAAAATGTCATATTGTCACATAATGGTGTTTAGGAATTACGAACTACAACATGGCATCCCACGTCTCGTTCGAGATCCTTAACGCACCCAACGGACAAGTAAACACAAGAAAGTCCTCAAAATTTCTAAAATTCACATAAATCTCGCGAAAATATAAAAATTCAATAAATCATTCGGGTTGGCATAAAGGAAATATAATTCCTTTATCAACTTACGAATAAAACACAAATGATATCTTTTGATAACGAAGAGCACGATCGACGTATATCAAAAGAATATAAATAAAATAATATCTAAACAAGGTAAATGACATTAAGGAATTAATGACACGTACTTTGACTCAAGAAGAGGGTTGCAAGAAGCGGGATGCTTTCCCTCATTCTTGATCTTGAGTTTGGAACGCAACGATACATTTGCTGAGTTAATTTACCAAAAATGCTTGGTGACTCACACCGGCACAGCGAGGTAACAAATGTGCTGTTTTAGCCCGAAGGCTTGGTGATCTCACACCGAACTAGAACTATATAGCTGACAACAAGGAAGTAGATTTAGCATAAAGACATGGTATCTCCATACCGACCGACAAATGATCAATAGACCATGCTAGGTACGTAACGACGCATGAAACAATCTTGACTAGAAATCAAGAAGTATCAGGATTAAAGGTGCCTACAACGTGCATAACGACACATGGGCAAGGTATCCAATGATCAATCAACTACAAGGATATTAAACAGACATTGATTAGCAACTCGAGTCAAAGAATGAAACAGATGCACCACTAGAGCATACGGGCCCTAGATGGACTATAGAAATCAACCCGAAGGAGACGAGTCAATAACTATTCTAAAAGACTATAAGTAGGCCACTTGAGACATAATCACCCCTCCCGTAGGAGGTAAACTGGGTGAACCGGCACTTGCACGGTTACGACCAACTATTTCGCTTCTTTAAGGAAAAAGAAGGAGGAAAAAGTTAGTCTCAAGTTGAATTCAAACGATGCGAATTCAATCAAAATGGAATCGTATAGGAAGATAAGCTATGACGGGTCTTAAGACTCTAACTAAAACCCTTCAACACGATTCCCGAGAGAGGCTTAAGACAATACCATCGTCATGCTATCTTACACTGTTCTAGAAAGTTCGCTTTGATACCAATCTGTAACTACCCGCCTCTAAACCCACTATCGTCCAGTTCAATTCAGAGAAATGTCGTGGACCATAACAGAGAATGAGGTTTGTGAAGGACGACCTATTGTATAATTACTCCATATGAGGAATGCACATCGAATTCTGATACCGATTTAAATTTCGACATGACCATTCAGCGCATAGGGCAACTACACAATGTCTATATGCAATCCGGAAAGCAGTATAAAATAGACAATAACAATAATATAAATGTGGTATATCTCAAAGCCAGACACATAATAATCATATCACAAAGGCGGAATAGGTATGAATAAACCAAGAATGTGTACAACAAGCTAGTGGTCAACAAAGAACCACTAATACATGTACCATGATCTAACTAAAAGAATATGTATACAACAATAGATAATGTCATAGGTACAAAAGTACTTAAAGCTGCGGAGACAGAGTAGCAAGCTGAAAGCGGAAGATCAATCCTGCGGTGAGACCCAAAGGAGCACCTAAAATGACTCGGCCTGACCCGAGTATTATTAATAAGAAAATAAATAATAAACGGATCTATCTAGCTGTACTCATAAAATAAACTGAGATAATAAAAGATATAACAAAGGACGACATGAACATGGCATGTCGACACAATCAGGAATGACAATGTAATGTCAGCACACAAATATCTCTAAATAATCTCCTAGCTAATATAGAATGCAACATTCAAATAATAGCACACAACAGGAAATGACAGTGGAATGCCAAATAAACTAAACACATGAATGATAACGGAATGCCAAATAAACTAAACACATAAATGATAGAGGAATGCCAAATATAAATCAAATTGACGTGCATCGCGTCAAAGTAATCATAAATCAAATTGACGCGCATCGCATCAAGCTAATTAAGAATCAAAAATCATTTATCAAAATGCACATCACGTCAAAGTAATCGAGAATAAAAAATCATTTATCAAAT
Source organism: Allium sativum (assembly GCA_030737875.1). NCBI lineage: Eukaryota > Viridiplantae > Streptophyta > Magnoliopsida > Asparagales > Amaryllidaceae > Allium > Allium sativum. The sequence goes on from CM060919.1 coordinate 633,449,876, forward strand.
TGACGCGCATCGCATCAAAGTAATCAAGAGTCAGAAATCGTTTATCAAATTGACGTGCAATGCATCAAAATGGTCAAATTGACGCGCAATGCATCAAAGTGGTGAGATACGATCTCTAGGTAGCGAACCCATTTGTTTGAGCCGAAGCTTCCCACGGAGCCGGGTCGTGACCCCGGAAGAGAGAAAACACATAAATCGTGAAATATCTAAAAAACATCATAAATCATAGAAAGTTGGACCGAGGTCCCATAGGTGAAATCCAAGAATCGTAAATCCCACTCGGGCGATCGAGGACCACAAAACATAAGTCATAAAATGAATAGGAGGTATCGACAGATAGTGTGGAAACTATCTGACTAGAGTTCCCCTGATAGCGTGGAAACTATTACAGTGAAGCACAGTCCCCCGGAGACATAACTAGGAAGCTAAGTCCAAATCATAAAACGGATCACATCGATCCGGGTGAGTATAAATTACACCGAGATAGTTAATATAAGAAAATAGCTAAATGTCCCAAAGCCACTCGCTATTCTCAAACATTTAAGAACCCGTTGTTAATTCTAACTCAAAACAGTGAAAATCACCACACATGTTCGAACGCACGAGTCCAAGAGTTATTTGCCAAAGTAAACATATAAGGGGTCATAGTCTTCAGTTTTACTAAGGTAAATAAACTAAATTTCTCATCCGATCGATAGGATAAGGAATCATATATAAATCAATGGAATCAGAACTGGGTATAGAAACAAAATTTATTTTAAAAGGATTGGAATTTAAAAACTGATTAAACGTTGGTTCGATGCCCATTGACAATATAAAACCCCATTATCCATTGTGGTTCAATTATTCATGAAAACCGTTGCCGTAGCGAATAGAACACAAACATCATGAAACATAAACTCACATTACAACAACATCCATGCAATTAAAGGGATAACAGTTGTAATTTCGATCAATGAATGAATCGAAATCCCAAACTAGCACCCGAAGGTTTTAAACTACATCGGAATAGACTCGAAGAATATCGAATCGACAATTCACGTTTTAGAGTCGTGAAAAAGGTTTATGAAATCATAAAAAGTCCACAATTAATTCCAAATAGTGTAAATTACTCTAAAATTAGTTTCATTAGAAAGCCCTCGTCGTGACGATTCCAAAGCACCTGATTTCGTTGAATTCCGACAACGTATGAAAAAGTTATGATCGTTTTAAGAATTCAACTATTTTCCCCCTTAACAGACGTATGTTGCGTCGGGTCAGACATCTGAGCAGATGCAAAACGTTACTGTAGTTACAGAGAGTTCTACAGATGTCTGTTGCGTTGGTCAGACGCCTGAAGTGGTGCAACAGACGTCTGAGCTGAAGCCAAGAGAGTTCTATAGACGTCTGTTGCGTCGGTCGGATGTCTGAAGCGATACAACAGACGTCTGAACTGGGCCAAATATTACATTTTGCCTAGGTAATGATATGCAATCGATTTTCGAACGAGCCCGGACCTTCCGCATTGATTCTAAATATTTAGAGGGCTTGTATACGCTCTCTAAAGCACAAAAACAACATGCATATACGCACATTCGCATGCATAAACATATGTACATATGGTTGCAATGATTTTGATTATATATTCAAATATGAACTGAATTCGAAACCAAAGCCTACGAAAGCTATTTAAACGACTTGTGAAGACTTAGAACTTTGTCGAGAGACAACGGAGCTTCACAACATCACCAAATCAACTCAAAACATATGCATAAGATCGTGTAAACAATCCTACTTATCATTTCAACTCAATGAAACATAAACATATGGAATCGACTAAGTTACACTAAAATAACCAATTCACTAGCACATGCAAACACATATGAACACTAAATTACACTTGTACAAGCCAATGGCTTGTGGCATAGATGTGAGTTCAAAAAGAACTCACCTTTTCTTGCTAGAAGATGGAAATTAAGCCAAAGCTTTGCTAAATCAACCTCTTCTCAACAAGAACTCAAGAATCTTCAACCTAAACACATATACATGAATCTCCTACGATTTAGGTCAGAGGAAATTTCAGAAATTGAAGAGAGAATAGGTTGGAGAAGATGGAGAGGAGCTTACCTAAGCTTTTTTTTGGATTTACACTTGATTTCAACAAGAATTGGAGCTCCAAGATCTAGCTAGGGCTTAGGGAATTTCTATTTCCCATTCCCTCTCCCTATTTCTATTTCTTTTTTGAAATGAGAATGAATGAAGGATGAGAGAGCTAGGAGAGGTTATATGATGAGCTAGGTTAGCCCAACCAAGCCCTAGCCAAGGTGCCCAAATTCCGAATCTCGGAACATATCGATGCTTATAGTCAAAAAGGTCGTAAACGATGACCCGGACTCAATGGAAGTGGTCCCGAATCCTAATTTTATCGTTTGTGAAAAATGACATTTTGAGTGACACATAAGATACGATGATATATTTAGATAAAATATCTAAATCTAAAATCGTCGAATGAGCGGGTTGTTACACTGCGTGCTTCCCCTTCTAGTCCTTCGGAGCCGACAGAATACTCAGATGAACGTACGCTCCTCTCGTCCTTTATAACACCACGATGATCTACCCCGTTGGGTTATTCATCCTCAAACGTGCGGACTGGTCCAAGCGCCATACTTTAATATGTTGTTAGACCCTATGTCTAATCATCCTTTTACGCGCTTGCCTTACCTCATCGGGTTTCCATTTAACTTAGTTATTCTCACATATTGAATTCTTAATCAAATTACCAAGCTCATCTTGCTTATTATTTCATTTATATAACTTAACCCATTTAAGTTTATTAATAAGCCCACAACATGTCATTCTCTAGATTGTGGCCCAAGGTCTACGATCCACCACCCTTTATACACTTGTTTGATTTCAAGGTTACAGTAACATGTTCTACTTGATATGTTTATTAAGTATATCCCAATTCACATGTTTTCTAATTAACATGTCACTTACCATTTATGATTAAATATAACTTATTTCATTTCATAAGTTTTCCTCATTCTTTCTCACTTGATCATAAATTCAATTTACACCGTCACTATAACTTATGGTTGTTTACTTATTAACTTAGTTTTCTTGACTAAGGTCCATTAATAAGTTTCTCTACCCATTTATTACAACTTACGTTATAATTTCCTCTTGTCCCTAGGACAAGTCTAAACATGTTATTCTTATCAGCGGGTTTCAGACTTCCCAGTTTATAGATTTCTTAATTTATAATTAAGTACAATATCTTATATTTCATAAATTTTCCCCCTTTTCTCAACTGGTTTCAGGTTTTTCCCCATATAATGACCACTTAATTTAAAATTAAGTGTCCCTTATCTCATTTCACCAGTTATCCCCTTTTCCTTACTAGTTTATTATAACCTAAGTTATAATTTTCACTTACCCCTAGGACAAGTCTACCTATTATACAACATTTTTATTAATGTTATTAATTTATAATAGGTCATTATCATTACCCTTTTAAACCATTTTCTTTCAATGATGTATTCCAATATTCTTCATTCACTGTAATATATGTTTCTTATTTTAATTAAGGAAAACACTTCATGCACCTTATTAGTTTAATAGAAGGAATCAATGATTTATTTTCATAACGTATTGCCATCTAAATCCATGGTAGCAAGTAATTTCTTTAATTTTTCTTACTTTATTCACTGTGGCTTACTTGCAACCACGTTCTCAAAAATAGGTCATTTAGGGAAATACATCTCTTTTCCTTCGCATCGCACTAACTCAGTCCATTACATCCCTTCCATTCTTATTTCCTGAGTTAGACATTCAATTACCATCATTTCCATGTATTCATATCTTGTTATATACATACATACATATATATATATATATATGTATGTATGTATAAGCACTAGACCTCTCACATTAAGCCTACACTTGTGGACGCTGGATTTGTCGGGCGGGTCCGGGCAGACTTCTACCACAAATTGACTTAACCTTGTGTCTTAGCACCATTACATGTTTTTAATTTTTGCACTTAGACCCCTCACATTAGATTTACCACTTGTGAATGCTGGATATGTCGGGCGGTTCCGGGCAGACTTCTTTCACAAGAGCAATCTAACCTCGTGTCTAAGAGCATTACAGTGTCAAATTACTGTGAATCTAGGTATGTTCGTCCTTTAACAATTATTCCCATTTCATGAAAATTTTAGGCACATTATTCTTTTTATTTTAATCTTGTTTACAGTAATCTAATTTACATGTCGTCCAATTTCGCCTATATTTTATCGCATGTCCTTTTCAACATATGTTTAATTCTATTTTGACATGTAAACATTCAATCGGGTAATTATTTAAATCCAACAAGTAAGACATGTCGTTTACCCAATAATATGCCCCAAGTGAATCATATAATTATAACAACAGTAATCATTGCCATATTCTAACAAGTTTATTCAACATGTAATCATCCCAATACTTTAACTGATTCGACGTATGAATTATACATATTAACATATCAACTTGTTATAACAATAATTGATAATTCATCTGGCAATTTCCTAATTTATAAAAAAAGAGGAATGCTAAATGATAATCAAAATATTGTCTAAAGGCTATAACTCAAACCCACTCACCTTTCATGCTTTCCCCAAATTTTGGATCTGATCCATTTTATCATCCATGCTTTTCCTTTTCCCTTTAATTTGATTTGAAACCTAATAACCGTGGATTGACTATTTTCATTAAAAGAGAAGGAAAAGAAATAGGAAGAATATGAATAGATTGGATCTAGAAGTTTATCTTGCTTTCATGATTCAATAATATTTTTATTAATGTTGATTCTCTCTTCCAGATCTGGATTCATAATTTTCCTAGGCCAATATTTTAATTTTTAAAATAGATTTGAGAAGAGAGAGAGAGAGAGAGTGTAATGGTAGAGCTCTAGCGTAGCTGCCGAATTATGAGGTTTTAGGGTTAGGTTTAAGATCTTATTTATAGGTGTATGGAGCAACCAGGACCCTTAGATTTGACCAAAATCCATCAGAATCGTCCAGAAACTCAAAAACCCTAATATACCAAAATCTACCGCCGGAGGGTCGACCCCTCCTTGATGGGGTCGACCCCCCTTCATGTGGGTCGGCCCCCCTTGAAGCGGTCGACCCCCATTGGTCCGGGGGTCCAAAATTGTTCTGGGCAGTTCCAATTTTCTCTAATAGACTTGTGCAACCCATAACTTCTTCATACGATGTCCATTTTACGCAAACTCAGACTCTATCTGAACCAGAATTCTAAGACGAACGCAGTGGCACAGTCCATTTGACTTAATATTGAATATTTAGTTAAGTTATTCTTATTTTATTATCCTAAGTTAAAAATGCAGAGTGTTACATTTGCTCTGGTATCCTGCAAAAAAGACGGAGACATATAATATGTCAGAGATCAGAAAATATCTCACAGCGGAATGGATAAAATATAATATAATCAAAGTATAGCCTCACCATATTAATAATACTACCTAACCAATATCCAAAGCTATCGTATCTCTGCCATAAATCTAACCTGCGAGTATGTTATGAGCGGGAGGAGGGGGAGGGAGGGGGGAGAGGGGATCAGAACACAGGTTCTGGTGACTGGATTTAAATTATACACTTTGGAAAATCCTATATACACCATTCAATCATATTTTATTAATTACTAGGTTACTTAGGTTAACAAAGCTCAAGGCTTACACACACATCATACCCATTTGCTTCCCAGTGGATTAACCTAATATAGTATATATGTAGCTACCCCTCAATATTGAGGCACACCCAATGGTACCCCACTCGCACGATCTCCGCCGTAATTCCACAGAAATGAACGCAGTCCTTCATCCTACGCCGGTGTGACGTACGGATCTCTACATAACATGTTACGTTTCGCATATATCTGTCATTACTATGCTGCGTAAGCGTATGGACTGCCACCGTTGATCTAATCAGATTTCATACCAGAGTAATGCCCTCAAGTCTACAATACACCACCCAAAGCAGACACGCACGTATCTAGACTGTCCCACGTACGAATCGCCAAATGTATTCGATGCCTTAACTGCACATAATGAGCACCGAGTTCCGTGGCAGGGCTATACAAGAAACATGAAACTCAGTCGGGAGCTTTTCCATATGTGTACAGGTCCGTCTTTAAGAGCCTTAAAATACAGATATTCCTAAGGTTTGTTTTTCATGGTGGCTATGGCCCCACTTTGGCCCTCCCTCAACTAATAAAGACTACAAGAGCTAAACGACTTGCCCCAAACAAACAATTTAAACATCCAGTTGGCTTCTTCCCTCAACCATTGTATCTCGATAGTGAAAGGTGAGTGGTCTACGCTCTAGTCTTTTCGCATCCCACTGGCTGCCGATGACGGGTACCCGACGATCTACTATCTCTGTTAGTCCTGACCTCTGCCTCCTCGTTGAGGCAACCGCCAAATCACCCTAGTGTCACCACGTCATAGCATTCTGACTACAGAGCTACTTTGGCAGTCAAGGCCCACCCACCTAGTAGTTACACATAGACCCAACCTCTGCGGGCACAACCTAAACATCTGCCACCGAACAGAGGGCTATCAGGAGCACCTTACGTTTCTCAGGAAGCCGCATGCTTCCCATTTCAGTCCTTTGGAGCCGTTAGAATAATCAAATTAACGTGCGCTCCACTCGTGCCTTATGACACCACGATAATCGGCCCCGTTGGGTTATTCACCCTCAAACGTACGGATAGGTCCAAGCGTCTCCTTTTAATATGTTATTAGAACCTATGTCTAAACATTCCTTTATGCGCTTGCTTTACCTTACCAGGTTTCCATTTAACTTGGTTATTCCCATTCACATTGACTTCTTATTCAAGTTACCAAGTTCCTCTTAGTTATTAATTTCAGTCATATAACTTAGCCCATTTAAGTTTATTAATAAGCCTCACATTGACTTCTTATTCAAGTTACCAAGTTCCTCTTGCTTATTGATTTTAGTCATATAATTTAGCCCATTTAAGTCTACTAATAAGCCGACAACATGTTATTCTCTAGATTGTGGTCCCAGGTCTACAATCCAAAATTCATTTTATATTCCTGTTTGATTCAAGGTTACAGTAACATGTTCTTCACATGTTTTCTATTTAACATGTCACTTATCATTTATGATGAAATATAACTTATTTCATTCATAAGTTGCCTCGTTATTTCTTATTTAATCATAATTCCATCTTATATTGTCACTACAACTTATCGTTGTTTACTTATTAACTTAGATCTCCTAACTAAGGTTTACTAGTAAGTTTCTCTTCCCATAAATAAAACTTAATGAAGCGACCCGAACTTCCCCTTGAAGGAAAGCCCAGATTGAGTTGAGACCATGACAAATCAGAACACAAATAGAAGAATATTCCATTGCTTATTATAACAATTTCATCAGAATACAAGAATATACAGAGTATGAATAAATAATATACATTTGACAAATATCAGAGATTTACAAATTACAATGCAGCAGAAAAATAATACAAAACACAACTAAAAAGAATATATGGATACAGAGCTTTTTGAATATCATGCCAGCTGTAAACCAAGATCCTATGAATATAAATCTGCAAAACCCAACTACTGGCTGCCCGTGTGGAAAATATGGGCACCCAGATTTTAGGTTAAAACAATAAACTCTAGGTCAGTTATGTGACTGGTGTGAGAACTAAAACAGTTATTAATCTTTATTTTAAAGTTAGATAAATCAAGGGACCACGCCATATAACACGGAACGGGTTTCCTCCCAAGAATACCAGTGCATAAAACAAATAGCTCAATGCTAAATAAAGAACAATGAAGCTATTATAAGACCCAGGTCCCATCACACAATGCAATGCAAGCCGGAGGATAGGTTTTCCCTTATAATAGCCAAAGAATGCTTGATTCGCGAAATTTAATCTTTTATTATTACTATAAGTGAAGAAAACAACTTCAAATATAAATGTATTAATCACAGATGGCATGGGTACCATATATCATGTCGCCATACTAGTTCTACAATTAAAACCGCAAATGTCACGTATTGGAAGTTGGATTTCCATCTGTGAACCAAGGCAAGGGACCGTCCTTACCGCTTCGAGACGCTCTAGCCCGCCTCTCAGGCAAGTACTCTGTTAAGCCTTTAGATCGTCGGGGCTGGTCCATGTGGAGTAGATTAAAATGCCTGAACAATGCGTTTCCCCGCCCAATAGGGCGTAAACTGGTCATATCCCGAGCAAACCATCGGCCCCAGAACGACCAATATAACCGAGGTGCCTAGCGATCCATCATCCACATAAGTAAAATGTCAGGCCTAGTAAAACACTGACACCACTCCTAGCTAGAAGGAAACGCATGCCCTCCCTGATGTCCTCTCCCATTTCTGGTTCACACCGGGGTATGAGGCTCGCGAATTAACGCTACACAAAGCTACGCTATATTAAAGCCGTGCTTTGATCATCAACCACAAGACTCTTCTTTTCAACAGAAGCCTTGATCATTTGCATATCAGCATGCCACACAGGCAATTCACGCTATGCAACTGATGTCAATCAATCACACAGAATGAAATCCGATGTCAGATACACATCCATTTACAAGTTCGTTCTGGGTCTGAATGAAACCGGAGGCACCTTATTCCTCGTTCCGTATGTCCAATACAGGAGAGAGGTCCTCGCATATCCGGTCGATCTCCACGTATGTCTGGACGATCACCACTTATTACCTCGTCTTCGGTGTACAGCCCAATCAAGACATCAGTAATCATCCAAACGACGTGAAGACCTCCGGTCTTCAATGTAATAATCCGGAAAATGTGAACCAATTTAAAATTTTTAAAATTGGTTATTACCAAAGAATTTGAATAATTGAAATAGCATATTTCAATAAAATAAAGAATTGGGGCTAGTATTGCAGTTTGAAATTTTGAATACAAACTTTGTCTGACTGTACCGGGTGGAAAATATAACAGATTTTAGAGAAACTGAAAATATTTAAATCTGTTTATGAATACCTTTCTAACGAATCTGAAAAATCGAAGTTTCATAGCGGGAATCAAAAGTTATGGCCAAATGAATTTTCATAAAGGTCGCTATATAGCATATATAGCCCTTGAAAATAGATATTTTGCATACGACCTCGGAATTCGACGAAACCACTTTTGTTGGGTCCGGGATGTCAAACTATTGCTAGGTTTCAAATTTCATAATTTTTGAAGCTAGTAGGTGAGCGGGGCAAAGGAAAATGTGATTGGTCAATTTCTGTAAAAATGGGTCGACCTAAAAATGGCCATTTTTCAATCGAGCTCAGAATTCGACGAAACTGGTTCTGTTGGGACCGTATCGTCAAAACAAAGCTAGATTTATTTTTCTGGAATTTTTCGATTCAGTTTGTGGCCCTGGCAAATTGAAATGTACGTTCAAATTAAATATTGAATGTTTTATATTTTAATTTAAAAAATAACTGACTGTAACAGTCAAATTGGCCAATGAAACATATCCCATTATGTCCGAAATGTGGGTATTTAGCTAGGGGCGACAGTCATTGGGTTTGATTTCGAGTTCGTTTGACAAAACCCAAATTTTCAAAACTATAAAACCATTGGCCAATCATATATTTTCTTTTATTATTTTATTTTCTGATAAATCTTAAAAACCCTAGCCGCCAAGCGATATCGACGGTTCGTCGAGCTCGAACCTTACCATCGATTTTCCCGCCGCCACAGCCAGTATCGCCGCCACCTCCAGTTGACACTTCTGATCGCCTCCCTCCCCTCTTCAAATCAGAACAAGCCTCGTCGTTCGCGTCGAATTTCCAGGAGGAAGTCCGCCCCTTTGGAGCGCCGCCGTGCCCTGATGGAGCCGCCGAGTCTGCCGCCACCACCATCGATCGAGAGCTGGTTCGTAGCCCTTCAACGTCGCAGGGTCTGATCGGAGCAATGAGGTACGGTTTGGTTTTAAAATTAAAACCTAGTTTTGAAGGTTTAAAAACCTTTCTGCTTCGAAATTCTGAAATGAAAATAACACTTTTAAGCGTTGCAAAACTTTGAAAAATAATATCTTTTTCGTTCGTTAACAAAATTTGATGAAACAGGAGACATCGTGACCGCAAGGAGGCTCTCTACCACATAGAAGAAGCCGCGGATTTTTCTGATCTTCCTGCGATTTTTAGCACTGCAAAAACCAATGTGAGGAATCTAAACTAAATTGTGTGAATGGAATAGCGTTGTATAAATTATATAAGCGAAGTGTAAATTATATACGCATTGTATACCTCATGTACATGTGTTGTATAAGTTATATTAGCGATGTATAAATTATACAAGCGTTGTATGAAACATATATGCTTTGAATTGTGATGAAATGCAAGTGAATTATAGAAATAATATATATATATACTCCCCTCGTCCACAGACCATGGACGATATTTATTGCTTGTGATTGACGTGATATTATATGGTATGACGAATGGTTTGAAATAATTGTTTGTGGTTGATTTTGTGGTTGAAAAATACATTTGTGGTTGAAAAATACCCTCTTGTGGTTGAAACAAATTAGAATAGGATTGTGGAATTGAAAATAAAACATGCCGCCTGCGTGCGAACTAGATGCATGATCCCCATTGTCAAAAACCGCGAGGTTTTAAGGTAGAGCGAGGAGCCGTACTAGGGACGGTCCCGGTTTTAACTACCCTGCCGTTATGCTGCCGAAATTTTCTGAAATATTTATGTGTTAGAATAATTTTCATTCGTTGAAATAAATTACATATGTTGAAACCAATATTCATGTGTTGAGTTGAAATTCATTCGTTGAGTTGAAATTCATGTGTTGAATATTATTTGAATTTAAACAAATAGCTTTAGCGATAAAAATCACATTTATATATATATATATATACAAACTATAGAGAATATTCATGTGTTGAGTTGAAATTCATTCGTTGAATCAAAATTCATATGTTGAATATTATTTGAATTTAAACAAATAGCTTTAGCGATAAAAATCACATTTTTATATATATACAAACTATAGAGAATATTCATGTGTTGAGTTGAAATTCATTCGTTGAATCGAAATTCATGTGTTGAATATTATTTGAATTTAAACAAATGGCTTTAGCGATAAATCACATTTTTATATATATACAAACTATAGAGAATATTCATGTGTTGAGTTGAAATTCATTCGTTGAATCGAAATTCATGTGTTGAATATTATTTGAATTTAAACAAATAGCTTTAGCGATAAAAATCACATTTTTTTATATATGCAAACTATAGAAAATATTCATGTGTTGAATTGAGATTCGTTCGTCGAGTTGAAATTCATGTGTTGAATGTTATCGTATTTTAAAATGAAATGAATAGACAATAAAATCTACATCTTTATTGTGAATATGAAGTGTTAAAAACATTCACGTGTTGAATAAATATTTTCGAAGATAAAAATATTTCTTTTATCATATATACGCTTTGATAAAAATACACACGTGTCGAAATAAATAATAGTTTGCTATAAATATTATTATTAGCTTTGTTCTGCATATATATACATGTGTTGAACAAGGGAAAATGGATTAGCTGTAGAGTAAAGAAATTATTTGCGTGCCCGACAAATAGGTAAACCTTGATGAGTTGGCTGTGCAATTTTATTTTTATATCAACTCCTGTGAATGCCATTGGATGCGGAGTGCTGGTTATTCTGTGTGAAATAATAAATATCGCCATAGGATAGTAACAATTAATTTTGAACTACACTACATGGCATACTTCTTGACGATAGGCATACTTCATCATATTCCACATAAGCGATTGGAGCTTGTGTGACGAGGTGGAAGATTTACCATACGAGCGAGAGGCTTGTATGGCGATGACAATATACTACAGGTTGAACTGATGACTGATATGGACTATATAAAATATAACGATAAATTGCCAGATTAATAAAAACCCCACACGGGTCTGGAGTTGACAATAATCACGTCTCTCTAGTTATTAAATACGGCACATGGACTATTTATTTCCATACGGAACGGGGTGACGAGAATTTATTCTCTGGAGTTATTATCTATACACGCTCCCCCGTAAACGCCGGAATATATCACTATAAATATGTGGATTCTTTTTAGGATTTATTGGGTACCTAACACGGCCCAATAAATTTCCAAACCCCTTCCCGTACAAAGGAGGTTATGGCGAAATTTTCGAAATATTAAGGCGTTAGTGAAATATTTGAAGTGAAAACGAAGTTGAAAATAATGAATAAACTATATTTGAAATTATAGAATGAACTATATATATATATATATATATATATATATATATAATTAAAAGGAATCGAAGCCGTGCTGTTCGTGTTTCGGAATCGTAATTTGAAACGATTAGTACGAGAAATCCGACCATCGGATTTTCCCGAAACCACAACCGCTGGGTTCGCCTTGGAAATATCTTCCCAACGGCACCAACCTTGTAAAAATCCAACGGTTGGATTGTCTGTAATGTTTAATTCAAATCTGAAGAAAAACAACGCCAGAATCGTTTATATTTATATATAAATATAAATATAATTAAATTAAATCGAATAACGACGCTGTAGTTTGAATTTTGAAACCGTAACTTCAAACGACTAGTGTGGAAGATCCGACCGTCGGATTTTCACGAAACTGGAACCGTTGGGTTCGCTTTGGGAATACCTTCCCACTGATAAAGACTTCGTAGGAATCCAACGGTTAGATTTTCCGATATATGTAAAACAAATTAGAGGAAAAACAGCGCCAATGCCATGGCACGACCTGAAACGTCGTTTAATTAAATATGGCCATTTTTAAACAAACAAAATTGGCGAAAAATCGTTATAAAATATTATAAGCGACATAGATTGAAGATAAACCAATTTGGCTTGATTTGATTGATATTTGATGGTTGTATGTGTTTGACACGAAAATAACACCAAAGAACTGAAATATGGATGTCGAATAATATAACCATGGAAAGAATTGATTTAAATTCTAATTACGTGAATTATTTGAAAAGGCCGAGCTAACCCTCATTTCAAATAATTTAGCGAGCGATTCAAATTGGAAAATACAAAGACGGTTCAAGACCGACAATCTTCGTATCGGTTGGATGGGCGCTGCTAAGGTTCCTGACTGGAGTAGCTACCATGAAGGAACGGAAGTAGTAGCCGTCTGAACGTATGTGTTGATTGGACGGATATACGAGGAATTTGACGCCTCCGGTTTCGTTCAGACCCAGAACGGACTTGTAAATGGACTGTGTGTCTGACATTGGATTTTGTTCTATACTGATTGATATCTGTTAAATATATATCTGTTTGGCGGTGGAGAATTTATTCTTTTGCTTAACGCCCTTCTTTGAGACGTACGAGCTCAGAGGTTATATATCGATAGAAATCAATCGTATGGAGTGGATTGCCTATGTGGCATGCCAAGATGCTGTGATCAAGGCTTCTGTTGCAAAGAAAAGTCTTGTGGATGATGATCAAAGCACGGTCTACGTGGCCTGGCTTTGTGTATAGCGTGGATTCACGAGCCTCACACCTCGGTATGAGTTAAAAACGGGATACGGACTACAGGGAGAGCACGACGTTTCTTTCTAGCTATGGTGGTGTCAGTGACTTACCAGCCCTGACATTTATATCTATTTTTCACCTATGTGGTTGTTGGAATGCGAGGCGCCTCGATTATAGGTCTGTAAGCACCGGGAAACGTGTGTTCAGGAATTGCCAATCCTCAAACGTAAGAGAGGACCGACCCTGAAGATCCAGGGTTACCCAGAGTGTGTAGTCCTGAGGCATTTGCTAGAATGTCTCGAAGCAGAGAGGAGCTTGCCCCTTGCCTCGACTCATGACGAAAATCCAATTTCCAATACGAAATAACGGACTCGATTGTAGAACTAGTATGGCCACATAGTATATGGTAGCTATGCCGTCTATGATTGATATTTATGATGCTATTCGCTTTTGAAACATATATGCACTAGTAATAATACCAAATGATTTTGCTTTACACGTATTAAGCATATTTGGCCATTATAAGGTAAAACTCTATCCTCCGGCTTGCGTTGCATTGTATGATGGGACTTGAGTCTTATAATGGCTTCATTCTTTTTAAAAGCATTGCGTTGTTTTAAAGAATTTACTTTGTTTTAAATGCACTAGCAATCACTGGAGTAAACCCGTTCCACGAAAGTGGCGTGGTCCTATGATTTGCTTATTACTGTTGTTTAAACTGTTAAATAGATTCCTCAGACCAGTCCCCATGACTGACTCGTTGTTTGTTTCACTTTGCAAACGCGGGTGCCCTTATTTCCACACGGGCAGCCTAGTTCACAGGTGACAGATTGTTTTTGGCTCTGCACTGTTGCATAGAGTGCATTTTGGCTCATGGCGAGGCTGACTTCACAGAGATTACTTTGACATTTTCCGCCATTATTGTACCTATATTATGATTCCGCCACAGGCGATGCAGACTGCTTTACTTTCAGTATTTATTATCGTATGTATATGTACCGCCTTCGGCGATGTAGACTGATACCCTTATTATGTCTCACTGCATGTATATATTCCGCCTCTGGCGATGATGACTGATCACTTCCCTTTTATTTACTAAGTTATATCCTACGCTGTGCTATTCTGATGTTGTTACATGTTGTGATTCCGCTGTCATATCCATGTAAAATTATTCTATTTATTGTTTATGCTATTATCTGTACTCTGCTATGATGATTGATGTGTTATATTCCAATGACTATCCTTAATACCGCCCTTCGGATTTTGGGATCGTCACAGTTGGTATCAGAGCTTTGGTTAACCTTAGTTCTGGGATCTAACACATTGAACACCTCGTTAGAATAGAATCAGTAGTATTCTAAGGCGAGTAGCTCATTAGAGATAGGATTAGCAATGTCCTAGAATGAGCTAAGCAGATTAGCAAAACAATTTGATCAGTACATCATTACCTTTCCTTATGTTCCCCTGCTTTATCATATGTGAAAATTATCAAATCTGTGAGCTTGACTCTTTTCTTGCTTATACAGTACTCTTTCTGATGGCTACACGAGCAGCAGCAGCTAGAGGAGGCCGAGAAGGAGTAGCAGGAGGACGGGGGAATATCCCCGTAGTTGAGGGAGGCCCTATTATTCCGCCACCAGCACCCCAGGACTTTGAGCTAGACAGAGTAGCTAAGAGGTATAGGAACCTGGGGGGAAAACCCTTTTCTGGCCTTGGTACAGTGACAGAGGCTATAGCTTGGTTGAAGACCTGTGAAAAGATCTTTGAAGGGATTGGGGACCAACAACAAAGCACGACTTGGTATTTGGCTCCTACAGGAGGAAGCTGAGTTGTGGTGGGATGCCATCACCTCCGAAGATGCAGCAGGTACTGTCAGGACCTGGGAGCAATTCAAGACCATGTTCAACGAGAAGTTTGTACCTGAGCAGGCTTTAGAGAGGATGCGAGAGCAGTTTGCTAATCTCCAGCAGGGAGATCTCTCTATCCAAGATTACCTCAATAAATTCACTCAGTTGTCGCGCTATGCTCCAGAGCTTATTATGACTAACAAAGCTAAGAACAAGAGGTTTATATTTTGGCTAAAGCGCAAGTACCATGACAGAGCCATGAGCAACATCAAACTCTCCTTCTCAGAATTGGTAGAAATGGCTTGCAATTATGAAGATATGGATGAAAGACACGCCAACCAAGACCGCGCCAAAAGCCAAGCTGGAAATAAGCGCAAAGCTTCAACAGATCAGCCAGAGTCTAGCATTACAGCGGCCGCTACTCAGAAACCTGGAAAGATACCGAAAGGAAATTGCTACAACTGCGGGAAGCCAGGACATTTTTCTAATGTGTGCAAAGCCCCGAGGAAGACAAAGGCAAATCCAGACTCAGCCGAATTCTACAACTGCCATAAGAAAGGGCACTATAGCAGGAATTGTCCTCTGAAGCAGAATGCACAAGTGGCTCATGTGTATGACGGGGAGACCCCGCCAGCTATCACCGATGGATCAGGTAAACCCGACGTCTTCGGAGGTACCCTTACCATTAAAAATATTCCTGTTTCTGTACTTTTTGATACAGGTGCATCACGTAGCTTCATTTCTAGTAACATTGTTAGTAAGTTAAAGTTAAAAGTAAGAACTCTAAAGGAACCAATTAAAGTTCAAAACCCGATAGGAGGCTCCGTCGCTCTCAGTTCGTATTGTAGGGTGTCTGTCTCTTATTCTTGCTACAAGTTCTCTTTTGATTCGATTGTCATGGACCTTTCTGAATTTGATATTATACCGTGGCTGGACTGGTTGACAAAATATAAGGCCAATGTTAGATGTGCCGAAAGAATCGTGAAAGTTAAAACAAAATTTGGGCATATCACTATACCATGTCTCGGTTCAGAAATTAATAGAACAGAATTTTGGTCTTCTTTAGAAGTTACTCCCCTTTAATTAGAAAAGATACCGGTCGTTAAAAACTATGCGGATGTGTTTGAAGAAGTAGAAAACTTACCACCGCAAAGAGAAATTGAATTTAGAATAGATCTAATTCCTAACGCCTGACTAGTAGTACATCAAATTAGAAGAATGGCCCTGAAAGAAAAAGAAGAGTTAGGTAGTCAAACCCAAGAATTGCTTTGGAAGGGTCTGATCAGACCGAGCTTTTCAGCTTGGGGAGCAGCAGTAGTGTTTGTCCCGAAATCAGACGGTACTCTAAGACTTTGTGTTGATTACCGAGATCTCAATAAGCAGACACTGAAGAACAAATATCCCTTGCCACGTATAGATGATCTGTTGGATCAATTAAATGGAGCAACAGTATTCTCCAGAATGGACCTAGCTACAGGTTTCCACCAATTACGTATAGCAGAAGACTGTGTTCCTTTGACAGCCTTCAGGGGTCCCGATTTATTCTACGAATGGTTAGTAATGCCGTTCGGCTTGTGTAACGCTCTGGCATACTTCGTCGATCTTATGAATA
This sequence comes from Allium sativum, assembly GCA_030737875.1. Classification (NCBI taxonomy): domain Eukaryota; kingdom Viridiplantae; phylum Streptophyta; class Magnoliopsida; order Asparagales; family Amaryllidaceae; genus Allium; species Allium sativum. Next base: position 633,466,892 of record CM060919.1, read on the forward strand.
GAGTGTTCCGTGGTGTATTGAATAAATTTGTTCTAGTTTTCATCGATGACATTTTAATCTACTCCTAGTCGGAAGACGAACATGCAAAAGATTTAGAACAAGTGTTGAAAATTCTAAGGAGAAATGTCTTGAAAGCTAAATTTTCTAAGTGTGTCTTCTGGCAGGATGAAGTTAAGTTCCTAGGCCATGTCGTATCAAAAGAAGGGATTGCTGTAGATCCAAGCAAAATTACAGCGATTCAGAACTGGAAACAACCTACTACCCCCACGGAAGTTCGAAGTTTCCTTGGATTGGCTAGTTACTATCGGAAATTCGTTCAGGATTTTTCAAAGATATCTGGTGTATTGACAAAGCTTACAAAGAAGCATGAGAAATTCAAATGGACTCCCGAATGTGAAGGAGCTTTCCAGGAGCTGAAACTGAAATTGACAACCGCTCCAGTATTGACAATTATAGAAGGCAACCAAGACTTGACTGTATGGACAGATGCTTCTATTAGAGGGCTAGGCGCAGTACTAATGCAAAAAGGCCAAGTGGTCGCTTATGCCAGCCGTCAGCTGAAGCCGCATGAAAGAAACTATGCAACTCATGATCTTGAGTTATTAGCTATCGTGTTTGCTTTAAGAATCTGGAGGCATTATTTATTGGGAGAGAAGTTCGAACTATTCACGGATCATCAATCCTTGAAATATCTATTCACTCAGAAAGATCTAAACTTGAGACAACAGCGTTGGTTGGAATTCCTTGCGGCATACGATTTTGAGATTCTATACACTCCAGGGAAAGCCAATGTTGTAGCAGATGCGCTCAGCAGAAAGAATGAAATCATCGCTAGTTTTGTCATCACGTCTTCATTAATTGACAGGATCTCGACCCTTCAGAAAGACGATGAATTTATTCAAAGAGTCAGTCAGAGAGTCAAGGGAGGTGAATCCACAAGTTTCCGACTTGATGACAAAGGAGTTCTAAGATTAAAGGGCAGAATTTGCATCCCAAATCTTCCAGAGCTTCGAAGAGAAATACTTGATGAGTGCCACAAGTCCAAATTAAGTATCCATCCCGGTGTGAGCAAAATGTATAACGATATCAAACGCACATTCTGGTGGAGGTCAATGAAAAGAGATATTTCATTATATGTTAGCAGATGCTCCACTTGTCAGCTAGTTAAGAGCGATCAGCAGAAATTGGCTGGACTATTACAACCATGAGAAATTCCAGGATGGAAGTGGGAGCAAATTTAGATGGACTTCATTGATAGCTTGCCTCGAACTAAGAAAGGAAACGACAGTATATGGGTAATCGTAGATCGCTTCACGAAGACTGCCCATTTCATACCTGTCCGATCCAACAGAACGGCTCAAAGTTTAGCACAGATTTACTTCAAAGAAATAGTTAAACAACATGGAGTGCCGCTCAATATAGTCAGTGATAGAGACCCCCTATTTACTAGCAAATTCTGGGAAGCATTCCAAATAGAATTGGGATCCAAATTGAATTTAAGCACCGCTTATTACCCACAGACAGACGGCCAAACTGAGCTGGTGAATAGAATTCTAGAAGATTTACTACGGGCTTGCGTTATTGATTTTGGAGGCTCATGGGAAGATCACTTACATTTAGCCGAATTCTCTTATAACAATAGCTATCAAGCAAGTTTGGGAATGTCTCCATTTGAAGCATTATACGGTAGACCGTGCAGATCTCCCGCATGTTGGGTAGAACCTGGCAACAGACTTGTGTTAGGGCCCGATATGATTCGAGAAGCATCTGATAAAGTCGATTTCATTAAAAAGCGATTGAAAACCGCGCAGAGCTGACAGAAAAGTTATGCTGATGCAAGAAGAAGAGACATATCATTTGCCGTTGGCGATTATGTTTATTTAAGAGTTTCTCCGATGCGAGGAGTAATCAGATTTGGCAAGACTGGGAAGTTGGCACCGAGATTTATTGGTCCCTTTCCTATACTTGAATGGATTGGAACTCTTGCATATAGGGTTTCATTACCTGATTGGTTGCCTGGTGTACATGATGTGTTCCACGTGTCTCAACTCAGAAAACATGTTCATGATCCGGATCTTGTTGTAGAAGAAGCAGCGCAGCAGGATATAGACATAACTCCAGAATTAGCACTCAGAAGAGAGCCATTAAAGATTGTTGGCAAAGAAACTAGAGAGCTAAGGAGTAAAAAGATTAATTTAGTCAAAGTGCAGTGGAGTAGTGATCCTAGAGACTGTACTTGGGAGACTGAGGAAAGCATTAAACAAGCCTACCCCAAATGCAGAGTGGACATCTCTGACTAACTCCGGTGCAAGGTACCTTTACAACACTTTACATTTACACTTTATTTCCTACTTTGCTGTTATTTCCTTTTCGAGGACGAAAAGTTTTAAGTGGGGGAGATTGTAATAACCCGGAAAATGTGAACCAATTTAAAATTTTTAAAATTGGTTATTACCAAAGAATTTGAATAATTGAAATAGCATATTTCAACAAAATAAAGAATTGGGGCTAGTATTGCAGTTTGAAATTTTGAATACAAACTTTGTCTGACTGTACCGGGTGGAAAATATAACGGATTTTAGAGAAACTGAAAATATTTAAATTTGTTTATGAATACCTTTCTAACGAATCTGAAAAATCGAAGTTTCATAGCGGGAATCAAAAGTTATGGCCAAATGAATTTTCAGAAAGGTCGCTATATAGCCCTTGAAAATAGATATTTTGCATACGACCTCGGAATTCGACGAAACCACTTTTGTTGGGTCCGGGATGTCAAACTATTGCTAGGTTTCAAATTTCATAATTTTTGAAGCTAGTAGGTGAGCGGGGCAAGGGAAAATGTGATTGGTCAATTTCTATTAAAATGGGTCGACCTAAAAATGGCCATTTTTCAAACGAGCTCAGAATTCGACGAAACTGGTTCTGTTGGGACCGTATCGTCAAAACAAAGCTAGATTTATTTTTCTGGAATTTTTCGATTCAGTTTGTGGCCCCGGCAAATTGAAATGTACGTTCAAATTAAATATTGAATGTTTTATATTTTAATTTGAAAAATAACTGACTGTAACAGTCAAATTGGCCAACGAAACATATCCCATTGTGTCCGGAATGGGGGTATTTAGCTAGGAGCGACAGTCGTTGGGGTTGATTTCGAGTTCGTTTGACAAAACCCAAATTTTCAAAACTATAAAACCATTGGCCAATCATATATTTTTCTTTTATTATTTTATTTTCTGAAAATATATTAAAAACCCTAGCCGCCAAGCGATATCGACGGTTCGTCGAGCTCGAACCTTCCCATCGATTTTCCCGCCGCCACAGCCAGTATCGCCGCCACCTCCAGTTGACACTTCTGATCGCCTCCCTCCCATCTTCAAATCAGAACAAGCCTCGTCGAAGACCATTGCTTATTCGCGTCGAATTTCCAGGAGGAAGTCTGCCCCTTTGGAGCGCCGCCGTGCCCTGCTGGAGCCGCCGAGTCTGCCGCCACCACCATCGATCGAGAGCTGGTTCGTAGCCCTTCAACGTCGCAGGGTCTGGTCGGAGCAACGAGGTGCGGTTTGGTTTTAAAATTAAAACCTAGTTTTGAAGGTTTAAAAACCTTTCTGCTTCGAAATTCTGAAATGAAAATAACACTTTTAAGCGTTACAAAACTTTGAAAAATAATATCTTTTTCGTTCGTTAACGAAATTTGATGAAACAGGAGACACCATGACCGCAAGGAGGCTCTCTACCACATAGAAGAAGCCGCGGATTTTTTTGATCTTCCTGCGATTTTTAGCACTGCAAAAACCAATGTGAGGAATCTAAACTAAATTGTGTGAATGGAATCGCATTGTATAAATTATATAAGCGAAGTGTAAATTATATACGCATTGTATACCTCATGTACATGTGTTGTATAAGTTATATTAGCGATGTATAAATTATACAAGCGTTGTATGAAACATATATGCTTTGAATTGTGATGAAATGCAAGTGAATTATAGAAATAATATATATATATATATATATATATATATATATATATACTCCCCTCGTCCACAGACCATGGACAATATTTATTGCTTGTGATTGACGTGATATTATATGGTATGACGAATGGTTGGAAATAATTGTTTGTGGTTGATTTTGTGGTTGAAAAATACATTTGTGGTTGAAAAATACCCTCTTGTGGTTGAAACAAATTAGAATAGGATTGTGGAATTGAAAATAAAACATGCCGCCTGCGTGCGAACTAGATGCATGATCCCCATTGTCAAAAACCGCGAGGTTTTAAGGTAGAGCAAGGAGCCGTACTAGGGACGGTCCCGGTTTTAACTACCCTGCCGTTATGTTGCCGAAATTTTCTGAAATATTTATGTGTTAGAATAATTTTCATTCGTTGAAATAAATTACATATGTTGAAACCAATATTCATGTGTTGAGTTGAAATTCATTCGTTGAGTTGAAATTCATGTGTTGAATATTATTTGAATTTAAACAAATAGCTTTAGCGATAAAAATCACATTTTTATATATATACAAACTATAGAGAATATTCATGTGTTGAGTTGAAATTCATTCGCTGAATCGAAATTCATGTGTTGAACATTATTTGAATTTAAACAAATAGCTTTAGCGATAAAAATCACATTTTTATATATATACAAACTATAGAGAATATTCATGTGTTGAGTTGAAATTCATTCGTTGAATCGAAATTCATGTGTTGAATATTATTTGAATTTAAACAAATGGCTTTAGCGATAAAAATCACATTTTTATATATATACAAACTATAGAGAATATTCATGTGTTGAGTTGAAATTCATTCGTTGAATCGAAATTCATGTGTTGAATATTATTTGAATTTAAACAAATAGCTTTAGCGATAAAAATCACATTTTTATATATATACAAACTATAGAAAATATTCATGTGTTGAATTGAGATTCGTTCGTCGAGTTGAAATTCATGTGTTGAATGTTATCGTATTTTAAAATGAAATGAATAGACAATAAAATCTACATCTTTATTGTGAATATGAAGTGTTAAAAACATTCATGTGTTGAATAAATATTTTCGAAGATAAAAATATTTCTTTTATCATATATACGCTTTGATAAAAATACACACGTGTCGAAATAAATAATAGTTTGCTATAAATATTATTATTAGCTTTGTTCTGCATATATATACATGTGTTGAACAGGGGAAAATGGATTAGCTGTAGAGTAAAGAAATTATTTGCGTGCCCGACAAATAGGTAAACCTTGATGAGTTGGCTGCGCAATTTTATTTTTATATCAACTCCTGTGAATGCCATTGGATGCGGAGTGCTGGTTATTCTGTGTGAAATAATAAATATCGCCATAGGATAGTAACAATTAATTTTGAACTACACTACATGGCATACTTCTTGACGATAGGCATACTTCATCATATTCCACATAAGCGATTGGAGCTTGTGTGACGAGGTGGAAGATTTACCATACGAGCGAGAGGCTTGTATGGCGATGACTATATACTACAGGTTGAACTGATGACTGATATGGACTATATCAAATATAACGATAAATTGCCAAATTAATAAAAACCCCACATGGGTCTGGAGTTGACAATAATCACGTCTCTCTAGTTATTAGATACGGCACATGGACTATTTATTTCCACACGGAACGGGGTGACGAGAATTTATTCTCTGGCGTTATTATCTATACACGCTCCCCCGTAAACACCAGAATATATCACTATAAATATGTGGATGCTTTTTAGGATTTATTGGGTACCTAACACGGCCCAATAAATTTCCAAACCCCTTCCCGTACAGAGGAGGTTATGGCGAAATTTTCGAAATATTAAGGCGTTAGTGAAATATTTGAAGTGAAAACGAAGTTGAAAATAATGAATAAACTATATTTGAAATTATAGAATGAACTATATTTTTATATATATATATATAAATATAATTAAAAGGAATCGAAGCCGTGCAGTTCGTGTTTCGGAATCGTAATTTGAAACGATTAGTACGAGAAATCCGACCATCGGATTTTCCCGAAACCACAACCGCTGGGTTCGCCTTGGAAATATCTTCCCAACGGCACCAACCTTGTAAAAATCCAACGGTTGGATTGTCTGAAATGTTTAATTCAAATCTGAAGAAAAACAGTGCCAGAATCGTTTATATTTATATATAAATATAAATATAATTAAATTAAATCGAATAACGATGCTGCAGTTCGAATTTTCGTAACTTCAAACGACTAGTGTGGAAGATCCGACCATCGGATTTTCACGAAACTGGAACCGTTGGGTTCGCTTTGGGAATACCTTCCCACTGATATAGACTTCGCAGGAATCCAACGGTTATATTTTCCGATATGTGTAAAACAAATTAGAGGAAAAACAGCGCCAATGCCACGGCACGACCTGAAACGTCGTTTAATTAAATATGGCCATTTTTAAACAAATAAAAATGGCGAAAAATCGTTATAAAATATTATAAGCGACATAGATTGAAGATAAACCAATTTGGCTTGATTTGATTGATATTTGATGGTTGTATGTGTTTGACACGAAAATAACACTAAAGAACTGAAATATGGATGTCGAATAATATAACCATGGAATGAATTGATTTAAATTATAATTACGTGAATTATTTGAAAAGGCCGAGCTAACCCTCATTTCAAATAATTTAGCGAGCGATTCGAATTGGAAAATACAAAGACGGTTCAAGACCGACAATCTTCGTATCGGTTGGATGGGCGCTGCTGAGGTTCCTGACTGGAGTAGCTACCATGAAGGAACGGAAGTAGTAGCCGTCTGAACGTATGTGTTGATTGGACGGATATACGAGGAATTTGACGCCTCCGGTTTCGTTCAGACCCAGAACGGACTTGTAAATGGACTGTGTGTCTGACATTGGATTTTGTTCTATACTGATTGATCTCTGTTAACTATATATCTGTTTTGCAGCGGAGAATTTATTCTTTTGCTTAACGCCCTTCTCTGAGACGTACGAGCTCAGAGGTTATATATCGATAGAAATCAATCGTATGGAGTGGATTGCCTATGTGGCATGCCAAGATGCTGTGATCAAGGCTTCTGTTGCAAAGCAAAGTCTTGTGGATGATGATCAAAGCACGGTTTACGTGGCCTGGCTTTGTGTATAGCGTGGATTCGCGAGCCTCACACCTCGGCATGAGTTAAAAACGGGATACGGATTGCAGGGAGAGCACGACGTTTCTTTCTAGCTATGGCGGTGTCAGTGACTTACCAGCCCTGACATTTATATCTATTTTTCACCTATGTGGTTGTTGGAATGCGAGGCGTCTCGATTATAGGTCTGTAAGGACCGGGAAACGTGTGTTCAGGAATTGCCAATCCTCAAACGTAAGAGAGGACCGGCCCTGAAGATCCAGGGTTACCCAGAGTGTGTAGTCCTGAGGCATTTGCTAGAATGTCTCGAAGCGGAGAGGAGCTTGCCCCTTGCCTCGACTCATGACGGAAATCCAATTTCCAATACGAAATAACGGACTCGATTGTAGAACTAGTATGGCGACATAGTATATGGTAGCTATGCCGTCTATGATTGATATTTATGATGCTATTCGCTTTTGAAACATATATGCACTAGTAATAATACCAAATGATTTTGCTTTACACGTATTAAGCATATTTGGCCATTATAAGGTAAAACTCTATCCTCCAGCTTGCGTTGCATTGTATGATGGGACTTGAGTCTTATAATGGCTTCATTCTTTTTAAAAGCATTGCGTTGTTTTAAAGAATTTACTTTGTTTTAAATGCAGTAGCAATCACTGGAGTAAACCCGTTCCGCGAAAGTGGCGTGGTCCTATGATTTGCTTATTACTGTTGTTTAAACTGTTAAATAGATTCCTCATACCAGTCCCCATGACTGACTCGTTGTTTGTTTCACTTTGCAAACGCGGGTGCCCTTATTTCCACACGGGCAGCCTAGTTCACAGGTGACAGGTTGTTTTTGGCTCTGCACTGTTGCATAGAGTGCATTTTGGCTCATGGCGAGGCTGACTTCACAGAGATGACTTTGACATTTTCCGCCATTATTGTACCTATATTATGATTCCGCCACAGGCGATGCAGACTGCTTTACTTTCAGTATTTATTATCGTATGTATATGTACCACCTTCGGCGATGTAGACTGATACCCTTATTATGTCTCACTGCATGTATATATTCCGCCTCTGGCGATGATGACTGATCACTTCCCTTTTATTTACTAAGTTATATCCTACGTTGTGCTATTCTGATGTTGTTACATGTTGTGATTCCGCTGTCATATCCATGCAAAATTATTCTATTTATTGTTTATGCTATTATTTGTACTCTGCTATGATGATTGATGTGTTATATTCCAATGATTATCCTTAATACCGCCCTTCGGATTTTGGGATCGTCACATTCAACCACCGTCTTCGTCCTCAATACATCGTCGAATCAATTATTCAGAATGGGATAAACCCGGTCTTTCTGAATAACTTGCGTATATAATAAACAAGTGCTATAAAAACACAACATACGCCTCATTCCAATCCAGAATATTTCTTTATCCACATATTCATATACTTTGGGAATGGTTCCCATTAATTTTATCAAAGATAAATTCTTTCAATTTATTCTTTAATCTTCCTTTGGATATCAATTCAATCTAAATAAACATGCATTAAAACTCCACTTGGTTTTAATCTTCCCAAAAATCAATATTAACGATTGTTTAACTTGGGAAATCATATCCTGTTTTTAACTGGGTTAAAGAACCAATGTCATTTAAAACACGGTTCACGATAAACCCAAAATCACATTCCATTCCATCAGCCTTAAACCATAAATTAGCAAGTGGACAATTCCCTAATTATTAACCCCGAAGGCCTAAACCAACATCAGATCAATACCTAGGAAACCATTCAACTTAACTATTCTCCAGTCAGTTTTTTATTTTCTTAACTCCATTGGGTCTAAGAACAGTATTATTAAAGATACCATTTACGACAACCCAAAATCTCATTCCATTGTAATCGGGTTAAAAAAACAAGTGTTATTTAAAACAGCTTTCACGAAAAAACACAAAGACCAATTTCAATTCAATTTCAATTCAATTCCAATTTAATGTTAATTAATTGGTATACTTCATTAAATCTAAATAAAAGGATTTAATCTTTTTTCAACTGGGTTCAAGAATAGTGTTAATGAAGACACCATTTATGACAAACCCAAAATCACATTCCATTCCATCAGCCTTTAACCGTAAATTAGCAAGTGAACAATTCCCTAAGTATTAACCCCGAAGGCCGAAACCAACATCAGATCAATACCTAGGAAATCATTCAACTTAACTAATCTCTAGTTAGTTTCTGATTTTCTCAACTCCATTGGGCCTAAGAATAGTATTTTTAAAGATACCATTCACGACAACCCAAAATCACATTTGATATTAAATATAAGGCTCTGAATAGAAAATATATTGGCTTATATTCAATATCAAATTCCGGAATCAACAAATACCGTATTGGAATAAAGATATATATATATCTTCCAAATTACTCCTCAATATCTATATAATCACGGAGTCCAATATCAAAATATTCCGATGATAATTTCAATTCAAATCCATTCCAATTCATATATTGGAAATTTTGGTTATTTTTAAAACCATTTCAAATCCAATTTATTTATTTAAGAATATTGGATTTCATAATTGTAGTTCATAACAAGTTCATTTCTATTAAAATATATTTTTATCTTTTCAAATATGGAATTTTTCATCCCAATTCTTTCCAAATCATTTGTTATGATTTTACACAAATTACCGATATTTTTACTATTTTTATCAAGGCCCGTACAGTCGATTTCCATAAACGGTCGTTGAATTGCACTTACAGCGACATTTTCCAAATTTAATTTGAACATAATTCCAAATCCAACCGTTAGATTTCAAATCTATAGTATTTATTAGAAAGCTCTTTTCAATACGAATCCAACGGTTTCAGTTTTAGGAGAATCCGACGGTCGGATCTCCCGTAATGTCCATACGAAGTCAATGGTCAAAATTCGCGAACTGCCGCAGCGCGACGCTTTCTATTCAGGCAATTATATTATATATATATAAAATATAAAATATATATTTCTTCAATTTAATTTAAAATGTATTTTATAAATCGTTTTAAATTCATTTTCAAAATGATTTCAACTTCATATTCAATTTCAAATCAAAATTGAATATTCCATATCATCGATATATATAAATGATAATATTTTCAAAACTTATATTTCGAAATCATTTCCTTTTCGATATTCATTATAAAAATGAAATAAATTGATATAAATATCGTTCACGTCAGAATGGCGTCAATCTAATCAACATGGCTTTATATATTTAAATATTTTCGTGTCCATCCCAAATCGGACATCAAAATCAGATTTTGATATTTTACTGAATATTATTTTAAAACATTCATTATTTTAAAATATTAGTTATTTTAAAATATTCATTCTTTTTGAACTGGAATCAGACATAGTCAATTACCATATAATGTGATTATATGGATTTCATACAACACATGTACACAACAACAATCAAACACAGTCAACCATCATCTAGAGTGCATCCTACACTGCATAAGCATCAAATATAAATATTTAACGCTTATAACAGTCTTTCAACCAATCGATTGACATACAGTTAATTATTAGGTCTAGTGTATGTCATATATCATACCAATACCCGTGTGGGGTTGCAAACAGCAAACACAAATTTATTTGTGCAGTTGGACGATGTGTAAAATTTATCGTCCCAATCTATATCAGTCAAATCGGTGTACATAAACAAATCGTCTGATTTGTAAACGAATATTTATTTTATTCACATACACGTTAAAAATTATATTTTTAACAATAAAATATTTATTTAATTCATTTACACAATAAAAATAATATTTTTGTTGTTCTAACATATTTTAGAAAATTTTAGCGGCATAACAGCACAATATCAAAATCGGGTAATGCCTGCCATTACCCCTCTCCTGATATTGGCTCGCACTATACACACATAACAATTCTAATCAATTCATTTCACCCAAACAACCAAATACAACCAAATAATCTAATCAACCAAACCAAACAATCAAATAAGTCGTCCATGGTCTGTGGACGACGGGGAGCAGTTCATATATGTAGTTATAAAATAAATAACTGTATAAGAAAATTATAGTGAGGAGTTCTCGCCTTTGGGTTCCACTCCGCCACTCTATATTTCTGAGCGGTTCAGATTTGTATTTGTTTTCCACCAGTTCCATCGTAATTCGTTTCACGCTGTTCATAGTAAAAATCACATTTTTATTATGATGATTAAATATTTAAAATCACATTTTTACATCGCTACTTCATATATATAAAAATCGAATTTTTATTATCATACATATATAAAAATCATATTTTTATTCTACTTCTATATAGATAAAATCGAAGCTTTTTTATATCACTGCGTATATAAATATCGTCGCTACTTCCTATCTAAAAGCAAAGCTTTATTCTTATATAAAAATATTATTTACATACGATAAAAATCATAACTTTATACATATAAAAATCTGATTTTACTCTCATGTTAAATATATAGAAACCTAGTTTTTAAAACAGTGCTAATTCAGATAAAAACCAAATTATCAAAAAACAAACAAAACAAACTCACAGTAATCGAAGAGGGAGGAGGGCTGGTGGTGTTGCGCGGGTCTGGAGAAGAGGGGGGCTTAGACGATCGTCGGCGGTGTAATGGTGGTGGTGGCGGAGGGTTTCCAGGCGGAGTTGGAATAATTTGAAGACGGTGAGAGAATAGAGGAGGAGGAGGGAAAGAAGGGGTCTAAGGCGAAGACGAGGGGGTCGGCGATGGCTAACGGCGTGGGTGTTGGCCGTAGGCGGCGCGAGGATGGGCTCCGGTGGCGGCTAGGGCTTCGAGCCTTTTTTTATTTTCTGGAAGAAGGTTGGGGAGAGAGAAAGTGAGGGGTGAGGAGTGTTTAAATATATATATATATGAATTTAATATTATTATTTTCTTCATATAAGTTGCCTTTTAAATCCAACTCCAAACGACACCCAACGACTGTCGCTCCTAGCGTATTACCCCCATTCCAAACACAATGGGACATGTGTCGTTAGCCAATTCGCTTGTTACGACCAGTTTCTGTTCAAATTAAAATATAATCAATGTATATTGAATTTGAACGCATATTTCAATTTACCGGGGCCACATACTAACTCTAAAAATTGTCGAAAAATATTTTCTAGCTTCGTATTGATGATACGGCTCTAACAAAACAAACTTCATCAAATTTGGAGACCGTTTGAAAAATGGCCATTTTCTGGTCGATCCAAATTGACTAAAACAAGTTTTCCTGCACCGCGCTCACATATTGACCCCAAAAATTATGAATATTGGAATCTAGCAATAACTTGACATCTCGGATCCAACAAAAGTGGTTTCGTCGAAAATGGAGGTCGTTTGCAAAATTCCCATTTAAGGGCTATATTTTCCATAGCTGTTGTATATAACAGTGTTGTATACACAATTATATGATTTTTGTTTGATGATAACAACCAAATATATATACTATAAATGTGTTTGTTACTGTACTGTTCTATATATACATCACAGACATGAATATAATATTTATATTTAAATAGAATACGACTGTACAAACATTCATATATTCATACAGTATTGTATTTAAATATAATATTATATTTCAACATTCAAACAGTACAAACTATATGACTCCACTATTTGTACACACTCACAGATATTACACATGATACTGTACTTGTAAATAAACTGAATATGATAGACAAGGTTGTTTGACAACAATAAAATAATATTTTATTTCAAACAAACTCGTTTATAAACATAAGTACAATTCTATTGTTAAACAGCTCCTCAATATAACACTGTCTATACATCTCATATTTATATGCAATCACTGTTTTTACATTTTTATATCCATATACAGTCACTGATACATTTACATTCACAGACACTGTCTCTTAGTCTTCTGTCTTCAGTCTTCACAACACTTCACTATCAGTCCAGTCATCTTCTGCTTACCTGTCAAATAAAACAGAAACACACACAGTACACTGCAATAGGAATAAAACAGAATACATGTGAATATAATTTTTTTTTTTAAATTTTATTTGCCTCAGATTTCTGGTGTGTTTCTCATCATTTTTCATGACTTGATCTGATTCATCTGTGTCTAGTTTGTATATATATAGTACAGGGATAGGAAAACTCGTCTGATGGTTGCATGTACACACGTGCATATATATACACGTGTGCACTGCCTCACCGATCAGTGTGCAACTGAGGAGTAGCCACGTGGACCTGCTCGACTCAGTGCACAAGCAAGGGACAGTGCAACATGGACATGGAGCCAAAAATCAACAAAGTCAACATGGAGCCAAAGTCAACATGAAGCCAAAAATACAAAAAGTCAAATCAGCAAGTCCATGAATCAAGTGCAATACAAGTCAACAACAAACCAAAGTGGTCGAGCAAAGTTCAAATCAAAATGACCAGTACAAGAACAAAGCAGAGCATGCAAATGAAAGTGATCAACACATGGGTGCAACCATGATTATTCATGCATCGGTGGATATACAATAATCACAGTAATATGAGTGATGGAGCAGCACTGTTTCAAAGGTCCATGGTTTCAACAAACATGTGTGCAACTAAATGGTAGCTGCATCATTCATACATGGATATCATATGGTCACTAACACATGGTGATGGCAGTAGCAATATCTGATGGGATTAGCATGGCCGAGACAACACAAGTCAAAGTCAAGGCCAGGTCAAGGTGCAGACAATAAGAAGATGCAACAGCATGGTACAACTCAGCATGGATAATGAAGGTGATGCAAGTCAGCATGGTACACATCTGTGTGTGTGATACAAGTATGGTTCATGACTCAGCATTGTGGTGCAACAGTGCAAGGGACAGTGCATACATATGTGCACAAATCAAGCATTCAAGTTCAATGACAAGATCAACACAGGTGGAGGGTGTAGCAAGCATGTGAATGTAATGCAAGTGCAAGTGTACAATGGTGCAACTGGAATTGGTGCAACAGCCCATGTTTGGCATGCATACAAATGTTGACAATTGTACACATACACAAGTATAAGTGGTGCTACAAATCAGGGCAACAATTGATTTTCCAGAAATCATTTGGGAAAGTATTTTATTGTGGCAAGAAATGTTTCTCAGATAGTATGATTCCAGTATTTCAATGCAGCAAAAATTTGTGCATATGATTCCAGGAAAACAAGGTGAGAGCAAAAATTATGCAAGGAACAAACTCAAAGCAACTTTAAGTATTTCCAGAAATCAACAGCAATGGACATCACAATTTTGTTTGGAAATTACAATGCAAAATTGGAAATCCATCTCAATTAACATGTCAACATTTTCGAATGAACAGATATGGCATGCCATAACTTCTCAAATATTTTTTGGACAAAAATTTCATTCAAATTAATTTCCAGAAATTTCATTCATGGCAACATTAAGTTTTTTCAGGAATCACATGCAAGGGCCAAAAGGAAAAGGCTTATTGTTTTCCAGATTTATCAAGTATGGATTTCCAAAGTCACACAAATTCAAGCAAGGGAACAAATCAATTCAGTCTTGAAGACATTTTTATGGCAATAGTTTAATTGGGGAAAATTGAATTGTTTCCTGTTTTTCTTTATCTCAATATTCACGGCTATTTTACAAAGTCAAAAATCACGCTTTCATTTCAAATCGGAGAAAATCAAAAAGGGAAACCCACAAATCAGATCAAAATCATATTTTCGAAATCAGAGCTCAATTAAAGGATTTCTAAATCCTATTTTAACACCATCTCATCACAGGCATTAACATCAAAAAAAAAATCCAACAAATTAATTTTAAAGAATTCAAGAGAGAATCGATTTACTCACAATTTCATAGGGTTTCGATTGCCAGTCAGAAAGATTCAACCGAACGACGCAAGGATTCAATTCCATCATCTGATTCAAAGCCACAAAGGATTCAATCAATTCAAAGAAGCTGTCGATTTGCTTTGGGTTTCTTTCAGCAAACCCTAGGTTGTTTGCCGCCGCCATATTTGTTCTGCAGAGAAATAGAAGAGAACGGGACCAAAGAGATGGGTGCAACACAATTTGAAAAGGGTCGGCCATTTGCTAAGGGATTAGTCTTTTAAATAGGGGATGACCATCTTTTCTTTAACTCCAAGGGTTTTTTAGTTTTAATTTCTCTTGCTTATTTTATTGTATTTGTTTTAAAAATTGTCGAACAGTTTTTTTTTCTAGAGTTTGTAAAATTCTAGAGGAATCAGTCAGGGTGTTGACTGTCAGTTTCAGAGTCTGTAAAATCTGAGTTACGGATTACAAGGTTGTAATTCGGGGAATCTCATCTAGGGGTTTAGATCAGTCTACGGTTTTGAGCGTAGGGTTAGAACAGGAGCAGAGTTTGCGAGTGTACATTGTCTTGTATGCGGGATCTGTTCTATCACCTAGTAGAAACCTTAGAAATGCAGCAGTAGGCAGGGTTTTGCCGAAGCTGGGTATATCTGTGTGTGATTTATTTTCTGCATTTCTGTTTCTGCTATATTCTGTTATCTGTTTATTATTTTAATATCCTGTTTGTTTTTAATTCAGTTAAAAACTGTGATAAACCCTATTCACCCCCCTCTAGGGTTAATCTAGATCCAACAATAGCGACTATTCCGAATTTTCAACTGGGCATAACTTTTTATTCCCGCTATGAAATTTGGATTTTTCGGATTCTTTGAAAAGATATTCTCAAATAGATTTTAATAATTTTGGTTTCGCCAAAATTCGGTTTATTTTGAATCCTGTACATTCATTTGAAATTTGAAATCGAATTTTCAAACTACCGCACCATTTCTAATTCCTTTTATAATTAAAAATAATTATTTATGTTCTAACGTCGATTCAAATAAATATATACGTTCTAATTCTATTCAAAATAAATTTCTCATCATTATTATTTAAAATAAATCATTTTAAATATCAAAATTCATTAATATTGCCAAAATAAAATTTTAAATTGGTTATGATTTTCCAGGTTGTTACAATCTCCCCCACTTAAAAAATTTTCGTCCCCGAAAAGGAACAGAGCTGAAAGTTGTTTAACTAATCAACTCAACTTTAAGTTTGGCTCTAATTCTTTAACTTTTCAGTTTCTAAGAATTTTCCAATTCTTGAAAAATTTGGCTAACACCCTAAATTTTCGAATTTTTTTGCCATAACCTCCTTTGTATGGGAGCACCGGAAAAATCCCCAAACCGCCACATAGGCCTCTCTAATCAAAAAGAAAAAGTAACAGCCAATCGGCTCATAAAATCACCAAAAACACCAAGAAATACAATAAACATGTACCTATTTGCCGGATAAACAATTTTATTCCTTTGCTTAGCTTTCTTTCTATGACCTGTTCAATGTATATACATGCAATTCCAAACAATTTTCAATTCAATTCAATATTTGATACAATTTGGTTATATGTACCGTTCATTCACATAATGGTTTTATTGGTTAACAAATAATCATACAACACAACCATCAATCAATTAGTGGATTATCGTTTCAAACATATAACTTTAATACATAGTCAAAAATCATGTTTTTGATGCCAAATCACAACAAATAATCCTATTTAGTTTTGGTTCTCACACATGTCAATTGGAAATATATAGATATCCCACTTTCGAAACTCAAACACAAACTACTGATGCTATATAGTCATCAATAGTTTCATCCCCGGGCAACAAGAGTGTGATTTCATATCTATCCAGCATTTAAAACTTCGAATATATATGGATCATATGTATATGCCAAATCTTTATATATTGGATTTTCCAAATCAATTTAAAATAGTTATTCAAATACATATAATAAGGTTTAAATTTTCAAAACAAAATTCTTTTTCATTTTTATTTTAAAAAATATCACTCTTCACACTCATTCAAGGATACTACTGATCCTATCTCTAACGAGTCATTCTCATTGGATATTACTAATCCAATCTCTGATGAATTATTTCGTTCGGTTCTAACGTGTCTTGTTCTCCGAGCTTTGTAAACCAAATCTCTAATACCAAATGAAGCGACCCGAACTTCCCCGTGAAGGAAAGCCCGGATTGAGTTAAGAACACGACGAATCAGAACACAAAAAGAAGAACATTCCATTGCTTTTACAATAATTTCATCAGAATACAAGAATATACAGAGTATAAATAAATAATATACATTTGACAAATATCAGAGATTTACAAATTACAATGCAACGAAAAAATAATACAAAACACAACTGAAAAGAATATACGGATACAGAGCTTTCCGAATATCATTCTAGCTATAAACCGGGATCCTGTGAATATAAATCTGCAAAACCCAACTACTAGCTGCCCGCGTGGAAAATATGGGCACCCAGAGTTTAGGTTAAAACAATAAACTCTAGGTCAGTCACGTGACTGGTGTGAGAACTAATACAGTTATTAATCTTTATTTTAAAGTTAGATAAATCAAGGGACCACGCCGTATAACACTAAACAAGTTTCCTCCCAAGAATACCAGTGCATAAAACAAGTAGCGCAATGCTAAATAAAGAACAATGAAGCTATTATAAGACCCAGGTCCCATCATACAATGCAACGCAAGCCGGAGGATAGGGTTTTCCCTTATAATAGCCAAAGAATGCTTGATACGCGAAATTTAATCTTTTATTATTACTATAAGTGAAGAAAACAACTTCAAATATAAATGTATCAATCATAGACGGCATGGGTACCATATATCATGTTGCCATACTAGTTCTACAATTAAAACCGCAAATGTCACATGTTGGAAGTTGGATTTCCATCTGTGAACCAAGGCAAAGGATCGTCCTTACCGCTTTGAGACGCTCTAGCCCGCCCCTCATGCAAGTACTCTGTCAAGCCTTTAAATCGTCAGGGGAGTGGATTAAAATGCCTAAACAATGCATTTCCCCGCCCTATGGGGCGTAAACTGGTCATATCCCGACCAAACCATCGGCCCCGGAACGACCAATATAACCGAGGCGCCTCGCAATCCATCATCCACATAAGTAAAAATCAGGGCTAGTAAAACGCTGACACCACTCCAAGCTAGAAGGAAACACATGCCCTCCCTGATGTCCTCTCCCGTTTCTGGTTCACACCGGGGTGTGAGGCTCACGAATTAATGCTACACAAAGCTATGCTATATTAAAGCTGTGCTTTGATCATCAACCACAAGAATCTTCTTTTCAACAGAAGCCTTGATTATTTGCATCTCAGCATGCCACACAGGCAATTCACGCTATGCAACTGATGTCAATCAATCACACAGAATGAAATCCGATGTCAGACACACTTCCATTTACAAGTTCGTTCTGGGTCTGAATGAAACCGGAGGCACCTTATTCCTCGTTCCGTATGTCCAATACAGGAGAGAGGTCCTCGCATATCCGGTCGATCTCCACGTATGTCTGGACGATCACCACTTATTACCTCGTCTTGGGTGTACAGCCCAATCAAGACATCAGTAATCATCCAAACGACGTTAAGACCTCCGGTCTTCAACCACCGTCTTCGTCCTCAATACATCGTCGAATCAATTATTCAGAATGGGATAAACCTGGTCTTTCTGAATAACTTGCGTATATAATAAACAAGTGTTGTAAAAACACAACATACGCCTCACTCCAATCCGGAATATTTCTTTATCCAAATATTCATATATTTTGGGAAAGGTTCCCATTTATTTTATCAAAGATAAATTCTTTAAATTTATTCTTCAATCTTCTTTTGGATATTAATTCAATCTAATTAAAGATGCATTAAAACTCCACTTGGTTTTAATCTTCCCAAAAATCAATATTAACGATTGTTTAACTTGGGAAATCATATCCTGTCTTTAACCTCGGTCAAAGAACCAATGTCATTTAAAACACGGTTCACGATAAACCCGAAATCACATTCCATTCCATCAGCCTTTAACCGTAAATTAGCAAGTGGACAATTCCCTAAGTACTAACCCCGAAGGCCGAAACCAACATCAGATCAATACCCAGGAAACCATTCAACTTAACTAATCTCCAGTTAGTTTCTGATTTTCTTAACTCCTATAACAACCCGGATTTTCAGCCGTTGAATTCTGAATATTTAATTTTTTTTAAAATATTTTATTTGAATTATATATAGGAATTTATTTAATAAAACGATATTTAAACGTATGATTTACAATATGATTTGAAATGAGCTCAAAATAGTCGTGGTAGTTCGTAATTTACGATTTAAACTTCAACTGAATATACAGAATCCATAATAAGTAGGATTTCTTTGAAATGAGAAACGTTCGAATCTATTTGAATATATTTTTCTATTGGAAGAGAAAAATCGAGTTTTCATATTGTAGATTTTGTTTTATGCCCAAAACAAATTTAGAAATAGTCGCTATGGAGTCCTGTATAAGCCATATCGATTTATTTAATATAATTAAATATTGGTTTCAATTTTAGACAAGCCCTTTGAGACGTAGTGATAATTTAATTTTTAGAATTTTATTGTAATTTTTAATTAATTTAATACACAACTTTTTATTTGGAGTATTTTGCACCGATATCAGTATTTTTGGTTTCATATTATAAGTTAAACTACCGATATTATTATATTTTTGAAATCGTGATAGATCACTCGATATGATCGCACTTTTATTTCTGTCCATAACATCTCGACCGTGAATAAAATTTTATATAACATGGTACGTAAAACAAAAGTAAAGCCAAAACATTAATAAAAAACAAATCCCACCAAAGCCAGCTAGAATGATTTTCAGCAAAAATTGCCAGTTATGGATCCACTGATACCCAAGAACATTTTCTTTTTTATCTTCTATACTGGAAAAAAAGATGTAGGAGTTTCCTTGCCGACCACATCTGAAACTAGTCCACCCTAATCTAGAAGGAACCACATGCCTACATCCGTGTTTCCCAATCAGTAAAACCGTGCAGGTCAAGCAAATTGCTTTCTTGATTGCCAAACAACCTTCCGTGCGTGCCAAGAAAATATTAATGTCGTGCGCCTCAAGCTACTGCAAAACCGTGCGTGAGAAGCCAGTTGAAACTGTCTTCGTCAAGTTATTTCCCTTTAAATACTGTATACCCATTTCTCAGACCTGAAAACGAAATGAAAACCAAACTTCATTAATCCATCAAAAATAAAATAAATATATATATCATCATTCAACTAAAGGCGGTGACTTGGGTCCCAAATTCCCTTCTTCCGTCTTCCATTCTTGCTCAGTAAAACGCGAAAATTTTCTACTTGAAAATCTGTTTAAAAATCAAGTAAGCAACCAAAACTTATGATTTCAGATTCCTCAAGATCCTTTAAACTCAAACTTCCATCTCATGTCAGTTCCTTCAAAACTTGACACAATTTATTGAAGCTTAAAAATAGTTCAACGAGGTAGGGTTAGGGCGCACGGCAACCGGAGGCTTCGGTTTAAACATCAAAGATCGGTTTTCTTTGATTTTTAGCGACCTCTACTATGAAATTTTGGCGGAGGTTGGCTAATATATATGGCGTGTCGAAAATGTAGGGGCTCGCGGCAGGCTGAAACGCGATGGAGATGACATGGGGATATACGCGAAGTGATAACCTTGGGTGAAGCTGGAGGACGGTGGTGAGGTGAAGTTGCCGGCTATTTTCCCTATTACTGTAGGAGTAAGGTTTTATTTGACTGGGAAGGTGGGTTTCGGCTGATCAAGGCGTGAGTCAAAGTGATGAGTTGGGTTGCTTTCCTGGAAACGTTTGAACGAAGAATTGTCTGGGCACAAAGAGGAAGAAAGGGGAAATTAAGAAGAAGAAACAGGGTTCGGGTCTAAAGAAACCATATAATATAGATTATTGGTTAAGTAAGTGATTTTGGGTGAGATATGAGGTTGGCAGACATCTTGAAAACATGGTGAAGATGGAAACAAGGAAAGCTTCAGTGAGTTCATTTTCGACAGGAAGAAGAGGAGCTAAAAAAAAGTAAGGATTTAAATGAATGATAAATAATTAAATTATTAATTAAGCTAATGATATTAAAAATCATTTAAAGC
Source organism: Allium sativum (assembly GCA_030737875.1). Taxonomy (NCBI): domain Eukaryota; kingdom Viridiplantae; phylum Streptophyta; class Magnoliopsida; order Asparagales; family Amaryllidaceae; genus Allium; species Allium sativum. The sequence continues at coordinate 633,488,089 of CM060919.1, forward strand.
TTACAAAACTAATATCTCATGCACATGTTATCAGAATCCGACTGTACCGTTTAAGTTGGAATCACAACAAAGATATCTACGTTCTGAAACTATTTTAATTGAGGACAAGGCTGTCGAAATTTCGTGATAAAATCAAACGCTGTTTGATTTTAAGCAAAATGAAAGCAGAACCGTCAACTACAAACAAGGTGAGTAAACTCACTAACTCTGACTTGTTTATATTTTTATATAAACAAGTTTAAAATTTATTTACAGTAATTTTATACTGTGTGATGGTTGATTGGTTGAATAGTTGATAAAATTGGTTGAAATGATTGGTATAATTATATCGTTGATCAATAATTAATTCTGTTTATATTCATATTGATGAGAAATTAATATTATTGATGTCGACTAACATCTGTGGATGCAGGGAAACAGGTTGGAGGAATCCATCTGGATTCCTCAACATTTATATTATCTTTTTATTTGAGTGTGATATATGATGTGTTATATAATCCATAATTGGATATGTTGTGTTTGATTTACCCTGGCCCTAGGAAGTTGGTATTTAAATACCGTAAAATATTTTCAAATGTAGGAAAGGAAATTTGGATTTAAAAATGGAGTTTATTTCCAAAATAGAAATAGAATTTCAAGTAGAGTTGAAAATAAAAATCTATTCAAGTGGATAAATCAAGAAGTTGTTATAAAAAAGAATATAAATTAAGTGGATAATAAATCATTGGAAAAATTGAAATATAAGTTCAAATATGAATTTACATGGGAAAGTGAAATCGGTTTTGAAACCAATATTTGAAAATAGATTTGAACTTAGCAAATTTCAAAGGAAATGATAAAAGAGGTTTTAAATGATTGGAATAAAAATAAGATTTATATGTAAAATTCTGAATAGAAGATATGAATAGAATTTGGAATTAAGATATTATTTATAAGTACGAAATCAATTGATTTGATTATATATAAAAGAAATATATTCACGATTAAAGTGAATAACAGTTTAAAGGGAATATTTTGCAAATGAACAATCTCTAAAGGAAATTAGTTTTGAAATATGAATCCATATTGCAAATTAAATGAAAAGGAGTTAATCGTTTTAGTTCAAAATTCAGGATATAAAATATAGTGTGATTACGTTTTGTAGATTGGAATGTTTAGAAAGGATTTTGGTAATGATCTGGAAAGGATAAATTCAAAAGTGAATTTGGAATTTGAATTAACCTGTAATGGTAGATAAATTCCAAAGTTCGGAATATAAACCGAATATAGATTTTTCGAGAGAGAGTTATTTATTGGAATTCGATTATATCAAATTAAGGAAGTAGTTATTTTTACTTCCCGTTTTGAATCAAATCTATTTATCTATTTATTTATTTATTGAATTTATAAGTACAAGTTATTTTTTATATATACCAATTATTTGGGAACAACGATTATAACGCTACCGTTATAAATCTAAATAGCGATTAAAATGCTACTGTTATCATAAAAGTTTTATAAATCTAAACAACGATTTTAGTGTTGTCGTTATAATAAATGTTTTGTAAATCTAAACAACGGTTTTAGCGCTGTTGTTATACTAAATGTTTTACAAATCCAAACAATGATTATAATGCTGTTGTTATAATAAATGTTTTATCAATTTGAACAGCGATTTTTACGCTGCAATTATAATTAATGTTTGGAAACAACGATTATAACGCTACCATTATATTCAATATTTTCCGTAAAGTAAGTGTATTCTTAGATTGAATCTGAGAGTCGCGTAAGCGATGTTTAGTTTGAGTTATGACCTTTGACTATTTCAAAATTAAGAATGTTGTTCAATTAAGGTCTGAGAGGTAATTATACCCCGACTTGATTGGCTTCATGATTGATGGAGGAATGTTTAAGGTTCGATAGTGAAAATTGGTTAGCGATATAGTTAGTTAATAAATGATTAATGGTTTGAGTTGTAATAACAATGTTTTATAACATCGCGTTAATATTAAAGGATTTTGAAATGTTTTCCCCAAATAAAATGAGAGATATTTTCTACGCGTAATGGATTGGTCAACGGGGAATTAAGGAATGGAATATGGAAATATTTTCCAATATTAATAAGGTATATTTTATGAATATAGAAAATAAGGATTTCATTAATATATATAGAATTGTTTTCTTACTGGAATAAGGGATATTTTCTCGAATAGAGAAATTATAATATTGGAAATATTTTTCAAAGAATCGAGAGGGGAAATCGAGCTTCAAAAGGATACGAAAGATGGGAAATGGGAATTGTAAATGATAATATAATAAAGAATTGATTTAAAGGGGCCCAGTGTTGTTTGATGCTTGATAGGTACGATTTCCAATTTGAAATATGACCGTTGATTGTATGGATGCTTTCTTTGATAGATAAATCACCGACTATCAAAGTTTTGATTTATTTTATACCTCCGTTGTCAATACGGAGAGACCGGGATCAGATTTAATATTTGAAAACCACTGCGTATTGACATAAGCGTTACGAATCAACTTATGTTGAATATATTATGAAGATGGAGTAAATTGCAAGGGCTATTATGTTAATCCTAGGAAGAAATTGCCTAAGATGGATTAATAGAATGGTGCCCTCGTTTTGTCTAGACCCTAGACAGCTTGTAAGGACGAGTATCTGACAGAGTATTTCCAAAGGGATTACGTACGTTTCCTTAAAACGTACGAAGTTAATGGAAAAGAAGGGAAACTTCTTTAGCCTAACAATCTGTTTTTTTTGTGGGAATCAATTAGTGATTTCCGATGGATCTGACGATGTGACATTCAAAGTGAATGGTGGCCAGATGTTCTGGAAGATAATTCAAACCTCAAGCCTCACAACCGGGAATTGGCAAAAATCGGGCAGGCAGCGTGGCTAGGTGGGTCACTCCCATTAGGATATATAATCACCTATCTAGAGAAATTCCATTTGCTTCTTTACTCTATTGATGCTGTCCCATTCAGGAAATGGTTGCTGATCCCAACCGTTGGTGATATACATTCGATACACTCAAGCGAAATGAGTGGTCAGTCATGTGTGGGCCGGGTTGCAAGAAGTTCTTGTTGAACCCAGTGTATTCCCCTCTAGAGATACACTAACGGAAGGTGGTTCCATATCTTGTCATGTTGGAAATCCAATCTCCAATAAGCGCCCTGTGGTTTTCGATTTTATATTATATATGGAGCGTGAGATGCAAGCTGTAACACCCCGAATTTCACTTAATATTAATGTTTAGTAATTAAAGAATAATTAATCTCAGATGTGAGAATTAAGGGAAACGGGTTGCCCCATTGTGTTCGTCTCGGAATTCTGGTTGAGATAGAGTCCGAGTTTGCGTGATTTGGACTTCGTATGAAGAAGTTATGGCCATCCGAAGTTTCAGAAAATTCAAAACAGATTTAAAATATTCAAAATTCAAATTTCAGAAGAGGCGGGAAAATTCCCGCCAGACAGAGGGTGTCGACACTAGGGTCGACCCATGTGTCGACCCCCCCGAGGGGTCGACCCATGTGTCGACCCAGGGGTCGACCCCCCCTGTCGGTCAGTTTGGCCTGGGTGCACTGATTTGAGCTTTGGGCTGTGTTTTGGTGGCTTGTGACGAAATCTGACGGCTCTAAACTAAATTAGGGTTAATCTAAGGGCCTAAACTACATCCTAATTCTATAAATACACCCTAAGACTACCCTAATTCATACTAAAAATAGATACAACGTCGTTATGCCGTCAAAATGCAACTTGAAGGAGCCTCCATCAAATTGTAGAAGAAGATAGCTTCTCAAATCAACTTCTAATCAACTTTAGCAACTTAATCTTCTTCATAGGAGTGCTAATCAACAAGTTGTGAGTTTCTATGCCTTTAGCAAGCAATTGCTAAACTAATTATGATAGGATATAATGAGGTTATGGTTATGTATGTGGATCAATGCAAGTTATGTTATCATATGCTATGTGTTCATGATGTTATGCAAGTTATGCAAGTCATATGCTATGTGTTCATGATGTTATGCAAGTTATGCAAGTCATATGCTATGTGTTCATGATGTTATGCAAGTCATATGCTATGAGTTCATGATGCTAGTTGTGCAAGTTTTATGCTATATGTTCATGATGCTAGTTATGCAAGTTTTATGCTATGTGCTCATGATGCTAGTTATGCAAATCACTATGATAAACACTGATCCATTATGACACCATGTTATGCAAGTTTGGTGTTTGATTATATGCAAGTTCATATATGACATGTTATGCAAGTTTGGTGTTTGATTATATGCAAGTAACATGTGCAAGTTTACACCTTTGTATGATATGCATACATATGCAAGTTAACCCCTTTATATGTCATACATACATTTGCAAGTTTACCCCTTTGTATGACATAAGTAACTTATGCAAGTTACCCTCTTTATGACATATGTGATTCATGCAAGTTTGGGTTGATTATTTATGCTAGTTGGGTTTGATGCCATGGTCATATACGCATGTTGACACCTTTAAAACCCATGTTGATGCTAATGTTATGCAAGTTGAACCCATTGTGTTTGTGATGAATCTTCCCTTTTAAGTATGTCATGTCAACGTATTACGTGGGGAACGATGGGGTTAATATTCATGTTAATGAAATGGTGTGAAGTTGGTATAATTATGCATACCATAAAGTGGATGGACATAATTGAGTCAATTATGTACATCGTTAAATTTGTAATTAATTAGGGATAATTAATACAAATTATGGGGGTGATTAATTTGGTGTAATTAATCGACTAAGACACGAGGTTGGACCCTTTTGTAGCATAAGACTGCCCGGAACCGACCGACAAATCCAGCGGCTACAAATGATTGGCCCAATGTGAGAGGTCTTAGGCATAAACTAAATACATGACAAGTGTAAAGACACGAGGTTAAAACTCAGTTATGGCGTAAGGCTGCCCGGACCCGACCGACAAATCCAGCTGCCATAAAAGATAGTCTAATGTGAGAGGTCTTTGCAAAGGTTACGGTCTTAATCAATTAAGAAACACTTAACCAGATAAGCATGTAGTGGGGCATGAGGGGTTAAGTGGGTGCCTTGGGTGGCATGTGGAAATCAAGTAAGTGCCTTGGGTGGCATGTGGAAATCTAGTGGGTTGCCTTGGGTGGCAATAGAAAATACGATTAGAATACTTAACCAAGTGGAAACATGTAATTAAACATGATTAAAGGGTTAAGTGGGATGCACTAGAAAAAGGGACAAGCTTAGGTGGGTAGCTTGTGGGGGCCCATTTCAACCAGTAACCCATATGTATCTTATTGGGCTCGACCCATGTCGAGGACGGGACACGCGTACTGGGCTTGACTATAAGAGGCCAAAACGGGTTAGCGGTGGCAACGCAAGTCCAACGGGTTTCATATGCGTGTGTGGACCCGGGCTGGTAGGTAAGACGTTGTTGCATCGTGTAGGTATAAGCCGTGCACCGTTGATTGTATCGGGTTGCCACTTTGGGGAGTGATACACCCCACTGTGGGGCCAGCACGGGTATCTACGGTAGGGAGCCGATCGCTTGGGGAGTAGTGGGTACACCTAGTGGAGATAGGGGCAGACGGCACCTATGTGGTCAGCTTGGGGTACACGAAACTACTAGTTATATTTTCTAAGTCCTTGGGTGGGATCAACCTTTAAGTAGGAATGACTGGTGTGGTGCAGTGTAGTAATTACCCTTGGGTGGGTAGATGCGTCTTTACCGATATCTTAGTTTATCCTATGTCTAGTTGGCTGCTTAGTGTAGTCATTTATCCCCAGTCGTTACCGTACCAAGTTTATATCATACCCTAATTACTTTAATGATTGTATTGTTAAAGTTATAAGGCTCACTCGGACTTATGTCTGACCCCGTTGTTTTTATCTTTTTCCCAACCCTCAGGTTATCAGAGTGGGCCTAGCACTAGTGGGCTTTGATCAGATTGCTTTATCTATCTTTTGGAGCTTGGACTCTTGAAGTAAAGCTCGGTTATCTTTTCTATTATGGCTATTAGTTATGTAGTGGGATTATGTACTTATGTTTTAACGAGATGGATATTTTGTACTTGACTCTTGTTGGTTTTTGATATGTAACCAAACATGTTTACCTTCTGCTGTAATGAAATGATGTTTTAAATTTCAAGTATTACTTATATCTGTCTTGTTGTAATTTTTCTATTCTATATTCACTTAAAATACTCCACCGAAGTTAAGGCATTCCCTTAGTGAGTGACCTTAGCGGGTGTGGGGTGTTACACGTGGTATCAGAGCTGAAGGTTACCAGAACAGATATTTTTTTTAGAAAAACTATTTTTCTAAAACATTTTTGGAAGAAGTATTTTCAAAAACATGTCTTTTAAGAGAAAAGTTTTTGAAAGAAAAGCATAATCCCCAATAGCCATATCTTTACCTTTCGAATTCTCCGTTTTGAATCTTTCCTTTTTCGTTTCAGCATGGCTGAAGATCTTAACTTTCTGGAGGGTGTAGCGATACCAGTATGGTATAGGAGGTTGATTTAGGCTAGGGCCGCCACTACGTGTCCAGCAAATGTTCCTCCACCGACAGTAGCTCCCGATTTTCCCCATCCTCCTCCTCGCGCAGATACTTTTGCTAAGAATTGCAAGGAATTTAAGGCTATGGGAGGGAAACCTTTTCAAGGATCAGAAACTTTTGTGGAAGCTAGGGATTGGCTTAAGGAGGTGGAAGAGTTGATAGACATCTTTGAGATGGAAGAAGGAAAGAAGGTCAAGTTAGCTGCTTGGTTAATGAAGGGAGAGGCCTCGTTCTGGTGGGAGGTCACTAATGGAGAGCGCCCTGTTGACTCTTGGGCGGATTTCAGGCAAAGGTTTGTGGCAAAGTTTCTCTCAAGGGCGGAGGAAAACTTGTATATGGAAAGGTTCTTGACTCTAAAGCAAGGAAACCTATCAGTGAAGGAATATGTCAACAAGTTTAATCAATTGGCAAGGTTTGGCATAGATATGGTGAATACACCGGAGAAGAAGGCTTTGAGGTTCGTTAAAGGCTTGAATGAACCGATGCATGGATTGGCTATGACTCACATCCCTATGGGGGCCACCTTTGAGAAGCTAGTAGACATGGCACTCATGCATGAGGAAGAGAAGGGTCCCAATGCTAATAAGGCACCCGAGAAGAAAGGAGATCAGAAGAGACCTCAACAGCAACAACAAAACAAGGGTGGGAAAGGCAACGGTGGCAAGGGAAAGAAGAAGTGCTTCAATTGCGGGACACCAGGCCACCTAAGCAAAGATTGTCGGAAGAAGAAGAAGACTGGCTGCTTCCACTGTGGCGAAGCAGGGCATCTAGTGAAGGATTGCCCTAAGAAGGGGCAAAGGACGGGATCTACCTCAGGAGGACAGGTGCAAGCTCTTATGGCACCAGGTCAGGCAAGGGGGAAAGTTCAGGCTCTCGCGGTTCCACCGATTCAGGAAAGAGGTAGAACTATTTCCGTTGAAAGTCTGGTTTTTCTGTTTGATCATCCTGTCCGTACTTTATTCGACTCTGGCGCATCGCATTCGTTTATCTCATCATCATTAGTTGAGTCACTGCACTTAGACACCAGTCTAGTAGATGATCCCTTGGTTGTTTCAAACCCAATTGGGGGCTCCACTTATTTGTCCATGATATGTTTGGGTTTGAAGATTTCTATACTTAGCATTGAGTTTAGACGTGATGCTTTTGTTTTGAGCTTCACGGGCTATGGGTTGATTTTGGGCATGGACTGGTTATCCAGTAATGGTGCCGTTCTTGATTGTGAAAGGAGAGTTGTTAGGCTCATGACCCGCTTGGGTAACACTCTCGAGATCTCTTGTAATCCCATGGATTCTGTTATGCTAAGTTATCTTGAATCGCTTGACGCTTCGGTCGAGAGTTTGCGATCTGTTAGAGTGGTCCGGGAGTACTCGGATGTGTTTGAGGAGGTGAAGGGCTTACCTCCGAAGCGGGAGATAGACTTTCGAATATATCTGGTGGACAATGCTAAGCCAGTATCTTTGCCAGTGCGCCACATGGCTCCTCGTGAGAGGAGGGAACTCCATAAGCAAGTAGGGGAGTTGCTTGAGAAAGGGTTCATAAGACGAAGTATATCGGAGTGGGGTGCTCCAGTGGTTTTTGCCACGAAGGCGGATGGGTCCCTCAGACTTTGTGTAGACTATAGAGAACTCAACAAGCTCACAAAGAAGAATAGACACCCATTGCCGAGGATTGATGATCTCTTTGATCAGTTGGTTGGCGCCTCAGTGTTCGCACAGTTGGACTTAGCCACGGGATTTCATCAACTGAGAGTGGCTGAGGATAGTATAGAGAAGACTGCCTTTAGGACTCCGGATGGTTTCTATGAGTGGCTGGTGATGCCATTTGGTTTGATGAACGCCCCTGCATACTTTGTTGATTTGATGAGTAGGGTGTTCAGGGAGTACCTTAATAAGTTCGTGGTGGTCTTTGTGGATGACATCTTAGTCTTTTTTAAGAGTGAAGAAGAGCATGCCCTACATCTTAGGGAAGTGTTAGAGACTCTTCGAGCGCATAGCCTCAAGGCTAAATTCTCTAAATGTCACTTTTGGAGGAAGGAAGTGCGGTTCTTGGGGCACGTGGTCTCCAAGGAAGGGATAGCTGTGGATCCCGCGAAGGTAGTGTCCATCCAAGATTGGAAGGTTCCGAAGAATGCTACCGAGGTGAGGAGTTTCTTGGGGTTGGCTGGCTACTATAGGAAGTTTATCAAGGACTTCGCGAAGATATCAGCCCCATTAACTCGCTTGACGAAGAAGAATCTAGTCTTCACATGGGACGTAGATTGTGATGATGCGTTCCAACAGTTAAAGAGAGCTTTAACCACAGCTCCAGTCTTAGTGTTGCCAGATGGGAGTAAGCCATTTGTTGTTTATACCGATGCTTGTGGGACAGGACTAGGCGCAGTCTTAATGCAAGAGGGAAGGGTAATAGCCTACGGGGGAAGGCAGTTGAGAAAGCATGAGAAAAATTACCCTACCCATGATTTAGAGTTGGCCGCTATTGTTTTTGCGCTTAAGTCTTGGCGCCATTATCTTCTTGGCGAGAGGTTTGAATTGTTCACTGACCACAAATCATTGAAGTACTTGTTTTCTCAGAAGGATTTGAACTTAAGGCAACAAAGGTGGATGGAGTTCTTAGCATCCTATGATTTCGAGATAGCGTATACCCCTGGCAAGGGTAACGTGGTGGCGGACGCCTTAAGCAGAAAAAGGTTGTCCTTGAGTCCCTTGTTCGTGGAACGACGAAGCTTGGAATTTATCTCGATGTTTGATTTTAGACCTTCCGTTGACTTTGTACCCGGTTTGCTAGCATCCTTAGAGGTCAGACCTACTCTTTTGGGACGGATTGGCGAGGCACAACGGGACGACCCACAGTTGGTTAAGTTGGTAGAGAAGCTCATAAGAGGGGAGTCGTCCAGCCATTTGAGTAGGTACACCCTAGATGGTAAGGGGTGGTTGCGTAGAGACGGTAGGCTTTGTGTCCCGCAAGACGAGGGTTTGAAGAAGGCTGTTCTTGACGATGCACATCATTCGAAGATGACCATTCATCCCGGTGGGGACAAGATGTACCAAGACATGAAGCGAGTTTTTTTTTGGGCTGGTATGAAGAAAGATGTGGCCGAGTATGTCGCTAGATGTTTGGTGTGCCAACAAGTGAAAGCGGAGCAAAAGAAACCCGGTGGGTTGCTTCACCCATTGGAAGTCCCGCAATGGAAGTGGGATAGCGTCTCGATGGATTTTGTCGATGGGTTACCGAGATCGAGGAAGGGTAATACGGGAATTTGGGTTGTGGTAGACAGGCTTACTAAGAGCGCCCATTTTATACCCGTAAAGAGTAAGAGGACTGCTCCATGGCTAGCTTCAGTTTACCTTCGAGAGATAGTTCGGTTACATGGAGTACCTTCGAGCATAGTGAGCGATCGAGATCCTATCTTTACTAGCGAGTTTTGGAAGAGTTTGCAAGAGGCAGTAGGGACTCAGTTGTGTTTGAGCACCGCATATCATCCTCAGACGGACGGCCAGACCGAGAGGGTGAACCGTATTCTAGAAGACCTTTTGAGGCTATGTATCTTAGATTTTGGAGGTACATGGGAAGAGCATCTTCCATTGGTAGAGTTTGCGTATAATAACAGCTTTCAGTCTAGTATTGGTATGGCTCCTTTTGAAGCTCTTTATGGAAGGCCTTGTCGATCACCTACATGTTGGTGGGAATCTACGGATAAGATCTTGCTTGGGCCTGATATGGTTAGAGAGACTTCGGAAAAGATTGATTTGATTCGAAGAAGGATGAAAGCGGCGCAAGATAGGCAGAAATCTTACGCGGATAAGAGGAGGACGGATCTTGAGTTTAATGTTGGGGACATGGTCTTTGTCAAAGTATCTCCATTACGGAATGTCGTTCGCTTTGGGTCCGTTGGGAAGTTAGCACCAAGGTTTGTAGGACCGTTTCCTATTAAGGAAAGGATTGGACAGATGGCATATAGAGTGGATCTGCCCGAGAGACTTAGTGGAGTACATGATGTATTCCATGTGTCCCATTTGAGGAAGTGCCTACATGAGACTGCAGAGGTGGTAGAGCCGAGCTTGCTTAGAGAAGTGGAGGTAGAGCGTGATGCGACGATTCGACGAGCTCCTACTCGCATCCTTGGGTCAGAGACTAGGAAGTTGAGAAACATAGAGGTTCAACTAGTCAAAGTGCAATGGGGAGATGATGAGAGCAACGCTACGTGGGAGACAGAAGCTAAGATGTGTTCACTGTACCCATTTCTTTTTGAGGGTATGTCTTTTAACTTCTCCTTTATCGTTTGTCTAGTACTTATCTTATCTTTAGTATGTGCTCTCGTTAGTACCTTTGACCTTTAGATAGGGTAAACCTATGGTTGAAACATGTGTTTGAGACATGTTATGATTGATGGATGCGTGTGGATGCAAGTGTTTGCTAGTGGTTGCTCGTGGATGCATATACACACACTTTAGACACTTGATCGGCTCAGTCACTTCATATTGCATATTGCATATAATTGTGTGTAGGTAGCTATATTAATGGATGTATAATGGTTGTGTTGTCATATGGATGATGCATTTTGGTGTATGGTTGTGCACACATGTAGTAATAGTATGTGTCGATAGGATTCTTTCGCATACATATTGGATGCATGGCACTATCATGGTTTGCATTAAGGAGGTCGACTGAATCAGTAGACCGCCTAATTTTGCATTAGTATACGGACATATACACACACTTTTTGCATATGTTCATACATCATTAGAAATTTCTAAGGACAATGGTTGCTTATGGTTGATGGTTTAGTAGATGGTTGTTTGGTTGGTAGGATACGTTCTTCTAGACTTAGAGATTTCGGGGATGAAATCCTTTAAGTAGGGGAGAATGTAACACCCCGAATTTCACTTAATATTAATGTTTAGTAATTAAAGAATAATTAATCTCAGACGTGAGAATTAAGGGAAACGGGTTGCCCCATTGTGTTCGTCTCGGAATTCTGGTTGAGATAGAGTCCGAGTTTGCGTGATTTGGACTTCGTATGAAGAAGTTATGGCCATCCGAAGTTTCAGAAAATTCAAAACAGATTTAAAATATTCAAAATTCAAATTTCAGAAGAGGCGGGAAAATTCCCGCCAGACAGAGGGTGTCGACACTAGGGTCGACCCATGTGTCGACCCCCCCCAAGGGGTCGACCCATGTGTCGACCCAGGGGTCGACCCCCCCTGTCGGTCAGTTTGGCCTGGGTGCACTGATTTGATCTTTGGGCTGTGTTTTGGTGGCTTGTGACGAAATCTGACGGCTCTAAACTAAATTAGGGTTAATCTAAGGGCCTAAACTACATCCTAATTCTATAAATACACCCTAAGACTACCCTAATTCATACTAAAAATAGATACAACGTCGTTATGCCGTCAAAATGCAACTTGAAGGAGCCTCCATCAAATTGTAGAAGAAGATAACTTCTCAAATCAACTTCTAATCAACTTTAGCAACTTAATCTTCTTCATAGGAGTGCTAATCAACAAGTTGTGAGTTTCTATGCCTTTAGCAAGCAATTGCTAAACTAATTATGATAGGATATAATGAGGTTATGGTTATGTATGTGGATCAATGCAAGTTATGTTATCATATGCTATGTGTTCATGATGTTATGCAAGTTATGCAAGTCATATGCTATGTGTTCATGATGTTATGCAAGTTATGCAAGTCATATGCTATGTGTTCATGATGTTATGCAAGTCATATGCTATGAGTTCATGATGCTAGTTGTGCAAGTTTTATGCTATATGTTCATGATGCTAGTTATGCAAGTTTTATGCTATTTGCTCATGAAGCTAGTTATGCAAATCACTATGATAAACATTGATCCATTATGACACCATGTTATGCAAGTTTGGTGTTTGATTATATGCAAGTTCATATATGACATGTTATGCAAGTTTGGTGTTTGATTATATGCAAGTAACATGTGCAAGTTTACACCTTTGTATGATATGCATACATATGCAAGTTAACCCCTTTATATGTCATACATACATTTGCAAGTTTACCCCTTTGTATGACATAAGTAACTTATGCAAGTTACCCTCTTTATGACATATGTGATTCATGCAAGTTTGGGTTGATTATTTATGCTAGTTGGGTTTGATGCCATGGTCATATACGCATGTTGACACCTTTAAAACCCATGTTGATGCTAATGTTATGCAAGTTGAACCCATTGTGTTTGTGATGAATCTTCCCTTTTAAGTATGTCATGTCAACGTATTACGTGGGGAACGATGGGGTTAATATTCATGTTAATGAAATGGTGTGAAGTTGGTATGATTATGCATACCATAAAGTGGATGGACATAATTGAGTCAATTATGTACATCGTTAAATTTGTAATTAATTAGGGATAATTAATACAAATTATGGGGGTGATTAATTAGGTGTAATTAATCGACTAAGACACGAGGTTGGACCCTTTTGTAGCATAAGACTGCCCGGAACCGACCGACAAATCCAGCGGCTACAAATGATTGGCCCAATGTGAGAGGTCTTAGGCATAAACTAAATACGTGACAAGTGTAAAGACACGAGGTTAGACTCGGTTATGGCGTAAGGCTGCCCGGACCCGACCGACAAATCCAGCTGCCATAAAAGATAGTCTAATGTGAGAGGTCTTTGCAAAGGTTACGGTCTTAATCAATTAAGAAACACTTAACCAGATAAGCATGTAGTAGGGCATGAGGGGTTAAGTGGGTGCCTTGGGTGGCATGTGGAAATCAAGTAAGTGCCTTGGGTGGCATGTGGAAATCTAGTGGGTTGCCTTGGGTGGCAATAGAAAATACGATTAGAATACTTAACCAAGTGGAAACATGTAATTAAACATGATTAAAGGGTTAAGTGGGATGCACTAGAAAAAGGGACAAGCTTAGGTGGGTAGCTTGTGGGGGCCCATTTCAACCAGTAACCCATATGTATCTTATTGGGCTCGACCCATGTCGAGGACGGGACACGCGTACTGGGCTTGACTATAAGAGCCCAAAACGGGTTAGCGGTGGCAATGCAAGTCCAACGGGTTTCATATGCGTGGTGGACCCGGGCTGGTAGGTAAGACGTTGTTGCATCGTGTAGGTATAAGCCGTGCACCGTTGATTGTATCGGGTTGCCACTTTGGGGAGTGATACACCCCACTGTGGGGCCAGCACGGGTATCTACGGTAGGGAGCCGATCGCTTGGGGAGTAGTGGGTACACCTAGTGGAGATAGGGGCAGACGGCACCTATGTGGTCAGCTAGGGGTACACGAAACTACTAGTTATATTTTCTAAGTCCTTGGGTGGGATCAACCTTTAAGTAGGAATGACTGGTGTGGTGCAGTGTAGTAATTACCCTTGGGTGGGTAGATGCGTCTTTACCGATATCTTAGTTTATCCTATGTCTAGTTGGCTGCTTAGTGTAGTCATTTATCCCCAGTCGTTACCGTACCAAGTTTATATCATACCCTAATTACTTTAATGATTGTATTGTTAAAGTTATAGGGCTCACTCGGACTTATGTCTGACCCCGTTGTTTTTATCTTTTTCCCAACCCTCAGGTTATCAGAGTGGGCCTAGCACTAGTGGGCTTTGATCAGATTGCTTTATCTATCTTTTGGAGCTTGGACTCTTGAAGTAAAGCTCGGTTATCTTTTCTATTATGGCTATTAGTTATGTAGTGGGATTATGTACTTATGTTTTAACGAGATGGATATTTTGTACTTGACTCTTGTTGGTTTTTGATATGTAACCAAACATGTTTACCTTCTGCTGCAATGAAATGATGTTTTAAATTTCAAGTATTACTTATATCTGTCTTGTTGTAATTTTTCTGTTCTATATTCACTTAAAATACTCCACCGAAGTTAAGGCATTCCCTTAGTGAGTGATCTTAGCGGGTGTGGGGTGTTACACAAGCGTTCTGCTTGATTCTATTTATTTGTTGTAGACACTATTATAATATAACCAGATTTTAATATCAAAATATTTTCTGGTTATCGTAAGGTAAAAACTATCCGTGTTTATGTGTGGATCGGTCTTACGATTATCTTTTCTTTTGAAAGGATTTTGAAAGTTAAACCAATGGTTGGGGCTTATTCACACCAGTCCCATGACTGACCCAAAGCTTATTTTGTTTGTTTTCCCCTAAACTCTTGGGTGCCCAAATTTGTACGGGCAGTCAAGTAGTCGGGATTTTACAGATTCACTTGGAGGAGCTTGCAGGAAGCTTCACCAGTTAGCTATAGACTATCATATTTTCTACTGTGTATCATGTTTATATCTAGAAACAGATGTTTATAACTGTTCCAGGGACAACTTTTGTGATCTGAAAATGGTACGTATTTAAAGTTACTGAATTATATTTCAAAGTTTATGTCATCTAATATATTTTATTCGTTCCGCTGTGAGATTGTGATTTTCGTTTTCTTCTATTCTAATATTTCTATCTTTCTATTTCTCATCCTCTAACTTCTTTCTAATAATGATTCGTATTTCTATGCAAATTTGAGTTGGACATGTAGTGTTATTAGTCGACTCAAAAGGTATGGAAATTCGGCCATTACATTTGGTATCAGATCTGAAGGTTGAGTAGTAACCTTGGCTTTGTGGCATAACTCAATAGAGATGGGGTTATTAATACCCTAGGTTGAGTTTGAGTATATATAAGAGAGAACATATTTGTATATTTGATATAAAATTGTTTTATATTGTGTTGGTTCGTTTGTTGAGTGGTTTATGAATTCTGGTCGATACAGGATGTACAGCTGTATCGATAGGTGTTTCTAAACTCTCGAACAAATCAATTCGATACAGTATTGTTTTAAATGGGTAAATGGAATAATTTTGTCCAAAAATTATTTTGATATAAAAGGAATCATTTAAGAATTATTATATTATATGGATGTATTGATTGCTATTACAATCAAATGAAATTACAAAGCTATTGAAATGGTTATATAAAACCAAATTGAATTTGTATAGGAATGAAAGATACAAATAAGTTGAATTACAATTGGATTCAGGTCTGAATTTGGAATTTAAATCCCGAAGGATTAGAAATATGTTCTGAAATATTTTTAAATGTAATATAACATTACTTTGAAGAATTTTTGAATCAGAATGACTTTAAATGGATTTTGAAGGTGATTAAGCACTGAAATCACTTCAAGGGGGAGAAAATAATTCTGATAATGGGTCGCGACATTATCGGTATTCATTTTCAAGTTTCTAAGTGACGGATTGCTACCATAATAGTTCGTTACTAGAAAATTTGTTCGAAAGGATAAGTTATTTTAAAAATTCAAAATTTTGGTTTTGCAAATGGTTATGGATACATGTATATATATTATTTCAAGGGAGTTTGAAATAAATGCCGGGAATTTGAATTCTGAATTTTTATTTAACCATTATAAGTTAAATGAATCGAAACGGTATAAGTAAATTGAATATAATAAAAATTTAACCTAAGCTAAAAAGGTTGAAATTGTAAAAGTGAATCAAATAGATTGGAATTTAACTTGGATCCAGTTAAATAAAATTGAATTAGATGGAGATAATCTCGAATGAGACTAAATATGGTAATAAGAGAAATACTTAAGATTTGAGCTATTAAAATAGATTCGACTTATACTAAACAAGTTGAATACATATATATTGTATGTCGTTAATTGGAGTTAAGTTATTTTTGAGCCCAAGTAGAATAAGTGGATTGATTTTGGAAATAGAAATCAAGTTTGATTTATAAAATGGAAGGGAACTAATCAGAAAGTTGATTAGTGAATTGCGAAACCAAGAGTTTATTTGTTTGGAAATCAACTGGAATGGAAATGTTGAGCAGGTATCAAACGGAAGCTAATGTAAGAGATAGAATTTGTGCCCAACAAAAAGGTACATGTTTACAATATTACTTGGGTTTGATGTTTTATGAGCTTATGGGGCTAGACGCTTGGCTTTTTGATTTTCTTTTGGATTGGAGAAGGTCTAGAAAGGCGAGTTGTGATTGTACTGATTGAACCGTGCGAAGGAGATGCTGGTGAAATTTTTCAAGAATTTTTTTATATATAAAATCGAGTGGTTAACTGAAACTGAAATAAGAAAACCAGATTTGGTTAATAAAATTTCAAGTAGAATAACGTAATTGATTAATGGATTTAAAATCAATTGGAATGGGTGTGGATATGCAGAAGAGCATATGGATTGAAGACAAGAAAGTGATGATGGATTGTCCAAAAATGGTGGACATATCATTTGGAAAGAATTATGAATGGTCGAGTGTTAGTATGAAAATTCGAAGGTCGGGTAAGAACAGGGTTATAAAGATATGGAATATAAGATTTCAACTAAGTAAGCTATGAGGAGTTAGAGTTTAAAGCATTTTTTACAGTGTGGCAATTTCGAGGACGAAATTATTTTAAGGGGAAGGAATGTAACGACCCGGATTTTCAGCCATTGAATTCTGAATATTTAAATTTGTTTTAAATATTTTTTTGAACAATATAGGAATTTATTTAATAAAATGATATTTAAACGTATGATTTATAATATAATTTGAAACGAGCTCGAAATAGTCGCGGTAGTTCGTAATTTACGATTTAAACTTCAACTGAATATACATAATCCATAATAAGTCGGATTTCTTTGAAACAAAAAACGTTCGAATCTATTTGAATATATTTTTCTAATGGAAGAGAAAAATCGAGTTTTTATATTGTAGATTTTGTTTTATGTTCAAATCAAATTTAGAAATAGTCGCTATGGAGTTTTGTATAAGCCATATCGGTTTATTTAATATAATTAAATATTGGTTTCGATTTTAGACAAGCCTTTTGAGACGTAGTGATAATTTAATTTTTAGGATTTTACTGTAATTTTTAATTAATTTAATACGCAGCTTTTTATTTGGAGTATTTTGCACCCTATATCAATATTTTTGGTTTCATATTATAAGTTAAACTACCGATATTATTATATTTTTGAAATCGTGATACATCACTCGATATGATCACACTTTTATTTCTGTCCAGCATCTCGACCGTGAATAAAATTTTATATAATATGGTACGTAAAACAAAAGTAAAGCCAAAACATTAATAAAAAACAAATCCCACCGAAGTCAACTAGAATGATTTTCAGTAAAAATTGCCAGTTATGGATCCACTGATACCCAAGAACATTTTCTTTTTTTGTCTTCTATACTGGAAAAAAATGACGAAAATAAGATATAGGAGTTTCCTTGCCGACCACATCTGAAACTAGTCCACCCTAATCTAGAAGGAACCACATGCATACATCCGTGTTTTCCAATCAGTAAAACCGTGCAGACCAAGCAAATTGCTTTCATGATTTCCAAACAACCTTCTGTGCGTGCCAAGAAAATATCAATGTCGTGCTCCTCAAGCTACTGCAAAACCGTGAGTGAAAAGCCAGTTGAAACCATCTTCCTCAAGTTATTTCCCTTTAAATACTGTATACCCATTTCTCAGACCCGAAAACGAAATGAAAACCAAACTTCATTAATCCATCAAAAATAAAAATAATTATATATATCATCATTAAACAAATTGCGGTGACTTTGGTCCCTAATTCCCCAATTCCCTTCTTCTGTCTTCTATTCTTGCTCAGTAAAACACGAAAACTTTCTACTTGAAAATCTGTTCAAAAATCAAGTAAGCAACCAAAACTTATGATTTCAGATTCCTCAAGATCCTTGCAACTCAAACTTCCATCTAATGTTAGTTACTTCAAACTTGACACAATTTACTGAAGCTTGAAAATAGTTCAACGAGGTAGGGTTGGGGCGCACGGCAACCAGAAGCTTCAGTTTAAACATCGAAGATCGGTTTTCTTTGATTTTTAGCGACCTTTACCGTGAAATTTTGGCGGAGGTTGGCTAATATATATGGCGCGTAGAACACCGTGGGGGCTCGCGACAGGCTGAAACACAATGGAGATGACATGGGGATATTCGTGAAGTGATAATCTTGGGTGAAGGTGGAGGACGGTGGTGAGGTGAAGTTGCCGGCTATTTTCCCTGTTACTGTAGGAGTGACGTTTTACTTGACTGGGAAGGTGGGTTTCGGCTGATCAAGGCGTGAGTCAAAGTGATGAGTTGGGTTGCTTTCCTGGAAACATTTGAACGAAGAATTGTCTGGGCACAAAGAGGAAGAAAGGGGAAATTAAGAAGAAGAAACAGGGTTCTGGTCTAAAGAATCCGTATAATATAGATTATTGGTTAAGTAAGTGATTTTAGGTGAGATATGAGGTTGGCAGACATCTTGAAAGCATGGTGAAGATGGAAACAAGGAAAGCTTCAGCGAGTTCATTTTTGACAGGAAGAAGAGGAACTTAAAAACAAAGTAAGGATTTAAATGAATGATAAATAATTAAATAATTAAATTATTAATTAAGCTAATGATATTAAAAATCATTTAAAACTTACAAAACTAATATCTCATGCACATGTTATCAGAATCCGACTGTACCGGTTAAATCTACGTACTGGAACTATTTTAATTGAGGACAAGGATGTAGGAATTTTGTGATAAAATCAAACGCTGTTTGATTTTAAACAAAACGAAAGCAGAACCGTTAACTGCAAACAAGGTGAGTAAACTCATTAACTCTGACTTGTTTATATTTTAATATAAAAAAGTTTAAAATTTATTTACAGTAATTTTATACTGTGTGATGGTTGATTGGTTGAATAGTTGATAAAATTGGTTGAAATGATTGATATAATTATATCGTTGATCAATAATTACTTCTGTTTATATTCATATTGATGAGAAATTAATATTATTGATGTCGACTAACATCTGTGGATGTAGGGAAACAGGTTGGAGGAATCCAGTTGGATTCCTCAACATTTATATTACTGTTTTTATTTGAGTGTGATATATGATGTGTTATATAATCCATAATTGGATATGTAGTGTTTAATTTACCCTGGCCCTAGGAACTTGGTATTTAGATATCGTAAAATATTTTCTAATGTGGGAAAGGAAATTTGGATTTAAAAATGGAGTTTATTTCCAAAATAGAAATAGAATTTAAAATAGAGTTGAAAATAAAAATATATTCAAGTGGATAAATCAAGAAGTTGTTATAAATAAGAATATAAATTAAGTGGATTATAAATCATTGGATAAATTGAAATATAAGTTCAAATATGAATTTACATGGGAAAGTGAAATAGGTTTTGAAACCAATATTTGAAAATAGATTTGAACTTAGCATATTTTAAAGGAAACGATAATAAAGGTTTTAAATGATTGGAATAAAAATAAGATTTGTATGTAAAATTCTGAATAGAAGTTATGAATAGAATTTGGATTTAAGATACTATTTATAAGTACGAAATCAAACTGATTTGATTGTATATAAAAGAAATATATTCACGATTAAAGTGAATAACGGGTAAAGGGAATATTTTGCAAATGAGCCATATCTAAAGGAATTTAGTTTTGAAATATGAATCCATATTGCAAATTAAATGAAAAGGGAAATGGTTAATCGTTTTTGTTCAAAATTCAGAATATAAAATATAGTGTGATTACGTTTTGTAGATTGGAATGGTTAGAAAGGAATTTGGTAATGATTTGGAAAGGATAAATTCAAAAGTGAATTTGGAATTTGAATTAACCTGAAATGGTAGACAAATTCCAAAGTTCGGAATATAAATCGAATATAGATTTTTCGAGAGAGAGTTATTTATTGGAATTCGATTATAACAAATTAGGGAAGTAGTTATTTTTACTTCCCGTTTCGAATCAAACTATTTATTTATTTATTGAATTTATAAGTACAAGTTATATTTTTTTATATATACCAATTATTTGGGAACAACGATTATAACGCTACCGTTATAAATCTAAATAGCGATTAAAATGCTACTGTTATCATAGAAGTTTTATAAATCTAACAGCGATTTTAGCGTTGTCATTATAATAAATGTTTTGTAAATCTAAATAGCGGTTTTAGCGCTGTTGTTATAATAAATGTTTTACAAATCTAAATAGCGATTATAAGCTGCTGTTATAATAAACGTTTTATAAATTTAAACAGCGATTTTAACGCTGTAGTTATAATTAATGTTTGGAAACAGTGATTATAATGCTACCATTATAATCAATATTTTTCGTAAAGGAAGTGTATTCTTAGATTGAATCTGAGAGTCGCGTAAGTGATGTTTAGTTTGAAGTTATGAGCTTTGACTATCTCAAAATTAAGTATGTTGTTCAGTTATGGTCTAAGAGGTAATTATACCCCAACTTGATTGACTTCATGATTCGTGGAGGAATGGTTAAGGTTCGATAGGGAAGATTGGTAAGCGATATAGTTAGTTAATAAATGATTAATGGTTTGAGTCGTAATAACGATGTTTTATAACATCGTGTTAATATTAAGGGATTTTGAAATGTTTTTCCCCAAATAAAATGAGAGATATTTTCTACGCGTAATGGATTGGTCAACGGGGAATTAAGGAATGGAATATGGAAATATTTTCCGATATTAATAAGGTATATTTTCTGAATATAGAAAATAAGGACTTCATTAATATATATAGAAATGTTTTCTTACTGGAATAAGGGATATTTTCTCGAATAGAGAAATTATAATATTGGAAATATTTTTCAAAGAATGAGAGGGGAAATCGAGCTTCAAAAGGATACGAAAGATGGGAAATGGGAATTGTAAATGATAATATAATAAAGAACTGATTTAAAGGGGCCCAGTGTTGTTCGATGCTTGATAGGTACGATTTTCAATTGGAAATAGGACCGTTGATTTTATGGATGTTTCTTTGATAGTTAAATCACCGGCTATCAAAGTTTTGATTTATTTTATGTAACACCCCGTATATTCTATAACAGTGAAATTCATAAATTAAAGTATAATTAATTCTAATGAAAGAATTAAGGGAAATGGCTTACGCCATTGCGTTCGTCTCGGAATTCTGGTTGAGATAGAGTCCGAGTTTGCGTGAAACGGACTCCGTATGAAGGAGTTATGATCTCCGGAAGTTTCAGAATAAATTTGAAATTCAAAAACAGCTCAGAACAGGTTTAAAATTCGAATTCGAGTTCAAACAGGGCTGGGCGGGAAAGTTCCCGTCCAGTGACCAGGTCGACACTATTATCGACTGGGCAGTCGACCTGCCCCCCCCCCCCCCCCCAAGTCGACTGCGCAGTCGACTTGGGTGTCGACCTGCAGGTCGACTTGCCTGGTCGGCCTGACCAGGTGGGTCTGACCCTGGTTCGACTTCTGGTGTGCTGTACGGTCTGATTTCCCTCCCTGTTTGCATCTGACGGCTCAAATTAACTTGAAAACTCTATAAATACACACTAAGACTCAACTAATTCACATAAGAAAATAAGAGAGGAGTCGTCATGCTGCCAGGAAGGAGTTGATCGTAGCCGCCAAGAATCAAACTAAGAAGCAAATTAAAGTCTAATCAAATCAATCAACAAATTGCTACCCAAAGGAGAGCACCTCCAAATTCAGAAAACAGAAATCAGAAAACAAGATCTCGTCACACGTTGTAAGTATAGTGGTCTTTCAGCATCTGAATAAAATTATGATGTGATACGATGTAATTGAGAATAGAATTATATTATTGTTGTATAATGATGTAGATCTTGTGTATTGTAATGTTTCTATCGTGATTTTGTGTATTGATTAGTGGCATAAATGGGTCGATGCAAGTTTATTATACGATTGTATATGAAAGTAATTGCAATTGCAAGTTTGTGGCAAAATCTATGATTAGATCCCTCTCATGTTTATGTTAATATCCCCTTTATGTTTATGTTGATATCATGGGCCATATACTTATGTAAACATATCCTAGATCTGAGATCTTTTATGCCTACATGCCTCAAAACTTATGTATACATCTTAGATCCATTACAAGTATGATCAGAACTATGTTAAATGCAGTTTGGGTTACATAAACTATGCAAGTTCATGTGGAAATAGACTATATATT
The DNA here is from genome assembly GCA_030737875.1 of Allium sativum. NCBI lineage: Eukaryota > Viridiplantae > Streptophyta > Magnoliopsida > Asparagales > Amaryllidaceae > Allium > Allium sativum. Next base: position 633,510,646 of record CM060919.1, read on the forward strand.
AGATTTGGACATTTTTGGGTTAATTTACAACATGCTAGTTTTGTGTTCGACATTATACCAAGTTAATATGTTAAAACCCAAGTTTGTATAAATCTACATATGCCATCCTATGTGACACCCATTTAGTTGTATGTCAATTTTGAATGCAAGTTCACATGATCCAATGTTTATGTTAACGCCAATTTGCAAGTTCATGCGCTACACCTTCTATGTATCATATAAAATATTATATGTTCTGGATTTCCCCTTTTCTCGCGTTTATCAAGTTGGGCTGAATTGTGTCGAGCCCAACATTAGTACGTACAAACGCGGGGTAATAGCGTTGGGTGTAAAACATGATATAAATAAATATGTTGGCATGTTTGGCGCGTGCCAACGACTGTGACATTTTAGCGGTATAAATTGTTATACCCAAATTAAAAGACGACATGACATTTACATAAATAATGAAATATGTAAATCTAGAAAAGAAGACATGTTTGACCTGAGGTTGGATTGAGTTGTGACATAAACCTGCCCGGACCCGCCCGGCTGACCAGTAGTCACAACAATACCTATCCAATGTGGGTGGTTAAACATTGAGCCCAATAAAGACCCGAGGTTAGACTGAACTACGGTGTAAACCTGCCCGGAACCAACCGGCACATCCAGTAACCGTAGTGATATCTGTCTAATGTGAGTGCTCGGTGCTCTAAAAGGCTAAGGACAGGTGGTAGGGTTAAGTCAACTGAAAACACTTAACCAAAAATTCAACATGTTAACAAATATTGATGGGTGGGGTTAGGTATATACAAACACTTAACCACTTAACATGTTGACTAGAAAACCCTAGTAATGTAGGGACCCGTTTCAGCAGTAACCCAATTTAGGTATCAACGGTACCCTGAAACTAGGCAGGGTGGGGCACGATTACTGGGCTGATTGTAAGCGGTCAAATAACGGCAATTGTTGGGTGCACAGTGTAGGTCTAACGGTGTGCGGTCGTGCACGCACTCCGGAGCAGACAAGCAGGGCACTGGGGGCACTAGTAGTATAACCTATGTCTTCTAGTAATTGTGTCGGGGCCGCCACCATGGGCCTTGATACACCCCATGGTGGAACCAGCATAGGTATCTACACTTCTTGGGGTAGCCGTAAGACACACGTACGAGTAGGAGCCGATCTTTAGAAAACAAAAAGGATCACTTCACCCTCAGCATGGGGTGCCGGTTAGAGTAATTCTAGTAAATGCAGAGATGTAGTGTGGGTTCGATAGTATATTCGATTCTAGACTACACTCCCTTAGTTATGATACTATCCTGTTTTCAGTTTATGTCTATCGTATCCTTTTCTTATTCACATACTGAAAAGTCACTAGATTTACTCAGGCTTTATGTCTGACTCCGTTTTTCTTTTCGTCTTCTTTTCTTTCGTTTCCCCCCCCAGGTCCACAGGGAGGAAACAACTCAGCTTAGTCAGACTCTTTTGCAAGCTTGAAGACAATCGATGTACGGTTTGGATCTCTTTGGCTTGGATCATGGCTTTGGATATCATTATGGGGATTTTGTTGCTTTATTTTATGTTTTATGCTTCTTTGATAATCAAGACAGTTATGGAAATGTAATGTTTTTGGAAGTATTGTAAGACAATTATGGTATGGTTTGTGTAACACGTATTTTGATGAAATAAAAGTTGCTGTTGTTTCCGCTATTTAAAAATGTGTATTTATATCTGTCTTGTGTATCTGTGACTTATACTTATAAACCTCCACCAAAATTAGGGCATTCCCTTTGTGAGTGACCCTAACGGAGGTGGGGTGTTTCATTTTATACCTCCATTGTCAATATGGAGAGACCGAGATCAGATTTAATATTTGAAAACCACTCCGTATTGGCATAAGCGTTACGAATCAAATTATGTTGAAGAGATTATGAAGACGGAGTAAATTGCAAGGGCTATTCTGTTAATCCTAGGTAGAAATTGCCTAAGATGGATTAATAGAATGGTGCCTTCGTTTTGTCCAGACCCAGGACAGCTTGTAAGGATGAGTATCTGATAGAGTATTTCCAAAGGGATTGCGTACGTTGATTCCTTAAAACGTACGAAGTTGATGGCAAAGAAGGGAAATTTCTTTAGCCTAACAATCTGAGCATTTTTGTGGGAATCAATTAGTAATTTCCAATGGATCTGACGATGTGGTATTCAAAGTGAATGGTGGATAGATCTTCTGGAAGATAATTCAAACCCCAAGCCTCACAACCGGGAATTGACAAAAATCGGGCAGGCAGCATGGTTAGGTGGGTCGCTCCCATTAGGATGTATAATCTAGAGAAATTCCATTTGCTTCTTTAATCTATTGATGTTGTCTCTTTCAGGAAATGGTTGCTGATCCCAACCTTTGGTGATATACATTCGATACACTCAAGCGAAATGAGTGGTCGGTCATGTGTGGGCCGGGTTGCAAGAAGTTCTTGTTGAACCCAGTGTATTCCCCTCTAGAGATACACTAACGGAAGGTGGTTCCATATCTTGTCATGTTGGAAATCCAATCTCCAATAAGCGCCCTGTGGTTTTCGATTTTATATTATATATGGAGCGTGATATGCAAGCGTTCTGCTAGATTCTATTTATTTGCTGTAGATACTATTATAATATCACCAGATTTTAATATCAAAATATTTTTTGGTTATCGTAAGGTAAAAACTATCCGTGTTTATGTGTGGATCGGTCTTACGATTATCTTCTCTTTTGAAAGGATTTTGAAAGTTAAACCAATGGTTGGGGCTTACTCACACCAGTCCCATGACTGACCCAAATCTTATTTTGTTTGTTTTCCCCTAAACTCTTGGGTGCCCAAATTTGTACGGGCAGTCATGTAGTCGGGGTTTTGCAGATTCGCTTGGAGGAGCTTGAAGTAGGAGGCTTCACCAGTTAGCTACAAACTATCATATTTTCCGTTGTGTATCATGTTTATACCTGGAAACTGGTGTTTATAACTGTTCCAGGGATAACTGTTGTGCTCTGAAAATGGTACGTACATAAAGTTACTGAATTATATTTCAAAGTTTATGTCATCTAATATATTTTATTTGTTCGGCTGTGAGTTTGTGATCTTCGTTTTCTTCTGTTCTAATATTTCTGTCTTTCTATTTCTCATCCTCTAACTTCTTTCTAATAATGATTCGTATTTCTGTGCAAATTTGAGTTGGACGTGTAGTGTTATTAGTCGACTCAAAAGGTATGGAAATTCGGGCCATTACAACTCCGTTGGGTCTAGAACAGTATTATTAAAAATACCATTCACGACAACCTAAAATCTCATTCCATTGTTAATTGGGTTAAAAAACAAGTGTTATTTAAAACAACATTCACGATAAACCCAAAGACCAATTCAATTCAATTCCAATTAAATGTTAATTAATTAGTATACTTCATTAAATCTAAATAAAAAGATTTAATCTTTTCTCAACTGGGATCAAGAACAGTGTTAATGAAGACACAATTCACGACAAACCCAAAATCACATTCCATTCCATCAGCCTTTAACCGTTAATTAGCAAGTGAACAATTCCCTAAGTATTAACCCCGAAGGCCGAAACCAACATCAGATCAATACCCAGGAAACCATTCAACTTAGCTAATCCCCAGTTAGTTTCTTATTTTCTTAACTCCAATGGGTCTAAGAACAGTATTTTTAAAGATAACATTCACGACAACCCAAAATCATATTTGATATTAAATACAAGGCTCTAAATAGAAAATATATCGGCTTACATTCAATATCAAATTCTGGAATCAACAAATACCGTATTGGAATAACGATATATATATCTTCCAAATTCCTCCTCAATATCCGTATAATCACGGAGTCCAATATCGAAATATTCCAGAGATAATTTCGATTCAAATCCATTCCAATTCATATATTGGAAATTCTAGTTATTTTTAAAACCATTTCAAATCCAATTTACTTATTCAAGAATATTGGATTTCATAATTCTAATTCATAACTAGTTCATTTCGATAAAAATATATTTTTTTTCTTTTCAAATATGGAATTTTTCATCCCAATTCTTTCCAAATCATTTGTTATGATTTTACACAAATTACTGATATTTTTAGTATATTTATCAAGGCCCGTACTATCGATTTCGATAAACGGTCGTCGAACTGCACTTACACCGACCTTTTCCAAATTTAATTTGGACATAATTCCAAATCCAACCGTTAGATTTCAAATCTCTAGTATTCATTAGAAAGATCTTTTTGATACGAACCCAACGGTTTCGGTTTTAGGATAATCCGACGGTCGGATCTCCTGTTATGTCCATTCGAAGTCAATGGTCGAAATTCGCGAGCTACCGCAGCGCGGCGCATTCTATTCGGGCCATTATACTATATATAATATATATATTTCGTCGATTTCCATTTGAAACATATTTTATAAATCGTTTTAAATTCATTTTCAAAACGATTTCAACTTCATATTCAATTTCAAATCAAAATTGAGTATTCCATATCATCGATATATATATAAATGATAATATTTTCAAAACATTATATTTCGAAATCATTTCCTTTTCGATATTCATTATAAAAATGAAATAAATCAATATAAATATCGTTCACATCAAAATGGCGTCAATCTAATCAACATGGCTTTATATATTTAAATATTTTCGTGCCCATCCCAAATCGGACATCAAAATCAGATTTCGATCTTTTATTGAATATTATTTTAAAACATTCATCATTTTAAAATATTAGTTATTTTAAAATGTTCATTCTTTCTGAACTGGAATCAGGCACAATCAGTAAACATATAATGTGATTATGTGGATTTCATACAACACATGTACACAATAACAATCAAACACAGTCAACCATCATCCAGAGTGCATTCTACACTGCATAAGCATCAAATATAAATATTTAATGCTTATAACAGTCTGTCAACCAATCGATTGACATACAACTAATTATTGGGACTAGTGCATGTCATATATCATCCCAATACCCGTGTGGGGTTTCAAACAACAAACACAGATTTATTTGTGCAGTTGGGCGATGTGTAAAATTTATCGTCCCAATCTATATCAGTCAAATCAGTGTACATAAACAAATCGTCTAATTTGTAAATGAATATTTATTTTATTCACATACACGTTAAATATTATATTTTTAACAATAAAATATTTATTCAATTCATTTACACAATAAAAATAATATTTTTATTGTTCTAACATATTTTAGAAAATTTTAGCGGCATAACGACACGATATCAAAATCGGGTAATGCCTAGCATTACCCCTCTCCTGATATTGGCTCGCGCCATACACACATAACACTTCTAATCAATTCATTTCACCCAAATAAACAAATATAACCAAATAATTTAATCAACCAAACCAAACAATCAAATAAGTCATCTATGGTCTGTGGACGATGGGGAACAATTCATATATGCAGTTATAAAATAAATAACTGTATAAGAAAATTATAGTGAAGAGTTCTCACCTTTAGGTTCTACTCCGCCGTTCTATATTTCTGAGTAGTTCAGATTTGCATTTGATTTCCACCAGTTCCATCATAATTTTTTTCACGCTGTTCATAGTAAAAATCACAATTTTATTATGATGATTATATATTTAAAATCACATTTTAACATCGCTACTTCATATATATAAAAATCGAATTTTTATTATCATACATATATAAAAATCATATTTTTTTACCATACATATATAAATCATATTTTTATTCTACTTCTATATAAATAAAATCGAAGCTTTTTTATATCGCTGCATATATAAAAATCTTCGCTGCTTCCTATCTAAAAACAAAGATTTATTCTTATATAAAAATATTATTTACATACGATAAAAATCATAACTTTAAACATATAAAAATCTTATTTTACTCTCATGTTAAATATATAAAAACCTAGTTTTTAAAACAGTGCTAATTCATATAAAAACTAAATTAACAAAAAAACAAAACAAAACAAACTCACTGTAAATCGAAGAGGGAGGGGGAGGGCTGGTGGTGTTGCGCAGGTCTGCAGAAGAGGGGGGGCTCAGACGATCGTCGGCGGCATAATGGTGGTGGTGGCGGCGGTTTTCCAGGCGGAGTTGGAAAAATTTGAAGATGGTGAGAGAATATAGGAGGAGGAGGGAAAGAAGGGGTCGGAGGCGAAGGGGAGGGGGTCGGCGATGGCTCAGCGGCGTGGGGGTTGGCCGGAGGCGGCGCAAGGACGGGCTCCGGTGGCGGCTAGGGCTTCGAGCCCTTTTTTTATTTCTGAAAGAAGGTTGGGGAGAGAGAAAGTGAGGGGTGAGGAGTGTTTAAATATATATATATAATTTAATATTATTATTTTCTTCATATAAGTTGCCTTTTAAATCCAACTCCAAACAACACCCAATGACTGTCGCCCTATGTATTACCCCTATTCCGAACACAATGAGACATGTATCATAAGTCAATTCACTTGTTACGACCAGTTTCCGTTCAAATTAAAATATAACCAATGTATATTGAATTCGAACACACATTTCAATTTACTGGGGCCACATACTAACTCCAAAAAATTCCCAAAAAATATTTTCTAGCTTTGTATTGACAATACGGCTTTAACAAAACTAACATTGTCAAATTTGGAGACCGTTTGAAAAATGGCCATTTTCTGGTCGATCCAAATTGACTAAAACTGTCAAAACATGTTTTCCTATGCCACGCTCACATATTGACCCCAAAAAATTATGAATATTGGAATTTGGCAATAACTTGACATCCCGTATCCAACAAAAGTGGTTTCGTCGAAAACGGAGGTCGTTTGCAAAATTTCCATTTTTAAGGGCTATATTTTCCATAATGACTATTCCAAATTTTCAACTGGGCATAACTTTTTATTCCCGCTATGAAATTTGGATTTTTTGGATTCGTTCGAATGATATTCTCAAATAGATTCTAATAATTTTTGTTTTGCCAAAATCTGGTTTATTTTGAATCCGGTACATTCATTTGAAATTTAAAATCGAATTTTCAAACTAGCGCGCCATTTCCAATACCTTTTATAAAAATAAATATTTATATTCTAACGTCGATTCAAATAAATATATGCATTCTAATTCTATTCAAAATAAATTTCTCATCATTATTATTTAAAATAAATCATTTTTAATATTCAAAATTCATTAATATTGCCAAAATAAAATTTTATATTGGTTCTGATTTTCCGGGTTGTTACACTTGTGTTGTCCTCATCCATAGATTTCAGATTCTTGTTCTTTTAAATAACTTAATTTACAATTAAGTACAACCAATCTCCTTACATAGGTTATTGCATTCCCTTTTATCGTTTATTATAACCTAAGTTATAATTTCCACTTGTCCCTAGGACAAGCCTAAACATGTTATTCTTATGTCCTTACTAGTTTATTATAACCTAACTTATAATCTTCACTTGTCCCTAGGACAAGTCTACATATTATACAATATTCACATTAATGTAATTTATTTATAATAGATTATTATCATTCCCGTTTATTTCAATCCTTTACTACTGTAATTATCTTTCATTCAATTCCATTTATTTCCATTAATTACAATTAATGATGTTTATCAGTCCTGCTATTTACATATATTTATATATATGTTTATGTATTAGACCTCTCACATTAAGCCTACACTTGTGGATGCTGGATTTTTCGAGCGGTTCCGGGCAATTTCGGGCAGACTTCTTCGACAAGTTGACTTAACCTCGTGTCTTAGCACCATTGCATGTTTTATTTATGCACTTTGACCCCTCACATTAGATTTACCATTTGTGAATGCTGGATATGCTGGGCGGTTCCGGGCAGACTTCTACCATAAGTGTAATCTAACCTCGTGTCTAAGCGCGGTTACAGTTTCTTATTTACTGTAAATCTTCTATATAATCTAGGCATGTCTACTCTTTCAAATTTCCATTGTAATTTATATTTTACATGTCATCATATTATGCCTCTTTTACATCATACATTCTTTTCTAGCATATAATCAATTCTATTCCATCATGTAATCAATTAATCAGATAATTGTTCAAATTTAACAATAACATGTGATTACCAAATCATGTAATTTTTCTCAATTTCTACCATTAATGGTTCTGGTAGATAAATGCCACAAGTTAACATGGAATTGAAACAACAGTAACTGCTACGCATATTTTGGCAACTTTTCCAACATATTAATATCTTAGCATATTAATATTCCAACATGTCATATTCGTCACTTTAATCCTTTTTAACATATGTTTAAACATTTCAACATATCATATTTAAACATGTCATAATAACATTTCAATACTTTTAATTATTCTAGCCAATTCACATTGTACAGTAACGGGGAATGTTAAACAATAATATATCATTATCAAAAATGATATAGCTTAAATCCACTCACCTCATATGCTTTCCAAATCTTGGATTTGGTCCAGATCTATCATTCCATGGTTTTTCCCTGAGTTGGATTCAGAACCTAACAACCATGGATTCATAATTTTTACTTAATGAAAGAAAGCAAAAGGAGAAAGAGAAGAGAATGGAAAATAGACCAGGTCTAGGAATTACCTCACTTCGATAAGAGATCTGAACACCCAATTACAAACATACATCTCTTTCCTTCAGACCCGGATTCAGAATTTTTCCTAAACTAATAATCTTAATTTTCTGAATACATTTGAGGAGGGAGAGGAATGGTAGAGCTTCTACGTTGTCTCAGAATTATGAGATCAGGGTAGGCTCTACAGGCATATTTATAGGTGTTCAGCAACGTATTTAGTAAAAGAAATAGTCCACGTTCGTGCAGAAATAATCTACCAAGATCTGCCGTAAGGAGGGTCGACCCCCCTTATGGGGTCGGCCCATGGTTCGACACCCCAAGGTCAACACACCCTTGATGGGGTCGACACCCCTGGGCAGGAATTTTCCCGCTCTCTTTTTTTGATGTGAATTTGAACAGTTTTGAATTTCTGGACTTATTTTAGTCATATATACTCTTCTTATGCGTATATAAACTTCAAACCTTAATAATTTCTTAATACGGTGTCTGTTTTACACAAACCAAGTGTCTATTTTGACCAGAATTCCGAGACGAACGTAATGGCGTAGTCCGTTTCACTTAGTTATGAATATTTAATTAAGTTATTCATACTTTATTATCTTAAAAATACAGGGTGTTACTGGACATTACAAGGGACAGTGCCCTAAGAGACAAAGACAGAAAGCTGGATCACTTGGAGGGCAAGTTAGCGATTTAAAGGTTGGTGAAACAGATCAAGGAAGGAAAGTCATAGCTAAAGGTTTGATTTCTCTTTTAGACCATCCTGTTAGAACTCTTTTCAATTTCGGTGCTTCTCACTCATTCATATCCAACTCAGTAGCAGAAAATATGCACCTAAATACTAGTATTGTTTCTGATCCCATTATAGTCTCAAACCCCATAGAAGGAACGACTCATTTATCTATGATATGTAGGGTTTGGTGATTTCTATTTTGGGTGTCGAATTTAAATGCAATGCATATGTTCATGGTTTCATGGGTTATGGATTAATTCTAGGAATGGATTGGCTAGCCATTCATTTGCCATTCTTGATTGCGAAAAGAGAGTAGTTAGACTTCTTATTTGCCATGGTAGAACTCTTGAAATTTCTTGTGACGCATGCGTTTCGGTGATGCTTAGTTTCCTAGATTCTCTTGATGCTTTCGTTGATTATCTTCGATCAGTACTCATAGTTAACAGGTTTTCGGATGTGTTCGACGAGGTTAGGGGTTACCTCCAAGGCGTGAAATAGACTTTCGAATATACTTGGTGGAAAATGTGAAACCAGTCGCATTGCAAGTGCGCCATATGGCTCTTAAGGAGAGGAGGAGCTCAACAAACAAGTGGGTGAGTTGTTGGAAAAAGGATTCATTAGGTGAAGCATTTCTGAGTGGGGAGCTCCAGTCATTTTTACAACCAAGGCAGGCGGCTCTCTCCGTCTATGTGTAGACTACAGGGAACTGAATAAACTCACCAAGAAGAATAGGCACCCACTACTAAGGATTGATGACTTGTTTGACCAACTAGTTGGCGCTTCAGTTTTCTAACAATTGGTTCTAGCCACGGGATTTCATCAGGTTAGAGTGGCGAATGATAGTATTGACAAGACGGCTTTCAGAACTCTGGATGGTTTCTTTGAGTGGTTGGTTATGCCTTTTGGGCTAACCAATGCACCCGCATACTTCGTGGGCTTAATGAGTCAGGTTTTTAGGGAGTATTTGGACAAGTTTGTGGTGGTGTTCATGGATCGCATTCTGATCTTCTCCAAGAGAGAATAAGAATATGGCCAACACTTAGAGGAGGTTTTAAATACATTTAGAGCACATCAACTTAAATCAAAATTTTCTAAGTGTCACTTCTGGAGAAAAGAAGTAAGATTCCTACGGTATGTGGTCTCCAAGGAAGGGATAGCGGTTGACCCCGGCAAGTAGTCGTAGTTTAAGACTAGAAGGCCCCTAAGAATGCAACAGAGGTGAGAAATTTCCTTGGATTAGTGGGCTATTATAGGAAGTTTATTAAAGACTTTGCGTGAATCTCAGCTCCGCTTACCCGTTTGACAAAGAAGAACTTAGCTCTTGTTTGGAGTGTGCGTGCTGAAGATGCTTTTCAGAGGCTAAAAAGGGCTCTGACAAAAACCCCTGTCCAAACTCTTCCTAATGGAAGCAGGGTGTTTACAGTCTAAATGGATGCTTATGGCACGGGTTAGGTGCCGAATTGATGCAAGAGGGTAGGGTGGTATGCTACGGAAGTAGGCAACTAAGGGTTCATGAGAAAAACTACCCGACCCATGACTTGGAGTTGGTTGCAATAGTATTTGCACTTAAGTCTTGGCGGCACTATCTACTTGGAGATAGATTTGAGCTATATACAGATCATAAGTCAGTCAAATATTTGTTCTCATGGAAGGATCTCAACTTAAGGCAACAACAGTGGATGTATTTCCTGGCGTCCTACGACTTTGAGATAGTTTATACCCAAGGAAAGGGTAATGTAGTGGCAGACGCATTGAGTAGGCAGAGGATGACCTTGAGTCCTCTATTTATAGAAAGGCAGAGCTTGGAGTACATCTCGACCTTTTATTTTAATCCATTTACGGATTTCACATTTGATTTGTTGGCGTCATTAGAGGTGCGACCTGCTCTCATGGAGTGAGTTGGAACTATGCAGTAAGAGGACCAACTATTAAAGGACATCTTGGACAGACTTGGTCAAGGAGAAACTTCTAGTCACTTAGCTAGATATACCGTGCATGAAAAAGGGTGGCTAAGATGAGACGGAAGGATGTATGTCCCTATAATTGGGGAATTTCTAAGAGCAGTGCTAGAGGAAGCTCATCACTCTCGGATGACTATCCATCCGGGAGGTGACAGTATATACCGAGACATGAAGCATGTTTTCCATTGGACAGGCATGAAGAAAGATGTAGCAGAATTCGTCGCCCGATGTTTGACTTGTCAATAAGTCAAGGCTGAAAAACAGAAACTTGTTGGATTACTTCAGCCTTTTGGTTTCCCACAATGGATATGGAATAATGTATCTACGAACTTCATTGATGGACTGCCCAGATCAAGGAAGGACAATAAAAACATTTGGATGATAGTGGACAGGCATACAAAGAACGCTCATTTTATCCTAGTCAAGAGCAAGAGGACGACAACTTGGCTAGCTTCAGTTTTTGTTAAAGAGATCGTCCGACTACATGGGATATCTTCAAGCATAGTAAGTGAACATGACCCTATATTTACTAGTGAATTTTGGAGGAGCTTGCAAGAAGCTCTAGTTACATAGTTAAGAATTAGCATAGCTTATCACCCTCAGACCGATGGACAAATTGTGAGAGTTAATAGAGTTATTGAGGATCTATTAATACTTTTTACAGTAGATTTCGGAGGGACTTGGAAGGAGCATCTCCCATTGGTTGTGTTTGCATATGATAATAGTTATCAGTCAAGCATAGGGATGGCACCCTTCGAAGCGTTATATGGATGACCTTGCATATCACTGACTTGTTGGTGGGAATCTAATGACAGGCTACTAGGGCCTGACATGGTAAGAGAGACTTCGAAAAAGATAGATCTCATTCGAAGAAGAATGAAAGCTGCACAAGACAAACAAAAGTCGTATGCCGATAAGAGAAGAACTGATTTGGAATTCAAAGTAGGAGACATGCTCTTCATCAAAGTATCGCCTTTAAGGAATGTGGTTTGATTTGGCTCAGTAGGGAAATTGGCACCAAGGTTCATTGGACCATTTCCCATAGTAGAGAGGATAAGACAAATGGCCTACAAAGTTAGACTTCTGGAGAGACTGGCGGGAGTTCATGATGTATTCCACGTTTCCCATTTGAGGAAATGTCTTCACGATTTAGCAGAGGTAGTGGAGCTAAGTACCTTTGAAGATGTTGAAGTCGAGAAAGAGGCATCAGTTCAAAGAGTTCTTACTTGTATCCTTGAGACAAAAGTCAAAAAGCTATGCAACAAAGAGATAAAGTTAGTAATGGTGCAACGGGGAAAGTGCAACATAATGTGTAACAACCCGTATTTCAATAACATGTTAAAACGAGAATCAAGGCAGAATTTAATTTTAAATTCTGAATCAAGTAAAACGGGCTATGCCATTGCGTTCGTCTCGGAAAAATACGCGAAATAGAGTCCGAGTTTTCGAAAATCGGAGTCCGTATGACCCGGTTAAGGCCCAAAGAAGTTTTCGGGAAATTCGAATTTCGGAAACAGTTTTGGGAATCAGATCTGGGGCCAGGCGGGAAGTTTCCCGCCTAGGCCATGTCGACAGGGCTGTCGACAGGCCTGTCGACTTGGGCCCAGACCAAGTCGACAGCCCTGTCGACTTGCCTGTCGACAGGGGGTGGCCGGGGCAAGCTACCTGGTGCACCTGTTTGTCTCACCTGGTCTTGTTCTTGGGCTGGTTCTGGAAGCTTCCGAGATCTGATGGTCCTAATCTATCCTAGGGTTAATCTAAGGGCCTAAAACTATCCTAATCTCTATAAAAACACCCCTAAGCCCCCCCCCTAAACCCTCATAACTCACCCTCTCCACGAAGTGCTGCCCAAATGCAAAGTGATCATGGCCTCCATCTCAAATCCCTAGAGCCTATGCACTCAAATCAAGTTCAAATCAAAAGGTGCAAGCTTGCTACACCAAATCAAGGCCAAATCAACATTGCTATGCGAGTTTCATGATGGTTCTTCATCAAAGGAGCCACCTTTCTTCGTCATGATGATGCATGATCCCTTTCCTAAGCCTTGCCTATGTAAGTTCTAGCTACTTTTGGATCAAAACGGTATTTTTAATGTTGACATGGGATAAAATGAGATAAAGCATAAGTATGCATGTATGTGCACCTAACTTTGTCCCTTTTCTATGATATATGACCTTAGACTAAGATGTAGCAACTTAATCATGCCTCTCATGCTATGCATAACCTAGTTTAACTTGCAAGTTTGGATCTTTATGCATGAAATGCTAGCATGAACCTTTAGGTACCACTTTGCTTGTGAAACATTGGCTAAGACAAGATGTTGGGGCTTATGCATGTTTATGAACCCAAACCCCTTATGCTAACATGCAAGTTTGTGGCCAAATCCTTTATGAGATTATGCATGCTCGTGGCCAATCCCCTCTCTTAAGTTGTGCATGTTTATGGCCAAACCCTTTTTGATAATATGCATGTTTGTGGCCAAATTACCTTATGACACTATGCATGTTTTTGGCCAGTCTCTTTATGATGTTATGCATGTGGAAGCCAAGCCCTTTTTGGCATCATGCATGTTTTGAGACCAATATGTGACATAGTACCCTTACTATGTTGACTCGCTTTGCTTGCGTTGGGAAAATATGATTTTGGGTAGTTAGATAAATGCGAACATGTCGTGAGATCGTGACTTGATTATGACATGTGTTTATACTTGAAAATATGACTTGAAAGATAACATGGAAGTTGGCATGTAAGTATGCATAAAAACACAAGCTTGGGAATTTACCTATTAAGTTAGGTCTACCCTTTGGGAATTTACCTATTAAGTTAGGTCTACCCAAATGCTTGAAAACTTGTAACATGTTTTGGAAACATGATGAACTTAGATAATATAAGTGTGGCCAACTCGAGGTTGGGTTGAGTTTGCAACGTAAAACTACCCGGAACCGACCGGCCTAACTAGTAGTTGCAAACAATAGGACCCAATGTGAGAAGTTGGTCATGTCGCGCTTAAGACCCGAGGTTAGACTAGGTTGTGGTGTAAATCTACCCGGACCCGCCCGGCTTAACTAGTAACCACAACAAGGTCTAATGTGAGAGGTTGAGGGTGCATTAATTAAATTAATGCCACATAATAGGGTTAAGTTAATTTGATTAATGAGGCTTAACCAAATATGATATGGACAAATGGGTTAAGTAATTTGATTAGGCTAATGATACTTAACGATAACATGATAAGCTTGGGTAGGTTAAGTAACTTGATTTGCCTAATGACACTTGACCATTTTTATACGACTAGTGGACGGGATTAAGTTAACCAACACTTAATCAATCCAACACGATAACGCGATAAGGTCAAGTAAATTTTCTTAATGACACTTAACCGTATAATACAGTTAATGGATGGGGTTAAGATTAGGCTTAACTAATCTAAACATGGTAATCGGATGGGGTTAAGTTAGCCTAGACTTAATTAATCCAACTTGGCAATTTAATGGGGTTAAGTTAAACACTTAACTAATTTAACACGATGATTTGATGAGGTTAAGTGACCTATACTTAACCAATCTAGCTCGTTAATCTGATGAGGTTAAGTTAATCTATACTTAACCAATCTAACGTGAAAACACGATAAGGCTAAGCCACGAATCACTTGAATACGCTTGACCGATTTGACTTGGTAATTCGACAAGGTCAAGTTAATTTATATAATTAACCAATCTAAAATGATAATTAGACGAGGTTAAGTTATGGATTGCTTAATATACTTAGCCAACTTGACACCTGGTTTGTAGGGTTAAGTCTTGGACTTGGATACTTAGCCAATTTTGACATGGTTGGTAGACGGGCTAAGTTAGGAACTTAAGTGACCCTTAACCCATTAGATAAACCCTAATTCGGAGGATTAGGTAAATAACCATAGTTAACCAGGATTATGGAAATAAGGCTAAGTGGTAAACCTTAGTTAAGGGAAACTAAGTAATAATTCTTAGTCAAGGAAATTTGGACCATTTCTTAGATAGATTAGTAACCCGATACGTTAGGTCAACGTTTAAGTATGCGTATAGGAGCAGGCTATCTGATTTAGATAAAGGCTCCAACGAACTGGGTAACGAAGCAGCGGCTTCGGGGAACGTGAGGATATTCTTGGGATCCCTCTGTGAGCTGCCAGGTCATTATACTAGGATCACGAGAGGTTGAGGTCTGCGGTAGAAGAACCAAGAATATGCCTTGGTTGCTATGCGAGCGACCTAAAGACTGGGGTGGATAGCAGTGAGTCGGCGAATACATAAGGTGCCCGAGATAGCAAGTTCGTCGATCATCTACCATCTTGAGTCAAGCGTGTACGTACGGAAAGGCAGGGAACACCCAACAGACCATAATTGCTATCTAATTATGGGTGAGGTAGGCCGTAGGATGTGGGCTGGCCGGAGTGTAGTTCTCATGCAAGATTTTCTCTTGTGTTGCCTTTCACTAGTTGAGGGAGGGGTCTCGTGGGACCATAGCCACGTGTAGAAAAGCAGACCTTAGTATCTGCATCGGCAGATAAATCTAAAGCTCCCGACCGAGTCCTGTATTTCTTGTTTTTCCCTGTGACAGGACTCGGATGGCACGATGTGATACATGTGCATACAGTTATAGAAAAACGATTCACGATGATTGCGTGGGAAAAAGGGCGCGGTTGAGGGTTAGCGTAATCCCTAGTGGCCTAGGTGGTTTAACCCAAACCAAAATACGAAAGCGTGCAATAGGTAAGCGTAATCCCTAGTGGTGCTAGGTGGCGTAAGTCCTAGTAGTTCAAACGATGATTCATATGGAAGAGCCTAGCTAGAACAAGGGTGACAGTCCAAACGATTTCTAGGATAATACGACATGAGGAAGCCCGTACGAGGTACGGCAAAGGACTGAACTTATATACATGGAAAGAAACATATGATTTGAGTAACCTATATATGCGATATATTAGGTTGACATGGACCATTACACGACTTTGAGTAAGGGACATTCATGGCTAACACATAACAAGGCTGAGGTACTAGTACGGAGGGTGCAGAGCAAATATACATGTTAGAACTAATATACATAATAGATACCGTGGGATGATAGACGGGGCAGATACCTTGGGATAATGTACTCGATAGAAATCTGACGATGTGATACCTTGACTTATCCTAACACCGTAGTTTATCATGATACCTTAGTTTACCTTGCCACAGTAGTTAAACCGGCTAGCCCGGTTTGGTTTATCTATCTTGTAGTTATCCTTATGTTTACTTTCAGTTTATGCATGTCATGTTACCTTTACCTGTTTTTATACTGGAAGTAGATAGGACTTACTCAGTCTTTTTGACTGACCCATTTTGTTTCGCCTCTTTTCTTCCGTTTCCCCCCCAGGTTACAGGGAGGAAACAATGCAGTTTAGTTCGGACTTCTTCTGCTTGAAGGTCATCATGGATGGCTTGGACTTCTTTTGGCTATGGCTACTTTACTGTTTTTACTTGGGGAATAATTTATTAAAAAGTCTTTATGCTTCTTTACTATTGCAAGACAGGTTTTGTTGTACTCTGATGTAAAAGGTTTTAGACCTTATTTATTCATGTTATGAAAGTTTTTGATTTTACTTCCGCTATTTTATATGTTCTGTCTTGTGATATTTCTGTGCATGTTTACCAATAATGCCCCTCTAAAGCTAGTGCATTCCTTTGCGAGTGACCCTAGCGGAGGTGGGGTGTTACATTTGGTATCAGAGCAGAAGGTTACCAGACTGGGCAAAAGTTTTTAAAGACCTTCTGAAAACTATTTGAAAATCGTTTATAAAGAAGCATTTTTCAAGAAAATTTTCTTTTAAAAAGAAAAAGGCTATTCCCCAAAGGCCATTAGCACTATCCTGGTTTCCTTGATTGAATCTCTTTTCCTTTCTTTCCTCCATCTGTAGTCACAGTGGTTTTAACTGCGACTAGTCTTTTCTATCTTCGAAAGTGCTTTCCATGCGATGGAGGCTGTTCTCGAGAGACCAGTGGCCGCGTTATAAGAAAGGATAGTGAGAAAAAGGATAAAGGATACGAGTTTAAGGATGAGCAACTTGTTGGTATGGCTCAACTCAGAATGAGAGAGAAAAATGAACAATGAAACCCATGACGAGAGAGTACCTTTGGCATGGAAAAACGGGACGGATAGTTAAGTATTATGGGAAAAGGACAAGATCATCGGGAGGGTAGCAGTATGCTCTCATTTCTAGGGTACCTCGGAAGGAGGGTGACGATCTTGTTAAAGGTTTAGCTTTTCTTCTCTATCATCCCGTTAGGACTTTGTTTTGATCATCGTATCATTTAAGTCTGCTTTGATAGTTGAGTCTCTGCACCTTAAGTACTAGCGTAATAGAGAATCCCATTTTGGTCTCAAAGTCCGATTGGAGAATCAGTCCATTTATACATGACTTGTTTGGATTTGGGAATGTCTATGCCAAGTGTGGAGTTTGGAAATAATGCTTATGTTTTTAAGCTATGGATGGATTCTAGGGATGAAGTGGTTATCCAGTAAGGGGTGCCACTCTCGGTTTTGATAGGAGGGTAGTTAGACTCTTGACTAGCCTTGGTAATACCCTCGAAGTCTCGTGTAACCTTTTGGGTTCGGTCATGGTTAGTTACTTAGAATCCCTTGATGCCTTTATGGGAAATTGGAATCCCAATCGAGTGGTGTTCGCCGATAAGACGGATGGTTTATTTCACTTATGCATGGGTTATAGAAATCACCTTAGTAAGTGCGCTTGATAACCTGGGTGGCATCTGTTTACTCTCAAGAGAAAGTTCCTCTATGTGGAATACCTTGTGGTACGAGGTTCGAGATTCATTAGTGAATTTTGGAAAGCTTGCATGAGATCATGAGTACGCAGTCATGTTTGCGTCAAGTATTTTAGGAAAAGGATAAGTGCAAGTGGAACGAGAGGCGACAAAGAAAATGAGTTTCAGCTCATGTTATGGAAACAGGAAATAAGAAACTACGAAATCGCGAAGTTAAAGGACGGTCAAGGCACAATGGAACTAAGCTCAAGGTAATGCGACTCAGGAGACTGAAGACTAAATACGTGCATGATATCTCTTTTGGGAATATATCCTCGATTCCTGTTTTCTGTTGAGCTTGCTTGTAGGCTATCTTATATGGATATCCCCTCGGTCCTGTTTCTGTTACAAACCCCGTAAGGAGTTTGTTTTGTTTATCTTCTCGATCTTATTTTGGGAACCTTAGGTAGAACGCTATGGATGTAAACATGTATTTGAAACATGTTATGGTTGATATGGTTGCAAATGGTTGCAAGTGGTTGCTCGTGGATGCGCGAATTTACATTAGATATTAGCTCGACTCGGTCACATTTCATATTGCACATGCACGAGTATTTATACTTGTTTATGGATGAAATTGAAGGTGTTACCATGTGGACGTTGCATATGGATGAATGTTTGTGCACGCATATAGTATCTGTATGACTAGAACTATTTGCATACATGTTGGATTCATGGCACTATACATATTTTGCATTAGAAAGATTATTCAGGCCTGATCATTAGCATTAGCTAAGGAACATGTACACACACGTTTTGCATATATTCATACAGCATTAGAAATCATCTAAGGACAATGGTTGCTTGTGGATGATGTTTTGAGTAGATGGATGATGGATGGTAGGATATGTTCTTCCTAACTTAGAGATTTCGGGGACGAAATCCTAAAAGGTGGGGAGAATGTAACAACCCGTATTTCAATAACATGTTAAAACGAGAATCAAGGCAGAATTTAATTTTAAATTCTGAATCAAGTAAAACGGGCTATGCCATTGCGTTCGTCTCGGAAAAATACGCGAAATAGAGTCCGAGTTTTCGAAAATCGGAGTCCGTATGACCCGGTTAAGGCCCAAAGAAGTTTTCGGGAAATTCGAATTTCGGAAACAGTTTTGGGAATCAGATCTGGGGCCAGGCGGGAAGTTTCCCGCCTAGGCCATGTCGACAGGGCTGTCGACAGGCCTGTCGACTTGGGCCCAGACCAAGTCGACAGCCCTGTCGACTTGCCTGTCGACAGGGGGTGGCCGGGGCAAGCTACCTGGTGCACCTGTTTGTCTCACCTGGTCTTGTTCTTGGGCTGGTTCTGGAAGCTTCCGAGATCTGATGGTCCTAATCTATCCTAGGGTTAATCTAAGGGCCTAAAACTATCCTAATCTCTATAAAAACACCCCTAAGCCCCCCCTAAACCCTCATAACTCACCCTCTCCACGAAGTGCTGCCCAAATGCAAAGTGATCATGGCCTCCATCTCAAATCCCTAGAGCCTATGCACTCAAATCAAGTTCAAATCAAAAGGTGCAAGCTTGCTACACCAAATCAAGGCCAAATCAACATTGCTATGCGAGTTTCATGATGGTTCTTCATCAAAGGAGCCACCTTTCTTCGTCATGATGATGCATGATCCCTTTCCTAAGCCTTGCCTATGTAAGTTCTAGCTACTTTTGGATCAAAACGGTATTTTTAATGTTGACATGGGATAAAATGAGATAAAGCATAAGTATGCATGTATGTGCACCTAACTTTGTCCCTTTTCTATGATATATGACCTTAGACTAAGATGTAGCAACTTAATCATGCCTCTCATGCTATGCATAACCTAGTTTAACTTGCAAGTTTGGATCTTTATGCATGAAATGCTAGCATGAACCTTTAGGTACCACTTTGCTTGTGAAACATTGGCTAAGACAAGATGTTGGGGCTTATGCATGTTTATGAACCCAAACCCCTTATGCTAACATGCAAGTTTGTGGCCAAATCCTTTATGAGATTATGCATGCTCGTGGCCAATCCCCTCTCTTAAGTTGTGCATGTTTATGGCCAAACCCTTTTTGATAATATGCATGTTTGTGGCCAAATTACCTTATGACACTATGCATGTTTTTGGCCAATCTCTTTATGATGTTATGCATGTGGAAGCCAAGCCCTTTTTGGCATCATGCATGTTTTGAGACCAATATGTGACATAGTACCCTTACTATGTTGACTCGCTTTGCTTGCGTTGGGAAAATATGATTTTGGGTAGTTAGATAAATGCGAACATGTCGTGAGATCGTGACTTGATTATGACATGTGTTTATACTTGAAAATATGACTTGAAAGATAACATGGAAGTTGGCATGTAAGTATGCATAAAAACACAAGCTTGGGAATTTACCTATTAAGTTAGGTCTACCCTTTGGGAATTTACCTATTAAGTTAGGTCTACCCAAATGCTTGAAAACTTGTAACATGTTTTGGAAACATGATGAACTTAGATAATATAAGTGTGGCCAACTCGAGGTTGGGTTGAGTTTGCAACGTAAAACTACCCGGAACCGACCGGCCTAACTAGTAGTTGCAAACAATAGGACCCAATGTGAGAAGTTGGTCATGTCGCGCTTAAGACCCGAGGTTAGACTAGGTTGTGGTGTAAATCTACCCGGACCCGCCCGGCTTAACTAGTAACCACAACAAGGTCTAATGTGAGAGGTTGAGGGTGCATTAATTAAATTAATGCCACATAATAGGGTTAAGTTAATTTGATTAATGAGGCTTAACCAAATATGATATGGACAAATGGGTTAAGTAATTTGATTAGGCTAATGATACTTAACGATAACATGATAAGCTTGGGTAGGTTAAGTAACTTGATTTGCCTAATGACACTTGACCATTTTTATACGACTAGTGGACGGGATTAAGTTAACCAACACTTAATCAATCCAACACGATAACGCGATAAGGTCAAGTAAATTTTCTTAATGACACTTAACCGTATAATACAGTTAATGGATGGGGTTAAGATTAGGCTTAACTAATCTAAACATGGTAATCGGATGGGGTTAAGTTAGCCTAGACTTAATTAATCCAACTTGGCAATTTAATGGGGTTAAGTTAAACACTTAACTAATTTAACACGATGATTTGATGAGGTTAAGTGACCTATACTTAACCAATCTAGCTCGTTAATCTGATGAGGTTAAGTTAATCTATACTTAACCAATCTAACGTGAAAACACGATAAGGCTAAGCCACGAATCACTTGAATACGCTTGACCGATTTGACTTGGTAATTCGACAAGGTCAAGTTAATTTATATAATTAACCAATCTAAAATGATAATTAGACGAGGTTAAGTTATGGATTGCTTAATATACTTAGCCAACTTGACACCTGGTTTGTAGGGTTAAGTCTTGGACTTGGATACTTAGCCAATTTTGACATGGTTGGTAGACGGGCTAAGTTAGGAACTTAAGTGACCCTTAACCCATTAGATAAACCCTAATTCGGAGGATTAGGTAAATAACCATAGTTAACCAGGATTATGGAAATAAGGCTAAGTGGTAAACCTTAGTTAAGGGAAACTAAGTAATAATTCTTAGTCAAGGAAATTTGGACCATTTCTTAGATAGATTAGTAACCCGATACGTTAGGTCAACGTTTAAGTATGCGTATAGGAGCAGGCTATCTGATTTAGATAAAGGCTCCAACGAACTGGGTAACGAAGCAGCGACTTCGGGGAACGTGAGGATATTCTTGGGATCCCTCTGTGAGCTGCCAGGTCATTATACTAGGATCACGAGAGGTTGAGGTCTGCGGTAGAAGAACCAAGAATATGCCTTGGTTGCTATGCGAGCGACCTAAAGACTGGGGTGGATAGCAGTGAGTCGGCGAATACATAAGGTGCCCGAGATAGCAAGTTCGTCGATCATCTACCATCTTGAGTCAAGCGTGTACGTACGGAAAGGCAGGGAACACCCAACAGACCATAATTGCTATCTAATTATGGGTGAGGTAGGCCGTAGGATGTGGGCTGGCCGGAGTGTAGTTATCATGCAAGATTTTCTCTTGTGTTGCCTTTCACTAGTTGAGGGAGGGGTCTCGTGGGACCATAGCCACGTGTAGAAAAGCAGACCTTAGTATCTGCATCGGCAGATAAATCTAAAGCTCCCGACCGAGTCCTGTATTTCTTGTTTTTCCCTGTGACAGGACTCGGATGGCACGATGTGATACATGTGCATACAGTTATAGAAAAACGATTCACGATGATTGCGTGGGAAAAAGGGCGCGGTTGAGGGTTAGCGTAATCCCTAGTGGCCTAGGTGGTTTAACCCAAACCAAAATACGAAAGCGTGCAATAGGTAAGCGTAATCCCTAGTGGTGCTAGGTGGCGTAAGTCCTAGTAGTTCAAACGATGATTCATATGGAAGAGCCTAGCTAGAACAAGGGTGACAGTCCAAACGATTTCTAGGATAATACGACATGAGGAAGCCCGTACGAGGTACGGCAAAGGACTGAACTTATATACATGGAAAGAAACATATGATTTGAGTAACCTATATATGCGATATATTAGGTTGACATGGACCATTACACGACTTTGAGTAAGGGACATTCATGGCTAACACATAACAAGGCTGGGGTACTAGTACGGAGGGTGCAGAGCAAATATACATGTTAGAACTAATATACATAATAGATACCGTGGGATGATAGACGGGGCAGATACCTTGGGATAATGTACTCGATAGAAATCTGACGATGTGATACCTTGACTTATCCTAACACCGTAGTTTATCATGATACCTTAGTTTACCTTGCCACAGTAGTTAAACCGGCTAGCCCGGTTTGGTTTATCTATCTTGTAGTTATCCTTATGTTTACTTTCAGTTTATGCATGTCATGTTACCTTTACCTGTTTTTATACTGGAAGTAGATAGGACTTACTCAGTCTTTTTGACTGACCCGTTTTGTTTCGCCTCTTTTCTTCCGTTTCCCCCCCAGGTTACAGGGAGGAAACAATGCAGTTTAGTTCGGACTTCTTCTGCTTGAAGGTCATCATGGATGGCTTGGACTTCTTTTGGCTATGGCTACTTTACTGTTTTTACTTGGGGAATAATTTATTAAAAAGTCTTTATGCTTCTTTACTATTGCAAGACAGGTTTTGTTGTACTCTGATGTAAAAGGTTTTAGACCTTATTTATTCATGTTATGAAAGTTTTTGATTTTACTTCCGCTATTTTATATGTTCTGTCTTGTGATATTTCTGTGCATGTTTACCAATAATGCCCCTCTAAAGCTAGTGCATTCCTTTGCGAGTGACCCTAGCGGAGGCGGGGTGTTACATAATGCAACATGAGAACCAAAGGATAAGATTCGTTTTTCTTACCCTTTTCTCTTTGAGAGTACATTTTAAATTTTCTCTTCTAAATTTTGAATTTTAATTCATTTATCTCTATCATTTGAATCATCGGTCTTTTAGGATAGAAATCTATATTTGGAAACATGTGTTTGAGACACGTTATGTTCGATGATTGCAAGTGGATGTAAGTGGTTGCCAATGAATGCCAATTGATACATATACACACACATTAGGCACTAGATTGGCTCAAGCACTTACATATTGCATACGGATGTGTGTGCATTTTATTTTTATGGATGGAAAATGGTCGAATTATCATATGGATGTTGCATTTTGGTGAATGGTTGTGCACATATATAGAACTTATCACTACACCATATCAGCGAATTTGGAACACAGGGATGCAGATATACAACTCGGCTATGAGCCATATCAAATTTGATAGTGCTTAAAGCCATATCAAACAACATTTTGCGATCCGTTCCACCCCAAACACCCTTAATATGACCGTCCATCGACAAAGCCCCGGATCAGTTCATTTGATACGGCTTTGGACCGTATGAAATGTGTATCAAATTTTTCCCTCCATACCTCCATTCTGGTTCAATCGAGTTTGCCACATCAAAACTTTTAACCGAATTATCCCTCCTTTTATTTTGTAATGATGACCACCGAATACCTGGGTTTTGGTACTCGACCGACTTCCTTTGTCAATAAGCCATCCACCGCAGTCCATGAGTTATCGTCATCTCGTGCTGCCTTCAACCGACCGGCGAAGCCTCAGTCCACTGTTGTCCATCCTTCTCATTGCCACTGGAGGTGAGTACTAGAGCACGGTTAAATTTTAATATGAATTGCGTTTAATTTGAATTCGAACGGGGTTTAAATTAGGTTTAATTTGAATTTCCATGCCTTAATTCAAAAATATGAATGATAGATAGTTGCATGTGCTTGTTTACCTCGAATTCGTGCTGCTATTGTGTTTAAATTGGGTATTATCCCCAATTTTATAGTGTGGCGGTGTATTTGCGATTATTTGCTTGTGTTATATTTGTCTACCTTGAATTTAGACACTTTTACTCGTGTCTCCCTACTCATTTTTGTATATTATTGCACCATGTACATTGATCCTTACTGATCTGAAGTGCATGTGTCATTTTTGAATTTTGCCAAAAAAAATCATGTGGTATGATTTGAGAACTAAAGCATACTAGTTCTATTGACTGAGCTGCATATATTTGGTAAGTGATATTGGGAAATTTGTGTGATTGAGTAGAAATGTCGGTTATGGATGCATGAATGAAAATAGAATGGCATTTATAGGTTGAGATTTAGTCAATTTGTTTGGTATGTCATGTATGTCACACTGCGTGTGAGTAAAGGCGTAAAACCGTTTTTCCATTTATGACTTGCTGCCTTGAACCAAGTTGTTGTGTGCTCATGTAACCAATCATTTTTTTTAGAGGAAGTGTCATTATTTTGTTCTTTGAATGGAATTGTTGTACCTAACATGCATGATGAGTATGTAGCTCGTAAACGTTCAAGACAGAGAGCTGAATAAATTACAAATTTACATCACATACGAGTCGACGTTTGCAACACCATCATAGATTTGCAACTTTCGGAAATAAACAATCGGTTTACATAGAAAAATAGCGAGTTGCTTTGTGTATGGGAAGTCTTAATCTAATCGATTCATTTTGTGCTTTCAACATTGCAAAGTTGCTTATATTTGCTCGATTTTATCCGAAAGATTTTTCTATGTATGATATTGTGGTACTTGAGAATCAACTTGAAAGTTATATTATGGATATGCGTTTGGATGATAAGTTTTTGGCGATTAAGGACATAACTACTCTTGCAAAGAAAATGGTTGAAAGAAAAAGACATATAATTTACCCATTTGTGTACAAACTCATTGTCTTGGCATTGACAATACCTATAGCAACTGCAACTATTGAAAGAGCTTTCTATAGTATGAAAATTATCAAGAATCGATTGCATAGTCGAATGGAAGATGATTGGCTTAACGCTTGTTTTGTTACATATACTAAGAAGGATATTTTCAAAGAAATTGACAATGAATCCATTTTGCAAAGATTTCAATCTATGAAATCTCGACAGGAACAATTGTAGATGAAAAATTCTATGAAGTAACTTTTTAGTTTTTTGTATGAAAAAATGAAACAAATTTGTGTATATCAATATATAACATTTTTATGGATGATTGTTGTTGCCCCTTCTCATATATATTCCTGTATTTGCCCCTGACTGTTATAACATGTGTGTGCAGCAGCCTTCGTCATTTGGATGAAGCTAATAAGCATGGATTTGGATTAAGCTGATAAGCATGGATTTGGATGAAGCTAATAAGCATGGATTTAGTTGAGGGTTTTCTCTGCATTGAGTTTTAGTTGCTGGATTTTGGATGAAGCTATAAGCTTGGTTCTGCCAGTGGTTCTTGTTTGGTTTGAGATTACCTTGGTATAGTTTTCTGAGGGTGCATGGTGTTATGATTTTGTGCAGTAGTATTGCTGTGTTCCTGATAGAATGCAATGTTGCTTGGCTGGTTTATGATCTTTTGTCTGTTTTGGAGATGTTTGTCTTAAAGGATTGAAGTGGTCGATCACGAAGTTGAAAAGCGGAGAGTGGTTGATCGCTGAAGTTTACCTTCTTTATTGTAACGTAATTATGAAATGGTATGTATCTTCTTTATTGTAATGTAACATTATGTATCTTCTTTAATGTAACGAAACAACGTGTATCTTATTTATTGTAATGTAATCAAATAGCTTGTATCATTATATATTGTAATGTAATGAAATATTTCATACAATTGTTTCATTTACTGTTACAATTGTGATTTCGTGTATCCTGTGTTATATATGCTTTGTGTTACAAATAATATGTGTTGTAGTTTCTACTTATATATATATGTGTGTGTGTGTATATACACCTACGTATAAGATACAGTTTATAGCTGTATCTACTTATGCTTTAGATACGACTAATAGCCGTATGTTATCACATTGGGATACGGTTTTGAGCCATATCTAAAAATATAACACGTCATTTTTTGATATGGCTTTTTGCCGTGCCTACATGCCTTAGATATGGCTAAAAACATAGCCTAATTAGCATATATTGTGTAGAGTATATGTATTATTAGGGTTATTTGCATGTATGTTGGATACATGGCACAAACATAGATTGTATTAAGGAGGTCAACTGAATCTGACGAACGCCTGATTTTTGCATTAGTGTAGGGACATATATACACAACACTTTTACATATGTTCATATCAAACATTAGAAATCTTAAGGACAATGGATGTCTATGGATGATGTTTGAGTAGATGTATGTAGGTTTAAATAATAACATTCTTCTTGACTTAGGATTATGGGGATGAAATCCTTTAAGGATGGGGGAATTTAACACCCCATAATTTAATACATTGTAACTATATAATAAAGATAGTAAAATAGGTATTACTGGATTAAATGTTCAGTATTTTATAAAATAGACATTATCGTTGTGTTTGACCTAGAATTCCATTATCGTTGTGTTTATTTTAGAATTCTAGTTCAGATAGACCCCAAGTTTGCGTAAAATGGATAACGTATGAAGAAGTAATGGACATAAGAAGATTGCATATATAAGGAGGTTATATATAAATATACTTAAAATAATTCTAACTGAAAAAACGCAGAAATTAACGCAGGGGATAGTGGGCATGGGACGACCCATTACGAGCCTTGGTCGAAGTTGACGTCAAAAGTTGGTCACTAGTGATGGTCAACCCTCGATCGTGTGGAAAGCACACGAATAATGATTATGAAATGCAGAAAAAGTGAGGAAAACCGGGAACACATAAGACTTTTTAAAGTGGTTCCGCAATGAATGGTGCCTACATCCACTTTGTATATTGATCTTTTCTTTTATTTTGATTACAAGTATGATACTTTCTCTAGTTTAGAGAGAGAAGAAGAAGAAAAAGAATTTCCTTTCTAACTTAGCTGCAGAAAAGCTCTGAGAGAGAGAGGTTCAGTCGAAATCAGGAGGAGCTGAAGGTTCCCTAAGGTCCCTTTTCCATTTTGAGCATGGGTATATTTATAAATTAAAAAGTGGGCTGACCAGGCCGCCACGTGGCTTTCATCTTTTCCAGAGATTGGACACGTGGAGCTCGATCAATGGACGTAATTGCGGCAGCTGGACCCGGTCCACTACTGATTAATAGTATCCACGAAATAGAGGCTTACGTGGCATTCAAGGCGGGGTGTATCAAAAGTAGAGCCTTGTCCGGAGATAGTTGACCGCCTTTATTGCCTTGAAAGTCGGGCCGAGTATTGAATGACTCAGCTGGATACTTCTTGATGAATCTGAGATCTTCGCTCGATCCGATATTGGGGGAAGCGATCAAATCGGTCAGCTGGAATGACCTATTCTTCTGGACTCGGCGAGCCGTTGCTTGAAGGGGGCCAATTCAGGCCAACCTAATTTCGGGTTTTTATTGAAGGAAGCTGGCTCGGGCCAGACCTTGCCTGGGCTTTGCTGGGTGTAAGTTGCTCGAACTGGTCGATTGGCCGATGTCGGGAGGCGCGTTTCTGAATATTGGTCTTCGGTCTGAGCTGTGATGGCTTTTCTCAAAAAGTTGATCAACACTTTACTCCTCAGAATACAAATTCTTTGGAGGGAGGTGTGTTCTGAATGTCATGTCGAAGCACAATTTCTCGGGAAGCTATGGTCATACCAGACCTTATTAAGGCCAGAAATTCGACGATCCTGATGGTTGTATTAAGGCCGGGAAACCGACGACCGTAGTTGATAGTATTAAGGCCAAAAAACCGACAATCACCAAAAAAACGATATTAAGGCCAAATGAATTATGGAAGTCATCTTTGTTCTAGTATTTAGTACCTACAAAGATAACAAGAGCCGCTCTCAGTCTAGAGAGGATGTAACAACCCGAAAATCTGGGCCAGTTTAAAATTTTTATTTTGGCCATTTTAGCGAATTTTGATTATTTAAAATGAATTATTTTAAATAATATCGACGAGAAATTTATTTTGAATATAATTCGATCGTATATATTATACGCGTCGTCGTTAGAATATATAATAATTATATATAATTATAAAAGGAATTGAAAATGGCGCGGTAGTTCGAAAATTCGATTTCTAATTTCAAATGAATATACAGAATTCAATATAAGTCAGAATTGAACGAAACAAGAAATATTTGAATCTGTATAACTATATCTT
This sequence comes from Allium sativum, assembly GCA_030737875.1. Taxonomy (NCBI): domain Eukaryota; kingdom Viridiplantae; phylum Streptophyta; class Magnoliopsida; order Asparagales; family Amaryllidaceae; genus Allium; species Allium sativum. The sequence continues at coordinate 633,539,355 of CM060919.1, forward strand.
TGTAACGAAGTTAGCAAACTGAGATTTCATCTTAGAAATGATAAGATACGTCCAGTTGAAAATTCAGAATAGTCGCTATGGAATTTCTATATATTTTATATAATATATAGCCCTTAAAAATGGACATTTTGCAAACGACCTCGGATTTCGACGAAACCAGTTTTGTTGGGTCCGGGATGTAAAGTTATTGCTAGATTCCAAATTTCATAATATTTCGAATCAATATGTGAGCGTGGCAAAGGAAAACGTGTTTTGACCATTTCAGTTGATTTTAATCGACTGGAAATTGGCCATTTTTCCAACGGTCTCGGAATTCGACGAAACTAGTTTTGTTAGGACCGTATCGTCAATACGAAGCTAGAAAATATTTTTCTGGAATTTTTCTAGTTAGTATGCGACCCCGGTAATTTGAAATGTACGTTTAAAATCCAATATAATGATTTAAATGTAAATGCAACGGAAACTGATCGAAACGGTCGATTCAGCTTGCGGTACATATCCCATTGTGTTCGGAATGGGGGTGAAACGCTGTGGACGACAGGCGGTAGGCCTCGTTTCGAGGTCGTATGTAAAAGTCAACCTTTTTGAAAAATTAAATAATTAAATAAATAAAAAAAATATTATTTTAATTTCCCCCCCCCCTTTTCTTCTGCTTGGCCCCCCCGTTTCATTATACAGAAACAAAATATATAAAAAAAAAAATGGAAACCTAATCTAAATCGCGCAGCCCCCCTCGACGGAGCGTCCTCCTCTGTTGCCACCAGGTGGCGCCGCCCACTTCTAGACCCCCCCTCAACGAAGCCGACCCCCCCTCCGATCTGCAAACCTCGACGAAGCCGACCCCCCCTCCGATCTGCAAACCTCGACGAAGCCCCCCCCTCCGATCTGGAAACCTCGACGAAGCCCCCCCCTCCGATCTGCAAACCTCGACGAAGCCCCCCCCTCCGATCTGCAAACCTCGACGAAGCCCCCCCCCCCCCCCCCCCGACCACTCGACAGCCCCCCTATGTAAGTTTTATTTATTTGATTTTTATTTTTGTTTAATAGAAATTAAAGCTGATTTTTGTTTAAAATAGAAAAAAACTGATTTTTGTTTAAATAGAAAAAAACTGATTTTTGTTTAAAAGGAAAAAAACTGATTTTTGGTTAAAAATATAAAACTGATTTTTTTTAGAAAATTAAAACTGATTTTAGATTTAAGAATTAAAACTGATTTTAGATTTAAAAATATAAAACTGATTTTAGATTTAAAAATATAAAACTGATTTTAGATTTAAAAATATAAAACTGATTTTGTTTTAAAAATGTAAAACTGATTTTGTTTTAAAAATGTAAAACTGATTTTGTTTTAAAAAAATGTAAAACTGATTTCGATTTTAACAAGAAACTGATTAGAAAAAGATTTAATTCTGATTTAAAAGAAAAAGGTTTTGAACTTCAAAAAGATTTGAACGTCGAATCGAAGTAAAAATATGATTTTTATATATTGAATAGCATAAGAAAAATATGATTTTTATATATTGAATAGCATAAGAAAAATATGATTTTTATATATTGAATAGCGAAGTAAAAATTCGATTTTTATATATTGAATAGCGAAGTAAAAATTCGATTTTTATATATGTAGTGGCTACGGTCAACGAAGGTGACAAAAAGGCGAAACGACGAAGACTTCTGCAAATGAAGTGCCGTGGAGCTAGGATAGCTATCTGTGAGAATTTCTCACCTTTCAATTTAATTTTTCTAGTTATATATATACTAGGATGCAGACGGTGCTTAGTAGCACCCGACACAATCGTCCACAGACCATGGACTTGTTTGTTTGGCTGTTTAGTGATTGATTGCGATATTGATTTGAATGTGGTTTGTGGTGTGAAAAATCGAATCGATAAATTGGTTAGGATTAGACGTGCGCCGTTATAAGGCGAAGGAGTAAGGCTAGGTTAGACTCTTACTCCAAATTTTGTGGTTTGCATAACGAATTGATTTGATTGATGTGTGAATGGCGTGGGCCTTCACTAGACTGGGGATAAGGCTAGGCCTCGTCCCGTTTCTAGTATCGTGCCGTTATGCCGCCGAAATTTTCTAAAATATGTTAGAAAAATAAAAATATCATTTTATTTAAAGAATGAATTGAATAGAAATTCATATGTTGAAATAAAATGTTTTGTCGTTAAAAATATAATTTTTAACGTGAAGTGAATAAAATAAAATATTCATTTATAAACCGGACGGTTTGTTTATGTACACCTATTTGAATGACATTGATTGGGACGATAAATTTTACACATCGCCCAACTGCACGAATAAAAATCTGTGTTTGATTGTTTGAAACCCCACACGGGTGTTGGGATGAAATTGAAGTTCACTCATCCTGATTGATTAAATATGTCGATCGATTGATTGACAGGCTGTTATAAGCGTTGAATATCTATATTTGATGCTTATACAGTGTAGTGCACTTTGGTTGATGGTTGATTATTTTTCAATGCTATGATATACATGTGTTGTATGAAAATCCCTATAATTAACTTTATATGGTAATTGATTGGGCCTCATTCCAATTTGAAAAATAAAGAATATTATAAAATAAAGGTTCATGTGTTGACAGTACTCATCCATTGAGATTGGTCATGTGTTGAACGAAATATTTTATAGTAATAAAATTTACATCTTTATCAATATAAAATAAAGGTTCATGTGTTGACAGTACTCATCCATTGAGATTGGTCATGTGTTGAACGAAATATTTTGATAATAACAACTATTTTGAAAAAGAAATATTTGAAATAGAATATTTGAAAATAAAGGAATATATGAAGCCGTGTTGATTTGATTGACGCCATTTTGACGTGAACGATAGTTATATCGATTTTAAACGATTTCGAAATGAATTGAATTGAAAACGATTTCGAAATGAATTGAATTAAAAACGATTTCGAAATGAATTGAATTGAAAACGATTTCGAAATGAATTGAATTGAAAACGATTTCGAAATGAATTGAATTGAAAACGATTTCGAAATGAATTGAATTGAAAACGATTTCGAAATGAATTGAATTGAAAACGAATTCAAACTGAATTGAAAGGGAATTGAAATGAATTCAAATTGAATTGAAATTTGAATTGAATAGAAATGAATTTTAAAACGAATTTATAAAGAAGAATTCAATTTTGATTTGAATTGAAAAGGGAAGTTGAAATTGCTTTTGAAACGAATTTAAAACTATTCATATAATTCGTTTTAAATAGAAATCGGCGAAGTATATATTATATATATTATATATATAATATAATGGCCTGAATAGAACGCGCCGCGCCGCGGCAGTTCGCGAATTTCGACCATTTATTTCAAACGGACATTACGGGAGATCCGACCGTCGGATTCTCCTAAAACCGGAACCGTTGGGTTCGTATCGAAGAGAGCTTTCTAACGAATGTGAGAAATTAGAAATCTAACGGTTGGATTTGGAATTATGTCCAAATCAAATTTGAAAAAGGTCGCTGTAAGTGCAGTTCGATGGCCATTGATGGAAATCGACTGTACGGGCCTTGATAAAATTATTAAAAATAGTAATAATTTGTGTAAAATCATAAGAAATGATTTGTGAAGATTTGGGATGAAAAACTCCATATTTGAAAAGATAAAAATAGACTTTTATCGAAATGAACTAGTTTTGAACTAGAAATATAATTCTATTTATTTTTAAATAAATAAATTGAATTGGAAAAGGGTTTTAAACATAACCAGAATTTCCAATGATTGCATTGGAGTGGATTTGAATCGAAATTGTCTTCGGAACATTTCGATGTTGGATTTCGTGATTATATAGGTGTTGTTATGGAAATTTGAAAGATATAGATATATATATCGTTATTTCCCATACGATATCTGTCTGTCAGAGAATTTGATATTGAATATAAGCCGGGATATTTTCTATTCAGAGCCTTGTGTTGAATATCAAATGTGATTTGGGTTTGTCGTGAATGGTGTCTTCACTAACACTGTTCTTGTACCCAGTTGAGAAAAGATTAAATCTTTTTATTTAGGTTTAATGAAGTGTACCAATTAAATAATATTTAATTGGAATTGAATCGATATTGATTTTTGGGTTTATCGTGAACAGTGTTTTAAATAACACTTGTTCTTTAACCCGATAATTAATGAATGTGATTTTGGGTTTATCGTGAACCGTGTTTTAAATGACACTGATTCTTTAACCCAGTTAACGATTAAAACTAAGTGGAGTTTTAATGAATCTTTAATTAGATTGAAATAATCGAAATGGAGTATCACCAGTTTTGCTCCAGGCGATAGTTAAATCTTTAATTAGATTTGAACGTGAAATGGTAATTGAATTTACCGATAACACCGTGGTGTTAGATATGAAGTATAACCAGTTTTACTTCATGGGATGAATAGGATGGGATTGGGAAATTAAAATAAATGATTACTTCGGTAAGGTTCGCTAATCCCGACTAGTTTGAATTGAGATTCAAAAATAGAATAAAGAATAAATTCAAGAAATTTATCTTGGATAAAATTAATGGGAACCTTTTCCTATGAATGTGAAATTTAGAAACTAACTGTCGGTTAGCCAAGCAGAATGGTTTTCTGGATATTGATCTGATGTTGGTTTCGGCCTTCGGGGTTAATATTTGGGGGATTATTCTCTTGATTAATTTACGGTTAGTGACTGATGAATTGGAATGAGGCGTATGTTGTGTTTGTGTAACACTTATTTAAAATATACGCGAGTTATTCGGAAAGACCGGGTTTATCCCATTCTGAATAACTGATACGACGATAAGTCGAAGATGAAGACGATGGTCGAAGACCGGAAGTCTTCACGTCGTTTGGGTGATTACTGAGGATCTTGATTGGGCTGTACACCCAAGAAGATGGAAACAGTTGGTGATCGTCCAGACGTACTTGGAGATCGATGGATATGCGGGGTACTAGGTGCCTCCGGTGTCGTTCAGACCCAGAACGGACTTGTAAATGGACTGTGTGTCTGACATTGGATTTTAGTCTGTGTGATTGATTTCTATTAAATATATATCTGTTTGGCGGCGGAGAATTTATTCTCTTGCTTAACGCCCTTCTCTGAGACATACGAGCTCAGGGGCTATATACTGATGGATATCAAACACATAGAGTGAATTGCCTGTGTGGCATGCCTAAGTGGCAATAGATCGAGGCTTCTATTGAAAAGAAAAGTCTTGTGGTGATGATCAAAGCACAGCCTGTGTGGCACAGCTTTGTGTAACGTGAATTCGCGAGCCTCACACCCCGGTTGTGAACCAGAAATGGGAGAGGACATCAGGGAGAGCATGCGTTTCTTTCTAGTTAGAAGTGGCGTCAGTGGTTTTACACGCCCTGACGAGTTTGACTTATGTGGTTGTTGCTGTTGCGAGGCGCCTCGGATTGATCGGTCGTTCTCGAACCGATGGAGTCATTTAGTTGGCTCGTTTACGCCCCAAAGGGCGGGGAAACGTATTGTTCAGGCACTATAATCCACATCGGTGGACCGGCCCTGACGATCCAAGGGGCAGTTGCGGCTGTTCCGGTGGCTCGGGCTAGAGAGTCACGAATCGGTTGAGGACTATCTTTTGCCTCGGTTCATAGACGGAAATCCAATTTCCAAATACGTGACATTTGCGGTTTTATTTGTAGAGCCTAGTATGGCGACATAGTGGGATGGGGCGCTCATGCCGCCTATGATTGATACTTATGATTTGAAGTTGTTTTATACACTATGCACTTATAATAGTATCAAACGATTCGTTTTAACCGTATCAAGCATTCTTTGGCTGTTATAAGGGAAAACCCTATCCTCGGCTGCGTTGCATTGTGTGATGGGACCTGGGTCTTATAACAGCTGCATTTCTCTTTATTTAGCATTGCGCTGTTTGTTTTATGCACTGGTATTCTTGGGAGGAAACCCGTTCCGTGTTATACGGCGTGGTCCCTTGATTTACCTAACTTTAAAATAAAGATTAACTGTTTTAGTTCTCACACCAGTCCCATGACTGACCTGGAGTTTATTGTTTTAACCTAAACTCTGGGTGCCCTTATTTTGACACGGGCAGCTAGTAGTTTTGGTTTTGCAGATTTATATTCACAGGACCCTGGTTTACAGCTGGAACGATACCCGGAAAGCTTTGTATCCGTATATCTTCTTCTAGTTGTGTATTGTATTATTTTCCGCTGCGATGTATTTAAATGTAATTTAAATCTCTGATATTTCTGTGTAATATTCATTTATACTCTGTATATTCTTGTAATCTGATGCATTGTTGTAATATACAATGAAATGTTCTTCTGTTTGCGTTCTATTTTGTCGTGTTCTCAAACGATAGGGTGTTTCGAACGGTCTGGGTCGGTTTAGCGACTGGTTCGGACCGAGCGAAATTCCATTTCGTAACAGTTGGTATCAGAGCTTTGGTTTACAAAGCTCAGAGAACAAGGCACATTAGAACCATACGAAAGAATTCATCAGATATTGGATTAGTAATATCCAATGAGAGTGACTCGTTAGAGATGGGATCAGTGGTATCCTAGAACGAGTGTGAAGAGTAAATTTTTAAAGTGAAAACAAATTTTTGTTTTGAAAATTTAAATCAATTATTCGTATTTGATTATCTATTTATATTGATATGGTCAATCCAGTATATATAGATTTTGCGTATACGTCTGATCCGCGTGTATTCGAAATTTTAATATACTGGATAGATATAGAATTACACTCTAATCGCCCGGAGATGATTTTGATGATGGAGCTCCATCATTAGAATTTATGTTCGAGTGACGAAAGTGGGCTTTCTATATATTTCCTATTGACTGGTGTGAGAACCAAAATTATATAGGGCCTATTGTTGTGATTTGGCATCAAAAATCTGATTTTTGACTATATATCTAAGTTATGCATTTGAAAAGCTAATCAACTAATTGATTGATGTTTGTGTTGTTTGTTTATTTGTTTGCTAATTTTTAGCCATTTAGCCTAATTGAATCACATATTGAATTATATTGAAAATTGGTTGCATTTGCTTGCATATACATATACTTACATTGAACAGGTCATAGCAAGGAGGCTAGAGCCAGAGAATAAAATTTGTTTGCCCGACAAATAGGTACATGTTTACTACATAATTTCCTGTTTTGTTTGGGTGGTGATGATTTTGTGAGCCTATTGGCTAGCCGCTTGGCTTTTTCTTTTTCTTTTTGAGATCTGAAGGACCGGGGAAGCTATTTGAAATTCCCCGATGCTCCCGGTGCAGGGGAGGTTATGGCGAAATTTTTCAAAAATTTAGGGTGTTAGCCAAATTTTTGAAATTTTGAAAATTCTCAGAAACTAAAGAGTTGGAGAATGGAAGCCTGATCGATCGTAGAGCTGAATAATCAAACCACTTTCGACTTTGTTCCTTTTCGGGGACGAAAAGTTTTAAGTGGGGGAGATTGTAACAACCCGAAAATCTGGGCCAGTTTAAAATTTTTATTTTGGCCATTTTAGCGAATTTTGATTATTTAAAATGAATTATTTTAAATAATATCGACGAGAAATTTATTTTGAATATAATTCGATCGTATATATTATACGCGTCGTCGTTAGAATATATAATAATTATATATAATTATAAAAGGAATTGAAAATGGCGCGGTAGTTCGAAAATTCGATTTCTAATTTCAAATGAATATACAGAATTCAATATAAGTCAGAATTGAACGAAACAAGAAATATTTGAATCTGTATAACTATATCTTTGTAACGAAGTTAGCAAACTGAGATTTCATCTTAGAAATGATAAGATACGTCCAGTTGAAAATTCAGAATAGTCTCTATGGAATTTCTATATATTTTATATAATATATAGCCCTTAAAAATGGACATTTTGCAAACGACCTCGGATTTCGACGAAACCAGTTTTGTTGGGTCTGGGATGTAAAGTTATTGCTAGATTCCAAATTTCATAATATTTCGAATCAATATGTGAGCGTGGCAAAGGAAAACGTGTTTTGACCATTTCAGTTGATTTTAATCGACTGGAAATTGGCCATTTTTCCAACGGTCTCGGAATTCGACGAAACTAGTTTTGTTAGGACCGTATCGTCAATACGAAGCTAGAAAATATTTTTCTGGAATTTTTCTAGTTAGTATGCGACCCCGGTAATTTGAAATGTACGTTTAAAATCCAATATAATGATTTAAATGTAAATGCAACGGAAACTGATCGAAACGGTCGATTCAGCTTGCGGTACATATCCCATTGTGTTCGGAATGGGGGTGAAACGCTGTGGACGACAGGCGGTAGGCCTCGTTTCGAGGTCGTATGTAAAAGTCAACCTTTTTGAAAAATTAAATAATTAAATAAATAAAAAAAATATTATTTTAATTTCCCCCCCCCCTTTTCTTCTGCTTGGCCCCCCCGTTTCATTATACAGAAACAAAATATATATAAAAAAAAAAATGGAAACCTAATCTAAATCGCGCAGCCTCCCTCGACGGAGCGTCCTCCTCCGTTGCCACCAGGTGGCGCCGCCCACTTCTAGACCCCCCCTCAACGAAGCCGACCCCCCCTCCGATCTGCAAACCTCGACGAAGCCGACCCCCCCCTCCGATCTGCAAACCTCGACGAAGCCCCCCCCTCCGATCTGCAAACCTCGACGAAGCCCCCCCCCTCCGATCTGCAAACCTCGACGAAGCCCCCCCCCTCCGATCTGCAAACCTCGACGAAGCCCCCCCGACCACTCGACAGCCCCCCTATGTAAGTTTTATTTATTTGATTTTTATTTTTGTTTAATAGAAATTAAAGCTGATTTTTGTTTAAAATAGAAAAAAACTGATTTTTGTTTAAATAGAAAAAAACTGATTTTTGTTTAAAAGGAAAAAAACTGATTTTTGGTTAAAAATATAAAACTGATTTTTTTTAGAAAATTAAAACTGATTTTAGATTTAAGAATTAAAACTGATTTTAGATTTAAAAATATAAAACTGATTTTAGATTTAAAAATATAAAACTGATTTTAGATTTAAAAATATAAAACTGATTTTAGATTTAAAAATATAAAACTGATTTTGTTTTAAAAATGTAAAACTGATTTTGTTATAAAAATGTAAAACTGATTTTGTTTTAAAAAAATGTAAAACTGATTTCGATTTTAACAAGAAACTGATTAGAAAAAGATTTAATTCTGATTTAAAAGAAAAAGGTTTTGAACTTCAAAAAGATTTGAACGTCGAATCGAAGTAAAAATATGATTTTTATATATTGAATAGCATAAGAAAAATATGATTTTTATATATTGAATAGCATAAGAAAAATATGATTTTTATATATTGAATAGCATAAGAAAAATATGATTTTTATATATTGAATAGCGAAGTAAAAATTCGATTTTTATATATTGAATAGCGAAGTAAAAATTCGATTTTTATATATGTAGTGGCTACGGTCAACGAAGGTGACAAAAAGGCGAAACGACGAAGACTTCTGCAAATGAAGTGCCGTGGAGCTAGGATAGCTATCTGTGAGAATTTCTCACCTTTCAATTTAATTTTTCTAGTTATATATATACTAGGATGCAGACGGTGCTTAGTAGCACCCGACACAATCGTCCACAGACCATGGACTTGTTTGTTTGGCTGTTTAGTGATTGATTGCGATATTGATTTGAATGTGGTTTGTGGTGTGAAAAATCGAATCGATAAATTGGTTAGGATTAGACGTGCGCCGTTATAAGGCGAAGGAGTAAGGCTAGGTTAGACTTTTACTCCAAATTTTGTGGTTTGCATAACGAATTGATTTGATTGATGTGTGAATGGCGTGGGCCTTCACTAGACTGGGGATAAGGCTAGGCCTCGTCCCGTTTCTAGTATCGTGCCGTTATGCCGCCGAAATTTTCTAAAATATGTTAGAAAAATAAAAATATCATTTTATTTAAATAATGAATTGAATAGAAATTCATATGTTGAAATAAAATGTTTTGTCGTTAAAATTATAATTTTTAACGTGAAGTGAATAAAATAAAATATTCATTTATAAACCGGACGGTTTGTTTATGTACACCTATTTGAATGACATTGATTGGGATGATAAATTTTACACATCGCCCAACTGCACGAATAAAAATCTGTGTTTGATTGTTTGAAACCCCACACGGGTGTTGGGATGAAATTGAAGTTCACTCATCCTGATTGATTAAATATGTCGATCGATTGATTGACAGGCTGTTATAAGCGTTGAATATCTATATTTGATGCTTATACAGTGTAGTGCACTTTGGTTGATGGTTGATTATTTTTCAATGCTATGATATACATGTGTTGTATGAAAATCCCTATAATTAACTTTATATGGTAATTGATTGGGCCTCATTCCAATTTGAAAAATAAAGAATATTATAAAATAAAGGTTCATGTGTTGACAGTACTCATCCATTGAGATTGGTCATGTGTTGAACGAAATATTTTATAGTAATAAAATTTACATCTTTATCAATATAAAATAAAGGTTCATGTGTTGACAGTACTCATCCATTGAGATTGGTCATGTGTTGAACGAAATATTTTGATAATAACAACTATTTTGAAAAAGAAATATTTGAAATAGAATATTTGAAAATAAAGGAATATATGAAGCCGTGTTGATTTGATTGACGCCATTTTGACGTGAACGATAGTTATATCGATTTTAAACGATTTCGAAATGAATTGAATTGAAAACGATTTCGAAATGAATTGAATTAAAAACGATTTCGAAATGAATTGAATTGAAAACGATTTCGAAATGAATTGAATTGAAAACGATTTCGAAATGAATTGAATTGAAAACGATTTCGAAATGAATTGAATTGAAAACGATTTCGAAATGAATTGAATTGAAAACGAATTCAAACTGAATTGAAAGGGAATTGAAATGAATTCAAATTGAATTGAAATTTGAATTGAATAGAAATGAATTTTAAAACGAATTTATAAAGAAGAATTCAATTTTGATTTGAATTGAAAAGGGAAGTTGAAATTGCTTTTGAAACGAATTTAAAACTATTCATATAATTCGTTTTAAATAGAAATCGGCGAAGTATATATTATATATATTATATATATAATATAATGGCCTGAATAGAACGCGCCGCGCCGCGGCAGTTCGCGAATTTCGAACATTTATTTCAAACGGACATTACGGGAGATCCGACCGTCGGATTCTCCTAAAACCGGAACCGTTGGGTTCGTATCGAAGAGAGCTTTCTAACGAATGTGAGAAATTAGAAATCTAACGGTTGGATTTGGAATTATGTCCAAATCAAATTTGAAAAAGGTCGCTGTAAGTGCAGTTCGATGGCCATTGATGGAAATCGACTGTACGGGCCTTGATAAAATTATTAAAAATAGTAATAATTTGTGTAAAATCATAAGAAATGATTTGTGAAGATTTGGGATGAAAAACTCCATATTTGAAAAGATAAAAATAGACTTTTATCGAAATGAACTAGTTTTGAACTAGAAATATAATTCTATTTATTTTTAAATAAATAAATTGAATTGGAAAAGGGTTTTAAACATAACCAGAATTTCCAATGATTGCATTGGAGTGGATTTGAATCGAAATTGTCTTCGGAACATTTCGATGTTGGATTTCGTGATTATACAGGTGTTGTTATGGAAATTTGAAAGATATAGATATATATATCGTTATTTCCCATACGATATCTGTCTGTCAGAGAATTTGATATTGAATATAAGCCGGGATATTTTCTATTCAGAGCCTTGTGTTGAATATCAAATGTGATTTGGGTTTGTCGTGAATGGTGTCTTCACTAACACTGTTCTTGTACCCAGTTGAGAAAAGATTAAATCTTTTTATTTAGGTTTAATGAAGTGTACCAATTAAATAATATTTAATTGGAATTGAATCGATATTGATTTTTGGGTTTATCGTGAACAGTGTTTTAAATAACACTTGTTCTTTAACCCGATAATTAATGAATGTGATTTTGGGTTTATCGTGAACCGTGTTTTAAATGACACTGATTCTTTAACCCAGTTAACGATTAAAACTAAGTGGAGTTTTAATGAATCTTTAATTAGATTGAAATAATCGAAATGGAGTATCACCAGTTTTGCTCCAGGCGATAGTTAAATCTTTAATTAGATTTGAACGTGAAATGGTAATTGAATTTACCGATAACACCGTGGTGTTAGATATGAAGTATAACCAGTTTTACTTCATGGGATGAATAGGATGGGATTGGGAAATTAAAATAAATGATTACTTCGGTAAGGTTCGCTAATCCCGACTAGTTTGAATTGAGATTCAAAAATAGAATAAAGAATAAATTCAAGAAATTTATCTTGGATAAAATTAATGGGAACCTTTTCCTATGAATGTGAAATTTAGAAACTAACTGTCGGTTAGCCAAGCAGAATGGTTTTCTGGATATTGATCTGATGTTGGTTTCGGCCTTCGGGGTTAATATTTGGGGGATTATTCTCTTGATTAATTTACGGTTAGTGACTGATGAATTGGAATGAGGCGTATGTTGTGTTTGTGTAACACTTATTTAAAATATACGCGAGTTATTCGGAAAGACCGGGTTTATCCCATTCTGAATAACTGATACGACGATAAGTCGAAGATGAAGACGATGGTCGAAGACCGGAAGTCTTCACGTCGTTTGGGTGATTACTGAGGATCTTGATTGGGCTGTACACCCAAGAAGATGGAAACAGTTGGTGATCGTCCAGACGTACTTGGAGATCGATGGATATGCGGGGTACTAGGTGCCTCCGGTGTCGTTCAGACCCAGAACGGACTTGTAAATGGACTGTGTGTCTGACATTGGATTTTAGTCTGTGTGATTGATTTCTATTAAATATATATCTGTTTGGCGGCGGAGAATTTATTCTCTTGCTTAACGCCCTTCTCTGAGACATACGAGCTCAGGGGCTATATACTGATGGATATCAAACACATAGAGTGAATTGCCTGTGTGGCATGCCTAAGTGGCAATAGATCGAGGCTTCTGTTGAAAAGAAAAGTCTTGTGGTGATGATCAAAGCACAGCCTGTGTGGCACAGCTTTGTGTAACGTGAATTCGCGAGCCTCACACCCCGGTTGTGAACCAGAAACGGGAGAGGACATCAGGGAGAGCATGCGTTTCTTTCTAGTTAGAAGTGGCGTCAGTGGTTTTACACGCCCTGACGAGTTTGACTTATGTGGTTGTTGCTGTTGCGAGGCGCCTCGGATTGATCGGTCGTTCTCGAACCGATGGAGTCATTTAGTTGGCTCGTTTACGCCCCAAAGGGCGGGGAAACGTATTGTTCAGGCACTATAATCCACATCGGTGGACCGGCCCTGACGATCCAAGGGGCAGTTGCGGCTGTTCCGGTGGCTCGGGCTAGAGAGTCACGAATCGGTTGAGGACTATCTTTTGCCTCGGTTCATAGACGGAAATCCAATTTCCAAATACGTGACATTTGCGGTTTTATTTGTAGAGCCTAGTATGGCGACATAGTGGGATGGGGCGCTCATGCCGCCTATGATTGATACTTATGATTTGAAGTTGTTTTATACACTATGCACTTATAATAGTATCAAACGATTCGTTTTAACCGTATCAAGCATTCTTTGGCTGTTATAAGGGAAAACCCTATCCTCGGCTGCGTTGCATTGTGTGATGGGACCTGGGTCTTATAACAGCTGCATTTCTCTTTATTTAGCATTGCGCTGTTTGTTTTATGCACTGGTATTCTTGGGAGGAAACCCGTTCCGTGTTATACGGCGTGGTCCCTTGATTTACCTAACTTTAAAATAAAGATTAACTGTTTTAGTTCTCACACCAGTCCCATGACTGACCTGGAGTTTATTGTTTTAACCTAAACTCTGGGTGCCCTTATTTTGACACGGGCAGCTAGTAGTTTTGGTTTTGCAGATTTATATTCACAGGACCCTGGTTTACAGCTGGAACGATACCCGGAAAGCTTTGTATCCGTATATCTTCTTCTAGTTGTGTATTGTATTATTTTCCGCTGCGATGTATTTAAATGTAATTTAAATCTCTGATATTTCTGTGTAATATTCATTTATACTCTGTATATTCTTGTAATCTGATGCATTGTTGTAATATACAATGAAATGTTCTTCTGTTTGCGTTCTATTTTGTCGTGTTCTCAAACGATAGGGTGTTTCGAACGGTCTGGGTCGGTTTAGCGACTGGTTCGGACCGAGCGAAATTCCATTTCGTAACAGTTGGTATCAGAGCTTTGGTTTACAAAGCTCAGAGAACAAGGCACATTAGAACCATACGAAAGAATTCATCAGATATTGGATTAGTAATATCCAATGAGAGTGACTCGTTAGAGATGGGATCAGTGGTATCCTAGAACGAGTGTGAAGAGTAAATTTTTAAAGTGAAAACAAATTTTTGTTTTGAAAATTTAAATCAATTATTCGTATTTGATTATCTATTTATATTGATATGGTCAATCCAGTATATATAGATTTTGCGTATACGTCTGATCCGCGTGTATTCGAAATTTTAATATACTGGATAGATATAGAATTACACTCTAATCGCCCGGAGATGATTTTGATGATGGAGCTCCATCATTAGAATTTATGTTCGAGTGACGAAAGTGGGCTTTCTATATATTTCCTATTGACTGGTGTGAGAACCAAAATTATATAGGGCCTATTGTTGTGATTTGGCATCAAAAATCTGATTTTTGACTATATATCTAAGTTATGCATTTGAAAAGCTAATCAACTAATTGATTGATGTTTGTGTTGTTTGTTTATTTGTTTGCTAATTTTTAGCCATTTAGCCTAATTGAATCACATATTGAATTATATTGAAAATTGGTTGCATTTGCTTGCATATACATATACTTACATTGAACAGGTCATAGCAAGGAGGCTAGAGCCAGAGAATAAAATTTGTTTGCCCGACAAATAGGTACATGTTTACTACATAATTTCCTGTTTTGTTTGGGTGGTGATGATTTTGTGAGCCTATTGGCTAGCCGCTTGGCTTTTTCTTTTTCTTTTTGAGATCTGAAGGACCGGGGAAGCTATTTGAAATTCCCCGATGCTCCCGGTGCAGGGGAGGTTATGGCGAAATTTTTCAAAAATTTAGGGTGTTAGCCAAATTTTTGAAATTTTGAAAATTCTCAGAAACTAAAGAGTTGGAGAATGGAAGCCTGATCGATCGTAGAGCTGAATAATCAAACCACTTTCGACTTTGTTCCTTTTCGGGGACGAAAAGTTTTAAGTGGGGGAGATTGTAACAACCCGAAAATCTGGGCCAGTTTAAAATTTTTATTTTGGCCATTTTAGCGAATTTTGATTATTTAAAATGAATTATTTTAAATAATATCGACGAGAAATTTATTTTGAATATAATTCGATCGTATATATTATACGCGTCGTCGTTAGAATATATAATAATTATATATAATTATAAAAGGAATTGAAAATGGCGCGGTAGTTCGAAAATTCGATTTCTAATTTCAAATGAATATACAGAATTCAATATAAGTCAGAATTGAACGAAACAAGAAATATTTGAATCTGTATAACTATATCTTTGTAACGAAGTTAGCAAACTGAGATTTCATCTTAGAAATGATAAGATACGTCCAGTTGAAAATTCAGAATAGTCTCTATGGAATTTCTATATATTTTATATAATATATAGCCCTTAAAAATGGACATTTTGCAAACGACCTCGGATTTCGACGAAACCAGTTTTGTTGGGTCTGGGATGTAAAGTTATTGCTAGATTCCAAATTTCATAATATTTCGAATCAATATGTGAGCGTGGCAAAGGAAAACGTGTTTTGACCATTTCAGTTGATTTTAATCGACTGGAAATTGGCCATTTTTCCAACGGTCTCGGAATTCGACGAAACTAGTTTTGTTAGGACCGTATCGTCAATACGAAGCTAGAAAATATTTTTCTGGAATTTTTCTAGTTAGTATGCGACCCCGGTAATTTGAAATGTACGTTTAAAATCCAATATAATGATTTAAATGTAAATGCAACGGAAACTGATCGAAACGGTCGATTCAGCTTGCGGTACATATCCCATTGTGTTCGGAATGGGGGTGAAACGCTGTGGACGACAGGCGGTAGGCCTCGTTTCGAGGTCGTATGTAAAAGTCAACCTTTTTGAAAAATTAAATAATTAAATAAATAAAAAAAATATTATTTTAATTTCCCCCCCCTTTTCTTCTGCTTGGCCCCCCCGTTTCATTATACAGAAACAAAATATATATAAAAAAAAAAATGGAAACCTAATCTAAATCGCGCAGCCTCCCTCGACGGAGCGTCCTCCTCCGTTGCCACCAGGTGGCGCCGCCCACTTCTAGACCCCCCCTCAACGAAGCCGACCCCCCCTCCGATCTGCAAACCTCGACGAAGCCGACCCCCCCCTCCGATCTGCAAACCTCGACGAAGCCCCCCCCTCCGATCTGCAAACCTCGACGAAGCCCCCCCCCCTCCGATCTGCAAACCTCGACGAAGCCCCCCCCCTCCGATCTGCAAACCTCGACGAAGCCCCCCCGACCACTCGACAGCCCCCCTATGTAAGTTTTATTTATTTGATTTTTATTTTTGTTTAATAGAAATTAAAGCTGATTTTTGTTTAAAATAGAAAAAAACTGATTTTTGTTTAAATAGAAAAAAACTGATTTTTGTTTAAAAGGAAAAAAACTGATTTTTGGTTAAAAATATAAAACTGATTTTTTTTAGAAAATTAAAACTGATTTTAGATTTAAGAATTAAAACTGATTTTAGATTTAAAAATATAAAACTGATTTTAGATTTAAAAATATAAAACTGATTTTAGATTTAAAAATATAAAACTGATTTTAGATTTAAAAATATAAAACTGATTTTGTTTTAAAAATGTAAAACTGATTTTGTTATAAAAATGTAAAACTGATTTTGTTTTAAAAAAATGTAAAACTGATTTCGATTTTAACAAGAAACTGATTAGAAAAAGATTTAATTCTGATTTAAAAGAAAAAGGTTTTGAACTTCAAAAAGATTTGAACGTCGAATCGAAGTAAAAATATGATTTTTATATATTGAATAGCATAAGAAAAATATGATTTTTATATATTGAATAGCATAAGAAAAATATGATTTTTATATATTGAATAGCATAAGAAAAATATGATTTTTATATATTGAATAGCGAAGTAAAAATTCGATTTTTATATATTGAATAGCGAAGTAAAAATTCGATTTTTATATATGTAGTGGCTACGGTCAACGAAGGTGACAAAAAGGCGAAACGACGAAGACTTCTGCAAATGAAGTGCCGTGGAGCTAGGATAGCTATCTGTGAGAATTTCTCACCTTTCAATTTAATTTTTCTAGTTATATATATACTAGGATGCAGACGGTGCTTAGTAGCACCCGACACAATCGTCCACAGACCATGGACTTGTTTGTTTGGCTGTTTAGTGATTGATTGCGATATTGATTTGAATGTGGTTTGTGGTGTGAAAAATCGAATCGATAAATTGGTTAGGATTAGACGTGCGCCGTTATAAGGCGAAGGAGTAAGGCTAGGTTAGACTTTTACTCCAAATTTTGTGGTTTGCATAACGAATTGATTTGATTGATGTGTGAATGGCGTGGGCCTTCACTAGACTGGGGATAAGGCTAGGCCTCGTCCCGTTTCTAGTATCGTGCCGTTATGCCGCCGAAATTTTCTAAAATATGTTAGAAAAATAAAAATATCATTTTATTTAAATAATGAATTGAATAGAAATTCATATGTTGAAATAAAATGTTTTGTCGTTAAAATTATAATTTTTAACGTGAAGTGAATAAAATAAAATATTCATTTATAAACCGGACGGTTTGTTTATGTACACCTATTTGAATGACATTGATTGGGATGATAAATTTTACACATCGCCCAACTGCACGAATAAAAATCTGTGTTTGATTGTTTGAAACCCCACACGGGTGTTGGGATGAAATTGAAGTTCACTCATCCTGATTGATTAAATATGTCGATCGATTGATTGACAGGCTGTTATAAGCGTTGAATATCTATATTTGATGCTTATACAGTGTAGTGCACTTTGGTTGATGGTTGATTATTTTTCAATGCTATGATATACATGTGTTGTATGAAAATCCCTATAATTAACTTTATATGGTAATTGATTGGGCCTCATTCCAATTTGAAAAATAAAGAATATTATAAAATAAAGGTTCATGTGTTGACAGTACTCATCCATTGAGATTGGTCATGTGTTGAACGAAATATTTTATAGTAATAAAATTTACATCTTTATCAATATAAAATAAAGGTTCATGTGTTGACAGTACTCATCCATTGAGATTGGTCATGTGTTGAACGAAATATTTTGATAATAACAACTATTTTGAAAAAGAAATATTTGAAATAGAATATTTGAAAATAAAGGAATATATGAAGCCGTGTTGATTTGATTGACGCCATTTTGACGTGAACGATAGTTATATCGATTTTAAACGATTTCGAAATGAATTGAATTGAAAACGATTTCGAAATGAATTGAATTAAAAACGATTTCGAAATGAATTGAATTGAAAACGATTTCGAAATGAATTGAATTGAAAACGATTTCGAAATGAATTGAATTGAAAACGATTTCGAAATGAATTGAATTGAAAACGATTTCGAAATGAATTGAATTGAAAACGAATTCAAACTGAATTGAAAGGGAATTGAAATGAATTCAAATTGAATTGAAATTTGAATTGAATAGAAATGAATTTTAAAACGAATTTATAAAGAAGAATTCAATTTTGATTTGAATTGAAAAGGGAAGTTGAAATTGCTTTTGAAACGAATTTAAAACTATTCATATAATTCGTTTTAAATAGAAATCGGCGAAGTATATATTATATATATTATATATATAATATAATGGCCTGAATAGAACGCGCCGCGCCGCGGCAGTTCGCGAATTTCGAACATTTATTTCAAACGGACATTACGGGAGATCCGACCGTCGGATTCTCCTAAAACCGGAACCGTTGGGTTCGTATCGAAGAGAGCTTTCTAACGAATGTGAGAAATTAGAAATCTAACGGTTGGATTTGGAATTATGTCCAAATCAAATTTGAAAAAGGTCGCTGTAAGTGCAGTTCGATGGCCATTGATGGAAATCGACTGTACGGGCCTTGATAAAATTATTAAAAATAGTAATAATTTGTGTAAAATCATAAGAAATGATTTGTGAAGATTTGGGATGAAAAACTCCATATTTGAAAAGATAAAAATAGACTTTTATCGAAATGAACTAGTTTTGAACTAGAAATATAATTCTATTTATTTTTAAATAAATAAATTGAATTGGAAAAGGGTTTTAAACATAACCAGAATTTCCAATGATTGCATTGGAGTGGATTTGAATCGAAATTGTCTTCGGAACATTTCGATGTTGGATTTCGTGATTATACAGGTGTTGTTATGGAAATTTGAAAGATATAGATATATATATCGTTATTTCCCATACGATATCTGTCTGTCAGAGAATTTGATATTGAATATAAGCCGGGATATTTTCTATTCAGAGCCTTGTGTTGAATATCAAATGTGATTTGGGTTTGTCGTGAATGGTGTCTTCACTAACACTGTTCTTGTACCCAGTTGAGAAAAGATTAAATCTTTTTATTTAGGTTTAATGAAGTGTACCAATTAAATAATATTTAATTGGAATTGAATCGATATTGATTTTTGGGTTTATCGTGAACAGTGTTTTAAATAACACTTGTTCTTTAACCCGATAATTAATGAATGTGATTTTGGGTTTATCGTGAACCGTGTTTTAAATGACACTGATTCTTTAACCCAGTTAACGATTAAAACTAAGTGGAGTTTTAATGAATCTTTAATTAGATTGAAATAATCGAAATGGAGTATCACCAGTTTTGCTCCAGGCGATAGTTAAATCTTTAATTAGATTTGAACGTGAAATGGTAATTGAATTTACCGATAACACCGTGGTGTTAGATATGAAGTATAACCAGTTTTACTTCATGGGATGAATAGGATGGGATTGGGAAATTAAAATAAATGATTACTTCGGTAAGGTTCGCTAATCCCGACTAGTTTGAATTGAGATTCAAAAATAGAATAAAGAATAAATTCAAGAAATTTATCTTGGATAAAATTAATGGGAACCTTTTCCTATGAATGTGAAATTTAGAAACTAACTGTCGGTTAGCCAAGCAGAATGGTTTTCTGGATATTGATCTGATGTTGGTTTCGGCCTTCGGGGTTAATATTTGGGGGATTATTCTCTTGATTAATTTACGGTTAGTGACTGATGAATTGGAATGAGGCGTATGTTGTGTTTGTGTAACACTTATTTAAAATATACGCGAGTTATTCGGAAAGACCGGGTTTATCCCATTCTGAATAACTGATACGACGATAAGTCGAAGATGAAGACGATGGTCGAAGACCGGAAGTCTTCACGTCGTTTGGGTGATTACTGAGGATCTTGATTGGGCTGTACACCCAAGAAGATGGAAACAGTTGGTGATCGTCCAGACGTACTTGGAGATCGATGGATATGCGGGGTACTAGGTGCCTCCGGTGTCGTTCAGACCCAGAACGGACTTGTAAATGGACTGTGTGTCTGACATTGGATTTTAGTCTGTGTGATTGATTTCTATTAAATATATATCTGTTTGGCGGCGGAGAATTTATTCTCTTGCTTAACGCCCTTCTCTGAGACATACGAGCTCAGGGGCTATATACTGATGGATATCAAACACATAGAGTGAATTGCCTGTGTGGCATGCCTAAGTGGCAATAGATCGAGGCTTCTGTTGAAAAGAAAAGTCTTGTGGTGATGATCAAAGCACAGCCTGTGTGGCACAGCTTTGTGTAACGTGAATTCGCGAGCCTCACACCCCGGTTGTGAACCAGAAACGGGAGAGGACATCAGGGAGAGCATGCGTTTCTTTCTAGTTAGAAGTGGCGTCAGTGGTTTTACACGCCCTGACGAGTTTGACTTATGTGGTTGTTGCTGTTGCGAGGCGCCTCGGATTGATCGGTCGTTCTCGAACCGATGGAGTCATTTAGTTGGCTCGTTTACGCCCCAAAGGGCGGGGAAACGTATTGTTCAGGCACTATAATCCACATCGGTGGACCGGCCCTGACGATCCAAGGGGCAGTTGCGGCTGTTCCGGTGGCTCGGGCTAGAGAGTCACGAATCGGTTGAGGACTATCTTTTGCCTCGGTTCATAGACGGAAATCCAATTTCCAAATACGTGACATTTGCGGTTTTATTTGTAGAGCCTAGTATGGCGACATAGTGGGATGGGGCGCTCATGCCGCCTATGATTGATACTTATGATTTGAAGTTGTTTTATACACTATGCACTTATAATAGTATCAAACGATTCGTTTTAACCGTATCAAGCATTCTTTGGCTGTTATAAGGGAAAACCCTATCCTCGGCTGCGTTGCATTGTGTGATGGGACCTGGGTCTTATAACAGCTGCATTTTTCTTTATTTAGCATTGCGCTGTTTGTTTTATGCACTGGTATTCTTGGGAGGAAACCCGTTCCGTGTTATACGGCGTGGTCCCTTGATTTACCTAACTTTAAAATAAAGATTAACTGTTTTAGTTCTCACACCAGTCCCATGACTGACCTGGAGTTTATTGTTTTAACCTAAACTCTGGGTGCCCTTATTTTGACACGGGCAGCTAGTAGTTTTGGTTTTGCAGATTTATATTCACAGGACCCTGGTTTACAGCTGGAACGATACCCGGAAAGCTTTGTATCCGTATATCTTCTTCTAGTTGTGTATTGTATTATTTTCCGCTGCGATGTATTTAAATGTAATTTAAATCTCTGATATTTCTGTGTAATATTCATTTATACTCTGTATATTCTTGTAATCTGATGCATTGTTGTAATATACAATGAAATGTTCTTCTGTTTGCGTTCTATTTTGTCGTGTTCTCAAACGATAGGGTGTTTCGAACGGTCTGGGTCGGTTTAGCGACTGGTTCGGACCGAGCGAAATTCCATTTCGTCACAGAGGACTTTAAGAGCAATCAAGAGGATGTCACACTTGGCTTCAAAAAATGGCGAGTGTAATCGGTACTCAGCTTACGGAAATGGTGAGTATTATTAGTACTCGGCTTGCTGAGGGAAGAGCGTCATCTATGCCCCGCTTACAGTGGTGTGAGCGTTACATATGCTCGGCTGGCAGCAAGTGGTGATCATGCTCAAGTGGTATAATTTAATTTCATGATTATCTAATGGAATCTGTTAAGTGCATGGTGGCAAGCATCTACCACATTCTCAAAGATAGTGGTGAGCACAGACCATAGCAAAATGACGCTTGACTGGCAAAAGATTTGGCGAGTGATTAGCACATTCGGCTTAAGACAATGGCGAGTGTGAAGTATACACGGCTTTTATAACAAAGGTTGACCGAACTCGGCTCATGGAGTTGGTCTAGTTATGATGTCTGGCATTGACTAAGCTTAGGGTCGACAAACAACTATTATGTTTGGCTTGAATTTATTCAAACATGTCAAATGTTCAAAAGGAAGTTTTGTTATTGCTACAGATCCAGAGAAACAAATCCTAACAAAGTAATAGTTGAACTATGGACACATCTGGGGGCTATCCCCGCTTATGCACAATTCAACATTACTCCTTATTCAATAAAGCAAAAAATACATCGATATAACTAATTAATAATGATGTCGCGATTGCTAGGCTCAGGGTCCTTTCTGTTCCTGGGAGCTCGAGGACCGACCTGAGGAGCTTGGGTAGATGAGGATGGCGGCAAGGCCTGTGTGGGTTTCTTGACATACTCGGGGAGCTCTCCGCGCCTAACTTTTCCTCGATGAGATCGCATAAGTATCTGCATTCACTAGTGGCGTGACCAGCTATGTTGTGATACATGTAGTGCTTCTCAGATTCGATCTCTCTCTGGGTTGACTCTATTCAAGGAGGCTTTGGGGAGGGTAGAGTCTCTCGTATGTCAAGATAGATGTTGAGCTGGGAAGAATCGAAGTCGGTATACCTGTCGTACTTGTCCTCTCTTCGAGAATGCACATTGCGGTCTCTCGTTTCTGGAACTTTCTTTTTACCTTTGTTCTGGCCATTGAAGTTGGAGGGGCCTTCGTCCTTGGCGGTGAGTACCTCAAGGCTATACATCTCAAGGTTGGCGTCTTCTTGTTGGAGGAGCCTTTTGGCCTCAGCATAAAACTCATCGATATCTCTAGGTGGATCTCTGGTTATGGAGATCCAGAATTCTGAGCGGTTCTGAACGCCTGCAATGGCGGCCATGAGCACCATCGACGGCTCAGGTCGGCTAACGGATGCTACTGATTTATTGAATCTCCCCAAGAAAGACCGTAAAGTCTCTCCAGGGAGTTGCTTGATGGTAGAAAGGAACATAACACTTTTAGGTCGGGATATGTGAACCCTGAACTGCTCGCTGAAGCCGAGTGACCAATATTTTCCGGCTATTAATTGACTCGGTTGTTAGCTGTCGAAACCACATGCCTGTTATTCCGGTAAGGTAAAGCGGGAAGCACTTGGCCATAACATCGGTCAATGCAGAGAGTACTTCCATGTGGCGCATGTATCGCATAAGGTGGATGGTCGGGTCAGTCCAACCATTGTAAGGTTCGATGGCTGGAAACTTGAAATCCGTGGGGTGCCGAGAGTTTCTGATCTCTCTAGTGTACGAGCTACGATGGATGTCATTTATGTCCTGCTAAGAAGATGTGCCCTGAGTGAAGCGTCTGATGAGGCTGGCAAGCTGGGTTCCATGTACGAGGAGTTGTTGCCATGAATCCAGTCCTGTATTCGAGGGAGATCCAACACTGAGGTCCAACGAAAACATGCTCGGAAGGGTGGTCGTTGGTTGGGCTCGACCTGCGTGAGTTGAGTGACGGTGAGGGAGAGGGTTCATCGCAGTTGTTGGTTCTGGGCAAAATGGCCCCTCTTGAACCTGATGAGGCTTGGACTTGGCCGTATCCAAGGTAGAGGGTCTAGGCTGGCCCAACATAGCATGTGATGCTCGAGGTTCTTCGACGCCTCCACCCGATGTGATGTTAGGAGGATCTACAATAGCGTTTTCACTCGCCGATCTGGGAAACGGTATGGTAGAGTGGTCTCCCTGGCTCGAAGGGAAGACCCCACCAGCTCTTCGTTGAAGGAAAGGTGGCACAAAGCGAGTCTACGGTAAGATACTGGGTTGTAACGGGAATGGTATTGATCCTAGCTGCCCCAGTGGTTAGCTCGATTGGTCTAGGGGTCGAGCAGTCCGAAGAGTGGAGGCAAAGTTGTTGAGCATCCTAGATCTTGATCGCGGGCTTCCTGTGAATCTGCAGCTGCAGCTGCGATGGACGCTGGAAGAGATACTCCTGGCTGTGAATGGTCGGGAGGTGGGGCGTAGACAAGAGGAAGCAAAGGTGTGATCTAATCAGTGGCATGATTCTGTGCAGACCGAAGATCGGTTATTTCCCTAGTCCCAGTCGGTGGAGGAATTGATGTTGAAGCATTTAATCCCATCTCCCGTCGAGCAAGAAGGTGATCCATCAACTGTTGCTGTTGTTCGAGGAGTTTACCCTGAGATGTCATATGGCCTCCAAATTCAGTTATAATCTTATCCATGTCCTCCCGTTAAGATATCGGGACATGTCTTCATGAGAGGAGGCTTCCTGACTTGCCTTGACAACATTTGTCTTGGCTGCATCGACATTCATGGGACGGGAAGATGTTGCATCCTTCTTCCATTTGTTCGCCATCGGTCGGAATTTACTGTTGTTCGTAGAGCTATGTTGGTGCATGTCCCCCTACCTCGCGCGCCAAAGTGTTGACATCAAAAGTTGGTCACTAGTGACGGTCAACCCCCAGTCGTGTCAAAGCACATAAATAATGATTATGAAATGCAGAAAAAGTAAAGAAAACAGGGAACACGCAAGACTTTTTATAGTGGTTCGGCAAAGATGGTGCCTACGTCCACTTTATATGTATTGATCATTTCTTTTATTTTGATTACAACTACAGTACTTTCTCTAGTTTCGAGGGAGAAGAAGAAGAAAAAGATTTTCCTTTCTAACTTAGCTGTGGAAAAGCTCTGGGAGGGATAGGTTCAGCCGAAATCAGGAGGAGCTGAAGGTTCCCCAAGGTCCCTTTTCCATTTTGAGCATGGGTATATTTATAAGTGAAAAAGTGGGCTGAGCGGGCCGCCATGTGGCTTTCATCTTTTTCGGAGCTTGGAATCGTGGAGCTTGATAATTACGGTGGTGGGACCCAGTCCACTGCTGATTAATTGTATGCTCGAAAATAGTTGCTTACGTGGCATTCAAGGCGAGGTGTATCAAAAGTAGAGCCTTGTACAGAGATAGTTGTCCGCTTTTATTGACTTGAAAGTTGGGCCGAGTATTGAATGAATCAGCTGGATACTTCTTGATGAATCTGAGATCTTCGCTCAATTTGATATTGAGGGAAGCGATTAACTCGGGCATCTAGAGTGACTGATTCTTCTGGACTCTGCGAGCCATTGCTTGAAGGAGGCTAATTCAGGCCAACCTTATTTTGGGTTGTTATTGAAGGAAGCTGGCTGGGGCTGACCTTTCCTGGTCTTTGCCGAAGTGTAAGTTGCTCGAACTGGTCGATTGACCGATGTCGGGAGGTGCGTTTCTGAATATTGGGCTTCGATCTGAACTGTGATGGCTTTTTTAAAAAAGTTGATCAATAGTCGACCTATGGGTCGACCCAAGTCATGTGGGGCTGACCCATCGGTCGACACATTATGTCGGTGGGTCTATCAACCAACATGCTAGGCGGATTCTGAGTACTGAACCTGTATTGTTTTCAATACTAGGTTCGTTCACTGACTCAACATTACTTGTATGACTAAGATTGAAACCCTAATATCAAACATTTGTGGATAATCCTAAGTAGTCTATATAAAGGCATGCAACCTCATTTGTTCTACACACGTAATTATTCTTCCTCCTTCTTCCACTAAACCTTTTCTGAGATTAACATATATGCATAGAACTACCAAGGTGTTGCCCAAATAAATAATAGCAAGGATAATTTGGACTGCTCTACAACAATAGAAGATTAAAGTGGACCTTTTCTACAATGACATATTAATATATAAAGAGATGTCATCTTCTTCACCAAGTATCTCTTTGATGTTTCATGTCAATTTAAGATTTGATTATTTAGAAAGGTTTTGGATAGTAATCAATGTTGGACCTAAAATAAGCAGTGCCTAAAGTAATACCTATATGTGTTTATACATGTTCCTTTTTTTAAATCTATAGTTAAATTATGCACTTTCATCTTCCTTAGCCCTATTATGCCTTTTATTTATTTACAGTCTTTTTATTTTCCTTTTTATTCAGTATGAGATATGTTTTCTCCCTTTTTCGTTCTTATTTATGTTGAACCTATACCATTATGCTAGTTCGGCTCATTTATCTTTGGTTTGTGAGGATTTGAGAATAGCTATATTAATGCATATGTTTTTGGTTTCATGGGCTATGGGTTGATTCTAGGCATGGACTTGTTAGCTAGTAATCGTGAAATGAGGGTAGTTAGACTTTTTACTTGCCTATGGAATATCCTCGAGATTTAGTGCGATCATGAGGGGATCAGTTAGGCTTCGCTACCTAGAATCACTTGATGCATTTGTCGACGATTTGCTATCCATTAGAATAGTCCATGAGTACGAGGATGTTTTGATTAGGTTAAGGGTTTCCCCCTAAATCTCGAGATATACTTCCGCATAAATCTAGTTGACAATGCAAAGCCAGTTATGCGATCAACGATAGTTTTGGGGCAAGATTGGCGGGGATAGCCAGAGTCGGTTAATTTCTCAATTTTTTTGTTGTTTTTCTTGTTTCATCTCACATACATCGTCCAAATTCGGAGGAGGTATTCCCTGGGTGCTTGTCTGATATTAGTTTACGCCTTTGGGGCTTGTACTTGAGGGATATCGAGTTCGACTAGGATGGTTTGTGTGAAAAATAAATGGTTGTAGCAGGCGCCCTAAGTAAGACTGACCTTAGGAGAGGTAAAAAGTACATAGCAGCCTTTAGCTTTAGACCCCCAGACTAGTGACATGATGGATAAGCTAAATAGAGGAGAGACCTCTAATGATCTTAGTATATACACTTGGTATCATGGTTAACACCTATTTATCTTGGAAATATAGTTCTACTACATTGGACACCCTCTAGCATAGTAAGTGATCGAGGTCCTATCTTTACTAGCGAGTTTTGGAAATGGAGGTCGAGAAGCTTCGCAATCGTGCAGTCAAGACAGTCAGAGCACAATGAAGCGAAGCTCAAGAAGATGCGACTTAGAAGACTGAAGACTAGATACGCGCATCATACCCTTTTGAGGGTGTATCCTTAATTCCTCTTTTTCTGTAAAGTTTATTTGCATACTAGCCTTTATCTTTTAAGTATATCCTCTCGGTCATATCCTCGATCCTTAGGTAGAAGCCAATGGATGTAAACATGTGTTTGAGACATGTTATGTTTGGTAGATGCAAGTGGTTGCAAGTGTTTGCTAGTGGTTGCTCGTGGATGCATATACACACATTAGGCACTAGATCGGCTCAGTCATTTTCATATTGCATATTCACGAGTGAACTTTTATATATACGGATTGAAACTTGATGTGTTATCATATGGATGTTGCATTGGTATGAATGACTGTGCATTCATGTAGAAGTTATAAAGTACAATTAGGAATAATTGCATACATGATGGACTCATGGCACCAACATAATCCGCATTAAGGAGGTCAACTGAATCAGTAGACCGCCTGATTTTGCATTAGATAAGGACATGTACACACACTATGCATATGATCATGAAAGCATTAGAAATCCTTTTAAGGACAATGGACGCCTTGTGATTGAATGACTGAGTAGATGGATGTTGGATGTTAAGATATGCATTCTTCTTAACTTAGAGATTTCGAGGATGAAATCCTTTAAGGATGGGAGAATGTAACACCCCGTATTTTCTGTGAACATCAAACTAACAAATTAAAGTATACTTACTTTTTTGAGGAAGAATTAAGGGAAACAGGTTACGCCATTGCGTTCGTCTCAGAAGTTTGCTTGGGATAGAGTCCGAGTTTGCATAAATCGGACTCCGTATGAAGAAGTTATGGCACTTAGAAGTTCCAAGAATTTAAAATAAATTAAAATAGTTCAAATTCGAAATTCAAATCACACACCCGGGCTGGGCGGGAAATTCCCCGCCCAGGACCTAGGTCGACCAGGGAGTCGACTTGGGGGTCGACCTGGTCAAATAGGTCGACCATAGGGTCGACCTCCCCCTTATTTCCAGATCCGAGGACAGATTCATTTTTTGCATTTAGACGCCTGTTCTGACCAGATTCGTTGATCCCTATGCTATATAAACACACCTAAGGCTGCAGTTTTCTCTACACAACTTCATTTTTCCTATACTCTAACCTAATTCATATAAAAATAAATCAAAGACGGGGTTATGCTACTCAAGTCCTTCGTAGAATGAAGTCAAAATTCAAGTAGAGATTTAAAGGCTAATTCAACGACGTCAATAACTATTTTCTAATAATCAAATCTAAATTAGAGAATCGATAGTCTACTTCAAGGGATAGTTATTCAGTTTCAGAATACAGATCCCAGAAAACAAGATTTTCCTTTTGTTTGTAAGTTCATGTTACTTTCATAAATAAAAGTTAATTGTGATTCTGACATTGTAATAAATCTGAATCTGAGATTATGCCTATTTATCTATCTTTCTATATCCATTGGATCTATCTCATTGATAATATTATGCCCATTCTTTGTCTCTTCATTCCTTCTTCCCTTTTTGTTTTTATAGCCAGGCTACTACGAGCCTGATCTCATAAGAGATAAACGTTCGTTGGAAATAAAATTGGGCATAATATATGATTTGGACATGACCAGCGCTAAAACTTGGGAAAAGTATTAAATTGTGTATAATTTGGCATAATTGAGTTTTAACTGATTCTAGGACATAACACATGTTGTATTCAAAACGTAAAGTGTATCGAGCATATGACTTGAGATTTGAGGCATAAAGTATATTGGACATATGACTTGGGACTTGGAGGGTAAATCGAACTATGAACATGTAAGTTCAAGTTATTTTCAGATTTAAACACCTAATAGTGATTTTGGCGTATAATGAAATGGACCTAATTCCATGCTTGATGATAAATATTTTAGATTAATTCCTATCTTTTTATTGAATCAATGATTTACATGCCTAGGAAGTTATTATTCAATCATGCCTGTCTTTGTTGGACATCTGATATATAATCCTTTTAGGTCTGTGCAGTTAAAGCGCTTAGCGGTTCCATAGCGGTAGAGGTGCAAAAAACTGTAGCGGGGATAAAGCGGGGAAATAGCGGGGATAAAGCGGAGGTGTAAAAATGTTAATTAGATGTAAAAATATATAATTAAAAATATTTAATTATCATTCTCACATAATTTTTGTAGAAGAAACGAATATTAATTAATGTTATATAACAAAATCAAATAATATCATGGTTATGCATACTGTATTCGAGGATTACTATAGATTACTATCTTATATAAGGCACTTATGACTTAAAATTAGCTCTTTACATTAAATTTTTTGATTTATTTTAAAGGAGAACTTGTCAAATCATCCTTTGTATATTAATATTGCTAAAGAGGGCGCTAAATAGCATTGATTTAGCGGGTGCAGCGGAAAATAGCGGGGCTTTAAGCGGAGCTACTGTTCATCAGCGCTAAATTGAAATAGCGCAGCGGCCGGAGAGTGCTACGGGCTATAGCGGGGATTTTACGGGGCTTTAGCGGGTGTAACAACCCGTAAAATGCGAGCCAGTTTGAAATTTTTATTTTGGCCATTTTAGCGAATTTTGATTATTTAAAATGAATTATTTTAAATAATATCGACGTGAAATTTATTTTTAATAGAATTCAACGTATATATTATATACGTCGTCGTTAGAATATATATATATATATATTTATATATAATTATAAATAGAATTGAAAATGGCGCGGTAGTTCGATAATTCGATTTTTAAATATTGAACTTTGAAGTAAAAATTCGATTTTTAAATATTGAGCTTTGAAGTAAAAATTCGATTTTTAAATATTGAACTTTGAAGTAAAAATTCGATTTTTAAATATTGAGCTTTGAAGTAAAAATTCGATTTTTAAATATTGAACTTTGAAGTAAAAATTCGATTTTTAAATATTGAACTTTGAAGTAAAAATTCGATTTTTAAATATTGAACTTTGAAGTAAAAATTCGATTTTTAAATATTGAACTTTGAAGTCAAAATTCGATTTTTACATATGTAGAGAATACGGGCGACGAAAGCGACAAAGGGCGAGAGCGTTGAAGATTTCTATAAATGAAGAGTCAAGATGATTGGATAGCTATAGGTGAGAATTTCTCACCTTTCAATTTCATTTCTATTTATATATATATATACTAGGATGCAGACGGTGCTTAGTAGCACCCGACACAATCGTCCACAGACCATGGACTTGTTTGTTTGGTTGCATAGCTTAGTTATATGATTTGATTTGAATTTGGTTGTTTGGTGATTTTGATTGATGTGTGAATGGCGTGGGCCTTCACTAGACCGGGGATAAGGCTAGGCCTCGTCCCGTTTCTAGTATCGTGCCGTTATGCCGCCGAAATTTTCTAAAATGTGTTAGAAAATAAAAATATCATTTTATTGTGTAAATGAATTGAATAGAAATTCATAGGTTGAAATAAAATGTTTTGTCGTTAAAAATATAATTTTTAACGTGAATGTGAGTAAATAAATATTCATTTACAAACCAGACGGTTTGTTTATGTACACTTATTTGAATGACATTGATTGGGACGATAAATTTTACACATCGCCCAACTGCACAAATAAAAATCTGTGTTTGTTTGTTTGAAACCCCACACGGGTGTTGGGATGAAATTTGAAGTTCACTCATCCTGATTGATTAAATATGTCAATCGATTGATTGACAGGCTGTTATAAGCATTAGATATCTATATTTGATGCTTATACGGTGTAGTGCACTTTGGTTGATGGTTGATTATTTATCGTTGCTATTATATACATGTGTTGTATGGAAATCCATATAATAAATTTTATATGGTAATTGATTGGACCTCATTCCAATTTGAAAAATAAAGAAAATTTGAAAATAAAGGAATATATGAAGCCGTGTTGATTAGATTGACGCCATTTTGACGTGAACGATATTTATATCGATTTTATTCATTTCGAAATGAATTGAATTGAAAATGATTTCGAAATGAATTGAATTGAAAACGAATTCAAAGTGAATTGAAAACGATTTCGAAATGAATTGAATTGAAAACGAATTCAAAGTGAATTGAAAGCGATTTCGAAATGAATTGAATTGAAAGCAAATTGAAATGAATTCAAATTGAATTGAAATTTGAATTGAATAGAAATGAATTTTAAAACGAATTTATAGAGAAGAATTCAATTTTGATTTGAATTGAAACGGAAGTTGAAATTGCTTTTGAAACGAATTTAAAACTATTTATATAATTCGTTTTAAATAGAAATCGACGAAGTATATATTATATATATTATATATATAATATAATGGCCTGAATAGAACGCGCCGCGCCGCGGTAGTTCGCGAATTTCGACCATTTATTTCAAACGGACAGTGCGGGAGATCCGACCGTCGGATTCTCCTAAAACCGGAACCGTTGGGTTCGTATCGAAAAGAGCTTTCTAACGAATGTGATAAATTAGAAATCTAACGGTTGGATTTGGAATTATGTCCAAATAAAATTTGAAAAAGGTCGCTATAAGTGCAGTTCGATGGCCATTGATGGAAATCGACTGTACGGGCCTTGATAAAATTATTAAAAATAGTAATAATTTGTGTAAAATCATAAGAAATGATTTGTGAAGATTTGGGATGAAAAACTCCATATTTGAAAAGATAAAAATAGATTTTTATCGAAATGAACTAGTTTTGAACTAGGAATATAATTCTATTTATTTTTAAGTAAATAAATTGAATCTAAAAAGGGTTTTGAAAATAACCAGAATTTCCAATGATTGCATTGGAGTGGATTTGAATCGAAATTGTCTTCGGAATATTTCGATGTTGGAATTCGTGATTATACAGATGTTGTGATGGGAACTTGAAAGATATACATTTATATCGTTATTTCAATACGACATTTGTTAATCGTAGAATCTGATATTGAATATAAGCCGATATATTTTCTATTCAGAGCCTTGTATTGAATATCAAATGTGATTTGGGTTTGTCGTGAATGGTGTCTTCACTAACACTGTTCTTGAACCCAGTTGTGAAAAGATTAAATCTTTTTATTTAGATTTAATGAAGTGTACCAATTAAAGAATATTTAATTGGAATTGAATTGATATTGATTTTTGGGTTTATCGTGGACAGTGTTTTAAATAACACTCGTTCTTTAACCCGATAATCAATGGGATGTGACTTTGGGTTTGTCGTGAATGGTGTCTTCACTAACACTGTTCTTGAACCCAGTTGTGAAAAGATTAAATCTTTTTATTTAGATTTAATGAAGTGTACCAATTAAAGAATATTTAATTGGAATTGAATTGATATTGATTTTTGGGTTTATCGTGGACAGTGTTTTAAATAACACTCGTTCTTTAACCCGATAATCAATGGGATGTGACTTTGGGTTTGTCGTGAACTGTGTTTTAAATGACACTGATTCTTTAACCCAGTCAAAGATTAAAACTAAGTGGAGTTTTAATGAATCTTTAATTAGATTGAATAGATCGAGAATAGAGTATCACCAGTTTTACTCCAGGCGATAGTTAAATCTTTAATTAGATTTGAACGTGAAATGGTAATTGAATTACCGATAACACTGTGGTGTTAGATATGAAGTACTACCAGTTTTACTTCATGGGATGAATAGGTTGGGATTGGGAAATAAAATAAATGATTACTTCGGTGTGGTTCGCTAATCCCGACTAGTTTGAATTGATATTCAAAGGAGATTAAAGAATAAATTTAAAGAATTTATCTTGGATAAAATTAATGGGAACTTTTCCCAAAGTATAGGAATATTTGAATAAATAAATATTCTGAATTGGAATGAGGCGTATGTTGTGTTTGTGTAACACTTTTATAATATATATGCGAGTTATTCAGAAAGACCGGGTTTATCCCATTCTGAATAACTGATTCGACGTGGTGTCGAAGATGAAGACGGTGGTCGAAGACCGGAAGTCTTCACGTCGTTTGGGTGATTACTGATGATCTTGATTGGGCTGTACACCCAAGAAGATG
Source organism: Allium sativum (assembly GCA_030737875.1). NCBI lineage: Eukaryota > Viridiplantae > Streptophyta > Magnoliopsida > Asparagales > Amaryllidaceae > Allium > Allium sativum. Next base: position 633,572,749 of record CM060919.1, read on the forward strand.
GAAACAGTTTGTGATTGTCCAGACGTACTTGGAGATCGATGGATATGCGAGGTACTAGGTGCCTCCGGTTTCGTTCAGACCTAGAACGGACTTGTAAATGGACTGTGTGTCTGACATTGGTTTTTAGTCCGTGCGATTGATCTCTATTAAATATATATCTGTTTGGCGGCGGAGAATTTATTCTCTTGCTTAACGCCCTTCTCTGAGACGTACGAGCTCAGGGGTTATATATTGATGGATATCAAACGCATGGGGTGAATTGCCTGTGTGGCATGCCTAAGTGGCAATTGATCGAGGCTTCTGTTGAAAAGCAAAGTCTTGTGGTGATGATCAAAGCACGGCCTGTGTGGCACAACTTTGTGTAACGTGAATTCGCGAGCCTCGCACCCCGGTTGTGAACCAAAAACGGGAGAGGACGTCAGGGAGGGCATGCGTTTCTTTCTAGCTAGAAGTGGCGTCAGTGGTTTTACACGCCCTGACGAGTTTGACTTATGTGGTTGTTGCTGTTGCGAGGCGCCTCGGTTATATCGGTTTCGGCCGATGCATTCTGGTCGGCTGACGGACCAGACTTACACCCCATAGGGTGGGGAGACGCATGTTCAGGGTTTAAGTTTAATCCACATCGGTGGACTGGCCCTGAGGATCCAAGGCTTGACTGAGTACTTGCCTGAGACACGGGCTAGAGCGTCTCGAATCGGTTGAGGACTATCTTTTGCCTCGGTTCATAGACGGAAATCCAATTTCCAAATACGTGACATTTGCGGTTTTAATTGTAAAACTAGTATGGTGACATGATATATGGTACCCATGCCGCCTATGATTGATACTTATGATTTGAAGTTGTTTTATACACTATGCACTTATAATAGTATCAAATGATTTGTTTTAAACGTATCAAGCATTCTTTGGCTGTTATAAGGGAAAACCCTATCCCCCGGCTTGCGTTGCATTGTGTGATAGGACCTGGGTCTTATAACAGCTTCATTTTTATTTATTTAGCATTGCGCTGTTTGTTTTATGCACTGGTATTCTTGGGAGGAAACCCGTTCCGTGTTATACGGCGTGGTCCCTTGATTTACCTAACTTTGAAAATAAAGATTAATAACTGTTTTAGTTCTCACACCAGTCACATGACTGACCTGGAGTTTATTGTTTTAACCTAAACTCTGGGTGCCCTTATTTTGACACGGGCAGCTAGTAGTTTTGGTTTTGCAGATTTATATTCACAGGATCCTGGTTTACAGCTGGAACGATATCCGGAAAGCTTTGTATCCGTATATCCCTTCTAGTTGTGTATTGTATTATTTTCCGCTGCTACGTATTTAAATGTAATTTAAATCTATGATATTTCTGTGTAATATTTATTCGTACTCTGTATATTCCTGTAATCTGATGCATTGTTGTAATATACAATGAAATGTTCTTCTGTTTGCGTTCTGTTTTGGCTTGTTCTCAAACGATAGGGCGTTTCGAACGGTCTGGGTCGGTTTAGCGACTGGTTCGGACCGAGCGAAATTCTTTCTCGTCACTTTAACTGCATAGTTTTAGGTTCATGATGTTATTTATATCGGATCTATATGTCTATGAGGTTATTTCTATCAGTTTGTTTCAGATCTATCTTTATTATACCCCAACTCTAACATATCTGTAATCCTCTTAGGTCCAAAATATTTGATAGGTCTACCATTTTAATGCTTGTTTTATGCCTACTTTCGTTTATGTTCCTCTTTCCTCCCCTTTATTTTATGAATCTAGATTAACCTTGAATCTAGACTGAAACTTATTATACGTGCGATTGGAATGCGGGGGTAATGGGGAATAGTCTATTTGGTAATGGTAGAACATAATTTTGTAACCTATGATTTGGGGCATAATTTGTCTTTGTTGCGAACTTGGGGTAGATTGAAATATTAAATCTAGATTTGGCGCAAACTGTAAATTGGAATATTAATCAAGATTGGGCATAACCATTTGTTGAGACGCCAAAGAATAATGTATATTGGGGTATTGGGGCATGACTATTAGTACAAACTTAGGAATATTAGGTGTAGCCTATTTTGAGTAATAACTCAAAATTGAATTTGGGGGCCATAACTTGCAACTAGTTTGGTTGGGAATAACTAGAGAATTGGAATATGACTAGTCGGGATAATTAGCATATAAATCTAGACTTGGGCATTTATGGAAAATGTGGCATAATCTGAAATTGACAACAATTGTGAATAATTTACATATAAACTGTAAATATGTAAATATGTGAAAAGATGAATATGCCTGACCCAAGGTTAGATTGAGTTGTGGTGTAAAACCGCCCGGCACATCCAGTAACCACAACAACACCTATCTAATGTGAGAGGTTAGTGCATCATGCCCAAGAAAAACCCGAGGTTAGATTGAGTTGTGGTGTAAAACTGTCCGGAACCGCCCGGCACATCCAGTAAATGCAACAACACATATCTAATGTGAGAGGTTGGAGCATTAATAAATCAATTAATGCTAATGAGCAATACATGCTAAGATGAATGACAAGGGTTAAGTTATAAGAACCATTAACCAATATAACAATGAACGACTAAGGTTAAGTTAATAGGAAACACTTAACAAATATAGCATGATGAATGGGTAGGGTTAAGTAATAAGAAACACTTAACCAATATGAATTGATTTGTGGTAGGGTTAAGTTAACACAAGAAGGCAACACTTAACCAAAGTAATCATGACAAGTAGGTGGGGTTAAGTTAACTTGAATTGATTGATGACACTTAACCAATACAACATGATGAACACATGGGGTTAAGTTAACTTGAATTGATTGATGACACTTAACCAATACCACATGATGAACACATGGGGTTAAGTTGTAACAACCCGTGTTTTTATAACGTGTAATAACCATGAATCACGGCAAAAGTAATTTTTAAAATAAGAATCAGGGGAAACGGGTTGCGCCATTGCGTTCATCTCGAAATTCTGCTTGGAAACAAGTCCGAGTTTTCGAAGAACGGAGTCCGTATGACCAAGTTATGTCCATTCGAAGTTTTCAGAAGTTTTCAAGTTCAAAGACAGTTCAATTCGAATTCAAAATTCAGATTTCAAACCTCAGAATGGACTGGGCGGGAAATCTCCCGCCTAGGACCAGGTCGACCTGGGGGTCGACTATGTAGTCGACCTACCCAGGACCAGTCGACCATAGTGTCGACCTGGGGGTCGACCTGGTGCCCGAGCCCATTTCTGAAGCTGGATTCACTCTGATGTATTTGGCCTCGTTTCTGTCCACATTCGTTGACCTAACCCTATAAATACAGCCCCTAACACCAGTCTCTCTACAAAAAATTCTTTCTGACTTTATGCTGCTCTAATTCTGGTCGAAAAGTTTGAGAGAGGGACCGCTTCTTCTACGTTGAGACTGTGTTAAGGGAATTGCTGATTTGGGGATTTCTAATAGGACTTGACTAAGCATATAAAGATTCAACATCGGCTCTCTTTTTCTAATTCTCGAACCACGATCTGTAAGCCCCAGTTATTTTTAGATTTAAACTGTAAATGTAATATGAATATGATGTAAAATTGAAATTGGACCTATGTATGATGACTGTTTTACATCCATTCTTGTTCATCTTGGATCTTGACTCTTGCATATAATTATGACATTGATTTGGGGCCTATTCATGTTGTAAATCAAAAAGAGAAACCCCTCATTATATCATGTTGAATCTTCTATTAGTCACAAGTTTATGACTATCACTTTATGTCAATCATTACCATGACTATACTATCACCTTATGACAGTTGTTACCAGGACTATACTATCACCTTATGACAGTCGTTACCATGACTGTACTATCACCTTATGACAGTCATTACCATGAATAAACTATCACCTTATGACAATTGTTATCTTGACTAGTACCTTATTTTGCTAGAATTGGAATCCTTATGTTTGAGGCCAATATTCCATATGCCAGTAATGTTTTAATCTTTTATTTCAAGTCATACTATGCTATGCTAGTAATCACTTTTGCCACCTTATACCCGTTCCTTTTTATGTTATTCCCTAATTAGATTTATTTGTATCGATTCGAGCTTACGTGCGATGGGAATACATTTGGGTAGACTAGGTAAAACATGAATTAGCTTTAAACTTGAACAAGAACGTTGTTATGACTTGAACCTGAATATGGACATGAACTTGACACGATTTGACACGAAACATGACCTGAAAATTGGACATGAATCTAGACATGAAAACTTGAACGTGGGCATGACAATTAGATAACTTGAAAATGGCCAACTCGAGGTTGGGTTGAGTTTGCAGTGTAAATCTGCCCGGAACCGCCCGGCAAATCTAGTGGCTGCAAACAATAGGATCCAATGTAGGTAGTTGGTCATATCGCACGTAAAACCCGAGGTTAGACTATGTTGTGGTGTAAATCTGCCCGGAACGGCCCGGCAAATCCAGTAACCACAACAGTTAGTCTAATGTGAGAGGTTGGCGTGCACTAATGAATTAAGGCCACATGATAGGGTTAAGTCATGAACCACTTGAATATACTTAACCAACTTGGCACAATGGTTTGATAGGGTTAAGTCATGAACTGCTTGAACACACTTAACCAACTTGATACATGATCTGGATAGGGTTAAGTCACGAATTTGAATGACAACATATAACCCATTAGAAACCCTAGTTACGTGGTCCTTTTCAGCAGTAACCCACTTAGATGTATCACGATACCATGGGACTAGGCAGGGTGGGGCACGATTACTGGGCCGATTGTAAGCGACCAGAACGACGGCTGAGTAGGTGCGCCATTGTAGGTTCAGGCGGGCTATGGTCGTGCACGTAGTCCGGAGTTGAAAAAGCAGGCATTGGGCACCCATAGACTTACACTGTGCGTGCTTGATTCGTGTCGGTGGTTGGCACCATAGGACTTGATACACCCTACGGTGGACCTAGCACAGGTAACTACATTTCAGGATAGGGCCGTATGACACAGACACATAACGAGCTAGAACTTGTAGGGAGCCGATCGATTAATAGATCGTACCGTAGGACCCCGTAATGGGTCACTTCATGATACTAGGCCAAGGGATCATTTCATGGTTAATACTTGACATAGGTTAGAATACTAGTACATTTGGTGCAGCGAACCTTGAACATGCGATGCTAGACTTGACTTATCTTGTTATCTTGATTATCCTACCAGTTCTGTTATCACCCTTATGTTTAATTCCAGTTTTCACATATCATGTTACCTTTACTAGTTTTCATACTAAAAGTCACTAGGGCTTACCAGTCTTTATGACTGACCCTTTTTCTTTTGCCTCTTTTTCTTTCGTTCCCCCCCTCAGGTTCTTAGGGAGGAAACACTAGCTCTTAGCTTGGATTTGGCTTGCTTTCTGACAGCTCATGTATGGTTTGGTCTTGAGCTATGCTATGGCTGCTTCTGCTATTTATGGGGAATATTTTACTTTTGGTTATCTTAAGTTTATGCTTCTTTGGAACTTGATGTAATGGAATAATTTGTATCTTGGATATATGAGCTTTTGACTCTTTTCTTGGAAATAATAAGAAGTTGGTTTTTAATTTCTACCGCTGCTTTATTTATGCTCTGTCTTGTGATATCTCTGTGCATGTTTACCTAGATAATACTCCACCAAAACTAGTGCATTCCCTTTGTGAGCGACCCTAGCGGAGGTGGGGTGTTACATTTGGTATCAGAGCAGAAGGTTACCAGGTTGGGCAAAAAGTTTTAAAAACCTTCTAAAACTATTTTCAAAACCATTGATAAAGAAGCATTTTTCAAGAAAAGTTTTATGTTTAAAAAAGCTATTCCCCAAAAGCCATTAGCACTTTCCTTTGTTTCCTCGCTTGAATCTTTTTCTTTTCGTTCTTCAGCATGGCTGATCTTAACCTGCCCGAGGGAATACCCGTGCTTGGATGGTTCTTAAGGTACTTAAAAGCCAGAGCCAACGACGCGGGCACGGCAGACATACCTCCTCCTCCTCCCCCAGTGGCCGCGGTTCCTCCTCCTCTTGGCACCGCCTTTGCCAAAATATGCAAAGACTTTAAAGCAATGGGCGGCAAGAACTTCGTTGGAAATGAAACCTTTGTTGAGGCACAAAACTGGCTAAAGGAAACAGAAGACTTGTTCATTATCTTTGATATGGAGGACCATAGGAAAGTTCAGTTGGCAGCATGGTTGTTGAAAGAGGAAGCTGCATTTTGGTGGAAGTCACCAATGCTACCAGGCCAGTTGAGACTTGGACAGACTTTAGAGAGAGGTTTGGGCTTAAATTCTTATCGTCAGCAGAGGAGAACCATCAGATGGAGAGGTTCCTAGCACTCAAGCAAGGGGATATGTCTGTAAGGGAGTACGTGAATAAGTTTAATCAGCTTGCTCGGTTCGGTTTGGATTTGGTCAACACAGCCCAGAAAAAGGCTGTACGCTTTGCTCGAGGATTGAACGAGCCACTACACATCTTGGCCCTAACTCATATACCCATGGGGGCAACCTTTGAAAGCTTGGTGGATATGGCTCTACTTCATGAGGAAGACAAGAATAGCAAGAAGGAGGTTGAGCCTAATGAAACTCAGAATAAGAAAGCTGACTTCAAGAAGGGGAACAACAAGAATAACAAAAATAACAAGGGCAACAACAAACCACGTGAGACGAGGAAGTGCAACTTCTGTGGTATTACTGGACATCTAGCTAAAGACTATAGAAAGAAGAAGAGGAAGTTGAGTGAATGCTTTCATTGTGGAGATACTGGACACATCAGCAAGGATTGCCCTAAGAAGCAAGGACAGGGGCAAGGGCAGACCCAGCGAGCAGGACCTTCTGGAGGGCAGTTGCATGCTCTCAACACCACTCCAGCTCTTGACCGAGGTAGTAATCTTTCCGTAGAAAGCCTTGTTTACATTTCTGACTTTCCTGTTCGAACCTTATTTGACTTTGGCACATCGCATAGTTTTATTTCCTCTGATATTGTTGAAAATCAGCACCTAAGTACTAGTCTGGTTAAGGATCCCATTATAGTTTCAAATCCAATTGGGGGCTCCGCCCATTTATCTATGATGTGTGTGGATTTGAGGATCTCTATCTTAAGCATAGAATTCACATGTAATGCTTATGTTCTCGGATTCATGGGATATGGTTTGATCCTAGGGATGGATTGGCTGTCCGATTATGGAGCCATTCTTGATTGTGAACGAAGGGTAGTGAGGCTCATGACTCGCCTTGGCAAAACCCTTGAAATTTCTTGTAACCCGAAGGGTCCGGTCATGTTGTGTTATCTTGAATCCCTTGACTCGTCCGACGATAATTTGCAATCTGTAAGAGTGGTCCGAGAATATCCATATGTCTTTGATGAAGTGAGGGGGTAACCTCCTAAACGAGAGATAGAGTTCCGAATTTATCTTGTTGATAATGCCAAGCCAGTTTCATTGCCCGTTAGGCACATGGCCCCGCGAGAAAGAAGAGAGCCCAGTAAACAAATTAACGAGTTGCTTGAGAAAAATTTCATAAGACGAAGCATTTCTGAATGGGGTGCTCCGGTGGTATTCGCTACTAAGGCGGATGGATCGCTTCGTCTATGCGTAGATTATCATGAGTTAAACAAGCTGACAAAGAAGAATAGGCACCCACTACCAAGAATCGACGATTTGTTTGACCAGCTTGTGGGAGCATCTGTTTTTTCTCAACTCGACCTAGCTACAGGATTCCATCAGCTTAGAGTGGCTGAGGATAGCATTGACAAAACTGCGTTTAGGACTCCAGATGGGTTCTTCGAAAGGCTCGTCATGCCGTTTAGGTTAACGAATGCACCTGCGTACTTTGTAGATTTGATGAGTAGGGTGTTTCGGGAGTTCCTTAACAAGTTTGTGGTAGTTTTCGTGGATGATATTTTGATCTTCTCAAAAAATGAAGAAGAGCATGCTAGACATCTCAAGGAAGTCATGGAAACGCTTAGAGCACACCAGTTAAAGGCTAAGTTCTCCAAATACCATTTTTGGAGGAAGGAAGTTCGGTTCCTTGGACATGTAGTTTCTAAGCAAGGCATAGCCGTGGACCCTGCAAAGGTAGTTGCGGTACAGGATTGGAAAATTCCTAAGAATGCAATGGAGGTGAGGAGCTTTCTCGGTTTGGCGGGCTACTACAGGAAGTTCATTAAGGACTTCGCTAAGATTTCATCCCCTCTTACTAAGTCAACAAAGAAGAACCTAGCTTTTACATGGGACATAGAATGTGATGCTGCTTTTCAGAGACTTAAGAGAGCCCTCACCACAGTTCCAGTTTTGGCATTACCTGATGGAGGTAAGACGTTTACGGTGTACACTGATGCATGTGGCACGGGGTTAGGCGCTGTCCTAATGCAAGAAGGAAGAGTAATATGCTACGGGGGCAGACAACTTAAAGTTCATGAGAAAAACTATCCCACGCATGACTTGGAGTTGGCCGCGATTGTCTTTGCACTTAAAGCGTGGCGTCATTATCTTCTAGAGGAGAGGTTCGAGCTGTATACCGACCACAAATCGCTTAAGTACCTCTTCTCATAGAAAGATTTAAATATGAGACAATAGCGGTGGATGGAATTCTTGGCATCATAAGACTTCGATATAGCTTATACCCCTGGCAAGGATAATGTGGTGGCAGACGCGCTAAGTAGAAAAAGGTTGACTTTGAGCCCCTTGTTTGTTGAAATGAAAAGCCTTGAGTTTATAGCAACCTTTGATTTTACACCTGCTGTTGAGTCATTGACTTCTACGTTTGCATCTCTTGAGGTAAGACCTACACTTCTAGACCAAGTAGGGATTTCACAGAAGGAAGACCCACAGATAGTTGAAATCATGGACCAGTTGATTAGGGGTGAGACGTCGAGTCACCTCGGTAGGTATGCCATAGATGACAAGGGATGGCTAAGGCACGATGGAAGGCTATGTGTCCCACAAGTGGGAGACCTAGTAAGGAAAGTTCTCGAAGAAGTGCACCACTCGAAGATGACTATACATCCCGGAGGGGATAAGATGTACAGGGATATGAAACGCATTTTCTTTTGGGCTAGAATGAAAAAGGACGTGGCAGAGTTCGTTTCGAAGTGCATGGTGTGCTAACAAGTAAAGGCCGAGTCGAAGAAGCCTGGTGGGCTATTACATCCTTCGGAGGTTCCGCAATGGAAATGGGAGAGTATCTCGATGGATTTCGTGGATGGACTGCCTAGGTCTAGGAAGGAAAATACTAGCATATGGGTCATAGTTGATAGACTCACGAAAAGTGCTCACTTCATTCCGGTAAAGAGCAAGAGGACCGCATCAGGGCTAGCATCTATTTACCTTCGAGAGATAGTACGGTTGCATGGAGTTCCTTCTAGTATAGTTAGTGATCGTGACCCGATTTTCACTAGCCAGTTTTGGAATAGTCTGCAAGAAGCAATGGGAACACGACTGAACTTAAGCACGGCCTATCACCCACAGACGGATGGACAAACCGAAAGGGTAAATAGGGTACTAGAAGATCTCCTGAGGCTATGCATTCTTGACTTTGGTGGTACTTGGGAAGACCATCTTCCTCTCGTGGAGTTTGCATATAATAACAGTTACCAAGCTAGCATCAGAATGGCACCGTTCGAAGCCCTGTATGGAAGACCGTGCAAGTCACCAACTTGTTGGTGGGAGACGACAGACATGATTATACTTGGCCCTGATATGATAACGGACACTTCTGAGAAGATTCAGTTGATACGAAGACGGATGAAAACGGCCCAAGATAGACAGAAATCTTATGCGGACCAGAGAAGGACATACCTAGAGTTCGAAGTCGGAGATATGGTCTTTGTACAAGTTTCTCCATTATGCAATGTAGTTCATTTTGGAGCCGTTGGAAAGCTAGCACCAAGGTTCGTAGGACCGTTCCCTATCGTTGAGAGGATTGGACGGATGGCCTATAAGGTAGACTTACCCGAGAAGTTGTCTGGAGTACACAATGTCTTTCACGTCTCACATCTCTGGACGTGCTTGCATGAGTCAGCCGAAGTGGTTGAGCCAAACATCCTTGAAGACGTAGAAGTGGAGAAAGAAGCAACATTGAGGCGGGTTCCGATTCGTATCTTAGGAACGGAGATTAAGAAGCTAAGGAATCGAGAGGTCAAGCTAGTTTTAGTGCAGTGGAGTGAAGCCCAAGAAGACGCAACTTGGGAAACCGAAGAGAAGATACGTGCGCTTTACCCATTTCTTTTTGAGGGTACATTCTCGATCTCTTTTTCCTTGAAAACCTTTTTCGTATCATGCTTCTAATATCTACGTTTGTCTTGTTATCATCTCGATCTTATCTTGAGAACCTTAGGTACAACCATATGGATGCAAACATGTGATTGAAACATGTTATGGTTGATGTTTGCAGATGGTTACAAGTGGTTGCAAGTGGTTGCTAGTGGATGCATGACACACATTAGGCACTAGATCGGCTCAGTCACATTTTCATGTTGCATATGCATGAGTGCTTATACTTGTACATGGATGGAACTTGTTATGTTATCACTTGGATGTTGCATATGGATGAATGTTTGTGCACTCATGTAGAGATTAGGAACTATGCTATGAATTTGCATACATGTTGGATTCATGACACTAACATATTTTGCATTAAGGAGGTTTACTGAATCAGTAACCGCCTGATCTTTTGCATTAGACAAGTACATATACACACACTTTCTGCATATGTTCATACAACACTAGAAATCTTTTAAGGACAATAGTTGCCCGTGGATGATGCTTTGAGTAGATGGATGATGGATGGTAGGACACATCCTCCCTAACTTAGAGATTTCGGGGAGGAAATCCTTTAAGGAGGGGAGAATGTAACAACCCGTGTTTTTATAACGTGTAATAACCATGAATCAAGGCAGAATTAATTTTTAAAATAAGAATCAGGGGAAACGGGTTGCGCCATTGCGTTCATCTCGAAATTCTGCTTGGAAACGAGTCCGAGTTTTCGAAGATCGGAGTCCGTATGACCAAGTTATGACCATTCGAAGTTTTCAGAAGTTTTCAAGTTCAAAGACAGTTCAATTCGAATTCAAAATTCGAATTTCAAACCTCAAAATGGACTGTGCGGGAAATCTCCTGCCCAGGACCAGGTCGACCTAGGGGTCGACTATGTAGTCGACCTACCCAGGACCAGGTCGACCATAGTGTCGACCCGGGGGTCGACCTGGTGCCCGAGCCCATTTCTGAAGCTGGATTCACTCTGATGTATTTGGCCTCATTTCTGTCCACATTCGTTGACCTAACCCTATAAATACAGGCCCATAACACCAGTCTCTCTACACAAAATTCTTTCTGACTTTATGCTGCTCTAATTCTGGTCGAAAAGTTTGAGAGAGGGACTGCTTCTTCTACGTTGAGACTGCGTTAAGGGAATTGCTGATTTGGGGATTTCTATTAGGACTTGACTAAGCATATAAAGATTCAACATCTACTCTCTTTTTCTAATTCTCGAACCTCGATCTGTAAGGCCCAGTTATTTTTAGATTTAAACCGTAAATGTAATATGAATATGATGTAAAATTGAAATTGGACCTATGTATGATAACTGTTTTACATCCATTCTTGTTCATCTTGGATCTTGACTCTTGGTTATTATTATGACATTGATTTGAGGCCTATTCATGTTGTAAATCAAAAAGAGAAACCCCTCATATTATCAGGTTGAATCTGCTATTAGTCACAAGTTTATGGCTATCACCTTATGTCAATCGTTACCATGACTATACTATCACCTTATGACAGTAGTTACCATGACTATATTATCACCTTATAACAGTCGTTACCATGACTATACTATCACCTTATGACAGTCGTTACCATGACTATACTATCACCTTATGACAACTGTTATCTCGACTAGTACCTTATTTTGCTAGAATTGGAATCCTTATGTTTGAGGCCAATATTCCATATGCCAGTAATGTTTTAATCTTTTATTTCAAGTCATACTATGCTATGCTAGTAATCACTTTTGCCACCTTATACCCGTTCCTTTTTATGTTATTCCCTAATTAGATTTATTTGTATCGATTCGAGCTTACGTGCGATGGGAATACGATTTGGGTAGACTAGGTAAAACATGAATTAGCTTTATACTTGAACAAGAAAGTTGTTATGACTTGAACCTGAATATGGACATGAACTTGACACGATTTGACACGAAACATGACCTGAAAATTGGACATGAATCTAGACATGAAAACTTGAACGTGGGCATGACAATTAGATAACTTGAAAATGGCCAACTCGAGGTTGGGTTGAGTTTGCAGTGTAAATCTGCCCGGAACCGCCCGACAAATCCAGTGGCTGCAAACAATAGGATCCAATGTGGGTAGTTGGTCATATCGCACGTAAAACCCGAGGTTAGACTATGTTGTGGTGTAAATCTACCCGGAACCGCCCGACAAATCCAGTAACCACAACAGTTAGTCTAATGTGAGAGGTTGGCGTGCACTAATGAATTAAGGCCACATGATAGGGTTAAGTCATGAACCACTTGAATATACTTAACCAACTTGGCACAATGGTTTGATAGGGTTAAGTCATGAACTCCTTGAACACACTTAACCAACTTGATACATGATCTGGATAGGGTTAAGTCACGAATTTGAATGACAACACTTAACCCATTAGAAACCCTAGTTACGCGGTCCTTTTCAGCAGTAACCCACTTAGATGTGTCACGATACCCTGGGACTAGGCAGGGTGTGGCATGATTACTGGGCTGATTGTAAGCGACCAGAACGACGGCTGAGTAGGTGCGCCATTGTAGGTTCAGGCGGGCTATGGTCGTACACGTAGTCCGGAGTTGAAAAAGCAGGCATTGGGCACCCGTAGATTTACACTGTGCATGCTTGATTCGTGTCGGTGGTTTGCACCATAGGACTTGATACACCCTATGGTGGACTTAGCACAGGTAACTACATTTCAGGATAGGGCCGTATGACACAGACACATAACGAGTTAGGACTTGTAGGGAGCCGATCGATTAATAGATCGTACTGTAGGACCCCGTAATGGGCCACTTCATGATACTGGGCCAAGGGATCATTTCATGGTTAATACTTGACATGGGTTAGAATACTAGTACAGTTGGTGCAGCAAACCTTGAACATGCGATGCTAGACTTGACTTATCTTGTTATCTTGATTATCCTACCAGTTCTGTTATCACCCTTATGTTTAATTCCAGTTTTCACATATCATGTTACCTTTACTAGTTTTCACACTGAAAGCCACTAGGGCTTACCAGTCTTTATGACTGACCCTTTTTCTTTCGCCTCTTTTTCTTTCGTTTCCCCCCTAGGTTCTCAGGGAGGAAACACTAGCTCTTAGCTTGGATTTGGCTTGCTTTCTGACAGCTCATGTACAGTTTGGTCTTGAGCTATGCTATGGCTGCTTCTGCTATTTATGGGGAATATTTTACTTTTGGTTATCTTAAGTTTATGCTTCTTTAGAACTTGATGTAATGGAATAATTTGTATCTTGGATATAGAGCTTTTGACTCTTTTCTTGGAAATAATAAGAAGTTGGTTTTTAATTTCTACCGCTGCTTTATTTATGTTCTGCCTTGTGATATCTCTGTGCATGTTTACCTAGATAATACTCCACCAAAACTAGTGCATTCCCTTTGTGAGTGACCCTAGCGGAGGTGGTGTGTTACATAAGTTAACTAGAATTGATTGATGACACTTAACCAATACAACATGATAAACACGTGGGGTTGAGTTAACAAGGAACACTTGACCAATATAACTTGATGGACGAACGACGTTAAGTTAATAGGAAACACTTAACCAACATGATATGATGAATGGGTGGTTTAAGTTAACATGAATGGACAACACTTAACCAATATGACATAATGTGTGGGAGGGTTAAGTACATATCGGGTTGGTGGGTAATATTAATAAATATAGGCCCACAAAACTTAACCATTAAATAAACATGCTTGAATCGATGGAAGGGTTAAGTACATCTCGTATAGGTGGGTAATATTAGTACATATAGGCCCACATAGTTAAGAAAACATACTAGAATCAGTGGGAGGCTTAAGTACATCTCGTGTAGGTGGGTAATATTTGTATATATAGGCCCACAAACTTAACCAGTAGGAAACCCTAGTAACGGGGGCCCATTTCAGCAGTAACCCACATAGATGTATCATGGTACCTTTAACTAGGCAGGGTGAGGCACGATTACTAGGTTGATTATAAGTGGTCAAAATAGAGGAAGGGGGTACGTCAGTGTAGGTTCCAACGGTTTACGAGCGTGCACGTACTCTGGAGTGGGAAAAAGCAGGCACTGGGTACCAGTAGTTATACACTATGCATCTTGAATCGTGTCGGGTCACTATCATAAGGATTGATACACCTTATGGTGGGACAAACACAGGGTATCTACATGAAAGAGAGGGCCGATTGACACAGACACATGGAACATTAATTCAAGTAAGGAGCCGATCGATAAGGTAGTAAGGGTACGTCTAACATGTTCATGGCAATTAGGTAGATTGAGGTGGAATCCTCACGATAGATGTACACCTGAAGGCTACCACAATTACGGGGATTGGGATCACGTTATCATATTTTCATTTTATATAGATTAATTGTTGGGACACTAGTTAGGTGGTGTAGAGATACAAAAAAATCATAATAAGAAGGTAGTAGCGAAGCAGAGAAAGAGTAGAAGCGCATTCAGCTTATCTTGCCTGATAATATCTATATTAATCGTATGTTATCTTGTTATCCTTGTTCTCACAGTATTGTCTTATGTTCATTTTATTCATGTCATGTTGCTTTTACCCGTTTATATGCTGAAAGTCACTAGACTTACCTGACTTATGTCTGACCTAGTTTTGTTTCGCCTCTTTTCTTCCGTTTCCCCCTCCCCCCAGGTTCATAGGGAGGAAATGTTACCACTTAGCTCTGTTTTCTTTTCAAGCTCGAAGATAGTTGATGTTTTGCTTTGGACCCTCTCTTCCACTGCTATGGCTGGTTCATGCTTCATTGGGGAATATCATGTTTATTTTTATGCTTCTTTTATACTTGGAAGTTTTTAATCAAGACAGAAGTTCAATGTATTACTTTTAAGTATGATTGAGACAACTATTGTAAAAACTTGACTGAACCACATTGTTAATAAAATGACTTTATTTTCTGCTGTTTTATTTGTCTATCTTGTAATTTATTTGTATCTTTTACCTAAGGCACTCCAGCGATGTTAAGGCATTCCCTTTGTGAGTGACCTTAACGGAGGTGGGGTGTTTCACTTGGTATCAGAGCTGAAGGTTACCAAATCAGATAAAAGATTTGAAAAATTATTTTCAAAACGGTTTTAAAAGAAGCATTTTCTAAAGAAAAGTTTTGTTTTAAAGGCATATTCCCTAAAGCCATATGCACTATCTTTTGACCCTTTGTTTGAATCCTTATTTCCTTCTTCCCTAAGTCTCCGGGGCTCCTGGCTTTCTGGGAGGTAACCTCATCGCGTTATGGTTCCGTAGTTTCACCTACGGCTGATTTCTTTCAAGCTTTGTAGGGTTTTCCTTGCGATGGAGGCAGCTTTCAAGAGACTTGTCAACAAGTTACACAAGGATGGCAAAGATGAGAATGAGGGAGTTTCGCTAAGGAGCACAACCTAAGGATGAGAAACTCATGGATATGGACTTGGTTCATAAAGGAGGAAAGAATAGAAGAATCTAAGACAAGAGGAAGTGTCGTTATTATGGTATAAAGGGTCTTATAATCAAGGACAAGGGCAAGAACAAATAACAAGATTTTCAGGAGAGCAAATGCATGCTCCCACCGCCAGCGTACCTAAGAGAGAGGTAGTAAGGTTTCTGTTGAAAGAGTTTAGTTTTTCTTTTTGATTATCCTGTTAGTACTCTTTTGATTTTAGCGCTTCACATTTGTTTATATCTGCTTCCATAGTTGAGTCTCTGCACCCTAGAACTTGTATATTGGAGGATCCCATTATTGTCTCAAATCCAATTGCTAGTTCGGCTTATTTGTCTTTGGTTTGTGAGGATTTGAGAATAGCTATATTAATGCTTATGTTTTCGGTTTCATGGGCTATGGGTTGATTCTAGGCATGGATTGGTTAGCTAGTAATTATGAAACGAGGGTAGTTAGACTTTTTACTTGCCTCGCGAATACCATCGAGATTTCATGCGATCCTGAGGGGATCAGTTAGGCTTAGCTACCTAGAATCACTTGATGCATCTACCGATGATTTGCGATCCATTAGTATAGTCCATGAGTACTAGGATGTTTTGATTAGGTTAGGGGTTTCCCCCTAAAACTCGAGATAGACTTCCACATATATCTAGTTGACAATGCAAATCCAGATATGCGATCAACAATCGTTTTGGAGCAAGATTGGCAGGCATAGCCAGAGTCGGTTAATTGCTCAATTGTTTGGTTGTTCTGCAAGTATCATCTCATAGAAATCGTACAAATTAGGAGGAGGTGTTCCTTGGGTGCTTGTCTGATATTGGTTTAGGCCTTTAGGGCTTGTACTTGAGGGATGTCGAGTTCGACTAGGATGGTTTGTGTGAAAAATAAATGGTTGTAGCAGGCGCCCTAATTAAGACTGACCTTTAGAGAGGAAAAAAGTACATAGCAACCTTTAGCTTTATACCCCTAGATTTATGACATGATTGATAAGCTAAATAGAGGAGAGAACTTTAATCATCTAAGTATATACACTTGGTATCATGGTTAACACCTGTTTATCTTGGAAATATAGTTCGACTATATTGGATACCCTCTAGCATTGTAAGTGATCGAGGTCCTATCTTTACTAGTGAGTTTTGGAAATGGAGGTCAAGAAGCTTCGCAATCGTGAAGTCAAGACAGTCAGAGCACAATGAAGCGAAGCTCAAGAAGATGCAACTTAGAAGACTGAAGACTTGATACACGCTTCATACCCTTTTGAGGGTGTATCCTTAATTACTCTTTTTCTGTAAAGTTTATTTGCATGCTAGTCTTTATCTTTTAAGTATATCCTCTCGGTCATATCCTCAATGCTTAGGTAGAAGCCAATGGATGTAAACATGTGTTTGAGACATGTTATGTTTGGTGGATGCAAGTGTTTGCTAGTGGTTTCTCGTGGATGCATATACACACATTAGGCACTAGATCGGCTTAGTCACTTTCATATTGCATATGCACGAGTGAACTTTTATATATATGGATTGAAACTTGATGTGTTATCATATGGATGTTGCATTGGTATAAATGACTGTGCACTCATGTAGAAGGTATAAAGTATGATTAGGAATAATTGCATACATGATGGACTCATGGCACCAACATAATCCGCATTAAGGAGGTCAACTGAATCAGTAGACCGCCTGATTTTTCATTAGATTAGGACATTTAAACACACTATGCATATGATCATGAAAGCATTAGCAATCTTTTAAAGGACAATCGACGCCTATGATTGAATGACTGAGTAGATGGATGTTGGATGTTAGGATATGCATTCTTCTTAACTTAGAGATTTCGAGGACGAAATCCTTTAAGGAGGGGAGAATGTAACATCCCGTATTTTCTATGAACGTAAAACAAACAAATTAAAGTATACTTAATTTTTAGAAGAAGAATTAAAGGAAACGGGTTACGCCATTGCGTTCGTCTCGGAATTCTGCTTGAGATAGAGTCCAAGTTTACGTAAATTGGACTCCGTATGAAGAAGTTATGGCACTTAGAAATTTCAGGAATTTAAAATAAATTAAAACAGTTCAAATTCGAAATTCAAATCGCACGCCCGGGCTTGGCGGGAAATTTCCCACCTAGGACCCAGATCGATCAGGGGGTCGACATGGTCACATAGGTCGACCATGGGGTCGGCCTCCCCCCTATTTCCAGATCCGAGGACAGATTCATTTTTCTGCATCTGGACGCCCGTCCTGACCAGATTCGTTAATCCCTATGCTATATAAAACACCCCTAAGGCTACAGTTTTCTCTACACAACTTCATTTTGCATATACTCTACCCTAATTCATATAAAAATAAATCAAAGACAGGGTTATGCTGCTTAAGTCCTTCGTAGTATCAAGTTAAAATTCAAGAAGAGATTTAAAGGCTAATTCAACGACTTCAACAACTATTTTCTAAGAATCAAATCTAAATTAGAGAATCGATAGTCTACTTCAAGGGACAGCTATTCAGTTTCAGAATACAGATCCCAGAAAACAAGATTTTCCTTTTGTTTGTAAGTTCATGTTACTTTCAGAAATAAAAGTTAATTGTGATTCTGACATTGTAACAAATCTGAATATGATATTATGCCTATTATCTGTCTTTCTATGGCCATTGGATCTATCTCATTGATAATATTATGTCCATTCTTTATCTCTTCTTTCATTCTTCCCTTTTTGTTTTTATAGCCAGTCTACTGCGAGCCTGAGCCAGATCTCATAAGAGATAAACGTTCATTGGAAATAAAATTGGGCATAATATATGATTTGGACATGACCAGCGCTAAAATTTGGGAAAAGTATTAAATTGTGTATAATTGGGCATAATTGAGTAGTAACTGATTTAAGGACATAACACATGTTGTATTCAAAACGTAAAGTGTATCGAGCATATGACTTGATATCTGAGGCATAAAGTATATTGGACATATGACTTAGGACTTGGAGCGTAAATCGAACTATAAACATGTAAGTTCAAGTTATTTTCAGATTTAAACACCTAGTAGTGATTTTGGCGTATAATGAAATGGATCTGAGTCCATGCTTGATGATAAATCTTTTAGATAAATTCCTATCTTTCTATTGAATCAATGATTTACATGCCTAGGAAGTTATTATTCAATCATGCCTGTCTTTGTTGGACATCTGATATATAATCCTTTTAGGTTCATGATGTTATTTATATCGGATCTATATGTCTATGAGGTTATTTCTGTCAGTTTGTTTCAGGTCTATCTTTGTTATACCCCAACTCTAACAGATCTGTAATCCTCTTAGGTCCAAAATATTCAACAGATCTACCATTTTAATGCCTGTTTTATGCCTACTCTCGTTTATGTTCCTCTTTTGTCCCTTTTATTTTATGAATCTAGATTAACCTCGAATCTACACTGAAACTTATTATACGTGTGATTGGAATGAGGGGGTAATGGGGAATAGTCTATATGGTAATGGTGGAACATAATTTTGTAACTTATGATTTGGGGCATAATTTGTCTTTGTTGCGAACTTGGGGTAGATTGAAATATTAAATCTGGATTTGGCGCAAACTATAAATTGGAATATTAATCAAGTTGGGCATAACCATTGGTTGAGACGTCAATGAATAATGTATATTGGGGTATTGGGGCATGACTATTAGTACAAACTTAGGAAGATTAGGTGTAGCCTATTTTGAGTAATAACTCGAAACTGAATTTGGGGGCCATAACTTGCAACTAGTTTGGTTGGGCATCACTTGAGAATTGGAAAATGACTAGTTGGGATAATTAGCATATAAATCTAGACTTGGACATTTATGGAAAATGTGGCATAATCTTAAATTGACAACAATTGTGAATAATTTACATATAAACTGTAAATATGTGAAAAGATGAATGTGCCTAACTCGAGGTTAGATTGAGTTATGATGTAAAACTGCCCGGAACTGGCCGGCACACCAGTAACCACAACAACACCTATCTAATGTGAGAGATTAGTGCATCATGCCGAAGAAAAACCCGAGGTTAGATTGAGTTGTGGTGTAAAACTGCCCGGAACCGCCCGACACATCCAGTAACCGCAACAACACATATCTAATGTGAGAGGTTGGTGCATTAATAAATCAGTTAGTCCTAATGAACAAGACATGCTAAGATAAATGACTAGGGTTAAGTAATAAGAACACTTAACCAATATAACAAGATGAATGACTAGGGTTAAGTTAATAGGAAACACTTAACCAGTATAAAATGATGAATTGGTAGGGTTAAGTAATAAGAAACACTTAACCAATATGACTTGATTTGTGGTAGGGTTAAGTTAACATAAGAAGGCAACACTTAAACAAAGTAATTATGACAAGTAGGTGGGGTTTAGTTAACTTGAATTGATTGATGACACTTAACCAATACAACATGATGAACACGTGGGGTTAAGTTAACTTGAATTTATTGATGACACTTAACCAATACAACATGATGAACACGTGGAGTTAAGTTAACTTGAATTGATTGATGATACTTAACCAATACAACATGATGAACACGTGGGGTTGAGTTAACAATGAACACTTGACCAATATAACTTGATGGACGAACAGGGTTAAGTTAATAGGAAACACTTAACCAACATGACAAGATGAATGGGTGGGTTAAGTTAACATGAATGGACAACGCTTAACCAATATGACATAATGTGTGGGAGGTTTAAGTACATATTGGGTAGGTGGGTAATATTAATAAATATAGGCCAACAAAACATAACTGTTAAATAAACATTCTTGAATCGATGAAAGGGTTAATTACATCCCGTGTAGGTGGGTAATATTAGTACATATAGGCCTACAAACTTAACCGGTAAGAAAACATGCTAGAATCGGTAGGAGGGTTAAGTACATCTCGTATAGGTGGGTAATATTTGTATATATAGGCCCATAAACTTAACCAGTAGGAAACCCTAGTAACGGGGACCCATTTCAGCAGTAACCCACATAGATGTATCATGATAACCTGAACTAGGCAGGGTGGGGCACGATTACTGGGTTGATTATAAGCGACCAAAACAGCGGCAGGGGTATGTCAGTGTAGGTTCCGACGGTTTACGGGCGTGCACGTACTCCGGAGTGGGAAAAAGCAGGCACTGGTACCAGTAGTTATACACTATGAATCTTGAATCGTGTCGGTCGCTATCATAAGGATTGATACACCTTATGGTGGGACCAACATAGGGTATCGCAAGAGAGGGCCGATTGACACAGACACATGGAACATTAATGCAAGAAAGGAGCCGATCGATAGGGTAGTAAGGGTACATCTAACATGTTCATGGCAATTAGGCAGATTGAGGTGGAATCCTCACGATAGATGTACATCTGAAGGCTACCACAATTGGGGGGATTAGGATCACGTTATCATATTTTCATTTTATATAGATTATTAGTTGGGACACTAGTTAGGTGGTGCAGAGATATAAAAAAATCCGAATAACAAGGTAGTAGCGAAGCAGAGAAAGAGTAGAAGCGCATTCAGCTTATCTTGCCTTATCATATCTATACTAATCGTATGTTACCTTGTTATCCTTGTTCTCATGGTATTGTCTTATATTCAGTTTATTCATGTCATGTTGCTTTTACCCGTTTATATGCTGAAAGTCACTGGACTTACCAGACTTATGTCTGACCTAGTTTTGTTTTGCCTCTTTTCTTCCGTTCCCTCCCCCCTAGGTTCACAGGGAGGAAATGTTACCACTTAGCTCAGTTTTCTTTTCAAGCTCGAAGATAGTTAATGTTTTGCTTTGGACCCTCTCTTCCACTGCTATGGCTGGTTCATGCTTCATTAGGGAATATCATATTTATTTTTATGCTTCTTTTATACTTGGAAGTTTTTAAATTAAGACAGAAGTTCTATGTATTACTTTTAAGTATGATTGGGACAACTGTTGTAAAAGCTTGACTGAACCACATTGTTAATAAAATGACTTTATTTTCTGCTGTTTTATTTGGATGTCTTGTAATTTATTTGCATTTTTTACCTAAAGCGCTCCACCAAAGTTAAGGCATTTCCCTTTGTGAGTGACCTTAACGGAGGTGGGGTGTTTCACTTGGTATCAGAGCAGAAGGTTACCGGATCATATAAAAGATTTGAAAAATTATTTTCAAAACGGTTTTAAAAGAAGCATTTTCTGAAGAAAGGTTTTGTTTTAAAGGCATATTCCCCAAAGCCATATGCACTCTCTTTTGACCTTCTATCTGAATCCTTGTTTCCTTCTTCCCTGAGTCTCCGGGGATCCTGGCTTTCTGGGAGGTAACCTCATCGCGTCATGGTTCCGTAGGCTTGATGAGACTACGACACTTGTCAAAGGGCAAATAAGCGCCCGACTTTCATCTATAATCGCAGTAGTTTCACCAACGGCTGATTTCTTTCAGGCTTTGTAGGGTTTTCCATGCGATGGAGGCAGCTTTCAAGAGACTTGTCAACAAGTTACACAAGGATGGCAAAGATGAGACTAAGTGAGTTTGGCTAAGGAGCACAACCCAAGGATGAGAAACTCATGGATATGGACTTGGTTCACAAAGGAGGAAAGAATAGAAAAATCTAAAACAAGAGGAAGTGTCGTTATTATGGTATAACGGGTCTTATAATCAAGGACAAGGGCAAGAACAAATGATAGGATTTTCAGGAGAGCAAATGCATGCTATCACCGCTAGCGCACCTAAGAGAGAGGTAGTAATGTTTCTGTTGAAAGAGTTTAGTTTTTATTTTTGATCATCCTGTTAGTACTCTTTTGATTTTAGCGCTTCACATTCGTTTATATCTGCTTCCATAGTTGAATCTCTGCACCCTAGAACTTGTATAGTAGAGGATCCCATTATTGTCTCAAATCCAATTGCTAGTTCGGCTCATTTATCTTAGTTTGTGAGGATTTGAGAATGGCTATATTAATGCTTATGTTTTTGATTTCATGGGCTATGGGTTGATTCTAGGCATGGATTGGTTAACTAGTAATTATGAAACGAGGGTAGTTAGACTTTTTACTTGCCTCGGGAGTACCCTCGAGATTTTGTATGATCCTGAGGGGATTAGTTAGGCTTAGCTACCTAGAATCACTTGACGCATCTATCGACGATTTGCGATCCGTTAGAATAGTCAATGAGTACGAGGATGTTTTGATTAGGTTAGGGGTTTTCCCCCTAAAACTCGAGATAGACTTCCGCATATATCTAGTTGACAATGCAAAGCAAGTTATGCGATCAACGATAGTTCTGGAGGAAGATTGGCGGGGATAGCCAGAGTCGGTTAATTGCTCAATTTTTTGGTTGTTTTGCTAATATCATCTCACATTAATCGTCCAAATTCAGAGGAGGTATTCCTCGGGTGCTTGTCTGATATTGGTTTAGGCCTTTGGGGCTTGTACTTAAGGAATGTCAAGTTCGACTAAGATGGTTTGTTTGAAAAATATATGGTGGTAGCAGGCGCCCTAAGTAAGACTGACCTTAAGAGAGGTAAAAAGTACATAGCAACCTTTATCTTTAAACCCCCAGATTTTTGACATGATGGATAAGCTAAATAGAGGAGAGACCTCTAATCATCTTAGTATATACACTTGGTATCATGGTTAACACCTGTTTATCTTGGAAATATAGTTCGACTACATTGGATACCCTCTAGCGTAGTAAGTGATCGAGGTCATATCTTTACTAGTGAGTTTTGGAAATGGAGTTCAAGAAGCTTCGCAATCGTGAAGTCAAGACAGTCAGAGCACAATGAAGCAAAGCTCAAGAAGATGCGACTTAGAAGACTGAAGACTAGATACGCGCATCATACCCTTTTGAGGGTGTATCCTTAATTCCTCTTTTTCTGTAAAGTTTGTTTGCATGTTAGTCTTTATCTTTTAAGTATATCCTCTCGGTCATATCCTCAATCCTTAGGTAGAAGCCAATGGATGTAAACAAGTGTTTGAGACATGTTATGTTTGTTTGATGCAAGTGGTTGCAAGTGTTTGCGAGTGGTTGCTCGTGGATGCATATACACACATTAGGCACTAGAT
The DNA here is from genome assembly GCA_030737875.1 of Allium sativum. NCBI lineage: Eukaryota > Viridiplantae > Streptophyta > Magnoliopsida > Asparagales > Amaryllidaceae > Allium > Allium sativum. The sequence continues at coordinate 633,596,527 of CM060919.1, forward strand.
CGGCTCAGTCATTTTCATATTGCATATGCACGAGTGAACTTTTATATATATGGGTTGAAACTTGATGTGTTATCATATGGATGTTGCATTGGTATGAATGACTGCGCACTCATGTAGAAGTTATAAAGTACGATTAGGAATAATTGCATACATGATGGACTCATGGCACGAACATAATCCGCATTAAGGAGGTCAACTGAATCAGTAGACCGCCTGATTTTGCATTAGACAAGGACATGTACACACACTATGCATATGATCATGAAAGCATTAGAAATCTTTTTAAGGACAATGGACGCCTATGATTGAATGACTGAGTAGATGGATGTTGGATGTTAGGATATGCATTCTTCTTATCTTAGAGATTTCGGGGACGAAATCCTTTAAGGAGGGGAGAATGTAACACCCCGTATTTTCTATGAACGTCAAACTAAAAATTAAAGTATACATAATTTTTAGAAGAAGAACTAAGGGAAACGGGTTAAGCCATTGCGTTCGTCTCAGAAATCCACTTGAGATAGAGTCCGAGTTTGCATAAATCAGACTCCGTATAAAGAAGTTATGACACTTAGAAGTTTCAGAAATTTAAAATAAATAAAAACAGTTCAAATTCAAAATTCAAATCATACACCCGTGCTGGGCGGGAACCCAGGTCCACCAAGGGGTCGACCTAGTCACATAGGTCGACCATGGGGTCGACCACCCCCTATTTCTAGATCCGAGGACAAATTCATTTTTCTGCATCTGGACGCCCGTTCTGACCATATTCTTTGATCACTATGCTATATAAACACCCCTAAGGCTACAGTTTTCTCTACACAACTTCATTTTGCATATACTCTACCCTAATTCATATAAAAATAAATCAAAGATGGGGTTATGCTGCTTAAGTCCTTCGTAGAATCAAGTTAAAATTCAAGTAAAGATTTAAAGGCTAATTCAATGACTTCAACAACTATTTTCTAAGAATCAAATCTAAATTAGAGAATCAATAGTCTACTTCAAGGGAGAGTTATCCAGTTTCATAATACAGATCCTAGAAAACAAGATTTTCCTTTTGTTCGTAAGTTCATGTTACTTTTAGAAATTAAAATTAATTGTGATTCTGACATTGTAATAAATCTGAATTTGAGATTATGCCTATTTATCTGTCATTCTATATCCATTGGATCAATCTCATTGATGTCCATTCTTTGTCTCTTCATCGCTTCTTCCATTTTTGTTTTTATAGCCAAGCTACTGCGAGCCTGAGCCAGATCTCATAAGAGATAAACGTTCGTTGGAAATAAAATTGGGCATAATATATGATTTGGACATGACCAACGCTAAAATTTGGGACAAGTATTAAATTGTGTATCATTGGCATAATTGAGTTGTAACTGATTTGAGGACATAACACATGTTATATTCAAAACATAATGTGTATCGAGCATATGACTTGAGATTTGAGGCATAAAGTATATTGGACATATGACTTGGGACTTGGAGCGTAAATCGAACTGTAAACATGTAAGTTCAAGTTATTTTCAGATTTAAACACCTTTAGTGATTTTGGCGTATAATGAAATGGATCTAAGTCTATGCTTGATGATAAATCTTTTAGATTAATTCCTATCTTTCTATTGAATCAATGATTTACATTCCTAGGAAGTTATTATTCAATAATGCCTGTCGTTGTTGGACATCTGATATATAATCCTTTTAGGTTCATGATGTTATTTATATCGGATCTATATGCCTATGAGGTTATTTCTGTCAGTTTGTTTACGATCTATCTTTGTTATACCCCAACTCTAACAGATCTGTAATCCTCTTAGGTCCAAAATATTTGATAGATCTACCATTTTAATGCCTGTTTTATGCCTACTCCCGTTTATGTTCCTCTTTCATCACCTTTATTTTATGAATCTAGATTAACCTCGAATCTAGACTGAAACTTATTATATATGCGATTAGAATGTGGGGGTAATGGGGAATAGACTATTTGGTAATGGTGGAACATAATTTTGTAACTTATGATTTGGGGCATAATTTGTCTTTGTTGCGAACTTGGGGTAGATTGAAATATTAAATCTAGATTTGTTGCAAACTGTAAATTGGAATATTAATCAAGATTGGGCATAACCATTGGTCGAGACGCCAAAGAATTATGTATATTGGGGTATGACTATTAGTACAAACTTGGGAAGATTAGTCGTAGCCTATTTTGAGTAATAACTCAAAATTGAATTTGGGGGCCATAACTTGCAACTAGTTTGGTTGGGAATAACTTGAGAACTGGAATATGACTAGTTGGGATAATTAGCATATAAATCTAGACTTGGACATTTATGGAAAATGTGGCATAATATGAAATTGACAACAATTGTGAATAATTTACATATAAACTGTAAATATGTGAAAAGATGAATATGCCTAACCCGAGGTTAGATTGAGTTGTGGCGTAAAACTGCCCGGAATCGCCCAACACATCCAGTAACCACAACAACACCTATCTAATGTGAGAGGTTAGTGCATCATGCCCAAGAAAAACCCGAGGTTAGATTGAGTTGTGGTGTAATACTGCCCGGAACCGCCCAGCACAGACCATAACTGCAACAACACATATCTAATGTGTGAGGTTGGTGCATTAATAAATCAATTAATGCTAATGAACAAGACATGCTAAGATGAATGACTAGGGTTAAGTAATAAGAACACTTAACCAATATAATAAGATGAATGACTAGGGTTAAGTTAATAGGAAATACTTAACCAGTATAGCATGATGAATGGGTAGGGTTAAGTAATAAGAAACACTTAACCAATATGACTTGATTTGTGGTAGGGTTAAGTTAACACAAGAAGGCAACACTTAACCAAAGTAATTATGACAAGTAGGTGGGGTTAAGTTAACTTGAATTGATTGATGACACTTAACCAATACAACATAATGAACACGTGGGGATAAGTTAACTTGAATTGATTGATGACACTTAACCAATACAACATGATGAACAATGGGGCTAAGTTAACTTGAATTGATTGATGACACTTAACCAATACAACATGGCAAATACGTGGGGTTGAGTTAACAAGGAACACTTGACCAATATAAATTGATGGACGAACGGGGTTAAGTTAATAGGAAACACTTAACCAACATGACATGATGAATGGGTGGGTTAAGTTAACATGAATGGACAACACTTAACCAATATGACATAATGTGTGGGAGGGTTAAGTACATATCGTGTTGGTGGGTAATATTAATAAATGTAGGCCCACAAAACTTAACCGTTAAATAAACATGCTTGAATCGATGGAAGGCTTAAGTACATCTCGTGTAGGTGGGTATTATTAGTACATATAGGCCCACAAACTTAACTGTTAAGAAAACCTGCTAGAATTGGTGGGAGGGTTAAGTACATCTCGTGTATGTGGGTAATATTTGTATATATAAGCCCACAAACTTAACCAGTAGGAAACTCTAGTAACGGGGACCCATTTCAGTAGTAACCCACAAAGATGCATCATGGTACCCTGAACTAGGCAGGGTAGGGCATGATTACTGGGCTGATTATAAATGGTCAAAATAGCGGCAGGGGGTATGTCAATGTAGGTTCCGACGGTTTACGGGCGTGCACATACTCCGGAGTGGGAAAAAGCAGGCACTGGGTACCAGTAGTTATACACTGTGCATCTTTAATCGTGTCGGGTCGCTATCATAAGGATTGATACACCTTATAGTGGGACCAACACAGGGTATCTACATGCAAGAGAGGGCCGACTGACACAGATACATGGAATATTAATGCAAGTAAGGAGCCGATCGATTGGGTAGTAAGGGTACATCTAACATGTTCCTGGCAATTAGGCAGATTGAGGTGGAATCCTCATGATAGATGTACACCTGAAGGCTAACACAATTGCGGGGATTGGGATCACTTTATCGTATTATCATTTTACATAGATTACTAGTTGGGACACTAGTTAGGTGGTGCAGAGATATAAAAAAATCAGAATAACAAGGTAGTAGCTAAGCAGAGAAAGAGTGGAAGCGCATTCAACTTATCTTGTCTTATCATATCTATACTAATCGTATGTTATCCTTGTTCTCACGGTATTGTCTTATATTCAGTTTATTCATGTCATGTTCCTTTTACCCATTTATATGCTGAAAGTCACTGGACGTACCAGACTTATGTCAGACCTAGTTTTGTATCACCTCTTTTCTTCCGTTTCCCCCCTCCCCCCCCCAGGTTCACAGGGAGGAAATGTTACCACTTAGCTCGGTTTTCTTTTCAAGCTCGGAGCTAGTCAATGTTTTGCTTTGAACCCTCTCTTCCACTGCTATGGATGGTTCATGCTTCATTGGGGAATATCATGTTTATTTTTATGCTTCTTTTATACTTAGAAGTTTTTAAATCAAGACAGAAGTTCTATGTATTACTTTTAAGTATGATTGAGACAACTGTTGTAAAAGCTTGACTGAACCACATTGTTAATAAAATGACTTTATTTTCCGCTATTTATTTGTCTGTCTTGTAATTTATCTGCATCTTTTACCTAAAGCGCTCCACCGAAGTTAAGGCATTCCCTTTGTGAGTGACCTTAACGGAGGTGGGTTGTTTCAATATAAATTGGAATAAATTTATAATGATATTAGATGGAGAAAATTGGGCATATTGTATATTGGAACCTTTAACTGTAAGATTTGGGTTAATTACATTAAAGGAAATAAAAGTGGGGTAATTGCATGTTAATCTATTGGATTAGGTTAATTACATGTTATTAGATTGGGTTAATTACATGTTAAATCTATTAGATTGGGTCAATTACGTCTTAGTCTATAAAATTGGCTTAATTACATGTTAGGAAGAACATGCAACGTGTTAATCAGTTAGATTGGACTTATTGTAAGATTAAGTATGACATGTAAGAGTATATGAGTAATGACATGTAAGAGTATATGAGTACCAAATGTAAAAAAACTAAGTAAATTGAATTACTATAAGTCTAATTATACATCTAGGCAGGTGCTTGTTGGGGAAGGGGTTGTACACCAATAACATTTAGATAAATGTATTTTACAACTGGGGTTATTAATGAACTTAAACCTGCTAAGTTACATCTGTTAATTAATAAGCTAAGAGGTCCCAAGTCTACTAGTTTGTATCAGGTTTTCGGGACTCTTAAATCCTAGGTACACGGGGACACAAGCATAGGGGGTGGCTTGTGTCAATTTATGTGGTACCCATATCAGTCAGTATCGCTGTTGATATCTCGGTAGGGGTCGAACTAGGTAAGGGCCAGAGCACGTTTTACTAAACTGGATTGTAAGAGGTTCAAGGTATGGGGTGGGTACGGGTGCGTTTCGGCAGTGTTATGAACGTGCATGGGCCCTACTATAGGAAACTAAGACGCTATGACACCTACGAATAGGTCTGTGTTCTATAAATTATTGTGTTTGGGACTTGTACACCCTTCTGCCGGGGCTAACAAAGTTATTCGGGTAATAGGGAGCCGATCGCATGGATAGTAATTAGTGTAACACCTAATCCTATTAATACTAGTAAGTTGGTGCAGTTAGCTTGATTCTTGGGATATGAATGAGAAGTTTAATCTACCTTTATCATGTTTTGACATCTCGCTTACCTCGTACTTATAGACTTGTTTTACTGTACCTTCTCATCCAGTATTATTTTATCTGTATTGACACCCTTTCATATGCTTATGCTAAAAATTACTGTAACTTTTCCAGACTTTATGCTTGACCCTCTTTATTTCCCTTCTCTCTCTTCCTTTCCCCTTCAGGTTCGTAAAGTTATAGTGGCCAGTAGTCGAGATCGTGATTCTGCTTGGATTTGGGTAGATTTGCTTTTTATGTAGTTTCTTCTGTTTATTCATCTATGATATTTGTAATGACATTTGAGAGATATTGTTATGGTTTTGTACTCTGATTATGAGACAGATTGCTATTGGTATTTGAGAAAAATATGGTTGTAATTTTGGGTTGAAATGATGCTTTATTAATTAATAAGTTTTAAGTTTTCCAATACATTATTTATAGTGAATATTGGGGACACATCCGTATTTTCAAACTTAATTAGGCTCACGTCCCTCCCATGTTTTCCATGCAAACCCGCCCCCTATTTTTCCAACTTCCGTGTTTTACGTTTTTTGCCCCCAAAAAAAAATTGCGCTGTACACTAATTTTTTCTTTTCTAAAATATGGAAATGTTCTTAGAAATCCACACAAACTTAAAAATAAAGTTGCATACATGTATGCAACTTTTGCCAATAGTTGCGCACATGTATGCAACTACTGCAAAAGATGTTTCCGTCGAAAATCTAAACTGTAACTTGCATACGATTGTGCAACTATCTGAAATACTTGCATATATGCAAGTATTTCATGAAGAAAACTTAATTGGAAATACGCCTGCAGATTGTTGCATACGTGCGTGCTACTTTTCTGTTTTAGTGCACACTTGAATGCAAATAAATGTGAACTGATTTGCACGGTTATGAATTATTGCACACTTGAATGCAAGAATATGTAATACTTGCACAGATGTATGCAAGAAAATCAACGTAGATGCATCACTAAAATACTTGCACAAACGTATGCAAGAAAATATGAATACGTGCATACTATTATCCATTTTCGTTGTTTTTATTTTTTTTCGTTTTACGTACTTTTTGATGGTTTTTTTATTTGAATTTTTTAACGTTTATTTGTTTTATTTTAATATGAATTTACGTGATTTTTTTATATATATTTTTATTTATTTACTGAATTTTCGAAAAATAGGGACTAAATTTATAATAAGTTTTGGACCGGACCTGAGCCTAATTTTGAAACTTAATATGGACCTGTGCCAAACGGGCCCTTATTTTTATCTGTCTTGTAAATTTAGTTGTTGTTTACCTATTGCGCTTCACAAAGCTTAATGTATTCTCTTAAGAGTGACATTAATGGATGTGGAGTGTCACAAAGGTTCCATAATGGCATGTGAATGTGACATCATTAAGGATCTAACAGTGATATGATGACAAGATCTGGGTAGAGGATGGAAGAAACAAGCAGAAGTGGCATGAATGAGGATTATGCGTTCAACTTGGCTTGCTTGTGATCTCATGTGGGGTCGGTTGATACATCAGGAATGCGGGGAACGAGAGCATTCATGGAGTTGTGATGTCTGTGCTTGGTTGAAAGACGAATAAATTTATTTTTACTCATAACATTTGTGTAGTTTCCACTCGTATCCATGGTTTTACTTATTTGTTGTGTGTTGAATACTAGTTGACATGCTTTGAATTCATTTGTTGTGTGTAAACCATTATTTACCTATTGATTGAGATGGTGGATTGCATATAATTAACATTATTTGGGTAAGTTATATTTTGATGGGTTAAATTTGATGAAACTGAATTGCATATTTTGGATTGATCGTTTTGTGATCGGATCACATATTTTTGATACATGGTTTTTGTGATGAGACCACTTTAAAAATTACTTGAAAGGGGAGAAATAAATCAGATAGAGGATTTTGAAGCTAATGGAATAGTTGTTTTTGCAAGCAACTAGTAGATTTTTTTATGTTACTAAAAACTCAAAACATTATTATAATATAAACTTATTTAGGTTAAAAAAATTAGTACTTCACAAATAAAAATTATTACGGAATGATGAATTTTAAGTTTTTTATTAAAGAAGTGAATTTCAAATATTTATATTATCATACATTTATCGTCGATTATAAAGATATTTAAGTATTTTTTTTACTAAAAGGGAAGTTAGATTTTATATTTCCATGTGATTTGTTAATTTCATTTAAATGTAATTGAAAGTTATAGATAATACTTTGAAATAATAGCATGCTTGATGCAATTTACTTAATGAATTAAAATACACTTTTAGGATTTTATTTATGACTATGAAAGGTCATATTTATTATTATTTGAAAATCCAGAGTGGAAAGGTTAACTTCAAAAGTTTTTTGTTCATAGGAAATTTTAATTTTATAATTCGTTAAATAGCATTAATATTTGTCAAATAGTAGAGAACTTTAAAAAGGATGAATTATTTTGAACGATGCCTTCTGGGATTTGAGATTGAATTAGATTTATAAATTTTTGGGTAACTAATTTAAAAGTTGCTAATATTTATTTTTAAGTGGAAAATGGATTTTGAGGAAAGAAGGAAATTTTATTGATTAATTTCCTTTTGGCTAAAAATTTTTATTCGTAATTTATTTTGAAGGAAATATATTTTTTAACCACTTCCAAATCAATAAATACTATAATTGACTATGTTAATTGTTTTATATTTCAATATAATAAGAAATTAACATAAATAGAGTTATAGTAGCATTTGATATAATGCATTGGGTAATATTCTCCAAAAAAAATATTGGACTCTTATATAGAATTATTGTGAAATGACGAGTGCAATTTACTAGCATGGTGTAAACGAGAGAATAACATAGGTGGATAGTGTATACAAAATTGGTCCTACGAAGATTGTGGATCTAATGATTCCTGGATCTAATAGGTTACTCATGCGTTTCGTTTAAAATTATAGCTCTAATGATGATATTTTTGCTAAGATTGAACCTATGTTATATGGTTCGGTTATTCAAAAATATGGAGCGGATCATCATCGCTCGCAATAACTAGATTTATAATCTATTATTCACTTTCTTCACACTGAATCTGAAGCCTTTGACTCATTTGTCGCCACCTGCTTTCATCGTTGTTATATTATGGTTGCTTGATCCAGTAAGATCCTTTTGTTTCGCATTTTTGGTCGTTGATAGTTGTCTACCTTGTACATTTTCTATTTCTTTGTTATCTTGATCCAGTAAGATCCTTTTGTTTGGTAATATTATGTTTCTTCTTATAAAAAGAATTACATCAAGTGGTAATGGATGCTTGAGTTGATATTTGTTTGATTTCTTTTTGTAAATATTCGTCGATCTAATTGGTTTGTTTATATTGGTTATCATATTTATGGTGGGGTATACTGAGAATATGTGGTAAAAGATTCATAAGAGCGTCAACTTATTATGTGTACTTATATTTGTTGACACACTTTTTTTTCAAAGCTGTCACACGTCAAGTATTTGGTGAGCGACGCGCTCAAGCGTCAAAATACACAAAGCAGCGGGGTCGAAGTCGCGTAGCAAACACAAAGAGACCTGAAACCTCTGTCAACTGGCCTCTTTCGGGCCTAATAAACTCATAGGCAAACCGTCATCCGAGCCAAAGGCGGGCCGTGCTCCGAGCCGAAGGCGAGCCGTCAAGTGGGTCCGGGAGCAGCGCTGGTGGGGATCTGGGGCCCTACAGTCCCGGTGGCAATCGACCTAGCTGCGGATTCATCTGACTTTCTCCATGTTGGAAGCCCAGATCTCTTCACTTCAGACCAGCAAAACCGCGGATTTCCTCATTTCGCATTTAGGAACTTCGACTCCCTCGATAGCACGATTTCGGTCCCCTCCTCCATCAAAGTCGTATCCCCTGGAGAGGTACGAATTTTGTGCCCCTTAGAGGGGTTCAAAATATCGTACCCCGGTGGGGTGCGAATTCGCACCCCTCCGGGGGTACGAAATTCCATACCCTCTGGCGGGGTGCGAACTTCGCACCCCTCTAGGAGGTGCGAAATTCCGTACCCCTGGTGGGGTGCGAATTTCATTTCAAACCCCTCTAATAGGTGCGAAATTCCATACCTCCAGGTGGGGTGCAAATTTAGTACCCCTCGGCAGGGGGTGCGAATTTTCTATATGGAGGTCTTTGTTTGGGTGTGAAATTAGGGGGTTGTGGTCTCATTTCCTACCTACTCCTACCTACCCTCCTTCCTATAAAAACCCCAATGCTTGGCCTTCATTTGGAATCTTTTTCCTTGTAAATTTTGGAACTTGAGAGCTCCAAACACTCATTAATGGCTTCCAACACCTTCTTCATGGCCATTGGACATAGCATGGATAATGAAATGTAGTGCGCACATGACTCATAGCTTGTTGGACATTAACAAGCATAGTTACATTGTCTTGGATCCTTTGGACATTAAGGCTCATCTTGGACATAGTTGACGAAGTCAACCTATCTCAAGGTAGTAGAAGAAGAAGGATAATTTAGCCAAAGTTCATCATACATAAAACTTTGTACACAAATATTGTCAAGTCAATTGTAATCGGCAAATATATAATGAATGAGAATTATAAAGTGGATGTAGGCGTTAGTGCCAAACCACTATAAAAGCTGTGTCTCCCCGCATTTACATTATTTACTGCTTATTTGGTTAATTGTTCACACATACACATTGGGTGTTGGTGTGCGACAATTTTTCCCGTCAACAATATTATATTCCTAGGAGTAAATCAAACTGGCTGATTACCTATCATAATGGCCTGACCGTGGGGTCACTAATAGAATCTGTGATACAACTGTTATTGTACATGGGTGAAAGTAGGGCTGTCAATGGGTCGTGTCGGGTCGGGTCAAGTCGGGTTCAGGTCGGTTTATAAATGGGTCGGGTCGACCCATTTATTAAACGGGTCATATTTTCCCAACCCTAACTCGACCCATTTATAAACGGGTTGACCTGACCCGACATGTGTAACCCGTTTAACTAAATGGGTCGTGTCGAGTCGTGTTGGGTCGGGTTTACCCGTTTGACCCATGATAGATATCGCCTACTAATATAAGCAACAAAAGAGCCAAAACACCAACATGCACACTGTTATATAATCACCAACACGCAAATAGTTGCACATTCACCAACAGACAACAAACATATAAAGCATGAAATCTATATCCAAAAATCATTTTCTATCCATAAATATATATCCTCATACTGCATAAATTAAAGACCACCAGTATGGAAGAACTATAGTTGTTATAAGTAAAATATAACTAACAACATACAAGAATATATTAGTAAAATATAACAACTTACATATACGAGCATACTGATTAATGCATACATAAAAGATTAACACTAACAGTATACATAAAAGACTAAAAGTATGGAAGAGATACAACATATAAACGGGTTTGGCGGGTCAAAATCGGGTTAGCGGGTCAACCCTAAACCCACCCGTTTATAAACGGGTCAAATTCGGGTTGACCCGAAAATGACCCGCTAACTAAATGGGTCGTGTTAACCTGCTAATTTCCGTGCGGGTTTCGGGTCGGGTCACGGGTCGTGTAGGAAATTGACAGCCCTAGGTGAAAGCCACTACCCTTGTGTTGCTTACGTTAGCAACCTGTTACCACTAGGGGCACTTGTAGGGTCATAACCAATGCAAAACATAGTCTTTCGTTTGATGGATATTGGGTCACAGTGGCCGTCAAAGTAGCTAAGATTATAGGAGTAGTGTTAAAACTATGTGAGGAAGGTTCTTGGAGCAAGCCGACAGTTGGTAGTCTGCATTTTGTTAATTATAAATGAAATAACATACAAACACTATTTATTCACCTCCTTGAGATCATTATGCTTAAGGTTGGGATTTGATTTGATTATTTGTCTAAACTGGTGCCAAAATAGACATTTATGATGCTAGGAGCACACAAAATTGAGAGTCCAGATGATTATCCACGATACTGAGAGTTAAGTGGATTAGCAGTGGTCTGAGATGTTATATAGTTATTTCTATGGTTAATATCCAAATCTTTTTCTATATGATTGAAATTCTGGGTAATGGTTATTATGTGGTTATCAACCTCTTGGATAATCTAAAAGACTAGGAATTATGTGGTTGTGTAACCACACACATATTGGTTATATAACTACCAAGGATAGCCAAAAATATTGAGAGCATGGGGATGGACCTTACGCCTATTTTTACGTGGTTATATAAGAGATAACCTGGCTATCTGCCATATTTTTATTTCATGTTTATTTAATTAGGGCGATTGTCATGTGTTATATTTATTAAATGAGACGAATCCTAGGTATTCCTATATTATGATTATCTAAGAGATAATCAAGGGCATCGCTGAGATCGTATCCTTTTGCATTGTTGAAAAATTATATACATGATTATAACTGGATTATATTTGTATTACCTACATGATTATATGTTTATTTTTGTGTTAATTAACTTTATTTGGTTTGGGTTTATCACCTGGTGTTCATTGTTTTGAAATATGTTAATATTTAGGATATGCACAAGTAATTTTTATTGTAGTTTCTTATACCATGCAATTGTTAATTTATATTCCCATCGGCATTCTAGACATTGCTTGACTTATGTGTGATTTATATAATGCTCGAGTTAGCCCGAGACATTGTAGGTTCAAGGATGAGTTGACCAATTCGTAGATGTTGGGAATAAATAGAAGTTATAATATTTGTATGTTGTTTATATATTTGAATATACTTATGTATATATTAATGAGAAGCATATTATACTTGGGCATGTTTTATATCATATGTTATCTGTAACGACCCGTATTTTCTTGATCGAATAATTAATTAATTTAATTATTTATAATAATGGTTTAGATATTTATATGGTCGTTTAATTAAATAATATTGAATATTTAATTAAATTAAATAATAGAATAATATATTTAATTTGTGAAATAGTCGAAAATAGTAGAATTCACAATACGATGTGAATTGGATCATATATAAGCAATAATTCAGTTTGGAATTGAATTAGAATAATGAATATATTTAATTAACAAAGTTAAAGCATATAAATTATATTATAATTAAAATCAAGCTTGAAATGGCGCGGCAATTCGCTATCTGGCGACTTGAACTTCAATTGTATATACATAAGCCGTTTTAAATCGGATTTCTGTGAAACAAGAAATGTTCGGAGCTGGTGAAGAATATTTTTCTAATGAAAGAGAATTGAGATTTCGTCGTGTAGATTTTGATTTATGTCCAAATCAAATTTTAGAAAAGTCGTTATGGAATTCCTTTGAAATTTTAAATATATATTTATATTATAAAAGGATTTTTAATATAAATCGAATATCAATATAACTGGGAATTTTGAAATATCGAGTTATAAATCCAATTGGAGTTGTACGATAATTCTAGTGAGGATATATAAGATAATATTTATTTATAAATATTTAACTTAATCATTTTTAAATATATTTATATATTTAAATGGGTTATTTGGAGCTTTAAAAATAGCCAGTTTTGCAAACGACCTCCGTTTTCGACGAAAATAATTTTGTTGGATCCGTAATATTAAATTATTGTTAGATTTCAGTTTGAATGATTTTTGGAGTCAGTATGTGGCCATACAGGATTTTAATGTGGAAAACAGTCAATTTTCTGACTTTAAAAATATGCTGTGTGAGCAAACGGAGTCGGAATTCGACGAAACAAGTTTCGTTGGGTCCGTAATGTCGAACTGTAGCTGCATGCCCATTTTCGTGATTTTTGGGTATCGTATGTGATCATATGGATTTTTAGAATATGAATACGAGCAATGGTTAATTATAAATCAATAAATTAATGAATATAAAAATAATATATTACCCTATAAATATACTGCTAACTCTTCTAACCCTAAATGGAATTCATTATCTGGTCAATGTTCGTTTGAGCCGCCACCCCTAAAATAAAATAAAAAACGAGAGATTTAGAAAATCACAGTAATTCCAAAACTTAATGAAATCGAACCCTTACTGATTCGTTGGCCTCCATGAAGTTTGAACTTCAATCTGGTATCAGTTACAAGGGTACGCATTTTTGGCATGCTGTTTTTTTTACAGTAACTTAGGGCTCGAGATCTTGGCAAAGGGAGGCAACGATCCGAGCTTTGAATGTTATTTTCAGATTGAGAGGATCGATTCAGGTTTGTTGGCAAGAATTTCAGGGTTTCCATGATGAAAAAAATTCGAGCGTGTACTGAGTCTCGTGAGTAATAGGGGATGTCGGAATTTGCAAATAGTGAGTGAGTTGGAAGAAAGATGTATAAGGAGAAAGAGGATTCAAAGGAGAAGATCATGGTGAAGTTGGTTTTTGGAATCATGTCGTAGAGAGGGTGCGGTGTGAGGTTGAAATCACGGAAATGGCTGTCGAGTTGTTTCTGATGTCGTGACCTATGTATTGGAGATGAAGGGTTAGCAATAACACGCTGGATTAAGGAGTGGGATATGGTAATTTGTTTATTCATGTTTATTTAAGATTTCATGAAGTACGGAAGTGGCATTTGTTTTTCTAAGATGCGGCTTGGTATTTGCTTCGTGAGGAGAAGCTTGAAGTGATACAGGAGGAAGATGAGTTACTATTCATGCAGTTGGATCTAAAAAACGGAAGTTGGGCCGGGTTGGTTTGGTAAGGCCCGAAGTTAATTATAATTAATTTATATTAAATCTAAATACGTACTAAATTGTAAACATCATATCTTGGCCGTACTGTATCAGAATTTCAAACGGTTAGTCACTTTGGGATCGTAGGGACGGACACTACAACATGGAACTGACCGGGAGTGAATTGGAGCTCGTTTGGATTTATGGTGAAATTAAATGTCTGAATCAAATCAATGACCAATTATCGTTATTTAACGATAACCGTCCAATGTGAGTAAATCTCACTAACTCTGAACAGTTTATATTTTTATAACGTATTTTTAGAACTGATAAATATTGGTTGATTGCTGTGTGTTGACTATTTGGATGAACTGCTAGTCAGTTGGTTGAAATTATATATATAAATCATTAAATATATATTGATTTTGTTGATCAGAATACTTCATATTGAAATGAAATCGATGTTATTATATTGTTTAACATCTGTTGATGCAGGGAAACAGGTTGGAGGGATCCAACTGGATTCCTCAATATTTATAATATTGTTGTTTTCATATATTGAAATATATGATGTGATATATAATCTGTGTTGATTGTGCGTGTTTGAATGACATCAATCATTGTTATTTGGTATTTCAGATACCGTAAGAAATACTGGAAATATAGAAAAGGGGATTTTCAAAGTGTATTTTAAAAATGTATTATTTATATAAAATCAATGGATTTTATATATATATAAAAGGAAATATTTGTAAAACAAATAGAAAAGGAAAATATTTGTAAAACAAATAGAAAAGGAAAAGATTTGTAAAACAAAAAGAAAAGGAAAATATTTGTGAAACAAATAGAAAAAGGAGGTATTTGAAAAATAATTATAAATAGGATTGAAAAGGAAATATTTGTAAAACATTTACAAATAGATTATAAATAGAAATATTTATTTAGAAAATAAATAGAATTATAAATGAAATATTTATTTCAAAAATAAATAGATTATAAAAAAAGAAATACTTGAAAAATGAATAGAATTGTATAAAAAGAGAATTTTACACTAGGAAGGTTTAGACCCGTGCTTCGCACACGGGTATAATAGAATATGAATTTAAAGTGAATATTTAAGAGAAATCTGTTTTAACAGATAAAGTAAGAAGATTAATTTATAAATAAGGTTTTATAAATTAAGTAAAATATTTATCATTGGATAAATAGAATATATAAGTCAGGACTTATATAGAGGAGTAAGAATCGATTTTAACATCGATAGTTGAAACTGAATATGGACAAAGAGTAAATTGGATAGGGTTAACATGTTAGAGTTAATCAGTTAGAGTTAATCAGTTAGAGTTAACCAGTTAGAGTTAATCGAAATGAGTTAATCAAAAATTGGTTATTCGAATAGAGAAATATATTAGAATTAGAGTTAATCGAATTAGAGAAATCAGCTGGAGTTAGAGTCAGTTGATTAGAGTTAGTCGTGTACTGGTTAATCGAATAGAGTTAGTCGAGTATTGGTTAATCGTAGAAAGGAATTATCGAATATAGTTATTCGAAATGAGTAAATCGAATTTCGTTATTCGAAAGGAGTAAATCAAATTTAGTTATTCGAAAGGAGTAAATCGAATATAGTTTATTCGAATAGAGTTAAAGGAGTAAATCGAATATAGTTTATTTGAAAGGAGTTAATCGAAATAGTTTATTCAAAAGGAGTTAATTGATAGGAGTTAATTGAAAGGAGTTAATCAAGTGGACTTAATCCAATAGAGTTAATTGAATTAGAATTAATCAAATAGAGTTAATAGAATAGAGTTAATCAAATAGAGCTAACTAATAAGAGTAAATCGATTAGAGTTAATCGAATAGTGTTAATTGAATAGAGAATCGAATATGGCTATTCGAAGAGAGATTATTGAATATAGTTTATTCGAAGGAAAGTGTTATCGAATAGAGATTTATTCGAAAGATAGTTATGTAAGGAAGTTTGTTAAAGGTTTAAAATATGAACTTTGTCTGTTTCGAAGTTAGAAATGTTGTTCAGTAAGGTCTTAGAGGTAGTTATACCCCCAACTTGATTGGCTTCGTTTTTAACTAAGGAATGGTTAAGGTTCGATAGCGAAGGTTGGTTAAGTGAATTTAATTAATGAAGGTTGTGATTTGAATTGGCATAGCGATGTTTTATTTAAACATCTGTTTAAATCCAATGAATGAGTTTTGGAAACATTTTACAAATATAATCAGAGATATTTTTCAATCATAGAAAATGAAATGTTGGATGATAAAGAATACTGGAATGACAGTGATACATGAAATAAGGAACGTAAATGTTTTCCAATAGCTAATACGTATATTTTCTAAATTTAGAAAAATAAGAATTTCTGTATATACATGGAAATAGGAAATGGGTAAATGAATAAATTAATGGTAGATTAATTTAAGATGATTGATGATTGATCGATAGAATTTCCATTTGGAAATAATATCATTGTTTGCACACATGTTTTTCTTTGATAGTTAAATCACCGACTATCGAAGTTTTTGACCATTTTTCCGTCGTCAATACGGAGAGACCGGGATCAGATTCATTATATGAAAACCACTATGTATGGGCGTTAGCGTTGTGATCAAATATGATGAAGATAATTGAAGACGGAGTTATGCAAGGGCTATCCTATTTACATAATAGTGCCTTCGGTTTGTCCAGTCCCGGGACAACGTGAGTAGATGTATGTCTGACAAAGTATATCTAACGGATCGCGTAAGTTGATCTCTTCAAAGTACTTACGTTTGGTGGCAGAGGAATTCATTTCTCTTAGCTTTATACCCATGGTATTTTTGGGGAAATCAATTTGTGATTTGGCGGGTATGACGATGTGGCATTCAAAGTGAATGGTGGTCAGGTGTTCTAAAAGATACTTTATGACCTCAAGTTTCATCAACCGGGAAATGACAGAAATTGGGCAGGCAGCATGGCTATGTGGGTCGCTCCCATTAGGATGTATATCACCTATCTAGATAAAATCTATTTCATTCTTTTATCTATTCTCGATGCTGTCCCTTTTCGGGAAATGGTGGGCAGCACCCAACCGTTGGTGATATACATTCGATACACTCAAGCGAAATGAGTGGTCAGTCATGTGAGGGTCGGGTTGCAAGACGTTCTTGTTGAACCCACTGTATTCGCCTCTAGAGATACACTATCGGCAGGTGGTCCCATACCTTGTCATAGTCGGAACCCAATCCCCAATAAGAGCCCGTGATTTTGATTTGTATACTATATATGTGGAACGTGAGATGCAAGCGTTCTGCTAGATTGTTAATTACTTGTGATTAGACATTATTATAATATCAGAGAAGTATTGATTTCCAAAACTGTTTTGGGAATTCGTAAGGTAAAAACCATCTGTGTTTATGTGTGGATCGGTCTTACGATTACCTTTTCTTTCAAAAAGTTAAACCAAATGGTTTGAGTTTACTCACACAAGTCCCATGACTGACCCAGAGTTTATTTTGTTTTGTTTTCCCTAAACTCTTGGGTGCCCAAATTTGTATAGGCAGTCAAGTAGTTCAGGTCTTTAGAGATATATTTGGAGGAGCTTGAAGCAGGTGGCTTCAGGGTTATATAGCTATTGTTATTTCCGCTGTGTGTAAGTGTTGTACTCTGATAAACATTCTATATATATATATACACTGTTTTATTGCAAAGTTATGTTATATATTATATTTTATTCGTTCCTCTATGAGATTCGTATTACTCTGATTCTATTATGTGGTGATCTTCTTCTTCTTCTATTCTAATTTTCTATCTTATCTATTCTCACCCTCTAACTTCTTTCTATTAATGATCAGGTATTTCCGATGTCTGAATAGTCAACATGGTAGTTTTGTGTTGATTTTCGAAGTCGAAAATCCCAGTTCTTTACATTACCAGTACGTGGTTGGCTTTGCATTCTCTGTGATTTATTTTATATTTTGTATTGTTCTATCTTAAAAGCAAATGTGATTATTGCTTTGTGCTGATACAGTGTGTGTGTGTATGAATATATATGTATGTATATATATATATATCTGTGTGTTTGTGTGTGCATGAATTTATTATTATTTTTGTGACGTTCCACCTTGAGATCCACATCAGTAAAGAGCATAATCAAGTAATGTCGTCTACTCATGCAGAGAATAAGACTGGTTTTGAGCGACCAATAATAAGTCTTATAGTAAATAAACATCAAGTGTCAATAGATGCTCTATGTTATTATTTTTTCATGTGGATCAACACCCTCAATATTTATTCAATACAATACTATGGTGACTTGACATAATCCAGAATAAAAGAAATTAAATGTAACATCACAGATCATAGAATAGACATTCCGACAGTATATACAGCTACAAGTGTCATACAATACATACAATGTTAAATTTTGTGGTATACAACAATACAACAGAAATATATTATATATATACATACAACAAGTCAAAATAATAGAGTACATATTAAAGTATTGGGGCCAACATAATATCTACATCAAAATAGCATGTCTACTATGATAAAAAAGGGAAGATAAAATTCTACAGCAGAAGCGGCATATGACTAGAGCAGCAAAGGCGTACCTGAAAAGCTTAGTCTGACTCGAGCATAAACATACATGGGTCGATCTGGTTAATAGCGAGTAATGAGACATAACAATAATAAAATATGTGAGAAGTAATTGTCCATCTTGAAGAGTTGATAAGGTAACTACAAGGGTAAATAAGGTCATATCTTAGTGTGACATCCAAAAGGAGTTCTCAATAAGGTTAGTACTAAGTTATAAGCTAGTACAAGCATCAACACCAAGACATCAAATATCAAAGCACCAAATACAACAAAAACATCTTATATAGACTCAAAAGAGTTTAGTAGCACCAATGTAATCACCAACAATAAAACTACAAAGTCGTCATAATATATGGATGTAAACCCAATATTAACAAATCGACAATGTATGATCTTAATGATCAATATCACCAAAAAGTCAAAGTGGATCCAACATCATAAAATTTTGCATGTGCATCAGAAAGAAGCCTCACCAGCCTAGCCAAGCACTATATACATATTCAGGCTCCTATCACTATGACCCCCTAGCCGAGTGTAACTTGAAATTCCAGACCAAGTGAATATGTATATGAGACTCCCACCGAGTCTAGCTTTCCCCCAAGCGAGTGTTGGCACAACAACTAACAACAATATGTGTTATAGTGTCTCAGTAAATAACCCAAGCAGTGACAACTGTGCGTCCCATACCATATGTTCTCACTACCAGTTTACTACCCACTAGTCAGCTCCATAATGGAAAACAACAGAAACATCGAATCATCAACTTCGATTAGACGAACCTAGGATTAATCAATTCTGTATACCATCATGTCTCATATCGCAAAGTCAATATCTTTTAATCTCCATTACGCCCTCTTAAGGGGAGCAGAATGTGTGAGTTTCTATATGGAAAATGTATTTTATTTTACCAAAATGATTATCAAATTAAAACGACTTTGAAACCTTTTTGATTTTATTTTCCAAAAATTCTTATAATTTTTAAAATATAGTTATACAATTGCTTTGAGACAATTCGTAATGAAAACCAAAACAAACAAAAATCATTTTGTCTCAAAGCTATAATGAAAACAATATGTATATATAGCTAAGTAGGAAAACTAATTTGAAAATGTGCATGTGTGTTCAGTACCATCATAGTCCATCGTAAAACTTAACAAATGAATCATCAAAAATTAAAATAAATCCAGGATTCAAATTAGCTATGATATGAATTTGGTTTGCCAAGTTAAAGTTGAAGAAACCATGGTGATGGTACTTCATATATTCAACTAGAAATCAAGTTTAAAACATGGAGGAAGCTTCAGAAATCAACACAGCAAAGTAGGAATTCAACCTACGCAAAAATGCACAAGGTGGGTCGACCCCTGTGTTGACCCATACTTCAAGTGTGTCAACCCTACGGTCAACACATTAGAGGCATGGTTCGACCCATCCTACGGGAAATCTGCAGGTGGAAAACCTGCCCCTATTGGTGCTTTGATGATCAATTTGACATAGTTATGCATATCAAAATGCACTGAAATTTTGCAGGCTTATAAACATGCTCAACTATGAATAGCAACTGAAATGACACGATTTCATTGCCACACGACAAAGTTACAATAACTCAAAATTGAACTTCGGCTGTGTTTACATAGCAAATAAATCATAGAAACAAAAGCTACAATTTTTTGACAAACTACACACAGATTCAATAGAAACAACAATATTATCAGTGTAACTAGAAATTCTGAGTAACACTGACCTTGATTTCGGATTACAGCAAGAATAACATCGAATTGGAGCAATAAGAAGCTTAAATGCTAAGAAGATGAAGCCTTTTTCCTGTAAAACCAATTACATCAACATATAGAGGAGAAATCAACATACAGTAGATTACTCAATAAAACAAAAGAATTGATGGATGAATTTATTTTTTTGTATAGATTACCTATTGTAGGAGATGATTAACAACTCAAATTAGCAACTTGAAGTAGTTTGGAGGCTTGGAATTGATTTACAGTAAATTTCCTTATGTTTCTTTGTTTTGAGAACTTGGTAATGGGGAAAAAAGATTTCTCCTGAAGTGTTACGTACGGTAACAATTTCTAAAGATTTGCTTACCTAATTACCTATTTGTGGCCCAATAGTAAGTAACTAAGCCCACTTTTCGGCAATTAGGCAAATTAACTTGTGTTTAAGCCATTTAACACCTATTTAGCAATCGAATATTGACTCATACGTAATCGATCGAACACTACTTGAACACGGTTGTTCTGTTCAGAAACGAAATGTTCCTGTAAATTCTTGCTCCCGTTAGACCATTTGTAACTATATGCATCAGGATCCTGGTTCACAGATCTCTCGATTTGAGAAATAAAAGGATCAAACCATTTCTTCTGAGTTTCTTTCAAATTCAATAAACATTGATTGATTGTATATTTCATTATAGTTATATGATTCAGAGTATCATTTCCTATTTGATCCCTTTGAATTCCATATTTTAACATTGTTAACCCATATCCATACACAATTAACATATTTTAACAATATACAACACCTTTAAAATTAGTAAACAACATTTGTAAAGTATTTCAAAGCATTTTAACCTTATTATTTATTACAACAAATTCTATATTTTACACAAATATGAACATTTTATTTAAACTTATGCAAATTCTGTGTAACATATGAGTTAATGATTTTGATTGTTTCTATTTAATATACAAATCATCAAAAGCACACAAAATTCTTATTTTCAATACTTATTAACATTTTACAACTAAATTTGCATTTTTTTTAAATTTTGTTCTTATGTAAATTTCTTAAAATTCCCTTTTTACACCAACAATACACAATCTTTATTATTAAAATCCTTAAACATATTTGTAACACCAAACCACAAGTACTTATATTTTAAACAAAGGTTTATCTAATAATATACATTTAAACCTTTATTTTTCTATTTTAAAATTATTATCATATTCTTTAGTATGCTAATACATGAAATCAAAGTTTATTTCTGACATATAACATTAGAAATAAACTTTGACTTCAACCAAATTTGACCCACTACCAACACAACATGAAAAAATTTCAATTGTCATTATTTACACCAAAATTTACTAAAATCACAGTTTTCACCATTTAACCATAATTTCAAGTTGATTATCTCCTAGCATCATACTTAATCATTAAAAATGATTAAATACTCTTTTTCCACCTATCAACTTAATCATTTAAGTCAAATCTCCAACTTAAATAATTTTTTTACTTAATTATCGTTTTAATATTCATCTTATAAGCTATTTATAATTATTACAAGTAATCCTCAAGAACTCGGGTAGTTACAGACACTACCTTACAAAAAGTGTGTCTCCAAAATTTCATTAGGGGTAAATCTTATGCATCCCAATTCATTCCATCGACCAAGGGCACACAAAAAGAAAGATAAGTTCAATTTTAAATTATCTCACCCTTCCATTGAGAAGAAAGAAAACCGGGATACGAACGCTTGATAAACTCTCTAATTTTCCAAGTGTAATCTTTGGGATTATCGGACCACTAAATTTAACAAGAGGCACATTCTTTCTTCGAAGATGAGATCTCAAGCTTGAGCTGCTCAGATGGATCGATAACAGAATCATAATTTTAAAGACATTTCTGAAGTTGGCGTATATGGAAGACATCATGAATACCCAATATATGAGCTGGAAGGGATACACAATAACTAACTATCCTATGCTCTTAGTAAAGGGAAATGGTCCTATAAAGTGAGGAGCCAACTTCTCTAACTAAACCACATAACCCACTTCAATGAAGAAACACAAATAAAGACAAGATTGTCCATAGAGAAGTCAAGAGGCTTCCTACGGTTGTTTGCGTAGGATTTCTGATGGCTGTGTGCCTCTTTTATTCTTTGTCTAATAAAAATAATCTTCTCAAAAGAATCACGAACTAAATCTTGCTTAAGAATAAGCTTCTCTCCAGATTATAACCAACATGAAGACAAGTGACATGGCCTTCCATAAAGGGCTTCGAAAGGCGCCATGCCAATACTGGACTGGAAATTGTTTTTATAAGAAACTCTATAAGAGGAAGGTGATCCCCCTATGAACCACCAAAATTTAAAAATACAAGCTCCAAGAAGGTCTTTAAGAATATGGTTAACTTGTTCACTCTACCCGTTAGACTAAGGATGATAGATTGTGCTAAAGTTAATCTTTATTTCCAAGTCTTGTTGAAGGCTACTCCAAAAATGACTTGTAAATAAAGGATCATAATCACAAATAATCGAGGAAGGTACACCATGAAGTTGAGCAGTCTCTTTGATATATAACTTAGCTAGAAGAGGGGTACTCCTATTAGACTTAGTAGGAATGAGATGAGCATATTTTGTAAGTCGATAATGATAAGCCAAATACTAGAATGACCGACCTTAAATGAGGTAGGCCGTCAACAAAATCGATCTAGATCTGATCCTATTTCCACAATGGAATTTCTAAGACCTAAAGAAGACCAGGTAGCCTCTGATGCTTGGCCTTTATAAGCTAACAAGTCATGCAATTACTTACATAACTTGCGAAACCACGCTTCATTCTTTTCCGATAATAAAGGCGATGCATATCGGCATATATCTTACTACTACCGGTATGAATGGCGTACTTAGAGCGATGTCAATCATCAAGAAAATTATGCATAAGTGTTAAATTGGAAAGAACAAGAAAATGACTCCTCATACGAAGACAACCGTGTGAATCGATGGTTAGATCCCGCAACCCCTCATCATGGGACTCGTACTCCAAAAACTAAATAAGATGCGTCACCTTAGGATCACGCCGCTGATCATCAAGAATACCATGTATAATAGAAGGTTGAGCTTAGAAATAGAATAATAAGACAATAGAATTAGAAAAAGAAGCTCGATTACAAATATTACAACAAGATAGAGTTTAAGAACATCCCATTTGACTAACATTATGGAAAGTACAACCGAATGCTTATGACTATGTGCATCAGCGACACGATTACCCTTTCGTAGTATAAATTGGCGAATCATAATAAACAAACATGGTTTATTTGCAAATGTGAATATGACTTGGACTGTAAATGTGATAATTAGGCTCAACATGAAAATTATCTTAAAATGGTGTTTTGTTATTGTAACACCCTAAATTTTAATAAATAAAAATTAAATGTAGAAGATTAATAAACTAAATATTAATCATAATAATATTCAGAATTGGACAATGAGACTAGCATTATTGGGTCCGTTGTAATTTTCTGATCAAAATGGACACGTGTTTTGCTACAATCGAATTTAAATTGAATTATTTATGAATTAAAGAATAACTCAGAAAATTAAAATAAATTAATATATGGAACAAATGGTCACCAGGTGACCCAACCCACTTGTGTCAACACATGTTTCGACCCAGGCCAAGGTGGGACAACCCTTGTGTCGACCTAGGGAAGCGGATGGGTCGACCCAAGTCGAGAATGTTGCGTGCTTGGTTCTATATGCAAGGCAGCGATGTTTATTTATTTTCTAATGTTGTTTTACTGAGTTGGCTGAGTTTTATTGGTTTGTTTTAAACTAAGGGCAGACGTGACTTTTTCTTATTGGTTCGATGACATTGTTGGACCAGATTTAATCTTGGATTTGAACGATTGAGGGCATCCAGTAAATCCTATAAATAGATTAGCAGAGCCTCTCTAATTTCTTCACATCCATTATCTCTTCCCTTTTCTTCTTCCTTGAGCTTATCCTCAAAATTAGGAAGGGCTAAATAAATTTTTTAAGTGATGAATAAGTTCTTAAGTTTTTATTTTTATTTTTGTAAATAGTTCGGGAGAAGGAGGTTCTGCTAGGTCTAATAAGATGGCCACGTGGTAAGCTTTGATCACCAGATCGGTTAGTTTTTATGTAATTTTTAGATTATCAATTTGCGTAGGAAAGTTTAGGCGGTGATAGTTTTAATTTGCAAATTTTATGTTTGCAGTACTTCAATATTTATATGTTTAGTTTTTTCTGAAAGTTATTATAGTTTATTTACTGTCTATGTCTATTTCTTTCAAATTGTTTATTGTTTATAAGTAACTCTCCTTCTTCTTATCCCTTCTTATTTATGGTTATTTACAATTATATTTATTCCTATTTTACTTGCTTTTATTTATTTTTGAGTCTAGGTCGTGCGAGTAGCGTAGAGCATTTTGGTTTTTCTTTTAGCGCAGAGCCTAGGTTTTTACCGTTATTTTGCATTAAATTGGATTAATGTTGGAACTAAATAAAAAGGGACATTTGGACATATTGAAAATGATTAGATATTATAATCAGACTGGACTGTAATTTAGGGATAAATCTTAACATGTAATTGGAGAACATGTACACATGTAAACTGGAATAGATTGAACTTTATTGAACATTAAGTAATATGAGAATGGGTTGTATAAAAAGAAAACACTAATTAGAAATGTTAATCAACCTATGGATATAATATGAGGTTATACTGGGCATATTAATAAACTTAAATTGTGTTAGGTTAAAATTTATAAGCTAAGGTTGAGGGAGTTTGTTCCGCAGCATAGGGATGATTGGAGAAGATATGTGGCTCGTAGATTAGGTCCGTTCCGGTAGCGTGGGGGTGATTGGGAAAGATGAGAGGCCTAATAACATAATGAAACCCTAGTTTAGGTCTGTTCCGACAACATAGGGTTGATTGGGGAAGATAAGAGTCCTAATAAAATAATGAATGAGGGCCAAATATAGGGGTGACTTTGTCAATTGCATTTTTTGATCGGAATCCATATCAGTCAATATTCCTTTTTATCATGGAGGTCTCACACTAGGTAGAGGCTAGGCACTCTTTACTGTACTGGATAGTAAGTGGTTCAAACGAGGTGAATACAGATGCATTCCGAAGAGACGATGAGCGTGCAATGTGCCGATTGGGGAAGATAAGCTGTTATAATGCCTATAATTAACGATTATGTCATTGTAGTTGATGACCCTGAATTCCATAGTTGGCATATGTTATCACGTTATGGGTATAGGAGATGATCGACGGGTAGAAATTAGGTAAAACCTAATTGTGGTATATTGATAGTTTGTGTAGTAGTCTCAGATATGAATGAGAAGCCTATCTTTATTCATGTTTATCTTTTCTCCTATTTCATTTATGCTTTTATGGTTATTGCTCTTAGTACTGTTCACCTATGTAAATGTTTCCTTATCTTATGCTCATTCTAGAAATTACTAGAACTCACCAGATGTATGTCTGTCCTAGTTTATTTTCTCCTTCTCTCTTCCTTCCCCCTTCAGATTTGTAGGGTGGAGGCTCTCTGCGGTGGTTCTTGAATATTCGGTTTAGCTTGGATTCAGTTTCTTTACATATTCATGTATTAGTTCACTTCTTGTTTTTTAGTCGCTGTATTGACATATAAAAGGGATGATTTTTAAGGTTTTACTTATGGACTCTGATATTTTCCACGAGGCAATATGTTTGTTTTATGATGATGACTATCTGGTATTTTTAAATGTAATAAGTACTGTGGTTTGACTTGCTTATTTATACAATGTTCTAAAGTTTCTGCTGTGCTTCATAAACCTTAATGCATCCTCATATCAGTGATGTTAAGTAGGGTGGGGTGTCACATTAGTATTTGAGTTTAAAGTTACAAGATCAAAGAGATTTTTTGAAAGTATTTTCAAAAGTAACAGAATTTTCAAGTAAAACTTATTTTTGAAAAATATCTCCTCATGTAACACCCCGCATTTTATGACAATTTAATAATTAAATAATGCATATGTGTATATATATGCATAGACATATACATATACATACATATATATATATATATATATATATATGAAGAATAAAATAAAGATTATATGCGATTGCATGTAATAAGTACATGCACTGAAAAAGAAGAAATGATTAATGCAAATAAAAATGTAATGCATGCATTAAAAGAAAGGAAGGATTGGTTGCATGCAGTGTAAATATGTTGCATGGAGTAATTTGCATATACTATGCATTAATAATAAAAGAAAAATAAAAGAAAAAGATTCATGCAATGGTTTAAACGAGACATTATAACTAATATGAAAAAAAGAGGAATAAGGAGAGAGCAATAACTACCATTGTTCTAAGCCTTGTTAACAATAGCCATAGTAGTCCAGTTGGTTATTGCATGTGACTTGCATATAAGAGGTATAGAGTTTGATCCCCGCCGCCGTCATATTTTTGTTTTAAGTGAACGACCAAAATAACACGTCATAAGAGAAAATATGTATAAACGCACATATAAGGAAAAATATACATATAAGGAAATAAAGAATATATATATATATGTGAGAATATATATGTACATATGTTCAAATATATATATATATACACAATATGTATGTATATATATATACAAGATATAAATTCAAGATAAGGCTATAATCAATGAAATATGGCAAGAATCAATTAACAGTGCAACACCATTTGAATTTTGAAAATGAAATGAAAGTTGTGCGTAAATATATATGCGTAAAATGGTTAGAATATTTTTATGCATATAAGAAAATTACATGTGAATATAACAGTTAAATAAATTCCAAAAATTCAAACTTTTGCGTCAAAACAGCTCGGTGAACCCAGGGGTGTCGACACCGGGGTCGGCACCCCCCAAATCCGGCAAGATTCATCGATGAATCTGGATTGTTTTCTTAACGACATTCAATGCTGACTCAGCGCTATGTGTACGATAAGATCCTGAACATAGGCTAGCAGAGCCTAGCCTAAATATCACATTCTCTGATATAACGTCAAAACTCTGTCATTCTTCCTCCTCCTCAAATCTCTTCAGAAAAATATGATAATTAGTTTATGAAAATTCTGAATCAAGGTCTACAGGAAAAGAATGAATCTTAATAAGAAGGTGTTTAAAATCATATGCGAAGTAAGGTAAATTCTTAGATCTGGTCTATTCAATTTTCTTCCTCTTTCTTTCCTTTTTCTTTTAGTGAAAATTGTGGATCCATGGTTGTTAGGTTCTAAATCTAGTTAGGGGAAACCATGGAATGCTAGATCTGGATCAAATTCAGGAATTGGAAAGCAAATTAGGTGAGTGGATTTAAGTTATATCATTTTTGATAATGGTATATTATCGTTTAACATTCCCCGTTAACATGTCATGTAAATCTGATATAATGATTAAAAGTGTTGAAATGCTATTATGACATGTTGAGATATTAATATGACAAAATATTAATATGTTATAAATTCATATGTTGAAATGTTTATTGTGCTTAAATGTTCACCTATTGACATGTAAACTTGTTAAAAATATGTGTAATGATTACTGTTGTGAAAATATGTGTAATGATTACTATTGTAATTACATGATTCACTTGTGGCATATTATGTACTTGAATTATTAGCTATAGAATTGAGAAAATGACATGTTAATTTGTTAGACTTGAACCGTTACATGATTAAATGATTACATGTTAAATTAGAATAATTACATGATTTGACGATCACAAGTTATTTTAAGATGAAATTAATTATATGTTAGGAAGACCATAAGACATAAAATGGGCTTAATACGATGACATGCAAAATAGGTTACAGTAAAAATGTGGAAAGAATAATATGCCTAAATTTACTGAAAATAGAAAACTGTAACGCACCTAAACATGAGGTTAAATTCAACTTGTGGTACAAGTCTGCCCGGAACCACCCAGCAAATCCAACGTCCATAAGTTGTTAATTTAATGTGAGAGGTCTAGTGTGTAAATAAATCATGTAACGGTGCTAAGACACGAGGTTAAGCCAATTTGTGGAAGAAGTTTTCCCGGAACCGCCTGGCAAATCCAGCATCCACAAGTGGTAGGCTTAATGTGAGAGGTCTAATATGTAAACATAAATATAAATATATGTATATAAAAGGATAGAAATAAATGGCATTGATTGTAATTGATGGAAATGAATGTAAATGAATAAGGGAATGAATGAAAGATTATTACAACAGTAAAGGAAGTGGAATGAACGGGGAATGGTAATAACCTATTATAAATAAATCACATTAATGAGAATGTTATATAATAGGTATTCTTGTCCTAGGGACAAGTGGGGATTATAACTTATGTTATAATAAACAATAAGGAAAGTGGAATAACTTATGTAATAAGATAAGTTGTACTTAACTGCAAATTAAGTTATCGGTGAGAACGAGAATTTGAGACATGTTGATAAGGAAAACATAAGTTATATTTATGGAAAGGAAATTTATTAGTAAACCTTAGTTAAGAGAACTAAGTTAATAAGTAAACAACTATAAGTTATAGTGACAATGTAAGATGGAATTATGATTAAATAGGAAAGAGTGAGACAAACTTATGAAATGAAATAAGTTATATTTTAATCATAAATAATGACTGACATATTAAATAGAAAACATGTGAATTGAGATATACTTAATTACATATTAAGTAGAACATGTTATTGTGACTATGAAATCAAAAAAGAATATAAAGGGATTATGGATTACAGACCTGGGATCACAATCTAGAGAATAACATGTTGTGGGCTTATTAATAAACTTAAATGGGTTAAGTTATATGACAAAAATTAATAAGCAAGAAGAACTTGGTAACTTGAATAAAAAGTCAATGAGAATGGCTATAACCAAGTTAAATGGGAACCTGATGAGGTAAAGCAAGCACATAAAATAATGTTTAAACATAGGGTCTAATAACTTACTAAAATGAGGCACTTGGACCAGTCCGCACGTTTGAGGATGAACAACAAAAAGGGGTAGATCATCGTGGTGTCATGAGGCACGTGGGGAGCGTACGTCCATCTGATTATTTTGTCAGCTCTGAAGGATTGGAAGAGGAAGCACGCGGCTTCCTGAGATACGTAAGGTGCTTCTGGTAGTCCTCTATGCGGTGGTAGATGTTTAGACTGTGTTCGCAGAGGTTGGGTTTGCGCGTTACTACCAAGTGGGTGGACCTTGACTGCAAAATTAGTTTTGTAGTCAAAATGCTTTGACGAGGTGACGCTAGGGTGACTCAGCGATCGCCTCAACGGGAGGCGAGGTTAGGACCAACAAGGATAGTAGATCGTCGGGTACCCGTCATCGGCAGCCAGTGGGATGCGAAAAAACTAGAGCTAAACCCAAGATATCGTTCACCTTTCATTATCGAGGTACTGTGGTTGAGGGGAGACGCCAACTGGATGTTTAGATTGTTTATTAGGGGCAAGTCGCTTAGCTCTTATAGTCTTTACTAGTTGAGGGAGGGGCTGAGGTAGGGCCATAGCCACTATGAAAAACAGACCCGAGGGATATCTGTATTTCGAGGCTCTTAAAGGCGGGCCTGTATAGATACGGAAAAGCTCCCGACTGAGTTCTGTGTTTCTTGTATAGCCCTTCCACGAAACTCGGTGCACATTGAAGGTTATGTGCGGTTAAGGAATCGAATATGATTGACGGTACGTACGTGGAAAAGTCTAGATACATGCATGTCTCTTCTGGGTGGTGTATCGTAGACTTGAGGGCATTACTCTGGCATGGAATCTGATTCGATCGATGATGGCAGTCCGTACGCTTACGTAGCATAGTAATGACAGATATATGCGGAATGTAACAATGTTATGAAGAGATCCGTACGTCACTCCGGCGTAGGATGAGGGACTGCCTTCATTTCTATGGCATTACGGTGGAGACCGTGCGAGAGGGGTACCATGGGGTGTACCTCAATTTTGGGGTGTAGCTACATATATACTGTATTAGGTTAATCCACTGCGACGTGTGTGTAAACCTTGAGTGTTGTTAACCCAAGTAACCTAATATATAAGAAAATATGATTGAACGGTATATGTAGGATTATCCAAAGTGTATAGTTTAAATCCATTCACCAGAAACTTGTGTTCTGACCCCCTCCTCATAACATACTCGCAGTTAGATTTGTGGCAGAGATATGATAACTTTGGATACGGGTTAGGCATTGTTATTACTACGGTAGGCAATACTTTGATTATATTAAACTTGATCCATTCGGCTGTGAGATAGTTCTAAGCTCTAATATATTTTATATCTCTGTATTTTCTGCAGGATACCAGAGCAACCAACACGGTTTTCGATGGATTAGAATTTTGAAAAAAATTCGGTATTTTGGAATTTTGGTTGTTACACCTCAAGTCCACTATTGTATTTCCTTGGTCCATTTTTGAATCCTTATCTCTTTTCTTTTCATCATGTCTGGGGCTCCCAATTTTCCAGAGGTCTTTCCCATTTCGGCATGGTTCCGTAGATATGTTAAAGCTATGACATCTGCCGAAGGGCAAGGAAATGCCCCACCTCCAGCTATAGCTGCGATAGTTCCACCAAATTTAGCGGTTAATTTCCCAAAGCTCTATAAGGATTTTTATGCTATGGGCGGCAAGCCATTTCTTGGATCGGAGAGTTTTGTTGATGCTCGTAATTTGTTGAGAGAGACTGAATGTGTGTTTGGATTATTAGATCTTGATGACAGAAGGAGGATTCAGTTGGCTGCTTGGCAACTGAAAGGTGAGGCGTCGTACTGGTGGGAAGTAGGTGAGGTAGAGAGGGCTAAAGAGACATGGAATGAGTTCAAAGATAAGTTTGAGAAAAATGTTTTATCACAAGTTGAAAAAGGGATGCAATTGAAATTTTTCTTGAGTTTGAGATAGGGTAATATAATGGTCTTCAATGAGTTGGTGAGATTTGGCTTATATCTGGTTAATACTGCGCATAAAAGGCTTTGAGGCTTGTGAGGGGATTGAAGCAACCCCTCTAAGGACTAGCAATGATGCATACTCCGATGGGAGCTACATTTAAGAGGCTTGTGGATATGGCTCTTATGCATGAGGATGGAAAGGAGAGTTAACTAGAGGAAAAGACTGAAGTGGCCAAGACGTGTACTGGAAAGAAAAGATGATGGCCCAAGAAAGGTGTAATGAAAAAGGGAGAGAAGCCAGATAAAGCATAGATCAAGAAGGATATGAAGTGCCATGGGTGTGGTATTATGGGACACTTCATCAAGGATTTCAAGAAGACAACTAAGATAGATGCTTGTTTTCAGTGTGGACAGATGGGACATTATAGCAGGCAGTTCCTTCGGAAGCAGAGGCAGGAAGTAGGTTCATCTGGAGCACAGGTTCAAGCGCTTGAGATGACTTAGACTGGTGGTAGCAGTCAGGATAGAGGTAGGATGGCACTGTAGAAGGTTTGGTTTCTCTTTTCGATCTTCTCATTAGGACCTTGTTCGATTTTGGTGCTTCTCATTGTTTCATATCCAGTTCTATTGTTGATACTCTACACCTAGATACTTCTATAGTTTTTAATCCAGTAGTTGTCTCAAACCCTACAAGAGGTATGACTCACTTGTCTATGATGTGTAGAGGTTTGAGGATTTCTATTCTTGGTGTTAAGGGTGACGTTTAGTCAGTTCGTTCGGTTTTTAAATAAAAAATTCAAACCGAATTGAAACCGAAAATTTTGAAAACCGACCGGAATAATTTCAGTTAATTCGTTCGGTTGCTGATTTAACTGAACTTAAAAGATATGTTAATGTTTAGGTTATTAATTCACTCAGAATAAAACATGTATTTATGTTTAAGAAAATTTTGTTCGCTTAATTTTATATTTACAATAAATTTTGACTTATCTTTAACTAATGTTTTTGTATTTTTTGGCTATGTCAATTTCTTCATCTCAAATAAACTGTCTTTCAAACATTATAATGGTTGACACATAGCCAAATGATCATTCGCCGCTTTATAAATCTTCCCTCTCCCCATCGTCAAGGCACATCCTAATTTCTTCCACACCCTCCTTCTACCTCGCGCTCTAACCTTCCTCCGTCTATCACTCTCTGCTGCTGAAGAACAAGAAGGATAAGTCTCATTTTTCGAAAAGCGTGACCAAGTCGTCCATTTTCAGATCGAATACGAGATGCAACTCCTGGTACGAAATCTCTAATGCATGTGTTGTCATCTGTGATAGCCAAAGCTACTCTACTTACTCCTATATATGGTCTTACTGAAGTAATTCCCTTGACAGTTTTATCAATGGTTGCGGGAAAATCGAATGAAGACAGATGGATAGGAATCCGAATCACAACTAACTTTGATGCTGTCTCCAAATCGAACCCATCAGGTAATAAGTATGGAAATGCAGTTCTTGAGAGTAATGTTGGTTTAGTGGCTGGGAATGCCGGTGTTGCCAAAAACAACAAAGTGAATGCTGAAAATGAAATAGGTCGTAAGTCAGTCGATGTGAATGATGAGAACGTAAATGGTAAAATAACCGAAGGTATTGATGTAGTTTTCCAATAAAAGAAGCAGAAATTCCTAACTCCTCCCTTGTCAAAACATGCATATATAGTGTTCGAGATAATGCATTTTTGAAACCTATTGTGCCATCTCCAGTATTCTCTCATTCAACTCCAAATGAAAAGCCTGCTAGCAATCAAACCAAACCTAGTTACGCCTCCTTTTTTACTTCCCTACCACGATGCACCAGAGCTTGCACTCCTTGAACATTCATGCCATCCTCGGATAACTCGGTTCCTCCAATTGAGATAGTACAAGAGTGGGTCCTAATTTGGAAAGACCACCTTGTCGGTTTTTTCTTAGACTCCGGTGCTCCAGACCTTAATGTACGTGAACACTGCCGTAAAGCTTGGAACATGAAAGGTGGTATATGAGTAAATATTTTGAATGGAATGTATTATTTCAAAATTTTGATATTGGAGGAGACATGGAAAGTGCTTGAGTCTGATCCCGCAATCATTGGAGAGAAACCGTTGATTATTACAACTTGGAGTACATCGGTCGAGAATGCCATAGAGTGTGTGGCTTCCATTCTGGTTTGGACTATATTTACCAGAATTCCTTCGATCCTTCAGACGCTCCAAGGATTGAATTGTTAGCTAGTAGAATTGAGAGCTTTAAATGTTTTGATGCTAACACGAAGACTAGGAAAAATCACGTTTTTGCAAAAGCTTTGATTTAAATAACACCAAGCAAGCCATTATCTAAAAATCTCAAAGTCTCTATTGATGGCTATGATTTCTTTGTTGATGTTCAGTACTCATGGCAATCGAAAATTTGCACAAAATGCCATTCCTTTGGGCATTTGTTTGATGCTTGTAGCTAGCACATCCTACTAAGGTACGAACTCCTCTTACGAAGCCTCCTCCTAGTATTTGGGTTCCTAAAACCAAAGTAGTTGATAAGCTTGTTGATGAGGAACTAGTTATAGAAGAAGAACTAAAAAGTAATGAAAACCACAGTGATGATGTATTTCTAGATAATCAAGAAGCGAATTTTGACATGGCATCTGACGATGATGGAATCTATTAGTATATGAATGATCACTCATGGGTCCATGAAAAATCCGGGATGAGATATGATCCAAAGGAAAATATTTATTATAAATATGTCCCATACATTGAGGGTGATTTCAAAAGATTGGAATATCAAGCTGAGAGGGATGATTTTGAGCTCAATGCCGTCGATGAACTAGGTGAGGGCAATAGATCACTGTTGCTTGATACTACTTAGGATCGGGAATATGGGTTTCGTAGTCCTAACTCGTGTTACCTACCAAACCTTGTTGTACTTTTTACTGAGTATGTCAACGTTATAGGTAATGATGATTCCAATAGTTCCTCAGATGACGGGACTAGCTGTGATCACTTTTAGTTGCAGAAACACTCAGTTTCTCCCTTGTATTGTCTCGTATTGTATTGTATAGCTATAATGTTCCGGAGCTTCAAACAAGAAGGTCCAATAAAAGTGGCACGACCACTATAAAACCATCTGTCTTTGCCAAAAAATAAACTAAAAAATGTTTATATATTTTATCACTAAATCAATTATTGGAAGTACAACGACACCATAAAATTATATAATACAATAAAAGTTTGGTTAATTTGGTTAAACCGATAACCAAAAATATATATCTTACAAACCGAATTCAAACCGATTAAATTTCAAAATCGAGATGAACCGGCCAAAATAAAGTAGTTCGGTCAGTTAATTTGGTTCTAACCAGATATTGCCCAGCTTTACTTGGCATCGAGTTTGAGTGTGACGCGTATGTTATGGGTTTTATGGGCTACGGGCTTATTCTAGAAATGGATTGGTTGGCCATGTATGGTGTTACTCTTGACTGTGAGAGGAGAATTGTTAGACTTTTGACGTGCCGTGGTAGGACTCTCGAGATTTCTTACAACCACAAGGGTCAGTCATGCTTAGTTTCTTAGACTCCTCCCTGATGCTTTTGTCGACGATCTCAGTTTGGTGCCTATGGTTAGAGACTTTCCGGATGTATTCTAGGAGGCAAGAAGAATACCACCCAGGCGCAAGATAGATTTTCGGATATCCTTGGTGGAGAATGCTAAGCATGTTGTGTTGCCTATGCGCCACATGGCTTCGAGAGAAAGGAGGGTGCTTAGTAAGCAAGTGCGTGAGTTTTTTTAGAAAGGGTTTATTAGACGGAGTATTTCTAAGTGGGGAGAACTAGTCATCTTCGCGACTAAGGCAAGCGAATTTCTCTGTCTATGTGTGGATTACAGAGAGTTGAACAAGATCACAAAGAAGAATAGACACTCACTCCCACTGATAAATGGCTTGTTTGACCAGTTAGTAAGCGTTTTCATTTTCTCGTAGTTGGATTTAACTACAAGTTTTCATCAACTTAGGGCAGAGTATGATAACATAGACAAGACTACTTTTAATACTCCCGATGGATTCTTCGAGTGGCTGGTTATGCCTTTTGGATTAACCAATGCATCAGCGTAATTTGTGGATTTGATGAGCCTGGTATTTACGGGGAAACTGAATAAGTTCATGGTGGTATTCGTTGATGATATTTTGGTATTCTTGAGGAGCGAGGAGGAGCATGCTTTGAATTTAGGAGAGGTCCTCTGTACTCTCTGTACACATCAGTTAAAGGCGAAGTTTTCTAAGTTCCACTTTTGGTGGAAGGAAGTAAAGTTCTTAGGGGCATGTTGTCTTTAGTGGTGGTATAGCGGTGGATCCCGCTAAGGTTGTCGTAGTACAAGATTGGAAGGTCCCCAAGAGTGCGACAGAGGTGAGGAGCTTTTTGGATTTAGCAGGATACTATCATAAGTTCATCAGAGGTTTTCCGTGGATCTCCGCTCCGCATACCTACCTAACAAAGAAGAATCTAGTATATCCTTGGAATGTGGATTGCGAGGATGCATTCTTGAGATTAAAGAAGGCTCTCACACCAGCTCCACTGTTGACTCTTCCTAATGGTACGAAGATGTTCACCATTTATACGGATGCTGGTGGCATGGATTTATGTGTGGTGCTTATGCAGGAGGGTAGAGTTGTCTGCTACTGGATTAGACAGTAAAGGGTACATGAGAAGAACTACCCTACCCACGATATGGAGCTAGCGCCGATAGGGTTTGCGCTTAAGTCTTAGGGACATTATTTATTAGGTGAAAGGTTTGAGTTTTGTATAGATCATAAGTCTCTCAAGTACATATTCTCACAAAAAGATCTTAATTTGCGATAGCAGCGTTGGATGGAATTCTTTGCATCTTACGACTTCGAGATAGTGTATACCTCGGGGAAGGCGAATGCCATAGTAGATGCATTGAGTAGGCAAAGTGTAGTGGCCCGCAAATCCGTACTATCAGAGTTGACTACATACATCACACATCCAACCTAAATATCAAAGAAATACGAATCATTTTTTTAGAAGAAAAAGGTAGAAGAAGAACACAAATAACAACACAGAATCTCACATCGCAGCGTAACAAAATATAATATATCATAACTTTTGAAATACAAAATTTTAACTGTATAACATACAATTATCAGAGTACAACACTTACAAAACAACAGAAATAAAAATACTATATATCTAACACTGAAGCCTCCTGCTCCAATCTCCTTTAGATAGATCTGTAATATCCTAAACTACTTTACTGCCCGTACAAATTTGGGCACCCAAGAGTTTAGGTAAAACAAAACAAATAACCTCCGGGTTAGTCATGGGACTGTATGAGTAAATGATTTAAAACTGTTTGAGAAAATAAACGATATCTCATAAGACAACGCCGTATAACACGGAACGGGTTTTTCCCTTATGAGAATCCAAAGCACTTGATTTAGTTTTCAAAAATCCTTTTGAAAGAACAGATAATTTTTATATCAAAACTCTTTGATATTATAATAGTGTCTAAATCAATAAATAACAAACTAGTGGAACGCTTTCATCTCACGCTCCACATACATAATATACAATCAAAACCGTAGGCACTTATTGGGTGATGAATTTCCAACTATGACAAGGTATGGAGCCACCTTCCGATAGTGTATCTCTAGAGGAGAATACACTGGGTTCAACAAGAACATCTTGTAACCCGACCACACATGACCGACCACTCATTTCGCTTAAGTGTATCGAATGTATATCACCAACGGTTGGGATTAGCAACCGTTTCCAGAATGGGACAACATCGAATAGAATAAAGAATGAAATGAATTTCTCTAGATAGGTGATAAGACATCCTAATTGGTAGCTACCCGCTTAACCATATTGCCTGCCCAATATTTGTCATTTCACAGTTGTTAAGGCCCGAGGCTACGATTACTTACCATTCATTGATAGCACAATCACTTTGAATGCCACGTTGTCAGATCCGTTAATCATTAATTGATTTGCACAAATATATTCTGGATATTATGCTAAGAGAATAAATTATCCTCCACCATATATATTTGTCCGGAACAACATATGCGATCATTGGAATACTCTGTCAGACATTCGTCCATATACGTTCGTTCTGGGATTGAATGAAATCGAAGGCACAATTTCCATTAATAGAAAAAGCCTTTGCACTCTACTCCATCTCCAATTATCTTCATATAAGCTGATCCGCAATGCTACTGCCAATACGGAGTGGTTCACAGAAAATAATCCAACTGGTCTTTCCATATTGACAACGATATTGGCAAATACTTCGATAGTCGGTTATTTAACTATCGAAGAAAAAGAAACAATCATCCAAAACATCAAACAATCACCGGGCCCCTAAATTAATATTTTATTAATTAAATCACTTCCCCATTTCCATATCAATATTCTTTAACACGATATTTTCGACAATCATCTTGGCCGCTTACACTATTTGGAAAACATTTCAATATATCGACTCCTTTTATTTTCTATATGTAGAAAATATCTTTTATTTATAATTAGAAAACATTCCAATTACTTATCTCTTTCACGGCCGTTCATTTCAACACTCAGGAAATATTTATCATTGTATTCCCAAAATTCCACTTACTTGGGTTAAAACTAATGTTGTATAAAACACCATTACAAACAACCCGAAATATTGCATTCAACTAACTCTTATTCAAACATTGATCTTCGAGACTAAATCTTGCTATTTATCGGTTAAAAATGAAATCAATCAAGTTGCGGTATAACTACCTCTCAAACCTTGACCGAAAACATCCTTAACTTCAAAACAGACAAAACCACTTACCTCGAATAATCAACATCATAAAAACCAATTATTCATTTTTACAACGTGTATTCGTTTCTCTTTCTATATTTATTAGATTTAATTATAGATTTCCTTTTTCTATTATAAGTTTGTTTCCTTATCAAATTCTATATATATACACATTAATTTCTAGTTGTAAAATTTTCATAAAAATATTATAACTCCTTAAATATCTGGAAAATTTCGCCATAACCTCCTTTGTATGGGTCACTCGATACAACTACAAAATGCCTCTTTGGGCCCTTTCCATTCAAAAAGAAAATTAAAAGCAAGCGGTTTGCCGATTCGGCGCATAAAATCTCATATGGAATCTGAACGTGTAACCTTATGTCAAGCACTCGAATTATAATCTTCATACACTTCATTCCATATCTATTTAACACATGTTTACCTGTTTTCAATTTATCCCGAAAAAAACTAGTCATTTCTAACTCAATTTGCTAAATTATTCTTTAATTTGCTCTTTTGCCAAATCCCCTTTAGTTTGAAAATATCATGTTCAAATATATTTTCAATTCGCTTATAAACAAGTTGAATTTCCTTTTTAATTCAAGTTTCATATTCGATTCCGTATATAAATTTACAAACCTCTTTTACTTATCCTAAGTCCAATTTTGATTCAAAATCTCATTAACTAATTATTCTTTAAATTATTTAATTCTATTTAACAATTATAAATCTGATTTTCATTTCAAAAATCATTTCATTTACACAACTTGAGTTCGTATTAATCTTACAACTCAAATCTGGATTTTTAAAATAAAAATCCATATCTTTTTTAACTTAAAATACTTCGATTTTATTAAATAAACCATTATGGGTTAATAACGATTATGGCGCTGTTTTTCTACAAATTTGATTTGCTAAAAATCTATACAACGAAATCCAGATTTTTCTCTTCCATTAGAAAACTATTATCAAATCGGTCCAGACGATTCTTGTTTCAAAGAATTCCGACTTAAATTGAGTTCTATATACTCAATTGAAGTTCGAAACGCTAATTTACGAACTACCGTGCCACGACGAGTTCGTTTTAATTATATTTAATATATAAACATTTTAAATTTCGTTTATGTATAAATTCCAACTCCATTCTAATATATTTTAAAATATATTAAACTAATTTTTCCAATTCAGCTTCATATTTCTGATTTTCCTTAATTGCAGATTATTTTAAAATTTAGTTATAAATTTATTTATATTTCAATCTTCTATATTTAATTCCATTTCCATTTATAAATTATAAATCATTTGGATTTATTTCAATTCTGTTTAAAATCCGCATTCCAAAATATATTTCATCGTTCCCATTTCGAAATGATTTCAACTTTCTATTTCCAAATTCTATTCGAATATTCTATTTTCTAATTCTATTTGAATTTAAAACTCTAAACTATCCAATGATAGTTTATTTCACTAGAAATATCGTTTATAAATCCAACTTCCTTGTTTTATATATATTAACAAGTTTCATTCCAAAAATTCTATTTAAAACTATATTCCTTTTATATTTCGAATTCCAAAATAAAAACCACCGTTCCCTTTTCGAAATGATTTCAAAATTCTATTTTAAATTCATAGTTGAATTTAAAATTATAAACTATCTCTTGATAATTAATTCCTATATTTATAAACAGTGTTTACAAATTTACTTGCTTTATATATTCAACAAGTTCCATTTAAAAATCCATTTTAAAACCAAAAACTTATATTTGGAATATTCTATTTATTATAACTTATACATATAACTAATTTACGTATTTTATTTTAGTTTGTATCAAATAAAATTCCAGTATTCTTTCTGGATACAATTTATTTTATAAATTCGACATAATCTATTTAGTTATCCAATTTAAATTTACATTATGAATATCAGAATAGATTTCATCGTTTTCTACTTAAAACGATTTCCAATTCTTATTTAAATTCACATTTGAATTTAAATTCCCTAATTGTCCAATGAATTATTCCATTTTTATTTACAAACTTCGTTTATAAATTCATCCCATTTCCCATTATTATTCAATGAAAATTATTTATTTTATTTATAAACACTGTTTATAAATTCACTGCATTATCTAATTTATAAATGCCATTTATAAATTCAATAATTGTTTTTATTTTACAAAACAAGTTAATATTTCTAGTCCATTTAAAATTCGAATTCTATTTTTGGAAAAATAGATTTCCCTTTTAAATCTCTAAACATCCTTATTACAATATTTTTGTAAATCAATATTCAGGGCCAGTGACATTCAATCATCAAAAACACACAATTATCAACCACGGGTTTTCTAACACATCGTATATGATAATATATATGAAAAAAACAAATAATAATATTTTTGAGGAATCTAGTTGGATCCCTCCAACCTGTTTTCTTACATCCACAGAAGTTAGCCAACATAAATGATACCCATCCTGCTTTGAGGCAGGATATCGCGGTATAGAAGGTCATCCATTATCGTAGCGTGGGGCGCATAAGATCATTCGCTAATGATACTTCGGGCATCCGCTAATGGTATTGCGGGAAATATCCAATCACCAATATATATAATAACCACAAACACCAATCCTAAATAACTAATATATATTTAATAACTGCCACAGTAATATTTTAATGCAACTAAACAACCATCAATTATTTTTAACGACTAAAAATAATTCTAAGTAATATATTGAGTGAGATTTACTCACCTAATTTTATTTAGATTGTGAATTGTTCCAATTTGGATTCCAGATTGTAAGCTTTGCAACAATGATTCCTACTTTCTTCATTTTGTTTGATTCAAACATTGTATGAAACAATTTATCTATTATAATCTCGTAACTAACCTAAATAAATTTGAATGCCATTAGTTTAATAAATAAATTAAATAATTACCTTAAATTTCCTTAAAATCCATGTTTAACATGGCCTCAGATTTACAGCAAAATCCAATTCGAATGCCACATCTTGACAATGCCAAAGATTGTTATTTCCCAGCTCTTCATACTACCAAACCGTCCTTCAAAAACTTCCATACCACCATCTCGACAATATTCAACCTTCTCCACCATCGTTTGTCAAACCAGAAATTTCATTGAACTTCCCTTCCACCTCTTCATCCCCTCGACGACCGCCAGCTCCAACAATAACTGGAACGCGACTGCTCCCTTCCAACAGTACGTGAACTTTGCTTCCCAAATCCATCGCAAGTTACCCAGTATTGAAAACCGCGCCTTGGCACCCTAAACAACATCTTCGTTCATCTCTGAACTCACGATGGCCCATCCCCTAGTCGCACTTGCCACAAAATTCCTGCATCGATGACTTATCCCCATTGCACCCTGTTCGAATCCCTAAATCAATGATAATGCTTAACGTTCGATCCCATAAAACTATCACTATGTGTAAAAACACTTCCACCACAATGATCTCTTCATCAACGTCAACCGCGACAACGCCAGCTCCATGCTCTAAAACCCCTCATCCACAAATAAGCGTCGCCCCCAAAATTAAGAACGCTGCTACAAGCCCTCATTCAACTTATCATATCGAAACATTTATCATGAGATTTTATTACGATTTTGGTTTTGGGAATAAAAAGGAAGGAACCAGTTTTATTTTCTTTACCGATGTTTTTAATTTGTGAGGAAGGAGGGACCTCAAGTTTTATTTTTATTCCTTGCTAAACTTTCAATGGGTTTTGCAAATATAGGAGGAGCGACATTCTATTGAGAATGATTTTATATTGAAGTGAATCTACCGTCTTTATTTTTCCTGAAGCTCGATTTGGTTTCAAAAGAAAGAAATAGGAAGGAGGTATGCATGATTATATAGATGCTGAAAACTTAAGGAGTAAGGAATTTAGTCAGCGTGATTTGAGATTTGCAGTGTCCTTTGTTCAGTTAACAATGAAGGAATTTATTTTAAAATAAAATTTATTTTACTTTATTTTAGTTTGAACTGATACAATTCTAATTATAATACCCTGCGATTCTAAACTCCTTTACGAACCCAACAACCAACATTTTTAGGGCTATACCACTATTCTCGACACATTGGGACAAGTTTCGAAGCTCCATTTGATCACATGGAGAAGATATCATTTTAAATTGACATAAGTTAAATTTTAAAGAATTAATTCCTTGATAATAATATATTTTCGTTATCGTTTATACTCTGTTTAGAATTTATATTGATTGTCTGAATCATTTTCGGTACAATTTAAATCTTCGAGTTTAATTATATTTCGAATTACAATAATTCGATATACATATTCTAAATTAAATTATATTTGATTATTGAATCGATCACACAATATAAAAATTCATTTATATTATCAATTCAATATTTAAAACCATATTAAATATTTAAAATAAACTATTCAAAAAATCTGGGATGTTACACAAAGAATGACTTTGAGTCCATTCACTACACCATAAATGCAAATTAGGCAATGCTTTGGGCTGTATACTACTATTAGATAGTGCTTAGCGTTGTATAAAAAAATGGCGTGTTAATATATTAGATATGGCCATAAGTCGTATTTAAACCGCAATAGGATACGGTCATAAGTCATATCTAAAATATAAATAGATATGGTCTTCTGCTGTTTTACTGTAACAACCCGGAAAATCTGGGCCAATTTAAAATTTTTATTTTGGCGATTTTAGTGAATTTTAAATATTTTAAATAGATTATTTTAAATAATTAGACTAGAAATTTATTTTGAATAGAAATAGAATGTATATATTTATATAGAGCGTCATTAGAATATAAATATTTTATTTTAAATTATAAAAGGGAATTGAAAATGGCGCGGTAGTTTGAAAATTCGATTTCAAAGTTCAAATGAATGTACCGGGTGCAAAATAAATCGGATTTTAGCGAAACTAAAAATATTTTAATCTAATTGAGAATATCTTTCAAACGAATCCGAAAAATCGAAATTTCATAGCGGGGATCAAAAGATATGCCCAGTTGAAAATTCAGAATAGTCGCTATGGAATTCTGGCCCTTAAAAATGGAAATTTTGCAAACGACCTCTTTTTTCGACGAAACCACTGTTGTTGGATCTGTGATTACGAGTTATTGCTAGATTCCAAAATTCGTAATTTTTCGATTCGATATGTGAGCGTGGCAAAGTAAAAAGCGTTTGACCAGTTTCAGTTGATTTTAATCGACTGGAAAATGGCCATTTTTCAAAAGGTCTCATAATTTGGCGAAATTAGTTTTGTTAGGACCGTATCGTCAATACGAAGTTAGAAAATATTTTTCGGGAATTTTTAGAGTTCGTATGTGGCCCCGGTAAATTGAAATGTGCGTTCAAATTCAATATATAGAGTTATATTTTGATTTTGATGAAAACTGACAGAAACGATTGAATCAGCTTATGATACATATCCCATTGTGTTCGGAATGTGGGTAATTAGCTGTAGACGACAGTCGGTGGGTTCGATTTCGAGGTCGAAATCAAAAGTTACTTTTTGAAATTAATTAAATAAAATAATATATATTATTATATATTCCCCCTCCTTTTCTTCTTATCAGTACAGATCGATTTAAAAAAAAAGAAGGAGCGACGGGGGGGAACCGCCGCTGCCGCCCCTCCAGGTGGCGCGCCCACCACCGAAGCCCCCTCGCCATGGACGAACGCGTCGCCCCCTCCCCTCTCTTCTTCTCCTCCCTCCTCTTCCATCGCAGAACCTCGCCTCCCCAATCGAACGCAACCAGCCCCGCACGCACCCCACCACCAGCGCCAATCGGCAGAGCCCCCCTTCGAGCGCAGCAAACCCTCCCCCTAACCCCCTGTAAGTTTTTATGTTTTATGTTTT
Organism: Allium sativum; assembly: GCA_030737875.1. Lineage (NCBI taxonomy): Eukaryota > Viridiplantae > Streptophyta > Magnoliopsida > Asparagales > Amaryllidaceae > Allium > Allium sativum. Next base: position 633,640,761 of record CM060919.1, read on the forward strand.
ATTTGTTTTATTTATTTATTTATTATGTAATAGATTTTTATTTACTATTGATGAGTAAAGATTATATTTATAAAATACATGTAGGGATAAAGATTGAATTTTTATGATAGAAAGAGAGGATTTGATTTTTAATTAGCAAAAGGTTTGATTTTTATCATTAAAAAGATTTGATTTTTATCATAGTAAAGATTATATTTTTATCGTAGTAAAGACGATATTTTTATATAGGAAGGTTCGATATTTTTATCTATATAGTAGAGGTATAAAAATAAAAATTTTATCTATATAGTAGCGGTATAAAAATAGAATTTTTATCTATATAGTAGCGGTATAAAAATAGAATATTTATCTATATAGTAGCGGAATAAAAGTAGAATTTTTATCTATATAGTAGCGGTATAAAAATAGAATATTTATCTATATAGTAGCGGTATATAAATAGAATTTTTATCTATATAGTAGCGGTATATAAATAGAATTTTTATCTATATAGTAGCAATATAAAAATAGAATTTTTATCTATATAGTAGCAGTATAAAAATGTGATTTTATATATATATATAGCGAAGTTATAAAAATGTGATTTATATCCATAGAGAGTGATATAAAAATGTGATTTTTATATATGTAGTGGCTGCGGACAATGAAATTGACAAAAGGCGAGCACGACGAAGATTTCTACATATGAAGAGTCATGGTGATTGGTTTAGCTAGTCGGTGAGAACTTCTCACTTTAATTCTTGTTTTCTAGTTAAAATTATATACTACGATGCAGACGGTGCTTAGCAGCACCCGACACCCGTCGTCCACAGACCATGGACGACTTGTATGCTTGTTTGATGTGTTGTGAAATTTGTTTGTGATGTTGATGTGAAATGGATAATAAAACATTCATGTGTTGAAATAAATTAATTATCGTTAAAAATATAATTTTTAACGTGAATGTGAATAATTAAATATTCATTTACAAACCGGACGGTTTGTTTATGTACACCTATTTGAAGGACATTGATTGGGACGATAAATTTTACACGTCACCCAACTGCACAAATAATATTCAGTGTTTGTGGATTGAAACCCCACACGGGTGTTGGGATGATATTTGACGTACACTAATCCCAATTGTTTAGTGGTATGTCAATTGTTCGATTGACATACTGTATGAGCGTTAATTAGTTATATTTAATGCTTATGCTGTTGTGTGGTGCACTTTGGAAGATGGTTGATTATTTATCGTTGTTATTATATACATGTGTTGTATGGAATCCATATGATTAACATTATATGGTAATTGATTGGGCCTCATTTCAATTTGGAAAATAAAGAATATTATATAATATAGATTCATGTGTTGAATAGAATAAAGAATATTCATGTGTTGAAAATATTCATGTGTCGAGTAAAATATTTTAAACAATAAAATTTACATCTTTATCAAAATTTTATAAAATATATTAAATAACAAAAATAGTCATGTGTTGACGATACTCTTGTGCTGAGAATATTCATATTTTGAAAGAGAAATATAGATTCATGTGTTGCTTAGAATAAATATTCATTTGTTGAATAGAATAACGAAGTTATTGAAATACATAAAGCCGTGTTGATTAGAGATGCGCCATTTTGACGTGAACGATATCTATATCGATTATACTCGTTTTTATAATGAATATAGAAAAAGAAGTGATTTCAAAATATAAAGTTTTGAAAATATTATCATTTATATAGTAATGATATGAAATATTTAATTTTGATTTGAAATTGAATATGAAGTTGAAATTGTTTTGAAAACGAATTTAAAACGATTTATAAAGTATGTTTTGAATTGAAATCGATGAAATATATATAATATATATATTATATATATTAAATGGCCTGAATAGAACGCCCCACGCTGCGGCAGTTCGTGAATTTCGACCATTGACTTCGAATGGACATTACGGGAGATCCGACCGTCGGATTCTCCTAAAACTGGAACCATTGGGTTTGCATCGAAAAGAGCTTTCTGACGAATCCTAGAGATTTGAAATCTAATGGTTGGATTTGGAATTATGTCCAAATCAAATTTGGAAAAGGTCGATGTAAGTGCAGTTCGATGGCCGTTGATGGAAATCGACTGCACGGGCCTTGATAAAACTATTAAAATTATTAATAATTTGTGTAAAATCATAAGAAATGATATGTGAAGACCTGGGATGAAAAATTCCACATTTGTAAGGATAAAAATATATTTTTATCGAAATAAACTAGTTTTAAACTAGATTTGAAATGGTTTTGAAAATAATCAGAATTTCCAATACGTGAATTGGAATGGATTTGAATCGAAATTATCTCCGGAATATTTCGATATTGAATTTCTTGATTATACAGATATGGTTGTGGAAATTTGAAAGATATATTTTATATCGTTATTTCCAATACGATATTTGTTGGTTTCAGAATTTGATATCGAATATAAGCCAGTATATTTTCTATTCCGAGCCGTGTATTTAATATCAAATGGGATTTTGGGGTTCGTCGTGAATGGTGTCTTAAATAACACTGTTCTTGAACCCAGTTTAGAAAAGAATAAATCTTTTAATTAAGATTTAGTGAAAGTGTTCCAATTAAATAATATTAATAGGAGTTGAATTTAAATTGGTTTTTGGGTTTATCGTGAGCGGTGTTTTGAATAACACCTGTTCTTTAACCCGATTAACAATGGAATGTGATTTGGGTTTATTGTGAATCGTTTTTTAGGTGACATTGGTTCTTTAACCCAGTTAAAGTCAGGATGTTGATTTTTGAGAAGATTAAAACTAAGTGGAGTTTTAATGAATCTTTAATTAGATTAAAGTGATCGAGAATGGAGTATCACCAGTTTTGCTCCAAGCGATAGTTAAATCTTTAATTAGATTTGAACGTGAAATGGTGATTAATATTTACCGATAACACCGTGGTGTTAGATATGGAGTATTACCAGTTTTGCTCCATGGGATGAACAGGTTGGGATTGGAAAATAAAATAAATGATTACTTTGGTGTGGTTCGCTAATCCCGACTAGTTTGGAAAACCTTAACATGGTTTGATATGATATCCGAAGGAAGATTAAAGAATAAATTTAGAAGAATTTATCTATGATAAAATTAATGGGAACCTTTCCCTTAGAATGTGAATATTGGAATAAAAGAATATTCTGAATTGGAGTGAGGCATATGTTGGGTTTGTGTAACAATTGTTTATTATATACGCGGGTTATTCGGAAAGGCCGGGTTTATACCGATTCCAAAAAACTGGTTCGGCGATAAGTCGAAGATGAAGACGGTGGTCGAAGACCGAAAGTCTTCACATCATTTGGATGATTATTGATGATCTTGATTGGGCTGTACACCCAAGAGGAGGGAATCAGTTGGTGATCGTCCAGACGTACTTGGAGATCGATGGATATGTGAGGAAAGTGCCTCCGGTTTCGTTCAGACCCAGAACGAACTTGTAAATGGATTGTGTGTCTGACATTGGACTTTATTCTGTGTTGATTGATCTCTATCAAATATACATCTGTTTGGCGGTGGAGAATTTATTCTCTTGCTTAACGCCCTTCTCTGAGACGTACGAGCTCAGAGGTTGTATATCGATGGACATCAGTCGCATGGAGTGAATTGCCTGTGTGGCATGCCTAAGTGGCAAATGATCAAGGCTTTTGTTGAAAAGCAAAGTCTTGTGGTTGATGATCAAAGCACGGCCTATGTGGCTTAGCTTTGTGTATAACGTGAATTCGCGAGCCTCACACCTCGGTATGAGTCAAAAACGGGATAAGGACCGTTGGGAGAACACGACGTTTCTTTCTAGCTATGGGTGATGTCAGTGACCTACCAACCCTGACATTTATATACTTTTTACCTGTATGGTTGTTGGAATGCGAGGCGCTTCGGATATAGGTCTGATAGGACCGGGAAACGTGTGTTCAGGAATTGCCAATCCTCAAAAGTAAGAGAGGACCGGCCCAACCGATTCCAAGGATCGCTGTGTGTGGTCCTGAGACATTTGCTAGAGTGTCTCGAACGGAGAGGAGCTTGCCCCTTGCCTCAACTCATGATAGAATCCAATTTCCAATACGTGATAATTCGGTTTTATTTGTAGAACCTAGTATGGCGACATAGTAGATGGTAGTTATGCCACCTATGATTGATACTTATGATTGCAATTGTTTTGACACTATACACTTATAGTAATATCAAAATAATGTGTTTTAATTGTATCAAGCATTCTTTGGCTATTATAAGGTAAAACCCGATCCTCCGTCTTGCATTGCATTATGTGATGGGACCTAGGTCTTGTAATAGCTTCATTTTCTTCATTTAGCATTGCGCTGTTGTTATATGCACTGGTATTCTTGGGGTAAAAACCCGTTCCGTGTTATACGGCGTGGTCCCTTGATTTACCTAACTTTAAAATAAAGATTAATAACTGTTTTAGTTCTCACACCAGTCACATGACTAACTTGGAGTTTATTGTTTTAACCTAAACTCTGGGTGCGCTTATTTTCCGCATGGGTAGCTAGTAGTTAGGTTTTGCAGATTTATATTCACAAGATCCTTGTTTACAGCTGGAACGATACTCGGAAAGCTCTGTATCCGTGTATTTCTTTCAGTTGTGTGTTATATTATTTTTCCACTGCTATGTATTTAAATGTAATTTAAATCTCTGATATTTTATGTGTAATTTTGTCTATTCATGCTCTGTATATTCTTGTATTCTGATGGAATTGTTGTAATAAACAATGAAATGTTCTTTTGTTTGCATTCTGATTCGTCTTGTCCTCAAAGCAATTCGTGCTTTCCTTACCGGGGAAGTTACGGGTTACTACATTTGGTATCAGAGCTTTTGTTTACAGAGCTCGAGAACAAGACACATTAGAACCAAACGAAAGAATTCATCAGATATTGGATTAGTAATATCCAATTAGAATAACTCGTTAGAGATAGGATCAGTAGTATCCTAGAACGAGTGTGAAGAGTATATTTTTAAAATAAAATTGAAGACAAGTTTTGTTTTAAAAATTTAAACTAGTTTATACGTATTTGAATATTTTATTTGTATTGAATTTGGACAATCGAGTATATAAAGATTTTGCATATACACGTCATAAACGTATGTTCGAAGTTTTAATATACTGGATAGATATAGGATCACACTCTAGTCGCTCGGACCTGATTCTGATGATTGACGCGTCATTATCAGTAATTATTTTCGTGTTTCGAAGGTGTGATATCTATATATTTCCATCAGACTGGTGTGAGAACCAAAATTAGATAGGTTTATTATTATGATTTGGCATCAAAAATATGATTTTCTGTATATATATCAAAATTATGAATTTGAAATGTTAATTCAACTAATTGATTGATGGTTGTGTTGTTTGATTATTGGTTTGAAAATTTTAACCATTATGCCAAATTAAATCGAATATTGAACTGTATTGAAAATTGTTCGAAAATGCGTGCATACATGTACTTACATTGAACAGGTCATAGCAAGGAGGCTAGAGCAGAAGAATAAAATTGTTTGCCCGACAAATAGGTACATGTTTACTAATTTCTTGGGTTTTGGATGATTTTATGAGTCGATTGGCTAGCCGCTTGGCTGTTTCTTTTTCTTTTTGGATTGATAAGGGCCATGGGAGGCTATTTGAAATAACCCGAAGTCCCCAGTGTAGGGGAGGTCATGGCGAAATTTTTTGGAAATTTAGGGTGTTAGCCATTTTTTTGAAATTTTTGAAAAGTTCTTAGAAACTGAAAAGTTAAAGAACTTCAGCCGTAAAGAAAATAATGGATGTTGAGTTATTAGTAAACAACTTTCAGCTTCGTTCCTTTTCGAGGACGAAAAGATTTTAAGTGGGGGAGAATGTAACAACCTAGAAAATCTGGGCCAATTTAAAAATTTTATTTTGGCGATTTTAGTGAATTTTGAATATTTTAAATAGATTATTTTAAATAATTAGACGAGAAATTTATTTGAATAGAAATAGGACGTATATATTTATATAGAGCATCGTTAAAATATAAATATTTTATTTTAGATAATAAAAGGGAATTGAAAATGGCGCGGTAGTTTGAAAATTCTATTTCAAAGTCCAAATGAATGTACCGGGTGCAAAATAAATCGGATTTTAGCGAAATCAAAAATATTTGAATCTAATTGAGAATATCTTTCCAACGAATCTGAAAAATCGAAATTTCATAGCGGGGATCAAAAGATATGCCCAGTTGAAAATTCAGAATAGTCGCTATGGAATTCTGGCCCTTAAAAATGGAAATTTTGCAAACGACCTCTATTTTCGGTGAAACAACTTTTGTTGGATCTGTGATCTCGATTTATTGCTAGATTCCAAAATTCGTAATTTTTCGAATCGATATGTGA